>CM060679.1:139839378-141148181 GCA_030686995.1 Artemisia argyi | reverse complement strand
ATTTTAGCGCCAAATTTAAATTTTTTTACAACATTTAGGAGTGAAACTTTAGCCATAGCAAGCGTCTCATGGATAGGAGATTGTATGACTAGCACATAACCGTATCATTCATAAAAATTTTCCACCCAAATATGTGAGGTTCGCCTTTAGATTTCATAGGAAAAGCATTTACTATTAGTGCTTATGAGTGTACCGGTAGCATTTAGATTCTAGAACTTGCGTTAGTGATGCATCCCGAGACCGCTAGTGAGACTACATTCGTGTAGTAGGATTTACTACATGATAAGAGGCATTAGGATCACCCTTGTGTTAAACCCGTATCATAATTACTTGACCATTTAAGTCATATTACTTGGCTAGTTAAGTCAACTAATTTTTCCCACACCCTTAGCGTTGTACTCATTTTTAGTACACGAAACCCCTAGTACACCCCTCCAAGCCTATCTTTTCGTTTCTAACTTTAAGCATTTTACTTAAAGGAAGAATTTGTTACACCCCACTTAAATGTACACCCAAATCGCCATAGCCTTCCGTGTATGCACTCATCTTTAGTGCATTATTGTTATTTGTTAAACCCTAAGTTAATTATCTAATTGATTACATGGTTGCTAAGTCGAGTCATATCCTTGTACATATTGTTTTGGGACGATTGGGACTCATGGGTAAAGTACTTATTTTATGGAGTAATGGGGAAGAACGTCATATATTACCCCCATATGTGCGTTAATCTTAAAAGTACTCCAAGTGTTTTGATTTTCTTAATTCGAGTTATTAGATTAGTTATTTGTAAAGTATGTAAAAATTCAAATGTAAGGGGAATGTTCATTCCATATGATGTATTATTTTGGATGGTAGGGTAAGAGTGTATGCAAAAAAAAAAAAAAAAAAAATCGAAAAAACAAGAAAAGAAAATAGAAAAAGAAAAAAAAAACATACGGACTACCATCCCTTTTTATTCTATGTTCATTTTATGTTTTTATTATTTTTCATTTATTAGCTTAAGTCGAGTCTAGTCTTGGCTTAGCAACGCCATATTGTACATGTAATTAACCAAGATTGTTAACTCGCCACCAGTAAAGACTGCCTATATCCAACAAAACCGTGTATTTCATATCCCTACACCTAACGTTACTGATGAGGCGAGAAATGAACCACTTTTAGGGGGTCATTTAAGCCCGGAATTGAATTTATTTGATCAAATATTGCCTTAAATCGTTCCTTTTGTGATTTTAGGTACTTTGGGAGTGAAATCTGGAAAAGGAAGCAATTCGGACGTTTTTGGAGCATAAAAGTGAAGAAAACACCAAAGATTTAATTTTCCAAGCTGGGAACAGTGTGTGACGGCGTCAAGAATACTTTCCTGACGGCGTCAAGAGTAAAGATCATGATGACCCAGTACAGAAATGAAGGCGTCACAAAGTAGAGCGTCAAGAGTTAAATGTGTGACGGCCTGCAAAAGTGGACTACATGACGGCGTCAAAAGTAGATCAAGGCAGTCCGAGGATTATTTTGGCGGCGAGATGACGGCGTCACCCATTTGTTCTTGATGCCGTCAGCCTCTAATATCTATATATAGTTTTCTAATTTTCATTCATTAGTGGGAACAAGTTTGGAGAAACCCTAAGGCCGAACCATATACGTATTTTACAGCTTTTTCAAGGGTTTTCAGCCCTTGAACCCTTACATGTGCTATTGAGATAAGTATTCTTTTAATTCAATCAATATGTCTATGTGTTGGTTGTCTATATCTTGTGCTTGTCTTGATTCCACCATGCTAGGCTAGATTTATCTTGTGTTTGCTTAGATCTAATGAAACCTAGATGTTGATTATGTGTTGATTACTTGTTTATGGTTGTATTGGATGAATGATTTCAATGTTAGGCTTAAGAAAACTGGCAGATCTCCAATTGGTAACATGCTTGAACGTCTTAGGAAATATGAACCGATGTGTACTAGGTTTTATTGGTTGTATTTAATGCATGAGTAAATTTTAATGATCCCATGTTAGGAGCTTCTTAGCCGGCTCGACATAGGAGAGAAGTAGGCACTCATAGGATTGGGGAGTTAAGTATGCCACCCCATGAATGGTATTAAGGAATACAATCCGTCATCCACGCAACTATAACAAGTAATTAACGTGTAAAAGATATCTAGGGAGTAGTGAAATCTAAGTAAACACATTTCTCCACTTTTAGCTCACAACCTTAGTTTAATTTAGTTTTATTTTCATTTTTAGTATTTTATTTTGATTGCATCTTTCGTATTGGGTTAGTTGACTAGCAACTAATTCCGCCCAAATCCTTCAAACCCGAGATATTTACTTGCTTTCTAAAAAATATAAAAATACAAAAAAGAATCATCCCTCATCTCTAGAACTAGTATTTAGGTTTTCTAATCCTAGCGACACTATTCCTAGCTGAACGATCAATCCCCCGGTACTTGTCATTATACTATACTACATCGATCAGGTACACTGCCTGGTGGGCGTTGTAAGCTTCTCGAGATCCCTCGAGAGGTAAAGCCAGGTGCAATCCCTACGCATCAAGTTTTTGGCTCCGCAGCCCGGGGAATAGTTATTGTCTAGGTTAGAATCTCTTTTTATTAGGTCTACTTGCTAAATTCCTTTCTAGTAAGATTTTACTTTTATTTTTAGGTTTTCTTTAGTCTATCTTATTTCTTTGTGTTTTTGTTCATAACTCTTCACCACCCGCCATCATGGCAACCAACGAATTCTCTAACCTTAGGATCACTAGGAGTCGTAGTTCCGCTAGAAACCTTGTCTTGCCTTACGCAGAACCCGATAGAGAAATGCGTAGGTTAAGACGATCTCACTCAACACCTGAACCATATAGCATAGCCATCGACTTTGATGCACCCCTTTCTGAAGAAAATTCGGAAAATCACGTTACAACCCCTAGCTCCCAACCCAACAACGAGATGAGTACCCCCGCAACTCCTACTCCTAAGCGCCTTAAGGACTACTCCTCCCCAAACCCTCGTGGCTTCTCAAATGCCATTATCTACCCAAACGAACACACCAATGAGGTCTTGCATGCGACCGATGTTTGGCTTGTCCAAAGTGTGTGTAAGTTTTGTGGATTAGATGAAGAAGATCCAATTCAACACATTAAAGACTTCTTGAAAATAGTAGACACCCTCCATACGGATGGGGCTACTAGAGACACGTCCCGATTACGATTCTTTCCTTTCACCCTATATGAAAAAGCCCAAGAATGGTATGATAAACTCCCTTCTGAATCTATTTTCACATGGGAGTAACTCATATCCAAGTTCTATGAGAAGTTCTTTCCACCTGGAAAAACCTCAGCGTTTAGAGATAGGATCCTCCATTTCCGAAAAGGGAAGGACGAACCCTTCCATAAATCATGGATTAGATTTAAGGATTTAATAAGACAAGTTCCCCATCATGGCATCGAACTTTGGCTTTTGGTCCAAATCTTCTACGACAATGTCTCCTCAAATGATCGGAACGGGATCAACCAATCTAGAAAAGGGAGATTAGCCAATCTTAGTGCCGAAGAAGGATGGGATAGGATTGAAGAATATGCTCAAGACCAGGATGACACTTGGGATGAACCTGAGTCGACTGTCAGCATTTCTGAAATCACTTCAGATCGGTTAAGAAAAATTCACAAAAGAAATGGATTACCTAGCTGGGTCGCAGTTACCTAAACAACTTTCAAATCCTTACTTGATCTGCGACTACTGTGGGGGCCCGCATGAGGTAGAGGAATGCGGAGGAGAAGCCACGACTGAACATGCATGCTTGTCAGGAGGTGACATCTATGCTGATCCCTCCCTTTTGCCTTTTTACCAAAATGACGATTACACCCTCTGGAGGAATCTGGTAAAAAGAAAAGAAGGAGAGGAAGGTCCTGAATTCGAAATCAGGAGCACTTTTGAAGATGACCTTGGTCACTTCACTCAAGAAAAAGGTTTGCAATTAAAAGGTCTTAACGAACTTGTTGACGAGCAGTAGAATGACATTGGAAAATGGTTCAACAAGCTTAACTCAGCCCTCGATAACCTTGAAATGCCATCAGTAAGCAAAAAAGACCCCATGCTCGCGATAACCACTCGAGCTGGAACAACAACCAAGGACCCCCCCTTACCCGAGCTCGTCCCCCATCACTCCCGATCCAAACAAGCCTCGCGAGGAGGAGGAGGATGTGGGCAGCGAGACTCCCAACCAACCTCCCTTGACGACCTCTTCCCCATCAACCCCACCTAACCAACCTGTGAGAATCCCATTCCCATCCCGATTAAAGAACCAGAAAACTAAGAATGATAATAAAAGATTCTTGTCATACCTAAAAGACTCAGTAGTCACCATACCCCTCCTTGATGCTTGCTATCACATGCTGAAGTATAGTGCATACTTTAAAAAACTACTCGCTAACCGAAAGAAACTTGAGGGTCTTGTGACCCTGGGGGAAGAATGCTCGGTGGTGACCCATCGAGGGCTACCAAAAAAGGTAGACGATCCAGGCAGCTTCACCTTGCCTTGCTCCATAGGATCTCTATCAATAAAGAATGCTCTTGCCGATTTGGGGGCGAGTATCAATCTCATACCTCACTCTATGTTCCTTAAATTAGGATACTATGGATTAAAGCCTACCCGTATGAACATCCAACTAGCCAATAGATCAGTCAAGAATCCCGTAGGGATATGCGAGAATGTGCTAGTCAAAGTTGGGAAATTCAAATTCCCGGTCGACTTCATAATCCTGGATATGGAGGAGGATGACTTGGTACCCATCATCTTAGGGAAACCATTTCTTTCTACCGCTCGTGCAGTCATTGATGTTTATGACGGCAAGTTAACCTTGCGAGTGGGAACTGATAGCACAACCTTTGACATTAAGGACTCTATGGATCTCTCTCTCTCTCGAAGCAGCTAACCGGCTCTATTTCATTAGGGAGGTCGATGAACTCACAGATGTCATTGATAGCTGTGTTGATGAACAAATCGAGGAAGGCTGGTTACGGGACGAGAGTTTTCTGCCTTTGCTAGAGGTGGAAAAGATGGAGGATGTTGGTGCAGTCTCCTTCTACCCTAGACAAGAGGCAACAGAGCATCTCGAGCTCCGAAAGCCCGAAAACAAGCTTAAGCCTTCTATTATCGAACCTCCTGAGTTAGATCTTAAGGAGCTTCCTAACCATTTAGAGTATGCCTTCCTTCAGGGAGAGGACCAACTGCCGGTAATCATAAACTCTTCCCTGGAACATGAACAAAAAGGTAAACTCTTAGAGGTCCTAAAGAAATATAAGGGAGTGCTCGCATGGAGTGTAGCCGACATTAAGGGGATTGACTCAACTTTTTTAACACATAAGATTCTCATGGAAGAAGATTCTAAACCTACCGTGCAACCCCAGAGGTGGGTGAATCCCAACATTAAGGAAGTAGTAAAGAAAGAAGTCATCAAACTTCTGGATGCAGGATTGATCTACCCAATCTCGGATAGCCCATGGGTCAGTCCTGTACAGGTTGTACCTAAGAAGGGTGGAATGACTATAATTAAGAATGACAAGGGTGAGATGGTGCCCCAGAGAACGGTCACTGGATGGCGGGTATGCATTGACTATCGAAAGCTCAATGATGCCACGAGGAAAGATCACTTTCCCTTACCATTCATTGACCAAATGTTAGAGAGATTGTCTGGGCACGAGTACTCTTGCTTCTTGGATGGATTCTCAGGGTATTTTCAAATTCCCATAGCACCTGAGGACCAAGAAAAGACCACGTTTACTTGCCCTTATGGAACATTCGCCTACAAAAGGATGCCTTTTGGGCTATGTAATGCCCCCGCCACTTTCCAATGATGTAGGACCGCAATCTTTCACGAACTTATGGAAGACAGCATGGAAGTGTTCATGGACGACTTTTCGGTCTTCGGGAACTCCTTCGACCGTTGTCTTGCGAATCTAGAAAAGATGCTTAAACGCTGTGAGGAAACCAACTTGGTGTTAAACAGGGAAAAGTGTCATTTCATGGTGAAAGAAGGGATTGTGTTAGGGCATAAGATCTCAGGGAACAGAATAGAGGTGGACCAAGCTAAAGTTGAAGCTATATCTAAGTTACCATACCCCACGACTGTTAAAGCAATACGCAGCTTCTTGGGGCACGCCGGGTTTTATCGGAGATTCATCAAAGACTTCTCCAAAATAGCTCGGCCAATGACTCAATTGCTTATGAAGGATGCTCCATTCGATTTTTCCCAATAATGCAAGGATGCATTCGATCTCTTAAAAAAGGAGCTCACACAAGCTCCAATCATGATTACACCCAACTGGGAGTTACCGTTTGAAATCATCTGTGACGCTAGCGATTTTGCTGTCGGGGCTGTATTGGGCCAACGGCGTGACAAGCTATTCCAACCTATTTACTACGCTAGCAAAACCATGAATCCCACTCAAGAGAATTACTCCACCACCGAAAAGGAATTATTGGCCGTAGTGTTCGCATTCGAAAAATTCCGGCAATATCTTGTCCTTTCAAAGACAGTCGTTTTCACTGATCACTCGACTCTTCGATATCTTTTTGCTAAGCAGGATGCTAAGCCACGACTAATTCGGTGGATCTTGTTGCTACAAGAATTTGATGTTGTGATTCGTGATAAGAGGGGGGGCAGAAAATCTGGCCGCAGATCATCAATCTCGTCTTAAAAACCCCTTGGATGAGCACGATAGAAGTGAGATTAGGGATTCATTTCCTGACGAACAACTCATGTTAATGATTGATTCGGAGCCTTGGTACGCCAATTTTGCCAATTATCTCGCAAGCAGACTCGTTCCTGAACACCTGACTAGATACGAAAGAAAAAGGTTCTTTTCTCAGTTAAAATACTACTTTTGGGATGAACCATTTTTATTCCGAAGGTGTCCTGACCAAATTATAAGACGTTGTGTTTCGGAAAGTGAGGCAGTAAAGATTATGAGGGAATGTCACTCTGGAGGACATCATGGGATAAGCACCACCGCCCGAAAGATTTTCGACGCGGGATTCTATTGGCCCACAATTTTCCGTGATGTCAAAGAAATGGTACAGGCATGCGATGCATGTCAACGGGCCGGGAACATATCACATAGGGATGAAGCGCCTCAGAATTTTATACAAGTATGTGAGGTCTTCGATGTTTGGGGAATTGACTTCATGGGACCCTTTCCATCTTCAGGAGGGAACGAATACATTTTAGTTGCCATCGATTATGTTTCAAAATGGGTTGAGGCACAAGCCCTTAGGACCAATGATGCCAGGGTAGTTATTCATTTTCTGAAAAAGCTTTTTGCTAGATTCGGGATTCCTAAAGCTCTCATAAGTGATAGGGGGACCCACTTTTGCAAGGCACAAATGGAAAAGGTCATGAAGAGGTATGGAGTATCCCATCGGTTCTCCACCGCCTATCATCCACAAACCAATGGCCAGGTCGAAAACACCAATAGGGCTATTAAAAGAATACTTGAAAAGGCGGTTAGTCAGAATAGAAAAGACTGGTCATTTAAACTCGACGAAGCCTTATGGGCATTCCGAACCGCCTACAAGACACCTATTGGAACGACCCCGTTTCGCATGGTGTATGGTAAGGCGTGTCACTTGCCAGTAGAATTAGAACATAGGGCTTATTGGGCGCTTAAGACATGTAACTTAGATTATACAATTGCCGGAACTAATAGGTTCTTGCAATTACACGAGCTTGATGAGCTTAGGTTAGAAGCCTATGAATCTTCCATTACATATAAAGAGAGAGCAAAAGGATGGCATGACCAGAGAATTAAGAAACCCAAAGAATTTTCAGAGGGAGACAAAGTCCTATTGTACAATTCTCGGTTGAGATTATTTCCGGGAAAAATCAAGTCTAGATGGTATGGACCATTTACGGTGAAAAATTCCTCTAAAACTGGAGCCGTTGTGTTATTAGACGATGAAGGTAGGGACTTTACTGTTAACATACAACGTGTAAAACATTATCAAGAAAATAACAATGAAATGATTAGTGAGGAGGATGTGACGTTTGACGATGAAATCACGTAGTAACCCTTGACCTTGAGTCTAGCTACAAGACTCGTAAATAAAGAAAAGCGCTTCTTGGGAGGCAACCCATGCTTTGTGTGATTTTATTTTGTTTGTTTGTTATTTGCTTCCGTATGCATGCTTTATTTTTATTGT
Source organism: Artemisia argyi (assembly GCA_030686995.1). Classification (NCBI taxonomy): domain Eukaryota; kingdom Viridiplantae; phylum Streptophyta; class Magnoliopsida; order Asterales; family Asteraceae; genus Artemisia; species Artemisia argyi. The sequence goes on along the minus strand of CM060679.1, from coordinate 141,139,993 downwards.
TGGTAGATCATTTTTCTAAACTAAAATGTGGAAATACTTTACTTTGTTGTTTTGGTCTAGTCTTAACTCCACCTAAAAGTATTTTTGCAAAAGATAAGTGTAAAGGGAAACCCCAAATATGTTTTTAAGAAACAAACCGATCATGATTCTCCACAATATTAAGTGAACATGTATATTCGTATTTGTTAGAGTCAAATGCTTGTATCGAGTCATAATGAAGTTTTGCAGGATTTTCCAAAAAGTAGGACCAAGTTTTTCCAGAAATTTTCCGGAAACTTAACATAAGAATTTCTGCAGGTCACTTCTGACGGCGTCATGAGCTTGCTCTTGACGGCGTCACGTGTAAAAATCTGGAAATTTTACTAGTTTTGTTTTTCTAACGGAGTTTTAAAGTTTTTGATGAATTATTAAGTTTTATAATCTCCATGAAATCTGCAAACTTCATTCCACAAGCATTATATCTTATTTTGTTTTCTAGGATTTAGTAACTTATGTAGGTTGCCGCCGATTTTATGCGAGGTTGTCTTGTTTGTTTTCTCAGGATTTACAGGTTATGTATGACAAGAAGATGATTTATATTCTGGAAGGGAAGCTTTGATTGTTCATTTTCTTGGAGGAAGATCTAACCTGGCCACCTTATTATCCATACCGAGCGAATCAGGGGAGTATTTGATTTCATTCGTTTTACTTATTTCACTTTTACATTCTTTACTTGAACATTGGGGATAATGTTCATCTTAAGTGTAAGGGAGGGTAAAATGATGATACCTTACAAATACACTTTCACTTGAGTTTGTTTGTTTGATAGTAGATGTGTAATAAAACTATGAGAAATACTTGTTAGTGCGATTTTAGTGCCAAATTTAAATTTTTTTATAACATTTATGAGTGAAACTTTAGCCATAGCAAGCGTCTCATGGATAGGAGATTGTATGACTAGCACACAACCGTACTTTCAGAAAAATTTTCCACCCAAATATGTGAGGTTCGCCTTTAGATTTGATAGGAAAAGCATTTACTATTAGTGCTTATGAGTGTACCGGTAGCATTTAGATTCTAGAACTTGCGTTAGTGATGCATCCCGAGACCGCTAGTGAGACTACATTCGTGTAGTAGGATTTACTACATGATAAGAGGCATTAGGATTACCCTTGTGTTAAACCCGTTTCATAATTATTTGACCATTTAAGTCATATTACTTGGCTAGTTAAGTCAACTAATTTTTCCCACACCTTAGCGTTGTACTCATTTTTAGTACACGAAACCCCTAGTACACCCCTCCGAGCCTATATTTTCGTTTCTAACTTTAAGCATCTTACTTAAAGGAAGAATTTGTTACACCCCACTTAAATGTACACCCAAATCGCCTTAGCCTTCTGTGTATGCGCTCATTTTTAGTGCATTATTGTTATTTGTTAAACCCTAAGTTAACTATCTAATTGATTACATGGTTGCTAAGTCGAGTCATATCCTTTTACATATTGTTTTGGGACGATTGGGACTCATGGGTAAAGTACTTATTTTATGGAGTAATGGGGAAGAACATCATTTATTACCCCCATATGTACGTTAATCTTAAAAGTGCTCCAAATGTTTTGATTTTCTTAATTCGAGTCATTAGATTAGTTTATTGTAAAGTATGTAAAGATTCAAGTGTAAGGGGAATGTCCATCCCCTATGATGTATTATTTTGGATGGTAGGGTAAGAGTGTATGCAAAAAAAAAAAAAAAAAAAAAAAAAAAAAAAAAAAAAAAAAAGTCGAAAAAACAAGAAAAAGAAAAAAAAAATAGAAAAAGAAAAGAGAAAAAACATACGGACTACCATCCCGTTTCATTCTATGTTCATTTTATGTTTTTGTTATTTTTCATTTATTAGCTTAAGTCGAGTCTAATCTTGGCTTAGCAACGCCATATTGTACATGTAATTAACCAAGATTGTTAACTCGGCACCAGTAAAGACTGCCTATATCCAACAAAACCGTGTATTTCATATCCCTACACCTAACGTTACAACCCTTTGAAAGACCTCTTTGATAGTTTATCCTAGGTGCTTACGCCATGTGGTGGAGGTTTGATCCTTCCCAAGCCTATGGTAATCTATTTTGCTATGACATGTAGTGAGAGATATCTTCCGTTTCCATATTGTAATTTATACTTTGTTACACCCGAGAGATGTGAGTATCTAAACACTATTTGTGAGGTGCTTGTGTATGACCTCCGTGCTTGTCTTTGGTCTTTAGTGGAACGATTATTTGTTGTAATTACTTTTATATTAGTGTTAAATGACCCCTAACTTGTATTTTGACTAGAATAAAAGCGCATTTGCTTGAGGACAAGCAAATCTCAAGTGTAAGGGTATATGATGAGGCGAAAAATGAACCACTTTTAGGGGGTCATTTAAGCCCGGAATTGAATTTATTTGATCAAATATTGCCCTAAATCGTTCCTTTTGTGATTTTAGGTACTTTGGGAGTGAAATCTGGAAAAGGAAGTAATTCGGACGTTTTTGGAGCATAAAAGTGAAGAAAACGCCAAACACTTAATTTTCCAAGTTGGGAACAGTGTGTGACGGCGTAAAGAGTACTTTCCTGACGGCGTCAAGAGTAAAGATCATGACGACCCAGTACAGAAATGAAGGCGTCACAAAGTAGAGCGTCAAGAGTTAAATGTGTGACGGCCTGCAAAAGTGGACTACATGACAGCGTCAAAAGTAGATCAAGGCAGTCCGAGGATTATTTTGGCGGCGAGATGACGGCGTCACCCGTTTGTTCTTGACGTCGTCAGCCTCTAATATCTATATATAGTTTTCTAATTTTCATTCATTAGGGGGAACAAGTTTGGAGAAACCCTAAGGCCGAACCATATACGTATTTTACAGCTTTTTCAAGGGTTTTCAGCCCTTGAACCCTTACATGTGCTATTGAGATAAGTATTCTTTTAACTCAATCAATATGTCTATGTGTTGGTTGTCTATATCTTGTGCTTGTCTTGATTCCACCATGCTAGGCTAGATTTATCTTGTGTTCGCTTAGATCTAATGAAACCTAGATGTTGATTATGTGTTGATTACTTGTTTATGGTTGTATTGGATAAATGATTTCAATGTTAGGCTTAAGAAAACTGGCAGATCTCCAATTGGTAACATGCTTGAACGTCATAGGAAACATGAACCGATGTGTACAAGGTTTTATTGGTTGTATTTAATGCATGAGTAAATTCTAATGATCCCATGTTAGGAGCTGTTAGCCGGCTCGACATAGGAGTGAAGTAGGCACTCATAGGATTGGAGAGTTAAGTACACCATCCCATGAATGGTATTAAGGAATACAATCTGTCATCCACGCAACTATAACAAGTAATTAACGTGTAAAAGATATCTAGGGAGTAGTGAAATCTAAGTAAACTCATTTCTCCACTTTTTGCTCACAACCTTAGTTTAATTTAGTTTTATTTTCATTTTTAGTATTTTATTTTGATTGCATCTTTAGTATTGGGTTAGTTGACTAGCAACTAATTCCGCCCAAATCCTTCAACCCCGAGATATTTACTTGCTTTCTAAAAAATATAAAAATACAAAAAAGAATCATCCCTGTTGATATAAATAATGTTTGTGAATGTTATTAATATTTCTCAATAAACCTATGTTTTGATAATCACAAAACTTAAATCAAATTAAGTCAAGAATAAGACATAAACAAGTATTTGGTGACAAATATTTACCTCTACATCTTATATCACTCAAGGTATGCATAAACTTAGTAACTTATGCATTAAATGATCAAAGGAAATTTTATATTAATACATAACATTATATAAAATGATTTTAACATTTTATATATATTTGTAAATTATTTTTGGTAAAGCTTTATTAAACCACAAAAATATGATTTCAAATTTCCAACCAAAAAGGGCAAATTTTATCCAGAAAAACTTTTGGAACGTTCAGGAGGGCGGCCCCCTTAATTTTACTAGGCGGCCCCCTTAATCATTAAGGGGACCGGCCTACAATTAAGGGGACCGGCACGCTCCCGAACAGTAAAATCTGGCCCTATAAATATTGGATCATTCCACATATTTTTCTCACCTTTTTGCACTATAAACTTTCTGATCCAATCTTCTTCTCTAGATCTAAAATCCTTTGATCATATATTTCATAAGTCTTTGTTTCCAAGTGATCCAAAGCTTCATCCATTCAAGTGCAAGAAGAAGAACACTTCTCTACATCCATCTTATTGTAGTGGTGTTGTGTATAGCTAGTTTCATATAGTACTAGTGATAGTTATTTGTTAAGGTGTTGTGTATATTTGTTGATTGTAGAATCTTGGTGTGTTGTATACTAGTTTAGTAGTTGTGACTTAGTTGTGCATAGAAGAAGGTGTGAAGATTGACAAGGTGTGAAGACGGTGTGAAGTCTTGAAGAAGGTGTGAAGGTGTGATTAAGGTGTGAAGATCACGTGGTGTGATATTTGGTGTGATATTGGTTCTAGCTACGATTAGAACTCGACATTTAGCTTAGTGTCGTTAACTTGTGTAAGCCAAGGTGTGTAAGGTTTCTCCACCATAAGGAGTTTGTTGACATAGTGAAGAAAACTCTCGAGTGTGGTACTCGGGGAGTGGAGTAGGGCAAGGAAGGTGTCCTTGTAGCCGAACCACTATAAATTCACGTGTTGTGGTTTGATCTTTCTAACTCTATCTTTTCTTCATTATATTTCAATACTTTCAATATTAGTTTAGACTTGCTTATATTGGTTGTTGCTTGAACTCACTTAAGATCGAATCGAAAGTTTTTATAACCAACAAAATATTTAGGAAATAAATTCAAAAGGACATAAAACTATTCAACCCCCCCTTCTAGTTTTCCACAATCCCTTATCTCTAGAACTAGTATTTAGGTTTTCTAATCCTAGCGACACTATTCCTAGCTGAACGATCAATCCCCTGGTGTTTGTCATTATACTATACTACATCGATCAGGTACACTGCCTGGTGGGGGTTGTAAGCTTCTCGGGATCCCTCGAGAGGTAAAGCCTGGTGCAATCGCTACGCATCAGTTACAACCCTTTAAAAGACCTCTTTGATAGTTTATCCTAGGTGCTTACTCCACGTGGTGGAGGTTTGATCCTTTCCCAAGCCTATGGTAATCTATTTTGCTATGACAGGTAGTGAGAGATATCTTCCGTTTCCATATTGTAATTTATACTTTATTACACCCGAGAGATGTGAGTATCTAAACACTATTTGTGAGGTGCTAGTATATGACCTCCGTGCTTGTCTTTGGTCTTTAGTGGAATGATTATTTGTTGTAATTACTTTTATATTAGTGTTAAATGACCCCTAACTTGTATTTTGATTAGAATAAAAGCGCATTTGCTTGAGGACAAGCAAATCTCAAGTGTAAGGGTATATGATGAGGCGAAAAATGAACCACTTTTAGGGGGTCATTTAAGCCCAGAATTGAATTTATTTAATCAAATATTGCCCTAAATCGTTCCTTTTGTGATTTTAGGTACTTTGGGAGTGAAATCCGGAAAAGGAAGTAATTCAGGCGTTTTTGGAGCATAAAAGTGAAGAATACACCAAAGACTTGATTTTCCTTGCTGGGAACAGTGTATGACGGTGTCAAGAGGAAATGCATGACGACGTCAAGAGTTAATTTGGTGACGACCCAGTACAAACCTGACGGCGTCACAATAAGAGCGTCAAGAGTTAATTTCATGACGGCCTGCATAAGGTGTACACATGACGGCGTCAGATCCAGATCTAGGCAGTCCGAGGAACTATTTGGCGGCGAGATGACGACGTCAGATATTTGTTCTTGACGCCGTCACCTCCTAAACTCTATATATAGTTTTCTATTTTTCATTCATTGAGAGGAACTTGTGTGGAGAAACCCTAGGGCCGAACTTTGTGAACCCTAGCTCGTATTTTACAGTAAATTCAAGGGTTTTTACCCCTTGAATCCTTTCATGTGCTATTAAGATAAGTCTTCTCTTTAATTTAATCAATATGTCTATGTGTTGGTTATCTATATCTTGTGCTTGTCTTAATTTCAACATACTAGGCTAGATCTATCTTGTGTTTGCTTAGATCTAATGAAACCTAGATGTTAATTATGTGTTGATTACTTGTTTATGGTTGTATTGGATGAATGATTTCAATGTTAGGCTTAAGAAAACTGGCAGATCTCCATTGTGTAACATGCTTGAACGTTTTAGGAAACATGAACCGATGTGTACTAGGTTTTATTGGTTGTATTTAATGCATGAGTAAATTCTAATGATCCCATGTTTGGAGCTTCTTAGCCGGCTTGACATAGGAGTGAAGTAGGCACTTATAGGATTGGGGAAGTAAGTACGCCACCCCATGAATGGTATTAAGGAATACAATCCATCATCCACGCAACTATAACAAGTAATTAACGTGTAAAAGATATCTAGGGAGTAGTGAAATCTAAGTAAACACATTTCTCCCACATATTGCTCACAACCTTAGTATAATTTAGTTTATTTTCATTTTTAGTATTTTATTTTGATTGCATCTTAGTATTGGGTTAGTTGACTAGCAACTAATTCCACTCAAATCCTTGAAACCCGAGATTTTAATTTGCTTTCCTAAAAATATAAAAATATAAAAAGAATCATCCCTCATCTCTAGACCTAGTCTTTAGGTTTTCTAATCCTAGCGACACTATTCCTAGCTGAACGATCAATCCCCCGGTACTTGTCATTATACTATACTACATCGATCAGGTACACTGCCTGGTGGGGATTGTAAGCTTCTCGAGATCCCTCGAGAGGTAAAGTCTGGTGCAATTCCCACGCATCAAGGGCCGGGGCCCGGTTTGTCTATAGGGCCGGGGCCCATTCATTCGGGATAGTCCAGGCCCAGTAAGCCTGCTATCCATACTATACGTCATCAGGAACTAATATTAATATGTGCATTAGAAAATTGGCTAAATGTGTGATATAATTCGTAAGTAGTTAGTAAAAGTGTGATATGTTGGGTACTCATGAGTTGTTTGAAAAACACTGTATTGTGCACTAGAAAATGGGCAAAATGTGGTTTGTTTTCGTAGGTAGTTAGTAAATGTAAGTTATGTTTTGATACTCGTGATTTGTGTAGAATAACACTATTTTGTGCACAATAAAATGGCATAATGTGCATCAATTTTTGTAAAAAGTTAGTAAAAGTGCGACACGGTTGCATAATTCATGAGTTGTGTAACTAAACACTATTTTGTGCACTAAAAAATGGCCTAAGTGTACATTAATTTTTGTAGAAAGTTAGTAAAAGTGCGATACGGTTGGATAACTCGTGAGTTTTGAGAAATAACATTATTCTGTGCAGAACAAAATGCTCTAAGTGTGCATTATTTTTTTTAGAAAGATATAAAAGTGTGAAACGGTTGGATAATCCGTGGGGTTGTGTGAAATAACAGTGTTATGTGCACTAAAAATGGTCTAAACGTTCATTAATTTATGAAGAACATTAGTAAAAGTGCAGTACAATCGGATAATTGCAAGTTGTGTGAAATAACACTATTTTGTGCACTAAAATGCTTTAAATGCGCATTACTTTTGTTAGAAAGTTAGTAAAAAAGTGATACGTTAGGATAATTGTGAATGGTTTGAAATAATATTGTATTGTACATCAATAATACGTTAAATGTGTGTTGGTTTTCATCAGACGTTAGTACAAGTGACATGCTTAGGTAATTAGCACTTTAAATAATACTATTTTATGCATTAAAAATGGTCTGAATATACATCCATTCTCATAGGAATTTAGAAAAGTTGACATGCTTAGGTAATTAGCACTCTGTTGTTTGAAATAACACTATTTTGTCCATTAAAAATTGTCTAAATATGCATTTTTTTTCCATAGAAATTTAGAAAAGCTAGCATGCTTATGTAATTAGCACAGTATTGTTTGAAATAACAGTATATTATTCATTAAAAATGGTCTAAATGTGCATTAACATTCATAAGAAGTTAGAGAAGGTGACATGCTTAGTTTATCAGTATGCTATTGTTTAACATGACATTGTTTTGTGTATTAAAATGGTTTAAATGTGCATTGTTTATTAATGTGATTGTATTTTTGTGTATTATCAGTGAGCTATACAACGGCTAACATCGAGGAGTGAATAAGGATGATTATGAAGAAAGTTTATGAAAGATTAGACATAATCTACCATGAAACTACGATTTCTTTATGTTGCGTCATATGGAGTCATATCTAGGTCGTGCAACTAGAATTAGAAACATGGATTGGAGAATGAAGGGGAAGAACAACAATACAAGATCTATGACTTAAGGAATATAAACATGAAAAGATCTGTTGTGGTGAACGAAGAAGGGGAGCTACCAAATAGCGCTCAAGTGAAGCTTCTAAAGAACAAGTTTTTTTATTATTTTTATCCCGTTTTAATAGCTTGTCCTAGTTTGATTGTGTTGTGTCTAGAATTGGGATGGATATTGAAAGCTTATATTTTGGTTAGAATTGATATGTTTATGGTACGCTTATATTTTGCTTATACGTTAGTTGAATTGTATTCAATTTGCAATAGTGTGTTGGGAATGGGATCACTTATGGTACTAGATAGATTTTTATATATGTTTGATTTACTCTTTTAGAGATTTGCATTGCTTCTTTGATTTGTTAAGTTGATTGGCATGAGTTCCTTGAATGTAAGTTGTTTTTTGCATGAGAATTTAACAAAATGTGCACTAGTTCACATATGGTGTTGGTAAAAGTAACATGTTTTATTGATCGACATGAGTTTGTTTGCAATAAAACAGTTTTGTGCATGAAATTAAAATTAATGTGCACCGTTTTCATATGAAATTGGTTAAATTTATATTATAATTACTAGCATATATAGCTGAACATTTTGGGAAAATATAAAATTATTGCAAGACAAACAGTTTCATTAATTTGATTTGGTATAAATTCGAGGTAAGAACATTGAAAAACATATCTATAATTCTAATAATGTCAATAAATGTACTCAAATTCATCACTCGTAATGCATATTAATTTTGAACACAAATAGTTTTGTGTAACAAAAATAACCAGCGGGTAGGTTCCTTTATGCTAGCCGAGCAACTTTGAGAGCCGAGATTCGTCATCTGCATCCCTTTCACCACATTTATTCATTCCAGCTGCTTTTTAGCACCATTAGTTATTACCATTCTATTGCCGCCGAAGCATACATTCAAGAAAAGCATGTCATCCGTTGGATCAATGGTTTTTCAATCTTGACCATTGTAAATCCTTAATTATCATCTCCAACAAACTTGAGTAAAAAATTGTGTATTAAATGACACATGCAAAATGAAATATAGTAGGATAAGTGTATACTTTTTAAATAAAATCATTCACCTCCTTATTAGACGCATGCTTTTATGTATATGCACATCCTTATCTAGAGGCACTTTATTTTGCATACTATAATTTTGGTGCATACCAATGGACAAATCCCCACCATCCATCTAGTTTAATCTAATGGTGGGGATTAACCTAAGATTAAATGGGAAACATAAGTCCATGTTTTTTTTCTTTGTCTTTTTGTCTTTTTTATTATTCTTTTTTTTTTCTTTTCTTTCTTTCCTTTTTTTCACGCTTTTATAATTTTTTTTCTCTTTTTAATTCTTTTTTTTTGTTTCTTTTTTTTTTCTTCTTTTTTTTGTTTCTTTTTTCTTGATTTTTTTACACGCTTCTTTTTTTGTTTTTTCATTTTTTTTTTCTTTTTTTTGTTATAATTCACGTTTTCTTTCTTAGTAAACATTTTTTTTCGCTTTCATACATTTTCGTCTGTTTTAATACGTTTTCGACCGTTTTCATACGTTTTTGTCTGTTCACGCCCGTGTTCATATATTTTCGCCCGTTTTCTTACGTTTTCGTCCGTTTTCATACGTTTTTGTCCGTTTTCATCCGCTTTCATACGTTTTCATAAGTTTTCTTATATTTTCGTTCGTTTTCATACGTTTTCGTCAGTTTTCATACATTTTCGTTCGTCTTAATACATTTTCGTCCGTTTTCTTTTGTTTTCGTCCATTTTTCATACGTCTTCGTCCGTTCTCTGACGTGTTTTTACGCTTTCTTACGTTTTAGTTCGTTTTCATACGTTTTCGTTCGTTTTCATCCGTTTTCTTTCGTTTTCGTTCATTTTTCGAACGTTTTTGTCCTTTTCATACATGTTTTTACTCTTTCATACGTCTTCTTCCATTTTTATACAGTTTCGTTCGTTTCTTACATTTTTGTCCGATTTTTCATTCGTTTTCGTTTTTTTTTTAAATGTTTTTGACAATTTTCAGACGATTATATGTTTCTAAATATCACAAGTGATATTCTAAATATCACAAATTATATTCTGAATATTACAAGTGATATTCTGAATATCACAAGTTATATTCTGAATATCACAAGTGATATTCTGTGATATTCAGAATAGCACAAGTGGTATTTTGAATATTACAAGTGATATTCTGAATATCACAAGTGATTTTATGTGATATGGAGAATGTCACAAGTGATACTATAAGTACCACAAATGATATTCTGGATATTATAAGTAATATTATGTGATATTCAAAGTATCACAAGTGATATTCTGAATATTATAAGTGATTTTCTGAATTTGACAAGTGATTTTCAACAAATGTTTTTTAACATGAAAATCACAAGTGATATTCAGAAAATCACAAGTGATAAATATTCAGAAAATCACAAGTGATCTTTAGAATATCACCATTGATATTCTGAAAAACACAAGCGATATTCTGAATATCATTTGTGATATTCGGAAACGTATAAAAACGGACGAAAACATAAAAAAAATGGACTAATACATATGAAAACGGACGAAAACATAAGAAAACACAGAAAATCACTTGTGAATATCACAAGTGATATTCTAAATATCACAAGTTATATTCTAAATATCACAAGTTATATTTTGAATATCACAAGTGATATTCTGAATATTACAAGTGATTTTCTGTGACATGGGGAATATCACAACTGATACTATGAGTACCACAAATGATATTCTGGATATTATAGCAATGTTGCAAAAATCGTGAATCGGTCCCGAGGCGGTCGGGGGCCGAGTTGCGATTTTTTCCCGATTAATCGGCCGCCTCGGCCGATTAATCGGCCGATTACCTTGGAATTTCCTCCAAGTTCCAAGGCCGAGGCCGATTAATCGCCGATTAATCGGCCGCCTCAGCCGATTTTTGCAACACTGTATTATAGTAATATTCTGTGATATACAAAGTATCACAAGTGATATTCTGAATATCATAAGTAATTTTCTGAATTTGACAAGTGATTTTCAACAAATGTTTTGTAACATGAAAATCACAAGTGATATTCAGAAAATCACAAGTGATATTTTGAATATCACTATTGATATTCAGAAAAACACAAGTGATATTCTGAATATCATTTGTGATATTCGGAAACGTATAAAAACGGACAAAAACGTAAAACAATGGACTAATACGTATGAAAACGGACGAAGTATGAAAACAGATGAAAACATAAGAAAAACACAAAAACGTATAAAAACGTAAAACAATGGACTAATATTCTGATTTTTATATGTGTTTTTACGCTTCCTTATGTTTTCGATTATTCTCTTACGTTTCGTTTGTTTTCATATGTTTTCGTCCGTTTTCATACGTTTTCTTTCGTTTTCGTTCATTTTTCATACGTTTTGGTCCGGTATCAGACGTGTTTTTACGCTTTCATACGTTTTCATACATATTTGGCTTTTTTCTTACGTTTTCATCTATTTTCTTACGCTTTCGTCCGTTTCATACGTTTTTTTTCGTTTTCATCCATTTTTTATACACTTTTGTCTTTTTTTCATGCATGTTCTTATGCTTTCATATGTTTTCGTCCATTTTCATGCATATTCATTCATTTTTTACGTTTTTGTCCGTTTTTGTTCGTTTTTGTCCGTTATTAAATGTTTTTGGTTGTTTTTAGATGTTTTCATACATTTCTGAATATCATAAGTGATATTCTCAATATGACAAATAATTTTCTGAATATCACATGTGATATTTTGTGATTTTTTGAATATCACAAGTGATATTCTATGATACCACAAATGATATTCTGAATATCATAAGTGATATTCTGCGATATACTGAATATCACAAGTGATTTTCAACTAATGTTTTGTAACATGAAAAATCAAAAGTGATATTCAGAAAATCACAAGTGATAGATATTCAGAAAATTACAAGTGATATTGAAAATATCACCAATGATATTCAGAAAATTGCAAGTGTTATTCTGATTTTCTGAATATCAATTGTTATATTCTGAATACCAATAGTGATATTGAAAAACGTATGAAAACGGACGAGAACGTAAGAAAACGGACGAAAACGTAAGAAAAAAGATAAATACGTATGAAAACGGATGAAAACAAAAGAAAATCACAAGTGATATTCAAAGTATCACTTGTGATTTTCTTAATATCAGTTGTAATATTCAGAAACGTAAGAAAACGGACCAAAATGTAAGAAAACGGAAAAAAAAAAAACGTATGAAACCGTAAAAACACGTAAGTAAATGGTGAAAATTATATGAAAAATGGACGAAAACGAAAGAAAACGGATGAAACGGACGAAAATGAATGAAAGCATAAGAAATCAGACGAAAACATATGAAAATGGGTGAAAACATAAGAAAAAGACGAAAATGTAATAAAATAGATGAAAATATATGAAAGCGTAAAAACACGTCTGAAAACGAATGAAAACATATGAAAAATGGACAAAAACAAAAGAAAATGAACGAAAACGCATTAAAACGTATGAAAACGAACGAAAACATCAGAAAACAGACAAAAACGTATAAAAACGAGCGAAAACGTATGAAAACGTATAAAAACGGATGTAAACATTTTAAAACAGACGATAACGTCTAAAAATGGACGAAAACGTAAAAAACGGACGAAAACGTATGAAAACGTGCAAAAGGTCTAAAAACGGAGAAAACGTATATAAACGTTTGAAAACGTATAAAAACAGACGAAAACGTTTGAAAAGAGACGAAAACGTAAAAAACTGACGAAAACGAAAAAAAAACTGAGTTAGGAAAAAAAAAAGATAAAAATAAAGAACGTGAATTGGGAAAAAAAATGGAATGTGAATTGAAAAAAAAAAGGGAACGTGAATTAGGAAATAATAGAAAAAAAAAAGAAAAAAAAAAGAGAAATAAAAGGTACGTGAATTGGAGAAAAAAAGCCAAAAAAAAAAAAAAAAAAAAAAAAAAAGACAAATAAGAAGTGAAAAAAAAAACATGAACTTAGGTTGTCCTATTTAATCTTAGGTTAATCCCCATCATTAGATCAAACTAGATGGATGGTGGGGATTTGTCCATTCGTATGTACCAAAATAAAGGTATGCAATTGAATTTTCCTCTCCTTATCTATTGTTTTTGACCTTATCTTCTTATATTAAACATTTGAATATCAACTTTTGGGCACCTGAATTACCCCATGCATTCCTTATCTACATATATTCAACTTTTGAATATCAAATATTTGGCGCGTGAATTACCCCATGCATCCCCTAGGTTTAGGTCACAATTTGCCTATATATACAGAGTAACAATATTGAAGGGAAAGTGAAAATTTTAAAACAGTTCTTATCTTATCATATCCACATGTGCATAGTATTAGTCAAACTAAATATTATCACTATCTTTTTGAATTTAACTTATGGCACCTAAATCAACGCATGAATGAAGCTTATAAATAGACAACCCATACTCAACTTCATATCATAATCATTCACAGTTATTGCATAACAAAACCAAGACCTTTCACTAACTAAGATGGAGGTATGAATCAAATGTTTTCTTTTTCATCCATTATAGATCAAAGTAGTAATTCAATGTAGCAACCTTTATATTTGATTTTTTGCATTTATAAAGAGTAAAAAATCAAACAATCTGTCAACTATCGTAGCAACAAAAAACGAGTTCGGCATTGCGAAAATGACTATCAACGAAGAAATCCAGGTAAAGTTATTTTACAACATCTCATGTTAAACTTTTGTTTATCAATACGTGACATTTAATTCTTCCTTTGAACAGCAAGTCTGGAAGTTTAATGTCGATCTTGATGATCATGAGGTAACACTCCTTTCTACACTTTTTCGTTTTCGTTTCTTATATTCGATCATTTATTTGTATAAAGGCGTAATTTTTTACTGTCTTTAAACAACAACTTGATGACAACGTGAAACTTGATACCCAACACCGTTGTCTGATTACGTGACTCGCGGATCTAAGAAAAGGAAATGGGAAACAAACTTGGCGACATGGAAATGAAACGATGTTATTGAAATCGAAAGTTCGGACGATGAGAGCATTTTCGACGGGGATGATGATACTCTGGATGATGTTTTGTCAATGTCCAATATCAAGCGCAAGAAAAGAAACCAAGTTTCTGTGTTTAGCCGCAATAAAATTTACCGTTTGATTGACGAAGATGATGAAGATGAAAATGATATTTTCGGTTCATTTTTACTCACCTTATGTCACAATTTAGTTAACTACTGTGTTTGGCAAAGTCATGTATATAGTGTTCGTTGTTTATGCCATGAAAAATGGAAGAAAGGATGGAACATGCATGTTTATTAGTGGAAGTTTATGCATGTTTATACCATGAAAAATGGGCAATTATGTACAAGTAATTCACATGGCAAGACGTTATAGTACAGTATAATATAGTGTAAATGACATTTTAAGTTTCACATCTATATTGGACTGACCATCTATACAAGTAATTACAGTGGCTATGTTTGGCGCGGAGCTTTTTTGGAGCTTTTTGGGGTAATGAGCGGTGAGAATGAGCTTTTTTATTTTTGATGTTTGTTTGGCATGAGAGCTGTGGGCTTTGCTATTTTTTAGGAAAGCTCATTTTCCTAATGCTTCTTTATGAAGCTGTGAGCTTTTTTGGCTACTGCTCACAGCTCACAGCTACTGCTCAATGCTACTGCTCACAGCTACTTTTGCCAAACATAGCCTTTTAGATATGTGTGTTTTTAGGAAAGCTCATTTTCCCAATGCTTCTCATGAGCACTTTTAGATATGTGTGTTTTTTTAGTTTTCTTTTTTATAAAATATATCGATAACAAGTTTATAATTTTTTTTTTCTAAATTATTGAATCGTTATACCCGAGCAACGCACGGGTATTGTACTAGTTGGTCTTTACTAAGGATCATCCTTCCCTCTAATTCGCCTCATTTAATTAGTGGAACTGCCTCTCTTGTTCAATGACTCAACACACCTCTTTGAAAAATCATTAACACCACAAATCCTTTAGTGGTTTCATAAAATCCGAAACGTTGTTAAACAAACAATACTGAATTTTTGAGCATTCGTTGGTGACCATCATATATAATGGAAAAATCAACAGCTAAGGAAGAAAATAAGCAAAATCGTATGAACAGTAACACCAATAACTCAAATTTATATTTTGAATACACCAATAAGTATATTACTTCAAATGCAAATTTTTCTTCAAATACACGAATAACGCTAAATTCATGCATTAGATACACACTGATAACACTTTGTGCATCGAATTACACTACATATGCATTCTTTTTTGTAAAATTACAATAATAACATACATTTATATACCATATACAACATAACACTCATTTGTGTATGAAGTTATACTCCAAATACAAATTTATATCAAGTACACTAATAACACAAGTTTATTGATCTAATACACTTGTTTGTGCACCAAATTCTACTACAAATACATATTTGCATTGAAATACAATAATAACATAAATCTATGTATCAAATACACTAATAACACTACTTTGTGCATCAAATTTTACTATACATACAAAATTTTGTTTCAAATGCAATTTAACACTAATTTCCATATTAGATACACCGGTAACACTAATTTGTTCATCAAATTTCCATACTTCTTTTTTCACAATTACCACAAATTTACTTATCTAATACACTAAATTAAAAAAAAATAAAAAAACTTGATCAGGTGTATATGATTGAAAAAAAATTAACAAACTCATAAAAAAACACATACTTGAATTATTATAAATATGAATCAATAACATTTTGAAATAATTCAAAATTCAACGTTTAGTTAGGATTAATCGATAAAGTTAATCACAGTATGTATCTCAATTCTATTGATTGAGATTTTGTTAAGCTAATCCACTAAAGATAGCAATAAAATTGCTAATATGATCAAAGATTCTGATAAAAATGTGAAGAAGATTTAAGCTTTTTTGATCATTGATTGCAATGAATTGTGATGGATCAGTTTGTGCGTACTTTGGGTGATGATTTTGTATGAGTTGTTGAATTTGGTAGTCTTTTTCAATATTTATTTTAAATTAAGGGGGTTTATATGTCAAACATTTTATTGCTTTATTAAATTGTCAAATTTTAGTTGACAACAACAACAAGCCCAATCCCGCCGTAGCAGGGTATGGGGGAGGTAGAGTGTAGACAGATCCTACCCCTACCCCCGGGAAAACCCAGGAATAGAGAGACTGCTTCCAATGAGACCTCCGGCAAGTGCAGGTGTGCTGGTGAACGAGAAAAGCAAAACAAGCAAAAGGCAATAAACAACAAGCAAAAGCAGGCAAACGAAAACAAGAAACATAAGCAAAAACGCATGGTGCCTAAAGTTAAAGCAAAAGCGAAAGCAATAAAAAGCAGGCAAAACAAGAGGCAACAAAGGGCAAGGCAAAGCAATGCAAGGCAAACAAAAGCAAAAAACAGAATTTTTTTTATTCTTTTAGTTGAGATTATAGTTAATCTCATAAAGTGATTTTAAGTCAATGGTCAAAATTTTTTTTATTCTTTTTACCAAAAGTCATCTTTTTATTTGATCTCGCCCCATATGTAGATGTATAATTGATACTACGTATTTGATTTATTACATCAAATTAAAAGTGCTTGATCAATAGCTTTATTAGAGGATAATCGGTGAAGCCCGGTCTGTGGGCTTAGGGTCCATTAGTGTTTTCTCATATAATCTCTAAATAAGAATAATAATGATAACGAGAATTATGTAGTCTAACATAGTATCACAGCGTTGCTTAACCTAACCCTAATCATTCTATTATTTATTTATTTTTCTCCTTCGTCTAACCTTCTCACACAATCCAGCCGGCACTTCCAATAACAATCCCATACAAAATAATTAACAAATCCCATGCAAAAAGGCCATTCATGCACAATAGGTCACTAGAATCCAATAAATCTAGTATACTTAACGAGTTAATTCTTCCATGCAAAAGCCTTAGTTCATAAAACCAACTGTTGCTTGGTATCTACTCGAATCAAAACGACAAACACAATACACTTTCTTCAAAGAAAACGAAGCAACCTCATCCCGTCATAGTACGAATCACTTTCTTTCCTGCTCAGAGCCATTCGAGCCATTCATGGAGCCAAGAATCAAGAAGTATTCGTCTTCAGTATCTGTTAATAGGTCTCGGACAATGTCGACTTCGACATCATCAAGAAGACCTCGGCTTCTAAGGGTAGAAATAGAAGATCTTCTTAATCAATCTCTGTGCCGCAGTTTTCCTAATTTAGGTAAAATTGCTGATTTTGTTCCAGTGATAGGGGTTCCTCTTGAAAAGTATGGTGATGATTACCAATGCCCTAGTGTCCTGACGGTATGCCACAAATTAAGAGCCCAAGATCCCTCTCTTTTCTATAAAAGAGGAACAGAAGATATTGCCAAGGTCATCATGAATAATCTTCGGAATTCTGAGATGATACAACAAGTCTCTTTCGCGGTGGTTATCTTGTATCTTTCAAGTTATCATGGGAATGGATGGCTAAGAGGATTCAGAATATGTTGGATGATGGTATATATACATGGGCACCAACATATGGTGGTTTGAGAAGGGCAATAGTAGAATTCCCCACAGGGGATATGGACTCGAATATGCATGCCGATGTTTTTCGATCTCAATATATCAGAGACACATGTTAGTTCATATGTTTTGAGTATTCACGAGTTGATGTGAACCACCATGGCTTAAGCCGTAAGCGTGTCGTCTTTGATGAGAGTATCGTTGAACAATTCTTTTTAGTAGAACAAGGGGAGTTTAAAGTGAGAGGAAAGCATGGACATCCTCTTTTTGTTGGGAGGGAAGGAGGACGAGGGTATATCAATGTTGATATAGATCTCGGACGTTTGTGGTCTTCAATCAGGGAAGAACACGCAGACTTGATATTATATATCACACCTGTACGGCTACGAGGGTATGTGGAAAAGTGCATCACTGCTGCTATAGATGTAGCAGGGTACCCGACTTCCAGTAATGAAAAAGGGAAGTTGGCTTGTGTATTAAACGAATATAGAAATTATTCTGAAGCCGCTTCTCTTGTAGAACTCGCGGCAAGGCTGCCAGGTATACTTGTACTACTGGATCGTTTTTTTGAATGTGCTTTGAGGTATACTTACTTGAGAACCCCGCGACTGGTTGATGTTACATTGAGTCTTGATGAGATGCTCGATGTAAAGGGTAACACTCTTGTATATATACTAAACATACAAGCTCTTAATCGTTCAATTATACAAGAATCCTCACAGAGGCAAAAGAATCCTCATGGAGGCAGGTTCAAGTTAACAAAGGTGTTGGTTGCTAAAGAACGTGAGTTGGGGTTACATATAGTCCGGTTTACTGATGTTATTGAAGAGGCTTGTACAACAGTCTCACCACATATAGTGTGTGACTACCTATACGATTTATGTAGGAAATTTTCGAGCTGCTACGGCGAGGTTCGGCCTGTTGAGACCAGATTATTGTTGTGTAAGGCAACTGCAGTCGTAATGCAAAGCTGCTTTCATCTTTTGTGTATCTATCTGCATTGTGCACCCCGTTGCGCATCCCTTGGAGGCCGACAACCACTACGAGGGTTAGAAGAATTCCAATCCTCAGAAGAAGGAAAGGTGGCCTCTATAAATTGTTTCATTCCTTGGCATGTCTCTGAAGCAAGGCCTGAAAATCCCAGGTTTGAGATGTTTTCCATGTGGGCAAATTACCTGAAAATGTATTTAACTTGTCACTTTTTACCATTGTATGTAGCCATTTTTTTTTTCCTATTGTGTGACTAAACTTTCGAATTTGGTACATTGTGTGTATTTTGTGACCATTTTAACCTTACATTTTCAAATTTTCGAAGGGTAAAATGGTCATTTTACAAGGCTAAAAAGTCACAAAATACACACAATGTACAAAATTCAAAAGTTACATACAATGGTAAAAAGTGACAAGTTAAATACATTTTCAGGTAATTTGACCTTTCCATGTTTGTGAGCATTTCTTCTGATTTTCAAGAGGGTAATCTGTCTGGCTACATTAGTGTATCAGATGCATATGGATTGGTGCCAGATGGGTGGGTGACATTATATGCCGATGAAATCGGACATGTATGTTATTATAAGCGTCCTTGGTGTAATTCATCAGGAATAAAAAACGACTCATTTATATGGTTTGGCAATCCCACCTCGCGCCATGCGGTGGCATTCTCTTCCTCTATTGAGATTCATACGGATGTCACGATTACTACTGAGAAGGAGAAGGATTGTAAGGATGCTTGTTATGAAATTTATATAGAGTCTGAGAGGAAGTTGTCTTTTTGGGATGAGGACAACAAAACTAAGTGTGACACCTTGTCCTATGAATCTAAGGACGGGTTACTACAGATTCACTACATCCTCTTGAGGGATGCAGTAGACACCACCATGGAATTTAGGTTTGAGTCACGTGTTCCCAGTTTAAATGGTTTTGAAGTACGCGGGTACATGTTCGCTTACTATGGTGATGGTGTGTTGGATGAGAAAGATGATTCTATGCAAATGTACTACAAAGCAATCATCTTCAAAACTGACGGTGCATGTGTATTAGCGGGTGACAAACTTCAACTGCAGAGGTCAGTCCTTTCCGTACCCACCGACGGCTACCTGATGATTAAAGCTTTTTTGAAAGATGTTAAATCAGGAGAAATGATTGTCGATGCAAAACGCAAGTATCGTGCGATACCAACTGGTATTAGCAAGTGGGATATGCCTGTGCTGGCCGAAAATGGCGAAAAAGGTGAAAAAGGCACCTTCTATCTTACTGTGAATTGGAGCAGAGGTCCCGGTATCATCAGTTAAGCATCATCCTTCTTCTATGCTTGCTTCCACAGACGGGACTCGAAGCTATTCTGCAGCTATTTACCTAGCTTCTGATGCCTTCCTCTATATCTGTTGGACAAAGTATTGCTTTTGCATTTAAGACCTGTTCTATATCTTTTGCTCGAGCTTTGTCTTCTTTCATGAGAGAGCACGTGAAATTAACAAATGAACTAATTATTTCACTTCAAGGTATGCAGCTTGTTCGTGTTCAAGATGCCAAGAGGACAAGAGGTGTCTTTCTAGTCTTGAAGGGATCTCTATATTTTGTTAATTTTGGTTATCTTGACAACTCTTGACAGACAGGAAACTTACCTCATATTCTGGATTAGCATTATTTCTGAACTGTGAATTCTTTCCCGCACTTAGAGCAGTAGCATCGGTAATGCAGTTGTTGCGTTAATGAGTCCATAACGCGCGTTAAGCACGAGTTAGCTGTTGCACCTTCTTGCGTTAACTCGATGTTAACGTGCCACGTTAAGTGGCTAACTTGCGTTAAAGTGGTACGTTTGTTTAAAAAAAAAAAAAAAAAAAAAAAAAAATCACTTCACCCCATTCCAACGGATAGTATCCGTTACATTCAATTTTTTTTTTTTACATATATGGCCCCCCAACGTTGACTAACGGGTATATTGCCTAAAAAAACATTTTCCAAAACCTTTTTTCAACCAACATAAATACCCATTAACCACATTTCATTTTCCCACACTTAAAAAAAAAGGTCTCAAGGCAACAACAACGATCCCAACTTGATTACGAACCTCCTCGGTGGGTGGGGAACCCATACGCAGGTTCATCATCAAATCCGAATCCGAATTGGAAGAACCCAAACCTATTCGGTATGTCGAGTCAAGAACTTTTCCAACAACATCAAGCGTTAAAATTTTGGCAAGAAACCCAACAACAAAACACCTTAAACTCCAACTTCCAAAATCTCCAATTCACTCAACAATCCCAACAATCCCAAACGGAAACTAACGAAGTTCCCGAAACACCTACGTCTCCTCCAAAGAAAACCAAAGGTCGCGTTAAACGAAAGTCCAAAAAAAACAAAGAACCCGCATCAATCGATGATGATGACGAAAACGAAGAAAGCAAGAAAGCCGAACGTTGGCAAGCAAGTGAAGAAAAATTACTTGCAACGTGTTGGGTGGCCGCGAGTGAGGATGAACAAGTCGGTCGTTCCCAAGACAAAGATACGTTTTGGTAGCGGATTCTAAATGAGTTTAATAAAACCAATTATCATAAACGCGGCAAAGATATGATACAATCAAAGTGGAGAACATTGAACCGTGATTGCGGAAAGTTCAACGCGTGTTTCAAACGTGCCGAACGAGATCAAAAAAGTGGGGAAAATGAAATGGATATCCTCACACGCGCCAAAGATATGTATCGTAACGAGCACAAAAACGCGTCGTTTAATAATGAGGAGGCTTAGGCTGTTTTGCGTCATCAAAAGAAATGGGACGCGCTGAACACGGTTGATTTAATCGGTGATGTCCCAAGCCAAGCAAACGAGGCGTTGTTTGGTCATGATGCACAACCACGCCTGATGGGAAAAAAGCGGGCTGCGAAGAAACAAAAATCCGAAACAACGGCAAGCACCGGGGGTACGAGTACCGAAGGATCTGTTTTATCGTCCCAATTCGGGGACGCTTTGTGCGAGGAGTATCGTACGAAACGTGAAGATGCGTCAGTGGCTTACAAAGCGACCGCTGAAAACCACTACTCAGCCATACGGACGAGGGAGTTTGAATTTTTGTTGCGGACACTACCGGCAAAGATCCTCACTATGTGGCGTTGGTGAATATGGAAAAGGACCGGATCATTGAAAAATACGGGTTTCTAAAGCGTACGGAATGAATAAATGTGTTGTCTTGTATTTTTTTTTTTTTTTTATTTCGTATTGTATTTTCAATTACGTTATTTTTTTTTTAATTTCGTAATGTAATATATTTTAAGAATTAATGTTATGGTTTTTAAAAAATGAAGTATTAGTTTTAGTTTAGGGTTGAAATTGAAAATACGTGAAAAGTTGAGTTAAAGTGAGTTATGGTTGAGTTATTGTTGTGGGTGTTTTTTTTTATGAGTTAAGGTTAAAGTGTTGGCGCTGACGTGGCGCTGAGTTAAGTTATAACTTAAGTTACCACTGTGTTTGCTCTTAGTATTTTCAATCTTAATATTCGTTCTAATTATAAATAAATAAATAATCATTCTAAATCATGTCGGATCTGCAAAGAGATCGATGTCCTGACCGAATTATAAAAGACACAGGTATGTCAGCTTTTCTCGCTTTAATGGAAGGGGTGGGTATTACGCTTACTAAGTCTGGGAGTATGCCGCCGGTTATGGTTGAAGAGGCACCTGTGGCGGTACACATGGTTTGGTGGTTTGTTTGGAGTGAAGAAAGAGGAAGTCAAGTCATATGTGAAAAATGAAGTTTTGGAGTGCTTTGATTTGCCTATGCCTCCAACTTTTGATATTTAATGCAGAGTTTCTTTTTATGGAAAATTGTTTAAAAATACGTCTAACTTGCCACTTTTTTCTATTGTACGCATGAATTTTTTTTACCCTATCGTATGCATAAACTATTTTAATCTTCCTATTGTATCAATATTACGGCTGATTATGATGTGGCAATACTTAATCACACTAATTAGTAATTACGGTGTAATTAATAGAATAAAACCCCGTAATATTGATACAATAGGAAGATTAAGATAGTTTATGCATACAATAGACAATTTTCCCTTCTTTTTATTCAAAAAATAAATAAATATATATATATATATATATATATATATATATATATATATATATATATATATATATATATATATATATATATATATATATATATATATATATATATATATATATATATTATAGTTTTTTATTATTTGTTTGTTAGTCGATTTTTCATACGGATTTCTTACCAGTAGACTAAAGTCGACCGTTAGTACCAGTCTCTAAAGTCGATCGTTGGTACGGTTGTGTTACCAGTCGACTTAGCCGACCGTTGGTACGGTTTTGTTATTATTCGACTCAAGTTATGCTTTTATTACGTTAATGTTTTGTTTTTCTTTTCTCTTTTAGTTTACTATTTCAGTCAGAGCTTTCGCGCGCTGCTCGGACTGCGAAGGAGTATTAGAGGATAATCGGCCCAAGCAGGGTCTGTGGGCTTATGGTCCATATATTGTTGACCTAGTGGTTATTTTTGCTCTATATAATATGTATAAATAATAATGATAATCTACGGGAAATTATGCAGTCTAACAAGCTTAAGAAAAAGAAAATATAGTTCCTGACAATGAATAGGAATATACGGTACCCTTATGCAATATCCAGGTTCAGTAGCGCAAAAATAACCACTAGGGAAACAATATATGGTTCCCTCGTTGCACACTGCATTTGGATAAGGGCAACAGCCGTAAGTCCGTAACGTGGCATTTCGCTACAACACGTCTCCCAGGGTAACATGATGGGCCGCCATTACACAAAGAGTTGGTAACGCCAAAGATGAAACATAGATGAACAAAAGAACAATAGTGAGTATGGAATTTGAGGTACTCATTTTAGTGAGCTAATGAGTGATCTTAAAATTACTTTCCTCGTTTATAAATGAGTTAGTTACATGTTTTGTCCTTGTGGTTTATATACGTTGGCGCTTTTATTCCTTTTTTCATAATAACTAGAGTTAATTTCAAAAGTCATTTATTTATTAGGCTAAGTCCTCTTAGGATTTGAATAGAGAATACCTTAAGTATGAATGAAGTCAAATATTCAAGGAATCTTCTTCAGAGTCTAAAGAAAGACTCGCCACTCTTTGAGGTGGAACTCACCTTGTGAAGTCCTTGAACCAAGAAAAAGATGATGGAGTCAGTAGTAGATGAGAATAGCTCATTGAGTCCCTTTTGATCTTCTCAAACAAACCAAGACAAGTTGAACTTATATACTTAGGAAAAGTATCTAAATCCCTGAAATAAATAGGCGGTAACTTTATTGAAGTGATAAGTGAAAGCTATTTATCAAGAAAGTCAATAAATTACAAGAGCTGGTATAAAAGGGGCAAACATTTGTCAGTATTGTATTCTTCTAAAGTAAGGTTAGTCGTGTTCCAGAATTAGAAGCATTAAATGCAGTATGGTACCACTGTACTTTCCTAGTTAGATGTTTGACACGTCGTTATTACCTCACGGGGATCCACCTCGAGTTTTCTATATAAAAGAATGTTGTAAAGGAGTAACAATTGACCTTGTAAATTTAACGTGTTAGCATCTACAAGAGCATTTAGTCATTCTAGAACCAAGTCTGTGAACTTCATTAGTGGTTAGCATAGTTCTTAATTATTCCTATAACTTTGGTTTATATTTAAGAAAGTGAGGAGATCAACTTACATTTTGTTATACAACTTTGATTGTTATTTCGCAAACAATTATAGGAATTCTTTAATTCATTCAAATAAAAATTTAAACATGAAAAAACTTTGTTGTGTTATTTTGTTTAAACTGTTTTAGTATACTAGTTATTAACTTGTTTAAATATACATAAATTTGACATGAATGGTGATTTAACTTAGTTTTTAAGTTACAATCACTTTATAAGAACACTCGTATTTCATAACGATGACTTGAAAATGTAATTGTAACGTATAACCTAAATTTCGCGAAAGTATATTATGTTATTGATTACTCCCTCCGTCTCATAATTATTGTCGTCTATTGACTTTTTCAGTCTTCCTTTTTCAACTTCTACTATAAATATTTTTGTTTATATTATACAATACTTAATGAAAATTATACAAATGAAAATACATTTAAAACTTAATCCGTTCATATATTTTGCAAAAAGTATTATGTAATTTAAACAAAAATACAAAAGGTCAAAGTTTAACAGTAAAGACCAAAAAAGTCAATAGAGGACAATAATTTTGGGACGGAGGAAGTATTTCTTATACATTTGCATATAGAATAAGAATATTATTAAGAGATATAGTCAATGATTATCATGAATGCATCAAAGCTACAAATTTACTTGTGCTCCAGTTTTTCTAAGCCTTAACATTCTAGACGACTCGTGTTTTATAGCGACGACTTAGAAAATGTCATTGTAACATATAACCTACATTTCGTGAAATTATGTTGTGTTATTGATTATTTTATAAAATGATTATTTCTTATACATTTGCATATAGAATATTATTACGGAGTGATACATAAAAATTATCTAACTTAACTTTTTTTTTTTTTTTTTTTTTTTTTCTTATAACACAAATTTGAATTTCTTATAACACAAATAGAGCTTGGCCATAGTTGATGGTACTAGAGTTGCTGCGGTTTGACATCTGGGAGTTAATAAGAACGCAACGGCTTTGCCATCACATAGATATATCCTTTATACCAAATAAACATAGATTTAAAATGCTCAAGTATGCAGTTGTGCTCACTTGATGAAAGTTGTAACAAAGGAATTAATAAAACCCTTCATACATTGAAAGTTCTGGTCTCTGCATGCAAATTTACAAACTGTACAAAACTATCTACGTACCCCTTGCACCCTTTTTGTAGTATTTAGTCAAAAAAGGTTGGGAGATAGAATAGAAACACGATTACAGGTTTATACACAAAAGGCTTATCCAGGTCATTTTTGAACCGGTAAGTGTTCCTTCTTCCCTCAGGTGGAGTCAGTCACCAGCTATCCACATTAAAGCTCCGATATAGAAATATATGACTTTAGTTTCAAGTTACCACTCAAAGTCGTCTTTCATCGAGTCTTAAAGATTATACTTAAACCTCTGTAGATACAAAGCCAAAATTAGACCCCAGTTACTTGTTTCAACCAGACTATATGTAAATATGTAAATTTGCACTGCAAACTGTTGAAATATATAATTCTAACTAATATGTTGACTTTAGTCGAAAAATAATGACACTGTACTGGTGAAGGGGTATAAATATGTCCAAAAGAGAGTAAAAACTAAGAGAACAAACCTTGTTGGCATCAGATAGTACAGCATATGCCTCCCCAATTATCTTAAAGAGCTTATCAGCATCCTTTTGGATGGTTGTAAAAATCTCTTTCAAAACATCACCTTCTGCTCCACTTTCACTTCTTGCTAGAAATTTACCCGCCTGCATTCAAAGATAACCAGTCACACGTACTCTATTTAGGCTGGATGTAAATAGTAAAACAAAACGAGAACCTTGTCTGGATGATGTTTGAGTGCAGCTTTATGGTATGCCTTTTTAATTTCTGAACCGGATTCCGACCCTTTTAGTCCCCTATCACCACATTGTGAATGAGCTATAAAGGTTAACAATAAGTTACAGTAAGAATGATGCAAACTATTAACGATACTTCAAACTTACAAGATGAGATAAAGATCCATTGTCATTCCTTTCTTCACATTACTATTCACTGAAGAAAGACGCCGGCGAGCAAATGTTAATTCTTTCAAATACTTTTTCTCACTGCGTTTTTCTAGAAGACAGATGAGCCTCTGAAAATCTTGTGCTGCTTCTTCATAGTCTCTTATCTGCTCATGTAAATGGGCTCTTCTAGATATTGCCTGTGAACATAACCATGTCGTCAGTCTATGATTCGCAAGCTTGGTATCCAAAAAACAGAACCATGTTGATGCTTATTTTCCATAATATTCTGATATATAAAACTAACCTTCATATAATCCCCGTCAAGAGCTATGGCAAGATTGCAATCTGCAATAGCGTCAATGACTTTACCCAAAGCTTGGTGTGTAGCAGCACGATTGCATAAACATATAGCAGTAAAATGCCTTGATTCTATACTTCGTATTATGGCATTACTATAATGCTCCACAGCTTCTCTATATTTCCCAGTTTGATAAGCATCATTTCCTGCAGCCTGGAGTAGGTAGAGTGGTAAACAAAATAAACAGTAAATCTCCAACACAAGTATACAATAACAATAGTAATTGATTAAAAGTAGGTTTGAGACATATGATTATAACAATAACAATAGTAAACTGATTGAAAAAATAGGTGCTGTACCTTGCTGCGAAGAAGCTCACGCACAGTAGCAGCTGAGCAAGGAGATGTTCCTTTGGTCCTGCAACAGGGAACAGAATATATAGTCAAATGACAAGCTTCATACATGTATTTATGTATGCAAGTAAGTATATATGTGTATGTGTGATTATTACATGGTTTCAGGAGGCACTAGTTGCTCATATTTATCAAGTGTAGCAAGGGCCATGTCAAATTTAGCCATACAAAAGTATGACCTAGACATCAGACTCAATCTCCAACAATTCAATAATCGGTTTCGATCCTCATCTGACAGACAATCACTGTTACTTGTGGTGGTGCAATTTTTTTCAGCTATAGCAAGTGTTTGCTCACACAATTCAACCACCTCTCCATAATTCTGAAGCTGTAACATATCCACATATTATGTAGTTATTCATAAGAATAATTAAGCATAAAAGGAATCTGAGCAAATTTAATTAAACCAATACAATACTGGAAAGTTCCACAACAAATACCAGAAAGAGAGCCTCCCCTTTCAATTCAAGTAGTTTCTCTGAATAACAGCTTATTGATAAGGCCTCTGTAATAATCTCCAAAGCATGAGTTGCTGACTCGAAAGATCTCAATTGCAAAAGTTCAGCAGACTGGTTAATCATATTAACCACTTTCTGCCAATCAATAAAAAATAAAAGTCGGAAGCAGATATAATCAAAAGTTATATTTATCAACATATACACAAACACAGACATGTAGAGGATACCTCAGCATTTTGTAGGCCATCTGATGCCTCAAGAGTAAGCCTTCTATCAAAGCAAACCATTGCAGAGTCCAAGCACTTTTTGTAACAACACAGTGCTTCATCAATTTCCCCAAGAACCAAATGGCAGCTAGTAAAAACAAGCCATATAGACAAGTCAAATTTTTATGGAAAATAATGCAAGTCATCATCAAGCCCATGTACACATGTATCAATACAAATTCGGCTGACTGACAGGAAACAAAAGATAAAAAATGAGGCATTATTGATATACATATAGACTTAGGATCCAGTGAGACACTAAATATACATGAGGAAACACACTGATTCACCAATTGGGCAAGTTTGTAATTTGGTATCATTATTTTCATATATTTGAGGAGATTCAATAATTGTGAATCAATGTTACATAATCAGTGATCCAGCTTGCTTCTCAAGTAAATTTAGTCTCTCAACAGATCGTGACTCTTTATTTCTTAATATATATGACTTAAAAGTGAAATAAAAGCCTGAATCTTACTTTCCGGCTACCAGGCGGGCCTTTAGAGAGCCAGGATTTAAATAAGTAGCCATTTTGCAGTCATCCATAGCTTTCCCAAACTTCTTAAGAGACATCCTTTTAGCAGCACGATTAGTGTAGTACAACACAAGAGATTCGAATTCTGATGTCTTTGAACATAACTCTGCATTTCGAACAAAAACAGAAGCAATAGTTTTTGCTGTTTTTCTCCATTTCTCAGTCTCTAGCTTCTGCTTCAATATTTCATCATCCACAATCTCATTTGCTTCTTCAAGATGTTTTATCTTGTCATTCAACTCATGTTTAGTATCTGCAAACTCTTTATTCAAATCCGACCACTTCTGAACCAACGCCTCATCTTTGTCTTTCAAAGATGATAATTCGGTTGCGCATTTTTCTAATTGTTGTTCAAGATTGTTCACGTCTAAAGTCATATCTTCATGCAGACACCGATACTTACAAGCCCACGCCTCATCTTTGTCTTTCAAAGATGATAATTCCTTTTTGCATTCTTCTAATTGCCTTTCAAGGCTTTTCACGTATAAAGCCATTTCTTCATTCATATGCCAATACATTAAGATTCTAGCGCTAATAAAGCAAGCTTTAAAATTCTAACACTACTTTTATTTCATTTTTTACAAATTAAAAGTTAATTGCAGCTAAACTACCAAACACTTCTATAACTACTGCTTACTGCTACTACTTAAATTATTTTTGCCATAAACTATGCAATTATACAAATACGATAATACAATGTACATAAATTAATCTTGGAAATAGCATTTAGTATTTTTTTTATTAAAAGCTCGTTTGGCAACTAACATTTACTATCTCTTTTCAAACGCTACTTTTCAAATACTACTTGAAGAAACATTTGTTAGCTGTATATTAGCTATGTGATTAGCTAGAGATAAGCGTGCATTTATGGGTGATTACCATTTACCCTAAATAGGCTATATGTATCCTCTATATGTATGGTCTTATGGTATCAATAAGATTCACAGAAAACATTCAAAACCATACGTCTTTCATGGTATCAGAGAGAAGATCCAAAAATCTCTAAACCCTACACCTAAACTCTTTAGCTGCCGCCTCCGGCCGCCGGCTGCACGCCGGAGGTTCGGAGGGCTCTTTTTTTAACCTTAACCGTTGTCAATCTTCATCTTCTTATATCTAGTAATAAAGAAAATCCACCTCCACCAATCAATCAAATCCAATCAAAACCAATCTCCAACTTTCCGATCCAAACACCCCCAGTTTTCACCATGTTCTGTCACGCAGCCAACCGTTCCAGTTCCATGGCTCTGGCGGGTTTGATTTGAAACATCGCGTGAAAGAGTCATCAACAATGGCACCAGCTGCTTCTGTTAACTGAGGCGATATATATAGCAAATCTCGCAATTTAAGCGTGGTGTTTGGTGGTTGTTGATAGATAGAGTCAGAGGGTAAATGATCTTCAATATTGGGTCAATCTAATAAGTCCATTTCTGAAGGTGACGATGAGATTATGTTACTCATATTCTTTTTGCTGATGGGTGGCTAGTGGAGATTAGAAAGATTGTGATATGGTTTGTGTGGTTTAAATAAGTGGGTATATTGTGATAGATTGAAAAAAAAAAAAAAAAAAATTGTTTAAAAATAATAATAATTATAAAATATTTATTAAAAAAAAAAAAAAAAAAAAAAAAAAAAAAAAAAAAAAAAAAAAGTTGGATCTTTATGTTTTTCTAGGGAAAAACACGCCCCGTTTGTTCGGAAGGTTCTTTGGGGGTTGAAGTTTTAGAACCAACTTTCGTTTTCTAATCTTTTCTTTTGATGTTGAAGCTTGAGTCGTCTTAGTTGTAATACTCGTTTGTTTTAGTTGTAAGGGATACTTTGGGTTATCCCGTTTATTTTAGTTGTAGGGGATACTTTGGGTTATCCTGTTTATTCAGGATACTTTGGTTTATCCTGTTTGGTAAGGGATACTTTGGTTTATCCCATTTGGTCAGGATACTTTGGTTTATCCTGGTTCGGATACTTTGGTTTATCCGATTTGTTTCGTGTTTATGTCTACTGCTGTTTGAAGATGTGCTTCCGCTTGCTGTCGAATATCTTCTTCAACAATTATTTATTAGTTTTACTTTATTTTTTATTAGCTTATATGTATCCTCCAGTCCGAGCTTTCGCGATTTCGCCGCTCGGACTGCGGGGAGTGTTAGCTGTATATTAGCTATGTGATTAGCTAGAGATAAGCGTGCATTTATGGGTGATTACCATTTACCCTAAATAGGCTATATGTATCCTCTATATGTACGGTCTTATGGTATCAATAAGATTCACAGAAAACATTCAAAACCATACGTCTTTCAGCATTTAGCTTTTGAGAGTTAATAATTACATTTACATGTATGTTACCAAACCTTTTTATCAAATAAATAAAAATAAGAGAAGCTTACTAACTAAAAGCGGAGTTTCAGACTGGCCAAATGCGCTAAGTGTAGCCAGGCTCACCGCACCCCCAACAGCTATCATGTTCCATAAGTAACTCATGATGGTTTGTGTTAAGCAAATTGTTGGAGTGACTAATGAACTTTAGTTTCAATTTGCAATGTTTAAATAGAGAGTCAGAAAGCGGAGTATAGAATCGATGCAAAATGTTGCAATGTGAAATAGAGAGGCACAAATGGGAGTATAGAATCAATGCAAAATGTTGCAATGTGAAATAAAGAGTCAGAAATCGGAGTATAGAATCAAAGCAAAATGTTGCTTTGATTAGACAAGAAAGCGAATCGAATTGAACCCACCATTTGTATTGACATGTGTAAGGATCTCGTCATCTCGGTAGATTGTTTCAACGCATGCAAAAGATTCAAAGGCAAGGCTTTCAATTTCCTCCGCTAATTTCTTTAATGCGTAGTCTAAACCATGCAATTGCTTCAATTGTAAGTCTGATTTTATTACAGTAATTTTTATATTCGGTTTTCGATCCTATCATTAATTGGAGAATCGATCCCGATCTAATCCATTTTTCTTTCAACTTTAAACTGTATCAAAATAGAATCATAATCAGAATCTAATTCTTCTTCTTTCTTTTTTTAATCTCTTTTGTGTTACATGAGGAAACTGTAATTCTAGAATCGAGATCAATATTTTTTTTTATTTATTTATTTTTTTTTTATGGTGATTAACAACTTTGATGATGATGAAAATTACGGGTGAGCAAACAAAACCGAAAAAACCGAAACCGAACCGTAAACCGAAAAAACCGACCGAAATCAAAAACCGATGGTTCGGTTTTTAATTTTTCAAAAACCAAAATATACAATTCGGTTCGGTTTCGATTTTCGTCCAAAACCGAACCGTAAAAACCGAACGAACCTAACCGATTTTATTATATAATAATATATAATTACTATAATATGAATAAAAAAGTAAATAAATCAAATTTAAAAATTTATATTCATTTTGTTAGTAGATTTATAATATATTTATCTTAACGTTTATGTTTATATGCGTGTTTGTCGAGTCGTGTGTTTACTATATATCAATAAATATATAATGATGATCATACTATATGTAATTATATATGTTCACCTGCATGTTTGTGTCTCATTTATATCTGTGTAATTATAGAATTATACAATAAACATTATTATGCTTACATTAACAAAAAAAAGTAAATAAGAATAATCAATTTTCTTTGTAATACAAGTTTATTTGAATAACTTTGTCATACCCAAATATAAACGGTTAGAAATCGAAAAAATCGAAAAACCGAACCGAAACCAACGATAACCCGAAAAAACCGAACAGCCAAAAACCGAACGATTTCGGTTTTGGGTTCTATAAAAACCGAACATGTCGGTTCGGTTTCGGTTTTAGCCAAAAACTGACCCAAACCGAACCGTACACACCCCTAATGAAAATTGATGAACAAAGAACGTTGCTTACTAGGTGTTCGTTTAGTTGTAGACTTTCAAACATTTTAAAAACGATGAACCAAGCTTCTTATTTTGATAAACAAAGTACTTGTGATGTAGTATAAACCTTTTTAACTTTGATGAACAAACGTGTTAGAATTTGATTAAACAACATTAGTAAATGTGATGAACAATGTTTTTAGATGAATTTTATTCATTAATTTGCTAATAAAAAAAAGCTTGTTCGTGTTCAAATGAGAAGGCCTATTTTGATAGGAACGCGAGAAGAGATCCTAGCCCTCCATCTAATCTATTTTTTTTTTCTTTTTTCTTTTTTTTAATCTAACGGCTAACATTAATCTATTTGATACACACAATCTTTTAGAATCAAAATCGTAGGGGGTCTAACGGAACTCTCTCATTTGTTACACACCACCAAAAAAATCAACTTTATTTCTCTCTCTCTCTCTCACTCATTTCCGTCTAATTCAAACACAATACACACTCACCAAACACACCTAATCTTCGGCAGTTATCAACAATCGTGCCCGTGGTTTATGATTTAATCTCCGGCGTCACTTTCTTAATCTCCGGCTTCGACTCCGGTGTTGACCCGCCGTTGACTTTTTAATTGGTGTTTTCCTGATTGAATCTGATATAAATTATAACTTTTTAACAATCTTTTGGTGATGAATCCGTCTGTTAATCAACCTTCAATTGAAAATCTACTGAAACGGTGTTCTAATATGGATTTAAATGCCAATGGTACTTAATTTCAACTAATTAATTGTATTTACTGTTTTGTAATTATAAATTATGTATTTTTACTGTGTATCTATTCCGTTACATGTGAAGATGCTATATGATGCTCTATGAATTGATTGTTTAGATATGTTCCCTTTTTGTCTCGATTTTAGTTGAAATGTAGTGTCCGGTTAGTTGTTACCTTAACTTACGACGTTAACTGAGGCATCCAGTTAGTTTTATTGTTGTAGGCATTATTGTCGTTTCCTTTTAATTTGATTTTTCATTTGAAATTTAGTGCAATGTTAGGTATTCGTTGATGTATATGTACTGTAATGATAGAACTTGTCACATACGAAAATTTTTATATGATGCTTTATGTAATTAAACGATTAGATATATTGCCTTTTTTTGTCTCGATTTAAGTTGAAAAAAATAAGCAAGGAATGAAATTTTGATGTTACTAACGGATTTTCTATAGTAGAAATGCAAAAATAGGATTATTAATGTTTATAAATTATGATATGTTAAAAGTATAGACTATGATGAAGTTTGACATTTTGATATGAGTTAGTTGGCGGAAATCAAAGATTATGAGGAATACTAGGTGCGATTGAAGTTGTTTTGATAAGATTATAGACTAGTATTGAATTAGAGACGATTATTTAAGTTTAGTAAGAATATCTTCCCACGTGAAGAAAACCAACAATGAATGAAGTTTTGATGTTATTAGCGCATTTTTTATACAAGAAGTGAAATATAAGAGTTATTAATGTTTATAAATGACGAATATGTGATAAGTATAGAGTATGATGAAGTTTTGACGTCTTGATATGAGTTAGTTTGCGTAAATCAAAGATTATGAGGAATACTAGGTGAGATTGAAGTTGTTTTGATAAGATTATGGGCTAGTATTGAATTAAAGACGATTATTTAAGTTTAGTAAGAATATTTTCACATGTGAAGAAAACCAGGAATGAATGAAGTTTTGATCTTACTAGCGGATTTTTTATACTAGAAGTGCAAAATTAGGAGCAGTTAGTGTTTATAAATGAAGAACATGTGAAAAGTGTAGAGTATGATGAAGTTTTGACGTCTTGATATGAGTTAGTTTGCATAAATCAAATATTATGAGGAATACTAGGTGCGATTGAAGTTTTTTTGATAAGATTATAGGCTAGTATTGAATTAAAGACGATTATTTAAGTTTAGTAAGAATATCTTCACATGTGAAGAAAACCAGCAAGGAATGAAGTTTTGATCTTACTAGCGGATTTTTGATACTATAAGTGCAAAATTAGGAGCAGTTAGTGTTTATAAATGAAGAATATGTGAAAAGTATACAGTATGATGAAGTTTTGACGTCTTCATATGAGTTAGTTTGCGTAAATCAAATATTATGAGGAATACTAGGTGCGATTTAAGTTGTTTTGATAAGTGATAAGGATTTATTTGTTACGCTTTTAGGGGGTCATTTAAGCCCTAATTCGTGAATTTATGGTCAAATATTGTCTCAAATCGTTTCTTTTCTCATTTTAGATACTTGGGACGTGATTTCTGGAATATGAAGCATTTTGGAGCTTTTTGGACGTTTTTATACTCACGAGTGATGAAAAAAACAAAACCAAGGAAAGTCAGGATTTTACACCTGACGGCGTCAGGCTTTGGATGCTGACGCCATCACTTGAAGATGAAAGCGGTGGAATTTTATACGTGACGCCCCATAAAAGAAGTTGGAAGATTGTACCTGACGGTGTCAGGTGCAAATAAGTTGAGGCTGTCTGGCTTTGATGATACACGAGATGGCCCAGAAGACTTTGAAAGTGACGACGTCAGGACTCAACCTGACGGCGTCAAAAGATATTGAATGACAATGTCAGAACGACGACTTGCACATGAAGAAACCCTAGTGAAACCGTCACATGTTGATCAAGACAATCACAACTTGCGCCCAGAGTAGCTGTTACTGTTTTGGCCATAAAATCTTCATACAAACTCGGATTTAGGTGATTCAAAAGCCCATGCGAAGAGGATGAAAAAATCTTCGATTTGGTGAAAACGACGGGCTGACGCCATCACTTGTTAGGGCTGACGCCGTCAGAGAGGCCCGGACAGAAGGTTGCTTATAAATACAACATTATAACTTCACTTTTTGTAAGCCCCAAACCCTAAGTCCGATTCTAGGGTTAGGGTAGGTGTTTTTCTAGCAACTTAGAGGGTTTCAATCACTCCATAAATATCTTGTATTGGTTTGTTGATTCTATCTTAATTCATGTCTTCAATTATTATTATTGTTGCTTGTTCTTCATTAATTATGTTTGGCTAATTCACCTTATGTCTACTAATGATTGTATGAAATTTTTTTATAATTAATTAGATCTTATTTTTTTCTTGATTGATGCTGGTGTCTATCTTCATCAATTAAGGTGTGACAACTGCAATAAATCTAATTGGTTTAGTTTATAATTCTTGCTTCCTATTGTCGCTTGATTTGGTTGATTGATTTCCGCGTTAGGCTTAAGAAAACTGGCTATACTCCTATATGGTAATAGGCTTGAATGTCTTAAGAAACGTAATCAGATGTGTACTATGATGTTATTGGTTGTATTTAATGCATAAGTAACTGTTTACGAGGCCTGGATAGAAAGAGATAGAAGCTTATAGAGTGGGGAAGGACGTATACAGCCCCACGACTGGTATTAAGGAATACAACCCTTCAATTAAAACAAGGTTAATATTCAATAGGTAGAATTGGATAGCTAGCAAGGAGTAATACATCATTGGTAGATACACTTCACTCCCCTTGTAGAACCCTAATTTAGTTTTCTTGCACATTAGTTTAATTAGTAGCTTTTGGGTTAGTTGAATAACAACTAATTCCGCCCACTCTTTCAAAACCCGAGATTTAATTTGCTTTCATAAAATATAAAAATACAAAAAGAAACATCCCTCACCTTTAGACCTAGCGACTCAGCTTTCAATCCTAACGATACTATTCCCCTAGAGAACGATCAATCCCCCGGTACTTGCCACTCACTATACTACATCGATCAGGTACACTGCCTGGTGAGGATTGCAAGCTTCTCAAGATCCCTTGAGAAGTAAAACCTTTTGCAAGGTTGTAAAACCACGCATCAAGTCTTTGGCGCCAATGCCGGGGAATAGTTATTGTTTAGGTTGAATTTTATTTTTATTAGGTCTACTCATTAGATTCCTATTTTTATTTTCTTTTTATTAGGTTTTCTTTAGTCTATCTTTTTCTTTGTGTCTTTGTTCGTTAAGACTTTTTCATCATCTATTATGTTAGCTATTATGGAGAGCACGAATCCACCGTACTATACACCATGAAATACACGCATTCCACTCCAGAATTATATCTTGATGTTCGAACAACATCATGATGAATCTCTCTATGATGCGTGGAATCGTTTCAAACACTTACTCCAAAAATTCCCTCATCATGGATTCGATTTATGGTCCCTAACTCAAATCTTTTACAATCGTGTCGACCAATGTGCCCAAAGGGACATTGATTATTTTGCTGACGGAGACCTTAGGGAATTAAGTACTAATAAAGCATGGGAAATCATAGAGAATTGTGCTCAATACGATTATAAATTGGACAACCCAACAAACGATATTACAAATCAATTGATAACAAATTTCAAAGATCATGAAACAAGTTTGTTTGTGAATGAGGTGGGTAGAGTTGAGATACCTAAGTGCATGTCATGGTTAGGCACTACCGTAATACAAGATGAACACATAGGTGCTCTTGATAAGATGGAGGATAGAATAGAAAATCTAACCCCACCAAGTACCCCGCAAGTCCTACCATCATTTGAGGCATACACACCGCCCGTGACTTACCCTAAAGAAGTTGATAAGACTTTAGGAATCCAAATGGAGGTAGAACCTTTGAACCAAACATAACTAGAGGATATAGGTTTGAATACTTGTAGTGATAAACTTATTCTTAGTTCTAGGGAATTTCCTAATGTTGATGAACCGGAACCTGAATCTTTACACAACTTTCCATCCTTAGATTTACATCTAGGAGACAAAGGAGGAATCGACCCACCCATCAAACAATATTATTCGGGTAGTTTTAGGATGAAGGAAGCCATTCACTCACACCCTTCACCTCACATGGCATATTTCCACACTAAGGGTATGTATCGCTACTTTCACCCGCACTTAATCCCAAGCCTAGGGAAAACCTCCCTTATTTCCGTTAAATAAGGGTAGAGTCAGGCTCGTGACTCGAACAAAAACAAGGGCTTCTTGGGAGGCAACCCATGTTTTTAATTGTTTGATGTTTTTAGTTTATTTGTTTGTTTATGTCATATATGCTTAATCATAATTGTTAAATTTTCATGTTTTGAATAGAGTGAGAAAATACTTTATTTTGTTTTTAACCTCGTCTTAATTGCATATAAAGGTATTTTACAAAAAAGATAAGTATAGGGAAATTTATATTTTCTAAAAGAACGAAATTCGAACATGAAAAATTCACAATTCATGATTAGCATATATTCTATCTTTTTTGCGTGTCAATACTTGTGGATTTGTTTTATCAATTTCTACAAGAAAACGGACTTATGAAAACAGATTTTTCCAGAAACAAAACATAAAAAAATTTCTGTCAGGTTAGTCCTGACGGCGTCAGGCTTTAAAACCTGACGGTGTCAAGTACTGTAGCTGCACAATTTTCCAGAATTTGGTTTTTCTGCTGGAACTTTTATATTTTTGAAAATTTGCAGAATTTCTAAATATCGAATTTTCCTGTATGTTATTTAAAATTTATTCCACAAGTATTCTATCATTTAATTTTTTTGTTCTTATTCCTAAGTCTGGAATTACATCTAGTTGTGATTTTTCTTTGTTCGGTTTGATGCTTTGGTTTTTGTGTTTTTTTTTCTTAGTTGATTACAGGTTATATTAGAAAAGAAGATTATTTTTATTTCTGGAGGGAAGCTTTTCATATTCATTCTCTTGGAGGAAAATTTAACCATGTTACCACTATCATCTATACCGAGCGAATCAAGTGAGTATTAGTTTCTTTCATTTTCATTTATCTCTACTTTATTACTTTTTGTTGAACACTGGGGACAATGTTCGATTCAAGTGTAGGGAGGGTAAATTGGGATACCTTAGAAACTATAACTCCACTTGATTTTTGTTTTGTTTAATAGTAGATGTATAATAAAACTGAGAGAAATAATTGTTAGGATAATTTTGGCACCAAATTTAAATTTGTTTGCGACATTTATGAGAGAAACTCTAGTCTTAATAAGTGTCTCTGATGCGTGGTTTTGTAACCTTGCAAAAGGTTTTACTTCTCAAGGGATCTTGAGAAGCTTGCAATCCCCACCAGACAGTGTACCTGACCGATGTAGTATAGTGTAGTGGCAAGTACGGGGAATTGATTGTTCTCCACAGGGAATAGTGTCGCTAGGATTAAAACTTAATTAAACTAGGTCTAGAGGTGAAGGATGATTCTTTTTTGTATTTTTATAGTTTTTTTAGAAAGCAAGTGAAAATCTCGGGTATTGGAAAAGTGGGCGGAATTAGTTGCTAGTCAACTAACCTAAATAACTAAAAATGCAACGAAAATAAAATAACAAGAAAGTAAATTTGGAGAAAAACAATAATAAGATAAAGGTGTTGACTTAGATTTCACCACTCCCTAGCTATCTTTTACTAGTTGAGTAGTTTGTTACAATTGCATGGATGACGGGTTATATTCCTTAATACCATTCATGGGGCCGTGTACGATCTTCCCCAACTCTATAAATTTCTACCTCTTTCTATGTCGAGCTGACTACTAGCTCCTAACATGGCCTCCTTAGTAGTTACTCATGCATTAAATATAACCAATTAATCGTAGTACATATCCGATTCATATTTCTTAAGACATTCAAGCATGTTATCAATTGGAAGTCTGCCAGTTTTCTTAAGCCTAACATCGATATCATTCATTCTATACAATTAATAACAAACAACCAACCAATAATCAATAGTTATGTTTCATTACATCTAAGCAAACACAAAGAAAAGCTAGCCTAGCATGTTAAAGTAAAGACAAGCATAAGAAAGAATCAAACAACACATAGACATATTGAATAATTATTGGAAGACTTATCTTTATTAAAACATGGATGATAAAAGGGTGAAAAACCCTACAAAAGTCGACCTAGGGTTTCTCCACAAGTTCTCCCAAAAGTCTCTCTAAAATTCTCCTTTTTAATAAATGAAAATTCGAAAACTATATATAGATTTTGTGGTTTGACAGCGTCACGTTATGATTCTGACGCCATGAACTCGCCGCCAATATTCTTCTCATATTTTCTAGATCCAGATTTGACGCCGTCACGTGTTAATTCATTCTTGGCCGTCAGATGTAATTTGCTCTTGACGACCTTGGTGACGCCATCATGTGTTATCTCCCAAAAACGTTCTGGCGCGTCTCGTTATACTTTTTATCCACCTCTTTGCCATAACGTGACGCCGTCACATGCAATACGTGACGCCGTCAGGTACTATTTCCAGCTTGATTTGGAGACTTTGCCGTTTTCTTCACTTTTCGCTCCAAAAATGTCCAATGTTGATACAAAAGTTGGGCGTACCTGGTTGTTGGGCTTTGCTCTTATATCAATTGGATCCTTAGCACTTTGTTACCTGCGTACTAAGAAAAGAAAATAACACCGTTAGACTTATCGAGGGATTGTCTCCCCCGATTAGACTCCGGCGTGAGAGTAAGTAATCGAATTTAGGTTTTGGTTTAAGAGTTTTAGGGATTCCGTGAATCGTACCTTGAATGAGAATCGTATGATTCTATATATAGGGGCTAAGAAACCGTGTTTCTTGCTCCTTACTCTTCGCACGCATGGTGCTTATCCGAGGTAAGGATATCTATTCCTTGAATAGATGATCCTTATCGGATATCCGGTGAGTTAGATTGGGCCTTTGGGCTTCGTGAGCCCAAGCGTTGATACCACGGCCCATACCATTTGTCATGGTAGCCCATTCGTGATGGACTTAGGTGTAAGTAATGTCTATCATTTGGGCTTGCGGCCCAAATATAGGCTATACGTCATCATGTCCCCCCAGTCTAGTATGCGCGGCACGTAGCCGCGGGTACTAGACTTAATGTAAGCAGCGGTAAGCGTGGCGGGATAATGAACAAATTGTTACCGCCTTTTTGGAGGTGCAATGCACCTAACAGGTTCAAAATAGTTACCTCGGTAAATGGGGATGGTGTCCACGTATCACTTGGGATTCGGGAAAAAGTGTTGTACCTTTTGATCTTCTAGCCACACGTTTACTGTGAGTGGGATCCACGTGGGCGTGAATTAGGGTTTTTACCACCCTATATAAGAATGCCGCCCCCCTTTATTTTCACCACACAGTAAAATACACACACAACCACTATTCATCTTCTTCATTTTGAGAGCGTTTTTGCTAGAAAACCTTTGAGCTTCTGTAGGTAATCTTTGTGTGCGTACACTTAGTTTTAAGATGAATATGGTCGCTCAATTAGAGGAGTTTCGCTCTGCGTTGTCTGTTGAGGATGTGATGCATTTTTCTTCCGACTATTTTGTGCCTTTGGATGTGCATCCAGAGGCGCCAGATGTCGATGCGTGTATAGCCGACTTCCCCGAAGGGAAGATAGGGTTATACACGAAATTCTTCGAGTACGCTAACTACCGCGTACCTATATCTATATTTCTGAGCGATTTGCTCAATCACTACCGCCTCCACATCTCTCAGCTGCACTGTATAGGTGCGGCGAAGGTGTCGAATTTTGAGGTAAACTGCCATTTACTAGCGATAGAACCAACTGTAGATTTATTCCGCTCTTTTTACCACTCAACATGGTCGAACGGTTGGGTGTCCTTTGCGAAGCGCCCACGGGCGTTTCAATGTTATACGGAGAAAGTTGACGCCCTCAAGAATTGGAGGGAATTTTTCTTTTGGGTAGACGACGTGGTCTTTCCTTCCAATTTTGAGTTTTATACTCAAGCGTCTTTACCAAGGGATGGGCATCCCGCACCCGGTTCCTATAGTATTGCTGACGCGCAGACGTTAAATGCCAATCGATTGGCCATTAACCCCTATCCGGAGGAGTTTTTGGTGCATGTAGGATTGAGCCGCGCGTATTTTGGCGCAGCGGATGAGGTTCCCACTTTCCTGAGTGAGGATGGCCGGGGTGGGTGTTCATCCTTTGTAATTGTTTGTAAGTTTTTCATCCTTTTTCTTCGCGCATTTACCAACTAATCTTTCGTTGTTTTCTTGCTTCATTTTTATATGTGCAGAGATGGACTTATTCGCAGTGGTGAAGCTTGATAAGCCAAAGCAGGTGACCATAGGGGTGCGTCCTCTGAGGGAAGGGGAGCTGCCTTTGCTGGAAGCAACCGCGGGGCGTTTGACTGTTTTACCCGCGACAGTCCCTGAGGACACGCCACCACTTGTGGTGACGCCCGTC
Source organism: Artemisia argyi (assembly GCA_030686995.1). Taxonomy (NCBI): domain Eukaryota; kingdom Viridiplantae; phylum Streptophyta; class Magnoliopsida; order Asterales; family Asteraceae; genus Artemisia; species Artemisia argyi. The sequence continues at coordinate 141,098,353 of CM060679.1, read as the reverse complement.
CAGAGTATGGCGCCAGAGGTAGTGGTGGCGCCTACTGTGGTGCCTGAAGTGGAGGTGGCGCACGAAGAGGCACGCTCAGGGTCATCTGACAGTATTCGGATCCTGAAACCTGAAGAGGTGCTGAGGGAAGAGGTTGCGCAGAACTTAAAGCGCAAGGGAGGTGCTGGAACCAGTGGCACCAGCAAGAGGCGTCGACACGTCATCAAAGACGCAGAGTCGAACGCGGAGGAAACTTCGACCTCCGGCGCACGGTTGAAAGCTGATGCTTCTCCGTTTCTGTAAGTGTGCACTTCCTCTCTCTCCTTTTTTTTTTTTTTTTTTTTTACTTGTTGTAATTTTTTTGTTGACTGTCTTTGTTCCGTAGGGATGACGACGCGAAGGATGATGAAGTATCCTCTCCGCAGAATGAAAACAAGGGAGAGGATACCTTGGCAGCAGGTGGTGGTGAGGCGCAGCAACTTCTTGATGAGTTGGCTGCGACTACTGCCCGTCAGGCTGAGCTGGTGGCGCAGCTGAAGGGAAAGCGCGTTGGGGAGAGTCGTGCTCTGGCCCAGAAGGAAGAGGAGTTGGAGGAGCTGCGCGCGCAATTGGCGGGCGTGCAGGCTGAGCTTGGGGAGTCAAGGGCGTATGGGGAGAAGATGGCTCAGGACAAGATGAGCATCTTGGCTGATCTGCTACATGCGAGGTCGTGTCTCGAGCAGATGAAGGCCAGGGCATCGTGGTCTGTGTCGTTCCTTGAGGAGAAAAGATCTGAGCATTATGCTAGGCTTCAAGAATTCAAGGAGAATATGGAGAAGACGCTTGTGGCGTATGAGGAGAAGCTGCGCGCCCTTAGCATTGAGTACGACGAGGAGCTGTATCCTCATCTCATGACTGTGATTGCTGAGCGCAGGTATTTTTACACCCTTATCTCTTAGAATTGTTTTCTTCACTCCATTTGATCTTATCTTGTTACCACTTTGTGAATGCAGGTGGTTGATCAGCCATGGGCTTCGTCTGGCAGCTCTAAGTACTTTAGAGTCTGCGGAGGTGGTGGAGGCCTTTGGGAAGGTTGTCCACTGCGCGATAGCGCGTGGCCGTTCGCAGGCGATGGAGGAGCTCCGTGAGGCCAAGCTGTTGGAGAAGGACTTGGCGGAGATTCCTGGTTATAGCTCAACGGCGTACGATGAGCTGGTGGAGGCGATGGCGGGGCTGAAGGTTCTTGAGCTGCCGCATATAGGGAAATTGGAGCGCGACCAAGATGACCCTATAGCTGTGCTGATGGCCGGCTTAACTTTGCAGCGCCATCTTGAGAAGAATGCGGAAGAGGAGTTAGACTATTATCTAAAACCTGATATATCGCAGCTTCAAGTCCCAGTTTTTGCGCGGCCCCGTGATATCCTCAAGCCTTTTGCTCTGGAGAAGGAAGTCCCCTTGAAGGAGGTGCTGGAGCAACATGCGCAGAGGGCTGCGGTGAAAAAGGGTATCAAGGGCAAGGCCGTGATGTGCGGTATTGGCGCTGCACACCTTCCTAGATCAGATGGTGTGGCTGTAAGTGTTCCAACCGTATCGATGCAGGATGCCATAATCTTGAGTAAGTTGAAGGAGGGAAGTTCCGCCGCTCCAGAAGAGAGCCATGATCACCGCCATAGCATATAGGTTGTTTGTGAGCTTATGTATTTTGTCCTTGTAATTTAATAAATATGGAATAAAATACATTTTGTTATGAGCTCGTAACTTAAATACACTTGCATTGTGTGCTTTTATTTTATTTTTTATTTTTTTTACTAAGTCTTTTAAGTGCGTGACTTAAATATACTTGCATTGTTTGCTAAGTTTTATTTTTGACTAAGTTTTTTAAGTGCGTAACTTAAGTATACTTGCATTGTTTGCTAAGTTTTATTTTTGACCAAGTGTCTTGGCTCGTTATATTGCTAAGCTCGTACAGTGTACTTGGTATACGCGCATCCGTCGTGGGGTGCGCATGTGAAACTTACTTTGACGTCTCAAGAGTAAGGCGCTTAGCAAGGATACGTGATCCAATGTTGATGGGTTTGCAACCCTCTTATTCAACGAGTAAATTAGTAGGTTAACTCATCCTCTATGCCTTCGTGGGTCTTTAAGTGGTGCATGCACGCCATGTAGGCAAAAAATATACAATAGACAATATTGACATATATGCAATAAAGTAAAAGTGCGCTATGGAGTTAGCTAGAAACCATAACATTTTATTAATACTTGCAAGTTTATTGAAAAAATGGAAAACATAATTCCTAAGAAAGAAAAGAAAGACAAACACTTATTGGGCTCCGCGTAGGGTGTGAGTGTGTTTGTGTAAGGGCCGTAGCCTAAAAGTAACATCTTTTGAGATTACAGATGTTCCAAGTGCGCGCTAGGTCGTGACCTTCCATATCGCGCAACCTGTATGCGCCGTTGCCGAGCGCGTCTGTGACCTCGTAAGGTCCTTCCCATTTGGGTCCAAGTTTGCCTGTGTCTTCTGCGTGGCTTGCGTCATTGGCGCGATAAACAAAGTCCCCTGGTCGAAATGAAGTGTTCTTGACTTTTGCATCATAATACTTCTTCATTTTTGCCTTGGCCTTTGCTTCTCGTATGGCTGCGCGTTCGCGTCTCTCCTCCAGTATATCTAAGTCTATGCGCCGTTCCTCGTCATTTGTCATGACGTTGACTTCTGCTGTGCGTATAGTAGGCATTCCTATCTCAGCTGGTATGACGGCTTCTGTTCCATAGACTAAGGAAAATGGCGTGTCGCCAGTACTGGTTTTGATTGTTGTGCGATGCGCCCACAAGACATGCGAGAGTTCATCTACCCATCTTCCTTTATGTCTGTCAAGGCGCGCTTTTATGCCTTCGCCTAGACTGCGATTAGCGCGCTCAACCAGGCCATTGGTTTGTGGGTGTTTGACTGAAGCAAAGTGTTGTGTGATGTTTAATTGTGTGCACCAATCTTTGAATGGGTTATCACAGAATTGTTTTCCGTTGTCTGATACGATCTCGCCTGGTAGGCCGAAGCGACAGACAATATTGTCCCAGACAAAGCGTTTTACTTGGTTTCCCGTAATGTTCACCACAGCTTTTGCTTCAATCCACTTTGTAAAATAATCTATGGCTGCGATGAGGAATTTTACTCCTCCCGCTGCGACGGGAAAAGGTCCTGCGATGTCGATACCCCATTTGTAAAATGGCCATGGTGAGGTAATTGGTGTTAGCTCGTGCTGTGGTCGGCGCGGAATAGGTCTATGTACTTGGCAGTTGCTGCACTTTCTTATTAGGTCGCGTGCGTCGCGGTGCATTGTTGGCCAATAGTATCCTGCCCTTAAAGCGCTTGCCACCACGGATCGCGGTCCTGAGTGCATACTACATGATCCAGCGTGAAGTTCGCGGAGTACATAGTCTGCTTGAAGGGGTCCAACACATCTGAGCCATGGTTGTAAGAAAGATCGCCGATAGAGTACGTTGTCGCGGAATTCGAATCGTTGCGCCGTGCGCCGTATTCTTCGAGCGTCTTTATTATCTTGGGGTAGAGTTCCCTTGCTGATAAATTCGATGATAGGTGTCATCCACGTAGGATCTTGTTCTTCTATCACCGTTGATATCTCCATATCAAGGATTGACTTGTTCTTTAAGGTTTCCACCAATACCTGTTTTGAAAGGTGTGCGAAGCTTGTAGATGCGATCTTGCTGAGTGCGTCCGCCTTTCTGTTTTCCCCTCTAGGTACTTGTTTTATTGTGAACCTATCGAAGTTTTTGATCAGAGACTTTGTCTTTTCCAGGTATTGGATCATATGGTCATCCTTGGCCTCGTATTCTCCTAACACGTGGTTAGCGACTAGCCGAGCATCTACATTTGCCTCTAGGTTGCGTACACCCATTTGAATTGCGATGCGTAGTCCGGCCAGTAGGGCTTCATATTCTGCCTCATTGTTTGTGGCTGTGAACTCGAAGCGTAGCGCATAGGTGAATTCCATACCTTCTGGGTTTGTAAGAATGAGTCCTGCGCCTGATCCATCTGCACATGAGGATCCATCAGTGAACAGTGTCCATGGTTCCTGTAGATCCGCTTTTGCTGCAGATGTTGGGCTGTCGCCCTCTGGCTTCTCCACGATAAAATCAGCTAAAACTTGCCCTTTGATAGCAGTGCGCGGCCTGTATGAGATGTTGTACTCACTGAGCATTACACTCCATTTTTGTAAGCGTCCCGATGCATCTGGTTTAGAGATAACTTGTTTAATTGGCTGATCAGTGATTACCGCAATTGGATGCGCTTGGAAGTATCTGCGCAGTCTCTTGGCGGCGAACACTAAAGCCAAGACCAGTTTTTCCATGGCGCTGTAGTTGACCTCTGTTTTCTTTAAGGCTTTGCTTACGAAGTATATGGGTGTCTGGACGGAGTCTCTATCTGTCAATAGTACTGCGCTAACTGCTCCGTGGGTTGCTGATAAGTACATGATTAGTTCTTCCCCTTGTCGCGGTGCGACTAGTTTGGGAAGAGATGCCAGATGATGTTTGAGTTGTTGGAAAGCTTCCTCGGCTTCATTGGTCCAACGAAAGTCTCCCTTTTTTGTACACTTCGTGAGTGTTTTAAAGAGAGGAAGGGACTTGTCTGCTGACTTAGATAAGAAGCGATTCAGCCCTGCCAGCTTTCCATTCAGTGATTGGACTTCTTTGAGTGTGCGCGGGGAGGGGAGGTCAATAACAGCCTTTGTCTTCTCTGGGCATGGTTTGATTCCATCGGGTTCTATTAAGTATCCGAGGAACATGCCTTCAGTTGCGCCAAAGGTGCACTTTTTTGGGTTCAGTTTCATGTTTATCCGCCCCAACGTTCGGAATGTTTCCTCGATGTCGCGCACTAACTCATCCTCTGTATGGCTTTTTATAACGAGGTCGTCCACGTAGACTTCTAAGTTACGGCCTACTTGTTTTTCGAAAGCTGTGTCCACCAGCCGTTGGTATGTCGCGCCTGCGTTCTTTAAGCCAAAAGGCATTTTTGTGTAGCAGTATACCCCTTGACTGGTGTGGAAAGCTGTTTTTTCTTCATCCTCCACTGCCATTTGGATTTGGTGGTACCCTTTATATGCGTCTAGGAAGCACTTGAAGGGGTATCCACATAAGGATTCAACCTTCCAATCAATTTCTGGCAATGGATAGCAGTCTTGCGGGCATGCTTTATTGAGGTCCGTGAAGTCCACGCACATCCTCCAGCTACCATCGCTCTTCTTTACCATGACTGGGTTAGAGAGCCAGTCGTGGTAGTACACTTCGCGCATGATGCCCGCATCTACTAACTTGCGTACTTCTTCCAAAATAGCTTTTGCACGATCTGGAGCCTGACCGCGCTTCTTTTGTCGTATTGGAGGGTATCCTTGTCGGATTTGTAGTTTGTGCTCTGTGATAGAACGAGGCACTCCTGTCATATGCTTTGGTTCCCATGCAAAGATGTCTAGGTTCTTTTGCAAGAGTGCGCATACGGCTGCTTTACCTTTGTCAGATAAAGATCCTCCAATCGAAACTTGTTGTTCCGGATAGTCTGGATGAATAGCGACCTTTAAATTTGGCGATTTTTCCGTGCGCTGTTCTGGAATAGTATCTGCTTCAGTTGTCACTGCGATACATTCTCTTGGTGGTACCGTTGTGTTATAGAGAGTAACCACTCCTCCTTCAACTGGGAATTTAAGCATTCCGTGTGCTGTGGATGGTACTGCGCGCATGGATGATATTCCTGGTCTTCCAATTATGCCATTGTATGGTGAGGGAGACTTGATTACCATAAAATTTATCCATGCCGCGGTTGAGTGTTGCTCATCTCCTACGACCACCAATAAGCGTAACTGCCCCATGGGCCAGATCTTTTCTCCTGTAAATCCTGTTAGTGACATTGTAGCTGGTATCAACTGACTTTGGATTTCAGGTCGCAGCCTTTTGAAGCAGTGATCATACATGATGTCTGCGGATGCTCCTCCATCAATATACATGCGGTGGATGTCGTGTCCTCCTGCATGTATTTCAATGGTCAGAGGTTCCACGACTGCGTTGTCCGCAGCGATTGTAGGGAAGGATATCTCTTTTTCTGGAGAGAATTTTTGGCTGACTTTTTGCTTTATTTTGCGCTGCCATGATTGTATCATGTATATAGTATCAGCCTTTTCCTTTGGGGGTTCTTTCTTGCCTCCATTTCTCTGTCTATCTTTTCCTTCCTTGATGTTTTTTACGAGATGGTCCATCCTTCCTTCTCTCACTAATTTTTCGATTAGTTGTTTCAGTTGGACACACTCGTTAGTTGTATGGCCCTTTTGGCCGTGGTACTCGCAGTATCCACTACCTTGGCGTTTTTCTTCTGCCGTTTTAATTGGTGGTGGTCTTGGGAAGTTCGCACCTTCTGTTGCAAATATCTCCCTTGGAGTTTTAGTGAGAGGAGTATATTTGTCGTTGTCTCTTCCACTGCGGTAGTTCCTGCCGCGGTTATTGTTTTGATCATTGGATTGTCTCCGCGGCTGTTCTTGTTGTCTATAGTTTGAATATCCTTTCTTGCTATCCGCAGCAGCTGCTTCTCCTTGTATAAAGGATCTGGTGCGTTTTGTGAGTTCATCGAAAGACTGTGGAACTCTATCATTGAGCTTTCGGATGAGTTCTGGATTATTAATTCCATTCATGAACCCCGAAATTTTTAGTATTTCGGGACATGCTTTGACCTGTATGCACTCATCCTTGAAGCGCTCCATGAAGGCGCTGGTTGATTCTCCTTGGCGTTGCTTCACCCTTGCCAATTCCACAGGATTTTTAGCGCACTTCTTTCGCTGGGTGAAGTTGTGGCGGAATGCTTTTCGCAATTCCTCAAAGCCGCCTATACTCCTACGTGGGAGTTTGCTAAACCATGTGCGCGCGTTCCCTACTAATGTGGAATTAAACATATGACACCACACAGGCTGTGGCCAATTTTCGATAGTTGCGGCTGACTCGAAAATTTTGAGATGGTCGTCAGGGTCACCTGTTCCATCATATGTCTTCACATTAGCGGGCATGCGTCTGCGCCTGTCGTCTGAGTAATCACTTATGCGACGTGTGAACGCATCAATTTTATGGCGTCGCCATGGGAGAGACATATCCTCGTTCTCTTCCTCGCGACGTCGTCCTTTTGATTTCCAGTGACCTGTTTCTTTATCCTCGTTGTCCGAGGAATCGCTGGAGGAAGGATAATCTCTCCGTCGGCGTTTGCGCCTGCTCCTTTCAGAAGAGGAGCCTGAGGGATCTCTGCTTGGGGATCTTCTTCTCCCCAACCTGTCTTGGATCCGCCTACTTCTGGGATTGGAGGATCCTTGACTCGGCGAATGCTGAGGACCTAATCGGTCGTGTATTCCCCGACTGCCAAGTCTGGAATGAACATTGGTGCGCCTACCGCTGTCTCCAGAATTTTGTGAGCCAGACACCGTACCCAACCTGTCATGGACATTGGTACGTTCTGTACGTCTTCCTCGTGGGTGACGTGGTGGTGTTAGTTCACGTTCTGGCCCGAAATTAAGTCGGGTTTGCAGATCCGTACCGGCTCTTCTTGCCGCTTCTTCCTGCATGAGGGCAGTTAGGGTTTCATAGTTTTGGGACACGAAATTTCCCAAAGTTAAATCGGGTACGTCCTCAGTCGTTGTAAGGATCTCTGCCTCAGTATGGGGCGCCCGGTTTCGTTCAGGCGCGCCTGGAGGCACAGTGTTGTTCACTACGGGTGCAGCCTGATGAGGAGTGGTGAAGAGGGTGCGCTGGAGTTCCTCAGCGCTTGGGACCACTGACGAGATTAAAGGTAGTTCCATTGTTGGAATAGGCTGGGTTGTTCCCGCCTCCTGGTGATCAGGTGCGCTGGTTGTCCCAGCAACCTGCTTAGAGGTCGAATCTTGTCGATTCTTCTTCTGATGATCACGTTTTTCTGACTGCGGAGTCCGCTGGCCCGAATTCTTGTGTTTCGTCATTCTAGTTCGTTGTAGGGTCCCACGGATGGCGCCACTTGTTGATACAAAAGTTGGGCGTACCTGGTTGTTGGGCTTTGCTCTTATATCAATTGGATCCTTAGCACTTTGTTACCTGCGTACTAAGAAAAGAAAATAACACCGTTAGACTTATCGAGGGATTGTCTCCCCCGATTAGACTCCGGCGTGAGAGTAAGTAATCGAATTTAGGTTTTGGTTTAAGAGTTTTAGGGATTCCGTGAATCGTACCTTGAATGAGAATCGTATGATTCTATATATAGGGGCTAAGAAACCGTGTTTCTTGCTCCTTACTCTTCGCACGCATGGTGCTTATCCGAGGTAAGGATATCTATTCCTTGAATAGATGATCCTTATCGGATATCCGGTGAGTTAGATTGGGCCTTTGGGCTTCGTGAGCCCAAGCGTTGATACCACGGCCCATACCATTTGTCATGGTAGCCCATTCGTGATGGACTTAGGTGTAAGTAATGTCTATCATTTGGGCTTGCGGCCCAAATATAGGCTATACGTCATCATCCAAAATGTTTCCTTTTCCAGATTTCTTCTCCAAAGTACCAAAAATGACAAAAGGAATGATTTAGGGCAATATTTGATCAAATAATTTTGACTTAGGGCTTAAATGACCCCGTAAAAGCGGTACACTTTTTGTCTCATCAAATACCCTTACATTTGAGATTTGCTTGTCCTCAAACAAATGCGCTTTTATTCTAATCAAAATACAAGCTAGGGGTCATTTAACACTAATATATAAGTAATTGAAACAAATAATCGTTCCACTTCAACCAAAACATGCATGGAAATTATACACTAGCACCTCACAAATAGTGTTTAGATACTTACATCTCTCGGATGTAATAAAAGTATATATCACAATATGAAAATGGAAAATATCTCTCATTACATGTCATAGCACATAGATTACCATAGGCTTGGGAAAGGATCAAACCTCCACCACTTGGCGTAAGCACCTAGGATAAACTATCAGAGAGGTCTTTTAAAAAGGGTTATAACGTGAGGTGTAGGGATATGATAAACACGGTTTTGTTGGATAAAGGCAATCTTTACTGGTGGCTAGTTAATCATCTTGGTCAATTACATGTACAATATAGCGTTGCTAAGCCAAGACTCGACTCGACTTAAGCTAATCATAAGTTAACAAAAACATAAAATAAACATAAAAGAAAACGGGATGGTAGTCCATATGTTTTTTCTCTTTTTCTTTTTCTATATTTTTTTCTTTTTCTTGATTTTTCGATTTTTTATACACTCTTGCCCTACCATCAAAAAGAATACATCGTAGGGAATTTGCATTCCCCTTACACTTGAACTTTTACATAATTTACATTCAACTATTCTAATGACTCGAATTAAGATAATCAAAATACTTAGAGTACTTTTTAAATATTAACGCACATATGGGGGTAATAATTGACGTCTTCCCGAATACTCCATAACAATAGTACTTTACCTATGAGTCCCAATCGTCCCAAAACAACATGTAATCAATTAGATAATTAACTAAGGGTTTAAACATGTAACAATAATGCACTAAAGATGAGTGCATACAAGGAAGGCTAAGGCGATTTGGGTGTACATTTGGGGGTGGATTGTAAACAAATTCTTCCTTTAAGTAAAATGCTTAAAGTTAGTAACGAAAAAGATAGGCTCGGAGGGGTGTACTAGGGGTATCGTGTACTAAAAATGAGTACATCGAAAAGGTGTGGGAAAATTAATTGACTTTACTAGTCAAGTAATTATGACTTCATTGGTCAGTAATTATGATACGGGTTTAACACAAGGGTGATCCTAATGCCTCTTATCATGTAGTAAATCCTAACTACACGAATGTAGTCTCACTAGCGGTCTCGGGATGCATCACTAACGCAAGTTCTAGAATCTAAGTACTACCGGTACACTCATAAGCATCTTTTCCTAACAAATCTAGGGGCGAACCTCACATATTTGGGGTGGAAAATTTTGAGTGGTACGGTTTTTTGTGGTAGTCATACAACTCCTATCCATGAGATGCTCATTAAGGCTAAAGCTTCACTCCTAAATGTTGTAAAAATATTTAAATTTGGCGCTAAAATTGCCCTAACAAGTGTTTCTCTTAGTTTTATTACACACCTAGTCACCTACTATTGAACAAACAAACTCAAGTGCAATTGCATTCTCTAAGGTATCATCATTTACCCTCCCCTTACACTTAGGTTGAACATTGTCTCCAATGTTCAATAAAAAGGATGTAAAAGTACTGAAGGTAAAAGAATGAAACAAATACTCCCCTGATTCGTTCGGTGTGGATAATGTGATAACATGGTTAGATCCTCCTCTAAGAAAATGAACATTGAAAGCTTCCCTCCAGAAATATAAATCATCTTCTTGTCCAATATAACTTGTTAAACCTGAGAAAACAATCATGGCAAACCTCGCGTAAAATCGGCGGCAAATTCTATATATACTAAAATCCTATAAAGCAAATAAAGATATAATGCTTGTGGAATGAATGTTTGCAGATTTCCTGGAGTTTATAAAACTAAAGATTTAACAAAAACTATACGACTCCGGCAGAAAAACAAAACTCGAAAAATTTCAAGAATTTTACACTTGACGCCGTCAGGTTATAATCCTGACGCCGTCAGAAGTGACCTGCAGAAATTTCATGTTAAGTTTCTGGAAAATTTCTGGAAAAACTCACGCCTTAAATCCTGGAAATCCTGCAAAACATTATTATGACTCGATACAAGCATTTGACTCACACAAATACTAATATGCACATTCATTTAATATCGTTGTGATTCACGTTCAAGCTCGTTCTTAGAAAAAAATTTAGATTTCCCTTACACTTATATTTTGCGAAATACCTTTATATGTAATTAAGACGAAGTTAAAGACAAAATAAAGCATTTTCACAATTTACTTTGAAACATGAGCCACAAACAATAAAAATAAAACATGCATACGAAAACAAATAAAATCAAACAAGCAATCAATCAAAACAAATAGAGCTTGGGTTGCATCCCAAGAAGCGCTTTTCTTTATTTACGAGTCTTGTAGCTAGACTCAAAGTCACGTCCTACCGTGTGTCGCTTATGCTAACATATCCAAGTGTGAGCCATCTAATTGTTGCTTCATCTCTCTTATAGTCATCACTTAGCTCTAAACATCCGCAATAATACCTTTTATTCTTTTCATGAGGATATTTAAGCCCTTTTCTTTTATCGTTCTCACTTAGCATATCGAGAGGTGGAAACCTATTACATTTATCAATAGAAAAATCCTTAAATCTAGGGTGTGCATAGGGCATTTGGTAAACAAATTCTTCATCCCTGTCTGAGAATGTAATTAACCCTTCCATAAGGTTTTCATCTAATTTGGTTAACCTTTTGAAGGGCTACCCAAACACCACTTGGGTTAAGTTACTATCAACAAACTCTCCTACATTCTCCATAACCATGAATTCAACTAAATAGATAAAGCTTCCTACAAACACATGAAACGTCTTTGCCCTAGAAACAATATTATCTCCTTTGTACTCTAACTCATTTACCATAATTTTATTGTATTCAGTACGCGAGATTATGTTCATTGGTAATGATGAGTTAAGGTAAGCATCAAAGCTCCTAAATCCAATCTTACAAGGAAATTGCATATTAAATGAGTTGTCATTCTCAATCCTTGTCCTAGGGTCGTCATACCTAAGAGGGTTCATCTCATCTTCCATCTTATCCTCATTAATTACATCACCATCATCTAGGTCCTCATTGGAGTCCAAATAGTAAAAAGGACTAGCCCTGTGGTCATTATCATGGTCAGATTCCTCCATCTCAGAATTATTGCCAAAGTGGTGGTCAGGCGAGAGGTTAGGTGGGTTCTCATTTTCCATTAAAGGGATTAGGATGGGTTGTTGGAATATCCTACGACGAAAAACACGAATAACAGGAATCAAACGATCAATGTTAATGTTATCCATCGAGAGAGTTTACGTACAAAGGAAACAAAGAAATAAGATAGAATAAAGAAAACCTATAAAAATAAAATAAAATTCTTACTAGAAAGGAATCTAGCAAGTAGACCTAATAAAAAGAAATTTTAACCTAAACAATAACTATTCCCCGGCAACGGCGCCAAAAACTTGACACGTGGTTTTGCAACCATGCAAAAGGTTTTACTTCTCAAGGGATCTTGAGAAGCTTGCAATCCCCACCGGGCAGTGTACCTGACCGATGTAGTATAGTGTAGTGGCAAGTACGGGGGATTGATCATTCTTCACAGGGAATAGTGTCGCTAGGATTAAAACTTAATTAAACTAGGTCTAGAGGTGAAGGATGATTCTTTTTGTATTTTTATAGTTTTTTTAGAAAGCAAGTGAAAATCTCGGGTATTGGAAGAGTGGGCGGAATTAGTTGCTAGTCAACTAACCCAAATAACTACAAATGCAATGAAAATAAAATAACAAGAAAGTAAATTCGGAGAAAAACAATAATAAGAGAAACGTGTTTACTTAGATTTCACTACTCCCTAGCTATCTTTTACTAGTTGATTAGTTTGTTATAATTGCGTGGATGACGGGTTATATTCCTTAATACCATTCGTGGGGCCGTGTGCGATCTTCCCCAACTCTATAAGTTTCTACCTCATCCTATGTCGAGCCGACTACTAGCTCCTAACATGGCCTCCTTAGTAGTTACTCATGCATTAAATATAACCAATTAATCGTAGTACACATCCGATTCATGTTTCTTAAGACGTTCAAGCATGTTACCAATTGGAAATCTGCCAGTTTTCTTAAGCCTAACATCGATATCAATCATCCAATACAATTAATAACAAACAACCAACCAATAATCAATAGCTAGGTTTCATTACATCTAAGCAAACACAAAGAAAACCTAGCCTAGCATTTTAAAGTAAAGACAAGCATAAGATAGAATCAAACAACACATAGACATATTGAATGATTATTGGAAGACTTATCTTTATTAAAACATGGATGATAAAAGGGTGAAAAACCCTGTAAAATTCGACCTAGGGTTTCTCCACAAGTTCTCCCAAAAGTCTCTCTAAAATTCCCCTTTTTAATAAACGAAAATTAGAAAACTATATATAGATTTTGTGGTCTGACGGCGTCACGTTATGATTCTGACGCCATCAACTCGCCGCCAATATTCTTCTCGTATTGCCTAGATCCAGATCTGACTCCGGCATGTGTTAATTCATTCTTGGCTATCACATGTAATTTTCTCTTGACAGAATTGGTGACACCGTCATGTGTTATCTCCCAAAAACGTTCTAGCGCGTCTCGTTATACTTTTTATCCACCTCTTTGCCATAACGTGACGCCGTCACATGCAATACGTGACGCCGAAGGGTACTATGTCCAGCTTGATTTAGAGACTTTGTCGTTTTCTTCACTTTTCGCTCCAAAAACATCCAAAATGCTTCCTTTTCCAGATTTCTTCTCCAAAGTACCTAAAATGACAAAAGGAACGATTTAGGGCAATATTTGATCAAATAATCTTGACTTAGGGCTTAAATGACCCCCTAAAAGCGGAACACTTTTCGTCTCATCAGTATCATTGATAGGAGTTATATGACTAGCACAAAAAACCGTACCACTCAAAATTTTCCACCCGAGAAATGTGAGGTTCGCCTTTAGATATTTAGGGAAAAGCATTTATCTTTAATGCTTGTGAGTGTACCGGTAGTACTTAGATTCTCAAACTTGCGTTAGTGATGCATCCCGAGACCACTAGTGAGACTACATTCGTATAGTTAGGATTGACTACATGATAAGAGGCATTAGGATAACCATTGTTTTAAACATGTATTATAATTACGTTGACTTCATTGGTCAAGTAATTTTCCCACACCTTTGCGATGTACTCATTTTTAGTACGCGATACCCCTAGTACAACCCTAAGAGCCTATCTTTTTCGTTTCTAACTTTAAGCATTTTACTTAAAGGAAGAATTTGTTTACAATCCACCCCAAATGAACACCCAAATCGCCTTAGCCTACCTTGTATGCATTCATCTTTAGTGCATTATTGTTATTTGTTTAAACCCTTTTGTTAATTGTCTAATTGATTACATGGTTGCTAAGTCGAGTTATCTCTTGTAAATATTGTTTTGGGACGATTGGGACTTATGGGTAAAGTACTAGTGTTATGAAGTAATGGGGAAGAACGTCATTTATTACCCCCTTATAAGCATTAATATTTTTAAGTACTCCAAGTGTTTCGATTCTCTTAATTCAAGTATTTATTTTTAATTATGTAAAAGTTCAAGTGTAGGGAGGAAACAAGCTCCCTTTGATGTATTATTTTGGATGGTAGAGTAAAAGTGTATGCAGCAAAAAAAAAAAAAAAAAAAAAAAAAAATGAAAAATGAAAAAAAGGAGAAAAACATACAGGCTACCATCCGTTTCTTTTATTTATGTTTAAGTTATTATAGTGTCTTGAAAAATACAAAAAGAGACATAGATAGTTTAAGTTGAGTCGAGTCTTGGCTTAGCAACGCCTCATTGTACATGTAATTGACTAAGACAATTGACTTGCCACCAGTTAAATATCCCTTTATCCAACAAGCCGTGTTTTCCATACCCTTACACCTAACGTTACAACCCTTTAAAAGACCTCTTTGATAGTTTATCCTAGGTGCTTACGCCAGAGTGGTGGAGGTTTTGATCATTTCCCAAGCCTATGGTAATCTATTTGCTATGACAGGTAGTGAGTGATATTTCTCCATTTCCAATTATGATATATAAATTTACAACACCCGAGAGATGAGAGTATCCAAACACTTAATGTAAGGTGCTAGTGTATAATTTCCGTGCTTGTTTTGACTAAGGTAGAACGATCATTTGTTGTAATTACTGTTGGGAATTCTGTGTAGTAAGAATTCTGCTGCTGTTTCTGCTGAAAGGTTCCTGCTGAAGAGTTGGTTTCTGCTGAAGCAGTGTATCTGCTGAAGACTAGTTTCAGCATTATTAGTTTCTGCGGATATAGTATTTCCGTATTTTGTGTAATGTAGTTTGGATATGCATGAGTTTATTTAGGAAGTGATAATGCATATCTTTTAGAAGTTTTAGAATATACGTTTCTTGAGGAACGGGTTAGGGTTCCTTGTGTATAAAAGGAACACACAATTATGTATTGAATAACTTTTCGTGAATACTCTTATTATAATTAAAAGATCCATAGAGGATCAAGAGTTCTTAGTATCAAGCTTGTGTTTTGTTTCCGCTTTATAAATACAAGTTGTAGAGATTGTCTATTAGTGTGTTATTGATTACAGTGACATTACTAACGATTCTAGAGTGCTCAAGAAGATCTATCAAGGTCTAATAGCTCAACAAGTGGTATCAGAGCTTCGAGAGAGTCTCTGTCATACTAAGAAACACAAATCTTACACCTTTAAAATCCAAACAAATCAACAAACATGCCTGGATCTGATGATGATGTTGATACAACCCAGAACATTAACACCACTTCTCTTCAACAACTCAACCTCTCCAACAGTAATGCTAAGTTTCCATACTTGAAGAATGCTGAAGAATATCATCTGTGGTCCATGAAGATGCAGAACTGGATCACAAACATTGATTGGAATCTGTGGGAGGTTGTCAAAAAGGGGAATAGTCTGAAGAAGCATGTTACTGATGCCGATGGAGTTGTTACTATTGTAGGTCCCAAAACTGCTGAAGAGATTCTGGCTGTGCAAAGGGAGAGTAAAGTTAGAACAATTCTGCTCCAAGCTATACCAGATGACCACATGGGTGACTTCCATTTTATGGAGGATGCCAAGGACATTTGGATGGCTATAAAAGCAAGATTTGGTGGGAATGATGAATCAAGAAGGTTGCAGAAGTCTATGCTGAAGCAAAAGTTCCAAGAATTTCAGATATCTGAAGAAGAGGGAATTCATAAGGGTTATGACAGGTTTCATCGAATCTTAAGTCAACTTAATCAGTTGAAGGCAAGACCTGACAACGAGGACTGCAATGCTAAGTTTTTGAGATCTTTGCCACCATCTTGGTTACAAGTCAGTATTGCTCTCAAAACAAAGGGTGGATTGGACTTAATGTCTTTTAATGACCTCTACAACAAGCTCAAATCTCTTGAGCCTGATGTTAGAAGTCCCATACGTCCATCCACTCATTCTGCATTTGTTGGGGCATCTACAAAACCTGTGCATCAAGCCTCAAGTTCATATTCATCAGGAGCATCTTCTCAAACCCATACTCAATCTGCTCCTAAATCAAAATCCAGTAGTGTGTTGGAGGATATTATTCACTCATTTGTGGCTGAATATGAGCATCAGCAGTTTCTTGCTTATGAGGATTTTGAACAGGTGGATCCATTGGAGATGGAGGAGATGCACTTGAAATGGGAGCTTGCAATGATCTCCATGAACATTAAGAGGTTTGAAGCCAAGTCTGGAAGGAAGTTTGGTTTTAATGGAAGAGAAGCAGCAAGGTTTGATAGAAGGAAGGTTAAATGCTACACTTGTGGTCAAGTGGGACATTTTTCAAGAGAATGCAAGGAGAGAAAGGCTGGAGATGAAGTTAGATATGACTCTTATCCAGTGGAAGCAGGGAATACCAAGACTGTACCTCCAAAGGCTATGGTGACTCTGGATCACCAAATTGATTGGGCTGACCATGAACCTGCTGGAGAGGAAGCTTCTACTTCTTCACAAGTGAATCTGCTGGCATACTCACCTTCAGAAGACAAGAAGGAGCAAGTCTCCTTGATGGGAATCTCTCAAGTAAACAACTGTGTGTTTGGATGTAGTGTAAGATACAATGAGCTTAAACAAGAATTTGATGAATTGAAACCAAAGTACAATGAGTGTTATATAGAAGTAGAGTCTTATAAAATGGCTTTAAAAACTTTAGAGAAACAAAAAGTCTGGTTTCAAAAGAATCAAGTTAAATATGATGAAAAAATAAGAGTTCTAGAAAGTGATTTAGAAGTTGCTAAGATAGACTTAAAACGTACTGAAAAAGAGAAGTCTGATCTAGAAAAGGAAAAACAAGAGTTACAAGCTAAATTAGATAAAGAGATAGCTGGTCGTATGAAATGGCAGGAAGGGGCATCTAATTTAAGTAAATTAATTGATGGTCGCCAATCTATTAGGTCTAGAAGAGCATTAGGATATGAGAAATATATAGACCCTGAAGAGTTAACATATCCTGATATGTCTAGTGTTTTTGACCCTGAACCAGCCTTAGCTTATCAAACACCTGTTAAATATGTTAAGGAAGGGGGAATGAATGTTGTCCCTGGACCTATAAGAGGGGAACACATGCCTATAGACCTATCCATACCTATTGACTTTGATGGATCACACCATCTCTATGGCAAAAAGTCAACTGACTTGCCAGACCCTATTATTAAATCTACTGACTTTGTCTCTTGTTGTGACAGTGACAAGTCTTCTGATGAAGGGTCCACCTCATTTGTCAGCTGTGATTCAAGTGAGAAGTCTGACCTGCCCAAGACCACTCCCAAGACCACCCCCAAGACCATACCAAAGACATCACCCAAGACTCCCCACAAGCCTTCTAGAGTTGCTTCTGATAACAAGAAAGTTTCTACTGAAGACTTGTTTTTCAATTCTTTGCACAATAATACTTTTGGTTATGTTAAAAACAATTCTGTTTATCATTGTGATTTGAATACTTTTTCATGTTATGGAACTTCTTTTGGTTTAAATAAATCTTCTAAAACGAAGAAATGTTTTGTGTGTGGAAGTAAATATCACTTGATTAAGGATTGTACATTTCATGAGCAAAGAATGGGTGAATGTGTTAGTCAAAGGAAACCTAGGCAAATGTGGAAGAATGTTAGTGAAATACCATCTTTTGTTCCACATCAGCAGAAACCCAATTCTGCTGAATCACATTCTTCATGGAGAAGAACAAGTTATAGACCATATGTTCGACCCACTAGTTCTTTCTTTTCTACTGGTTATTGGCCTAATTACTTTGACTCAATGTATTATGGTGGTGGGTATGGCAATACAACTGTGAAGCCCTCAGCAGGTTGTTCTTGGACAAAGAAGGGACCCAATATGCAATACAGGCCCAAGAACAATGGTGGATCTAAAACATCTACATGGCATATCACTAATGATCCACAAGGCAGGCTCAAGTCAGCAATGACTTGAGTCTCCAATGTGTACTAATATTGTATAATTTTTGTTTTGTTGTAGGAACATCCTTTGAAAAGTACTGAAGTTGGTATTGTTGATAGTGGTTGTTCTAGAAGTATGTCAGGGAACAAGGACAAGATGCATGACTTTGAGCCCATAGAAGGAGGAGGCACTGTAACCTTTGGTGGTGGAGATGGCAAAATTACAGGGAAAGGAACAATTAAGACACCCTTGTTAGATTTTGAAAATGTTTATTATGTGAAGGAACTGGAGCATTTTAATCTATTCTCTGTATCACAAATTTGTGATACTAAGAATAAGGTTTTCCTCTCTGAAGATGAGTGTCTTGTACTTTCCAAGGACTTCAAACTCCCAGAAGACACAATTGTATTGCTGAGAGTTCCTAGAACCTTCAACTTATACACATTCAATCTGAATGATGTCAAGCCAGAAGGTGATCTAATATGTTTGGTAGCCAAAGCTTCCCTGGATGAATCTAATAAATGGCATAGGAGAATGGCACATGTGAATTACAAGACTATCAACAAGTTGTCCAAACTTGGTCTTATTAAGGGCCTTCCTTCTAAACTCTTCACCAATGAACACAATTGTATTGCTTGCAACAAGGGAAAACAACACAGAGCCTCTTACAAAGCAGTCAAAGCTGTGAGCACCATTTCTAAACCTCTTCAGTTGCTGCACATGGATCTCTTTGGTCCAACTCCTATTTGAAGTATTGATCACAAATACTTCTGCCTGGTTATCACAGATGATTATAGCAGGTTTTGCTGGGTATTCTTTCTAAAAACTAAAGATGAAACAACTCCAATTTTGAAAGAATTCATTATCTTAGTTGAAAACCAGCTGAATAAAAAGGTTAAAGGAATTAGGTGTGACAATGGTACAGAATTCAAAAATGTTGTATTCATAGAATTCTGTAAGTCTAAGGGGATTAGAAGGGACTATAGTACTCTAAGAACCCCACAACAAAATGGGGTTGCTGAAAGGAAAAATAGAACCCTCATTGAGGCAGCAAGATCAATGCTTGCAGACTCCAAACTACCCACAATGTTTTGGACTGAAGCAGTAAGTACTGCTTGTCAGGTCTTGAACAGGGTATCCATCACTAGACTTCATGTCAAGACACCTTATGAACTTCTCACTGGGAAAGTTCCAGACATATATTACCTTAAGCCTTTTGGATGCAAAGTGACTATTTTGAATACTGCTGATATACTGGGTAAGTTTGATGGGAAAGCTGATGAGGGGTATATAGTTGGTTATTCAGCTCATAGCAAGGCCCATAGGGTTTATAATCTGAATGCTAAAAAGATTGAAGAGACCCTTGATCTAAGATTTCTTGAAGATCAGCCTAATATTCAGGGACAAGGCCATTCTTGGTATTTTGACCTAGATTATTTGACTGACTATTTGGGTTATACTAGGCATGCTTCTAATCCTAATGCAGGTACCAAAGATCCAAATTCTAACCCTGCAGGTTCCATGGATGATGACTCTGAATGTGAGTTTGAGCCAGAAGAGAATACCATTGTTGTATCATCTTTTCCACCTAACCATTTTGTAGGTAATCACTCTGCTGCTGAACAAGATGATGAGTCACACTATGCAGAGGATCTTGCAAGACTGCAAAAGCAAGAACATGTTGCTACTAAGGAAGCTCAGAAACTCAATGACAAGGTTACACAAGAGACTGACGCTATCCTACATCAATCAGCACAAGCAGTCAGTGGAAACAAGGATACTGCTGATGATTCTACTGAAGGCATACTTCTTCCCACTGATGAGATCCCAGATGCTGATACTACTGATGCTCACTCTCCCATCTCTACTGAAGTCTCTGCAGACTTTGATAAGCCATTTACAAGATTTCCAAGTCCTTCTGATCTTGGGAATTATCAGCCAAAGCCTGGCTTGTTTCACTCAGCTTCTTATGATACTGAGTTTGGGCCTACAGTCAACAACCTTGATGCCAAAATTGATGTTCCACCTACAGCAACAAAAAGGATTCATAATGCTCATTCCCTATCAAAGATTATTGGAGATCCTAAAGGCCCTGTTCGAACTAGAAGCACTGTCAAGAATACAAAATATGGTGAAGTTGCTTTCATTTCTTATGTCTACAATCAAAAGAGGCACAATCACACAGACTTCAAACACTGTCTGTTTGCATGCTTTCTTTCTCAGATAGAACCAACTAGTGTTCCTCAGGCACTGGCTGATTCAAGTTGGCTTGAGGCAATGCAAGAGGAGATGCTGCAATTTAAGAATCAGCAGGTTTGGATTTTGGTTCCTCTTCCTGTTGGTAAATATGCCATTGGGACAAAATGTATTCTGAAGAATAAAAGAGATGCACGGGGTACTGTGGTGAAGAACAAAGCAAGACTAGTGGCTCAAGGATTTAGACAAGAGGAAGGCATTGACTATGATGAGGTCTTTGCACCAGTGGCCAGAGTTGAAGCTATACGGATATTTTTGGCCTATGCCTCTTACATGGGCTTTATGGTTTATCAGATGGATGTTAAAGGTGCTTTCTTATATGGTGAGATTGAAGAGGAGGTTTATGTGACTCAACCCAAGGGATTTGAAGATCCTGATCATCCTAAGTATGTGTACAAGGTTGTTAAAGCTCTCTATGAACTTCATCAAGCTCCCCGAGCTTGGTATGCTAGACTTTCCACATTTCTGCTGAAGAATGGTTACAGAAGAGGTGCCATTGACAAGACTCTATTCCTCAAGAAAGATTCAAGGGATATTATTCTTGTGCAAGTGTATGTGGATGATATTATCTTTGGTTCAACCAAAGAAGCTTGGTGTAGAGAGTTTGAAGATCTGATGAAGGGTGAATTTCAGATGAGTGCCATGGGAGAACTCACTTTCTTTTTGGGTTTACAGGTTCAGCAGAAACCTGATGGTATTTTCATACATCAGGAGAAATATGTAAAAGATATGTTGTCCAAGTTTGCTATGGAGAATGTCAGGACTGCCACTACTCCCTATGAGGCTCCCAAGCCAAAGAACAATCTTGCTCCTGATCTCCCTGTGAATGTTCATTTATACAGGTCCATGATTGACTCTTTGATGTATTTGACTGCCTCAAGACCTGATATTACATTTGCTGTGAGTGCATGTTCAAGGCACCAAGTCACTCCACTTACTTCTCACATGAATGCTGTCAAAAAGATTTTTAAGTATCTTAAAGGCCAACCAAACCTAGGTCTTTGGTATCCCAAAGAGTCTCCATTTCAGCTAGCAGCTTATAGTGACAGTGACTATGCTGGTGCCAATTTGGATAGAAGATCCACAACTGGAGGTTGCCAATTCCTTGGAAGAAGACTGATTTCTTGGCAATGCAAGAAACAGACCATTGTTGCTACCTCTACTACTGAAGCAGAGTATGTTGCTGCTGCTAATTGTTGTGGACAGGTTCTATGGATTCAGAATCAATTACTGGATTATGGGTATAACTTCATGAATACTACCATTTTCATTGACAATCAAAGTACCATCTGTATTGTTAAAAATCCAGTTTTTCATAATAGAACCAAACATATTGAAATCAGGCACCACTTTATAAGGGATGCTTATGAAAAACATTTGGTTAAAGTGGTCAAAATTCACACAGATGAAAATGTGGCAGATTTGTTAACCAAGGCATTTGATGGACCAAGGTTTCAATATTTAGTGGTCCATATTGGAATGCTTAACCCTTAACTGCAAAGTTTAAGGGGAGGCATAAGCCTCAGGGGAGGATGATGAGTGTAAACTTTGTAGATGTGTATAAGTTGTATAATTTCTGAGTTTTAACACTAACCCACTAATTGTTTTGCAAATTGTTTGGTGTATTTGCATGTTTTATGTCTGTTTTGCAGATGTTCTAAGATTGTAAGTTGTATGATAAAGTCACCAAGAGCAGAAGTCAAAGGAATGTGGTCTAAAGTGCTGAACATGGTTTCTACTGATGAGTTAATTATGCTGAAGGTCTTTCACAGTTGATAAATTAAGAAGATCTTTTCATTCATTCAAAGAAACAAGTTACAGCTTACATTCAAAGTTACAACTGAATTACAATGTCCATTCCTAAACATTTGGCTAATTAAAGTACTACTAGCTTCTATCACTTATTACAAAATACTTGAGGCTATGACAAGTACAATGATGAAGCTGAAGATGAAAATGGAAAAAGAAGAGAAGGAAGACTGTGAAGATGCTCATGAACCAAAGTCAAGAAAATACTCAAGAACTTTGTTCCATGGCAACATTCCTCAATCATCTACTTCAGCTTCTCATTTCCCTTACGTATGATCTCAGCCTTCTTCTCTGTCCAATATGTTCTTGATGTGGAAGACCAGGTCCTGGAGCAGGAAGATCCAACACCAAATTTTGTGATGTTGGAAGAGATGGATCCCTCTTACTTGATCTTGGTTGGGATCTCTCTGGTGTGGAAGGAGGAAGAAAGGTTGGATCTTCATTTTCTTCCTCTGTAGAGTCTTCATCAGAGGTATAGATAAAGGGAGAGACAAGCTCTCTCTCAGCAGGAATGGGTACATTGCTTGGTTCACCCTTCCTATGAGCATTCCATTGTCTTTCTTGTGCATCCCATCATTTCTCCAGTGCTCTTTCAAAGTCCGAACCATCAAGCTCCCATGGATATGGTGGTAAATCTTCTTCTGCTGATGGAGAAGAGGAATTTGGATCTGAGATTACTGGGTGTGATGACATGGTTTTGGTGAAGAATTGGGGTTAATTGGAAAATTAGGGTTTGTAAGATGATTTGGGGTAAATTGGTGACTGAGATGTGTTATTTGGGGTGATTAAATAAGCCAAGTTTAGGTGTTACGATAATTAATGCGAGTTGGGTGGCACAGTAAAACCAAGATATTGACCGAAGATATTTTTACTCTTGGTTGATTCTGCTGATGTTGACCATTCTTTAGCAGATTTGACTTTCATTTCTGCTGAAGGGTAAATTCAAAATTGGAAGTTTTTGAACTGCTTGTCAGACTCGGTCAATAGTTTGTTCCGATAATTTTGACCACGATTGGGGAACTTCCAAATTTAACCCACTTTGCATATCTCTTCCTAAACAAAATTATTCGCTTATCACTCCATTTAAACCCATTATTTTCTGTGTAATTCATAACTGTCTCACGCACGATTATTCCAATGGCACAACTCGAATTGAAAGGCGACCATAACAAGTATGCTATTCTGAAAAAGGCAAAGGGACATGAAGAATTCGATTTAATGGTGGAGTTTCTACAAAGGTCGAAGATTCATTATGCTCTGACATATAGTCCCAATTTGGTGTGTGAATCATTGGTGATGCAATTTTGGGCATCTGCTGCTAAGTGATCTGCTACAGAGATTGTAGCTGAGATTGATGGTGTAGAGTATGTGGTGACAGAAGGGTTGATTAGGACAAAGCTTCAGTTGGATGATGAGAATGGTGTATATCATTCCAACACTGCAGAGATTCTTGCTGGGCTAAGGGAAGCTGGATATCAAAGTACTGATACATCCAAGTGGCACAAGAATCAATTTTGTCCTAAGTGGAGGTATTTGGTGCATCTGCTGCTTCAATGTATCAGCAACAAGTGTGGTGGATGGAACCAATTCTCTATGCAATTGGGTTGTGGTATTGTTTGTCTTTCTAAGGGTCAAACTTATAACTTTTCTAAGTTTATTTTTGATAATATGCTAGAAAATATAGATAAGCAACAACATAAGTTCTTAATGTACCCTAGATTCTTACAAATGATTTTAGACATAACCACTGAAGATAGAACCCATGTACCTATTAAAAGTCTAGGTTCTAAGTTGTTTGCCTCAATGAAAACTAATTATACTGGGGAACATCATCCTATGTTGGAAGCTATGTTGCCACAAGGCAATGCCAATATAGTTGAGGGTGATGATGCTGGTAATGTGCCTGCTCCTAATGCTGTTGATGATGGTAATCCATCATCTTCTGGTGTTGCTGCTGATGGTAATCCTTCAGTGGTAATGGAGGAAGAGCCAGCTACAACTGCTGAACCATTACCTGATTCTACTGACTTACCAACACCTACCCCTGTCCATATGTCACCTAGTCCTACCATTTCACCAGCTCAGGATGCTCCAGCTAAGAAAATTCATGAGTTTGAAGATAACTTTCAGACTCTTGAAGCTGAGCTTACTAGACTACCTTCACCCAGTCCTTTGGGAGAGCAAATTAATGAAGGCTCTCCTAATGTTGTACATGAGTCTGTTTCTCCTGCTGGGTTCAATGAAGCTCCATATACTACTGAGCAATCTGCTGATAGAGCAGAGGACCCTATTACTCTCACTTTTGTATATGATTCCCTTAGCAGGTACATGAAAATGACTGAAGATCTCCATAAAGAGCTTGCTGAGACCAAGACTACTCTTGGTAATGAAATTAAAAGTTTGAAAAGCAAGGTTCAAGATTTGGAGGCACAGCTGAGTCAGCAGAAGCAAAGTAAGGATGGATTGGATTCTACTGAAGTAGGAAAGGAGGCAAATTTGGATTCTCTTGAGATTCTAGCTGAAGTTGCTAGACAGTCTCATGTTGTTCCTCTTAAAGTTGCTGAAGTACCTCAATCTAAACCAAAGATACTAGTCCACAGAAGAAGAAGTACAAGACAGTATTTGGCAAGAAAAGCTGCTGAAACTTCAAAAGTGACTGGTGGTGATGATGATGTGCTGATGACTGAAGCTGTGGATATACTTCAGGAGAAAGAATCAATGAGTAGGGTTGCTGCTGATCAATCTGCTGATAAAGGAAATACATCAGGAGAAGCATACTTTATAGCAGGGAAAGAATATTTGAATTCTCATGTTCATCATTCATCTGAGAATCAACAAGTTTCTTCTGATAGAGAGGTTCAAGATGTACATGATGAACCTATGGCAGATGTGAATGTTTCTCATGATGATATTGCTGCAGATAATATTCCTCATGATGATTTGGATGAGCTTGTAACAGCTGAAGATAGAGCTGTACAAGAAAAACTATTTCAAGAATGGGAAGATTATAAGAAGAGTGCTAATCTAGCTGAGGAAGAACAAGCCAAGTTTGATGCAGAATTAGATACAGTCACTCAAAGATATGTTTCTACCTTATCCATTGAAAGACAAAGGGAATTGGATGCAGTTGTTCTAGAATTTGATGAGTCAGATTGGCAGCAGATTGGAAAACTAATGCGTGATAATCCTGATGTAGCTGCTGATATTATTGGTAAAAGGGTATAGGAGAAAGACTATGATTCTGAGATTGTGAAAGTGTTAAAGATGAGGAAGAAGGTAGCAGATGAGTTAAAAGCAAAAGCTAAAAGAGATAAACCTATGACTCAAGCACAGCAGAGAGATTATATGAGAACATATGTGAGAAGTCAAAGCAGTTCATTATTTAATACTGCTTGGTCCAAATCAAGAGTGTGGGGACTTCCATTTGACAAACTGGTTGAGATTTATAATAAAATCAAGGCTAGGAATGACAAAGCTGGAATGGGTGCTTCTAAGAATATTCCTCTCCTCAATGCTGATGTTGTTTCATCTGTTCATATTCCTATTGCTGCTGAAAAGGTATCTTTACGTGATACTTCTGCTGATTTACCACGTGTTGCTGCTTATGTGGATAAAGGTAAAGCAAAAGTGATGACATCAGATGCTCCAACTAGAAAGAGAACTAGGAGACAATTGGAGCAGGAAAGATTAGGTGAAGAGACTGCTAGAAAGTTGACTGAGGAACAAGAAGCTAAACAAAAGGCTGAGCTTGCCAGATTTCATGAACTAAAGGTAAGAGAAGTTGAGATTCAAGCTGCTAGAAACAAACAAATAAGGAAGGCTATGGATGAACAATATGCCTCTGCTGCACTTGAATCTTCTCAAGATTCTACTGATGAACAATTGGATACTCCATCAGTGGAAACTCATGATGCAGAAGTTGAATCTGCTGAAGTTGAAGTTCATGATGCTATTTATGTTCCTGGAAGAAGAGGCAAAAGAACGGCTAAAGTCAGATCTTCACATTCAAAACAAAGTTTAATCAATGTGAATGCTTCTGATGCTTCATTTATAAGGGAAGGATCCCCTGATGATTGGCCTGAAGGAACAAGAGATGTTTTGGTTCACTGGGAGTTAAGTAAAAATGGTCAAATTAATACCATTTACAGATTGGATAAAACTTTCATATCCTTTACATTTCTTCAACAGATTCTACATCTTGTGGATCATCAGGATTTGGTCACTCTATATGAGTTGGTTGTTAAGTATTATGCAACTCATACTCCTGAAGGGTCTGGATTGTATTTGTTGGGTGATCTTCAAGTGTTGTTTGATTCTTCTACTCCCACTGGTGCAAGCTGTGATATCTGGAAGAACAATCAAAGATGGAAAGTTCAGAGTTGGAAGTTCTATCCTATGCCTTATGTTCATGTCTTGGAAACTACAACTGGTCTTAGGCTTATCATGGATCTTACCAAAAGATATCCTCTGAAAGTGTCTCTGATGGAGAAAATGCTACAACAAAAGTTGGAGATTCCTCCTGATCCAGTTGGGAATGCAAGGTTGTTTGCAGAATCTTTGGTGAAGGTCTACAAACAAAGGATTAAGACTTCCAGAGCAGCATCTGATTAGGGATATCATGTTGTATATTTGTTTTTATTTCTTAGTAAAAAAAAAAAAAAAAAAAAAAAAAAAAAAAAAAAAAAAAAAAAAAAAAAAAAAAAAACCATTTTGTTGTATAATATTGTATCTATTGTCTGCAGGTTTGGTTATCAACTTACCTGATGTTGACTATTCCATCATAAAGTTGGCTAGTCCAAAGGGTACAGCTTTGGTAAAGACACATCAAATCTGTTAATAGCTGTAATGGTTTGCTCAAAACCATAGGGTTTTCAACTCACCCATGCTTTGTTGCTGAGTAGTTGAAATGGTTGTCAATTGACCATGGATTTTTCCTTTATGGATTCTGAATAATTGGCTAGCCCACATGTATATGGCTTGTGGTAAAGGCAGTGGAAAACCATATTTGGTAATCAGTTAACCAAGATGATTTTCATCAAAATAATTGGCTAGTCCTGAGCAAACGGCTACAGGTAAAGACATCTCAAATCCGTTTATAGCTGATGATTTGCTAAAAATCATGTGGTTATCAGTGTACCTTATAACACTTGACTACTCCAGTAGTGATGGCTATTGGTAAAGAGACATCAAATCCATTATTTTCAATGATTCACCTCTCACAGGAGTTAACACACCTGGAAGTGATGAGAATAGTATGAAACTAATTTGTTTTGATGTACATTTGGTCATTTGTTGCTGCAAAGAATGGAGATTTCAAGTATTTGCTGATCATAGAGATTCTGCTGAAGATGATTCTTTGCTGGTGCAATCTTATTACAATCCTCTTGGTATGTTATTTTGAAGATCTATCCAGAATCTTGAGCTTAACCAGGTCAAATTCAAGATTAGGGGAGGATTGTTGGGAATTCTGTGTAGTAAGAATTCTGCTGCTGTTTTGGTTTCTGCTGAAGCAGTGTATCTGCTGAAGGCTAGTTTCAGCATTATTAGTTTCTGCGGATATAGTATTTTCGTATTTTGTGTAATGTAGTTTGGATATGCATAAGTTTATTTAGGAAGTGATAATGCATATCTTTTAGAAGTTTTAGAATATACGTTTCTTGAGAAACGGGTTAGGGTTCCTTGTGTATAAAAGGAACACACAATTATGTATTGAATAACTTTTCGTGAATACTCTTATTATAATTAAAAGATCCATAGAGGATCAAGAGTTCTTAGTATCAAGCTTGTGTTTTGTTTCCGCTTTATAAATACAAGTTGCAGAGATTGTCTATTAGTGTGTTATTGATTACAATGACATTACTAACGATTCTAGAGTGCTCAAGAAGATCTATCAAGGTCTAATAGCTCAACAATTACTTTTATATTAATGTTAAATGACCCCTAACTTGTATTTTAATTGGTGGAAATGCTCATTTGCTTGAGGACAAGCAAATCCCAAGTGTAGGGATATTTGATAAGGATTTATTTATTACGCTTTTAGGGGTCATGTAAGCCCTAATTCATGAATTTATGGTCAAATATTGCCTCAAATCGTTTCTTTTCTCATTTCAGGTACTTGGAACTTGATTTCTGGTATATAAAGCATTTTGGAGCTTTTTGAACGTTTTTATGCCCATGAATGAAGAAAACAAGAAAACCAAGGAAAGTCAGGATTTTACACCTGACGGTGTCAGGCTTTGGATGCTGACGCCGTCACTTGAAGATGAAAGTGGTGGAATTTTATTCGTGACGCCCCAGAAAATAAATTGGAAGATTGTACTTGACGGCGCCATGTGCAAATATGTTAAGGCCGTCTCGCTTTGATGATACACGAGACGGCCCAGAACACTTTGAAGGTGACGATGTGAGGACTCAACCTGACGATGTCAGAAGATATTGAATGACGACGTCAGAAAAACGACTTGCACATGAAGAAACCATAGTGAAACTGTCACATGTTGATCAAGACAATCACAACTTGCGCAGAGTAGCAGTTACTGTTTTCGCCATAAAATCTTCATATGAACTCGGATTTAGGTGATTCAAAAGCCTACGCGAAGAGGACGGAAAAATCTTCAATTTGGTGAAAATGGTGGGCTGATGCCATCAGAGAGGCCCGGATAGAAAGTTACCTATAAATACAACATTTAAACTGCACTTTTTGTAAGCCCCAAACCCTAAGTGCGATTCTAGGGTTAGGGTAGGTGTTTTTCCAGCAACTTAGAGGGTTTCAATCACTCCATAAACATCTTGTATTGGTTTTTTGATTCTATCTTAATTCATGTCTTCAGTTATTATTATTGTTGCTTGTTCTTCATTAATTATGCTTGGCTAATTCACCTTGTGTCTACTTACGATTGTATGAAACTTGTTTATAATTAATTAGAACTTATTGTTTTCTTGATTGATGCTTGTTTCTATCTTCATCAATTAAGGTGTGACAACTGCAATAAATCTGATTGGTTTAGTTTATAATTATTGCTTCGTATTGTCTCTTGATTTGGTTAATTGATTTCCGCATTAGGCTTAAGAAAACTGGCTATACTCCTATATGGTAATAGGCTTGAACATCTTAAGAAACGTAATCAGATGTGTACTATGATGTTATTAGTTGTATTTAATGCATAAGTAACTGTTTACGAGGCCTGGATAGGAAGAGATAGAAGCTTATAGAGTGGGGAAGGACGTACACAGCCCCACGACTGGTATTAAGGAATACAACCCTTAAATTAAAACAAGGTTAACATTGAATAGGTAGAATTGGATGACTAGCAAGGAGTAATACATCATACGTAGATATGCTTCACTCTCCTTGTAGACCCCTAATTTAGTTTTCTTGCACATTAGTTTAATTAGTAGCTTTTGGGATAGTTGAATAACAACTAATTCCGCCCACTCTTTCAAAACCCGAGATTTAATTTGCTTTCATAAAATATAAAAATACAAAAAGAATCATCCCTCACCTTTAAACCTAGTGACTTAGTTTTCAATCCTAACGACACTATTCCCCTGGAGAATGATCAATCCCCCGGTACTTGTCACTCACTATACTACATCGGTCAGGTACACTGCCTGGTGGGAATTGCAAGCTTCTCAAGATCCCTTGAGAAGTAAAACCTTTTGCAAGGTTGCAAAACCACGCATCAATAAGATTATAGGCTAGTATTGAATTAAAGACGATTATTTAAGTTTAGCAAGAATATCTTCACATGTGAAGAAAACCAGCAATAAATGAAGTTTTGATCTTACTAGCGGATTTTTTAATGCTAAAAGTGCAAAATTAAGAGCATTTAGTATGAGTTAGTTTTGACGTCCTGATATGAGTTAGTTTGCGTAAATCAAAGATTATGAGTAATACTAGGTGCGATTGAAGTTGTTTTGATAATATTATAGGCTAGTATTCAATTAAAGATGATTATTTAATTTTAGTAAGTGTTGAGGCAACATGATCAAGATCTCTTTATGTTTTAATGATGACAAATAAACCATCAAAATACATAAAATATCAAACGTTAGCCAAAATTCCCCGAATCACAAGTCTGCTGCTGGCATGCCACCCATGCGTCAACGCGTGGTTAACGCGCCAGGCGTCTGTGAATATCGGGATGAATTTTGAAAGTCGGCTTTCCCCTTACCCGACAAATGTGGATATTTCAATACAGGTATGAATATGTTATGTGCTTAATTGAGAACACTCGAAACGAGTTTTGGGATTAGAGAGATCCAACTTTTAAAGCACCCATTTACGGGAAAACGCCAACTCATGTTTTCTAACTATCGCCTCTAGCCAAGGCTTTTCTAAACTTAGGGAGCTTATATACTTCACATAACATCATGTGAAAGCATCCATATGCTCATATACCGTGCTTACGTCTTCTCTAATTACGTAACGGGTTTACTCCCTTATTGGTCAAACTAAGTCAAAGGCCACTTTGCGTAAACGCATCCTTTCCCACTTGGGTTATGCTTTACATCAAGGCAAAGAACTTAACTTGTTTGAACCAAGGTATTAGTTGAGAACATCGAATCGTGGAAAGTCACGAGATATGAAACTATGGATTCTCGACGTTGTGTTACTTGAACTTATAAGTAACCTATGATTTTCTCAACTCATAATCTTAATTGTCTAAACTTTCTCTTCTTAATGACAATTAGATTATTTCTTAATCTTCCTCTTAATCTCATTTTTACAAAAGACAACAAAACCAAATCTCCCACAATCCTTCCTAAAATCATTCCCAACATTCTCTTATAATATTCTCTTACACTCTCTTACAAAAGTGTACCTTTGTCCCTTCACATACTCCCACACAATATTCCCTCAATCTACCAACTTCCCATACAATCCTATACACACACTTATACACCTTTTGTACACACACTTGATTTCAAAATACACACACTACTCTCACAACCATCTCTTCTCTACATACACTAGCCAACTCACCATATCCCTTCCATATCCTAATCTCTTACACAATCCCTTACAACATCACATCCCTTACACAATCCAACTCATCTCTTATATTCCTTACACACTCTACATCTCAACCATCCATTCCCTTACAACACATCTCAACCTCTATTTCATCACATGAGAATAAATTTGAAATCCAAACATAGGCTCCCTTTGATCCTAGCCATCCATTTCAAATAAACACATATCAACCCTCCATATTTCTCACATGCCAAATAGTTTGAAATTCAAAAGAGGCTCCCTTTGATCTCCACCATCCATTTCAAACAAAACCATCTCAACCCTCCATCTCATTCTTTCCCCCTAAGCAAAGGAATATACCTTTGGAATATTCTATCTCTAACCCAACCATGGTTGCCCTAACCTAACTATGGTTAGTTCTCTACACCTAACCTAACCATGGTTACTTTCTAACCCAACCTCACACACTCTTCCCTATGGAGGAATATCCCATGGCATATTCTCTTCTCTATTATGCCATGAGAGGAATACACAATCTACCTCTACCAAATTACCATTTCTACATTTCTACCCTTGGTATTTGGTTTTCTAATAAACACTTCACAAAATGATTTTCTAATTGGCTATTTGAGTTGGTAAAACTTTAGATTGATTAATGTTAAGGTTTAGTGTGAAGTACAATTGGGGGTTTAGCAAGGTTAGGTATTTATAAGATCCAACACCCAACACTTGGGGATTTTTTCACAGACGCCTGGTGCGCTGCCCAAGCGTCGACGCAGGGGTGACGCGCCGGCCTCGGTAAAATATTCCCAAGTTTGGGTCTTGGCCTATAAATACCTCCCTTGCCTCTTGTATTCCTCACCCCTTGCCATTATTCTTTCTCTCTACATTCTTTCTCTCTAGTCTCTCTATCTCTCTTGTGTTCTTAGTTAAACACACTAACATTATTTGAAAGAACACATCTCCTTGCAAGGGAAGAATCACAAGAACCTAATCCACTCTTGTGATCGTGTCGAGGGTCTTCTTATCTATACCCCTTCTACTAGAATCGAGTCACTAGGTTAGGTTAGGGCTTGATTGAACAAACAATCTCTTATTCATTCTATTGTTTGTAAGGGAAGTCTTGTGTCATTGTGACCAAGCCTAGATCATTGGGGATCTAGTTAGGGTTTGATACTTCCTGGTGGAAGTTTTGGTTCTGGTCTAGGTAACCAAGTGTAATTCGAATCACGAGATTCTTTAGGGAGGTTTCTGAGGGCGAAATACCGTGGGAGTAACTCCTTCTTTGTGAGCATTGATATTGTTGAATATCGGTGGAGTGAATTGTAACGGTTTGTAGTCCACCGAAAGGATTATACTAGTGAATAGTATCGGAGTCGCGGATTCGCAACTGGACGTACGGATGGTATAAACCCCCCATCCCGAACCAGTATATATCGTTCTGTTCTTACTTGCTTTATATACTTTGGTTGTGTTAGTGGTGGTTGGATTATTGTACAACCACTTGGTGTTCTCTTTGGCTTAAAGTTTTTAAACATCTAAAAAGGCCGAAGAAACCATATTCACCCCCCCCCCCTCTACGGTTCTACAGTAAGAATATCTTCACATGTGAAGAAAACCAGCAATGAATAAAGTTTTGATCTTACTAGCGGAATTTTTATACTAGAAATGCAAAATTAGGAGCAATTAGCGTTTATAAATGAAGAATATATGAAAAGTAGAGAGTATGATGAAGTTTTGACGTCTTGATATGAGTTAGTTTGCGTAAATCAAATATTATGAGGAATACTAGGTGCGATTGAAGTTGTTTTGATAAGATTATAGGCTAGTATTGAATTAAAGATGATTATTTAAGTATAGTAAGAATATCTTCACATGTGAAGAAAACCAACAATGAATGAAGTTTTGATTCTACTAGCGGATTTTTTATACTAGAAGTGCAAAATTAGGAGCAGTTAGTGTTTATAAATGAAAAATATGTGAAAAGTATAGAGTATGATGAAGTTTTGCCGTCTTGATATGAGTTAGTTTGCGTAAATAAAATATTGTGAGGAATACTAGGTGCGATTGAAGTTGTTTCGATAAGATTATAGGCTAGTATTGAATTAAAGACAATTATTTAAATTTAGTAAGAATATCTTCACATGTGAAGAAAACCAGCAATGAATGAAGTTTTGATCTTATTAGCGGTTTTTTTTATGCTAAAAGTGCAAAATTAAGAGAAGTTAGTGTTTATAAATGAAGAATATGTGAAAAGTATAGAGTATGATGAAGTTTTGACGTCTTAATATGAGTTAGTTTGTGTAAATCAAAGATTGCGATTGAAGTTGTATTGATAAGATTATAGACTAGTATTGAATTAAAGACAATTATTTAAGTTTAGTAACAATATCTTTGCATGTGAAGAAAACCAGCAATGAATGAAGTTTTGATGTTACTAGCGGATTATTTATACTAGAAGTGCAAAAATAGGATTTATTAATGATTATAAATGAAGAATATGTGAAAAGTATAGAGTTTGATGAAGTTTTGACATTTGGATATGAGTTAGTTTGCGTATATCAAAGGTTATGAGGAATACTAGGTACGACTGAAGTTGTTTTGATAAGATTATAGACTAGTATTGAATCAGAGACGATTATTTAAGTTTAGTAAGAATATTTTTGCATGTGAAGAAAATCAACCCTGAATGAAGTTTTGATGTTACTAGCTGATTTTTAATACTAGAAGTGCAAAATTAAGAGCAATTAGTAATTATATATAAAGAAATTATGGACCTGTTTTCATATGTTGATGGTAATTGAGGTTATATTTCAGAGGCTTGCACTAATTGCAATCTTCTCATTTCTACAGATAAACCAAAGGGTGTTGAAATCGTGACAAAAAAATGCCTAGAGGATAGTGTGGCAAATATAGATGTAATTCAATGGGGAAAGGATTTCTTGAATGTTCATCCCATGAAAGATAACAGTGGTGACATTGATAATAGGTCACATAAATTGAATGGAAGCGATCATGTGGCTTCAGAGAAATATGGTACGCAAAAGATCAAACCTTATGAATCATACAAAAAATAAAAGCACAACAATTGTCACCAAAAGGAGGCGGTTCATAGATGTTGTATATGATGCTTTGTCTGAACACAAATATGTTATTCCCAATCAGAGAGCTGATTTCGTTTTAGCCTGTAGGTATGATTGGGTTCCTATAATAGTTTCATGTAGTGTCTATATCTTTTCCTTCCAATTAGTTGTGATGGACGTGTGTTGGTTCTTGTTTGCTTTAACTCTTTTTTTAACTGATAGTAGCAGCGTCCTGGTTGCAGCTTGGTCTATTTCGCTAGCTTCAAAGTACTTATGTTGTACTATTATAACAGGCATCATGTTTAGGGATGATTAGAGGTAGATTGATGGGCGGGTTGGATAGTGGGTCAAGACTAGTTTAGGTCGAAATAGGCCATATTAAAAAAAAAGGTCGAAAAAGGTTGAGTGAGGCTGGTTGCTACAAAATTATATCTAACGTTAAACAATTTGTTAATTATTATGGAAAATTAATACTATTACTAAAATAATCTGATTCGTTGAATAAAGTGATAAAAGAGGTATTGCATTCAAATGTATGTATCATTAATAGCTTTTAGACGACTTTCAACCTGTCCGGCCTATATTCTTTCAAGCTAAAGATCTTAATTTGACCCATTTCTAATAGAAAACAATCCATATCAACTCTGTCATACTTTATATATGTTCTCCCTATTATTAGACTTTTAGATATAAGTCAAGTGCAGTTGAAGCACATGTGGTCATAAACAAAGGTTTATGAGCCAAGATTGTTTTATCAATTGGCATGACCGGTTGGACCATACCGGTTTAATGATGATGCAAAATATATAGAAGAACCATAAGATCATTTTGAGTTTTAAAATTGATGCATCGTCAAAATGATCATTGTTGAGTGCTCAAACACTCATCATTTTTAGTCAAATCTTAGCTGCAAAACATTTAAAAACACTCAAAAATGCATCAAAATACTGAATATATTCCAAAATTGTGTTTTATATGTTTTAGATGCAAAATGAGTAAAAACAGATGAAAAATGATCAAAGTTTGCATAATTGGCAGTTTTAGTCCCCCAACTTTCAAAACTTGTCAAATTTAGTCCCTAGGCATTTGTTTTGTAAGAAAAGTCACCAAAGGTCCTTTTGAAGTCATAAATTGTCATATTTAGTCCTTTGGTGAAAAATTCTAAAAGTTTTAAGAAATTACAAGTTTGGTCCCTGTACTTTACAAAATTGTCAAAAATGGTCCATGGGATTTAAAAACTTTGAAAAAATCAATTTTGGTCCTTGTGCTATTCATCTATGGCAAATGTGATCCTTGGGTTTGAAGTTTGGAGAAATGTCAGTTTTGGTCCCTCAAGTTTAGCAATTTGGCAGAAAAGGTCCCTGGATATTTAAAAATGAGAGATTATCATCTATGGTCCTTGTATTATTGAAGCTTGGCATGATTGATCCTTTGGAATATTTTGGCAATGTTACATTTTTAGTCCCTAGATTTTCATATTTTTACATGTATGGTCCTTGTGATTTTTGAGCTTAAATAAACAAAACCAACCATTTAATATCACTAATCTAAATCCAAACAAAGACTTGATCCACCAAGCCCATCCCCTAGGCCCAAAACCCTTCCACCCGTTTTTAAATATCACCCCAGTCAAACCCAACAGCAAACACTGTACACCCATCTCCTTCCTCCCTGATTTCCCTCCTCCATGTCCCCCTTCTCCATTATTACCCTTACCTTCTCCACTCATATTTCCCCCTCCTCTCACCAACTCAACCCCTCATTAATAACCTCACCAAACCCCACCCACCGCCAAAACCCATTTGAAGGGCTGGGATCAAATTGAAGCCATCCAACGGCCTTAAATGAAGTGGGAAAGTAAGAGCAATGTACAAGGGCCTATTTAAGTGAAGAAAAGAATGAAGAAAAATTATTAGTTAGTAGCAGTAGTGTAGGAGTAGTTTTAATCTAGTTTCCATGGTCGAATTAATGTAATTTTAAATTCTAGTTGCAATTATTAGCATAGAAGTGTTGTAATCCATATTTCATTGTAATTTCATTTGGTTTTAACCATTAGTTTCAGTTTTAAATCCAAAATCAGTGTATGCCATTTTTTTATGCAAAAATCTCAAATATTACTTAACTTGCTCAAAGTTGTAGTTTGTTGCCTGTTTAAACCTGTCTCAGTTCCATTATAAGTTTTTTTTTAAGTTTTCAAAGAGTTTGAAATAGCTTAAGTCAAGAAACAGAAAAACATCAAAAATTACCAAAAAAATTAGTTAAAAAAAAAAAAAAAAAAAAAAAAAAAAAAAAAAAAAAAAAAAAGAACACATTGGAGAAGAAGGAGGAACAGTGGAGCAGGGCTAAGATGGATGGTTTTATGGTTTAGAGCTCTTGGGAGCATTAGATTGTGGAATTGGATCCCTGTGCACCCTTGTTCCGTGCTTTGGACAGTTTGTAAGATTTTTCATATTTAATTGGATAATCTGTTTTACATAGTTATAGTTGTTAATTGTTGCTTATTTGTGATCATCTAGGTTTAATTCATGTTAGTGTAAGTTAATTTACTAGCTTATTAGTTTTAAGTGTCTCATTGCTTCATAAATTTTTCTTAAAAGTTATATTAGGGGTGTTTGGATTAGCTCTGCAGCCAGTTCCCTTGTTGTTGTTTGGGTGTTGTTTTAGTATGTATAGTTTGCATTAGGTCATTAGAGTATAAGACAACCACTACATCCAAGTCTCAAGTGACCCATAGTCAAAATCATAGTGTAAGTACCTACACAGTTAACTGTGTAGGATTTTGAGATCCAATAACCTTCATATCCTTGCATAAATTGTTGTTTTAACTTAAAATGGTCTTATTTTAGCTTATAAACATGTTTTCAGTCAATTAGAAGCAATCAAACTTCATTTAAGTCAAAACTCCAAGTTTGAGCAAAAAGTCAAAAGCTACCTATTTGCCGAATTCCAACTATTCAAAGTATTGTTTTGATTTTTCTATTTAGACTCAGGTTCTGTGCTTTTAACATATGGTAGTTAGTCAGCTCATCTTTAGGAATCAGCTGAGTCTTGTTTTTTTGTAATTTTTCTAGTGCTTATTCTAGCTTGTCAAAGTGACTTGTAGGGCGAGCATGTGCCCTGCACCACAGACCATGATCAAACCCCAATTTTCCTTTGCTTGCCCTGACCCCATCTGTAGGCCCCACACCCTGGTCTTTGGCTTATTGGAAAGCCAATAAGCCAAACTCTTAGGACCAGGGCTTATTTTGAGGTTTGTGGCTTATTCTCTAGGGCTGCATGCCCCATTCTCTTTGTCCATTTCACACCTTAAGCTGATGCACTCCGCTTTTGAGCTAAAACCCCAAGGCTTCCCCTGACTCACCCAGTAGGCCCCAGGGATCATACTTTAGCTTTTTAGAAAGCCAATAAGCTCAGCTTATTGGCTTAGCTTTTTATTTGGCCCTCCAAGCTCTCCTGTGGACCCTACAACAAGCTGCAAGTACCACTTTTGGCCTGAGGTCTGTGGGTATTTTGATTTGCTTTTTTGGCCTTGTTGGCTTATTTAGTAGGACACCTTGTTGTTTCAGCTTGTTTTAAGTTCCTTTAATCTGTGCTCACCTTATTCCACCCTTGGCTTAGCACTTGTAGCTTTTTATTAGCTTTTTCCATGCCTTAAGGTCCTAATAAGCTTGAATACACAAGTTGTTAAGCACTTGTATCTCCATAGTGCTTATTTTTAAGCTTCCAGTCAAGTCCCTTTATTAAAGTTGTTTGTTTTTAGTACAAAAATAGTTTGGTAAAAGAAAAATCCAGAAAAACCAATTTAATTTCAAGTGATAGTTTCTATTTAATTTAATTTAGCTTTTTAATTTTCTTTTCAGCTTATTTATAAGCACCTTGGCATTTTTATATTTTTCTTAATTTTATTCTATATTAAAGTGTTTTTAGAAATTTTTCCAGATTTTTATATTGTCAGTTAGTATTTATTAGATTTAATATTAGTTTAATTAATTATTAATTAATAATTAAGTATTAAATAGCATAATTAGTTTTTATAAAGTAATACCTAGTTTTTATATTTTTCCTAGCTTTTATAAGTTATAAAATAATTTTAGAAATTTTTCTAGAATTTCTACTGTTCATTTTCTATTTTTTAGAATTTAATGAGTTTAATTAGTAATTAATTAATATTTAGTTTAATAATTAGTAAAATAGTTTAAAAACATATAAAACAAACTTTTTATAATTTTTTAAGATTCCTGTGATGGTTAATTAGTTTTATAAAAATTTTCCTAATTATCTAAGTCAATTTATTATTTTTAATAATTTTAAATTAGTTAAATAGTTTAATTAAATATAATTAGTAATTAATTAATATAAAAATGACAAAAAGACATATTTTTAATTTTAAAATTTGTTTTTAGTTATTTTATAATTTTAGAAATTCAATTTTTATTTTTCTAGTATTAAAATAATATTATATTATATTTAAGTTATTTAAATAATTAGTAATTAGTATTAAATAGTATTTAATTAATATTAAATAATTAATTAGTGTAAAAATTCATTTTCTTTTTCTGAAAATTTTCTTTCATCCTTAGGTTTGTAAAAAAAGTCATTTTCACCCCTGAGGGTTTTCAGATTTCAGTTTTCACTTTTTATTTTGTACGTTCACGTAAATTTAAATTGAACGTACGCGTTTTAGGTTTTACACGTTTTTGGTTTTCCTAAATTCACGTATATGTTAATATAGCTTATTTAAGCTATTTCCTTGTATAAATCGGTAGTGTAATCAATCACAAACCCCTTTCTGTCCAAATTCACCCGATCACAAACCCGTTTTCATACCATCACACCGCGTCGGGACATAACGACCCAGGGAAACCCCTATACTTCCACCAATCAATCATCAAATACGCAACTTAAGGTCAGCATGATTAGTGGCTCGACTTATAAAATGCGAGCACGGTTTCAAAAATTATATTATTGAGACTGGTGGTGAATACTTCCAAGTATTGGCGATTATTGGAATAAGTGTTGAACATAAAAGTAGCTCATGTTCACACACGAATTGCTTTTGTTGAAACGTTACAAACATCTTCAGTTGATTGCAAAGCCAATAATATTGTGAGAGCAAAACTTTTAGTTCATGGGGCATGTTATTACATATGAATCGTATCTTTCCAACAATCTATAATGAATCCTCCCCGTTAGAATGTTTTTGGTCATAAACCATATTTCCCACGTGAGATTTTGTAATTGTGCGACATTTTTTTATAGTAAATCCACCACAATTCACAACAATTGGATATTGAAATGGATAATTCATTCAGGGGGAGAGAATGAGAAGTAAGGGATATGGAATGAATTATGGTATAAATGTTGATCCTCACAATAATAAATAGGAACTTTAAGTTAAAGGGACAATGTATATTCTGGATCTAGTAATTGCCAGCATGTTTGTGACCTAAAATAAGTGATTAGATATTATAAATGCCGCTAATGCTCCAATTAAAATGCGTGTCCCAAAAGTACAACAATTAAATGGTAGTAAGTCTATGGCATGGCTGCAGCATGATAGACTAATCGATTCCAAGTAAAAGTCCTCGAATTAATAAATAAAATGGAGCAAGAAAATCAAGAAGGTCAAATCGAGGTAATAAAGACCCCATAGTCACTTAAAGAGACACTAGACATGAAGGTTCTTGAAAAACTCCAGGTACGTGAAAAACTATGAGATCTCAGTAAATGATGCGTATATTGGAATGTCTAGTAAAGTGTGGAATCGAAAATATAAATGAATCGACGTTGATGGAGATATTGTGTAAAATAATATGCATGATAATGATTATGTAAATAAATAAGATAGCACTATAATCATGGTGAGGATCATGGAAGAATACCTGCAGGAAGTGCAGATGTATCAATGAATGGCCAAAAGATGTAAAGACGCAAAGAAGAAATGAAAAAGTAAAGTCTCTTGTGAAGAGACATGGTTAATGGGACTTGAAGTCTGTATATATGAATGTCCAAAATTATTAGATATGCATTAATCTTTATGAGAAAGTGAAATTAAATTATTGAAATTTTGGTATATTAGGCATAACTAATGGCATGCAATACTTTCGTAAAGACATGTAAATGATTATAAGGAGATGTGTTCTCATGTGGTAGATCCAATAATGTATATATTATTTATAAGTCTGGCAATATAATAAGTAATCGATATCCATCTAAAATTTAATGAATAGAGCTCATGTGTTTTTGAGATTTCATTATAGCATATAAAATGCATGGAGCATGCTAGTTATATTTAGAGCATATAAGAAAAGTTCTCGAGAAACTACTTGATTGTATTGAATTAATCATGTGTTTGGCAAATATGTTATAATCGCCTTAGTGTATAGTATTGTGCCAAATAAAGAATTTTGTTTGCCTATGAAACTTTATAAAGAGATCTAGATGTGAATATGTTTTAAGTTTCATATAATTTGATTTTATGATTGTAAAGGCGACTGAATGCATAGAAGTTGAATTTGAAACAAAAGACGAAGCTTGTCTTAGCTTATGAATGGAACATCTTAAAGATGTAATCATTATGTATCATGAAAGCTAAAGAAATATGCTACATATCTTTATACGGATAAATGACGCTCATGTTTATGAGATCGCATGATGAAGAAATACCTCTTGATTTATAAAGATGATGATCACAATATCGATTTAAAGTGTTGTACAAAAATGTGTATGAAACATTTATGATTCTCACCAATGGTCATACATGAAAGAATATATCATTTGAATTAATTGTGTTTGCAATGAATAACTTGTGAAGTACGATGATGTACTTGAATGAGATGTATGACGTACGTTAATCCTGAAAATGGATATGCGAACAACATGTAGATAATATATATTCACGTGATTCTATCGAGTCACTTCATTGTGCATTTCACTGACTCAATGAGCTTAAATGATGTAATCATCAGGGGGAGAGAAGATACGCGTTGCACTCTTTTTCCTTTGACTATGGTTTTGTCCCCACAGGGTTTTCCGGCGAGGTTTTTAATGAGGCAACATCCCCGAGTGTATAAAGGAATTATGTACTCTTTTTCCTTCACTAGATTTTTGTCACACTGAGTTTTGTCTAATAAGGTTTTAACAAGGTATAATCCTCAAATGGACATCCAAAGGAGAGTGTTATGGATAAATATGGAATGGATGTCCATATCTTTTAATATTAGTAATTATCTTAATTAGAGTATTGTATCTTCTAGAATACTCCATGTTGTAACTATATATAAATACCTCCATTGTGAGATAAATAATACAATTCTTTGTGTTTCACTATTTGTTCTTCTTCTTTATTGTTCTCTTCTTATTAGTTTCACAACATACGAAACATAATGTTATATAAGAAAAGGGAGATGATATCTCCACATAGGAATTTACTTCATACACATAATTTTAGTGGGGCTCACATAACTTTTATTTGTAAAATTTATGTGGGTCTCACTAAATTTATGTGTATAAAGTAAATTTCTATATAAAGATATCACTACCTTAAAAAAATAGAGGGTAAATGTTGCATTTGATCAACTTTCCATCCATATTTCCAAGCGAATTTAAACGAATTTGTTCAAAAATTTAGTCTACACATGTTCACAATCATAAACACGTAAATAAGTGTTGTTGTGCCAAAATATTAGTAATAGTAACATATAGATGTATAATTGATATTTGATTTATTGTAGGAATAAAGATCTTCGTGACATCAAATTAAAAGTGCTTGATCAATAGCTTTATTAGAGGATAATCAGCTTAAGCCCGGTCCGTGGGCTTAGGGTCCATTAGTGTTTAATCATGTAAATCTCTATTATGCATAAATAATGATAACGAGAATTATTTAGTCTAACGCTAGTTATAACACCTGTGCACGCATAGGGTTTTTAAAATTCCATTTTAATTATGTATTATTATCGACTAGCCGAGTACCCGCGCCTAGCGGCAGCGGTGTTTGGTATCGATCAAATTTGACAGCGTTTAATATTTTTCAACAAATTGATTTATGGCGTTAGGGAATCGTTTTATGATAGCATTGTTTTTCTAAGAACTGCTTTTGGATTGCATGGTACATTGTTTTTCTTAAAGCGAGTTTAAGTTGCAATAGATTTAAACTATAAATGTTATATTCGAGCCTTGTATTTAATAGCCGAGTACTACGCCTAGCGGCAACGGTGAATAGGTTTTAACAAACTCTTTTGTGTATGCGCCAGCGTGTGTCATTTCATGTTTCTAGACAAACCGGTGGTAGACTTTTTCTCTAAGCATTGTTCAGTTTTAAAGTCATTTAATCAAGTGTAATGGTCGGTGGTCCAACATGCGTCTTAAAAAAAACTCAATTGCAATAAGTTAATTATAAAATTGTTATGAAGAGAGAAATCTGATACAATTTTGGTGTCCTGGGGGTATTTGTGGTCACCATTATTACACTTAGCCTTGTGTTATTCTATTTTTAAAGTTTATGTGCATGCCCGATTTTTAATTAACTCATTTAGATATACCGTTTACTTTTTTTCAACCATCTTATCAAGATTTTATATCATTTCTTTATTTCAAATTATGGAGCTCGTGGAATGGCTTTCAAAATTTTGAACGTGTTACCAATTATTTATCTTTGGTTGTGTGACAAATCTCAACTCTTCATACTTTTTTTTTACAATAAAACATGTTATTAACCTTTTAGTTGATGTACAACTTTCGGCGAAGCCCGGTTTGCGTCAATCTCATTTTGTTTCAACATGTATTTTTAGTCTAAATATGTCATATTTGATTAAATGTTTTTTTAGTGAACAACCATTTACAAACGTTTTTTAGTGAACAATCATTTTTAAGATGCGGATCCAAATATACAGCTATTTTGTCATTGGATTGTAAAATCTTATAACTATACAATACTCTTTGAGGTCTAGTATCTTTCATCGT
Organism: Artemisia argyi; assembly: GCA_030686995.1. NCBI lineage: Eukaryota > Viridiplantae > Streptophyta > Magnoliopsida > Asterales > Asteraceae > Artemisia > Artemisia argyi. The sequence goes on along the minus strand of CM060679.1, from coordinate 141,055,152 downwards.
TTTGTCACTTTTAATACTCCGTATGATACAGTACTTAATTTACTTTTAAGTACCCGTCTTGTCATCTTTCATCGTCTTGTCAATCTCATGTGATATTGTTGTTTTCGATTTCCACACCGTTTAATCCCTTTACAACTTTTTTTTTGACCAGTAATCCTTTACAACTAATTACGTAGTATCACTTTTTTAACACTTTTTTTACATTACAATCCGAGTCCCTATACAATGTCACGTGATATCCTATAGAAAATAGACATTATCCAATCTTTTAAAACTTGTATGAATTGTTTAGCTTAAATTTTCCAACAACTATTTTCAAATTTGTTTGAAATTTTATAGATGCAAATTCCAATAAAGTGTGTACTTTGACCAAGTGCAATTTTCAAACCTGTTTGAAAAAAGAAAATTAGTGTCTTCTCTTACACAATAAAATATATTTTATTTAACAACTTAACAACCACAGATGGCTTCAATTTAACAATCACACTCACATAGAAGAAAAACTAAAAAAAAAAAAAAAAAAAAGTGATAACGAAAGATCAGGAGAAAAAAAAAAAAAAAAAAAAGAGGCACCTGGGACTTGTACAGTTTCGTACTTAAAAAAGCTTTGACATATAGTAATTAATTATAATGCCACTGACATACAAATTTTTTACACTTTATATAATCAAATAAATTATCTTTTGTAGTCAAAACTTTTTTTATTTTTCATATCTTCATCTGCCCAAAACAAATAAAACTTTTGAAACCAGTTTTGCAAGAAACCAAAAAATTGAACTCCTCGCCAAGCAACCACGGTGTTTAAAACCAACAAACCCTACAACCGACCAGCTCACCATGTTTTAGAAAACCACCAAACATCAAAACCAACTACTCTATACCAAAGAGAATCAAACCTAGCAACTTAAAAACCATTTTCTTTCTGTCTCAACACCAAAAGGGGAACAAACAGTCCCGGAAAGATTTAGCAAACATAGAAAATTTAAGAAATAAAGCCAAAAATTTAAAAATACCTTTAATGGTTCTTGGTATTAGCAACATCATAACAAACTCAAACTTAAAAACATCATAGAAAGAACCACCAAACCTGTAAGATCATGTTACATTCGGTCAGATCTGAAAAAAAAAGCCACACCAAAAATGGAAACCGGTCAGATTTGGTAAAAAAAATATATATAAAAAAACAATCGCAAAACACAACTATAACCATCAAACATGCAGATTACTACCAATAATAAATCTCAGCCACCAAGCTTAAAGAAAAAACACGAAGCACAACTAAAACCCCTTTGGTTCATAAACACAAACAGCCACACCAAAAAACAAAAGACTAACACACCAAACCACACACAACTGAAATAATAAAACATGACAACGCCTGAGGTGGTTGTGTCAGATTCAGATGGTGGTGACGGCTACTGATGTAGTGGAGAAAATTGTTTGTATGTGTGTCGCCAAATCCATGAGATCAAAACACCATGGTTCATTAAACCAAAGTCTCAAATAACTGAAAACCACCAGCCATAACTTCTAGATCTGAAATAAAAAACGAAAATCTCACACAAACACCTTAAGACAAAAGAAAAACTACCGTAATATAAAAGAAATGTAAAAAACCAAAATACCTTTTGTATTGGTTTCCGAAACATAGATCCAAACAGACCCAAGTGAGAGGGCAGATCTGGTGGTCTTGATGGTGTCGAATTTTGAGTGTAACGGTTGTGAGATGGGGGCAACACTGGTGAGGGTAGTGTCGAATTAAACTGGTGATGTTGGTGTTAGATTGCAATGGTTACATGTTTTTGTGGTAGAGAGAAATAATAAATGAACTGTGTTTTGTAAGAGAGAGAGAGAGAGGGGCTGTGAAATAAAAAAGAGGTTTGTTTGGTTTGTGTGTTTAGGCTTTATATATAAAGTTAGGTTCGGGTGTTGAATCTTAATAGTTAGGGTCGGATGGTGGTTCGGTTTTAGGCATTGGATATGCCTCTTTTATAAGGGAGTATAGATTAAGAAATGAACCACTTAACATGTTTCAAATGGTTTTACTTGTTGGACTAAAAATAAAAAATCATATGTATATGTTATAACTTACCTATTATTCTAGGAGAATGTTTTTGGATTAAAAATTATATTTTATTATTCAAGCAAAATCAAATGATGATACTTGACGTGCATGAGATGTTATTTTAGTTTTGCAAACCCGTGCTATCAATTTACGATTAGTTTTGTAATTGTGGTATTTCTTTTACTTATATTTTCATTAAAATATGTAGCATATTTAGATAGTTTTGAAGATTGATTCATTTCCTTAATTATGAATAACCATCGTATCATTTTAACTAATGTACCTTTTTGTTTGGAAAGTTGTATTTTCATAAGTTTGTGTTATTTATGTAAAACCCAGAAATTCTGAACGCGTAAAATACCCAAAATACCCTTCAATCTAAAATTTTGAAATACGAAATGATAATTATTCCCTAAGTATTAAATACTTGAATACACGCGACATTTGGAACTTAAAATACTTATGATAAGTGAAGTTATATAATTTGTACCTACGTTAACATTTGTACACACCTAATATATGTCTATGGGCCGAATTTATGAAATGTACAAATGAACTAGAACCTAATACAGGACTAGACACATGATAAGCTTAACAATGATTTGACAATCAATCATAATCCCATGATAATTGGTACCTTCCTTTTTGACTCCTTCCCTCACACGGTTTTCCTTTAAACCGAATACACAAACTTTTCCAAAACAGAAAAATAAAACAAATAACAAAACCCTATTGGCGGCTATCTTTGTTTCATTGACTTTCATTCAACTAAAACAAAACAACACAGTATCTCCTCCCATTTCTTCCATTCGTGTACCTTGAACACAAAAAGATCACATAACAACAATAAACAACTGATCCATTTGATAATCAGAAGACAAGGCTCGACAAGATGGTGTTAAGAGTTGGTTTCGTAGCGGTTCGTGTTGGCGTTGTACCTGGTTGATTCGAAGTTTTGTTCGCTGTGTAGGGCTGTTGGTTCGTACGGTCGAACACGCATCTCGTTCTCTTTTCTTCTCGTTAAACCGACACAAGGTATCATTGCCTTCGTTCTTGTTTTGCTTCGCGACATGAAACTCATATAAATGTATATATATCATGTAATTCTAAAGCTAATCTGGTCATTTAATAAGGATACGAATTAATGAAAAGAAACTCACATGAAATGATGAAACCGGTTGCATGAAATCATAGATTTTTGGAAACTTAAATAGATCGATCTATACTTGTGCTTTTAAACTTCCTTTCGACTCGTGTATATTCTGGTTGAATCTTCTTTTCTTTCGACATTAAAATATATGAATATCTACTACTTTTCGAACTAAATAAAAGAAAGAGTAACGCATGCATATTGATTTGGTTGTGAATCGGAAATAAATAAATGAGAAAGTAATGCGTATATGATATTCAGCTTGGGTTTTGATTCGAAAATAAAATGAAGAGAATGCATGCATATTTTTGTCTTGTTTCAAAATGAAATAAAAGGATAAAGGGTGTTCGGATTTTTCGAATCGAAATAAATTAAAGAAGTATTTCGGAATTGTTTTTATGTAGCGAGAGTGTAGTAAAATAAGGTAACTTAATATATATAATTTAAACTTTGGACCTTAAACTTTATTAAATTGACATATTTAACCCTAAACTATTATAATTATCTTTATTAACCTTAAAGTTGATCTAATTGTCAATTATAACCTAAGGTATTAAATTACTATTTCGGAAAACTTACTATGAATGGAAAGTTACTAAATATGGGAACTTACTATATTTGGCAAGTCACTAAAAATGGAAAGAAACCTAAAATGAGTAATCTGATTTTAAAATGAGCTTATGAGTAATACTTGAATATTAATTCCTGTAGATCCGCCGAAGAGGGAGTAGTTGCCATATTCGTTTGCTTTCTGTGGTTTGGTATTTGCTTGCATAAGGTACAGATATTCTGACCTTTCTCTAAAGGTTTCTCATGATCTCTTTCATTTTCTGATCCGTTAGTTCCCGAATTGATGCCATTGCTATGATCCCCTTTACTTGAACCTTCTCTGTTGATCCCACTTGATATGAATTCCGTTATGAACCTATGCTATGAAAACCTTCTTAATGATACCATGGAAATGTTTTGAGAAGAACCGATTTGAAAAGATGTTTATAAATGATGCTAAATTTCTTTTTAAAAGAAAGGTTATTTAACTTTCATGAACCCTATATTTTGAAAGACCATTTTTATGAAAGCTGTTTTAAAAGATTATTTAAATTGGACTTTTAATAGAAACTTTTGAAACGGACTTTTGAACTGAACCATGAATTGATTTTTGAATATGAACCTTGACCTGATAAACTCTGATTGGACCTTGAATACTATTTCTGATATGAACCCTTTGTTATGAACTGCTATTATGAACCTTTGATATGATTCTGAGATACACCTTTGCTATATGACCTTTTGTATGATATGAGACCTGACTCTTAGTTTGATACCCGAGCCATTTCTGTTTTCCCTACCTATGGAGGTACCATAGGCGTGTCTGTGATGCACCACTGGCATGACTAGTGTGTGGCCCTAGTGATTTGGCTACACCGTCCCCTTTCTGTTATATGATATGCGCGCTTTATGATATGATTTGTTATGGCCACTATGATTTCTGCGGGGGCGTATGGATGCATCCTAGATCTGTTCTGTTTAGTGGATTTAACTATGACTTTGAGTTGACTTTGAGGTGATTGGTACTGTGTGCTATACATGCCCTTCACAACCCCTGAGAGCTGATCACTCCACCCCTGTTGATACATGAGGACACCCCTCATATTATCTGGTTGCCTGAGAGGTATCCCCTCTGATTGTGAGATTATGACTTTGAGATTATGACTTTGAGAATTATAACTTTGAGTTTCTGGGCTCGTGGTAGATGACTATCCTTTCTTCTTTCTATTCTATTACTCTTTTATCTATTCCTTATTCTATTTCCCCAATGCACTATATTTCAGTTCTGTTTCATTATCATTGTTTTGTATATGTATCTGTTCACTGGGCTTTTTAAGCTCAGCCGCATTTCCTTTTCCTGCGGCAGGTTTTAGTAGGAAGCTGAGTTATGGGAAGAGAGTGTGACTGGACTTAGAAGACTATGCTTTGGACTAGAGACGATTAGATGAAGTTTCACTTTATTAGACATAGTATTTATTTCTTTGTAACCTTGTAGTTTCAGATTTTCATTTGTAACTCTGAATTTCGTTGTATGTATGAATCATATGCTTGTGTTTGTTCTGATATGTCACTGTAATGTAATACTTCTACCCTTATCGGGTTGGGGTGTTACAATTTACTTCTCATGTTTGATTATAAAATTACCAAATTAACATAGATGCTTACATTATAGCTTCTTTATTACATAAAGAGAAACGAAAAAAGATGTAATGGGTAGAACTCAAATTTAATCTTACGTTTATGTATAATGTATAAAAATAATTTTTCTCTAAACCCGAACTATATAAGAAAATTATTATTACTTGTATTAGTAAATTATAAATGTATGAAAAAAATGACAAAGAGTATATTCGCAAGACTTTTAGGATTGTTTGAATCCTTACCGAACTTTCACTTTAATACAACTTTCTTCACAATTGGCCTAAATAATCATGGTAAAAGACACCCATATTTTAGACCGTTGGTTGACACCCATAGTGTTATCAATGACAGCAAACACCTGCTAAGTTTCATTAACTCATTTAAAGACAAATTACACTCCGAAAAGAATTCCTACCATAAAATTCCCTATATAGGCACTAAAACACATCTTTGGTACATTAAAATACATTCATGTATTATCTAAATCAGCAACTCAACTAAATTATACATTCATACCTTGAGTAGACGTAGAAAATCCTTCCACGACAATCATGTGTTGATACTTAATCCTCCTCTAAAAACACACACACAACAAATTGCATTACACTTTAGTGTGTGCGATAAGATAATAAAACTGCAAAAACCACTAACATGTTGCATTATAGTGAGGATAACAACAAAGTTAGTCATAACATCAAATAAGAAAACTTCATATTAGAACTAAAGGGGTGTTTGGTTATACTTATTAAAGGTGCTTATTAGCTTATTCAATTACCATAACACAATAAGTGTATGATAAAACTATAAGCTTTTTTTAGAAGCTTAGTGAAAAACCCCTGAACTCACAACTAATTCTATTATAGCTTAGTGTGTTTATAGTAAAAACAGAAATATTAAGTGTAGAAGTTATCAATAAAACATAAAAAAGAGTTACTAAAAGTTGGTGTGTATAACAAAAAAGTTAAACCATAAAAAAGGTTAATAAATACTATCAGCTAGATAAGGCATAAGCCAAAGTTCTGTTGAAGTCTCTTTCAGATTCTATTCAGAAGCAAAAAGAGGTTTACATATAAATCATAAGTATAGAATAATGGTTGTATCTCACATCCGTGATTACCAACTAAATAACATTATCGCAGTATAGTAACGTAATAACCTGATTAAAACTATATATTATTGTTGAATAATTCTCATGTACATACTTTTAATTCGTTTACAACGGCCAACTATTACCTTTTTTTTTAGGAGTTGATTATTATCAAATAAGGATTGTCATGCGTGCATTTTTTTTTAATATAATTTAAGGAAAACGCCTTCTATATTAAACAATGACTATATAACCCATGTGTTTGTTTGTTTTTTTTTTTAATAATTAGCTTTGTATAACATTTTTAACTGACAGACATGTTGAGGTTGAGGTTGATTTTGTTGTTTAACTTTAACTATTGATATCATGTTGTACAAAATGTGTGAATTTAGTAGCACATAATGAGCGTTGATGAAATTAAAATATGCTCCGTAAAGTTTTTAAAATGTTTTTATGGATATCCATATACAAATTTTAAATAACAATTTCATGAGTCGTTGTTATAAGTAGAATCACGTATATTTATTTTTTCATATCACAGTATCGTGCTTACCATTTGATATTTATATTCCCATTATTAATAATTTAGCCGTATTTCAAACACATGTACACATAAATTAAACTTTTAAATAGTAACATGAGTCCTTATTAAAAAAAATATTCTAATGGATGAAAGTTTAAAACTAACATTAGTTTAAAAAAAATATTTAATGTATATTAAAACTAATTCGCATATTTATCAAATTTTATAATTTTAATTGATGAAAGTCTAAAAACTAATACTAATACTTAGGGCTGAGCAAACGGACCGGACAGACCGACAAAACTGACCGGACCGAGACCGACCGGACCGGACCGACCACATTCGGTCCGGTCCTCGGTCTAAGCTTTTTGCCAAATTCGGTCCTCGGTCCGGTCGGTCCGGTCCGGTCCGGACCGACCAAAAACCCGAAAAAACTTGCCTAATTGGACCGGACCGACCGAAGACCGACCGGACTGGACCGGACCAAGACCGGACCGACCATATTCGGTCCGGTCTCGGTCTATGGTTTTTCCGGTTCTCGGTCCTCGGTCCGGTCCGGTCTTGGTCGGTCCGGTCCGGTTTTCGCCCGATGCTCAGCCCTACTAATACTCATATAATTTTAAACAAAGTTAATATTATAAACTATATGTGGTATAAAGTGTAAGGGGTTATTTGTGTATTTTATAAAGTTACTAAAAAACATGAAAACTTTAATTTTACAATTTACTTTATATAAATTATTTAAAATTCAATCACTAAAGTTTTATTAATTACTTTCCCCTTTTTTTAAGTTTTTGTTTTCATAAATTTGACACTTATATTTTTATGCATTTTTTTTCTTAACCAAATTTCTGCACCAAATTTATTAAGTTTGACTAAAATCAATTTAATTTTGACTTTTTATTGACCAATCATGTTGCTCGATTTCGTCTACATGGCAAAATCGAGCTATGCTATTGGTCCAATTTATTTTTCAATGTGAAAGGATTTGCAAAAACACTTCGAAACGATGTAATTCTTTTATTATATAAAAGATAAAAGATGATATCACGAAAACCTAACCTTAATCATTATATTTTATTTATTTATTTTTCTCCTTCGTCTAACCTTCTCACACAATCCAGCCGTCACTTCCAATAACCAATCCCATACAAAATAATTAACAAATCCCATGCAAAAAGACCATTCATGCACAATAAGTCACTAGAATCCAATAAATCTAGTATACTTAATTCTTCCATGCAAAAGCCTTAGTTCATAAAACCAACTGTTGCTTGGTATCTACTCGAATCAAACGACAAACACAACACACTTTCTTCAAAGAAAACGAAGCAACCTCATCCCGTCATAGTACGAATCACTTTCTTTCCTGCTCAGAGCCATTCGAGCAATTCATGGAGCCAAGAATCAAGAAGTATTCGTCTTTAATATCTGTTAATAGGTCTCGGACAATGTCGACTTCGACATCATCAAGAAGACCTCGGCTTCTAAGGGTAGAAATAGAAGATCTTCTTAATCAATCTCTGTGCCGCAGTTTTCCTAATTTAGGTAAAATTGCTGATTTTGTTCCAGTGATAGGAGCTCCTCTTGAAAAGTATGGTGATGATTACCAATGCCCTAGTGTCCTGACGGTATGCCACAAATTAAGAGCCCAAGATCCCTCTCTTTTCTATAAAAGAGGAACAGAAGATATTGCCAAGGTCATCATGAATAATCTTCGAAATTCTGAGATGGTACAACAAGTCTCTTTACGCGGTGGTTATCTTGTATCTTTCAAGTTATCATGGGAATGGATGGCTAAGAGGATTCAAAACATGTTGGATGATGGTATATATACATGGGCACCAACATATGGTGGTTTGAGAAGGACAATAGTAGATTTCCCCACAGGGGATATGGACTCGAATATGCATGCCGATGTTTTTCGATCTCAATATATCAGAGACATGTTAGTTCGTATGTTTGAGTATTCACGAGTTGATGTGAACCGCCGCAAGCGTGTCTTTGATGAGAGTATCGTTGAACAATTCTTTTTAGTAGAACAAGGGCACTAGCACATATCACACTTTTGCCGACGAAATTTTTTGGACTGTACCGACGTCTGTTCGTCGGTAAGGGTTGGATGCCGACGAAGCTTCGTCGGCCTATTATAGTCGGCAATGCCTCGTCGGGATTTACTGTCCCGACGATATTTCCCGACGCTAAAGTGGGGCCCACAGACATTTTCAGTCAACTGAAAACTTGTTTTGACAAATAAAATGCCGACATCTAGTCGTCGGTATGTTAATTACAATTAAAAAAAAAACGTTAATTACTCGGTCAATAAGTCAACAAGTCAAACGGTCAACTTTTATGTTACCGACGACATGGCGTCGGTATATAAAAAGTCATAGAAAAAAGTCAAAAGGGTCAAACGAAAAAAGTCAAAATAATGTTATAATATACCGACGACATGGCGTCGGTATATTTAGTTTATGCAGGCTGCATAGCAGCCTGTAATGTAGCCGTTTTCCAGATTTTTTCCGGAAATTTTTCTGGAAAAAATCTACACAATCCAAACCTGTATACACAATCCAAACCTCTATACCAACATGCCAATATGCCCAAACAACTTGTAACGGCTAAAACTCTTATATATAATCGCTAAACACCCCAAATACATTAAAACGTTTCAAATTCTACAAAATGGGCGTTATCAAGCTGCCAATAGCACAAAAGCTGCTATATCCGGAATGTTTAAGTTGCCAAAATGCCAAAGTTTACAATAATAACATACGGATGAGTCAATAGCATACGGATGGACAAAGTCAAGGTGTTAAGTGTTAAAGTGTACATCATACGGATGAGGATCAAGCATAAGGATGGAGAAAATGTTAACGTTTACAAAATAACCCATACAAATATACCTCATTGTCCCTCGTCAACATCGTAATCACTGTATTCATCACCACTACCCAAGTCAGCCTCGTCACTCCCCGAGCCATTCTGACTGCCACTCCCACTCACACTCCTCGATCCTGCCGCGCCCACGCCAGTCCCACTCCCCGATCCTGCCTCGGTTTGAGACGCCATCTGGCTCATCAACTGGGACCACAGATCGGGGTTTGTCTCCATTACTTTCATAACTGCCTTGAGTTGGCGCTTAGTTTCCTTAGATTCTTCTTCAACTTCCTTGATCTTTTTTTCTTTTTCGGCAAACATCTTGTCAATCTCGGGTGTGGTGTACGAATCGGAAGCTGGCGGCATGAGTAACCTTGTCTTGCCAATACCTGGTACCACCCTACCCCTACCGGCTATATACCCCCGTTGCTTGCCCTTTAAAACCTTTGCAAGTATCTCTTCCTCTGTGTAGGCTCTCCCAATAGGCGTGTTAGCTCCCAGATCCCGCAGTGCGCACATCTCTTCCTATGTAGTTGAAAAAAATGATAAAATTAATATAAAATAAAAATAAAATAAAAAAAACAAATAATATAAATTAAAATAACAAAAACAAATAATATAAATTAAATTAAAATAAAATTAAATAAAATAAATAAAAATAAAACGGTACTTACGTATTGAACACGAGCCTCGTCCTTCAACCATACACCTTTCTTGCAACGCTGGTCGTAAAAGCTCTGTATGAGGGAGGGGTACTGACGGTTCTCACTCCTCTCAAACTGTATATATATATTTACACAAGCATATAAGGTGAAACAAATTAAAAAGACAAATCAAACAGCATATATAATGAGATATATGTAAAATAATCATAATGTGTCTTACGTATTGGTGGCGAGATGCGGCCAACGACCGAGATCCGTGGCGGCTAGTGTTCTTGTTCTTCTGCCTGTTTTCCTTGTTGATTTTGGACCTGTTGGCATGCTTTTCACTGAGGTAGAGCTCGATATGCTTATCCCACACAGACGGCTCCATGTTAGGAGGAGGCTTGCTAACACATAATAACAAACGCAGAAAATTAACATATATCAATTACTAACATATTAAAAAAAATGACAACTATTAAAAAATTAACAAACTAAAAAATTTACCTTCGTATCTCATCCACCTTATCAGCCCCACCTGGTATACTCCAGTAATCTCGCTTGAGGTCGTACTTGTTGTCCCTGTAGCGACCTGCGAGATACTCGTTGATGCCGTCTTTGATGGTCTTCCACCGGGGTGTAAGCTGGTGGGACTTCAGATCAAACATTTGCTGCAATCAAACATAACAAAAATAATTTTTAAAATTTAAAAAAAAAAAAAAATCGTTAATTTTTTGATATTTGTTCATTTTTTTAATATGTTAGCTAATATATACATTTGTTAACTAATATATATATACATCTAAATAAATAAAAAATGTTGTTAACTATTTATTTTTTTATTTAAATAAATATAGACATTAAAATATATAAACACGATAACAAAACAATATAAAAGGAAAATGGAATAACTGACCGAGAGTTGAGGTATGACATGCGCCTTCTTTTCCTCTTCAATTTTGTGCCAGGACTCGTACCACAACGGGAACTCCCTAATCAGCTCACCACAGTAGTTACTGAACCACTTAGCGTTGGTGCCAACATGAGTGAATGTCCCCTGATCATTGTAGTCAAACTTAATAGCCTGCGGGCCAGAATCACGCACGGCGTTCCTCAGAGATACGTTCTTGGTGGCTTGACGCACACCCGTCCTGCCACCACCACCCCTCCCTTCACCCCTGCCTCTGCCCCTACCCCTTCGGGGGACAGTTCCTACAAATTGAAGTGAGTGAAAACACGTCATAATTAAAATAACAAGTAACCTAATACAAATGATCAAGTTTAAGTTTCTTTTAAAAATTCTTACCACGATGACTGCTCTCAATCGGACGAAAAGGGGGTGGTGGGTCACCGGCACCGTCACCACCGTGTCCGCGTGCGACTGCTGCCATCTGTAAAAGCACAAGTTGAATAACATATAGAAATTCATGAACAAATTAACATAAGCATGCACACATTCATATACATATTCAAATAAATATACACAATTAAACAATCCATTAACAATTTCATTCAAAATAAGTGTTGTTTTACAAGATACAATTTAAGATCAATCTGCTAAATCGACATCACTATCATAAACACCATTAGTAGCAACTTCAACTTCATCATCAGAATTGTTTGCGACTTCATTATCAGAATCAGCTAAATCATAAGGATCGTCGTCTTCATCATCAACAAAATCATCGTCGTCATCAACAGGAATGATTGGTGTTGGCGGTGGTGCCTCAACTAACGTTGACTTACCATCGATATTCAAGCTTTGAAAGTGCAAATCATTCAAATTAGCAGACAGAGTGAGATCAGATGAGTTGTTGTCATGTATCACATCATCATCGTCTTCTACCACGATGAATGACCATGTTGTGTTGTGATTAACATCTTGAACGACCTTCCAATTGAGTGGTCGTCTGGCAGGATCTTCAAGGTAGAAGACTTGTTTTGCTTGTGTTGCGAGAATGTAAGGTTGATCTTCAAACGCTGTGCTACATGCCCAAATTTGTGTCATGTTGTTTCTAGTGTTATAACGTTCGACTCTACAGTTTTTGTTGGATACGTCAAACCACTTGACTCGAAACAACACAACTTTGAACTGGGTATAAGCAAACTCCAGAATTTCTTCTAGCTGACCATAATACATTTCTCCTTCCTTCTCACCAGGTGAACAAATTCCACTGTTCTGAGTTGTACGTTTTATATCGCGACTATGTACAACAAACTTCACACCGTTGACTACACAAGAGTTGACTGAGATTGGGGTCGGTGATGGTCCACAAGCCAAAGCGAATAAGTCGGGAGTACAACTTCGGTCATTGGCAATGTAAAGCTTACGGATCTATGAAAAAAGATAAGAATAGATAGATATGAGTAATAGTCGTTATTTTTACAGGGAAATACATGCAATAAGTTTACCTTCGTCGAAAACCAGTCGGGAAATTCTTTCGACATGTCCTTATCAGGAAATTCCCTGAAAATGTTCATGATATTAGAATAAATCGAAAAGATAACATGGGAAGAAGAAATTTTAAAATGAAAACACATGTACCTCTCGAACTCGTCCATGTACTTGTCGATCTCAGGACTGTTATGAAGTACATACCATATCACTTTGTTCATTTCTTCGCGACCTAACCGAATAATTGTCTCTTTACCAGACATTTTACATAGTGATCGGAACACCTGGAAATCACTTGTTGGGCGAGGACAGTCCTGAGATGCAGTGGGACGATTAAATTTTGTCCCAATTTCACCCCGAAAATAACGAGAACAAAAAGTTAATGCTTCGTCTGCAACATAACCCTCCGCTATTGAACCTTCCGGCTTAGCTTTATTTCGTACATAGTTTTTTAGCTTCTTCATGTATCTTTCAAATGGATACATCCACCGGAATGAAACAGGCCCGCCTTCAAGAGCCTCTTCAGGTAAATGCATAACCAAGTGTATCATAATGTCGAAAAAAGCAGGAGGATATATTTGCTCGAGACTGCACAAAATATTGATCAACTGGTCTTTAGCTTTTACCATATCATTCACCATCAAAGTTCGGGCACAAATTTGCTTAAAGAATGAACAAAGCTCGATTAATGGTGCATAAGTCTGTGCGTCCAAGTATTGCTGAAGTCCATAAGGAAGTAACCGTTGCATAATTATATGACAGTCATGCGACTTCAAGCCCGTTATATTGTTATCATCTTTGGTCACTTTCGACTTGAACTTGGATCCGAACCCATCTGGCAGTTTAACTGTTTTGATGTTTTGACAGAACAGTTTTCTTTTATCGGGTGTTAGGGAGTACTTAGCATGAGGCTTCGAGCACTTCCCGTTTTGTTTGTTTCCGAGCCACAACTCCCATCGAATGCCCAAAGCTTGCAAGTCTTGTCTTGCTTTGGCGGTGTCTTTAGATTTGTCATTCATTAACAAAGTGTTCAAGATACTCTCCAGCACATTTTTTTCGATATGCATGACATCTAAATTGTGTTGTAGAGAAAGAGAAGACCAATATGGAAGCTCGTAGAAAATAGACCGTTTAGTCCAGTTCAGGTCGATTTTAGTATTACGTTTTATCTTCCCACCCCCATAATCTGGATGTTTCCCCGGCAAACGTGTGGGCAATATTGCAAGTTGAGTCAAGATATCAGCCGGAGTATATTTTTTAGGAGGATCTCTAAAATCAGTTGCACCATTGAATGTAGTAAAGTCCCTCCTCCATTTATGGTTTTTTTTTTTAAAATCTTCTATGGCCAACATAAGCTTGTTTGCTTATCACACGCGTAACCGGAGTGTCTAATTTGCATGTAGGGCATGCGTAGTAACCTTGCCCACTCCAACCAGACAAACTACTACGAGCAGGAAAATCATTGATGGTCCATAAAAGCATCGCTCTCATGTTGAATTCTTTGCCTGTAACAGCGTCCATAGTCGGGACACCTGATTTTTTCCATAATTTCTGAAGGTCATCAATCAAAGGCTTTAAGTAAACATCAATGTCCTTCCCTGGTGATTTAGGGCCAGGAATCAACAACGTCAGCATCAAAGTAGTCTCTTTCATGCATAACCACGGAGGCAAGTTGTATGTTGTTAAGATAACAGGCCACATGCTGTATGATTGACTAAGGTTGCCGAACGGATTGAAACCATCAGCCGCCAACCCTAATCGGACGTTTCTTGGTTCGTTAGCAAATTCCGAATATTTACCGCTATCAAACTTCTGCCATGCTTTACCATCAACCGGGTGTTGCATTTTACCGTTTTCCGTAGACTTTCCAGTGGCATGCCAAGTCATATGTTTTGCGGTGTGAATAGACTTGTACAAACGTTGTAGTCTAGGAATGATAGGAAAGTAACGCAACACTTTGTTAGGAACTTTCTTCCCCGTTGTGTTGCTGTCTTTCCATCTACAAGTTTTACAGACCGGACAATACTCCAAATCTTTAGCATCAGTCCCCCGATATAAAAAGCAATCATTTTCACAAGCATGTATCGACTCATACCCTAACCCGATCTTTTTAAATGTCTTTTTTATAGCATAGTATGACGGTGGGAGATTATAACCTAACCTGGGAGGAAATACCTCCTGGAGAAATTTTAGCGTATTGTTAAATGAAGTATCACTCCATTTACCGCTAACCTTGAGATGCGTAAACTTTGACATAAAATCCATGGTGGTCATAAAGTCACAACCCGGGTAAAGAGGTTGGTTGGAACTGGCAAGTAACTCTTCAAACTCGTTACGTACAGGAGGTGTCGTTGCTTGAGTCTGCTCGTTACTTGTCTCGCCAATATTTGGAGGAGTTGGCTCATTTTGTTCATTATTCGGAGGAATATCAAAAATATCATTAAGGCACGCACCCATGTCACTCACCTCACATTGTGTTGTATTATTTTCTAATGGCAGAGGATCGGGTTCACCGTGAAGGCGCCATTGTGTATACGTTGGGTCCCACCCATTGTCACCTATGTGGTTTTTGAGATCTTTAAGATTTACCCAACGAACATTACGACAAAGACGACATGGACATTTTATTTTTCCGTAACTATTAAGTAACGGCTTGCAATGATCGAGGAATGCGGCAAGACCATCAAAAAATTGTTCTGAACAACGACTCTCTAAAGTCCAACTCTTATCAAGTATCATAACTGCATTTTTATAATGGAATCAGTTTAATATATGCACTTAATTATTACGAGTTGTTTTGTTCACCTAGTGCAACTATGGAAGGCAATCCTAACCCACTCTTTGAATGATTTGTCTCATATATGAATGCGTATAACTGATTTACTATTTGAGAAAATTTCGGCAGCGTTTCCCCTCAACTCCCCAAATATGTGCAATTAAGACATATTCGTAGGAGTAAAGGAGAAACACTGTCGAAATCATCTCAAATAGTAAATCAGTTACACGCATCCATATCCTAAACGAGACAAAACATTCAAAAAGCAGTCCCAAACAGGGGACTTTCCGAAATTAATTTCTAATAAATTAATTTCGGACGGGTTTTCTATATGATAATTAACTTCGGACGGGACTTTCCGAAATTAATCACTAAAATCCTAAAATCATTTACAATAGTTTTCTATAAATGGTTTTTCGGCTTGTATATCATAAGACTCAATTTTCCGGCTTATTTGGAGACTTGTGAGCTTATATAAGTTTATTATATCATAATATACTTATATAAGCCCACAACTCTCCAAATAAGCCAGAAAATTGAAGCTTATGAAATATAAGCCGAAATCAAATAAGTTTGAATGCATAATCACTTTCAAATAACAAATATATGCTGAAATCAAATATATAAGTTTATTATATCATAACCTGCTTTTTCAATAAACATTAAGCACTTTCAATAAACATTAATTAGTATACCATACTAACCAAACGCAAACTAAAATTTCACCAATATACTAAAATCTGTCTATTCCACATAACTAACCAAACGCAAACTAAAATTTCACCAATATACTAAAATCTGTCTATTCCACATAACTAACCAAACGCAATACTAACTAACCAAACGCAAACTAATATTTCACCAATATATTAAAACCTATCTATTCCTCACATAACTAATTAACCAAACGCAATACTAATTAACCAAACGCAATACTAACCAAACGCAATACTAATAACCAAACGCAATACTAACTAACCAAACGCGTTACTAATAACCATAAAAATGAAAAAACAATGTGGATATGTAACATACTGTCTCGGGCTGCTGTGGTCTCCTCGGGCTGTGGTCTCTCTCGTGTTGTGGTCTCTCTCGGGCTATAAAAACGGTTGGTTAAAAATAAAGATAAAAAACTGTCGACGACGACATGTCGTCGGGATACCAAAAGTTAATAAAAAAATAAAGTAAGGTACGTTACCTATATATGTCTTGGTTGTCACAGCTCTCACCCTCGCCTCTCGGTCTCAGCTATCACAGCTCTCGGCTGTATTAAAAAAAAAAAAAAAATCAAAACTCAAAAACTTAACAATTAACATTTACTAACAACAATTAACATTTACTAACAATTAACATAATCAAAATATTAATAAAATTAAACAAAAATCAAATAATACCTTCGGTAAAAAAGAAATAGAGGGGAAGAAGAAGAGGAAGAATTAAACAATAGAGGGGTTGGGGATGAATTAAACAATAGAGGGGTTGGGGAAGAAGTGCACAGTGGTGCGGGTGTGGTGACTGTGATGGTGTGGTGGTGGTGGTAGCAAATGTGGTGGCGCGGGTGTGGTATAGTGATGTTGGTGGATTAGTGGTGGTGGTGTTGGTCGATTAGTGGTGGTGGTATTGGTGGATTAGTGGTGGTCGGCGGCTGGGTATATGGGGTGTTGGTAGCTAGGTCGTTTTTTTATTTTTGATATGAATAAAAGTGATGACCACCCAGATCTGCTTCTAGGGTCAATTATATTACTTTAATAATACCGACGACAAGTCGTCGGTATAATAGAAAGTTTTTTTGTCGTTTATCGATTTGGCGGGGTTCTTGAAATTTTCGAGCTATTTTTCCCAAATATTTGCCGACGAATCTTCGTCGGTAGTTTTAATATAATTATAATTTATTATCTTTTATAAAATTAAAAAAACATTAATTAGTATAAATTATTTTATTTTATATATAATTAAAAAAATAATAATTAGTTAATTTATAATTAAAATTAAAAAAAAAATTATATTTAAAATTAAATATTTTGGTTTATAATTTAATTAAACACATTAAAAAAAAATTGGATTAATAAAAATAAATTACTTTTATTTAAAATAAATTACTTTTATATCTAAAATTAAATAATTTAGTAAATACTTTATATTTAAAATACTTTTATACTTAATTAAACACATGCAAAAAATTTAGCGGGACACTTCGGATGGTCACTTTTATAAACGAATGATCTGAGATGTTAAACGAACGATCTGAGATGCTATGGTTGGTTATACACGAGATGTTAAACGAACGATCCGAGATGCTATGGCTGGTTATACATGAGATGTTAAACAAACGATCTGAGATGCTATGGTTATACACGAGATGTTAAACGAACGATCTGAGATGCTAAGGTTATAAACGAGATGTTAAACGAACGAGTCGACATGATATGGTTATACATGAGATGTTAAACGAACGATCCGAGATGCTATGGCTGGTTATACACGAGATGTTAAACAAACAATCTGAGATGCTATGGCTGGTTATACACGAGATGTTAAACGAACAATCGGAGATGCTATGGCTGGTTATACACGAGATGTTGAACAAACGATCTGAGATGCTATGGTTATACACGAGATGTTAAACGAACAATCCGAGATGCTATGGCTGGTTATACACGAGATGTTGAACAAACGATCTGAGATGCTATGGTTATACACGAGATGTTAAACGAACAATCTGAGATGCTATGGTTATACACGAGATGTTAAACGAACGAGTCGAGATGATATGGTTATACATGAGATGTTAAACGAACGATCCGAAATGCTATGGCTGGCTATACACGAGATGTTGAACAAACGATATGAGATGCTATGGTTATACACGAGATGTTAAACGAACAATCTGAGATGCTATATTTATACACGAGATGTTAAACGAACGAGTCGAGATGATATGGTTATACATGAGATGTTAAACGAACGATCCGAGATGCTATGGCGGCTGGTTATACACGAGATGTTAAACGAACAATCTGAGATGCTATGGCTGGTTATACACGAGATGTTGAACAAACGATATGAGATGCTATGGTTATACACGAGATGTTAAACGAACAATCTGAGATGCTATATTTATACACGAGATGTTAAACGAACGAGTCGAGATGATATGGTTATACATGAGATGTTAAACGAACGATCCGAGATGCTATGGCGGCTGGTTATACACGAGATGTTAAACAAACAATGTGAGATGCTATGGCTGGTTATACATGAGATGTTAAACGAACAATCCGAGTTGCTATGGCTGGTTATACACGAGATGTTGAACAAACGATCTGAGATGCTATGGTTATACACGAGATGTTAAACGAACGATCTGAGATGCTATGGTTATACACGAGATGTTAAACGAACGAGTCGAGATGCAATAGTTATACATGAGATGTTAAATGAACGAGTCGAAATGCAATGGTTATACACGAGATGTTAAACGAACGAGTAGAGATGCAATTGTTGTTTAATAAAATGTTTTTGTTGTTGTGAAAATTGATGTCGTATGTGTTTATTTTTTGTAATTCAGACATAAATCGACTAGCTTCCTGTTAATGCAATAACTAACATAACATTTAAAACACGAAATACATTAAACATTAAACTTAAAACATGAAATACAAAAGTACGATTAATAGAAACAACAATACGATAATTAAAATAAAACAACGAATTAAGAAAATGAATCATCTGAGACCCAACCATCCTCCTCACTCGAAGAAGACTCTGATGGTACAGGGCCAAGCCCCATGGCCCATCGGCGTGGTAGTTCTCTGATTATTCGTGCCGCATGAGCAGCTTCCCGAGCCCTACGAGCAGCTGCCACACGTTCTTCGTCTTCTTCAACCTCTCGTCGGAATTGCAAATCTTGCTCGAAGAGTTCTTCATCAGTCCAGCCAAATGTATTGGGTTGGTTTTCCACTGGTGGATAGTTTACCGGTTCATTCTCAGCTGGAATGTTTTGATGTTGATTTCCATTTTCTGCAGTTGGAGTGTTCACAATCACCGGTTCTTTTGGAGGACTTGGGAATTGTTGCGAGAAATCCTTGTGAGGAGGACTTGGGAATTGTTGCGAGACATCGAGAATTGGACTTGGGAGTTTTTATTTTGTGAGTTTATGTGTGTTTTACCGACTTATGGTTCTTTGTATATATAAAGTAAAAAGTTTGGTGGGACAATGGAAAAAACAAATACCGATGCCATGTCGTCGGTAATAAAAAGGCGGGAAAAACCCCGCGCAAAATATTCACTTTTATTCGCAAGTCAAATGGGGGGTAAAAAATGTTTAATATTTTTACCGACGAATGTTCGTCGGTATTTATAAAATCAAATTTACTTACATTATATTAAACGCTAATTAAACCTCTAACCACAATTCATATTTATTTAGCAAACTATACCGACGACAGGGCGTCGGGAACATTTTGGCGGTCAAATTCCCGCTCAAGTTTTTCCAATTATTGGGAAAGTCAAATTTGACCAAAACAGTACCGACGACATGGCGTCGGTATTATAAAATTTATAAAATTCAACGTAGGTTTGGCTCGGTCAAACGTATTTTTTGTCGTTTAGTGTCATATACCGACGACTTTTTGTCGTCGGGATTTTCTACGTCGCCAGTTCCACTTATTCTAGTAGTGGGGGAGTTTAAAGAGAGAGGAAAGCATGGACATCCTCTTTTTGTTGGGAGGGAAGGAGGACGAGGGTATATCAATGTTGATATAGATCTCGGACGTTTGTGGTCTTCAATAAGGGAAGAACACGCAGACTTGATATTATATATCACACGTGTACGGCTACGAGGGTATGTGGAAAAGTGCATCACTGCTGCTAAAGATGTAAAGTGGGTCGAAGATGATGGGAAATGTATAGTAGCAGGGTACCAGACTTCCAGTAATGAAAAAGGGAAGTTGGCTTGTGTATTAAATGAATATAGAAATTATTCTGAAGCCGCTTCTCTTGTAGAACTCGGCAAGGCTGCCGGGTATACTTGTACTACTGGATCGTTTTTTGAAAGTGCTTTGAGGTATACTTACTTGAGAACCCCGCGACTGGTTGATGTTACATTGAGTCTTGATGAGATGCTCGATGTAAAGGGTAACACTCTTGTATATATACTAAACATACAAGCTCTTAATCGTTCAATTATACAAGAATCCTCACAGAGGAAAAAGAATACTCATGGAGGCAGGTTCAAGTTATCAAAGGTGTTGGTTGCTAAAGAACGTGAGTTGGGGTTACATATAGTCCGGTTTACTGATGTAATTGAAGAGGCTTGTACAACGGTCTCATCACACATAGTGTGTGAGTACCTATACGATTTATGTAGGAAATTTTCGAGCTGCTACGGCGAGGTTCGGCCTGTTGAGACCAGATTATTGTTGTGTAAGGCAACTGCAGTCGTAATGCAAAGCTGCTTTCATCTTTTGTGTATCAATTTGCATTGCGCACCCCGTTGCGCATCCCTTGGACGCCGACGACCGCTACGAGGGTTAGAAGAATTCCTATCCTCAGAAGAAGGAAAGGTAGCCTCTGTGAATTGTTTCATTCTTTGGCCTGTCTCTGAAGCCAGGCCTGAAAATCCCAGGTTTGAGATGTTTTCCATGTTTGTGAGCATTTCTTCTGATTTTCAAGAGGGTAATCTGTCTGGCTACGTTAGTGTATCAGATGCATATGGATTGGTGCCAGATGGGTGGGTGACATTATATGCGGATGAAATCGGACATGTATGTTATTATAAGCGTCCTTGTGTAATTCATTAAGAATAAAAAACGACTCATTTATATGGTTTGGCAATCCCACCTCGCGCCATGTGGTGGCATTCTCTTCCTCTATTGAGATTCATACGGATATCACGATTACTACTGAGAAGGAGAAGGATTGTAAGGATACTTGTTATGAAATTTATATAGAGTCTGAGAGGAAGTTATCTTTTTGGGAGGAGGACAACAAAACTAAGTGTGACACCTTGTCCTATGAATCTAAGGATGGGTTACTACAGATTCACTACATCCTCTTGAGGGATGCAGTAGACACCACCATGGAATTTAGGTTTGAGTCACGAGTTCCCAATTTAAATGGTTTTGAAGTACGCGGGTACGTGTTCGCTTACTATGGTGATGGTGTGTTGGATGAGAAAGATGATTCTATGCAAATGTACTACAAAGCAATCATCTTCAAAACTGACGGTGCATGTGTATTAGCAACTTCAACTGCAGAGGTCAGTCCTTTCCATATCCGCCGACGGCTACCTGATGATTAAAGCTTTTTTGAAAGATGTTAAATCAGGAGAAGTGATTGTCGATGCAACACGCAAGTATCGTGCGATACCAACCGGTATTAGCAAGTGGGATATGCCTGTGCTGGCCGAAAATGGCGAAAATGGTGAAAAAGGCACCTTCTATCTTACTGTGAATTGGAGCAGAGGTCCCGGTATCATCAGTTAAGCATCATCCTTCTTCTATGCTTGCTTCCATAGATGGGACTCGAAGCTATTCTGCAGCTATTTACCTAGCTTCTGATGCCTTCCTCTATATCTGTTGGACAAAGTATTGCTTTTGCATTTAAGACCTCTTCTTCACAACCATTCTGCATCTTTTGCTCGAGCTAGCTTTGTGTTCTTTCATGAGAGAGCACGTGAAATTAACAAATGAACTACTTATTTCACTTCAAGGTATGCAGCTTGTTCGTGTTCAAGATGCCAAGAGGACAAGATGTGTCTTTCTAGTCTTGAAGGGATCTCTATATTTTGTTAATTTTGGTTATCTTGACAACTCTTGACAGACAGGAAACTTACCTCATATTCTGAATTAGCATTATTTCTGAACTGTGAATTCTTGCCTGCGCTTAGTATTTTCAATCTTAATATTCGTTCTAATTAAAAATAAATAAATAATCATTCTAAATCATGTCGGATCTGCAAAGAGATCGATTATACAAGACACAGGTATGTCAGCTTTTCTCGCTTTAATGGAAGGGGTGGGTATTACGCTTACTAAATCTGGGAGTATGCCGCCGGTTATGCTTGAAGAGGCACCTGTGGCGGTGGCGCTACACATGGTTTGGTGGTTTGTTTGGAGCGAAGAAAGAGGAAGTCAAGTCATATGTGAAAGATGAAGTTTTGGAGTGCTTTGATTTGCC
This sequence comes from Artemisia argyi, assembly GCA_030686995.1. NCBI lineage: Eukaryota > Viridiplantae > Streptophyta > Magnoliopsida > Asterales > Asteraceae > Artemisia > Artemisia argyi. The sequence goes on along the minus strand of CM060679.1, from coordinate 141,032,263 downwards.
TATGCCTCCAACTTTTGATATTTAATGCAGAGTTTCTTTTTATTAAAAAAAGAAAAAAAAAAAAAAAAAAAACTATAATTTTTTTATTATTCGTTTGTTAGTCGATTGTTCGTACAGATTTGTTACCAGTCAACTAAAGTCGACCGTTGTACCAGTCCCTAAAGTCCACCGTTGGTACGGTTGTGTTACCAGTCGACTAATTAGCCGACCGTTGGTACCAGTAAATTAAAGTCGACCGTTGATACGGTTTTATTTTTATTCGACTCAAGTTATGCTTTTTATTACGTTAATGTTTTGTTTTTCTTTTCTCTTTTAGTTTGCTATTCTAGTCCGAGCTTTCGCGCGCCGCTCGGACTGCGGTGGAATATTAGAGGATAATCGGCCAAGGCGGGTCTGTGGGCTTATGGTCCATTAGTGTTTACTCATGTAATCTCTATATAATATGTATGAATAATAATGATAACCTAAGGGAAATTATGTAGTCTAACAAGCTTAAGAAAAAGAAAATATAGTTCGTGACAATGAATAGGAATATACGGTACCCTTATGCAATATCCAGGTTCAACAGCGCAAAAATAACCACTAGGGCAACAATATATGGTTCCCTCGCAGCACACTGCATTTGGATAAGGGCAGCAGCCGTAACGTGCCATTTCGCTACAACACATCTCCCACAGTAGCATGATGGGCCGCCATTACACAAAGAGTTGGTAACGCCAAAGATGAAACATAGATGAACAAAAGAACAATAGTGAGTATGGAATTTGAGGTACTCATTTTGGTGAGCTAATGAGTGAATCTTAAAATTAGTTTCCTCATTTTGTAAGGAGTTAGTTACATGTTTTGTCTTTGTGGTTTATATACATTGGCGCCTTTATTCCTTTTTTCATAATAACTAGAGTTAATTTCAAAAGTCATTTATTTATTAGGCTAAATCCTCTTAGGATTTGAATAGAAAATACCTTAAGTATGATGAAGTCAAATATCAGGGAATCATCTTCAGAGTCTAAAGAAAGACTCACCACTCTCTGAGGTGGAACTCACCTTGTGAAGTCCTTGAACCAAGAAAAAGATGATGGAATCAGTAGTAGATGAGAATAGCTCATTGAGTCAAATTGTAACATGACATTAACCCTAGACTCTCTATCTAAAAAAAACGGCGACAATGGTGATTTATTATAAACGTTAAGATTGATCTTCATTGGTTGGTCTAATATAGTTTCTTATTATATTAATCAATCATAGGTGAGTTTAGGGTCCCAAACCATTGTGTCATTTAATGTTTCTACTAAATCGTGGGTATTGCATGGTTTAGATCAACGATCCAATTTTATAATTTATCTCAATCGGTCCATTGATTTTCTATCGTGGGTCGGTGGACTTAAATTATTTTTGTTTGCGATTTGTTGGTTTTTGTGTTGTGTGTCGCTCTCTATCAGTAAACATTAATTCATCATTGGTCAATCATTATGGTGGGAGGGTAGGATTATGTTCTTCAAACGTTAAAACCCTAACTTTTTTGTTAGGGTTTTCTTCTTCATTACTGTTCGCTGCTGTTTGGCTATTCGTCTACTTGTTCGTGGGCTGCTGGTTTTTGATTTACTGTTTGTGGGTTAAGAGAGATGGAAAAGAGTGGTATCGAGGGTAATGTTGGGAAGACGAGTTCTAACACGGCGCGTTCTAGTGTTTTGATGTCGAGTTTGGGCGACGAGCAAAATATTTTGTCACGCCCTATGGCTGAAGATAATAGTGCTACTGTTGATTTGTCGAAGGTAACTATGAGGAAACATAAAAAGTCTTGACCTAAGGATGTTACAGGTGTGGCGACACAACCTATAGCTGAAAATTCTTATGATACATCTCCTCATGATCAGGTTGAGAGTTCTAAAGGACCGATTGCTGCTGAATCATCCCATTTGAACGTGGGTGCTGGTCCTTCTATTGACCTTAATTCTATCAATAGCAAACATGATTTTATTAAATTGGTGTTTAGTGTCTCGCTGAAATCAACCTTGGATATTGATTTACTCCTTCAGGAGGTTGAAGCTGGTAAATATCCAATATGGTCTAATTTGGATATTGATACTCGTTCAAAGGTGCATGAAGTTATGAGTGGTTTGCTTGAGGTTTATGAGATAAATACTAATGCAACAAATTCTAATTCTGATGATAGTATCAAAGATACAACACCTAATGTTGTAAATGTGGATGCGAATACGAAGGATAAATCTATTCCAAATTCTACTTTTCGTCCTTTGGTTGCTGATTTAGTTTGTGAAGGAGTAAACGTTTCTATTCCACGTAGTGTGGTTGAAAAGGTTAGTGCACGTCTTGAACATACCCTATATGGCTACTTTATTGGTAATAGAATGGTGTTTCCAGTGGTTGAGTACTATGTTAAAAACAATTGGGCTAAATATGGGATGAAAAAGATTATGATAAATGAAAAAGGCTTTTTCTTTTTTAAATTCGATATTCAATTTGGTTTATAAGCAGTTTTGGAAGGTGCCCCTTGGATGATACGTAAATCGCTGATCATTCTTAAGAAATGATCAGTTGATACTAGTTTGTGTAAGGAAGTGTTGACTCGTATTCCGGTATGGGTTAAATTACATGATGTACTTATTCAAGTGTTTGAAGAGGATGGTATTAGCCTAATTGCTTCATTTATTGGCAAACCTGTTATGTTTGATTTGTATACGAGCTCTATGTGTAAGGATTCTTGGGGTAGGAGTAGTTTTGCTCGGTGCTTAATTGAGGTTAGTTCAGAGGCTGAACTCGTAGAGGTTGTTACTATTGGTGTCCCTTCTTTTATAGGGGATGGTTTTACTAAAGATACTATCCGAATTGAGTATGAATGGAGGCCTCCCAGGTGTACATTATGCAAGATTTTTGGCCATATCCATGATCACTGCCCTAATAAAGTGGTCAATCATCCTGTTGCTACTACTTCAAATGTTTCTAATCCTTCTACTGTGCTTGCCAATGATGGTTTCCAAACGGTGAGTCATAAGAAGAACAAAGGTAAAGCCCAATCTGCTAAAGGTAGTCATTTTGCTAGTACTTCAGTCAAACAGAATTTCAGGTATGAGCTAAAGAAAACTACTAGTGAACCAATGAAGGGAGTTAATACTTGGTTTAATGTGCATACAACGTCGTCTAAGTTGAAGTCTACTGGTTCTACTTCTAAGGAAGGTATTGTTACTACATCTAATTCTTATGCTGCATTGGTGAATGATGATGAGGAAGATGGAGAACATGTCACATATGTGAATGATGATTTAGCTAATCCAAATACAGGTGGAAGTTCTTCTTTCACGGTAGCTGCTGGTTAGCTAGTTTGTGTTATTTCTTAAGGTGTAAGTGCTTATGGCATGTCATAAGCACTAGTTATTTTCAAGCTTCTTAGCTATCTACCTTGTTATGTAAGCTTTACCGCCTATGTAACGGGCTGAGATATGAGATTTCACCCATATCCTTTGTGCTTAAACGTTTTTAGTTTAATATATTTACCAGGGTGCAGGATTACTCCCCTTTAATTACCCAATCAAAAAATAATAATAAAATAAAAAATAAAAAAGCTCATTGAGTCCCTTTTGATCTTCTTAAACAAACCAAGACAAGTTGAACTTATATACTTAGGAAAAGTATCTAAATCCCTGAAATAAATAGGTGAGAACTTTATTGAAGTAATAAGTGAAAGCTATTTATCAAGAAAGTCAATAAATTACAAGAGCCGGTATAAAAGGGGCAAACATTTGTCAGTATTGTATTCTAAAGTAAGGTTAGACGTGTTCCAAAATTAAAAATTGCAAAAATCGTCCTTGTGGTTTGGCCAAATTGCACGTTTCGTCCTTACTGTTCATTAATTGCAAAAATGGTCTGGATTTGGCACTGTTTCATTTACTTTTGGTCCTTCGGAGTTGCAAAAATCATCCTTGTGGTTTGGCCAAATTGCACGTTTTGTCCTTGTGGTTGCAAAGACGAAGGACCAAAAGTGAATGAAACAGTGCCAAATCCGGACCATTTTTGCAATTAATGAACAGTAAGGACGAAACGTGCAATTTAGCCAAACCACAAAGACGATTTTTGCAATTTTCTCCCAAAATTATAAGCATTAAATGCAGTATGGTACCGGTGTACTTTCTTGGTTAGATGTTTGATACGTCGTTATTACCTCACGGGGATCCACCTCGAGTTTCCTATATAAAAGAAGGTTGTAAAGGAGTAACAATTGACCTTGTAAATTTAACGTGTTAGCATCTACGAGAGCATTTAGTCATTCTAGAACTAAGTTTGTGAACTTCGTTAGTGGTTAGCATGGTTCTTAATTATTCCTATAACTTTGGTTTATATTTAAGAAAGTGCGGAGATCAATTTACATTTTGTCATATTATAACCATTGGTAAATTTCGCCTTGTAAATTAAATTAATATAATATTCTAATGAAAGAATACTTATCCATTTTCTACGTCTAATTTTTTTTATTTAACTAAATATTTTTATGTATAATCAAGAAAGCTCAATTGCGTAATGCATAATTTGTAACCAACACTAGACTACGATCAGTCTAGGTGTTCTATATACTTTATTTCCTCTAAATAGTCATATTTTATATGTACTATTATTATTTTGACATTTTTACGTAAACCTCAATCATTGTACATTTTACTTATTATCCTATTTTAAGTAAATTTATTTTTACCGAGAGAATCTAACCGCGCATGTCGTAACGCGTACCCGTAATTTTTCGGAAGTATTTTAATAATAAATTTACTTATTATTACTTATATTTCATTTTTGAACTTTTCCGAACTCTTTTGATTTGAACACGAGAATTATCTCGCAAAACGTGAAATGACACTCAGCGCGTACCGACACTACATTATTAATGGCTTAATTCTAATAATTATTTTTCGGAGTCAATAATTTTGTTTTTATAATATTTTTTGTAAAAACATTCCGAAAAATGTATTTTTTGCATTTTTACCAAACCAGAGTACCGCAATTACGCTTTAACTCAATGGGACACGGAGTACACACAATACACTTAATACTAATAATCCTTCCCCTTTCTGTTTCTTGTTTGTATCGCCCCACATGCAGTAACCACACTTGTCTCACACCCATTTCCACTAACACATTTGATACACTTTCTCATCCTCATTTTAAATCAAATACGGGAAAAATTAAATTCCTCTTATCTCTCTCTTGGGTGTTCGACAACAGCAGCAACCACACAACATCACCATCAATTTTCCACCATCATCTCCATCATGAATCAAAGCTAGAGCCTTTCTTGTGATCGGATTTTTATTACATCGATTCAAAGGTGTGTTCTTGGCCGAAATTCGTGGGTGCATTTACATCTCCAAGTAGGTTTTTGATTTACTATCATTCCTATCTTTTTATTTTCAATTTGGATGGTTAAATCATATACAAATTTTTGTAATATTAATCAATGAATCGAGCACTTAAATCTTTCATATAAATCGGATTTGATGTTTGTTTCTTTTATAAAAGTTGTTAGTTAATTAATGGTGGTTAATTTGGTTACTAAAATGATTTTACTAAAATGATTATTTCGGCTTTTAGCTTATTTGACAGCTTATACGCGAGCTTATCTTATTTTCGGGCTTATTCTTGTGTTTGGTTCTTCTTTCTTTTCTGGCTACTCGACTGAAAACAACCCAACAGGGGTGTTTATTTTTGCTGCAGTACAGCCCCAACAGGGGGTGTTTGGTTCGGCTTATTTTCAGCCCAACAGGGGCGATTGGTGTTGCTTTTGTGTCCCGCGCCAACTGCCACCTAAAAATGGTGTTGGTCTTAGTTTATTCCTTTCCCGTAGCCCTACAAAAGAAACCCAAAAGGATAGTTTGGTCCGGTTATTATTTTAGCCATAAGATTTTTTTTTATTTGAATTGCTGTCAGATTTAAGTTATAGGATTTGGGTAACTTAAAAAATGTTTTTACAAGCTAAATGATTGATTTTTGGATAGCTTATTTCGTATAGATAAATTTTCATACAAAGAACGTCGGAAACGGACACATAACGAAGAAGATGCGACCGATTTAAGATTTAGAAAATCAAAGAATTTGACTGCACTTTGTAACATTATACTTGCTGATCTGATTTTTAAAATGAGGTTTCGGACCCTTTCTAGTCCGAACCGGCTATAGCATAAAACACGAAAGTTGTCCGGAATAATGTTTTACTAAAGACAACGCGGATTTAAGCTTGAAAGTGTAAAACGTGGGATTTAAGCTTGGTCAAAGTCGGACAATTTTTCTGAAAAAGTCAAAGTACCATTGCTGTTTGAAAATTAAATTGGTGTTTTTAAGCGTTTTCGAGTCCGTTTGAGCTTTGAAAACCTTAGCGAATGCTATTGTATCACTTATAAAGTACTAGGGAGCGTAGAAACCCTCTCAATACAACATTTCATAAGCGTAAAGGCTTATTAAAAATATAAAGGATTATTTAGAATTGCTTACTTGTTTTGTTTATTATTTTTAAATTATGGATTAGCCGTATTTGGTTATAGTGCACTTTTGGATGTGACGATCCAAAAGGGGCATCTCGAGTCCGTTATTGTTTATTTTTGGTCACATTGGATAATTGTCGTTTTGTCGGATGTTTTTAAATTGCTTAATGATAGTTTTGTAAAAATATGGAAACGTCCAATAAACGAATGGGTCATGCCGAAATTTTCTAAAATTTCTAGACTTAGAATATTTTTCACAAATTAACGCTTTCCTAAATCTCGACAAAAAGATGAAAAATACTAAAATTTATAAAAATTTAGATTTGCTTTTAAATCATTTAGAATGCTTTTATAGTATGTTTTCTTTTATCAGAAACTTTCTTTTACTCTATTTTGAGGTTTCCGGATCGTGTCGAATTGTATTGTTTTACTATTTATTTATTTTCTTGATTCTTCTTATATAATACATGCGACGTATTATATACATCGATTACTTTTATTTACTCATTCTTTTATATAATACATGTCGTGTATTATATTTTCGCTTATGTTTCATATGTATATAGTACATACTTGGTATTATTTTTCCAATTTATTTTTATTTAACCAACCACCAAACTATTACAAATTTAAAACTAAATCTTTTATCAACATATCGTGTTAACTTAACCATCCTTCAAAAACTAAATTTCATTATTCTATTCTTAGCGTGTCTTAACCGTAAGATATACCTTAACTTCTAGATCGAGCTGTCCGATCATTATTGTGCTGTGCTTCTTGATTATCTGCTTATGTTGGTTGCTCATTCACTTCGAGGTGAGTTCATAGCCTCGCCTTTACTTATTTAAATGTTTTAAAAACCTCGCGAGGGGGATACATGCTAGTTTTTGCAAATTGAATACAAGTAGCTTTTGGTATACTAGACCCGATTGTATGATTTATGGACATCTGACATTGAGTATTCTTGCTTAAGTCCCCATCATGAACCGTTAATTTTGTGTGAACACTAGTATTATAAATATGCATATTTGGCTTGACAAGCCTGTCCGGGTGAGTAGCGCTCATTTGACATCTGTGGGTCAAACGGACATATAATATTGAGAATTTAGGGTAATTGGCAAGATTACCCTTGTGCGGGGCATCATTTAGACATAGTCAAGGTTCGGTTTCGTGAGCTCAATGCTGTAAATCTTATTTCCCGACATGTATTTGTTATATGTCTATTGATAAATAATGCTTGTATTCAACTTATTACTTATTAAACTCTATGAATTCACTCAACTTTATGTTGATTTTTTAGCATGTATTTTCTCAGGTATTGTTTGCTAGCGGAGCATTGGGAGCAATCGGAGTCGCGTGGATATCAAATATTGAAGGACTTATTTTCTACACATTCGATAACTTTTTATCTTTAAAATACATATATGTGTCATGTTTTAATTCTTGTAACTTAAGTTTTAAAAAGAAATTGTTGGGACCTTTGTACTCTGATTTATCAAATCGAATGTGACATTTTATTAAACGTTTCTTTTGAGATCGTTTTATGTAACTTGTTTTTATGAACTATGAAGTGACACCCAAATTGGTATTCCGCTGCGTTGTAAATTTTGGGGGTGTCACACATACAACTTTGATTGTTATTCCACAAACAATTATAGGAATTCTTTAATTCATTCAAATAAGAATTTAAACATGAAAAAACTTTGTTGTGTTATTTTGTTTAAACTGTTTTAGTATACTAGTTATTAACTTGTTTAAATATACATCAATTTGACATGAATGGTGATTTAACTTAGTTTTTAAGATATAATCACTTTATAAGAACACTCGTATTTCATAACGACGACTTTGAAAATGTCGTTGTAACGTATAACCTACATTTCGTGAAAGTATATTATGTTATTGATTATTTCTTATACATTTGCATATAGAATAAGAATATTATTAAAAGATATAGTCAATGATTATCATGAATGCATCAAAGCTACGGATTTAATTGTGTTCCAGTTTTTCTAAGCCTTAACATCCTATATGACTCATGTTTCATAGCGACGACTTTGAAAATGTCATTGTAACACATACCTACATTTCGTCGTGAAAGTATGTTATGTTATTGATTATTTCATAAATTGATTATTTTTTATACATTTGCATATAGAATATTATTAAGAGATATAGTCAATGATTATCATGAATGCATCAAAGCTACAAATTTACTTGTGCTCCAGTTTTTCTAAGCCTTAACATTCTACACGACTCGTGTTTTATAGTGACGACTTTGAAAATGTTATTGTAACGTATAACCTACATTTCGTGAAAGTATGTTGTGTTATTGATTATTTGCATATAAATTATCATGATTACATAAAAATTATCTAACTTAACATTTTTTTATTTATTATTTTTTTATAGCCTTCTATTCTTTTCTTATAACACAAATTTGAAATTCGTCTCTTTTATGTGTCATTTGAGTTGCTGCGGTTTGACATCTGCAGGGACGGAGCCAATATATGGCTAGGATGGGCCATGGCCAACCCTATTATTTTAATAAGTAACTATTGTAGCCTATTATACAATGTATTTTCTATGCAAATCTTACTCGGCCCACCCAAAGTTAAAGCAAAAGGGCCTATCCAAATAGATTAAAAAATGTTTCCATCCAATTGAATGATCCAAAACTGAAACCATGGTTTCGGATGACAGATTTTCAATGCCTTTAGCATAAAAAGATATTGAAATGGTTATATTGTAGATACCTTTGGTTTATATATTGTTTTAGATGATTTTGGTCATTTTAAAGAGCGTTGTGTGCGTTTGAAATGAAATCCTTAACTGTATGACTCTAAAAACTTATACATTTGTTTTCTTCGACTTTTAAATCTGTTTTGTTTTGGCCTACCCGACTCAAAATTCCTGGCTTCGTCCCTGGACATCTGGGAGTCAATAAGAATGCAGCGGCTTTGCCATCACATAGATATATCCTTTATACCAAATAAACATAGATTTAAAATGCTCAAGTATGCAGTTGTGCGCACTTGATGAAAGTTGTAACAAAGGAATAAAACCCTTCATACATTGAAAGTTCTGGTCTCTGCATGCAAAATTATAAACTGTACAATACTATCTACGTACCCTTGCACCCTTTTTGCAGTATTTAGTCAAAAAAGTTTGGGATATATAATAAAAACACGATTACAGGTTTACACACAAATGGCTTATCCAGGTCATTTTTGAACCGGTAAGTGTTCCTTCTTCCCTCTGGTGGAGTCAGTAACCAGCTATCAACATTAAAGCTTCGATATAGAAATATATGACTTTATTCCAAGTTACCACTCAAAGTCGTCTTTCATCGAGTTTTAATGATTATTATACTTAAACCTCTGTAGATACAAAGCCAAAATTAGACCCCAGTTACTTGTTTCAACCAGACTATATGTAAATATGTAAATTTGCACTGCTAACCGTTGAAAAATATAATTCTAACTAATATGTTGACTTTAGTAGAAAAATAATGACACTGTACTGGTGAAGGGGTATAAATATGTCCAAAAGAGAGTAGAAACTAAGAGAACAAACCTTGTTGGCATCAGATAGTACAGCATATGCCTCCCCAATTATCTTAAAGAGCTTGTCAGCATCCTTTTGGATGGTTGTAAAAATCTCTTTCAAAACATCACCTTCTGCTCCACTTTCACTTCTTGCTAGAAATTTACCCGCCTACATTTAAAGATAACCAGTCACACGTAGTCTATTTAGGCTGGATGTAAATAGTAAAACAAAACGAGAACCTTGTCTGGATGATGCTTGAGTGCAGCTTTATGGTATGCCTTTTTAATTTCTGAACCGGATTCCGACCCTTTTAGTCCCCTATCACCACATTGTGAATGAGCTATAAAGGTTAACAATAAGTTACAGTAAGAATGATGCAAACTATTAACGATACTTCAAACTTACAAGATGAGATAAAGATCCATTGTCATTCCTTTCTTCACATTACTATTCGCTGAAGAAAGACGCTGGCGAGCTATTTTTAATTCTTCCGAATGCTTTTTCTCACTGCGCTTTTCTAGAAGACAGACAAGCATCTGAAGATCCAGTGCTGCTTCTTCATAGTCTCTTATCTTCTCATGTAAATTGGCTCTTCTAGATATTGCCTATGAACATAACCATGTCATCACAGGGGCGGTAAAAAAATTTTCAAGAGGGGGCAAAAGTTAAAAGTGGGTGTCAGTCTCATGTCAGTTACTCGACCTTTGTTGCTATAATGAAATCGATTTTAATTTTAATGAAAGTGATTTTTTCAGTATTTGTTTACATGCGAGAACCAAAATTAAAAATTGATGATGATATGCACAATATTTAACACATACTTGATTTTTCTGATCGATATTAAAAACAGGTAGTTGAAGCAAAAATAAAATGCTGGATAACAAAAATTTACAAAACTATAAAGGAGCACAAAAATTAACATTATATCTCCATGAAAGTGCAAATGTCCTTAACCACTTGACTATTATGCAACTATTTGATAAATTTTTCACAGTTCTACTATTTATTCCGTACTTATTTATGGGGGCAAAATGAAATTCTCTTATCAATCGACATTAATCGAGTGAACTATGCGGGGGGCAGCTGCCCACACTACCCCCATTGTGGTACCGCCTCTGTGTCATCAGTCTATTATTCGCAAGCTTAATATCCACAATACAGAACCATGTTGATGCTTATATTCTATAATATTCTGATATATAAAACTGACCTTCATATAATCCCCGTCAAGAGCTATGGCAAGATTGCAATCTGCAATTGCGTCAATGACTTTACCCAAAGCTTGGTGTGCAGCAGCACGATTGCATAAACATATAGCAGTGAAATGCCTTGATTCTATACTTCGCATTATAGCATTACTGTAATGCTCCACAGCTTCTCCATATTTCCCAGTTCGATAAGCGTCATTTCCTGCAGTCTGGAGTAGGTAGAGTGGTAAACAAAATAAACAGTAAATCTCCAACACAAGTATCCAGTACTTATAACAATAACAATAGTAGACTGATTAAAAAAAATATGTTCTGTACCTTGATGCGAAGAAGATCACGCAAAGTAGCAGCTGAGAAAGAAGATGGTCCCTTGGTCCTACAACAGGGAACAGAATATACAGTCAAATGACAAGCTTCATACATGTATTTATGTGTATATGTGATTATTACATGGTTTCAGGAGGCCCTAGTTGCTCATATTTATCAAGTGTAGCAAGGACCATGTCAAATTTAGCCATACAAAAGTATGACCTAGACATCAGACTCAATCTCCAACAATTCAATAGTTGGTTTCGATCCTCATCTGACAGACAATCACTGTTACTTGTGGTGGTGCAATTCTTTTCAGCTATAGCAAGTGTTTGCTCACACAATTCAACCACCTCTTCATACTTCTGAAGCTGTAACATATCCACATAACAAGTAGTTATTCGTAAGAATAATTAAACCCAAAAGGAATCTGAGCAGATTTAATTAAACCAATACAATACTGGAAAGTTCCACAGCAAATACCCGAAAGAGAGCCTCCCCTTTCAATTCAAGTAGTTTCTCTGAATAGCAGCTTATTGACAAGGCCTCTGTAATAATCTCCAAAGCATGAGTTGCTGACTCGAAAGATTTCAATTGCAGAAGTTCAGCAGACTGATTAATCAAATTAACAACTTTCTGCCAATCAAACAATTAAAAATCAGAAGCAGATATAACAGAAAGTTATGTCAGTCAACATATATACAAACACAGACTTGTATAGTAGATTAGCATCATTCATCAATTTAAACACCTATACACAAACAAACATACACAAATCTCAATGGTATGAAGTATAGGATACCTCAGCATTTTGAAGGCCATCCGATGCCTCAAGAGTAAGCCTTCTATCAAAGCAAACCGTTCCAGAGTCCAAGCACTTTTTGTAACAACACAGTGCTTCATCAATTTCCCCAAGAATCAAATGGCAGCTAGGAAACACAAGCCATATAGAACAAGTCAAAATTTTATGGGAAATAATGCAAGTTATCATCAAGCCCCTATATGTACACATCTATCAATACAAATTCGGCTGACCGACAAGGGAAAAAAAAAAAAAAAAAAAAAGGAGGAGGCATTATTGATATACATATAGACTTGGGATCTGGTGAGACACTAAATATACGTGAGGAAACACACTGTTTCACCAATTGGGCAATTTGGTAATTTGGTATCATTATGATAAGTGAAATAAAAGCCTGTTCAAGGATGATAATTAGGTATCATTATTTTCATATATTTTCTAGTTGATACCAAATTATCAACTTGCCCAAGTGAAATAATTTGGTATCATCTTTCAAGTAATTTTAGCCTCTCAACAGAACCTGACTCTCTTGTTCTTTACATATACATATATGACTTTAAAGTGAAATAAAAGCCTGCATCTTACTTTCCGGCTATCAGGCGGGCCTTAAGAGAGCCAGGATCTAAATAAGTAGCCATTTTGCAGTCATCCATAGCTTTCCGAAATTTCTTAAGAGACATCCTTTTAGCAGCACGATTAGTGTAGTACAACACAAAAGATTCGAGTTCTGATGTCTTTGAACATAACTCTGCATTTCCAACCAAAACAGAAGCAATAGCTTTTGCTGTTTTTCTCCATTCCTCAGTCTCTAGCTTCTGCATCGATATTTCATAATCCGCAGTCTCATTTGCTTCTTCAAGATGTTTTATCTTCTCATTCAGCTCATGTTTAGTTTCTGCAAACTCTTTATTCAAAGCCCATAACTTCTTAACCCACGCCTCATCTTTGTCTTTCAAAGATGATAATTCCTTTTTGCATTTTCCTAGTTGCTGTTCAAGTCTTTTCACGTTTAAAGCCTTATCTTCATTTAGACACTGATACTTATGAGCCCACGCCTCATCTTTGTCTTTCAAAGATGATAATTCCTTTTTGTATTTTTCTAGTTGCTGTTCAAGTCTTTTCACTTTTAAAGCCTTATCTTCATTCAAACACCAGTATTTCTTAGCCCACTCCTCATCTTTGTCTTTCAATGATGATAATTCTTTTCTGTATTTTTCTAGTTGCTGTTCAAGTGTTTTCACGTTTAAAGCCATATCTTCATTCAGACACCGATACTTATGAGCCCATGCCTCATCTTTGTCTTTCAAAGATGATAATTCCTTTCTGCATTTTTCTAATTCCTGTTGCAGGCTATTCACATTTATGGCCATATCTTCATTCTTGGCTCTAGCGCATTTCAAGTCAGTAGTAGCTTTGTTCAGTTGACTGTTCAGAGTGTCAATTTGTTGCCCACACAATTGTAGTTCTTTATCTTTCTGTTCAATTGTTGCTTGCAAAAGACTTATATTAACATCCTTTTGAGGCAACCAGGCCTTAACTGGTTCGACATTTACAGAAACTTCAGTTGATGTGTTCATTGGTTTGGCTCTAACCTTAGGTGTCCCAGAAGTAGTATCTTTGGCATCAGCTTTTGATGGATCACTACTAGAAGCTCGGTTTCCCCTGACACAAATAAACTTTCTTTAATAAAACTAAGCAAATTCTAATGACATATAGATTCAAAAGTTAAAGGTGGTATATCATCGATTAATAAGGCAATGCAGTATAAGCAATTACAGCAGATGATCATCAGAGAGAAAAAGGCTTATTGCAACTCAACCTATGGATGTTGACTTTTTATGCCTTTCTAAGTCTACGACTCACTACAATTGCATAATGGCTAAGCTCACATGCCAATACCTTGGACTCAAATGTTGCAATTTCAAATGTTGCATGTTTAGATAATCTTTTTATATAATTCTGTTATCAAAATACACTTACAGTTTATAAGGCAAGACATATTTTACTTTTTGCTCATTTAGTCCACAGTCCACACCTAAAATCTTTGTTTTCATATAAAAAAAAAAAAAAAAAAAAAAAAAAACATCTAGATGCCAACATTCTCTGCATACAAAAAGTTGAATAATAATGAATTAAATTTAATCTGATTATCGCCAAATTCGCAAATCACGTTTGTAGTTGTTACAGTGAACATATCTGCTCATTCAAAATCTACCTCTGCTGTTACAGCACCAAACACAGGGTTGTTAAAGACTGCGCATAGCATATGTCGTATCAGGCTTCTTCAACAAGCAACAACAACTCTGTTTACATATAGTATGACTATGTTTGGCCTGGAGCATTTTGGACCGGTCCGCGTTTAACATTTAGCATTTTTATTTTATGTTTAAAGCTTGTTTTGTAACGAGCATTAAAATTCTAACGCTGGTTTTACTTCATTTACGCATTAAAATTGAATTACAGCCACCTTATCAAACACTTCAATAACTACCTCCGAAAATGTAAACTATTTTCGCCATAAACTATATAAATACAAGAATACAATGTACATGCATTAATCCGTACGTGTTAGGCAAATACGCATTTAGGAGCATTTAGCGTTTTTTCTAATTAAAGTTCTTTTAACAACGAGCATTTTATCTTTTTCTAAACCCTACTTTTCAAATACTACATGAAGAAACAATTATATGTACACAAATGTTACCAAACACTTACAGTATAAAACAAATAAATAAAAATAGAAGAGGCTAACTAACTAACTAACCTCTGAACGGGACAATTGTGCGAAATGTGACCGGGCTCACCACACTCCCAACAATTAACAGCAACATTCTCACCGAGACCACGGCCACGACCACGCGTAACAGTTGCATAAGTTTGTTTAGGCTGTTGATGATGATTATGAAATCTATCATCAGGAAACTGAGAGCTCTGATGAACTCTAGCCATTGAAAAGTGTGATCAAGAGTGAAATGATTGATTGATTGTTTGTGCTTGCTTCGATGTTAAGCAAAATGGAGGTCAACTCGAGTGTTTTATGGTCATCGATCGACTGTTTTATGAGTGACTGATGGATTTTTATTTTATTCAATTGTTTTTCAAAAAGTTGCCTCCTTTTTCTTTTTTATATTGTTTCAATAGGACACCACCAACTGATTAATGATTAGACCATTCTTTCTAAAATTTGTATCCTATTTTACAAATAAAAAATTAAATTAAAACGAGAATCACATACACATTATACTATATAATATTCATTGAATTGGTTTGGAGACCTGATACTGTTCTAAAGCCGTCGGCTTGGAGAATGGCTTGAGGGAGTAGGGCGGCTTGGATGCATTGTGAAGCCGCCACTCGAGCCGACATTATTCACACGTCGAGCCGAGACAAGACGTCGGCTTAAAGTGATTAAATGTTTAGTAGGTTCGCCACTTATATACCACCTAATTGCTAGGGTTCAACGCATGTTGTACACCTGTTTTTCACTGCTGCTTTGTGATCAAGTATAGGGTTGGTTGCATGTTGTACGCCCGTTTTCGATTATATCAATGCTAGAA
Organism: Artemisia argyi; assembly: GCA_030686995.1. Lineage (NCBI taxonomy): Eukaryota > Viridiplantae > Streptophyta > Magnoliopsida > Asterales > Asteraceae > Artemisia > Artemisia argyi. The sequence continues at coordinate 141,016,356 of CM060679.1, read as the reverse complement.
TCGTTATAAGCTATCGTCTGTCTACTATCCTGGTCTGTCGCTTCTCTCTCTAAATACACATATTGGTTTTCATCATGACTGTCTCATTTGTTAATGTGTGGTATTTCGGTTCCTTTTGTTAGTTTGTTTTGATTGATCTTTGTGATAAGTCTAATACGTGATAATGAGTCTTGATTTTATATAGTTTGTCATAAGTAGTGTTTTATATGGCTATAATGATCTTTAAACATATTTTTCGTTATTTGTATTGTGTTTGATTTCTATTGTTTGAGCTTTTTCTATAGGTGGTACTAAAAATTACAGGGCGTTTACAGAAGGTGAAATTAAGTATATGATTTGGAAGTTCCGCTGGTTTTTTCTTTGTTTGTTGTGGATTTTTAATTTGTAATTGCATTGGTTGTTTTATATTCATGCATATAGGGGTTACAATAAAGGATATTAAGCAGCTTTACTTGAAATGATTCATGTTTTAGTTTGTTTTCTTATTTGAATTTTAAATGCGTGGTTGTTTTAGGATTTGGGTGTTTTATGTTTTGGATGTTTTCTGATGTGAATGTTAAATGCATGGTTATTTTAGGATTTGGGTTTGCTGAAACGACGTTGTGTACCATAATTTTGGCGTGGTTCAAAATACTATATGATATGGAATGTGATTGTATTTTTAGTAGGTTTGCTTTAGATGTTTGATATTTTGGGGTGTTTCTAATTTGAATGTTAGTTTAGGTGTTTAGTGTTTGGATGTTTTCTAATATTATTGTTGAATGCATGGCTGTTTCAGGTTTTTGGGTTTGCTGAAGTGATCTTGCGAGTGGTGATTTTGGGATGATGAAAATTATAAGGTACAAAATATGATTATGTTGAAGTAGGTTGATATTTTGGTCAGGGTACTAGATCTAGGATTTTAATTAATGTCATAAATATGATTATGTTAGGCAAGTTGATGTGTCACTCATAGTTAGTATTAGTAGAAACGACGGACACGAGTGGCACATCAAGTGATCTAACCAACATCTCATAAACTGATTTTTGGACACTTATTTTACAGCTTCTTTACTCAATTCTCGTATTATCTTTTGGGTTACCCGCATGTTTTCCGACTATTTAAATTTCTAAATTATTTATTATGAAATAGTAGCCAAGTTTTATATTTGTTTTAATTTAATCACTCTAATATTATTTTAATTATAAAAATCGCTGAAAGTTTTGATTAACTATTAGAGCCCCGATTATATACGAGCAAAAAAGCTTTGCCCGTTGCATTTTTCAGCTGCCAAGAGTGTCCCTTCTTCCCATCAAGCATGGTTTGACATCAACTATCTTCCGTTAAAGTTCCAAAATAACTATAGTTTCAAGTTACCACACAAATCCATCTTTCATCGCATCTTCAAGATTATATGCGTACCTCTGTTAAAAGAATGCCAATATTAGACAATTGTTTCAAGCCAAACATACGAGAAAAAAAAATTAAAAAAAAATAAAATAAAATACCCTAATATTTGGACTGCTAACTTGTAGTTGTAAGATCAAATTCCAACTTATATGATACGAAGAAAGGAAGCATGGTTGGACATATTTTAGGAACGGAAGCATTTAATGTAAGTGTACTATCTGACACGTCCTCACGGAATGTTGTAATTGAGTAAATGTTCATCTCTTGTAATTAATGTGAAACACATTCAAAAGCATTTACTCATCTAAAAGAGTACTAAGTTGACTGGTTTCAGTTGGTTAAGTATAGTTCCTAGTTGAACAATAACTTTGGGTTTTGCTTAAGTTTAGTGAGGAGATTACCAAACATTTTCATTCAACTTAAATTGTTATTCCGCAATAAGTAAATTCTTTGATTCACTTCTAATAATTAAAAATTTAAACATTAAAAATATCTTTATGTTTACTTATACGTTTATATATCTTGTTTTAAGTTTTAACTTACGTTATTAAGACATGATGTTAATTAGTTAACTTTGTTATATCTTTGTAATCAACTAAAGAGAAAAGTTCATTTAAGGACTAAGTTTTTATTACATAATGAGGGACAAATCCTCACCATCCATTTAGTTTGATCTAATGGTGGGTATTAACATAAGATTAAACATGGAAACCTAAGTCCGTGTTTTTTTTTTTTTTCTTTTTATTTGTCTTTTTTTTATTCACTTTCCTTATTTCTATCTTTCTTTTTTTTTTTTTTTTTTCCCAATTAACGTTATTTTTTTCCCTTTTTTTTCTAATTCACGATTTTTTTTAATCAAGCTTTTCTTTTTTAAATAAATTCACAATTTTTTTCAATTTATTACGTTTTCGTCCGTTTTTTTCTGTTTTCACATGTTTATATACGTTTTCAGACGTTTTTGTCCGTTTTCATACGTTTTCGTCCGTTTTTTTTTATGTTTTCGTCTTTTCATTTGTTATTATACGTTTTCGTCCCTTTTTTTACGTTTTCGTTCAGACGTTTTTATCCATTTTTGGCAGTTTTTATATGTTTTCAGACGTTTTTTGTAACACCCCCAAAATACCGCAGCGGAAGACTGTGTCACTTAGGGTGCTACTTCATAATACAAAGTACAAGTTATAGAAAACGACCTCTAAATGAGACGTTTTGAAAAGTTACCATTCGATTAATGAATTCAAAGTTACAAACATGAGATCCCAAAGTATGATACATAAATGTATACAAAATGTTTTGAATTGTAAATGATAAAAAGCGTAAGTCTTCAGAATATGCAGCTTGACTCTAAGTTCCACGCACTAGCTATCGCCTAACTAACCTGAGATAAACATGCTAAAGTGTCAACACAATGGTTGGTGAGTTCATATAGTTTGTCTTAAAATAGTTGAAAAGACTTAAAGAATGTTCATACAGCAAAGGCATTGTGAATCCACTCAGTTGCAAGTCTCGCCCATAACAACACTTGCAACCTGTGTGTTCACAACCCACTGCTAAAATATAGTATGATTAAGACATGTAACAGTTAAGCAATTAGTCGTGAGTTTCTACTTCATCTCCGAAGACCTCACTTGGGAGCCAATTCCCAAAGACAACTGGGAGCCACTTCCCAAAGATAACTACTAGCCACTAAATAGAATAACGCAATTAAGTATAACACAATCATGTATGTATGCAATCAAGTATAATATAATCAAGTATAAATGTTTTGAGTATTTGTACAAGTAAGCAAGTAGTTGAGCATATATCTCCCCCAAAGAGTTAAAACAAGTATAAAAAGAGTAGGGGCTATGACTCACCTTGAACTAATGATATCAAAACGTATAACGAGATAGATGGATTAAGCCAGGAAGTCTCTACGCGCAACCTAGAATATGATGTTGTGTCTTAGGTTTGGAGTAACGTCTAAGAATACGAAGAATTGCCTATATATGTCTTGCATATAGTTCATGATGTAGTACTTAGTATATAGTGTAAGTCTTTTAATATAAATGGTTTATGAAACATGTATAGGTTGTATATCTCTTACTACCATTCAGGCCGACATAATTCAGAAGTCATGGAGTAAACGTTCGAGGAGCCAGGACACTTTAATTCGTAAATCCACAACTCATCTCGACGGCTTACTTAATGAACTCCTCACATGAGGCTCCCTACTATTGTAGTATTTGATAACATATATATAAGTTTTTGATTCGAAAAGTTATATGGTCTTTAGCCGTGGCTTTGCCATTACCTTGGTCATTGTTACCATGGTCTTGAGACGCATCCTTGACCTTAGCCATGGTTGTGGTCTTGGCTTTAGGTCATTAGACCTCTTGGTTATATTTAACCATAACTATTATATAGTCACTTGGATATTTAAAATAACTATTAAGAATTTGAAGAAAATATCATTCATTATTGGTTTATGGGCTCGTGCACCTGAGTATTTGAAGAAAACATCATTCCGAACAACTTTAGTGTTTTAACTTTTTGATGAAACGGACCAGAAGGGCCTCTTTTTGCGTGTTTAAGGTTCTGTCACAGAAAGTTTGGGACAGTTTTGCCGTAAAGATTTTAGTAACTTCTAATAGCCATAACTTTTGACTCGTGTACTCGTTTTAGGTGATTCAAATTGCTATGTTTTCATTTTAAAACCCTCTATAACAGTAGGTAAGTGTTTCATATCATGGTTACTCTATTTTGGTCGCGGTTCTCAATATAAGTCACTAGTTTACTTGTTTACTTAATATAAGTTACCATATATATACCATAACTTGTTTTACCAGAACATAATAACAAGACAATATATAGTATGAATGAAATATAAATAGCATGGAAATGATATTTAGCAATAAAGTATAATAGGGTTTCTTACAACTTTTGGCTTTCTAAAGAAAAGAAGTCAAGTATGAACTAGGACACTAAACTTATACTTGCAAACCCTTCACTACAACTATTGAAACTCTTGCTAGCCTTGATATAGACCTTGTGAAAACCATTTAACCTCAGCCCCTAACACCTTGTGTAGCTCCTAATTCAACCATGGAATCACCAAACAAACTCTTGATTCATGTAGAGACTAACTATGCCTTCAACTTTGGTATGTAACTTATAACTTAGAAATCAAAGGATCATGGTTTATGGATTTGTTGTTGAGTGTTTGGAATGAAGAGAAAGGAAGAGGATGAGCTTGCTATTTATAGTGAAGATGAGGAGGTTAGGAAAGCTCCTAGGAAATTTCCTAAACTTGGTGACCAAGTTTTACTTGGAGCCTAAGTTTACTTAAACATGTATAAGTCTTCCTTTGTAAGTTTCCTAGTCTTATCTAGATGACACATATACAAACACCCCATGTGGTCTAAAATTTCGTTCATATGCTTATCTTGGATGACTAGGTGAAGTTTTGATGTTATCTTGCTTTTACGGAGTGAGTTTTGGTCCCATTAATTGCTAACTGTAAGTCGTAAAGTCACGAAACTTAAAATCGGGTATCCTAAAAATATGAAACTTATAAATATGCTAGAACTTATTAATATAACCTATCTTAGCATATTTAATGAGTGACAGGTTCTATCGGTTTGCTTAAACGCTGTTAAAACTGGAAACGCGGGTCTAAAACGCGTAATTCGCGTAAAACGCTGAACTGGAAAATGTAAAATTCCAAAACTTTTGGAATTGTCCTAAAATGAGAGAAAATCATATTTCTATTATTTATAGTGTTTTATGGACATATCGGGATGCTGGAATGACGTTTAAACCTAAAAGTAAATCTCGGACACGGTTTTGTGATTTTTGCAGAAATGATCCGACGAGTGTCAAATTCTCGGAATATCATTAAAATAGTTTAACTTACGAGAATATGAAATAAAAATTTCGGGAGTGAATAGTAAAAATGAATAGTAATCCGAAAATGCGAGTTGTTACATTTTTGTCCATTTTTATACGTTTTCATCCGTTTTTATACTTTTTTGTCCGTTTTCAGACGTTTTCGCCCGTTTCTATACGTTTTCGTTCGTTTTGTCCATTTTCATACGTTTATATACATTTTCGTCCGTTTTTACACGATTTTGTCCGTCTTTATACGTTTTCGTCCGTTTTCATATGTTTACATTTGTTTTCGTCTAATTTCATACGTTTTCTTCTGTTTTTTATGTTTTCGTTCGTTTTTAAACATTTTCGTCCTTTTTCCAACATACTCGTCTCTTTTCCTACATTTTCGTCCATTTTCATAGATTTTCATCCGTTTTAAATTTTTTCGGCCATTTTTAGACGTTTTCATACGTTTCTAAATATCACAAGTGATATTCTGTGATACTCAGACGTTTTTGTCTATTTTCGTCCATTTTTGTACATTTTTGTCTGTTTTCAAACGTTTTCGTCTATTTTCATACGTTTTCTGCAGTATTTATACGTTTTCAGACGTTTTTATCCGTTTTCAAACATTTTCATCTATTTTTTACATTATCGTCTATTTTCAGACATTTTCGTGTGTTTTTATACGTTTTCGTCCATTTTAAGACGTTTTCGTCAGTTTTTATATGTTTTCGTCCATTTTTGTCCGTTTTCATACGTTTATAAACATTTTCGTCCATTTTTATGTATTTTTGTCCGTTTTCAGACGTTTTCGTCTGTTTTCATACTTTTCAGCAGTTTTTATACGTTTTCATCAATTTTTCATACGTTTCGTCCCTTTTCAGGCGTGTTTTTACGTTTTCATACGTATCCGTTCGTTTTCATATGTTTTCATACGTTTATGAATATCACAATTGATTCTTAATATCCCAAGTGATTTTCTGTGATATTCAAAATATCACTTGATATATTAATAATATCAATTGTGATATTCAGAAACGTATGAAAACGAACAAAAACAGACGAAAACGTAAGAAAGTGAAAAAAACGTGAATTAAAAAAATGTGAAAACCACTTATAATATTCTGAATATTACTTGTAATTTTCTGAATATCACTTTTGATATTCAGAATAGCACTTGTGATTTTCATGTTTCAAAACATTAGTTGAAAAGTCACTTGTGATATTCAGAATATCACTCGTGATTTTTTGAATATCACTTGTGATTTTCTGAATATCACTTGTGATATTCTGAATATCACAAGTGATTTTCAACTAATGTTTTGTAACATGAAAATCACAAGTGATAATCTGAATATCACAAGTGATATTCATAAAATTACAAGTGATATTCATGTTACAAAACGTTATTTGAAAATCACTTGTGATATTTAGAATATCACTTGTGATTTTCACGTTACAAAATATTAGTTGAAAATCACTTGTGATATTCGGAATATCACTTGTGATTTTCTGAATATCATTTGTGACATTCTGAATATCACAAGTGATTTTCATGTTACAAAACATTAGTTGAAAATCACCTGTTATATTCAGAATATCACTTGTGATATTCTGAGTAACAAAGAATAATACTTTTGATATTCAGAAGCGTATGAAACGTCTGAAAATGGACGAAAACGTTTGAAACGAACAAAGATGTTTAAAAATGGACGAAAACGTTTGAAAACGAACGAAAACGTATGAAAACGGACAAAAACGTATAAAATGGACGGAAACGTATAAAAACGGACAAAATTGTATAAAAACGGACGAAAACGTATGCAAACGAAAATGGACAAAAACGGACGAAAATGTATAAAAATGGACGAAAACGTCTGAAAACAGACAAAAATGTAGAAAAACGAACGAAAATGTCTGAAAACAGACGAAAACGTAAAAAAACGGATGAAAACGTATATAAACATGTGAAAACAGACAAAAACGGACGAAAACGTAATAAAGTGAAAAAATCGTGAATTTATTTATTAAAAAAACGTGAATTAGAAAAGAAAAAATAGGAAAAAAAAAAAAAAAAAAAAAAAAAAAAAAAAAAAAAAAAAAGGAAAAAAACGTTGATTGGAAGAAAGGCAAAAATAAGAAGAAGAAAATAAAAGAAAGAAATAAAGAAAGTTAATAATAAAAAAGACAAAGAAAAATGTAAAAAAGACATGAACTTAGGTTTTCATATTTAATCCTAGGTTAATATCTTAAATGAATCATGAAGATTTGTCCTTCAATATGCAACAAAAACTTGGTCCTTAAAATAACTCACCTCATCAATCAAAAGAGAACAATATATTTCATTAAGCTTTAATACGAGTATATATTAATAACTAATGTGGTATTCGACTTGAGTAAGCTTGGGTTCACCCTAAGTACTAATGTGGCATTCGACTTGAGTAAGCTTGGGTTCACCCTAAGGTTTGGTTAGGCCCAGCCCCAAGCCTGAGTTGAACCACATCGAAGCTACAACATGCCACAACATTTCAACATAACTTTTTTTTTTTTTTTTTTTTTTTTTTTTTTTTTTTTTTTTTTTTTATAACCCTATATTGAGCATATTTTGTTTGATTCGTACACAAAGTCCATACAAAACAAGATTTGAGATCCATGAATAACCCATACATGTCATAGAACCTATCAACCAATCATATCCACCCATTTATATTTTCCACATTTTTTTTCAAAACAACATATCTTGCAAACGGTAAATCTTCAAGCTACAAAAAAATACCATCGCGACGAGAATTAAATGATCTTTCTATAGATATGCATTGTTATATACTTTCGACGAACTTTTTTTTTAGTTTCCACCCAGAAAGAATCATATATGATTCGTAAAAATCATATATGATTTGTAAAAAATCATATATGATTCGATTCTTACGAATCATATATGATTCTTACGAATCATATATGATTTGTTAAAATCGAATCATATATGATTCTTACGAATCATATATGATTTTTCTGAGCGAAAAAAAAAATTCATCGAAAAAAAAAGTTCGTCGAAAGTATATAACAATGCATATCTATAGAAAGATAATTTAATTCTTGTCGTGATGGTATTTTTTTTGTAACTTGACGATTTACGGTTTGCGAAATATTTAAGTTTTTAAAAAATGGTGGAAGTTTATTTTTTTATTTTGATAAAAAAAAATGAGTGACTAAGATTGCTTGATGGGTGTATGGTAAAAGTTGAATCTATAAAGAACTTTTGGCTACAAAACAATATGGTCCATCTACATGACCAACACAAAGTCACAAATAGTGACCACAAACCTTTTAGAATTTAATATCACGACTAACGACAATTAAACACAATAAACATAAAAAATAACATGCAGAAGCATAGGAACATAGGGATGGCACCCGTGGGTAATGGGCACGGGTATCTCTAACCCGTCACCCGCCCACGTAGTTTTTTTCTCACCCATCACCCACCCGTCACCCACCAATGGGTACAAATTTCTACCCATGCCTTTGCCCGCGGGTATTTGTTGCCCATGGGTAAACCCATGGGTTAGTGTTATGCAACAAAATTACAAAACTATGAGATGAAAACTAACTATAAAACTGCGTAATAAGATACCAATTAATTTGCCAAATACAACTTTGATTATTTGATCTTTCATACTCTCTTTTTAGTCTTGAAACTCAAACAAACTTTTAGATTAATGTGTTTTTTTGAGACTTGGTGGTAACTGCTAAATGTATACCTGCAACATCATAAGTATTTTAGTTAATATAATTAATTTTAACATGGGTTTATGGGTACTCCTACGGGTATTTTGACGGGTATACCCGTGGGTATTTTAAATGGGTGTCATGGGTTTACCCGTGATGGGTATGCCTCACCCGTCACCCACCCGCCACCCACTGATGGGTAAAGATTTTCACCTATAACCCACCCGTGGGTGAAAATTGACGCGTTTACCCACCCATTTATGGTGGGTACCCGCGGGTTATGGGTTTTTTCTCGCCCATTGCCATCCCTACAGGAACATATAACATGTAAAGAATTAACCGAATATAAAAGTATACGTACTTTTTAGCAATTATTCAATCAATCAATAAGATGAACTCTAATTAAAGTTTATGTGGATTATAAGAATTACCCCTTACCGTTTTGTAATTCAATACAAGATTCAAACAATAGTGTGTTTGAATCACGTTCTTGTACACATGTACTATAACCGAATTAAAGTTATGCTAGTAAAAGAACACAAAACCAATCAAATCCCTTAGGGATGTTTGTTCGATCGGCCTAAGACAAACGAAGAGGGGGGAAACACTTTAGGGTTATTGTGTGTACAAAAGTTAGCAAAACAATTACCGTTTGTTTATATAGTATGCAAAACTAAGATAGCAAGTTTGAGTGGGTTTGGGGTTCCCCTTGAGACCCACGACCGGCCATAGCCCACAAGGGGTATTCCGGATCCTTCTTGACTTCCAATTTTCATTCTAGTCCTTTTCCTTTAACCGTTAGTCAATGATCGTTAATTACTTAACGGTCATTAGTTGTTTTGTGTAACTAATAATTAAATATAACATTTTATATTAAATTATTAATTTTTAATTCTCATACGTAAAGTGTGCAATCTCGTGATCTCGCGTTCGATCATAACACACATCTACTAATTTATGTCCACAAAACTAACAAAACCATGAGCCACATGACACCTCATATTGCTAGATAGGAGAACCCGATAGAGCTTGGCACTAGTTGATGGTACTAGATCGAGTTGCTGTGGTTTGATATCTGGGAGTCGATAAGAATGCAACGGCTTTGCCATCACATAGATATGTCCTTTATACCAAAGAAACATAGATTTGAAATGCTCAAGTATGCAGCCGTGGACACTTGATGATCGGTGTAACAAAGAAATAAAACCTTCATATGTTACAAATTCTGTTATTTTCATACAAACTGTACAAAACTATCTACCCTAGCTTGCACCCTTTTTGTAATATTTTAGTCAAAGAAGGTAGTGGCAAATATGGAATAGATGAACGATTACATGTTTGCACCCAAAAAGCTTACACAATTCATTTTAGAACCGGTAAGAGTGTTTCCTTCTTCCCTCAGGTGGAATTTGACACCATTAAAACTCCAATATAGACTTGCGTTTCAAGTTACTACTCAGAGTCATCTTTCATTGCGTCTTCAAGATTATACTTAAACCTCTGTAGATAAAATGCCAAAATTAGACCCTGGTACCTCGTTTCAACAAGATTATATATAATTACGTAAATTTGCACTGCTAACTGTTGAAAGAAATAATTCCTACTAATATGTAGACTGTAGTTGAGAACTAAAATGGTATGGTACTGGTGAAGTGGTATAAATATGCCCAAATAAGACTAGGAAACTCAAGGAACAAACCTTGTTGGCATCGGATAGTACAGCATATGCCTCCCCAATTTTCTTAAAAAGCTTGTCAGCATCCTCATGGATGGTTGTAAAAATCTCTTTCAAAACATCACCCTCTGCTCCACTTTCACTTCTTGTTAGAAATTTACCCGCCTGCATTTCAAGATAATCAGTTATACGTGGTCTATTTAGGCCAGATGTAAATAGTAAAACAAGACAGGAACCTTATCTGGATGATGTTTAAGTGCAGCTTTATGGTATGCCTTTTTTATTTCTGAACCAGATTCCGACCCTTTTAGTCCCCTATCACCACATTGTACGTGAATGAGCTATAAAGGTTAACAATAAGTTACAGTAAGAATGATGCAAACTATTAATGATACTTCAAACTTACAAGATGAGATAAAGATCCATTGTCATTCCTTTCTTCACATTACTATTTGTTGAAGAAAGACGCCGGCGAGCAATTGTTAATTCTTCCAAATGCTTTTTCTCACTGCGCTTTTCTAGAAGACAGACGAGCCTCTGAAAATTGAGTGCTGCTTCTTCATAGGCTCTTATCTTCTCATGTAAATTGGCTCTTCTAGATATTGCCTATAAACATAGTGATGTCATAATTTATTAGACTCACGCAAGAATATCCACAAAACAAGATGGTATTGATGCTCATATTCTACAATGATCTGGGGAATAAAACAGACCTTGATATAGTCCCCATCAAGAGCTATGGCAAGATTGCAATCTGCAATCGCATCAATGACTTTACCCAAAGCTTGGTGTGCAGCAGCACGATTGCATAAACATATAGCAGTGAAAGGCCTTGATTCTATACTTCGCATTATAGCATTACTATAATGCTCCACTGCTTCTCTATATTTTCCAGTTTGGTAAGCGTCATTTCCTGCACTCTGGAGTTGGTAGAGTGGTAAACAAAATAAGCAGTAATCTTTAACACAAGTATAATGTACTTATATGGTGGTCAGATAGTGTGCAACTGCATCACGGTAATTGATTAAAAGTAGGTTTGAGATATATGATTATAACAATAACAATAGTAAACCGATTAAAAAAATACGTTCTATACCTTGATGCGAAGAAGCTCACGCACAATAGCAGCTGAGAAAGGAGATGGTCCCTTGGTCCTGCAACGGGGAACAACATATACAGTCAAATGACAAGCTTCATACATGTATTCATGTATGCAAGTATGTATGTGAGATTATTACTTGGTTTCAGGAGGCGCTAGTTGCTCATATTTATCAAGTGTAGCAAGGGCCTTGTCAAATTTAGCCATACAAAAGTACGACCTCGACATCAGACTCAATCTCCAACAATTCAATAGTGGGTTTCGATCCTCATCTGACAGACAATCACTGTTATTTGTTGTGGTGCAATTCTTTTCAGCTATAGCAAGTGTTTGCTCACACAATTCAACCACCTCTTCATACTTCTGAAGCTGTAACGTATCCAAATATTAAGTAGTTATTCGTAAGAATAACTAAACCCAAAAGGAATCTGAGCAGGTTTAATTAAACCAATACAATACTGGAAAGTTCCACAGTAAATACCTGAAAGAGAGCCTCCCCTTTTAATTCAAGTAGTTTCTCTGAATAGCAGCTTATTGACAAGGCCTCTGTAATAATCTCCAAAGCATGAGTTGCCGACTCGAAAGATTTCAATTGCAGAAGTTCAGCAGACTGGTTAATCAAATTGACCACGTTCTGCCAATCAAAAGTATAAAAATCAGAAGCAGATATAACAGAAAGTTACATCTGTCAACATATATACAAACACAGACTTGTATAGCAGATTAACACCATTCATCAATTTAGACACCTATACACAAACAAACAAACACAAATCTAAATGGTATGAAGTATAGGATACCTCAGCATTTTGTAGGCCATCCGATGCCTCAAGAGTAAGCCTTCTATCAAAGCAAACCATTCCAGAGTCCAAGCACTTTTTGTAACAACACAGTGCTTCATCAATTTCCCCAAGAACCAAATGGCACCTAGGAAACACAAGCCATATAGACAAGTCAATTTTTTATGGAATACTATGCAAGTCACTATTCAAGCCCCTATATCAATACAAATTCGGCTGACTGACAGAAAATCAAAAATAAAAAAGGAGGCATTATTGATATACATATAGACTTGGGATCTGGTGAGACACTAAATATATGTGAGGAGACACACTGATTCACCAATTGGGCAAGTTGCTAAATTGGTATCACTATTTTGAGTAAAGTAACTCCCAATACCGTCTTCCACGGTGTATGGGGGAGGTTGAGACGTAGACAGCCTTACCCCTACGGCCCTACCTAAGGTAGAGAGGCTACTTCCGGTTCTACCAAAGGTAGAAAAGGACCTCCGGCCTTGCAAGGGGTGAGAATCGAACCCTTGACCTCTGTCTCTAGAGGCAAGGGTGTTAACCAATTGATCCAACCTTGCTCTTTATCACTATTTTGAGTATTTTCACATATTTGAGCCGATTTAATATATTGTGAATCAGTGTTACATAACTAATGATATGACTTAATAGTGAAATAGTAGCCTGAAATCTTACTTTCCAGCTATTAGGTGGACCTTAAGACAGCCTGGATCTAAATAAGTTGCCATTCTGCAGTCATCAATAGCTTTCCCGAACTTCTTAAGATACATCCTTTTAGCAGCACGATTAGTGTAGTACAACACAAGAGATTCGAGCTCTGATGTCTTTGAACATAAATCTGCATTTCCTACCAAAACAGAAGCAATAGCTTTTGATGTTTTTATCCATTTCTCAGTCTCTAGCTTCTGCATCGATATTTCATCATCCGCAGTCTCATTTGCTTCTTCAAGATATTTTATCTTCTCATTCAGCTCATGTTTAGTTTCTGCAAACTCTTTATTCAAAGCCCCCCACTTCTTAACCAACTCATCCCTATCTTTCAATGATGACAATTCTGTTGTGCATTTTTTTAATTTCTGTTCAAGGTTGTACACGTTTAAAGCCATATCTTCATTCATACACCGATACTTATGAGCCCACGCCTCATCTTTGTCTTTCAAAGATGATATTTCCTTTTTGTATTTTTCTAGTTGCTGTTCAAGTCTTTTCACGTTTAAAGCCATATCTTCATTCAGACACCGATACTTGTGGGCCCACGCCTCATCTTTGTCTTTCAAAGATGATAATTCGTTTGTGCATTTTTCTAATTGCTGTTCAAGGCTGTTCACGTTCGAAGTCTTATCTTCATTCAGACACCAATACTTATGAGCCCATGCCTCATCTTTGTCTTTCAAAGATGATAATTCCATTTTGCATTTTTTTAGTTGCTGTTCGAGGCTTTTCACGTTTAAAGCCTTATCGTCATTCATACGCCAATACTTCTTAGCCCACGTCTCATTGTTGTCTTTCAAAGATGATATTTCCTTTCTACATTTTTCTAATTCCTGTTGAACGCTGTTCACGTTTACCGCCATATCTTCATTCTTGGCTCTAGCACATTTCAAGTCAATAGTAGCTTGGTTCAGTTGACTGTTCAGGGTGTCAATTTTTTGGCCACGCAATTGTAGTTCTTTTTCTTTCTGTTCTATCGTTGCTTGCAAAGGACTTATATCAACATTCTTTTGAGACAACCAGACCTTAACTGGTTCGACGTTTACAGAAACTTCAGTTGATGTGTTAATTGGTTTGGCTCTAACCTTAGGTGTCCCAGAAGTAGATTCTTCAGCTTTTGATGGATCACTACTAGAAGCTCGGTTTCCCCTGACACATATCAACTTTCTATCAAAAAACTAAATGACATATAGATTCAAATTTAAAAGTGGTATGCAATAGATTAATGAAGCTATGCAGTATAATCATTTAAAGCAGATGATCATCAGAGGGAAAAAGGCTTATTGCAACTCTACTTATGGATGTTGACTTTTTAAGTTTTTATGCTTTTCTAAGTCTATCTTTGGACTCAAATGTTGCATGTTTAGATAATCTTTTTATATAATTCTGTTATCAAAATACACCTATAGTTTATAACGCAAGACATATTTTACTTTTTTCTCATTAAGTCCATACCTAAAATCTTTGTTTTCATATAAAAAAACATCTAGATAGCAACATTCTCTGCATGCAAAAAGTTGAATAATAATGAAGTTAATTTAATCTGATTATCGTCGAATTCGCAATCATGTTTATAGTTATTACAGTGAGCATATCTGCTCATTCAAAACTACCTCTGCTGTTACAACACCAAACACAAGGCTGCTACAGACTGCACAGAGCTTACGTCATATCAGGCTTCTTCAACAAGCAACAACAACTCTGTTTACATTGTGTGCAAAACACTAAACGCTAGTTGCTTCAAAACGCTCACAGCCAAACATATTATGTTTGGCGCGGAGCATTCGGATAAGCATTAAAATTCTAACGCTACTTATAAAATACTAGTAAATAAATAAATGAATAAAAATAGCAGAAACTAACTAACTAACTAACCAACGAGCGTAATTTCGGGCGGGACAATTGCGCGAAATGTGACCGGGCTCACCACACTCCCAACAGTTAACAGCAACATTCTCACCGCGGCCACGGCCACGACCACGCATAACAGGCGGCAAATAGGTTTGTTTTGGTTGTTGATCATGATTATGAAATGTATGATCAGGAAATTGAGAGCTCTGATGAACTCTAGCCATTGCAAAGTGTGATCGAGAGTGAAACGATTGGTTGCTTTGATGTTAAGTAAAATGAAATGGGGTCAACTCGAGTCGTCGATCGACTGTTGAAACGATTGGTTGCTTTGATGTTAAGTAAAATTTTATTCTATTGTTTTTCAAAAAGTTGCCTCCTTTTTCCTTTTCTATATTGTTTCAACTTTCAAGAGTAAATTTCATAAATCGTCCCTGTGGTTTAACGGGTTTAACGGATTTGGTCCCTCGAAAGATTTTTTCTCGGATCCTCTCCCCGTGGTTTATACCCGGAACGGGTTTGGTCCCTCTGGCTAACGCTCGTTTAATTCTCCCGTTAAGTGGTGTCACGTGACCATCATGTGAGGGGTATTTATGTAATTTCACGTTTGGCGCTCTTTTGTGTCATTAAGATAGCGGGTTTAGGGATTCATAACACATTTCATCCCCAAATTATTTCACCCACACACAAAACTTATCTGATTAAACCCTAAACCTAAACTGTTAATCCCTAAAATTTGGTAGCAAAATCAACAATGTTGTGTCAATGGAGGGTTCGAAAAAGGGAGAAAAAGCAAACCCCTATGAAGATTATCGTAAGTGTTTCTCCATTAATAACATTTGGTTTTAATGATTAATGTTGTAGTTGTAATTGTTATTTGGGGTATGTTTGGCAAAACTAGTTGTATGCTGTATGCTGTAAACTGTAAGCTGTAAGTTGTAAAGTGCACAACTGTTAACATGAGCTACAAGCTGTATTTTTTTTTCAATAAAAGTGTTTGGTAATATAGCTGTTAAATGTAATTATAAGCTGTTAACAGTTATTTTACATTTAACAGCTCCGAAATATTTTAAAAACTTTATGAATCAGCTTTTCATTTTTGAGCTACTTGTTTAAAATAAAATATTAAAGTTGATGCATCCAAACGGAGCTACTTGTTTTGGAGGAGATTATTTTTGTAACAAAAAGCTTACAGCTCTATAAAAGTTGCGTACCAAACAGACCCTTGGTATTTTTTTTTAACATGTAAATTCCCTACAGTTTTTTGTCTTAAGATTTACCACGGAGGAGCATTCACAAGTCCTCCTAAGATAAGGTACAAGGGTGGGAAGGTAAATTGGGTTGATGATATTGATGCTGATTTATTTTCTGTTGTTGAAGTTAGTACCATGATGAAAGAGTTAGGTTATGAAAATGCATCAATGGCCTATTATTATAAGAAACCTAACACCGATTTGAACAATGGCCTTACAAAATTAGATATTGATAAAGATGTTTTGGATATGTTGAATTATGTTGATAAGTACAAGGTTATGGAAGTATATGTTGACCACTCTGTTTCTAAGGAACCCAAAAGTGTTGATGATGGTCTGGGTATTGGTCAGACCAATCAACCAAAGGATCAAGACAGTTTAGGAGATGATGATAATGGTGTAGAAGTTGATGTAAGTGAGGATGAGTGGTTGCATAATACATTAAAGAAGTTGCCTAGATTGTCTAAGAATGCTAAGAAGGATAGTAAGAGACTTAGGGCAGTCTAGTAGGAATGAAAGCATAGTTGTAGAGGTTGATAAGGATAGTGAAAATGCTAAGGAAGATGGTGCAGGGTAGTCTAGTATGAATGAAACCATAGTTGTAGAGGTTGATAAGGATGGTGAATATGTTAATGAAGATGGTGTAGACACTTCAAATAGTGAACAAGGTTCAAATACTGAACATGATTTAGATAGTGAAGAAGGTTCAGATAGTGATGACTCTGAATTCATAGTTGATGAACAGCACATGATTGATGATGCAGAGGTTGATATGGATGAATTTTACAGGAACACAGATGGTAATGTAGAATGGATTGGATGCACAGACATTACAGAAAAGGTAATTGTTGTTGATGATGAAACAGTTGATGAAGTTGATCATGAAGCTTTTGATAGTTTGAGTGAATCAGATGAGGAAGTTGGTGTTAGGAAAAAAGCATTGAGGATGGTGGCTAGAAAACAAAAGGCTAAAGTTGCTAGTGGTGGTCCAATCTGGAAGGAGAATTTTTTTGTTGGACAACAATTTGCAAATAGTCAACTTATAAAACAAATGGTGAGTAGAGTGGTAGTGGAACAAAGGAGACAGTTATGGTTAAAAAAGAATGACAAAAAGAGAGTGAGGGCTGTTTGTAGAGGTCAAGTTCTAAACTTTGCAAAAGGTGAAATGGGTTCTGTTAATGGGCCAAGTTATTCTAAGGGCCCAAAAGGAGGTAATGAGTCCAAAGGTAAGTCAAAGAAAAAACTAGTGAAGAAAATACTTTATTTCCTTGGGCTTTGCAATGTTCCAAATTGCCAAATGAAGATACTTGGGCTGTTAAAACATTTGATGATACCCACACTTGCTTACAATCCAGGATCATTAAAAAATGCACAGCCACTTTTTTTTCTAGGGATGTAGAAGAAACTATTAAACCAAACCCTAACATTCCATTGTCTGCACTCAAAGAACAGTTGCAGAAAAAAAATTGATGTAGGAGTTTCAAAGCAGAAGGCATTTAGAGCTAAGAAAATGGCTAATGATAGGTAAGAGTGTGACTTGCAATTTGTGTAAGCAGGTTGGTCACAACAAAAGGACCTGAAAATCTAAGAAGAATGTTGGTGGTTCACAACAAGGATCATAGAAAGTTAGTGGTGGTTCACAAGATATTTTTTCACAGGCTGCAAATTGTGGTGCCATGGGTTCACAGTCTACAAAAGATGGTGCAATTGGTACACTAGCTTCAAGTACAAGAGTTAGAATACATCCTTAAGTACTACATGAATCACCAACAAAAATGACATAGACAAGTGCTTATAGATTATCTTAAACTTGTAATGTTATGTCTGTCTTAATACTTTGGATGTTTAGTATTTATGTTGTGTCTGCTGATGAGGCGAAAAGTGAACCACTTCTAGGGGGTCATTTAAGCCCGAATTTGAGATTATTCGATCAATTATTGCCCTAAATCGTTCCTTTTGTCATTTTAGGTACTTTTGGAGAGAAATCTGGAAAAGGAAGCATTTTGGACGTTTTTGGAGCATAAAAGTGAAGAAAATGGCAAAGTCTTAATTTTCCTTGTTGGGAACAGTACCTGGCGGAGTCACAACTTCCTTAATGACGGCGTCAAGAGTTACAAAAGAGGTGGATGTGAAAAATACACGTGATGGTCCAGAGTGTTTTCAAGCATAGGACCTGACGGCGTCACCAAGGCTGTCAGGGTCCATTTGTTCATGACGGCCCAGAAGATTTTTATACATGACGGCGTCAAAATTAGATCTAGGCAATACGATTTCTATTAAGGCGGCAAGTTGACGGCGTCACGATCCAATACATGACGCCGTCACCAGTTGTAATCTATATATAGTTTTCCAAATTTCATTCATTAGTGTGCAACTTTGAGGGAAAAACCCTAGGTCGAATTTTCCAGATTTTTCAAGGGTTTCAACCCTTTGAATCTTTCATATTCAATTAAAGATAACTACTCTTTCAAATCATTCAATATGTCTATGTGTTGTTTGATTATATCTTACGCTTGTCTTCTATTTAACATGCTAGGCTAGATTTCTTTTGTGTTTGCTTATATGTAGTGAAACCTAGATGTTAATTATGAGTTGATTGTTTGTTTATAGTTGTTACGGATGATTGTATTCGATGTTAGGCTTAAGAAAACTGGCAGACTTCCATTGGTAACTTGCTTGAACGTCTTAAGAAACATGATCGGAGGTGTACTACAATTTTTGGTTGTATTTAATGCGTAAGAGAATTCTAATGATCCCATGTCAGGAGCTTCTAACTGCTCGACATAGGAGTGAAGTAGGATCCTATAGAGTTAGGGAATATTGTACACGGCCCTACGACTAGTATTAAGGAATATGACCCGTCATCCATGCAATTGTAACAAACTATCAACCTGTAAAAGATATCTAGGGAGTAATGAAACCTAAGTAAACACAGCTTTCCTCATTATTGTTTCACCACATTAGTATAATTAGATTAATTTTCATTTCTGTTGTTTTATTTTGATTGCATCTTAGTAAATTGGGTTAGTTGACTAGCAACTAATTCCACCCACTCTTCCAAAACCCTAGATTTTACTTGCTTTTATAAAATATAAAAAATACAAAAAGAATCATCCCTCACCTCTACACCTAGTTATTAGGCTTTCTAATCCTAGCGACACTATTCCTGAGTTGAACGATCAATCCCCCGGTACTTGTCACTATACTATACTACAACGATCAGGTACACTGCCTGGTGGGGGTTGTGAGCTTCTCGAGATCCCTTGAGAGGTAAAACCTAGTGCGATTCCCACGTATCAAGTTTTTGGCGCCGCAGCCCGAGGAATAGTTATTGTCTAGGTTAGGATTTCTTTTTATTAGGTCTACTTGCTAGATTCCTTTCTAGTAAGATTTTATTTTCATTTTTAGGTTTTCTTTAGTCTATCTCATTTCTTAGTGTCTTTGTTCGTAACCTTTACCATCCGACATCATGGAAGGTGGTAACCTCTTTGAACCCATCAACCCACCACAACAAAACCACCCACAAAACCCACCACTAGCAAACCAACCTCTTAGGCCCTGAACCTTAGGAGAGTATTCCCGTCCTAGCCACCAAGGCTATCAAAACACTATTGAGCTCACTCAAGGAGCCAATGTGCCCCCCTTGCGATCCGACACCATCCGGTTGGTGCAAAGCGGATGTGCATTCCATGGACTTCGTTCCGAAGATCCTAATCAACATCTCAAGGATTTCCTTAAAATTGTAGATTCTATAGACCTTGATGTTACAACTAGAGAGTCGACCCAATTACGCCTATTCCAATTCTCTCTACGTGATCAAGCTAGTCAATGGCTTGAACGTTTACCCGCGGGATCCATCACCTCATGGGATGATCTCACCACTCGTTTCCTTGCTCAATTTTTCCCACCGGGGAGAACTACCAAGCTTAGAAATGATATCTTGATGTTCTAACAACGCCAAGGTGAAACTCTATATGAAGCATGGACTCATTTCAAGGACTTACTCCAAAAAGTCCCTCATCATGGCATAGATCTTTGGCTCCAAGTCCAAATATTCTATGACCATATCGATCTCTCCACAAGGCGAACCATTGACCAATCGGCTGGTGGCAAGCTACGTGATCTAAGTGCGGAAGAATCATGGGAACTCATAGAAGATCTTGCTCTCTATGACAACGAAAGTTGGAATGATCCCCGTGATTTGAACAAAACGGTCAAGGCAATATCTTTGCCTTCGAACAATTCTAGCACTCCCGACCGTAGGATCATGGAACTTGAGGACCAAGTCAAGTTTCTCATGAAATCTTACGAAGCTCCTAAGCCCTCAAGCCAAGTGAACAAAATCACTTCTTCATTCGAATTATGTAGTGGTCCCCATGACACTCGTGATTGCGTGGAACTCCCCAGACAAGCTTTTATGGATTACGCATCATCGCGTACCGACGAAGCGGGAGACAAGTGGTACACTTTCAAACCCGAGCCAAACCCTTACGATGATTCCTACAACCCTTCTTGGAAAAATCACCCGAATCTTAGGTGGAAACAAAACCAAAACATGCCCCAAAACAATTCTTCCAATCCACCTAATCGTTACCAACCAAACGGTCCACCCGCTAACCGTACTTTCAACAACAATCCTTCTAATAACTATGGTAGTACCAATAATCTTGAAGGATTGATGTCCAAGTTCATGGCATCTCAAGAAGCTCGCATATCTAAGTTTGAAACCGAATTCAATCAACAACAAACGGAGATGACCAATAAGATTGACAACTTGTTGAAAGCCCTCAACAACCAAGTGCTAACTACACCTAGGAAAGACACTAGGGACACTAATAGCGGAATCCAAATTAAGGACCCCTCATCATCCAAACACGTCCACTTTGTCAATGTTGTCACCATTAAGCCGATAGATAAGAATATGGAAGAAAGTGATAAGGATGAAGGTTGAATAGAAAACGGGACTAGGGATGAGATTAAGGAAGTTGAGGATATTAAGGAAGAAAAGTTAGAGGAAGTAGAAAACATAGAAGAATACTTTGATAGGTTACCCACCAAGAAAGAACAGGAATATCACAAGGATCTATTCGATGATCCCGAGACACCATACATCCTTGGTTCACCCCTTATTAAAGTAGGTGATCCCTCTAACATCAACATACCATGCAACATTGGGCATATGCATGTGTGGAAAGCTTATATCGATCCTAGGTCTCCTATAAACATCATGACTAGGACCTATTATAATTTAGTAATGAAGAAGCAACTTAGGTATAGGATGATGCCTAACACGAATTGGATGAGCAACTTTGTAGGAAGAGTGAAAGGATTACATGTCTTTGTAGGAAATTTCACTTATGTTACCGACGTTGTTATTGTAGAGGATATTCGTCTGGTAATAGATGGTTGCTTAAGTCAAGTAGTGTTCAGAAAACCATTTGTTGAGTCCTCTAAGATGAATTATGACCCGTCCCTAGGGATAGTTAGATTTAAGGAAGAGAACGATGAGATTGCTTACCAAATGCCCTATAAGATTGAACAATACCGCCTTCTATCAAACATAGAAAAGGAACACAAGCAAGCAGTTTACTATAGGAATCATGAATAGAATACTTGGTTTCTACAAGGAATGTTTGCAACTAGGTCCGGAATATGAAACCAAGATTGGAGATGACCTAGAGAATGAGACCAACGATGAGGTCACGTAATTGCCCATGACCTTGAGTCTAGCTACAAGACTCGTAAATAAAGAAAAATGCTTCTTGGGAGGCAATCCATGTTTTGTGTGTTTTTAATTGTTTGAATGTTATTTGCTTCCATATGCATGCTTTATTTTTATTGTTGGTAGATCATGTTTCAAACTAAATTGTGAAAATGCTTTATTTTGTTGTTTAACTTCGTTTTAACTTCATATAAAGGTATTTTGCAAAATCTAAGTGTAAGGGGAAACCCCAAATTTGTTTTTAAGAACGAAATTGATCTTGATTCGCCACAATATTAAATGAACATGTGTATTAGTATTTGTTAGAGTCAAATGTTGTATCGAGTCGTAATGATGTTTTGCAGGATTTTCCAGGAAGTAGGACATAAGTTTTTCCAGAAATTTTCCGGAAACTTAACGTAAAGATTTCTGCAGGTCACTTCTGACGGCGTCATGTGTAAAATTCTGGAAATTTTGCGAGTTTTGTTTTTCTAACGGAGTCTTAAAGTTTTTGTTAATTCTTTAGTTTTATAAACTCCTGGAAATCTGCAAACATTCATTCCACAAGCATTATATCTTAAATTGCTTTCTAGGACTTGTTAGTATATATAGATTGCCACCGATTTTACGCAAGGTTGCCTTGTTTGTTTTCTCAGGTTTAACAGGTTATATATGACAAGAAGATGATTTATTTTTCTGGAAGGGAAGCTTTGAATGTTCATTTTCTTGGAGGAAGATCTAACCTTGTTGCCACACTATCCACACCGAACGAATCAGGGGAGTATTTGTTTTCATTCTTTTACCTATTTAACTTTTACATTCTTTAATTGAACATTGGGGATAATGTTCATCCTAAGTGTAAGGAGAGGGTAAATGATGATACCTTATAGGATACTATTACACTTGAGTTTGTTTGTTTGATAGTATGTGTGTAAAACTAAGAGAAATACTTGTTAGTGTAATTTTAGTGCCAAATTTAAAATTTTTTACAACATTTAGGAGTGAAACTTTAGCCTTAGCAAGCGTCTCATGGATAGGAGTTGTATGACTAGCACAAAACCGTACCATTCAGAAAAATTTTCCACCCAAATATGTGAGGTTCGCCTTTAGATTTGATAGGAAAAGCATTCATTATTAGTGCTTATGAGTGTACCGGTAGCATTTAGATTCTAGAACTTGCGTTAGTGATGCATCCCGAGACCACTAGTGAGACTACATTCGTGTGGTAGGATTTACTACATGATAAGAGGCATTAGGATCACCCTTGTGTTTAAACCCGTATCATAATTACTTGACCATTTAAGTCATATTATTTGGCTAGTAACGTCAATTAATATTTCCCACACCTTAGCGTTGTACTCATTTTTAGTACACGAAACCCCTAGTACACCCCTCCGAGCCTATCTTTTCGTTTCTAACTTTAAGCATCTTACTTAAAGGAAGAATTTGTTACAACCTACCCAAATGTGAAACCAAATCGCCTTAGCCTTCCGTGTATGCACTCATCTTTAGTGCATTATTGTTATATGTTTAAACCCTTAGTTAATTATCTAATTGATTACATGGTTGCTAAGTCGAGTCATATCTTGTACATATTGTTTTGGGACGATTAGGACTCATGGGTAAAATACTAGTGTTATGGAGTAATGGGGGAAGAACATCATATATTACCCCCATATGTACGTTAATCTTAAAAGTACTCCAAGTGTTTTGATTATCTTGATTCGAGTCATTAGATTAGTTTATTGTAAAGTATATAAAGATTCAAGTGTAAAGGGAATGTACATTCCCTATTATGTATTATTTTGGATGCTAGGGTAAGAGAGTATGCAAAAAAAAAAAAAAAAATGGAAAAATCAAGAAAAAGAAAAAAAATAGAAAAAGAAAAGAGAAAAACATACGGACTACAATCCCGTTTTATTCTATGTTTGTTTTATGTTTTTGTTATTTTTGATTTATTAGCTTAAGTCGAGTCTAGTCTCGGCTTAGCAACGCCATATTGTACATGTAATTAACCAAGATGATTAACTCGCCACCAGTAAATATTACCTTTATCCAACAAAACCGTGTATTCCATATCCCTACACCTAACGTTAAAACCCTTTGAAAAACCTCTTTGATAGTTTATCCTAGGTGCTTACGCCAAGTGGTGGAGGTTTGATCCTTTCCCAAGCCTATGGTAATCTATTTTGCTATGACAGGTAGTGAGAGATGTTTTCCATTTCCATATTGTGATATATACTTTATTATACCCGAGAGATGTGAGTATCTAAACACTATTTGTGAGGTGCTTGTGTATGACCTCCGTGCTTGTCTTTGGTTTTTAGTGGAACGATTATTTGTTGTAATTACTTTTATATTAGTGTTAAATGACCCCTAAGTTGTATTTTGATTAGAATAAAAGCGCATTTGCTTAAGGACAAGCAAATCTCAAGTGTAAGGGTATTTGATAAGGCGAAAAGTGAACCACTTTTAGGGGGTCATTTAAGCCCGAATTTGAGATTATTCGATCAATTATTGCCCTAAATCATTCCTTTTGTCATTTTAGGTACTTTTGGAGAGAAATCTGGAAAAGGAAGCATTTTGAATGTTTTTGGAGCATAAAAGTGAAGAAAACGGCAAAGTCTTAATTTTCCTTGCTGGGAACAGTACCTGACGGAGTCACAACTTCCTTAATGACGGCGTCAAGAGTTACAAAAGAGGTGGATGTGGAAAATACACGTGACGGTCCAAAGTGTTTTCAAGCATAGGACCTGACGGCGTCACCAAGGCCGTCAGGGTCCATTTGTGCATGACGGCCCAGAAGATTTTTATACATGACGGCGTCAAAATTAGATCTAGGCAATACGATTTCTATTAAGGCGGCGAGTTGACGGCGTCACGATCCAATACATGATGCCGTCTCCAGTTGTAATCTATATATAGTTTTCCAAATTTCATTCATTAGTGTGCAACTTTGAGGGAAAAACCCTAGGTCGAATTTTCCAGCTTTTTCAAGGGTTTCAACCCTTTGAATCTTTCATGTTCAATTAAAGATAACTACTCTTTCAAATCATTCAATATGTCTATGTGTTATTTGATTATATCTTACGCTTGTCTTCTATTTAACATGCTAGGCTAGATTTCTTTTGTGTTTGCTTAGATGTAGTAAAACCTAGATGTTAATTATGGGTTGATTGTTTGTTTATAGTTGTTACGAATGATTGTATTCGATGTTAGGCTTAAGAAAACTGGCAGACTTCCATTGGTAACTTGCTTGAACGTCTTAAGAAACATGATCGGAGGTGTACTACGATTTTTGGTTGTATTTAATGCGTAAGATAATTCTAACGATCCCATGTTAGGAGCTTCTAACGGCTCGACATAGGAGTGAAGTAGGATCCTATAGAGTTAGGGAATATTGTACACGGCCCTACGACTAGTATTAAGGAATATGACCCGTCATCCATGCAATTGTAAGAAACTATCAACCTGTAAAAGATATCTAGGGAGTAATGAAACCTAAGTAAACACAGCTTTCCTCATTATTGTTTCACCACATTAGTATAATTAGATTAATTTTCATTTCTGTTATTTTATTTTGATTGCATCTTAGTAAATTGGGTTAGTTGGCTAGCAACTAATTCCACCCACTCTTCCAAAACCCGAGATTTTACTTGCTTTTATAAAATATAAAAAATACAAAAAGAATCATCCCTCACCTCTAGACCTAGTTATTAGGCTTTCTAATCCTAGCGACACTATTCCTGAGTTGAACGATCAATCCCCCGGTACATGTCACTATACTATACTACAACGATCAGGTACATTGCCTGGTGGGGGTTGTAAGCTTCTCGAGATCCCTTGAGAGGTAAAACTTGGTGCGATTCCCATGTATCATCTGCAATACCACTTAGGTATGTTATGTCTGTCTTATGACTTATGGTATTTTGGTATGTTTGTCTTGTCATTTTGTGACTTGGCTAAGACTTTGAAAGTCAATGGGTCATATGTATTGTAATTGTGACTTTTATGAAAGTCAATGTTTTGTTGCTTTATTTGTTGTGTTTGTCTCAGTATTTGGAAAGTGCTTTTTTGTTTATTTGTTGCATTCATTAAGTGAGAAACTACACATACCAACCAACCACATTTTCAATGGTTAACATGGTTAAGAGTTTGAAAGTCTTTTGGTCAAGCTCGGAATTTAGTAACTTCCTTGTTTTTAATGTTTTCACAGTCAAGTTGGAGACTAAATATCTATCAAGCCTTTAATAACATTTACTTTTACCTAGAGTGGTGTGTTTCTATCTTATTTAAGTTGACAACCTGCTCACACATTAGCACATCAAACTCTTTCAAGACAATATACTAATTCCAAACTACTACTAACAATGACTTCCAAGCCAGATGTAATTGAAATATCATCTGATTCATCCTCACTCATGTCTACTAATAGTGGTTGGAGTAATTATTTTCCCTCAAAATCAAGTGCTACAAGCTCTGTTAAGAAAAAGGGACATGCAAAGAAGGTTGACTCAAGCTCTGATTTCAGCTCTGAAGAAGATGACTCTATGACAAACAAAGGTTCAAGTAAACAAGGTGTGTCAAAGAAGGCTACATTGTCACACACTGCTGCTATTCCACCTCAGTCTCTCACTGGTAAAAGAGTTCAAGTCCTAGGCCTTGCCAATGGCAATACTTGGGAAGAAATCAAAGCAAAGCAGTTTAGGGTAAAAAAAACCACCAAGTGGCACAGGACCAAGTGCAGCCAATAAAGGAAAAGGGAAAAGGACCATGGGCTAAGTTTATGGCTTTCTAATGTCTTTTGTTTACTATGTATGTCTCTACCTTTTGATGCTACTTTAACAGCTACTATGTAATAAATATATGCATCTATGTATGCTCCTTATGCAATCAAATATGCATCTAAGTATGTAGTGGTTTAATCTAATAACAGTTGTTTCTCAAGTTGAAAATGCAATTTTTCATTCATCTTAAAGCCAAAATACAACTTGAAATACAACTTCACTGACTTGCTAAACTACCCATCACCAACTGATAAAGAAAGAAAAACACCCAACTGATAACCAACAACTTCTTGAGTCTTTTAGCTTCAACAGTTTTTCCTTGAACTTCTCCTTGTAGCCTATTTCATTGAATTTAATAAACCTGGTATGATTTGGACAACCCTATCACACATAGGAGGATCATACCAATCTATTATCCCATGGCTTGATACCTATTATTGAGATAAATTAATTAGGTCAAATTAGGTCAAATTGGGGTTTTTTTTTTTTTTTTTAATTCACACGAAATGTAAAAACTTACTCTTTTACCACAACAATAAAATCTTCTACCAGGGTTGTATGGAGTCCATGATGTTTTGATTATGGCTGGTGCTCAACATCGATTGCATCTCACCATGGTTGTTGATTATGTGTGTGTGTGTGTTTTTCAATGTTGTTTATGAGGAAGAAACACTGGTAAAACATACATATATAAGTCAAGCCAAACGTGAAATTACATAAATACCCCTTACGTGATGGTCACGTGACACCACTTAACGGGAGAATTAAACGAGCGTTAGCCAGAGGGACCAAACCCGATACGGGTATAAACCACGGGGAGAGGATCCGAGAAAAAATCTTTCGAGGGACCAAATCCATTAAACCAAAGGAACGATTTATGAAATTTACTCTTGTTTCAATGGGGCACCACATAATAACATTTTCAATGGATTTTAGAAAAGAGTTATTTTACATACCAAACTTTTCTTACATACCAAGGGTCTCATCTCCATCATTCATCTAAAAAGAAATCAATTATTGAGATTAAAATATTTTAATATTTCACCTATTTTTTATAAGACAAAAATTCACTGTTGGTCCCTAAACTTTCTAGAAAACATCACAGGGGACCCAAACATGGGAAAATTGTCGTGGTGCATCCAAAACACAAGTTTTAGTGTCTGATTGTGTCCCTCGCTCCATAATCATCAGTCCAACGTTCTATTATATGTCATAAAATCCCGTTATCCGTTTCAATTGGAGGGTATAATCGTCTTTTTACCGAGTCACATTTTTCTCTCTCTCTCTCGATGTACTACCCAGCAGACGTATAATCCATTTTCCCGCCATTATGTCTAATATAAGTAGGTCGTGTAGTCATTGCTCATCCTCAAACTTGTTATGGAAGCCTACCCACAAAACCCTAATACAATGTCACGCGTGAAATCTAAAATTCTAAGTGAGAAATCAACAACAACCAACCTTGGACTGACTCTATGGCATATCAGAGAAGAGCCTTTCTTTGATGACTTTGAGACAGAGAAAAATGGTGCAATGAGGAGATATGATAAGTGTTTTTTGATGATAATCCTTTACAATGACATGTTTTTTAGATTGTTTAAGGTATTTCCTTTTTAAGTAAGATAACCGTAACAGTGTTTTTTTATGTGATCGTGTTGGTTCCTTTAGCATGAGGTTTCACCACAATGACATTTTCAAAAATTGGACTAAAAGAATCTATGAAGGAGGTAAGGAATGCCAGGTTGATTTTATTGAAATAAATGAGGTTACTACAGATGAGTTTGATGCTCTAATGACCCAAATTGGTTATCATGAAGGACAGACCAATAATTACTATTACTTTGTTAAGCCTAGTAGCACACTTAATGATGGTTTGTATAGCTTTCGTGAGCCTGAAAATCTTGAGTTACTGAAAGACATTGTCAAGGACCATAAACTGATAGATGTGTTTGTTGAAATAGGCAAGACAAGATTAGAGTTTTCTGAGATGTCCCCACAGTTTATTAAGACTGCATTTTTTGAGATGGATAAACCAACTAGAAAAGTAGCTAGTGATGCTATCCAATCGTGCTGTAGACGATTGGTATTAGATGACCTAGATAATAAACCTGCACTTCAAGCTTTACTGGAATTAATACAAGTTCCTATGGATGTCGATTATCTTGGCCAATCTAGTCAGTTGCCACCCATTGATCCTATTTTTTAACACTAGACATGTCTTCCTTTGCCAGCCAACCTGTTGATAATAGTGATGGTGCATCATTAGCACTTATGGATAAGGACAATAGTATTCAGGACCATGATAATTTTGAGGTTAATATGTTCCGAGTGACTAAGGATAAGCCGCTAAAGATAGTAGGAAGAGCGCTAATGGATGCAAATAACCATCATCAGGAACTTTATGTGGATATCAGCCTATTCCAAGTGACTCAGGATAACCAGATAGACCAAGTAGGAGGAGCAAGTGTGGGTGACAATAACATGGAAGAGGAGGATTATGAGGATATCACTTTTTTCCAAGTGAGTGAGCCTAGTCAGTTAATTAGGCAATGTAGCTGAGGACACAGGTGTGGGAAATGAAAAGGATGATTGTAAGGAGAATGAAGTACAACTTGTGTTGGTCCAAGTGAGTCAGTCTCCTGAGTTAGGCAACGCTGGAACATCTACTAATATAACTGATGACATGAGTCAGACTCATGAGTTACCTGTGATGGATGATGATGCCTTTTACACTGCTTATGCTTCTGGCCCAACACCAGGTAACTCTAGGGTGCCAAGGGTTAGATCAGAGTCTGTTCCTAATGGTGTTTATGAAATATTCTTTTACATTGAGAAAGCCTTTGATAGTGCAAAACATGTGAAAGAGATGGTTAGAGAGCATTCTATAGAAACAAGAAGGGAGTTGCTTTTTCAAAAATATGTGTTTTTATGCAGGATATTATTACAGCATTAAAAGAAGTTTTCCCAAATGCGGAGCACAGATTTTGTCTTAGAAGCATTCATGAGAATATGAAAGTTAATTGGAAAGGTAAGGCCTTCAAAGACCATATGTGGAGATGTGCCACAGCCTCAACTGTTGTACAGTTTGAGAAAGCTATGGATGCTTTAAAGATATTTAGTCAACCAGCCCATGCTTGGTTAAGTCAGATATGTGGAGGATCTAAACACATGGCTTGTGTTAGATTGATACTTTGAGTATATATCAACTAGCAAGTGGAATTTACTAGTTAACACTTAGAAGATATTGTTTATGAAATGTAGAAATGTGTGTATGGAACAATGAGAAAGAAACACAATGAATTAACCACCAAAACTAGCTTCAATATTATTGAAATAATACGAGTGATCTTTTGCTATCACTAGGGTTACAACCTTGAAGCTATTCTATATTTCTATATATCTTTCTCTTAACCTATAACCTCCTTTTATAGAAAAATGAGTCTTTCACAAGATAGCTATTACTAGAACAATATTCGTATAATTCTAAACGTATAAAATATACATGCAATCTATTCTATAATTATCTTGAACGTGTCTTCACTTTTGATCTTTATCTTATAAGCAGTACTAACTTTCTGTGCTAGTAGTACAAACTGAGTTAGTACTGCTAGTGCAAACTTCCAGCCGTTCCTTCTTTAAGCTTGACAATTCCAACTGTTAAGTATAATTCCTAACAAGATACCACCAATCCATTGGTCAAGGTCACATTTTTCATGTAAGTGATCTATCTGTGTAACTAATTTTTTATATGTTAAAGTACTCTGAAACGTATAAGTAATACTAATTTATTTGTCTTGTTTTAGGGAGACCTCATTCTGATGTGTTACTTAATAACATGTGTCAAGTGTTTCATGGGAAAATAATTGAGGGTATAAACAAACCAATTATTACAGCCTTAGAATACATCAGGGAATACTGTATGAAGAGGATAATGGATGTTTTGATGGTCATTGAGAAGTGTAATGGACCACTAACACCAAATGCACAACACATGTTAGATGGTATTAAGAAAGAGGCTTTTAGGTATAATATTTTATGAAATGGGGGAGATAAGTTTCAGTTTAGTAGACCATGGGGAGACCAATGTGTTGTTAATGTTGTAGACAAGTCTTGTACTTGCAGAAGATGGGAGATAACTAGTTTACCATGTAGACATGCTGCTGCTACTAATTGGAATATGGCTTTAAATGGAAAACAAGTAGGAGCTGTGGAAACATGGGCTCATCCTTGTTACTATCTTAACACTTGGGAAACAACCTACAAACACCATGTCTCCCCCATAACTAGCAATGAGCATTGGGAAAAATCAGTTGTGCCAACAACAATTGTTCCACCAAAACCTCAAACAAATGCAGCTAACTCAAGTAGTAAGAAGAGAGTACAGTTAGCTCCTAAAACTGAAGAGATTGTGAAGAATGGTAAGTTGTCTAAGGCTTGGAAGAGTGTAAAGTGTAGTGTTTGTGGCATTGCTGGACACAACTGAAAAACATCTCTTGGCTATGGTGGAACTCAAAGTAGTCAAACTGGCCATAAATAAACAAGTTCAAGTACTAAAAGAAAAGGTAAAAAAAGTGCCTCAGAAGGTTGCATCAAAGAAGACACATCCTATATCTAACAAAGTGGCAACCGATAAACAAGCTAAAGGTACACGTGTTGTTGAAAGTCAAGCTGATGCAGTTGAAGGAACCTGAGTACAATCTGGAAATCAAGATCAAGCTACTCAGGATGTTGGAACAGACAGAGAAGGTGAAGTTGTAGGTGTTCAATCTGAGAGCCAAGATCAAGCTATTGATGATCCCATCATACATGTTCAATCCTAGTCTCAATCCCATCAACATGATCAATCACAGTCTAAATCGCAGCCTATTGCATGAAGAGTGACTAGGCAGCAGGCTGCAATAGACAGAATGATGCCCTCACCATAGATCAATTC
Source organism: Artemisia argyi (assembly GCA_030686995.1). Classification (NCBI taxonomy): domain Eukaryota; kingdom Viridiplantae; phylum Streptophyta; class Magnoliopsida; order Asterales; family Asteraceae; genus Artemisia; species Artemisia argyi. The sequence continues at coordinate 140,984,569 of CM060679.1, read as the reverse complement.
TGTTATGCTAATGGACTAGACAATATTTCTTTATGTTTGCTATGGACAAGTTATGTACTCTAATTATCATGCTTTGAAAAGTATGAAATTTTATGCATTTGGAATTATATCCATTTGCATTATCTATAGAACCATGTTTTGTTTCTGTATTTTAATTGTCTGCATAATTTGCATCTTCTATTGACTGTATGTTATAGCATAGTCTATGACTGCATCACCTTCTACTGCAACTTGATAAAGGCAAAACCAACCAAAGTCAAAACTTCATAACAATGTTGACAATTAAAATTCAAGTCTAACCAAATTCATAGGCATCTGCATAACCATAAGGTAAAATCAACAAAAGAACACAATTCATATCCATGTGGGAGACAAAGTTACTACCATTCAAGAGAATCTGAAGTTAAACATACTACATAATAGTTTGATCAAGGTTCAAACACTACCATGATGGCCTAACAAGTACTTACATTTCTAGATAACACAAAACACGGCCATCATACATTAAAGCTAAAAAGTTAACCAAGTGCATAAACAATCAAGAACAATATCCAACTGATCACTAGGTAAATCTTCCACTTCCACACATCACCTTAAGCAGCTTCTAAACTTTTCTTGAGGTCATTTCTCCCCCCTCAAAAGGCCTGGTATGATCATTCTTCAACGAGCACACATTTCAGGATCATACCATCCTATCCATCGATAAGAAGACCCCTAATCATGAATATAGAAGTCATTAAGCAACCACCATTGTTACAATGTAATTTGCTACTTGTGAGAACAAACTAACACAATAAATCTAAAAACTCACTTACTTTATTAGGATAACCATAGAATTGACGCCTTGGGTTGGCCGATGTCTACGAAGTGCGAGTTATAGCTTGCTTACCATACCAGCAACGCACCATGTTGAAAGGTTTGATGATTTATGCAAGAAAGGTTTTGGGGGAAAGGTTAGGGATGATAAGTGACGATACAATTGTGACTCAAAGTAGTTTATGGAATCGGACACTGTACAACGGGTTAAAATATGACACTACAGTGAATGATGATTTTCCCCTCACCAATAATTCATTGAACTAATGATTATGGAGCGAGGGATTCAATCAAACACTAAAACTTATGTTTTGAACGCACCACGACGATTTTCCCAAGTTTGGGTCCCCCTGCGATGTTTTCTAGAAAGTTTAGGGACCAACGGTATGTTTTTGTCTTTTTATAATTTAAATATCCCTTAAATCGTTAATCGTTAAGCGAAAATAATTACACCATCGCGACGAGCATTTAATTATCTTTCTATAGACAGGCACTTTGATATACTTTCGAAAAAAAATCATTTTTTTCACGTTTGTTTTTTTTTTTCGTTACTGAAATTTGCATGAAAAAATCACATGTGATATATCATATGTGATATGTATATCACATGTGATATTAGTGTTAAATCACATATGAATTTTTCATGAAAATTTCAGTAAAGAAAAAAAACGTGAAAAACACGAAAAAATATTTTTTGTCGAAAGTATATCAAAGTGCCTATCTATAGAAAAGTAATTAAATGCTCATCGTAACAGTATATTTTTTTTCGTTTAACGATTAATGGTTTGAAAGATATTAATATTTGAAAAAAAAATGATGAAAGTGGGTTTTTTTAATTGTTGTGATTAATGTTATCCATTTGATCAAATAAATATGAAAGATGAAGATTAATCCTAATTTTGTATGTAAAAAAAAGTTTGGTCATAAAATGATCTTAAATCTGGATTTTATTTCAATGGGGCACCACATAATAACATTTGAGATACATTTATATAAATAGATAGTATCTTCTTTTATTTTTATAATTGAGTAAAATGCGAAAAATGTCCTGAACTTTGCCAAAATTGCGAAAGATGTCCTCGAAAAAAATCTACAAGTACTATCCCTGAACTTTCAGTTTTCTGCAAGAATTGTCCGTGATGCGTTACTGTTATTGCAAATTCAGTTTTTTGGCTAACGCTCGTTAGGATATCCCGTTAAGTTAGTCCTCACGTGCGTTACACGTGAGGGTAATTTCGTCAATCCCTTTTTCCCGCCATTAACACCCTTCAGCTACCCTCAGGTATGAATATCTACGAGGACAGTTTTTGCAAATAACCTAAGTCATGTATAACACATTAACAATATCAAATCACACACACATAAACGTTCTATCTTCTTTTATCTGATCAAATCATACAGCCACAAAAACGTACCATCGGAACTTCCAAGGCATGCAAAATTCAAACAACACACATACCAGGTAACAATATTTACTAATTTTTACTTCATTCAAATGTTATTTATGTTAATCTTAATTGTTAATGTAGTAAATATGTATGGGAATCAATTTGTTTGCGTTGTGGAAAATCCTGAACATGTTTTGGATAAGCTTGTAAGTTAACACCATATATGAATTAACTGTTATTTCTCTAAGAAACTAGTTTTAAGAAATTGACAATGCCTAAAAATTAATTTTGATATACAAGAACTGCATAATGATTATGTGTTAGGAGATTCCTATCATGGGAATCATTATATTTACTTAGTTAACTGTACGGGGATTAGATGGAGAGTTACTTTAAGAAGAGTCACACAATTAGTGTGTGTTGTTGAGGGAGCAAGGTGGAATAATTTTGTCATGCACAACATCACCTGTTCGGATGTTGCTTCATACATTTTATAGAAGAGGGTGAGGATGTGTTTTATGTAACTTGCTACAGTGAGGATGGGGAGGAGTTTCATAATTATGAACTCGAAAGTGCTTAGTTTTGAAGATGTTTAGTGCCAGTGACAGACACATCTCTGCTTATGCAGTTGTTGTCGGAAGATTTTCTGAAATATCTGAATGGTTCAACCCCTACTGACTCGGTCGTGGTTACCACTAACATGACTGAGTACAATGTTAGGGTGGAAAGTGAACATCTCTATGATCGATACGTCCACTCCTTCTTGAATAGGTTTGGTTGGATCAGACTAGTTCAAGACTTGAATATAAACCCTGGTCAGTGGATGGTGTTTACTTAGGTTGTCCCGGGGAGAAATAAGATGTCATGTTTTTTTAACCTGATAGAGGGGCCATCACAACAGTGGAGACATACGGCACCAACATAGCCATGAATGCTCTCTATCACTAAGCACATAACTATGGTATGTTTTTCTTTATTAACTTTAACTACATCAAGTATATGTTATCAGTGTAACATTTTGGATTATCTGAAAATAATTTTTTATTATTAAATTCATATTTTGAAGCCCATCGGATGACCTGGATGTGCAACTGGACGTATCTCAATGTCCACGATCAGGAAGAAAGGGCATTCTACAGAACGATGGCTGCAAGTTTTTGGAGAGATGGACGACTTATAAATGTATTGTAACTTTGATAATTTGTTAAATTGATATGCTTAATGTTAGTGTGGATATTGGTTTATTGATAATTGGAGAGAAAATATTATGGAGAGAAAAACTTTTGTATTTCACATTAAATGAAAATGGGTACAAATGAGGGTTCGTAAATAAAGTGAAATTCAAAGTCAAAAATAGTTGATGTGGTCCTATACTTCCTTTATGCATGGTTGATGTGGTCCTCTATTTTGTTCTGGTATTTGGACTATTTGGGAAGCAGTAGTAACAGAGTTGCTTAATCAGATATATATAGCTGTCATTTGTCTGAGATATTTTGTGTCTGATAGGATGATTGATAGATCATAATGTCTGATAGAATCAACAAAAAAATAAAAATAAATAAATAAATTAATGCTAAGTTTTGTACATTTTGCAACAGACTATACCATCAAGACTTGTGCAGAAGTACAACTTATATGGTTTCTTTGTCGCTGTTATGAAGCATCAAAGGATAGAGAAAGTGTTTGAAGTACGTGAGAGAACAGTGGTGGTAGTTGGTCAAGGAAAGGTGAAGAGAAAAGTGGCAATTGTTTCATTAGCTGGTTTCAGGGAGTTGAGGGAAGAAGCCGAGTTTGGTCCAGGTACAAGGGTCCGCTTCTTTATAACCGATGAAACAAACATGTCACAAAGAGTTTTAAGGTTTGATGTTTGTTGATGGTTGTTCAAGATGTGTGTTGATGAAACAAATAAACAATGTTTGAAACTGTTTGTAAGTTGGATGAATGATCTTGTATAAACAGCTTTCTAGTATCATATTCGGATAAACCATATGGGTTTGTCCATAGTAGCCTGTATGTATGGTGGGCAAGGAAAAACTTGCCGAATGATTAGACAATGTTTTGTAACTATCTGATTTGGATAAACCATATGGGTTTGTCCATAGACAATGTTTTGTAAGTATCTAATGTAGGATAAACCATATTGGTTTGTCCATAGACAATGTTTTGTAAGTTTTATGTAGGTTGATATGATGGTTTATGTAGTCCAATTGTAAATGTTGTTTATTTGAATTTGTGGCTAATGCAATCTATCTGCATAACTTTAGGTTTACAAACGGATTTTTGGATGAATTTATATTGTATCAAATATTGTCTATGTGGGTGCTGTAATGTAATAGGTTGTTATGAAGTATCCCAGGTTGTATTGAACTATTACCAATTGACTTGATTGACTTTTGTATGTTAAACATTTGTCTAATGCAGGTTATATCAAATTAGTGCAGGCTGTTTACTTTCCATTTGCAATTAGTACAGGCTGTTAGAGAGAATAAGAGTTAAGCCATATTTGAGGAAAGGTTGTTATACTCTTATTAACTGGAAATGCGAATAAAAGCCAAAAACAAAAGTCAACTACATTACATCTTTACACAATTCTACTTCTACATTACAATATTACATCATGACTTCTACACCACATTTCCTACAAACAACAGAAAAGTAACAACCAGAGCCATTACAACAACACATTTCCTATAAACAACTAAGTTTGGTTTGCTTTCTTTCAATTCAATTTGCAGAAGTAACACTTGGTTTTGCAAATAAGACTTCTGATAGTCAAAATCCCTTTGCAAGTCTCTTATTTTTTCATTCAAACTACATTTGTCTATTTTCAATTCTTTTTCCATTTGAATCAACTTGTGCACTTCTTGTTTGTAGTAGTCACTTGGTAATTCAGGATCAAGGCAGTAAAAGGTGCCACATTTTGAACCCTGCATGTTTAGACATATTAGCATATACCCGAATCATAAACAAAGTAAAAATCACTTACATTATAAAAATTTATGCAGCCTAGAAAACGTCTTAAAGGATGATAGATGGTTCGTGATGTTTGCTCAATAACAGGTTCCTCATGTTCGCAATGGGTAGGTGGTGGAGGACGACGACTTCGAACATAAGATGATTATGAAGCCATTTCAATTGAATGAGTTATTTTAAGGTTAAGGTAGGGTTTGGATGAGTGTTTGAATCAGGGAGGAAGGTAAAAGATGACTTTTCTTGTTGACTACTAAAAGTTAAGATAACGGATCTTAGCACGTGATATGGCCCATTTTAGTCAAACCCAACACTTAAGTCAATGGACATTATTTGCAAGTGTGCAACTTAAGTAAAACCCTAAATTTCACACTTGTGTCTACCCAATAGCTGCACAACCTGTGTTTTCCAGCTCTAATCCTCACACACTCCTCTACTAGAGACCAAAATTCGATCATTTTTCACACTATTTCGTACAATGGCAGACAGGGATTGGAGCAATTTCTAGTTAACCGATGATATAGTAGTGTTTATTCAGGCTAAATATAGGGACACTTTGAGGGAAATGGATGAAATTTCTGATGAGATTATTGATGACTTATGGGAATATACGCACAAAGAACCTGAAGTCTTGAAAGTCATTGTATTCTTTTTCATTGTTCTGATTTGTGTGTATTACACAATTAGTCTACAAATGGTCATTGTTATGTATTTAGCCCCTTTGTCAATGATGCCAATCTGCAGATGATAAGGGAAAAGGAATACTTGATGAGGGTTGTGAAGATACTCAAAACAGGAATAAGGGAGAGGGGAAAGTTGATGAGGGTTGTGAAGATACTCAAAACAGCAATAAAGGAAAGGGTAATAAAGCTATGCATTGTTTTGTAGAAGTGATTGCCATATCATCTAGTGATTAGGATGAAAAAATTGATATATCATCCAATGATGAGAAAATGGACATATCACCAAAGGTTACCACTTCCAAGCCTTGCCATAGGGGGATGAGGATGAAGGGAAAGGCCTCCGCATCTAAAGCAAAGGGGGGGGGGGAAGGTTACCACTTCTAAAGCTTGCACTACAAGGGGGAGGAAGAGGAAGGGAAAGGATTCCACTCCTAATGCTTCCAATTCACAACCTGTTAGCACCCTTGTTCATAAAAGTCCAAAAACAAAGGAAAGGATTACAAATGTTGTACTTGGTCTTGGAGTGGCTGTGGGATGCTCCAGCAAAAACAGGAATGAGTGGTATGTGCCTCCCCCTAACGAGCTCAAGTCTCCCCCCATGAATATCAAGTCTCCCATCAAGAAGTTCACATGTTATTTTTAGTTGTTGATGTAATGAATATGTAAATTTTTTGGGTGATGATGGTTACTAAAATGATGCTTGTTAACATGAATATTTTGCTATTTATGGTTTATTTAGTTGCAGTATGTATATTTTGGTGTTGTATGTATATTTTGAGGTCTGTCCAAAGCCTCATTGTGTCTGCCCTTTCCAAAATCCACATTCTGCCCCAAGCAAGAAAAGGGTGGATTGGTATGTGCCTGCCCAAAAGAAGTTATATGCTTAAGAAGGTCAATTTTGTTTGTCGTTTCAAATGTTATATATCTATCTTTTAGTTACCAGTGAAACTTATTTTGGTGAGGTCTTTTGGGGTCTGCCCAAAGCCTCATTGTGTTATTGTATAATTTTCTAGGATCTGAAATTGGTGTTATTATCCAATGTATTTCTAAATCTTACCCAATCAATGGCAAAGTACAACAAGTTCTAACCAATTTCTCAACTGCAATGTGTTTCCAAAATCTTACCCATTTGTTCAAACTTCAAAAAGGAGTACCAACTCATTTGTTCATTCCAATGTCTCCAACTATTACACATGTTTATCTAAAAGTCTAAAACTAACCATCCCATATCATTTGTTGACTTCAGTAGTCAACCAATTGAGTTTCATCATAAACAAAACCATTTGTGGTTTTTTGTACCTGCATACCATTCATTGACATTAATAGTCAACCAATAAGTAAAACACCAAATTAACATGTCAAATGTGCTAAATATATGTAACACATGAGTAACACCAAATACTGTGTGCCAAACACAGTATTGCATACATAACCCAACATGTTTATAAACATACACATGTGACACAAACTACCACTAGACACAACACTAAAATGTTATTCGAGCTACATAAACTAAATTGTTCCAAAACATGCCATCTAAAGCCATAAGTTAAAGAAAATAAACATAACAACCTTCACAATTGCCTTGTCATGACCTTGACCATTCCCTCCTCACTTTGAACCAACCTCCTCATCTGCTTTTATTGCATTCTCATCCTTGTCAGCTGGATCCAACTTTCTTCTTTTCTTTTCTATAACAGAAGTCACACTGGCAGACGAATCAACTGTAGCTGGAGCTTCCATTTCTGCCCTTCCCAAACTATCTTCAACATCTGTTGTTGAAGCTTCATCAGCAACTACTACAGCTTCATCTCTGAGTTCATTGTGTAGAAAAGCCACATTATGAATAACAAATTCTAACTCAGCATACAACATATCAATCTCTGCATCTTGATCAGGTCCATAGGCTGCTTGATCATCCAGCCAATCAACTTCAATTTCTTTGTGGATGAAATCATCCTCCTTGCTTGTCTCCAACTCACCTTCGTCAACATACAACAAATCAATCTCTGCCTCTTGAATCAACAAATCAATCTCTGCCTCTTCAATAGGTCCATAGTATGCTTGCTCATCCATACAATCCTCTTCAATTTCTATGTTGAAGAAATCAGCCTATTTCCCTGTTTCCAACTCACCTTCCAAACCCTGTTCAACTTCAGGTTCACCCATCCCCTTTCCTACATCCTCTTGACTAACTTTCTCTTTTTCATTGTCAACAGTTTGATTCACATCTGCCACACCCTCTCTTTGACTCGCCTTAGTGTCTTTACTTCGCTTCTCCTTGATTTCATCATAGTTTATTAAGAAATCCATTTCAAACAAGAGGTTCTGAACTCGTACTCACCACTCAACCTTTTTGCCTTTATATTGTTCTTCCCTTCACCAGACCATGGTGTTGGGATAACAAGCTCATCATCATCCAGATCTATGAAAAAACAATTCTCATCATCCCTGCATCGAGCCTTACTAGATGAAGCATGAGTTGAAGTATCACCTTGTTTTCCCTCCTTTCCTATTTCAATAGCACCATGTCACTCTAACAAACACAACTCAAAAGCTTTCTCAGATTCCTTAACGACATCACCATGCTCTATATCTTCAATTAGAATACCCTTACCACGACTATTCCTCATGTACAACAAATGCTCCTCGACTGATGAAATACCTTCTTCAATATAAACCTCTATTGCCTTAAATCGAGGCATGTATTTAAACATTTGCACGACATCTTCCACACTCATCAATGGGACCAACCCATCATCCAAAGATTTCCTAGGGATCCTAAAATGTGAGAACAGAGTACTATCCCCTAATCCGAGTGCGTCTAACATCCCACCATACTCATGAATGCAGAAATAGTGAACATCAATCCGGTCAACATAGCCTATATGTCCAAACAAATATTTTCGATTTGGTATATTTTTGAAGAGCCCATTGTGGTGGATTTTTAGAGTGAACAATGTACCATTTGAATCTGGTTAGACAAACAAACAACAACTTAAAAGTATGAAAATCGCATATTTTACAATGTACACATGCATGTTCTTATAAGAAAAACAAATGACAACTTGAAACACTTAAGCTTACCATAAATAGCATCAAGTGCATGTGTTGAAAACTCAGGAGTTCGAATCTGCCAAAGTGGAGAAACCACTACCATGGTATTGTTTTGTGGGTAAGTGATTTGATCGAGTGAAATAAGATATAATGTGTTTGTGTGTGTGATTTTATATTATTAAAGTGTTATACACGACTAAGTGGATGTGCAAAAAATGTCCTTATCGATTATCATGCCTGGGGTGGTAGCAGGAGTGTGTTAAAGACGTGAACAGTGGATTGATGAAACTACCATCGCGTGCAACGCACATGACGAGAAACTAACAGGATTTCCTAACGTGCGTTAGTCAAAAAACTAAATTTGCAACTACAGTAACGTGGCAAAGACATAACTCGCAGAAAACTGAAAGTTCAGGGACGATATTTGCAGATTTTTTTTTCGAGGATATGTTTCGCAATTTTGGCAAAGTTCAGGGACATTTTTCGCATTTTACTCTTTATTTTTCATTTAAAATGTGTGATTAAAAATTCCTTTCACCCTCTCATATCATTTATTTCCTCACCGGATCCTCTCCCGGTATTCTCAAACTTGTAAACTCTTTGTTTAGCTTTCTACGATTTAATAAGTAAGTTGGACATTGAATTAAACATAATATTATCATATAATCCATCTATCTCAAAATCATAATGTTTAAAAGTACAAAAAAGTATTACCGAAAAAAATTCAGGTGTCTAAAAATTATTATCCATCAATCAAAAGCTCGCAACTTAAGGTGATGTTGGGTTGAGGGAATTGGTGTGGTTTCAACAAAAGAAAAAATAAATCACTTGTTTGGTTTTCATTGGGGCCCACAATTTGGGAATGAATGAATGAAAATTTGATAGATTTGAATCCACCTTATGTTGGTGGGTTTTTATAAATCCACCCAATCAAAAAATATTTTTTATTTGATAGAATTGTTTCAGCCACACATTATTTATTCTTTCTCTTATTTTCTTCTTTTTTTTTATTTTAAACAAATACATAAAACTAATTAAACATATACATAATTTAAATATCAATTAATTTTCTATATCCTTCTTTTCTTTCACACTTTTCCTAAATCTGAATCCAATTTCAATCTCACTTACAAACCAAACGCACTCTAAAAGAAAATATGTCAATTACTGTTTTGATTTTTGTAATAGCACATAAAAAATAGTTTTATCTTTGAACAGCAATTTAATGTTTTCAATTAGTTCTGTAAGTAAAAAAGTACGTGAAAATCATGAAATGGTGAGAAATTTTCAAATTTGTTTCAATTTAGTCACTTTAATTTTATTTTCATTATAAAAAGCATTAAAAGTTTTAATAGTATTTAAGCACTGTGTATTTTTTTCTTTTTCTTTTTTTTTTTTTTTTTAATTACCAATATAGAATATTTCTCAAACTTCGCTAATCGCTATTATTTCTTAACTTAATTACTTTACAGAGCTACATAAAGTTTGTTGGAAGTAGTTACATCCGGGTGTTTGTTAATAATGTACATAAAGAACAAGATAAGGTTATATTTGTGGTGGTTGTGTCGGAGTGGAAGAGGGCACACTTTTTAACCCCCTCCACAAATAGGAATTACTATATATATTAAACGAGATCCCATACGACGTCGCTTTACCTACAGTAGGCGCGGCCCATTTCCACTTACAACAAACGAAGCCCTTTTTTAGCCGTGGCCCATTAGTTCCCTAGGCCTAAATTCAGAAATTTTTTGGAGGGTTTATGTCATATATTTTTTTACTGATTATGTCGTATATTTTTATTACTTATAATAATAATAACAGAGGATAGATCCATACGTGTCGATCATCTATATGTGCTTCAGTTTTTTTTGTGGTTATGATTTTGCAAAGTACAACTTAATCATGTACTATGGCTTCTTTCCTTAGGAAGAAGGTTCTTGATGGTGTCCTTATACATTGTATTTACAAAGAAAAAAAAAAGTAGCAGCTGGAAGAGAGCAAAGAAACCAAAAAGAAAATAATAAAAGGTACAAAAAAAAAAAAAAAAAAAAAAAAAAAAAAAAAAAAAAAAAAAAACACAAGGAAAATCTCAGATCCTTTACACAAATACTAGGTGATTTGTTTGTTGTTACCATTACATTTGTTTTCTGTATTTGGTTTTGCACTTTAGTTTCTTATTTTTGCATGTTCTACTTATCCTGTACAATATTTGCACACTCATGGATGCATGCATATATATGAATAGTCCTTTTAAGTGTAACATTGAATGATGCAAGTTAATAAGGCCTCTATAAGTTTGCATGTGTTATACTTAATATCATATATTCACCTGCGTTTGTGCAATTGTACCCATGCATAAGTTATAAACCCAACTATGAAAACCAAGCAAAAAGCGATTCGTCGGGTTCCTTCTATTAGTGGTCCGCCTCCTTTGGATTTGTCCCCGGGTATTGAAAACATGGATTGCCAGCCTCCATCATTAAAAAGAAAGCAGTTAGTATGCGACAACATAGGCCCTCATACATGCCCTGATAAGACCAACAAGAAAATATGCAGACATCAGGCTGAATTACCTCATCAACATGTATTTCACAATACATCCACTGCTGCAGAAAAAAACATGATAATCGATAATACTGGAACTTCATCTACAATCACTTCTCAATGTAAGTCCTTTTCCGTTACTTTGTGGCTATGTCTTATATCTACAGATAGTGTTTTTTTTTTTCTTGCGGTATCTTAGATTGTGGCTTTCATTGTAGGTAAATATGGTGTATCTAATCAGTATAATAGGCAACCACATGAACCTAATGCATCAGATTCTCTAACAATGAAATCACCCAAATCCAATTGTAACATGCAAGGTTTTAAATTATACTTTTTCCCTTGCAAAGTATTCAATATGTACAGATTACATACCTTTATAACCATCGCATATCTAATGATTTCTTCTGCAGTGAGCATTGGTTGTTCAGTTTCAAGGGTCGATGGCAGAAACCAAAGGCAATTTATACGCACCTGTATGCCTGCCGAAATACACACATCAGATGTCCACTGTGAAAAAACACGACCGAATGCCAATGTACCAGAAAACGATAAAAGCCATTGTTCAAATTCTGTATCGATGGAACTAAACAAATCCAATTGTAACATCCAAGGTATTACATTGTGCTTTTTTACTTACAAAATATTCAGCGTGCACATACTCCATACTGTTATAATCATTATATATCTAATGATCTCTTCTGCAGGGAACGTTGTTCCTTCAGTTTCAAGGGTCAGTGGCAGAAACATGAGCCAATTTTTACGCACCTCTACACCTGTACAAATGCACAGAAAAGATACCCATCCTAAAAAAACACTTCCAACTGGAAATATGCTAGGAAATGATGAAAGGCATGGTAAAAGACCAAGGTTTATTCAAGGTATGCACCTAAATTACAATTCCAGCAATTGTTTCGTACGACTAAAACTAAAGTGACAGTGGTAATATAATTATATGTCTTTTTCATTTATTATTGTAGCTACGCAGCAACATTTACATGGCAGCAATAACAATATGAACAGAAATACTAACCAACGTAGACGGCTTAGACAAGGTATGCTACATATTTAGAACATTTCTCCGTTAGTGTAAGTTATTACTTTTTTAAGATTTTTTCATTTTTTGACTGACATGTACGAATGTATTTATTACAGGGCCGCCATCAACATATATGTCTATTGGCAATTGTACTGAAGTATGCAAGCATTGCAAGGCTTTTTTTTGGTATGACGAGCGCCTGAAAAAAAAAGCAGTCAAAGCTGGCCAGAATACCATCGCTGTTGTAACGATGGTAAAGTTATTTTGCCTACAACCAAAGACTGCCCAGGTTATATAAAAGAACTTTTTCAAGACGGGCATTTCATAGAAAATATTCGAGCCTACAATCAAATGTTCGCCATGACATCTCTAGGAGCAGAGTTAGATGACTCAGTTAATAGAGGAAGAGGTCCTTACGTATTCAAAGTTTTAGGAAAGATTTACCATTGGATCGGAAGCATGTGCCCTGAACTAAACAAGATACCAAAGTTCTTACAGCTCTATATCTACGATACAGCGAATGAAGTCAAGAATCGTTTAGAACACTTTAAGAATACTGAAAACAGGCTCCGAAGAGATATTGTCGAAAATTTGATACAAATTTTGGACAACCACAACCAGCTGGTTAAGTTATTCAGAACAGCTCGCGATAAAATGGAAGGTGCCGATGTTCCAAATTTCAGAGTAAAATTATTTGGTGTTGTTGGGTCTAAGCAGTATGATCTCTCAGCAGGGGATTCTATAGGTGCAATTGTTTTTGAAGGAGGCCCAGATGTCGGAACTGATTATGATGTTATTATAGAGTGGCGAGGTGGCCAACCACAACGCATAGACAAACTAAACCCTCACTATATGTCACTTCATTTTCCACTTCTTTTTATCCATCGCGAAGAAGGCTATCACCTAGGTCTTAAATTGGCACAGAAGGCAGGGCAGTCATCGGAAAAAGAAAAACAAATGACGATGAAAATGTACTATGCATACCAACTCCATGACCGAGTTCAAGACAATCGGTTACTACAAAGGGCAGGAAGGCTTTTTCAAGAGTATATAGTTACCGCTTATTGCAGTGTTGAACAGCAAAGGCTCGATTATATAAGAAACAATCAAAAAGATATTAGAAATGACTACATGTCGGGTATTTATGATGCTATTTCTCGAGGAGATGCAGATGGTTCAGATGTAGGGTCAAGAACAATACTTCCAGCTTCGTTTACTGGAGGACCGCGTTATATGTACAGCCACTATTTAGATGCTCTTGCAATATGTCGAGTCCATGGAAACCGTCATTTTTCATTACATTTACATGCAATGTCAGTTGGCCCGAAATAGAAGACTACATGCGCCAGTTTCCGCACCTTACAACAGCTGACAGGCCAGATGTCGTTGACCGAGTATTTGAAAGAAAAATACATGACCTTGCAACTTTCCTACGAGAAAGGAAACCATTTGGAGACGTTGAAGCAGGTAAAATACTTTGTATATATGTAAACGTCTTTTTGTCTAACTTATGCTATACTCAAATACCTAATCATAATTATTAATTCTCTTACAGTTTTATATATCGTTGAGTTCCAAAAACGAGGTCTACCGCATTGTCATTTGCTACTGTGGTTAAAGGAAGGGTCGCGTATTCATAGGAATGAAGATATTGATAGATATATATCTGCTGAACTACCGAACCCAACAACTAACCCGGAAGCTCATCGAGTAGTTTCAGAATTTATGCTACATGGACCATGTGGTTTGGTTAACACATCTGCACCATGTATGAAAGACACTGATGAATGTAAGAAAGGATTTCCTAAACCATACTGCTCAGAAACTTTCATTGATAAAAAAGGGTTCGTTCATTACCGTAGAAGAAATTCTGGCATAACAGCAGCGAAGCAGAATATGCAACTTGACAACACATACGTTGTTCCATATAACGAATTGCTTTGTATGCGCTTCTATGCTCACATCAACGTAGAGTACTGCGAATGGATGATGATGATAAAATACCTGTTCAAGTATATCTCAAAAGGAACTGACCGGATCATTGCACGTGTTACAAGAACATTAGGGGGTGAAGGATCAAGCAGCAGTCGGCCAAGAATAACCGTTGATGAAATAAAGAATTTCTAGGACGCTAGATACATCGGCCCACACGAAGAATGTTGGAGGATACTAGGCTTCAATATACACTCTAGGCAACCAGGAGTCCAAATATTAGCGGTGCACCTTGAAAATATGCAGAGGGTGACGTTCAGAGCAGGCCAATCATTACAAGAAATTGTTGATGACGAGCACAACAAAAAGACAACACTGACTGAATGGCTGCGGTATAATCGTGAATCGACAGATGGGCTACACCTAACATACTTAAATTTCCCAAAAGAATATGCCTGGTATTCTAATGATAAGACATGGGAACGTAGGAAGCAAAAAAATAGTTCAGCTATTGGCCGGTTAGCATACATACATCCTAGCGCAGGTGATCTCTTTTACCTAAGGATGTTGCTTTGTCATCAGCAAGGTCGCAAATCATTCAAGCATATTCGGACAGTCGAGGACCAACTACATCCTACAAACAGGGCTGCGTGTGAAGCTTTAGGATTACTACGTAATGACCAAGAATCGAATATAGCATTAGACGAAGCATCATTATCAGCAACAGCTGCTGAGATGCGTGCACTTTTCTGTCAAATGCTTATATTCTGCGATGTATCTAATCCACTTTTGCTCTTCCAAAGTCATGCAAATGACATATCTAAAGACATTCCATTTGTACTTTCACAACTACTCCATATACAAGAAGTCCATCTAACAGACGATGAATTACAAGCAGGACTCCTTTATGAGTTAGAAGCAGGCCTGAAATTCTATGGAAAATCATTAAAAGATTTTTCAATAGAATTGCCCCCAGACATCTGCTGGAAATCCTTCAAAATAGATCGATTATAGAAGAGCGAAGCTACCATCCTGAGGTGCTAGGAGAGAAAGCGGAAATATGGTTCCTAAGCTAAACATGCAGCAGCGTGCTATTTTCGAATGAATCCTTGATGCAGTCAATAGTCAAAGACAAGAGTTAATGTTCCTTTATGGTCATGGAGGCACAGGCAAAATATTTGTTTGGAAAACTCTAATATATACATTAAGGTCGCATCGAAAAATCGTCTTGGCTGTTGCATCATCGGGCATAGCTGCTTTGCTATTACCAGGAGGAAGGACGACGCACTCTAGGTTCAAACTACCGATCCATTTTACTGATGAATCAGTTTGTACCGTCAAGAAGAATACGCAATTAGCCAATTTACTTAAGGAAACAAACTTAGTCATTCGGGATGAAGCACCAATGAACGATCGCAGATGCTTTGAAACTCTCGATCGTACATTCAGAGACTTAGTTGACTGTCCAAACAACTTATTTGGCAAAAAGACAGTCATTTTGGGTGGAGATTTCAGGTAAACATTGCTCGTAAAGAAGTATGCAGCTAAAGAAGAAATAGTCGGGTCATCTATCACCCAATCTTATCTATGGCCACATTTTGATGTCATTTCACTTAAAGAAAATATGAGGCTACAACAGACATCAATGTCTGCTCAACAATACCAGCAAATGCAAATATTTTCTCAGTGGCTGTTAGACATCGGTAACGGTACCATTGGTGAACCAGATACATCTGATCCAGAAAACACATCCTGGGTCGATATACCAGAGACATACTGCTTTCCCGATACCGAAACAGTTCTACTACAGCTTATAGACTTTATCTACGATGACGAAAGCTTGCAAAGGCCAACTGCAAAGTCATTGCAAGAGAAAGCAATCGTATGTCCTAAAAACGAAACCGCAGATATGATCAATTCAAAGGTTCTCGATATGCTTAATGGAACTGCCTATACTTTCAAAAGCAACAACGAAGCTCTACCTAAGACAAATGACGGAGGTGCAACAGAATTACTTTATCCTATAGAGTATCTAAACACGCTTAAATTTCCAGGGTTACCTCAACATAATCTCATCGTCAAAATAGCAGCTCCGATAATGTTGCTAAGGAATCTTAATTTAGCTGTAGGACTGTGTAACGGTACACGAATGATCATTACATAGGTTCTTACGAAGATTATAGAAGCACGAATCGTTACAGGTATAAGGATGTCTCAAAAAGTCTTCATCCCGCGGATATTGCTGATTGAGAAGGACGAAAAGCTGCCGTTTGTGTTTAAAAGGAAACAATTCCCAATCAAACTATGCTATGCAATGACGATAAACAAAAGCCAAGGGCAATCGCTAAATAAAATTGGCATTTATCTACCAGAACCGGTATTTGGTCATGGGCAGTTGTATGTGGCACTTTCAAGGTCAACGTCTCCTCAAGGGCTAAAAATCATCATCAAAAAACAACCGGGGAAAAATTCAAATACCACCAAAAACATAGTGTACAAAGATTTCCTAAACCAAGTAACATTTACCCAGGTTCCTAATTGTTATATCGTTAGCTATAGTCAGCGACAAATAAGTTATTTCTTCTTATTAATTAGTTACCTATGGTAGAAACAAGTTACCACTCTTACCTACTTATAAGTATTCATGCACATTAACATTGTAACTTATTATGCACAAAAACACAAACTGTTTCTAACCAAACAAATGTTTTTGCACGAAGGCACATGGCAGAAGACTCTGAACAAAGCTCGCCACAAAAAACTCATGGAAAAGAAATCATTGCCGAACCAGAAAGTGCAAGCTTACTGAGCCTAAAACCAACGGATTTTGACAAATGCATATATGTCAAAGTTTATCGCAAATGGACAACAATTAATAAAGCATCAGTACCGGTTATGCATAGCTGCATTTTACTTGATCAGTAGGTACATTTCTATATTCCTAGACAAAACTATAGTACAAACTTACTAAGTTTATATTTATTTCCTCCATTTAGGGGGGAGCAATCCAGGCAAACATTAAGCCAGGCGAGAAAGACCGTTTTAATACCCTTGAAATTCACAAAGCATATAAGATCAAAGGATTTGGATTTCAAGACGCTACAGGATGGATGCAAACAGTTGAAAATCCACTGTCACTCGCTTTTGGAAATAACACATATATACAACCAGCAACAGACACCGGATTTCCATGCCACTACTTTAACTTTTTACAATATAGTGAACTACATTCAAGGATTGACAAAAAAGATAGGCTACTCACAGGTACATAATCTGACTTAAACTTATACTACAGTTAACAGCCTATTTTTACAAAGTAATTTCAATACTAACTGTGACAGTAACAGACTATATTGGTTGCATCCAATATGTGACTGAACTACTTCAATCAACTAAAACTACAAAAGAAGCTACAATTTGGAGAGATATTGGGATACAAAATCTAGAGTACGTAACCTTTAACTATACTAACTTTTTTCGTATTCCATATTTCCATTATAATACATTCACAATACTTATTTGTAACAGGGGTATAATTGTGAGATTTTCCCTATGGAATGAAAAGGCCCGTAATTTCAATATGAAAGAATATGAAGAAAGTGAAAAACCAGTTACAATTGCAGTAAGCTCATGGTGCGTAGGAATTGCACCAGGCTTTACCTCTCGAGAAGCTTACAACCTCCACCAGGCAGTGTACCTGATCGTTGTAGTATAGTATAGTGACAAGTACCGGGGGATTGATCGTTCAACTCAGGAATAGTGTCGCTAGGATTAGAAAGCCTAAGAACTAGGTCTAGAGGTGAGGAATGATTCTTTTTGTATTTTTTATGTTTTATAAAAGCAAATAAAAATCTCAGTTTTTGAAGGAGTGGGCGGAATTAGTTGCTAGTCAACTAACCCAATAACTAAGATGCAATTAAAATAAAATAATAAAAATGAAAATAAACTAAATTAAGATAGTGGTGTGAGCAATATATGGGAGAATTGTGTTTACTTAGATTTCACTACTCCCTAGATATCTTTTACAGGTTAATTACTTGTTACAGTTGCGTGGATGACAGATTGTATTCCTTAATACCATTCATGGGGTGGCGTACATACTTCCCCAATCCTATAAGCTCCTACTTCACTCCTATGTCGAGCCGGCTAAGAAGCTCCTAACATGGGATCACTAGAATTCGCTCATGCATTAAATACAATCATAAAAACCTAGTACACATCGGTTCATGTTTCTTAAGACGTTCAAGCAAGTTACACAATGGGGATCTACCAGTTTTCTTAAGCCTAACATTGAAATCATTCATCCATTACAACTATAAACAAGTAATCAACCTATAATCAACATCTAGGTTTCATTACATCTAAGCAAACACATGAAAGATCTAGCCTAGCATGTTATAATCAAGACGAGCATAAGATATATTCAAACAACACATAGACATATTAAATGAATTGAAAGAAGACTTATCTTAATTGAACATGAAAAGTTTCAAGGGGTGAAAACCCTTGAAAATACTGTTACAAACGACCTAGGGTTTATTAGGTTCGGCCCTAGAATTCTCCACACAAGTTCCTCTCCTAATGAATGAAAAATAGAAAAGTATATATAGATTCTGTGAGGTGACGGTGTCAAGAGTAAATTTCTGACGCCTTCATCTCGCCGCCAATAAAGTTCTCAGACTGCCTAGATCCGGGCCGTCACCAAAATAACTCTTGACGCCCTACTTCTGACACCGTCACGTTTTCTCTGGGTCGTCATGCATTTTTCTCTTGACGCCGTCAAAAATTCCTTCTTGACGCCGTCAGGTACTGTTCCCAGCAAGGAAAATTAAGTCTTTGCCGTTTTCTTCACTTTTATGCTCCAAAAACGTCCAAAATGCTTCCTTTTCCAGAATTCACTCCCAAAGTACCTAAAATCACAAAAGGAACGATTTAGGGCAATATTTGATCAAATAAATTCAATTCCGGGTTTAAATGACCCCCTAAAAACAGTTCACTTTTCGCCTCATCAGCTCATGTATCGTAAAAACCTACGGCGGTAAGCGAACTACTTTATACCTATCTTCATATGTTAAACATACAACCAATAATTGTTACATTACCTTATATAGGCCTCCAGCTTTCAAGCACAGCTGCAACTTACTGCTACTTGAACCCTGACATACCAGAAGCAAACGAGATTCGATCAGTGTAAGTAATTGAAAAAGAATAAACAAAAATATAGTAATAACGAACATCACTATAATACTAACAATATCACCTGTTATAAATACGCAGGTACAACGTTTTCCTCGAACCACCAGCAATATCAAATGTTCAGCACCAACGGTGTACAGACATGGAAGAAGAAAAAAAGAGAAACCGTGTCACAATAGCAGATTTGCTAAGAGAAAACCCACAACACCAAAAGGTATAAATCCAATACTAAATACTTACACTCAAAAGAAGATCAAATATCTTAAACCAAATAATTTTGCAGAATGTTCGGTTCACGGTTGTTGCAACCGTCGATTTTATCAGTGACAAGATGCCGTGGTTCTATACAAGGTGTACAACCTGTCATTCCAAAGTATCTGAAGGATGGTCACACGGACAATGCCGTCAAACAGACCCCAAATCTAGTATCGACTAAAGGTCAAAAAAATTTTATAAAATAATAAGTATAAACATATACTACGTTATTTAAATTACTGCATATCCATACTCATAATTATTCTAAAACCTTTGTTACAGCTATTGCTTCAAAGCATTTATCTATGATGATACCGGAAGAATAATGCTAACCTGTTTTAGTAATGAAGCACACTCAATAGTCACCGGCTGCAACGAACTTATTCAAGAATTGCAGGAAAGAGACCCATACAAAGTTCCACCAGAACTAGTTGCATTGGAAAACAAAACATATATATTTCAGCTACACTATGGTAATGACAGTACCAAAGAACAAAGGTTTTTATTTCTCGACAAAGCCTGGGAAATAACACCAACAATTGCAGCACCACCAGATGCAGATACAAAGACTCTACCAGCAAAATCAACGATTCAAACACAAACAACACCTACCCCTGTACCAGAACAAACCAACATAACAGAATCCTCTGCGATGAAAAATGAAAAAAGAACTACTAAAACGCGCAGAACACTATTTCAAACTACCGAAGGAGAAACAGAAGCATCAGGTAGCAAAAAAAGCAAGAAACTCGACTAAGAAAAATGTTGGCTACCAAGTCACACCAAACATCGGCCTCTTGCTTTGTAAATAAGTATGTATCTATAGCTATAGCAGTGTAAAACTGCTCTAAATAAAAGACAATGTACCTAGGATATCTTTTGTACGATAATAGCGCCGCAGTAATGCGCATACTGTATCTATCTAAATACTCTATCTTATCGTACCTTTAAAATATATTTTATCTTCTAAATAGCTTTGCATTGCTCGATGTTAAAAAGTTGGTTATCCAATAGCGACACAGTATAATAACACTAATTTACCAAGTTTCTGATAAAAAAATATCACTAGATTATGCATGAACAAATATAAAAGCAACATAAAACATACAACAAAACAACTGCTTCTTATTAAAAAACAACCAAAGTTACAAACTTTTACACAAACGCCACACCACAAAACACAACTCGCATCCAACAACAACACTTAAACATACAACAAGACAACCTAATCATGCTACAGACAAGCAGTTGCGTTTAACAAACCAAACCCTAATCACGGACATCCATGAGCATCACGTGCCGTCGCTTTTCATCTCTAGCACCACGAGCCACATCCAAAGCACCAACCAACGCTCGCAGAATTTCCCCATTCCTGCCTTGGGCTTTCAACAAAAACGAATTTGAAGCAATCTTTCAATTCGTTAGAACCACACACCTCTTTTAGCTCTTCAAAGTTTGGCATAGAAACCATCTTTTTTTTTTAAATATTTTCAAACAAAGACTACCAAACACAAGTGAAAATACCAAACACTTGGCAGCTACTTATGTACACAAATTTCTTAACTCAATACAGTGAAACTAACTAAATAAGAACACTGTTTAGTTTGTTTGTACTTCCTAGAAACCACTCCATGGTCCAATAATATTGCACAAAAAAAGCCTTATTCACTCTGTAAGCAACAACTATCAATTCCCAACCACAAAATAAAATAAGAAAAAGGTAGCATCAGTCTGCAACAACAAAATATTCCTCTCCAAAAAACAAAATAGTTAACAGTATTTAAAAGCATGCTACCCTTTCAGCCACAAACAAAGAATATGCAGATAAACATATCCAGTAACAATCACATGCTTCTAGCCTATTTTCACATTTAGAAAAAAAACTATAAACCTTTCTAAAACCAAATACAAACCTACAACACACCATAACTAAATATACTATAAGCTAAACCTATTTTCGTTTACTGTTACCCAAATATTTTTACCAAAATCATGTTAACTGCACAACACATGCATACATAAATGTTAGAAACAAACATCAACATATGACATTACTTACCTTTCAAAAATTAACAATGTTCTTAAAAACATCATAAAAAATAGCAATAACAACTGAAGTTAACCATAAACAACACATAGAAAGTCATACTTTTATTAATATTTACATAAACAATGATCAAATTCCAAGTACACTGGAACATTGATACATTGAACATACACACCATAATTTGCTACATAATACCCATGCCCTTTAACAGCCACCTAACTGACACAAAAAACTGCTACACTTCATAAACTTTAACTATACAAAAGAAAGAGACACAAGCAGCCTTACTAAAAGGTCTTAAGTTTCTCCACCATCCTCTATTTGTCAGCAGCACGCGAAGAAGCAACATAACTTTTCTTAATCAACCACCCCATTTCATCAAAATCCATTCGCTCCGCAGCTTTCAAATCCGACAAAAATTGAACCAACAGAGGATGAACCCCCATTTTCTTCAATTCCTTGATAATCCCATGCCTATGTTCAATCCTCGCTTTAACTTCCTCAATCCTTTTATTATAATCTATCTCATCAGACAAATAAGCATCCCTCTCTCGACAAAACACAGCCTCCAGAACCCTTTCAACTCGCCTGTCGCCAATTTGATTTGCAATTTGTAAACACCTGGGATATTTAGGAGCCATCTTCACAATTCGCAAAACCCTAATTATGAAATGTTTATCCCCAATTTTATCAATAAACGGAAACAACAACAAACACTAATGGACCATAGATAAAAAGGCCAAAAAATAAAACTAATGTTCCTTAGGCCCAAATAATACCAAAAAAAATAGCAAAAGCCCAATAATGTTTTAATATTAACTACATTACCAAATACTAGGGATAAGCACGGTACTGGTACTGGTACCGTAATTTTGGTACCAGTACCGGTACGGTTCCGGTTCGGTTTCGGGATTCGGTTCTAAATGCTCATCCCTACCAAATACCATATAAAAATCGATACGAAAATTTTTGTCAACTACAACGTCCCGCCGCAACTTGGCGGAATGGCGCCATACTCGTTCCCTTTACAAAAAGTAAAAAAGAAACACACAAACTTCCTAGATGGGTTGAGATCCGGTTCCAAATGGGCTATTAAGCAAAAAAGAAACAGCCCATATAAATACCTTAAACATAGTCAGTTTGCCTTATTTCACAATAATGGAATAAAACTGAAATTTTTATGGTTTTTGTGGTAATGTGAAGTTTGAGTGACTAAATTAGAGCACTCATGAAACTTGATTATGTTAATACAAATAATCGCCTAAAACGTTATTTCTAATTAATGATATTCTACGTTTTGGTACGTAAACAAGTTTTAAGTTTTACGTCGGTCAAAATCACTTAAGGTATGAATGTGATTATTACAACTTGCATAATGATCAAAGAAATTTTTTTTACAAATGCATAACATCTTACATTTTGTAAACTTACATTTAAAAGTTTGCTTCCATTTTTAATTACAACATTACTTTTATTTATGAAAACATGTTTTAATTTCAACTAGCCAAAATCTTTTCTTTGGGAATCTCATTAGGTAATAATTCAAAATACTTGTGGAAAGAATAAAATGTATTTTTGCTTGGAACTTGGAAGACATAAACATGCTAGTTTTAGATTAACTACTCTTGACAATTGAAAAGCGTCATTTTTTTTAAAGAAATTGAAAGCACCTAATCTATTTTGATTCAGCACTATTTAACAATTGAAAGTGTCTTATTTTACTTTATACTAGTATCATACAAGGACGTCACTTAGCTTAATGATAAAATATGTTTTTTAAGGTTGATATTAAAATTCATGAATAAATTTGAGGTGATTTTGACTTATTATTTGAGATCATATTTAAATAGAAGTTTTAAATATCTATAATACTATAAGATTCAGTCCCTAAATTTAATGTGGAGTTATGATGATAGAGTTTTTAGAGTTAGAAACAAGTTGGAGTCGTTTAGTAGTTACATAGAGTACAAGATAGCTAATGCTCGGAATTCAATACAACCTCATAATAACTATACAATCATGAAAGGAGATGAAGTGCAAGGGTTGCCCGAATTGATCACATGCATTTAGTATAGAATTAAAGTCGGTTAGATGAAGTGCAAGGGTTGCGAAAGGTTGCAAGAATAATTAATGATTTAACCTAATTCATGCCTATATAAACCGGCGAAAATCACATTTAGTATGTACATTTGAAGATGATTCACACATCTTTTAGATCTTTGATCGTTGGTAGCGGTATGTAAATTCTCTTTTGCAACATTTTGGAAATGATTCACACATCTTTTTAGATCTTTGTAATTAACTTGGTCTTTTTTTTTTTCTTAATTTAGTTATCATACGCAGGTATCATGAAAATCACACAAGATCATGCAAGCTCAGATAAATGGAACCAAAGATTGGGATACCAACTATTTTCATTGTTTCTTACATATTTAGGTGATTGTTATAGATAAACATATATATAGATATATGTATTATGTTAATGCATTTTCATATACAAGTAATTTATGTGCGTTTTCTATTGATGTAGCTCACATGTGCGAATTGATTCAAGAAAATGTGCACGAGCATGTATGTAAAGTAACATTTAAATGGTTAAATGATACTTTTTAGCGTGATTAGTTTATGTAAGTAGTTGCTTTCGAATGCTCTTTGAGAAATATTATAATGAATTTATTGTGTGCAATTGAATTATTATTGAAAAGAAGAAGGTCCGCGCATCGCAAAGTATTTTCTTTTTCTATATGTAGAATCATTAGTTAGAAACCAATATTTACGCCCATTAAATGAGTTTGCCATAATAGCAAAATACGACATATTAAAAATATCACATTGAGTAATGAATAGAAAGGAAAAAATACATAATTTTGACTTAAATCCGTTTGTAAATTATAATATCAAATAAAAAAGTTGAGTTTTAAACATAAGCAAAAGTTCAAAATTTTATCGAAAAACAAAACCGGTTCATTTAATGTGAAGTATATACAACATCGAGATGAAAGTGCAAAGCTTGCCGAAATTTATCACATGATATTTAGTAATTAGTATAGAATTAAAAGTCGGTTATGGATTGAGAGTTGCAAGAATAATTGATGATTTAACCTAATGCAATATATATAGATATATGTATTATGTTAATGCATTTTCATATACAAGTAATTATGTGTGTTTTCTATTGATTTAGCTCACATGTGCGAATTGATTAAAGAAAATGTGCACGAGCATGTATGTAAAGCAACATTTAAATGGTTAAATGATACTTTTTAGCATGATTAGTTTATGTAAGCATGCAACCTGAATAATGAATATAAAAGAAAAAGTACATAACTTTTGCTCAAACCCATTTGTAAATTAAATAAATTAAGTTTAAGACATAATAGTGGAGTCCAAAGGTTTTATGAATTATTAATAGTGTGTAACGATTCATAATTGGCCCTAATTAATATTCATTTAGTTAGCTATTTAGAATTGAGTTTATTGATAAAATTTATTAATATAAGTTAGACTTCAATGTTAATTTTCAATGAAATTAGTTGTACAATAAAATGAGATGAAGCTAAAAAGGTTTGTAACGATTTTTATACAGTTTATGTAGTATTATTATATATACATTATTACACAAACTTTAACTTACAAACTTAATAAAGAAAATATTTAACGCACATTAAACTATGACCAATTAGATAGACCCCGTGTGCTTCATATTACCATGCAAAAACCATCTAATGGACAAGTATTGTAGGGCTAAGTAATAGACAAAAAAAAAGCCATTTTTTTATCATGCAAATAAATAATAGGCTAAAAGAAATAAAGATATCACAACTTATTAACCAAAAGCTCATATATAAAATACAACACCACAAAAGCAAAACAACATCAAACAATTTAAAATTTTTATACAAGAAAGTTAAAACATTTCATACAACATACTAAACAATAATTAAGTATACACTCGCCAATATACAGAAAGAATACGCGATTAACAATTAGATTCTTAGCCCGTGCGTAGCACGGGTTCTGCATGCCTCGTATATAGAAAGTGGCACTTTTATTAACATACTTAATTATGCTACAAGATTTTGAGTCGAGTTATTTAACAAACCAAACATTCCTCACATACCAAGGACTCATCCCCACCATCCATCTAAAAAGGAAATCAATGGTTGAGATTAAAAGGATTTTATTATTTCACCTATTTTTTATAATTTAAATATCTCTTAAACCGTTAATCCTTAAGCGAAAATAATTACACCATCGCGACGGGCATTTAATTATCTTTCTATAGACGGGCACTTTGATATACTTTCGAAAAAAAATCATTTTTTTCACCTTTTTTTTTTCTGGCGAAAAAAAAATCATATATGATATTGCATATCATATATGATATGTAATATCATATATGATATGTAATATCATATATGATATTACATATAATATCATATATGATATTACATATCATATATGATATTATATGTAATATCATATATGATTTTTTCGGCCACGAAAAAAAAAACGTGAAAAAAATGAAAAAAAAAAAAAAATTGTCGAAAATATATCAATTACCCTATCTATAGAAAGATAATTAAATGCTCGTCGTAACGGTATATTTTTTTTGGCTTAACGATTAACGGTTTGAAAGATATTAATATTTAAAAAAAAAGATGAAAGTGGGTTTTTTAAATTGTTGGGATTAATCTCATCCATTAGATCAAATAAAGATAGAGGGAAGATGGAGGGTGAAGATTAGTCCCTTGGTATGTAAAAAAAGTTTGGTCCTCAAATGATCTTTACTCCAAGACTTTAGGGTACTTTTGTTTCGTGGGAAAATTATTAAAAAAAAAAGTATTATATTTGTCATGGTTTTGTTTTTAGGGTAGCGAATAATTTTTTTTTTCTTTTTTTTTTACTTTTGAGGGTAATTTTCTTTAGGGTATTTTACGAAATTTCTGAACATTTTTGCCCCTCTTAGCTAATAGAAAAAGAGAAAAAAAAATTCCCGAAAGGCAAAAATGTCACATAATAACCTAAAGAGGATGAATTTGAAAAAAAATTACCATCAAAAGTAAATAAAATTGTTCGCTACCCTGAAGACGAAACCATGACAAGTATGATACTACCTCCGTCCCAAAATATAAGTTCATTTCTGATTTTTCAAAGTCTATCCATTTCAACTTTGACCTTAATTATTTTTTTTCATGTTATATAATACTTGATGAAAAATATACCAATGCAAATGCATTTAAAACACAAGTCTATTTATATATTTTGAATCAAGTTTTATATAACACGACAAAAAATAATTAAAGTCAAAGTTGGAATAGAAAAACTTTGAAAATGTCAAAATGGAATTATATTTGGGACGGAGGGAGTACTTTTTTTTTTTAATAATTTGCCTTTGTTTCATTAAGATGTTTTAGGTGTAAATCTGACTATCACATCTTACCAGTAAAAGCTAGAAAGTCTAAATTTGAACAAAATAATGTTGTTTGTTTTTATATAATTGTTCGAATGATTTTAATTACTTGTTTTTGCAATTTATTTAAGTAACTCATGTAAATATAAAACAAGACTTTTTATCATATAAAATAGTTAATAAACCATCAAATATATTATATTAATATGAGTCTCTAATCTCTTATCGAGTAAGAGACAGTAAGACAAGTTTCACACCTCTTACTAAGTACTGTAAGATATTATATGTCTAACTGGGTATGACTTAAAAAAAAAAAAAAAAAAAAAAAAAAAAAAAAAAAAAAAAAAAAAATCTGCCTACCTCTTATTAGTAAGAGTAAGAAGACTAGTAAGATTTTTTTTATTTTTTTTCTTTAAAAAAAATAAAAAATAAAAAACCCTTCAGATATGAATTCTATTTTTTATTTTTATTTTCAAAAAAGATTGAACAGGCTAGTAATTTTATCATTTCGAGAATAATAAGCTGAATTAACTGATTGTGAAGCTTTGTTAAGAGGTTCTTACAAAGATAAACTTTATATAATTGCCTTCAAATTTTATTCAAACATTAATGCAAACCAAATTGACAAAGAACAATACGTTATACGTACATATGTACAAAAGATAACAAGTCCAAACAACAATCGATCATATTCACGAAAGTGAACAAATTATTGAAACACATCATAACTTGAAATCGAAATCAGCAAATCAAAATCACATCAACGAGAACTCCAAAAGCTTACAATGACTAGGGACACAGCCATGCATGTCACCTCTAGTGTTGTAAAGCTGCAAACACAAACATGTTCTTCTTTCACTTGGCGGGAGGCTGGTTTTCCACGGGTTTTTCTTTATGAGTCGTCTCATGTCGTTGTATCTTGAGTTTAGCCGCTTGTTGATCCGTTGTCATAACCTCTCCAAGGGCATTACGCTCATACTATATAACACATAGAATAATAAGTTTAGCAGAAATTAATAAATAAAAGGAAAAAGAATCACTTTATATAAGTGATATATATCTCACCCGTTCAAGAAAAAGTGTACAAAACATAATGTTCTAAAAAAAATGGTGTAACAATTTATGAAGACATGGAAAAAGTTATACACAAGCATGAAGATTAGAGAGTAAGTGTTACATATGATCAACTTTCTATCCATATTTCCAAGCGAATTTAAACGCATTTGTTCGAAAATTTGTCCACACACGTTCACAAGTATAAACACTTATATAAGTGTTACTGTGCCAAAATAATAATAGTAATATGTAGATGTATAATTGACATTTGATTTAATGTAGTGAAGAATAAAGATCTTCATGACATAAAAAGTGCTCGATAGCTTAAGAAAAAAATATAGTGCTTGACAATGAATAAGAATATACGGTACCCTTATGCAATATCCAGGTTCAGCAGCGCAAAAATAACCACTAGGGCAACAATATATGGTTCCCTCGCAGCACACTGCATCTGGTAGAGGGCAGCAACCGTAACCTGCCACTTCGGTACAACACGTCTCCTCACTGTAACACGATGGGCCGCCATTACATAGAGAGTTGGTAACTGCCAAAGATGAAACATAAATGAACAAAAGAACAAGAGTGAGTATGGAATTTGAGGTACTCATTTTTGTGAGCTAATGAATGAATCTTTAAACTTGTTTCCTCATTTATAGAGGAGTTAGTTACATGTTTTGTCCTTGTGGTTTATATAAATTGGCGCCTTTAGTCCTTTTCTCATACGTAGTAATAACTAGACTTAATTACAAGAGTCGTTTAATTGTTGGTACAATTTAGTGCCCAATGATCCTCAATTAAGATTTGAATAAAAAATACTCTAATTATAAATGAAGTCCATGAATGTCAATGTCAAAAACATTCAGTGAGTCATCTTTAGAGTTCTTCAGAGTCTAAAGAAAGACTCGTCACTCTCTAAGGCCATCCACAATGGGCTTATGTGGCACATGTTCAATAGGAAAAATAAACCTATGTGACATCATTCAATTCATTGTGGGTTGTTACATGTCAGCGTATGTTTAATTGCCGTGGGTCTCTGAACAAGTGATCAATGAACCTTCTTTTTGTCACTTTTATTATTAAACAAATAAATGCTTGTTATAGTGGGATCGTGGTTTTTGCCACTTTTATTATTAATCAAGTTTAATGGGTTGTGAAGGTTCTCATGTGGCATTGTATTGCATCTTGAAATATACCATGTATTGAGGATGCCCTAAGACAGAACTCGGCTTGTGAAGTCCCTGAACCAAGAAGAATATGCTAGAGTCAGTAAGAGAAGACAATGGCTCACTGAGTCCCCTTTGATATTCTCAAACAAACCAAGACATCCTAAACTTATATACTTAGAAAAAGTATCTAAGTCCTTGAAATAAATAGGCAGGAACTTTATTGAAGTGATATCTTAAAGCTACTTATCAAGAAAATCAATAATGTACAAGAGTTGGTATAAAAGGGGTAAATAGTTGTCAATATTGTAACTTGAAGTAAGGTTGGACGTGTTCCAAGAATAGAAGCATTAAATGCAGTAAGGTATCAGTGTATCTTCCTAGTTAGATATTTGACATGTCGTTATTACCTCACAGGTATCCTCCTATAACTAAGTCCCTGAACTTCCTCAGCAGTTAAAATAGTTCTTACTTAAACATATACATTTGGTTTATGTTTAAGAAAGTGAGGAGATCACCTTACATTTTGTCATACAACTTTGATTGTTATTCCGTAAACAATCATAATAAATTATTTGATTCATTCAAATAAAAATTTGGGGCAACTACAATTATATCCTTACTAAAGTTCAATATTACATTAATGTCCTTCTCACTTTTAAAATTACGTGAATATCATTCTCAAACTTTTGTAATTACATCAATATCTTTTTCAAACTTTAAATTCTCGTATATATCCCAAAATCAACATGTTCTGTCATCACTCGAGGCTAAAAATATATATAAACAAATAAATAAATATAAATAATATGTTCTTTCATATATATATATATATATATATATATATATATATATATATATATATATTACTACCTTATAATGTATTTAGGACATCTATATTTAGAAGTCTTAAAAAAATAAGACAAAAAACATTTCCCGAATAAGAAATAACAAAGCATTTAGTTAGATTGTTACATTGTTAATATATTTATGACTAATTACAAGCCATTTAACTGACTATATGAATCACTTTATGACTAATACAAAAATTATAGGTGATGTATGAATATAAAACATATATGAAACAAATAAAGGCAGCGGAAAATATCGCCAACAACGGATCCATATAGCCATATGATCAATCAATAAGATAAACAAGATAGTTATACCTTTGTAGCGTGATTCGGGAGTCACCAACAAACACTTATCCCACGAATGAATCAAGAAACTCTAAGAGATCAATGAAGTCAATCTCTTCTATGTGTGAAACACACTACACGTCCTTGATCACCAATTGATGCTAGTCTAACCCCATAACAACGATCATTGCAATCACCTTTACAAGATAGAGCCAAGTAAAGATCAAAATCAAAACCCTAAGTGGGAATTTTGTTTTTGCCGTCACTTTTTAGAGAGGAAGAGGGGAGAACGTTTTTGGAAGTCCTTTTATGATAAGTAATCAATCAAAGACTAAATCAACTTTGATCTTATCATTATCAAGTTACACATAGCCCCTCCAGCAAGCTTACAATGCCTCTTTTCCCCTCCATATGGCTGACCATCATAAGGGCCCTCAATGGGCTTGCTCATTGTTGGCCCAGTCCAAAAACATTAAGTCTAACTTAGTATTTATTGGCCCGTTATTGATCCCGAGTTACGTAGTTGTTTATATATTGTAAATACGATAAATACAATCTATAAAATGGTGTCTCTGTGTATAAGTGTGTGACCCCATAGGCTCACATATGTCTAGCCATATAATTATTTATTATGACACGAGCATACTCCAACAGCTCCCACTTGCGACGTCATAATAATCAAGTAATTATACAAGCAAAGGTTAGCGTCTAGTAACATGCCAATGCCCCTAGAAATATGTGAGGGTAGTTTCTTAAACTTCTCATTTACATGGTTTATATGTCATCCATCCTTTTGTTACAGATACTATGTTGAACACTAGACATGGATCGAAGTCATTCTATTTGTTCAACTATTATGTTTCTCGATCTAGATATTGAACAAGATTACCAAGTGAATTAAGATTCATCTTAATCTCATTTGGGTACGGCCATACAAACATCCTTTCAATTCATCGAGGGGGCCAATAGTATCTAACTCCATGACATGTGGAGGAACAAATCCTATTTTGACTGCACGTGTCATTCATGTGTTTCAAATCACTCCTGAAAATGGTTTTTATAACTACCTTATTTAGGACAGCGTTTAACCATATCAAAGAATAAAATTTCGCACATGCAAGACCTACTTGCATCTCAAGTCTAAGGATAAGAGACATAACCATTTGCGAGATTCACTATTGACGCCAATCCATGCAGTGAATTCTCGAAGATTGGGTCAGTCCAATGTTCATCACAATGAACAACATATGAGTTTGGCAAATAAATCACCAACACGCTCACATTTTCCTTAATTTGATGATACTCCCGTATCGTCAACTAGCAATGGACAATTTTAGTATAAATAAATTATTCATGGATTAAACATGCAAATATAGAACACAGTAGTATAAATGAAGACGATAATACCCGGTATATCAATTCATTATATAATACGACTGCTTACAGTTCTATTATCCAAATACTAAAAATAGATATGCACAAGACTACATACAGATCGGAATCCGATGTTTCCACCATGATCAATTTTGTTGTACAAGACAACAAGTAGTCATCTGAGTAAACTTTGAGAATACTTGTTTCAAAATTCAAAAATATTTTGAATGATGATTGTCCTTTTGTATGTGTGCAATCAAGTACAATACGAGTATTGCAACAATACATTCCATAGTGTGTTTGAAGCTAGCAAAACACCTACTTTAGACAGTCATTATAATAGTTTACCAAACTGTAAAGTATTCTTATTCTTTTAATGTATAATGCATTAATGCTCTCAATTGAGCACTTCTAGTTAGAGGTGTCATCATTCATGATGTCATCCTACTACGACTAGGGTTGAGCATCATCTCAGTTATATAAGCATCAATGAATGAAAGTATAACAGAGCTCCTTGAATATCCGTAAACATTTTGAACAAATCTTTGGTCCTCTGTAGGTCCATTAGGTTGTTCGTTTAACAATTATCTAACGACTTTCACTTTGATATTTGTTGTTACCAACTCATCTTGCATTCATACAAATGATATAAATAATCCAATACATAGTATGACTTACATAATGAGTCCTTTAGTCAAACTTAATATTTCCATTCATGCATTCAATCTCATCATGTAAGATTGATCATTGAGACTCCCCTCAATGACATGTCATATTGTGTTTAGATTATTAACCGCTTATGTTTATTCTAATAAACACATGCAACAAGGTTTTATGTTTTATTTCCTAAATTCCTTAATTGAAACTTCATTCCAGGCTAAGGATTAAAGTCTAGCTTAGATGGAATATTGTTTCTTATATGTTAACAACATCTGAGATTTAAGAAAATAAATTCATTTATCCTACTTGCACTCTGAGTTCTCGGGAGTAATCTTATTTAATCAAAATCAAATTAACGATTAAATTAATATCTCTGCTCCTAGATGCATGATCTAATCCACACCTAGATTCTTATGTCTTGCATAATAAAGATTATACAGATTCATAAACCCTTTTTATTACTCATCGTCCTCTCAAAAGTAATCAAAAAGTGTTTTGTAATCCCATTGTCATATTTCATTTACATGAAAACAGGTATGACAATTAATCATCTTTATACATTTAATGTTTGTAGGTATGAAGATTTAATCATAATCAATTTCTTGAGTACGAGTAAACTCCTTCTACTACGCATGCATTAAATATGTCTACAAGTTTGTCCTTATGAGTCTTCTATTTCAAGAAACTCATTTTAAACCTCACAGTCTAACTGATTTGGTAAGAGATCAATCAAGCTCCACGAGTGATTGTCTTTCAAGGACTGCATCTTATCATTCATAGTTTTGAGCTATTCATCAGATTCAAGATCTGATAGTGCATCTCTTTAGTTAGCAGGTTCACTATGATCCTCCAACTTATGTCCCTTAACATTGATATAAAATATATCATTTAGGTGTTAGGGGTATCCTTGCGGATTTATGAATGAGAGATATCAATCTATGGTTTAACATATGTATGTTCAACCTTAGTATGACATTAGCAAGTGTACTCAGAAGGTTGTGTATTTAGCTCTTGAATGACTTCAAGATCTAAAGGTGCTCCCACTTGCTTTTGTAAGTGGAGACTAATCTCTAAGTACTCAGCATCTTGATTAACAATAAATTGTTTTCAAGTGGGACATCCAAAATACATCGTTAGTTCTTGACTCTAGTTTGTTAATTACTTACTCTTAGGTATTTAACACATTCAGAACTAAAATCAAGACATAATGGGATTCATCCCATTCCATAATACAATGGTGTCTTAAATTCCTTCTGGGTTGGAACCATATTGGGTGTACGCATGGCACATCCAATTTTCTAACCTTGATTGCTTTTGAGGTAAAAGAGTTTAAGTCATCAAAGATCAAATGATATCCATGATGGACATACCATAAAGTTGTGGTATTCCACGTGGATAGATGTTGTAAGACTATCACACAACTCATTAGATGAACTTATACTCTTTGGCTTACGTATCTGCCAACCAAGTCATACCAGATGGCATCAATAGTATTTTTAGCCTACTGCATACTTTATATTTAAAGTCTTTGACCAAGTCAATGACTTCATGTGTATGTTTTAACTAGAAAACATAAACATTAAATAATTTATTATACGTCGTAAGTGTACATGTCTTTAACAAGAAGACATAACAAATTAACGTCTTTACTTTACGTTATAAGTCTTTCAACAATTAACGGAATTGATGTTTATGTCTTTACAAGAGACCTAAACATATTCATCTAAAGTAATTATGAGTGCCGACAATTTGCCTCAATAATGATTTCAAGTTAATTACATACTTCATGATTATGAATTTACAAGAAGACGTAATCATATTTACTAAACAATTCAGCAATTATGTTGAAGTAGCTTTTCATGCTATCTTGACATTTTTTCTAATTAGGGCAACATACATTTTATGTGTATAAGTCCTAGTAGAACCTTATTTTTCTTACCTTGCAGTTAAGAAAAACTATTAGTCATATTGTTATATGTTGTACCTTGCACACAATTAAGATTTCTCCCACTTGTGCATGGCACAACATTATGCAAGCAAATATGACAATGTCACAGACAACATATGATTTTAGTCAAAATCAAAATATAGATTTGTAGAACTTTTATCGCTTTTATAATGAATCATGCATAACAATTTTATTGATAACATTTCAGGAAGCAACATCAGGAACGCGACAAGTTATCTAATAAAATTTATGCAATGGTTCTCATAAAAAACTATGATGCTTCATATGTGGAAAGTAATGTATTATTTCAAGACAATCTAGAAATAAGATGGGCAACTTGTAAGTTAATAGAGCTTACAACTCCCACTGGATTAGAGCATTACATGTGTTTCGTCACCAGTAATACAATCATTTAGCTCCCACTGGATTAAAAGTGTTACATCACCAGTGGAGAGTGAGTGATGATTGGATACTTTCCTGCTTTATTTGAATATCTACACATTATTGCTAATGTGAGTCACTATGACTAGTAACATGTACTTAGGTATTCAAGGAAGTGCATCAAGTTCTAATATATAGATGATGGGCTAGCCATCATTTTAAACTTGAAAATTAGGCATGCAGTTCCTCCATGTTTATCGGGTTAAGACACATTGCTAGGTAATCATGCTAGTAATTGCCTTTACCACTGTTCGGTTTATTGATATTTCCGTTTTCTAATTATTTTAACTCATATTAGTTTGGTAGCTATAGAAAACATGTTCTCTAGTTATCTAAATATCTTATATTTCTTGAAGGTTTCAAAACCGGAACTAGGGTTATAAAACGAACTTGAAAGAATAAGATGTGCAAACATACTTAACCGTTTTGACTTTACAAGACATCACGATTTCTAGAGTAAGTATGCTTTGAGTTTGATTAGAATTAGGACAATTCAAATATTCCTATTAAGGATAGGAACAAGTCTCTTTCTTACAAGGAAAGGAAGACATAGTTTGATCCTTTTAACAAGAAAAGAACAAACTTTTGTTTACGATTTGTGTTGCATTAATTCATTAATTGAATTCTCAAAGTTCATATTTAGTATTTTCGATAAGTATCCTTTTATGAATTAATTACCCCATGTTTACAATTTAAAACAATTAATTTACGTAAAAGGCTAAGATCCACATTGTGCTTCTACTATCACATCAATTGATCTGCTAGCAATAGTAGATTCAATTGGTAGGCGACGATCACCAATTGCATTATAAGTGCAACTCTTAGATCTTTATGGGACCCATGGCACTAGTGAACAAGCAACTAGTGTCATGTAGGCATGTTTAGTCCCATCTTTGCCTCGAGTCAAGGTCTCACCGCTTAACTCGATTAAGTCATCCAATTTGAGAACGTGCGAGAATATATCTAGGTCTCACGCATAGAGAATAGTCACCTTGGGTTACAATTCAACCTAGGTCCCACGCATAGGCAAAAAGTAATTGCAAGTGTTCTCAAAAATTGGACAGCTTGACTTAAATTTTGACGGGTAAAAGTTTTTGATGAGAATCAAAAGGTGTACGAAAAGGGCATGCATTCATCCTTCGTAGCACAAGTTAAAAACATTTCTTAACTTAAGTCTAATCATTGTTTTAATTTATGTGTGTCAAGTTGTCCATTTTCATGACTAATATAAATCCTACGTGGATAATAAAGTTTGGACAATACATAAATAAAATAATATACATAACAAGTTTAGGTGTTATTTTAAGAAACAATGATTTTAAGTTTCAAAAACTTAGTAAAACTAAATCATAAGACTTAGTTTTGAAAATGGTTTGTGTTTCGTTTTAAGTTTTATAGAAAACTATTTGCAATTTTACATATGAAACAAGATATATAAAAAGCAAAACAAACACACAACCACAATATGCAAAGCCTCAACCGATGAAAAAAACTATGCTTGGTCTCGTGAGCCATCACGAGAACCAAGAGTCAACTGGGGACAACCACACAACCACACGGAGGACTCCCACTTGCTCCAAGACAATCAAGAGCAAGTTGGAAGCCCATGATGCACATGAAAAGTAGTTTCTGTCTTTCCAGAATTTCAGTGTTAGAGGGCCCGAAAGTCCATGAATGAGGCTTTCCCGGGCTTAGCTCAAAACTAGAAAGTTGTAGGCCCATTTCTTGGGTACCTGAAAAAAAAAATTCAGCCAAAAAGACCTTACCAATCACCGGGAAACTCCGTTTTACCAACTGGTGTTCCAGCAGTCATTTTTCGGCAAAAACGTCTTTAACTCTTTCGCCATTCACCACCAAGCCACGATTACATTATATTGAAAGTAAAATACAATTAATCTACTTTTAATCTACTGTAAAAGTGCCCAAACAATGGCTACAACCAAAAGAATATAATTACATAAATGCCGAAACAATGGCAAAAAAACCCAAAACACGAAATTAAATAACATTCACAACCATTCAATGCACAAGTGGTCTAGGTTTTCATCGGATTTGCATATAAACATAATTATACCATAATATTATGAATGAAACATGGTGTTGGCTAACTCCATGGACAAACATGCATGTATTTGCCATGGAAAACAAAATAATAACAAGAATTAAATTGTTAGCCAACGAAAATGAAGAAATTAATTGACAATAATTAAAACCCCGTTAGGTACGTGTTTCCTATGACTTAAGGGTCAAAACCCACTGATATTAGGACCTTTCAAATACCATTTAACCACAGAAAATATGGCCTTAGGGGCTGAATTAAAACCGATCAAAAACACCCGTTTTAGGCCCTTTTTCATGTACCCGATAAGTAACCAATTAGCGTATGCATAACAAATGGCCATGGGACCAAAAAGTTCAGATCATAAGACCCCTAAAGGTTCTTCCTATGAGAAAAAAATTGGAGCCCTAGGGCTGTTTTAACCATGACTTCAAAAATCATCAAAAAAACACCCGTTTTAGCCATTTTTATGCATACCCGATAATCATATGGCACATATGATGGCTCGTGATACCACTATAGGTGATGTATGAATATAAAACATATATGAAACAAATAAACGCAGCGGAAAACATCACCAACAACGGATCCATATAGCCATATGATCAATCAATAAGATAAACAAGATAGTTATACATTTGTAGCGTGATTCGGGAGTCACCAACAAACACTTATCCCATGAATGAATCAAGAAACTCTAAGAGATCAATGAAGTCAATATCTTCTATGTGTGAAACACACTACACGTCCTTGATCACCAATTGATGCTAATCTAACCCTGTAACAACGATCCTTGCAATCACCTTAACAAGATAGAGCCAAGTAAAGATCAAAATCAAAACTCTAAGTGGGAATTTTGTTTTTGCCGTCACTTTTTAGAGAGGAGGAGGGGAGAACGTTTTTGGAAGTCCTTTTATGATAAGTAATCAATCAAAGACTAAATCAACTTTGATCTTATCATTATCAAGTTACACATAGCCCCTCCAGCAAGCTTACAATGCCTCTTTTCCCCTCCATATGGCTGACCATCATAAGGGCCCTCAATGGGCTTGCTCATTGTTGGCCCAGTCCAAAAACATTAAGTCTAATTTAGTATTTATTGGCCCGTTATTGATTCCGAGTTACGTAGTCGTTTATATATTGTAAATACGATAAATACAATCTATAAAATGGTGTCTCTGTGTATAAGTGTGTGACCCCATAGGCTCACATATGTCTAGCCATATAATTATTTATTATGACACGAACATACTCTAACAAAAATGACCAACGGTCAATACGTTTTTTATGTGGTCAATACGAACATTTTAACATTCCCCTTTTTATCTCCTAACAAACCCTTATATGTGCCTTCTTCCTTCCACAAATCATAACCGTAATTATCTTTCATAACATTATAGCCTCACCATTTCTCTCATCACCTTTGGTAAAAATCAGCAGTGCCTATCGTCTCTCGCTTGTCGATCATGAGCTCACTAAACTCAACGGTAGATCTATGTCTATCATTTGCAGGCGACGGCCCTCCCGCATTTACTTTTGTATCCGCCGATTTCGTCGCCTTTATTTCTGCTAACGATATGTGCAACACACCATCAAGTTGTAGTTTTTACTCTTGATGCTCACCGGTTTGATGGGTTTTGCAGCACGCCTATCTTTACGTCAAATCGACCAATGTTCGTTTGACGAGTTCGAACGCAGATGTTAAAAGCAATCTTTTTTTCATTCTGCTATGACATGAGCAGATCCATCATATGCCGCCCATGTGTGTTTCGCATTTGGTTAGTGTGTATCATTTTTGGTTATTAATTAGTCCTGTATTAGTTTTCTCTGATGACTCACGTGACATCTTCCAGCAAGCGTTTTTTGATGTGGTACCCGATTTATCATTGGTTGTGTATGAGTTATGAAGCCATATGCTATGTTTGAAATCTTGTTGTGTGTCTACGGAGAACCATCGTAAGTCTTTCAAGTGATACATGTTCTTATCTTCTGGTGAGGCTTAACGTTGATCATGGTTTTCGAATCTTTTTAGTGTTCGTATCAAAGATAGAGTCTTTGTATCAACCGTTATTAAAGGTTGAACATCTGTGTATAAAAGATACATGTGTGGCAAAGTTAGTCATAAAAGTACATGATCTTTAGTTGTTGTGTAATAGAGATTGTTGTTTGTGTATAATCAATAGTTTTTTACGAATCGATGCGTTTCAAAGAGATTGTAGTTGTGTACTTTATCTTGTGTATCAATTTTTTTGACAGTGTGTATAAAAGAGCAAGAGCTAAACTTTCTAATTGTAGTTGGCATTTTTGTGTGTATGTAAATTACATTTTATTTTGTATTGATGTATATTTTTAATTTATGTCTAAAAAATGCTATGTATGATACTTTCTTTAATTCGAACCTGCATTGTTATGATTTATAGTTATTTTAATAAAAAGTTGCCATAATTTTGTAAAGTTGTTGTTAAAAAAACATATAAATGCATGAACAACATTTGCTCGCCAAAACATTTTGTTACCGTGTACCCGCCGCCGCATTGCGTGGGTACCCTACTAGTATATATATATATATATATATATATATATATATATATATATATATATATATATATATATATATAGGGTAAAGTTAAAATAAAAAGACAAATATCCGTATAAAGAATAAAAATAAATTTTTTTTAAAAAGTTCTCAAAAAATTCCAAAAAAATTCCACAAGATCGGGTATGTTGGTGCCTAAAACTTTTGTGAAAGAAGTTTTTCTAATTTTGAGTTTTTATACGTTTTTTTAATGCACAAAAAACGAATTTTAATGCGCAAAAAAAAATTAATGCACAAAATTTTCAACTTGGTTTAATTAGATGCACAATATTATTTTGATGAAAAAAGTCAAAAGAAGTTGGGTCCAAAAACGAATTTTTGATACACAAAAAAGCGATTTAATGTACAAACGTATTTTTTTATAATTTTTTTTCGGATAAAGTATCCACTTTTAGATAAACTTCCTTTATAACTTTTTCATGCACCAACATACCCGATCTTATGAAAGTTTTTTGAAATTTTTTGAGAACTTTTAAAAAAAAAATCTTTTTATTCTTTTTACAAAAATTTGTCTTTTTATTTGATATATATATATATATATATATATATATATATATATATATATATATATATATATATATATATATATATTTGTAATTATGTCATCATGTTCTTTCATCAATCATGGCCAAAACATTTATATGAATAATATAATTATGATGAATATAAGAGATAAATAATAGTTTTTTTTATTTAAAATCAATATAATAATAATTTAATTGATTTCTGGATATATATGAGAATTTAAAAGTTCGGAAAAGAATTGATGCAATTACAAAAATTTGAGAAGGATATTTATGAAAGATATTTATGAAAATGCGAAGGATATTTACGTAATATTTAACTTTAAGAAGAATATACATGTAATTCTCTCTAAAAATGTAAACATGAAAAAACTTTGTTTTGTTATTTTGTTTAAATTATTTTAGTATACTAGATTAACGTGTTTAAACATACATCAATTTGACATGAATAGTGATTTGACTTAGTTCTTAAGTTATACTCCGTAATCACTTTAAAAGGACACTTGTGTTTCATAGCGACGACTTTGAAAATGTCATTGTAACGTATAACCTACATTTCGTGAAAGTATGATATGTTATTGATTATTTCTTATACATTTGCAAACAGAATATTATTAAGATATATAGTCAATGATTATGAATGCATCAAAAGTACAAATTTAATTGTGCATTCCAGTTTTTCTAAGCCTTAACATTTTACACGACTCGTGTTTCTTAGCGACGACTTTGAAATGTCATTGTAACATATATCCTACATTTCGTGAAAGAATGTTATGTTATTGATTATTTCACAAATTGATTATTTCTTATACATTTGCATATAAACTATTATTAAGAGATATAGTCAATGATTATATATACATCAAAACTACAAATTTAATTATGCTCCATTTTAACATTCTACACGACACGTGTTTCATAGCAACGACTTTGAAAATGTCATTGTAACATATAACCTACATTTCGTGAAAATATGTTATGTTATTGATTATTTCATAAATTGATTATTTCTTATACATTTGCATATAGAATATTATTAAGAGATATAGTCAATGATTATGAATGCATCAAAGCTACGATTTACTTGTGCTCCAGTTTTTCTAAGCCTTAACATGCTATACGACTCGTGTTTC
This sequence comes from Artemisia argyi, assembly GCA_030686995.1. Taxonomy (NCBI): domain Eukaryota; kingdom Viridiplantae; phylum Streptophyta; class Magnoliopsida; order Asterales; family Asteraceae; genus Artemisia; species Artemisia argyi. Next base: position 140,943,136 of record CM060679.1, on the reverse strand, counting down.
ATAGAGACGACTTTGAAAATGTTAATGTAACATATAATCTACATTTCATGAAAATATGTTATGTTATTGATTATTTCTTATACATTTGCTTATAGATTAAAATTAAGGATGATTACATAAGAATGTATCTAACTTGACATTTTTTTTTCTATTTCTGTGTTGCCTTCTACTTATCGTCGGCTTAATTCTTTGCACAAAATGGACAGCAAACACATACAGAATGTCTTCGATTGTTTTTAAATATCTAATACAGATTACAAGAGATCACAGATTACAACAAGTGAACGCTCTTATGACTTTTTAAAAAGGTTTGATGCACTACAGATACTCGTATTTTCGAAATATAAATATATGTATTTACAGATTAACAAATATGTCCAATCGGTAACCTTGTGAAATAAGGTGTTTAACTACATTTCATGTTGTATACCGCAATATTGTTTTGAGTTCATTCAATTTATAAATATGCAAAAATATGATAGTATATCAATTAAAGTATTAAACGGTATTTTAAAGGTCCATCAAATAGAAGGTTTTGATTTCAAGTCTCAGTTGAGATTCTTGTGAGATATCTCGTGTATGAGATGTGCATGAATCTTTATCTTAAAAGAAGAAACCCGCCGCAACACATAGACTATAACCTCCTTGTTGATGACATATGCATGAATCAACTAGAAATCAGAAACGGCATGAAAAATCTTGACTGCCAGGAAAACCGCACAGTGCTTGGCAAATGAAACTTTTAACCAAAAAAATAATAATAAAATAAAATAAAATAAAAAATAAAAAATAAACCTTCACATATATTTGTCATAGAGAACATTTTGTACAAAACTATCTGCCCATGTTCTTCTATTGTAGTAATATTTAGCCAAAAAAGGTTGGGGAAGAAAGAAAATGAGATATAAATAAGAGCCTTAATTATATCCAAGCAAAAAGCTTTGCCCTGAGCATTTTTCAGCAGCAAAGAGTGTTCCTACTTCCCATCAGGCATGGTTTGACACCACCGATCTTCCATTAAAGTTCCAAAATGTCTATAGTTTCAAGTTACCAAACAAATCCATCTTTCATCCCGTCTTTAAGATTATATGTGTACCTCTGTTAAAAGAATGCCAATATTAGACCTCAGTTGTTTCAAGCAAACTTACTCGAGAGAGAACAAAAAAAAAAAAAAAAAAAAAAAAAAAAAAAAAAAACACGAATATTTGGACTGCTAACTTGTAGTAGTTGGTAAGATCAAGTTCCAACTTATATGATAAGGTAAACCAAATAAGAGTCTAAACGCCTGGATCAATTAACAAACCTTGTTGGAGTCGGATAGTACAGCATATGCCTCTCCAATTTTCTTAAAAAGCTTGTCGGCATCCATGTGGATCGTTGTCATAATCTCTTTCCAAATATGACCATCTGCTCCGCTCTCACCTCTTGCTAGAAACTTACCTGCCTGCATTTTAAGATAACCAGTTAATGGTATTATATCTGGGCCAGATGTAAATAAGCAAAAACAGTATATCCAGGCCAAATGTAAACAAATAATAACAGTATATTTAGGTCAAATGTAAACAAATACGGAACCTTGTCTGGATGGTGTCTGAGTGCAGCTTTATGGTATGCTTTCTTAATTTCTGAGCCAGATTCCGACCCTTTTAGTCCCCTGTCAATGCAAACAATTGAGCATTCAAAGGTTGTCTGTTACTGAATATTAAAATGCAAATTTAATTAATATAGAGAAAACTTACAAGATCATGTAAAGATCCATTGACATTCCTTTCTTCATATATCTCTTCAATGAAGAAAGATGCCGGCGAGAGACTTTTAAATCTTCAACATACTTCTTTTCACTACGCTTTTCAAGAAGAGAGATGAGTCTCTTCAAATCAGAAAATGCATGCTCATAGTCTCTTATCTTCTCATGTAGACTGGCCCTCTTAGATATTGCCTGCAAACATGACAATATCATAAAGTTATTAAGCACAAATTATAGTATCCAATAACCATATGGATGTTTCTATTCTACAAAATTCTGAAAAATAGAAGATACCTTCATGTAGTCCCCATCAAGAGCTATGGCAAGATTGCAATCTGCAATGGCATCAATAACGTTGCCCAAAGATTGGTGTGCAGCAGCCCGATTGCATAAACAGATAGCGGCGAAAGGTCTTGATTCTATACTCCGCATTATAGCATTAGTATAATGCTCCACTGCTTCGATATATTTTCCACTTTGAAAAGCATCATTTCCAGCACTCTGAAGTTGGTAAAGTGGTAAGTAAATAAACATGAAAACATCAATCTATAACAAAGCTTCATTATATCTTCAAAACAAGCCTACAATAACTTCTGTTCTAATGTACAACTGCCTCATTATTGTTTGCATGTGGGGTCAAAACAAATTATTTTTACAGACAATCAAAATAGTAAACCAAACCATAAAATATGTTGCGTACCTTGATCTGAAGAAGTTCATGGACAGTAACAGCTGAAAAAAGGGATGGTTCCTCAGTCCTGCAATGGGAGACAAGAAATGCATAAATGTGTGCGTGTATGTGATTATGTATTACTCAATGAATATTATGATTATTACTTGGTTTCAGAAGGCGCTAGTTGCTCATACTTCTCAAGCATTGAAAGAGCCATGTCAAATTTACCCATATGATAGTACGACCTAGACATCAGACTCCATCTCCAGAGATGCAATTGTCGGTTTCGATCCTCGTCTGACTGGCGCTTAATGTCATTTATATTACCACAATTCTTTTCAGCAATAGCAAGTGTTTGCTCACACATTTGAACCACTTCTTCATACTTATGAAGCTGTTACATACCGAAATTTGATGTAGTTAGTGATGAGAATGATTTCCTGAAAATAACATGAGCTGATTAACTGTACTTATACAATACTATTAAGCTAGAACAAACAATACCTGAAAGAGAGCCTCCCCTTTCAATGTAAGTAGTTTCTCTGAATAGCAGCTTATTGACAAGGCCTCTGCAATAATCTCCATAGCTTGAGTTGCTGACTCGAACGTTTTCAGTTGCAAAAGTTCAGCAGACTGCTTTATATGATTAACCACTTTCTGCCAGATAAATATTACAAATCAGAAGCCAAAAAAAAAAAAATGTATGTCCATTAACTAACAATTATATGTACACACACATGGACACGTGACAGATTGGCAACACACGCCCCCCTTATATACTGTTATGCGCGCGCGCACACACAAATCAAAATTATATCGTACCTCAACACTTTGTAGGCCATCAGATGCTTCAATAGTAAGCCTTCTATCCAGGCAAACCATTCCGGAGTCCAAGCACTTTTTATAACAGCAAAGTGCATCATCCAGTTCCCCACGAACCAAATGGCAGCTACACAAGAGACAAAATTTTAAGTCAAATCTTCATTGAAGTACAGATTTATCAAAACGAATGTCGGTGGATGACAAAGAAAGTACCAGCTCAAAAATATAGAACATGCATGCATTTATGATTCATGTGTGAAAAACAAAAATATACTTGAGACACGTGAGAAGCAAACTAATTCACCAAACACCAATTGTGTACCTTTGTATCACTATTTTACAAAGTTGAGCAGCTCGATTCACAAAATTGTGAATCAATTTGCTTCTCACGTATGTTTAGCTTCAATCTTGCTCTATATATATTTGAATTAAAGTATAACAAAATCCATAAAATCTTACTTTCCGGCTGTAAGGTAAACTTTAAGAAAGCCAGGATCTAGATAAGTCGCCATTCTGCAGTCATCTAAAGCTTTCCTTGTCTTCCCAATAGACATCCTTTTAGCAGCACGATTGGTGTAATGCAACAGAAGAGATTCAAGTTCTGGTGTCTTCGAAGATAACTCTGCATCTCCGGCCAAAATAGATGCTAGATCTTTTGTCGTTTTCTTCCATTGCTTTGTTTCTAACTTCTGCTTCAATATTTCATCATCACGCGTCTTGTTTACTTCTTCAAGTTGCTTTATCTTCTCATTCATCACATCTTTAGTTTTTACAAACTCATTATTCAAATCCCACCACTTTTTAGTCATCTCTTCATCTTTGTCTCTCAAAGATGATAATTCCCATCTGCAATTTTGTAACTCCTCTTGAAGGTTTTTCATGTTTACTGTTAATTCTTCATTCTTGGATTTGGCGCATTTCAAGTCAGTAGTAGCTTTGTTCATGTTTAGAGTTATTTCCTCATTCTTGGCTTGAACAGAACTTAAGTCAGTTGTTGCTTTGTTCAGTTGACATTTCAAACTCTCAATTTCTTCGTCAGGTGATTGTAGCTCTTTTTCTTTATGTTTTACCTTTCCTAGTAACGGGCTCACTGGTTCGAAATTAGAAGAAATATCAGTTAAAACATCTATTGGTTTCGGTCTAACATTCTGGGTCCCAGAAGAAGATTCGACAGCATCAGCTTTCGATGGATCATTACCAGAAGCTCGGTTTCCCCTGACAAATGTAACCATTTATCAGAAAAACTGATTTAAACTCTATTGGCGTTTATATTCATATTCAAACATGCAAGTAATATATGACCAATAAAAGTCTTTCAAAGGCGGTTGACTGATTATGGGTTAATAAACCGACAATCACCACACCTTTGTTTCGTTACTCGTTTCATATAAGTCTATTATCTCACGTATAAAATGATTTTGAATACCAAGCCATGCAAATCTTTCAGTACATAAAACTAATATCTAAAATCTTTTCATTCAAATCCAGCTATATCTACAGACAACTAGTCGCTGCCAGCAACAAATTAAGTAAGAACCATATCACATTACAGTTTATAGTAAGAGGTTAATCTAATTATATCAGGAGTCACAAAAAGTGGATATAATCCTGATTTTATGACTGGATTGCGCGAAGTCATAGTAATAACACTCCTAGAAGTAACTAAAAGTTCAAAATTTTGGTAAGAAAAAGCAATTCTTAGATTGAATGTAAAATTAGCTATTTCTCAAGTCGCAATAACCCAAGAACTAATAAGAAATGTATGGCTTAAGGTCTAAAGTATATCTAAAAAGGCTTAATTTGTGGACCCCACACAATACTTTATTGTAAAAAGTTCATTATTTTATTCTCCCTCCCGATACCCATATTTTACAAACATTAGTGATACATCACCGGTTATAGGCTTTTTGTGAACCTGGTGTTTGTTTCATTGTCTTTTTGATAATGTATGTGTGTGATTTAGTGGGTCCCAGTTTTCAGTGTTACGACTACTGTAAAAAAAAAGGGCTCAATGTTATTCGTAGTGCTATTCTGATGCGGCAACACCTTTTTGTAACTTTGGTGTTACCACGCCTTGTGCTCAAAACTAAGAAAAACAGAGCACATTGGCAGCAGTCAGCCCTTGCCAAACAATCACCGAAAGTCTGAAATTCCGTCGCCAAGCCACCACAGGTGCACCACCACCATTTGCTTCTTCTTCTTCACTACTTTCTTCATTAGTGACACATAGTGAAGGTACAAATCTATGTACATCAATACAAGTTTACCGTATGAAATATAAATAAGCTTGTGCTTGGCAACGAACATTCTCAAGCGTTTATAATTGAAAGATTGTTTTGCAAAAAGCTTTTAGCTTTTGGATTTTATTTTAGACGCTCCTAAAGGAAGAAGCATTTAGCTTTTAAAACTGTATGCTTGTTTCACACTCTATGGTGACCGATAGAGCTCGTGCTCGTTACCAAATGCTTTTACAAAACAAATAAAAAGTACAATTTTTTGTTATTGGGGTTGTTTTCTCACCTTTTGACCGACTAATTCACAGGGTTTGAAAAAAAAAGAACAACTTGCTGCTACATCTAACACCTATCGCTAGTTTTCTTAAACATACTTTACTTTCGGCAAAGAGCAATGCTACACTCACACAATTTTCAAAAAAATCCACACACACATGTGGCAAGTGACTTGTACCAATAGAATTGTACTAACGTTTCTCTTTCTTGTTCTTGTTCTCGCTTCCTATGACTAAGTGCCACATGTATGTGTGGATTTCTTTATGTAAAAATTACATAAGTGTAGCATTAACCTTTAGCAAAGGAATTGATTCACACACTCACATTTTTTACTCGCACACTCCATTATACGCATCAGACATATGTACTTTAGCTTCGTTTCCGGGTTTGGGGGTGTTTGGTATGAGGGTACGGGTATCAAGGAATGACTTTCATTCCTATTGCATTTGTTTGGTTGGTGGGTTTGGTATTCGAATATGGGTATCAAACCTTCAAAAGTATGCATTTTCTAAACCCACCAAAGGTGATGGGTTTCTAAACCCATCCCAATTCCATTCCCATAGTAATCCCTTTGTTGAACCAAACGCCCCCTTAGTTGTACACTAGTGTTTAGGAATTTTCGAACCGAATCCCGGAACCGTACCGGTACCGTACCGAAATGGTACCGATTCCTGATATACGACACGTACCGGGACTATGAAATAAGGTGAAAAAAAATCAGGACTACTAATTTGGTACGGGACCGGTACCAAATCGGGAAATTTCCCAAAAAAAAGCGGGAAAACCCGATTTCTCGGTACCGGTACCAATATCCGAATCCCATTCTGTACGGTACCGGTACCACTAATTTATGCTCGGGAAAAAATCAGTACCACTAATTCGGTAAGGAATCGGTACGGTACCAGTACCGTGCTCATCCCTACTACTGTTCAAATAAAAAATACTGTAGAACCCTTTGGCAAAAGGGTACATGCAAGCTTGTAAGGTGCACCATTTTGTTTCATAAAAAGCGTTTGGTAATAAACTAATCACATAAACATAAAGTCAAAAAATAAACATATAAAAACATACCAATAACCATAATTCCGTAGAGGCGTAGTACCACGTGGCCCATAAACCGGACACTCGCGAGCATAATGACCAAGCTCATCACACCGAAAACACCTCCCATAAGTCGCACGAAAACGCTCACCACCACCAAAACCGCCACGTGTCACAACAACGGGTGAAGGATGATGTTTTTTGTTGTTGTTGTGGTCAAAATTGTGACTGCTGACAGGTGGAAAGTGTTGATCATAGTATGTTTTGTTTGTGTAATCTGGATTGTTATTGGAATGTAGGACTCTTGCCATTGTTGTTGTTTTAATTAATTAATGGTTAGGGTTTTATAATTAAATTTATGGAGTTTGGTTTGAAGGTGTTTGGTTTTTGAATTTATGTCGTCGACTCGACTAGACTGTTGGGAGTTTGTGCACTGGGTTGTTTTCTTGGTGGACTTTTTCATTTAATTTTATTTATACTCTAAAGTTTGCTTTCATGTACGGGTGGGTCAATTCCTTCCCCTTTTTATTACTAGTATTTCCAAGTTAAAGTTAATTTTTGGCATTAGACATTATGTTTATTTTTATTTATTTATTTTTTTATTTTTAATAAACTATTTAAAATAATCTCTTTTTTATAATCACATACTTTATCTCATCTACATCTATTTTCAATTCAAGTTAACATTTATTTTTGTTAAACATATCTTTAAGCAACCAAAAATTGATCATATGCATTTATGAAAACTAAGGCTATGTTTAGCGCAGAGTTTTTTTTTGGAGTTTTTTGGGCAATGAGCGATGAGTAGTGAGTTTTTTAATTTTTAGTGTTCATTTGTCAAAAGAGCGCTGAGATTTGCTTTTTTTTAGGAAAACTCATTTTTTCAATGCTTTTTTAAGAAGCGGTGAGTAGTGAGTTGTGGCTACAGCTCACAGCTACATCTCACAGCTATTTTTGCCAAACATAGCCTAAATAAGGTACTACGTAACACGATTTGAGAAAAATCAAGATTTTCTACAACATATATATGTGTATTCATGGCTTTATATGTTTTTGGTTAAGCCAACATTTTCAAGTTTTTCAATTTCTTGAATTTGAGTTGTGTTCAAAAAGATTTTTTCTTTTTTCTAACAGCCATAATCGAGTTTGCGAGTGATTTAACACTACGGCAGTACGGCTCATGTCATTTTAGATATTTTGCAACATTAGTTCATGTTATATATTATATTATACTCTCATTTCTTCATATACATTTAAATTATTCACAAAAACATTTTAACAAATTATATAAGTCGCATGTTATATTTGAATTAGTTAATGCTCGTCGTTGGTATGGGAAGGTCACGCATTGGTGACCTCCGAGACGAGCCCTCTTTATAAAATCAGCACCCCTCCCCACCCACGCGTCGGTTGTTAAGAAAATGTAAAACTCGGTCGACAGACAGATCAACTTGTATGTTGGTTGTGTGTTTGAGTGATAAAGTTGATTGTATTATCTATACTACTATATAATGCATTTGGGACTATTATATAATTAAAAAGGCTTAAAATTCAGACTTTTGCTTGCTTATTATGGAAGGATTTCAAAATTAATTGCTTAGAAAGCATGTTGGTTAGGAAGTTTGTTAGGAAGCAAGTTGGTTAAGAAGTTTGTTAGGAAAGAGGTTGGTTGGTTAAACTAAAATTATTTGGTTTAACTATCTCTACTTATAAAGCATAAAACAACTAAATGTGTAACCGAATAACCAAATAAAGAAAAATATAGTCACAGGTACCCGCCGCCGCATTGCGCGGGTACCGTTCTAGTTACACTAAATTAGTGATGATGTTTGTGGCGAAGTGAAAAGATGAGGTGCGTTAAGTTGACGATGATGATATTGATCACCACTACAACCGATTTTAATAAGACAGGAACTTAAGATTGTAGTTTCAAATGATATAATCAACTCCCCCATCCGTCTATTAATAATTTTCCACTTTCAAAATGCATACAAAGTTTTAGGAAATCTCGTTAAATACGTTGTCCGCCAATCAAATATCTACACCTAGTAAACTCTTCTCATTGGTTGAAGAAAAACAAAGTGAACATTTATTTTGAAACATTATAAATACTTATGTGAACACTTATTATAGAACGGAATGAGTAATGTTTAATCCAGATTTTAGTAAACTTGATAAGTTTTTTTTTTGAAATTGATATCTATTTAGAGTTTGGTTTGGATATCTGACTATGGTGAATGTAAATGTGGACTGCTTGTCTGCTTCCTTGGTTTAAACATGGCATGAGTTAACCACACCCTCCCTAAGCCACACCCTCCCTATTTAACCAGCTGCCGCCGCTTGTACTGTCTGCATTAAAACATGTACATTTTGACTAAAAGTAGGTGGAACCCCCTGGTAGGGAGGGTGCCGTCAACACATCCCTTAAACATTTATGTACAGTTGTACACCACTTTTTGGTTTTCCTTTTTTGTGTAAGGGGACTATTTGCAGGCTTTGGGACTGTAAAAAGGTCTGGTGACATGCACCCTTTTTCAGTTTTTTGACAAGGTGTACACGCCTTCAAATTTTGGTTAAGGGAATAACAAATTACAGTCATTTTTTAACACTACAAATAGGAGTGACAAATTTGGTTTTAAAAAAATCAACCAACCCGAAATAGAAATTAAAGTGTTATCTCTTAAGTCAGTTTTTCTGATCTGATTTTACAAACAATAGACGAGGTATTCTTAGTTTTAGAAACCGTATCAACGGCACACTTGTTTTATACACATACATTTTTTTTTTCTTGTTTTACCAAAAAGAATCACATCTAAACTTCCAACAATGTCATAGCTGACATAGAAAGATGAAGATCCGGAAACGATAGCCTAAAACGAAAAGTAACCCAAAAGAAAATTATAGAATAGTTTTTTGTCAAAACTTTCCGCTCAATGTGAACCACATAAACATCCACATCTACACGTACCTCGTGTCGCCACACTGATCAAATTGTTAGCGATCAGAACTAGAACAGCAGTATATGTATCGTACAACACCTTCATCACAGCAATAATAGATCAAGCGACACTATAAATGGCAAACTAGTAATTGTACGAGTAACAAATGATACAATAGAATAAACACCTACACTTGATGGTAAAAAAAACTGGGGTGAAGGATTGAATGCAAGATCTATCTGATCTTTTTGCTTCAGTCGATAATTTTTTATGTGTATGTATGTAGCCTCTGTATGTAACTCCAAGATCCCTAAGTTGTTCCTCGGCTAACCCAGCTTCACCTGGAACTCGCTGATCCGATATTCCAGTATATAGTAACTACAAAGAATTCTTTTGTGGGTGGTGATTAAAAAATTACCAACGATATGAGCTTTGGTAAGTCTTTCTCGAGTCTTCCCAAGGGTAATAATGGGAGTAACTGTTGTAGCTCTTTCTTGATTCATGTGTATATCTCCGGTTGCTAAAATCATATGGAGAACTGTAAAAATCGGAAGATCTTCTGCTAGTGCTGGCAAAGCTTACTTCCTCATCATCCCACATTTCCTCTTCAAGATCATACTTGGACCTCTGCAAAGTTAAATCAGAGTTTAAAAATTAGAAAATAGCTAGCTTGTTTATGAAAAAGTGAAAACGCCTATAAAACCAGGTTGTAGATATATAAAAGCTGCAGACCTTAGTGGAATCTGAGAGCACAGCGTATGCCTCTCCAATCATCTTGAAGATCTTGTCAGCATCCGTTTCAATTGATTCAGTAATCACTTTCCATTGTTGCCCATCACTTCCACTTTCAGCTCTTGCAAGGACCTGACCAGCCTGCATACAAGTCACCAAAAAAGAAACTATTTATACTGGAAAACAGTTGAGTAAATGTGACATTTGATTAAAGTGGATTTATATTAGATACAAAACACTAAGAGTAAGACCTTGTCTGGATGATGTCTAAGAGCTGCTTTACGATAAGCCTTCTTAACTTCCACTGCAGCATCTGAAGGTTTTACTCCCCTGAAAATAAGCAACGGTAATCAGAAACAGCTAATTTGCTACAAGTAAAACTTTCTAACAAAAAAGATAATGATATAAAAACTTACAGAATGAGGTAAAGGTCCAAGGACCTTTCTTTTTTTGCCTTGTCTTCAATAGAAGAAAGACGGCGACGAGCTTTTCTTAAATCTTTCACACTTCCATTAGCTGTGCTCCCTGGTGTAGCAGACTTCTGAGAATTCTCCCCTGTTTCAAGAATGGAGACGAGTCTCTGAAGATCATCAGTTGCATGTTTGTAGTCTCTAATCATCTCCCATAAGGTAGCCCTTCTCGAGAGTGCCTGACAATATGACAACAATAATAAGCTCAATAAGGCCTGATTGCATGTTATTTGAGGCCAATTAACAAAAACTAGAGAAAGAGATACGGCCCACCTACTGATTAGTAAATAGCCAATTATTAAAATCATAGCACCAAAACAACATTATATACCTTTGGGTAACTTCTATCAAGAGCTATGGCTAAGCTGCAATCTCCAATAGCATCGATGATTTCACCTAAAGATTGGTGAGCAGCAGCACGATTGCAGAAACAGACAGCTGCAAACGAGTGTGATTTAACACTCTTTGATATTGCAGCAGTATATTGCTCTACTGCTTCCGAATACTTGCCACTCTGAAATGCTACATTTCCTGCATTCTGATCCCACAAAAAGAAAGATAAAAGAAATTAAATTCAAGCACATTCACAAATATACACCAAAACTTATCATCTTAATTTACTATATAATGTGGCTAGTTCAAGACCCATGTTAACCATCCACAAAGTAGATCCAATAAGTACTCACTAGGATAGGTTCAAGTCTAAAAGATACCTTATCTAATGCATATCATATTACATGTATCTAAATTCTATTCAATTGTAGGGTATTATTGGTGTTTGAATAGAAAATGTGGGGTATTGTTGGAACATAATAAACTTACTGCGCTTGCTACAAAAAGCTGAATAATAACTAAGAAATCACTGCCTCATTCTCTTTGACATTAATAAATGCTTAAAGGCATGACCACAGTATAAACTTAAGTGACATGGTGACAAGGCATGATATAGCTGTATAGCTATCAAAAAGCCAGGATATATCATTCTCCAACTTTTTGTTATTAAAAAACACAGTTACATGTACTCAATTTTTTTTTGGTTTGTTTACATTTCTACTAATATAAGCAGCTGGAATCAAATTCCTATAATCTGCTAGCTTTAAATAAGCTGTAACTACAGGTCCACACACGAAAGAAAAAACAATCTTAGCCATACCTTGCATTGCAGAAGTTCACGTATAGTAACAGCCAAAGAACTTAATGAATCCTCGGAGTCCACGGTCCTGCTTCCACACCAAATAATGCAGCTATATCAGTAGCAAATTTTGTAGGTCTTCCCTAACAATTAGGACATATATTTTAATCAAACAATAATATAGTATGCTTACTTGTCTGCAGCAGGTCTCAGTTGCTCATGTTTATCAATTGAGTCAAGAGCCATCTCAAGCTTACCCAGATGAAAGTATGATTTAGACATCAGATTCCACCTCCAAAGCTTTATTGAGTTGCAATCATAGCCATATGCATTTGTATGACCAGCAACCCCTCCAGTTGCGATATTCTTTTCGGCTGAATCCAGAGTTTGCTCACAAAGTTGAACCACCTCATTATGCTTCCCCAGCTGTTATTAAAAGACCAAGTAAGGGGGAAGCAATCAAATTTCGACAATTAACCATGTATAACTTGGTGAAGAGTAGGGCTGAGCATCGGTCCCGGACTGAGACCGAATTAGCCCAAAAGCCGGGACTGAGGACCGGACCGAATGTGGTCGGTCCGGTTCGGTCTCGGTCGGTCTGGTCCAACAAGGCAACATAGTCGGTTTGTGGTCTGGACCGGACCGACCAAGACCGAATTAGCCCAAAAGCCGAGACCGAGGACCGGACCGAATGTGGCCGGTCCGGTCCCTTTGGGTGGTTTTCTCAGCCCTAGTGAAGAGTATAAATCATCTAAAGCATCACATACCTCAAAGAGAGCCTCTCCTTTCATATTATTTAGCTTCTCCGAATAGCAGCTTATAGACAAAGCTTCAGCTATAATCCCCAATGCTTTAGTTGTGGACTCGTAGGTTTTCTGTTGCAAAAGCTCTGCAGACAGCTTCAGGCAATCGGTGACTTTCTGTTAATGAGACGATTTTTTAGGTTAGAAGCCGCCAATCAGAGGATATTAGTAATTGTCAACCTATTTCAGGGAATTGAATATACAGAATAAAATAGAATAACTCTTGGTATCAAATCCAATAACAAATATATGCTAAAATATTGGAAAACCCCAAAAAAGCGAACAGATTCTGTGGTTACCTGTGCCTTCTGCAGGCCATCAGCAGCATCAATTGCGATTCTCCTATCCAAGCAAACTATGTTCTTAGAGTCCAAGCACTTGTTATAGTCAGAGCAAGCATCATCTAGCTCTCCTAGAAGTAAATGACAACTAGAAGAATATACAAACAATAAAAACAGTAAGAAAGTGCATCTCTTGAATCCACAATTTCAATATATAAATATAGATATAACTAAAATCAACAAGGTGCAGAATCATTGCAATTAGTAATATGTTAAATGATCTGAACAATTACTCCTTTTGTTAACTAAATATCACCTTCTCTAAGTAAGACTACCCACAAGGCCACAACAGACATCCTATTAACTGACTCGAAAGAAATGAATCCTATACCTTAAAACTATCATTTTCTACTGAAAATAGGACACTGTAAAGGCTCGATCACTAAAACAAAGCCAGTTAAGCAAATCCAAAATCAGCATGTGACAGAACAACACTCAATGAGTTAGAACGATTTTATGCATCCGTTCTTGTCAGATCTGTAAAAGTACTTGCACGATTTTATCCCTAGATTAGTAGAGTATCACATTGTCCAAGAATTGTCAAATAATATCAATAATCAACTAAGACACGTAAATGAAAGAAGAAACCTTGGCTTGAAGGGATAAAATAAACAGTGTAGAAAAACTCAAAAACTTAAATCTCGTTTGCCACACAATACACATCATTACTTTCTCTATGACACTTGTCAAGTTCTAGAGCTAATAGGTTTAGCTTCATATCTTATAAACAAGAAAAAGCACATAACAGCAATATTATTGTGACCACAATTGTCATGCCATAAAGACATAAACAGTGAAAGGCTCAAAGCACACAAAGTGAACATAGCAACCAGCAGATTAAAAGTTTGCACACTTGATTATAAAGATGTTACTCAGCGAAAAGTCGCTATGTTCTCTTGGTTCAGTACTGTGTGTAGTAATGTAAATCACCAACATCATTTACAGCAAGTAGATTTCAAATAAGAATAGCATTATGAGGTCAAACTTCTAAAACAGTATGATTCAGCCTTTCTCACATATCTGGCTGAACATCTGAATACTCTTGTAACATATATAAGATGGTTTAGAATTCGAAATACAAAAGGGATAGGAACCAAAAGTTCAAAAGAAATGATTCACCGTCTTCATCAGATTCCTTCTACCTATACTTCAGTGTATTGCAAAGTAATAGTGCCTTATGTGACCATCGTAAGTATAATGTTATTAGGTGCAACCGTGCAAGTATTTTAACTGTGCTTGTTATAAAAAATGCGTGATATAACTCATTCAGTTTTTTGCTAATTCAAATTCAAACTGCTAGTCTGTTAAAAATACAAAATATTTTAAAAATGAAAATTTTTAAGCATTTCCCTATCACTTGCCATGTTACCTTCAGAATTCCATTCATACCATGCCTTCACGTCACTTTATTATATGAATACGCTTAACTTAAGAGTGTGATATTACATGCTATGGGAAAAGGGAGTCAAAATCTAGCATGTCCTATAGCTCAAGGGTACAGAGCAAATCGGATAATGATTTCATCTAATCAATATGTACAAAACAGACGGAAAGCTTACTTTGCAGATCTCAAGTTGACCTTGAGAAAACTGGGATCCAATGCAGCAGCCATTCTACAATCCTTTAGACCTTCCCTCATCCTTCCAAGAGCCATACGTGCAGCTGCACGATTACTATAGCACAAGAGAAGAGGCTCTATACAAAAGTCATTTGTCTCGGTATGCTGTATTGAACTAATACCCTTTGAATAACAAGCTTCAGCCTCTGATAAATCGCCATTTTTGTAAGCTTGGTTTCCCCTGACACAAATGAACAACAAATAAAATTTAGAGCTGTGATGACGACAATATATACATGAATACAGTTGTGAGATATCAAAATAGGCTGAGATCATACCTTTTTCGCCATTTGTCACATATTTCCTCGTCTGAAGCTTTTGTATATTCCCTATTAGTATGTGTTTCATGTGCACGAGATGGATCGAGTCTGCTCTTTGAAGTTTTGAATTCTACATCACGACCAGTTTTCATCTTATATTTCTTCACATGGGGCCGTTGTCTTGCTGGCACATTAACATCAGGAAAGGATGTAGAAGATGCCGAGACCTTTGTTGCACTAACGTTCTCTTTAGCATTAACAGCATCTTCGTTAGTTGAAGTTGATGCACAGTCAGCAACGCCATAAGGGGATACATCCATTGGTGAACAACCTGAAGATTCTTCAAACGACTGTGGGACTTCTTTACGACCACCTTGATTCTTCGACTTTAGCTTGGTCTTTTTTACTTTTCTTTGGGTTTTACCAAATTCTAACTTCTTACCTAAACCGGGAAACATATCTGATGTGAAGGGAGTTGACAAATTTATATCGGGTGTATTAAAGCCTGTAAATGAAGCCCCGAATACAACACCGTTGTTTGGAAAAGCGAAATTTTTAGTTGGGCCTACTCCAGGAACAAAACTGACGCCGCTATTTGAAGATGACTTCAATATTCCATTTGGGACACCATCTGATATATTGGTTTTGTCACTTCCAAACACAAACAATTTATCGGAATGAGAAAATGAATCACCGTTAGAATCATTGACCTTATTCGTAGCACTGGCTTTTACGGGGTCATTAACAACTGATGTCTTCGTCTCACCAGAGACTTTAGATTGAGCCGTTTCACCGAAACTATTGCCTAAATTACTTCCAAAAACAAAACCGTTGTTACCACTGCTTTCCGACCCTTTATTCTTCGACTTTTTATCGGCAGGTTTCTTTCTTCCCTTTACAGTGGATCGTTTATCATTTAGAATCCCAAATTGAAAACCTCCATTAAATACACCGTTCCCAAACATATTTCCACTATCTACATTCTCGTCAACACTCTCACCCGATTTTACTTCCGTAGAATTCAACTTATCAACTTTCACCTCCGATTCTTCTTTTTGGCAACTCGAATCCGTCGGAAACAAAAAGTCCACATTTTCAAATTTTCCCCCGTCTAATATATCATTCTCCACTATCTTACGTTTATCATTCTTCAACGATCCACACGTTCCCAAATTCAATCCCGACAAAGAATCAACCAAATGCGAATCAACCTCAGCTGTAAAATCATTAACATTACTTGACGTTCCAACTCTCCCACTAGATTCACTCTCGTTCATTACACCATTATCCGTCTTCACCCCAAACACAAAATCGACACCACTAACTTTCCCAAACTTGCTACCATCCTTCGTTTCGCCAACACTACTCTCTACATCTCCTAAACCTACCTTACTCTCATCATTCGCCCCAGTCGAAAACCGCAACTTATTAAAATCCAAACACTCCCCATTCCCACTGGAATCCAAACACTCGCCATTTCGACTAGTTTGCCCTAAATTTAATAAATTAAACACAAAACCATTACTACTACTATCATCATCAACAACAACAACAGGTGGTTTTGAAACACTCGAATGATGCTTCTTAACTTTCACATACTTCCGTCTCGAAAACCGACCAGTGGCAAACGACGCCGTGTCGTTAGAGCAATTAAAATTAGGGTTGATGAAATTGAAAGGAGTGTTAGAGGGGTGATTAGGGTTAGGGTTTTGGGAATATGATGATGAAGATGATGATGATGCGGAGTCTTCGGGTGGTGGTGACATGGTGGGGGGGGGGGGGGGGGGGGGGGGGGGGGTTTGAGAGTTATAAGTTATTGGGGGTTATTAATTTGATAGTGATGGTTTGGTTTGGTGGCTGGTGACGGTGGTTTGAAGAAAGTAAAAGGAGGGAATGTTTATTTTCAATAGATTTTACTAGTATTATTCAAGGCTTTCCAGTGGAGGTATACAAAATGATCTTTTAATAAAGTGAGGGTGCGTTTGGTATCCCAATATGGGAATGAGACTATAACTATGAAAGTGATTAAAAGTGTTTGTTTAAGTTGAAGGGGCCACCACTATGGTAATGAATGATAGAAATGTTCCATCTATTTTATATAATAAACGTAAATAATTTACAAGCCAATGAAGCACAATAATTCATTAATGCGCTGATGTGTCTTTGCTCCTATTGGTCAATAAATAATTAATGCTCCTGATATGTACAACACCTTTCAAGCACATCCTTACAAAACACTGTTAACAATAGACTTTGATTTATTTATGTAAGGTATTCAATCACCATTAACCATACCCATTGTAACGCCTCCATCACCATTAACCATACACGCTCCCTCATTGAAGAGAAGATTAACCCAGTTGAAAATCAACCTCTAATTTAGGTTCAACCCAAAATCGAATTATCATTCGTGTTTTTCAAAGATTCGTTTGGGTAAGTTTTAAGAGTTTTTAGTTTGTTAATTCCTTTTATCTCTTTTAATTCATTCTTATGTTTGATATATGTATGTATTCCATCTTTTGATCATCTTGCCCACAAGTATTTGTTGGATCCTTGACAAGAAATTCAACTATTCTAATATAACAACTTTACAAGACTTTTCATGTTTAATTCTATAAATTTCAATAAGTTTTTCATATGTAAGTTTTCACTTTCAAACTTCATAATGTAAATACACTCTAATAATATGCACACAAAGTGTTTGTAGAAATGACAAACTGAATTGCAGCTTTGTAAATCAATTATGTTTAATTTTGAAATATTACTATGTTCTAAACCCGACCTTCTATTGTTTGTGTTGGGGTGTTATGAGATTGATACATTACTCACTTTTTAGAAAAACTTTCTTTGATTTGTAGATCGGATTCTTAGTGTGGAGTAAGAAGATGTATGTTCCATTGGAATGCAGTTGGTGAATTTTACATGATTAGGAATGTTCGTACCTTAGCTTTTATTGAATGGTGTATCAAATTAATGGCTAACCTTTTAGTTTGTGGTGTGTATCTTAAGACTAGGAACACGATAGAATCACCCCGTGAATGGTATATTTTAATCTTCAATACGTACTTTTTAAAATTTTCTTATTTGGAACCTTATAAAATGGAATCTCAACAAGGACAAATCTTTAAAATTTAGGATTTTACTACTTATTTATTTAGGCTTTTGTTGAGACTTGTGCGTTTTGGTTCGATTATGTTTATTAGAGGTCGTACTTCTAGAAACATAAAAGCCATGTCCTTTTGGTTTGTCTATCTAAAATAGAACCAACCTATAGTTGTTAGTAAGAGTTTCGTGAACCTTAAATTGCTGCTACTTTGAGATATATATTTTCTTGCAAGTATAGTTAAATTTGATTTATTATGTTATTTGGCTTTGACAAAAAAGTTAGTTTTGAGCCTAGTTTTGAGCCTGTAACTATTTATATCTTTCTTACACCTATCCGGTTTTTGTAGCATTTGTTAACAACATATGTAAACAGTTTGCTTAATAAAATCCTTGACTATACGGGTATTATATCTTTTTGACTAATTATTTGCTAGATAGCTCATAATATTCGGCTACAGAGAATTAGACTCCACAAATTTATATTACATTTTGATTTTTTTTTTTTTTTTTTTGGTTGTTGTTTGCGTCTTATGTAGTTAGAATGCTTGGATGAAAGAAACCTCTATTGGTTGGTACCTTATGTTATTGGTTATAAATACCTTGCAAACTTGAAACCATCATGGTAAGTACGTAGTAATATTCTTGCAATGCTTAGTACTGTCTTTTTGGTTCGCATATTTCAACAAGAATTCATGTTAACTAGCATGTATGATTTTCTGATGCTAATAACAAGAATTCATTTTAAAGGCTTAAATGGTTTATTTTGATTTAAAATATAATCTCTTATGTCAGATTATCTGGTTCTATCTAAATTGTGTCATTCTATAGATACAGAAATACAATAGTTCTAGCTTCTTTGTGCATTGATCTACCTACTATACTGCTATAGTATTCGTGAAGGTACAAATCTTTACACTTTACAAATAAGATGCACAAAACTTTATGCTATTTGGGGATAATTATGGGTGCAACATAGTTATTTAGGACGAACATTAGATATTGGCCAGTATGAAGTTCAGATAGTCGCCAGTTGCCCAGAATCAACATGAATATAAGCAAATCAGTAGGTAACATCTTTGGTGTTTTGAGTGCTTATGTTAATATAAGCTGGTCTAAAGAGAATGTGGCCTTTTGATGTTGTTTGTGATAACTGATATGTACAAAACTTCCTGTTGCGAATGTTTTATAAAATCCCAATATAAGGAGTGGTTAGCAAAAGCGCAATACTAATATGCTTATAGAGATCCATTGGTTGATGAAGATACTGATGCATATAGATATAGAATTATAGATGGATATTAGAATTAATTAAATCTAAAGCTTTTCTTGATCTTATGTTTGCAATATGCATTTAATAGAAACATATTAAGTAGGTTTCAAAATGTTTAACATAAAAACATGACACGCGCAACTACAGTAACTAATCTCTTTTAAACATTCTTTGAAATACGTTAAAGTTACCAACTTGTGACCAACACATGGGTTGTTTGAAGTAGCTTTAGTTCAAGCCTCTATTGTTGCCAACACATGGGCTGTTAGTAGCTCTCTCCGAATAGTATGTTACCCTTCTATTTTTGGATGTTACTTTAATGCTAATCTATAATTCTTGGACTCCATTTATAAGTTGATCACGAGTCACAACCTATATTTTGTTGGCTCATGTATACAGATATTTGACATAAATATTGTTACATTCATTTGCAATCCCAAACAACCCGTTTTTAAGTGTATAGTTAAAGTACCTTAAAGTGTGTGTGGTTATGTATTTCCACCAGGTGTTTCCTCTTCTGCCCGTTCCATGGTAACTCTCATCTCTCTAATCATTGTTCCCAATTTCAAATTTTATGTTATGGCTTATTTGTTATGATTTTGTAAGCCATACTTTATAATTATGCAGGATCGAGCGAGTGCTATATAAATGTGACGTACCCGTTCAATTCTGAATTGACATTGGTAAGTTTTGTGTTTTACTCTTTAGATCTTGACTACAATTTTCAATATAGGTGAACTCGGTTAGTATACATCATTTCAATTTACGGCATAACATTTCATAAAGTTTTGTACCTGCAGTGGAGATATTGGAAGAATGGTAGCCATCATAACAACACAATATGCGATGAAGAAACTTAATATAACGATCAAGACACCATGGTACCCCTCGTACTTGAAAGAAGAGGTTAGGAAATTGATATCCACAATTCAAATATTTAGTAGTAATGTCAAGTGTCTACTTATTAAATGTTCATGTTATATTGTTTTGCTTATGTTTAGGTTACAGTGATAAAATTACAATAATTTTTCGACAACAGTTTAATAATTTGTTATGTCCCATTATTACACATTTGTTTCGAAAACGAACCATAAATTTCCAAACTAGAAAAGAAGATATTTTTTTTGTTTGCCGTAAATTTTTATATCTTAATAGTCATTGCAATGCTTTAGTTTCTTCTAATTTATTTCTATATTTTTTGATGTTTAGTATCAATGCCATGGACCCAAAATCAAAGAAGATCTTGCAGCTCTTGCGTTTGAGACACGTATTTCAGTTAATCCATTCTAAGACCGTATTACTTTTTAGTGTAGTGGTTGATCAGATGGTGTTAGTTGATACTTAATAGGCATTAAAAAAACATGTTGTTTTTGTTGTTTTTACTTAGACAGTGGTTGATTAAGCTAAAGACTTTCATTATAAATCTGTTGTTTTTAGTAAGCATTTTTAGTATAGCCCATATGTGTTACTAATCATGATTAAAAATGAGTTCTAATCTTCTTAAAAGCTTGATATTAAATGATGAGAGGTTGCCGATGCTGATCCTGACACAAACAAACAAGGATGTAATGACCTGCAACTTACTTAATCCTTTATTTCTTCGAGTCATAGTTTATGGTTTATGGGTCACTGAAAGGCTTCTAAAGTTGCTGATAGTTTATGGGTGAGTGATGTATATTGAGTTGTTTTATGTAATCCTATTTGCCTCGCCAAATAAGAAAGAAACTAAGAGTTTTTGAAGTCAATGTTTAAACAATTTATGATAAGTGACAATTGGATAACTACAACTGACATGTTCTTTCTTTTAATTTTCAGTTTCCGCAATGAAAGTGGAAGAGAACATAAAACTTAAAAGTTACCAAAGATGCTATCTCGACTAAAACATCCACCGGTGAGTGGACTTTGAACTTTAAGCTTATACTTTGACATTTAACTAAATATTACAATGCATTTTGTTTAACCGTCAATCAACACTTTAACAATCATGCATGTTAGAAGATTGGTAATGTAAGTGCATTACTTACTTTTTCATAGTTCTTTCATTTTAGTGGCAATCTCGACCCATTTTCTTGTGAATATGTCTTAGGGGGTATTTGGATTAGCTTATTTTCGGGCTTATGAGCTTATTGGAAATTGAAAAAGCTCATAAGCTCATATTTTTCTATTTTTTAAAAATTATTATTAGCTTATCAACTTGAGCTAATTGCTTATAGAAGTTCATAAACTCAACTTAATAACTTTATAATTTAGAAAAAGGTTATGAGCTTTATTAAATTCAAATAAGATGGAGTTTTTGTTGACATTAAAACTCCTATGAAACATGTGCTCTCGATAAGGCTTCAAGTATATATTGTGCTATACATGATCCCGCTTTTGATGTGTTATATGTTACTATTTTTTGGTTATGTTGCAACTTTACTTTGAAAAAATCACATATATTTTGTTGACGAAGAAATAAATACTTTGCCGTTATCAGTGGTTTTGTTGTTAATTGTTGTCTCAAGCTTTTTATAATCATGGTTGGTCATGTTTTTTAATGATGTCTGGTGAGAAAGGCAAAGTCGAATGGCAAAGGCTGCAGTGGATGATCAATGGCCCTCTATAATTGAGTTGTTTAATAAACGCAGCCTAAAAATGTATATTTTGAACCAATTATCATGTTTTCAAATCACCCAGTTGAAAGAACCGAAACAAAAGATTTGCTTTAAATAGTTTGAATACATGAAGTTTTTAATATGTATGTTTTGAACCAATTATCATAGTTGCAAAGGAAATTTTGTATCATAGAAACTGTCATATGTAAACTACCAAAACATGTTGCACATGAGTGTATCTTTTTACATGTACAGTTGTATAGTTCCAGTTTATCTACTTATTCACCCTTTCAAATTTGAAAAATGATAGGCATGCCTAAAAACATGCCTAAAATTGTGTGGCAAAAGTTTATTAGCCAGACCCACTTTTTCACAAACTAATAAACTTTTGACATAATTTTAGGCGTATAATTAGGCATGCCTATTATTTCTCTTACTTGTGTGGCAAAAGTTTACTACTGTTGCTAATATGTTTCTTGATGATATGATGATTATGCATTCATTTTCAAAATCACAAGTTTGCGTTGATAAATTTTGATCCTTCTATGGTGTAGCTCATCTCACTCGATATGGGTTCATTGGTTGCTGGTGCTAAATACAGACGAGAATTTGAGGAGCGACTTAAAGCTGTTGTTAAAGAGGTCAATACTTCCAATGGACAAATTGGAATATTCATTAATGAGATTCACACAGTAGTTGGTGCAGATCAGCAATTCATTCTGTTATGCCACATGCTTAATTTCTATGGATTATGCCTTATTTTATGATTGTTTTAGTGTTACTAGCGTGTTTAGGAGCTATAGGAGAGGCCACTTTGGATGAGTAAATATGTTCTATTGTTTGTATACAATGAAACTGCTTATGTTCTGTTGTTTCTGTGAAACTGCTTATGTGTTTACATGAAGGTGAAATATGCCATCTTGGAATCATTTAGGGGAGCGTTTGGATTAACCCAAACTCCCACCCACCCATATTTCCACCTGTACTATGGGTCAACTCGACCCGGAATATGTTTTAAGCATTGGTATTTCGATTGTGTTAGCTTAATCATACAATTAACTTCTGTAGGTTTAGCCATCAAAGATTTCTGGAAAGTGGATGACAGAACAGTGTTTTCATTGCTGAAAGTTATAATAAGGAATTGATCATACTATCAGTTGTCGTTGCCCTCATTGGCCCAATTTTTCTCAAATGGCCACTCTTTACTTCTTTATGGTCTTTCTGTGCACATGTGTTTTGAACCATTGTCTGCAATGAGTCTTTCACCATAAGTTTGTAATGTGGTTCATTCATAATCTCCCATACAACTAATTTGAAAAAAGTTAAGTCGTTGTCTGCCATAATATTTAGTTAGATCGTTTTATGATCTAACCTAATAACACTTATTATATCTTTGTTACGGAGAGTGTTGCTCATTCTTTTGGCGACAACAAGTCCCAAAATACACTAAAGGGCGATAGCATATGAATTTGATTAATGCATTTGTTCAAATTTTTGTAATCTCTCGACACCTATTTTCATCTCTCACTAAGCTTTTTAAGTTTTACTGCTATTCTATTGATACCAGGTGCTAAACTATATCATATGCTTGCGGTGGTTGGTTATTGTTTTAATAGGTTGAATGATGGTGTTACCACTATTCTATTGATAAAAGGCATGGGTTGATGACTTGACTTCAATTAGTCGTTTATGTTGCAGGCGTATTCACTAAGTTACATGTTCCCCCTCTCGGTTTCACTTTTTCTCAAGTGAGTTTCTTGATTTCTAAATGTTATTTGATAAATGTGTATTACGATATAAAAAGTTGTGTAGTTAGATGGATACGAAAATGGCTTTAGCTGTTTTGTTTATAGGGGTAATAATATCGTCATGTTTTTAAGGCTATTTTTTATGGCAAAAATCACGTTGACAAGTGGAAAACACAACACATGCACGTTTTATTATTTCTTTCAATGAATAATGGAACTTATTTACATTCGTTATTGTTTATTTATTTATTCAGACATGTATTTCCTGAATGAATACTTTCTTAAAAAATCTTCGTGATTCCACGGGTCTATAAGCTATGTTTGAATAAACTCAGTGTTAATTTAGTACTCTGTTCAAATAGGAATACATCCGTCTATGATACCATCATGACCTCTGTTCAAATAGGAATAGGAGGTGTATATTTTGTGTACGAATACGGAGGTACTGGCAAGACCTTTTGTGGAAAACACTTGCTGCCGGTATTAGAAGAAAGGGTGACATAGTCAGGAGGACGAACCGCTCATTCGAGATTCCATATTCCTATTAATATTGACGAGACTTCTACTTCCTCAATATGTCCTCAGAGTGACTTGCCAACTTTGTTAAAGAAATGCAAGCTTATTATTTGGGATGAAGCACCCATGAAAAATAAGCTTTGTTTTGTGGCCTTGGATCATTCTTTGAGAGCCGTGCTACATAAAGCAGGTACGATGATTGTCAAATGCCATTTGGTAGCATGACAATGATCTTTGGTGGTGATTTTAGATAGGTGCTTCCCGTTATTCCAAAAGGTTCACGGTAAGACATTGTTAGTGCATCTTTAAAACAATCGTACTTGTGGGATCATTGCAAAGTTCAGAGAGTTTACGTTCGTTATTTTTTTCTTACTTTATTCACGTACTTACTTCTTTTTAATCAAAAACCTTCTAAAATCCCGTGGGTACCACTGGTCTATAAGCTAGTACTCCATATACCTCAAAAGGGTAAAGTATGGATCTTTCATACCGAGGGGCCCACCACTACTATTGTAACAACCCGATATTTTCCACGTCTACGTTTATTTTTTTTCCAACTTTGGAAATTCACTATTCATCGATTACTATTCATCAAAACACTATTCATCATTTTACTATTCATCGTTTTTGATGTCCGTTTGATATTCTGAGAAACATTTGAAAATTTTACTATTCACAGAACACTATTCATTCCGGAAGAAATTCCACTATTCACGTGCATTATCAGTAAGGACCTCTCATACGGACTAGAATAGTCTGCATATCATCATAATGTCATTTACATGCTATACCACTCTTAGGATTCTCAAATTAATATATTTAGTATATTTAACGTTTTACGTATAAGTATTTATAATTAAACGTTAACACCCGGTTTATACACGACGAATATATCTAAATATTCCCACGATGGTCCCGACATATTTTTATATCCATTTTAATATCATAAAAGTTATAACATTCAGTTACCCAGTATTTTGGAAATTTATTTTATTTATAACGTACGCGTATGAATATAACGACGGTTTTCGTGAAAACTAAACAATAATCACCCGATCACTCAGTAAATGTACCCAACATATTTTTAATATGTTTTTATCATTATTATGACTTTATTTCATCCCGGTTAATTTCGTGAACGTTTATTGCTATTAAAACCGATACCCGATCGTAACTAAAAACGCTAACTAGTGCAAATTTCATACAAGGTTTCTAATTAATTCACAAGTACCCTAACCCCCCCCCCCCCTCCTACCCTTTGAAAACCGGCCCCAAGACCACCCCTTAACCTATTGCATTAACTATCCTAGTTTTAAACTAATAAACACATTATAACATCACTTTACTAATTTACAAAATCATAATACATACTTTTTAACTAAGAACAAAATCTTGCTCATCTCTTCTTCCTCCTCTTGAAACCCACGACCCATAATCATCACCATGATCAAGTGATCATTTTCCATAAAGTAAAACACAAAAGTTGTTCATTTTACAAGTCTAATCAAGAATCAAGCAACAAAAACACAAGAACATCAAGCATAATCATCCAATAATCATCTCATTTTGTCAAGTAAGTTTTCATCTTTATTTTTTATGGATCATCCTATTTTTACATGTATTACATAAGTATCATGCTAAAAACCATGTACAAGTAGCTATACCACACTTTATTTTGGCTAAAAACAAACATACAAACCCTAACTTATTTGTTATGAATCCCCTAGCTCTAATAACTTGGTTAGGAGTCCATGGCACCCTAAGAAGGTGTATGGTAAGATTAGATTAGTCATGTGGTGATTACAAGAGGTTTGGTGATGGTAGAAATTGGTTTTTAACCTTGGAAACTTGATTTGGAACCTATTTTAGACATGCTGTCCCGTTTTGTAAAAATCTGGAAAATCAGTAAACACCAAGGAAACTTTGGCAAAATTTTTAGAAAATACTTTCAAAAACGAATCCGTAGGCGAAAGAACGGATTAAAAAGAGCTTATAACGAAGAAGTTATGATTTTTGCAAGATTGTTGACGAAAAGTATTTTCTGGAAATTTGTTTGCTGTTGGACGTTTTTCATGGTACAAAAAGAGACTTTAGACGTAACCCGGAGGAGCCGAGCTTTCCAAAATATATTACTACATACTAAGACGAAACCGTGGATATAAAGAACAAGTAAAACGGACAAGTAACGACAAAGATATACTCGTTTGAATATCGGCTAAAACCCTTTTATAATTGACAGCTTTTAATATAATTTGGCGCAAAAACTACGAAGTGCATTTTTAAGCTAAACATAATGTCAAGTACCGAGCTTTATAACTAACGTAGTATTAGTTATTATGAGTATGTTTTCATCATTTCAAGGATTACAACCCGAGTATTTCAACGCTAACAAGGAAACTTACGTTATATATATATAAGTATATATATTATAACTAGCCATTTATATTTTCTAATAGCAATATTTTCCAAATTCTTGGATTATATATTTTGATAACACAAGTGTTTTTACAAAGAGTAGAGTGGTATAGGGAACATGTGAATGTACATTCCTTTCTTCATTTCATGATCTAAAGTAGATCATATCATTCATTTAGGTTGCGGATAGAGTGCGCGCCTTACTTTAGTTCATACCTTTTTGTTATCATATCGCTTATATCAGGTGAGTATTCACGAACCCCTTTTTCTAACTATTTTAATCGCTTTGGGGTGGATGCATGAATTATTACTTGAACACTTTGAACATTGTTTTGAACCCTTTGATTATTACGAACTCTTTTGACTTGTCTTGACCTTATAACTTGTTTTGAACTATTGAACTCAACTTGAACTTTTGAACTTAATGTACCGTACGTACTATGACCTAAAGTCTCACCTTATTGGTGGAGCGTGCTAAGTCTCCCTTGTTTGGAGCGTTCTTAACCCTAAAGTCTCACCTTATTGGTGGAGCGTGCTAAGTCTCCCATGTTTGGAGCGTTCTTAATCTTATATAATAGTTGTATGATGTACTGTTCGTACATTCGCATTGTTCGACGCCTATTAGTAGTATGGATAGCGCTATTAGAGGTCGGCCAACCTCTCGTCCACCATGTTACGGGACGCATATTATTTAATTAGGGGCTTTGCATGGCATACATTATTATATAGGTGGTGCTTATATTGTGACTTATTATGACCGCGGGTGCTTGACTACAAGACATAATACTTGACAACGCCTTTGGCTTGTGAACTTTCTCTTATGGTTTCTCATATTAAATAAAACGTTTATACTCACCAACTATTTTTATAGTTGACCGTTTTCTCTCATGCATTTCAGGTGATCGTCAGTAAGCTTGTCAGCAAGGTCTTGCATAATGAAGTTTTCACATGTCACTTCTTTTCATTATGTATTAAAATACCATCTTTTGGGAATCAAACTTATGTCTTTTATTTGCCAAAGTCGGCAATAACAACGTTGTAATGTTATATTTTTCCTTAATGTAAATTATGGTATTGTCTTATTTCTCTTTGGTGATGTATATCGATTTCGTTACACCTCGTGTTTCCGCCTTCGGCGAGGGTGTGACAGATTGGCATCAGAGCCAGAGGTTATAGAGAATGCCGATTTTTCTAAAATAAAAATCGCAACTATAACCAAAGTAACATTTTTCTTAAATACCAAAAATGATACGAGTCGACTAGTCTTAGCATTGCATTATTAATCCTCAAGTATGCATAGCCTGATCACCTATGTATAATTCAGGAAGAATCATGCGATGAAGGGAGTAGTAGTCAAAGATCATGTTTGGTCGGGTCTAGAGAGTCTGGTCACCTGAAGTTGCATTGGTCGGGTGGGTATGCATAACCTGTTTATATGTTTCAGTTTCTGTTACCGTACCTTATATATGCCTTCATGTATATACTTTCTCCTTGCTACCTTATGCCCCATTAGATTAAGCATGCCTTTGTTTCCATCATTTTGCGATCTCCATGTCACGACTGTTATTGTACCGTACATCCTCCGTCATCTTTCATGTGTCGCTCACTCAACCAACTATTTTTGTCTATCGCAGAGACATGGCCGCAATAAACCCTCCGAATGACACTGCTGCTGGATTAGCAGACCTCCTCACTCAGATTGTTGCGCACATTGATGCTGGACGGACTAATAATGGAGCAGGTGCCTCGAACAACGGTCAGGGATGCAACTATAAGACTTTCATGACGTGCAAACCAATGGAATTTTATGGCACTGAGGGTGCCATTGGACTGCTATCATGGTTTGAGAATGTTGAGTCGAAACTCAGCATCACTAAATGTGCTGAAGGAGATAAGGTTGAGTTCTCTGCGGGTCTGCTTCAAGGTCGAGCATTGACTTGGTGGAACAACCAGCTACAGACTCAAGGAAGAGAGGCTGCAAATGGATTATCTTGGAAAGCATTTAAGAAACTACTAACTGACGAGTACTGCAGAAAAGATGAAGTGGAGAAGCTGGAAGTGGAATTTTGGAACCACTTGATGGTAGGAGTAGAAGTTGACAAGTACACGGCCCGTTTCCATGAGCTAACTAAGATGGTTCCTCATATGGTCTCCACTGTGGAGAAGCTGATTGATCGATATGTTTGGGGGTTGATTCCTGAAATCAGGAGGGATGTCACTTCATCAAACCCAACCACTCTGCAAGCTGCTGTGGGCATGGCATACCGCTTGACAAATGATGTGATCAGGTCTGGTGGACTAACGAAAGGAAACGATGGAGGACGAAAGAGACAGGAAGATCAGCAAAGAAGCCGTGATCAAGACCAACAGGACAAGAGACAACGAGTAATGGGAAACTACGGAGCAACAACTCAAGGGCCCAGAAGATATGCTGGTTCACATCCTATGTGTACTCGATGTAACTACCACCACTCAGGAGACTGCCCAAGATGCACCAAATGCGGACAGTCGGGTCACTTCATGCGAAATTGCTCAAACAGGACTGTGAACCAAGGACCAAGGCCAGCATGTTACGAGTGTGGAAGTTTGGATCATCTCAGAAATACCTGTCCAAAGTTGAAAAGAACTCCCAACCAAGGACAGAATCGTCCAAATCTGGCGTTGGCAGTTGAAGGCCCTCAAGATCAGAATGTTGAAATCCCCCCTGCACGTGGCCGAGCTTACTTCCTAGGGAATCATTTAACCCCACAGAATCAGGACAATATGCCGGGTACATTCTTTTGAACAACCTCCTTACTTCTTAATCTTGAGTGCATAACTTATTTTTATTTCTTACCAAGTTCACGACATTGATATAATCCGAGACCTAGCGTTTTCGACCTTAGTTGCTTCATCAAATTTAACAGCGAGCACATACACCTATAGAATGGATGAATTGAATCTCGAGGACGAGATTCCTTTTAAGGTTGGTAGAATGTAACAACCCGATATTTTCCACGTCTACGTTTATTTTTTTTCCAACTTTGGAAATTCACTATTCATCGATTACTATTCATCAAAACACTATTCATCATTTTACTATTCATCGTTTTTGATGTCCGTTTGATATTCTGAGAAACATTTGAAAATTTTACTATTCACAGAACACTATTCATTCCGGAAGAAATTCCACTATTCACGTGCATTATCAGTAAGGACCTCTCATACGGACTAGAATAGTCTGCATATCATCATAATGTCATTTACATGCTATACCACTCTTAGGATTCTCAAATTAATATATTTAGTATATTTAACGTTTTACGTATAAGTATTTATAATTAAACGTTAACACCCGGTTTATACACGACGAATATATCTAAATATTCCCACGATGGTCCCGACATATTTTTATATCCATTTTAATATCATAAAAGTTATAACATTCAGTTACCCAGTATTTTGGAAATTTATTTTATTTATAACGTACGCGTATGAATATAACGACGGTTTTCGTGAAAACTAAACAATAATCACCCGATCACTCAGTAAATGTACCCAACATATTTTTAATATGTTTTTATCATTATTATGACTTTATTTCATCCCGGTTAATTTCGTGAACGTTTATTGCTATTAAAACCGATACCCGATCGTAACTAAAAACGCTAACTAGTGCAAATTTCATACAAGGTTTCTAATTAATTCACAAGTACCCTAACCCCCCCCCCCCTCCTACCCTTTGAAAACCGGCCCCAAGACCACCCCTTAACCTATTGCATTAACTATCCTAGTTTTAAACTAATAAACACATTATAACATCACTTTACTAATTTACAAAATCATAATACATACTTTTTAACTAAGAACAAAATCTTGCTCATCTCTTCTTCCTCCTCTTGAAACCCACGACCCATAATCATCACCATGATCAAGTGATCATTTTCCATAAAGTAAAACACAAAAGTTGTTCATTTTACAAGTCTAATCAAGAATCAAGCAACAAAAACACAAGAACATCAAGCATAATCATCCAATAATCATCTCATTTTGTCAAGTAAGTTTTCATCTTTATTTTTTATGGATCATCCTATTTTTACATGTATTACATAAGTATCATGCTAAAAACCATGTACAAGTAGCTATACCACACTTTATTTTGGCTAAAAACAAACATACAAACCCTAACTTATTTGTTATGAATCCCCTAGCTCTAATAACTTGGTTAGGAGTCCATGGCACCCTAAGAAGGTGTATGGTAAGATTAGATTAGTCATGTGGTGATTACAAGAGGTTTGGTGATGGTAGAAATTGGTTTTTAACCTTGGAAACTTGATTTGGAACCTATTTTAGACATGCTGTCCCGTTTTGTAAAAATCTGGAAAATCAGTAAACACCAAGGAAACTTTGGCAAAATTTTTAGAAAATACTTTCAAAAACGAATCCGTAGGCGAAAGAACGGATTAAAAAGAGCTTATAACGAAGAAGTTATGATTTTTGCAAGATTGTTGACGAAAAGTATTTTCTGGAAATTTGTTTGCTGTTGGACGTTTTTCATGGTACAAAAAGAGACTTTAGACGTAACCCGGAGGAGCCGAGCTTTCCAAAATATATTACTACATACTAAGACGAAACCGTGGATATAAAGAACAAGTAAAACGGACAAGTAACGACAAAGATATACTCGTTTGAATATCGGCTAAAACCCTTTTATAATTGACAGCTTTTAATATAATTTGGCGCAAAAACTACGAAGTGCATTTTTAAGCTAAACATAATGTCAAGTACCGAGCTTTATAACTAACGTAGTATTAGTTATTATGAGTATGTTTTCATCATTTCAAGGATTACAACCCGAGTATTTCAACGCTAACAAGGAAACTTACGTTATATATATATAAGTATATATATTATAACTAGCCATTTATATTTTCTAATAGCAATATTTTCCAAATTCTTGGATTATATATTTTGATAACACAAGTGTTTTTACAAAGAGTAGAGTGGTATAGGGAACATGTGAATGTACATTCCTTTCTTCATTTCATGATCTAAAGTAGATCATATCATTCATTTAGGTTGCGGATAGAGTGCGCGCCTTACTTTAGTTCATACCTTTTTGTTATCATATCGCTTATATCAGGTGAGTATTCACGAACCCCTTTTTCTAACTATTTTAATCGCTTTGGGGTGGATGCATGAATTATTACTTGAACACTTTGAACATTGTTTTGAACCCTTTGATTATTACGAACTCTTTTGACTTGTCTTGACCTTATAACTTGTTTTGAACTATTGAACTCAACTTGAACTTTTGAACTTAATGTACCGTACGTACTATGACCTAAAGTCTCACCTTATTGGTGGAGCGTGCTAAGTCTCCCTTGTTTGGAGCGTTCTTAACCCTAAAGTCTCACCTTATTGGTGGAGCGTGCTAAGTCTCCCATGTTTGGAGCGTTCTTAATCTTATATAATAGTTGTATGATGTACTGTTCGTACATTCGCATTGTTCGACGCCTATTAGTAGTATGGATAGCGCTATTAGAGGTCGGCCAACCTCTCGTCCACCATGTTACGGGACGCATATTATTTAATGAGGGCTTTGCATGGCATACATTATTATATAGGTGGTGCTTATATTGTGACTTATTATGACCGCGGGTGCTTGACTACAAGACATAATACTTGACAACGCCTTTGGCTTGTGAACTTTCTCTTATGGTTTCTCATATTAAATAAAACGTTTATACTCACCAACTATTTTTATAGTTGACCGTTTTCTCTCATGCATTTCAGGTGATCGTCAGTAAGCTTGTCAGCAAGGTCTTGCATAATGAAGTTTTCACATGTCACTTCTTTTCATTATGTATTAAAATACCATCTTTTGGGAATCAAACTTATGTCTTTTATTTGCCAAAGTCGGCAATAACAACGTTGTAATGTTATATTTTTCCTTAATGTAAATTATGGTATTGTCTTATTTCTCTTTGGTGATGTATATCGATTTCGTTACACCTCGTGTTTCCGCCTTCGGCGAGGGTGTGACAGATTGGCATCAGAGCCAGAGGTTATAGAGAATGCCGATTTTTCTAAAATAAAAATCGCAACTATAACCAAAGTAACATTTTTCTTAAATACCAAAAATGATACGAGTCGACTAGTCTTAGCATTGCATTATTAATCCTCAAGTATGCATAGCCTGATCACCTATGTATAATTCAGGAAGAATCATGCGATGAAGGGAGTAGTAGTCAAAGATCATGTTTGGTCGGGTCTAGAGAGTCTGGTCACCTGAAGTTGCATTGGTCGGGTGGGTATGCATAACCTGTTTATATGTTTCAGTTTCTGTTACCGTACCTTATATATGCCTTCATGTATATACTTTCTCCTTGCTACCTTATGCCCCATTAGATTAAGCATGCCTTTGTTTCCATCATTTTGCGATCTCCATGTCACGACTGTTATTGTACCGTACATCCTCCGTCATCTTTCATGTGTCGCTCACTCAACCAACTATTTTTGTCTATCGCAGAGACATGGCCGCAATAAACCCTCCGAATGACACTGCTGCTGGATTAGCAGACCTCCTCACTCAGATTGTTGCGCACATTGATGCTGGACGGACTAATAATGGAGCAGGTGCCTCGAACAACGGTCAGGGATGCAACTATAAGACTTTCATGACGTGCAAACCAATGGAATTTTATGGCACTGAGGGTGCCATTGGACTGCTATCATGGTTTGAGAATGTTGAGTCGAAACTCAGCATCACTAAATGTGCTGAAGGAGATAAGGTTGAGTTCTCTGCGGGTCTGCTTCAAGGTCGAGCATTGACTTGGTGGAACAACCAGCTACAGACTCAAGGAAGAGAGGCTGCAAATGGATTATCTTGGAAAGCATTTAAGAAACTACTAACTGACGAGTACTGCAGAAAAGATGAAGTGGAGAAGCTGGAAGTGGAATTTTGGAACCACTTGATGGTAGGAGTAGAAGTTGACAAGTACACGGCCCGTTTCCATGATAGCTAATAATTTGTTTTAGTTGTACTTATACCACACCTCAGTGTACTTATACCACACCTCTAAGAAAACGAAAAAGGGTGGTAAAAGTTATTGACATGGAAATGAGTCAATGTTATTGAAAATGAAAGATGGAATGATATACTCTAAATGATATTCTAGAGAAAGATACAAAATTGACAAACAATTAATGTATTATTAATTTAGTTCTAATCAAATATAACCTCATATGTGTCTTGTGGGTTGACTATTCTTATTTATATGTAGGATAACGGAATTGGAAGATGTTTTCTCAGCGGAGAAGAAAAAGAAACCAAGTTTTCAGAATTTATATTATACACTCGAAACAAGTTTATCAATATATTTTATAAATTATTGCATCGGTGTACCCGGGCAACGCACGGGTATTGTACTAGTTTTGTATGGTTGCCAACTGCCAAATGGTATTGTTTAGCGCATAAATGAATAAAAAATTAAGTGTATAAAATTGAAAATCACATTTAATTATAAAAAATTCACAGTTCAACTAATGTTAGTTAATGCATTTTTTATTTGAAAAAGAAAGTTTAAGTGTATTAAAATAAGAAGATAAAATACAAAATAAGCAATGTGGAGTGATATTGAGCGGGTAGTTAGTATCAGCCGAGCAGGAAATGATATGTTGGCAGATGCACGTTTTTTTACAAGCTACAAGCCAGGTGAATGTGAGACAAGATGCCAAGCGGAAAACTTGGTAGCCAAGTCCGCTTGCGGGTTGGGAACGGTGGTGTGGTAAGACGCACAATATTGGTTTCACACAACGAAAATTAACAAAGACTTAACGTGATTACGAGGACGTAAGTTTATAGTTAACATCTTAATGTGATTATTGTTTGCTTAATTGACATGTTATTTAGTTGGATCAAAGTTATTTAAACAAGAGTAATTGCACCACTCATCCTGGTGGTTTGCGTTGATCGCAACCTTTCATCCATTGACCAAAAAATATGTCGTTTATCCCTAACTGCCAAATGTGGGTATCACGTGTGGATACTTAACAAGCATTACTAACGCCCGCTAAAAGGAGGGACTAACGGTGGATACCATTTGGCAGTTAAGGACAAACTGCGCATATATTTCGGCCGAAGGACGAAGGGTTGCAGTCAACATAAGTCACAAGGATGAACGGTGTAATTTACTCTTTGAACAATGTATCTTTAAAATAGTACGTAGTAATACTTTGTTTTTAGGTAGCGTTTGGTATGTTGTAATCAAAGTGGGAATGTAAAAGGTTATTACAGTAGAATGAAAAAATTTTGTTTGTTTACACATTTACAATGTAATGATTCATTGCAAGGAATGACTCATTACACCATTTTCATTCCTTAGAGGTCCCCTCATTTTTTTCATTACATCTTGTAATAGAATGGAAATTACATAAAAGTCCATCATTAATTAACCACATTAAATAAACTTTCTATCATCAATGACCATTTTAGTCTTTTTCTATCAATTCCATTACATCCTATCTTACCAACTAAACATTAGGGGGGTGGCATCCTTGTGGTGAAGTTGGGTCGGCAAAGGCTACCGATCGGTAACCATGGTTGCCAGTGCATCGGCAAGGTGAATTCGGTGCCTCAAACGGCGAATCTCTCCGTTTCGGTGGGGAGAAAAACTAGGCCAATATTACCGTTTGGAGTTAATGCTAGGAGCGTGGATCCATTTTCAAAAAAAAAAAAAAAAAAAAAAAAAAAAAAAAAAAAAATCCCCTATAAATATTCACTAATAACACATATTGTTTCATTCACCAAATCAAATCACAAAAACAATACACAATTTATTTAACCATGTCAATGTCTTCTTCGTCATCGGACGAGATCATTATTCCCCCAGATTCGTCCGAAGAATGGTTATCCGGAAGTACGTTTGAAACCTTTTTAGCCTGAATCGAAGCTCTTGAAGACACGGCTAGCTCTACCGACACCCGTAGTTATGTTCAACGTTTTCGTGAAAGAGCATTAGAAAATCTATTGAATGATTATTTTGTTGAACAACCAAAGTTTAACGAAAGCGTTTTTCGTGATCGTTTTCGTATGAGTAAAAATTTGTTTTTAAAAATTGTTGATGATATTGAAGCCCAATTCGAATGGTTTCAACCGGGTCAAGACGCGATGGGCCAAAATAGTTTCACGCTATTACAAAAATGTACATCCGCCATTCGACAACTCGCAACGGGTGAACCTCTGGATAGATTTGATGACTATCTAAACATGGCACGAAGAACGTCAGTTATTATTTTAATTTAATTATTTCGTTATTAATTTTTTTTTAATTTGTTTTTGTTATTAAGTTATTTAAATTGTTTTCGTTATGTTTTTTTGTTAAAATATTTTAGTTATTATTTTTTAGTTATATATTTCGTTATTTTTTTTATTAAAAGTTGTCCTTTTTAATTTGTTTTTGTTATTAAGTTATTTAAATTGTTGTCGTTATGTTTTTTTGTTAAAATGTTTTAGTTATTATTTTTTAGTTATATATTTCGTTATTTTTTTTTTATTAAAAGTTGTCCTTTTTAATTTGTTTTTGTTATTAAGTTATTTAAATTGTTTTCGTTATGTTTTTTTGTTAAAATGTTATAGTTATTATTTTTTAGTTATATATTTTGTTATTTTTTTTATTTATTAAAAGTTGTCCTTTTATTTTAAGAGAATGCTTTGATAAATTTTGCGATGCGATTATAAAGTTATATGGTCGAGAGTTCTTACGTAGGCCTACAAGTCATGACGTAGCACACTTATTCAATGTACATGAAGAAAAACATCATATTCCGGGAATGCTTGGTAGCATTGATTGTACACATTTTGTTTGGCGAAATTGTCCTAGACACTTGAGAGGCCAATATAAGAGAGGTGATCACCAATACCCGACTATTATGCTTGAAGCGACTGCTTCATATGATTTGTGGATTTGACATTCGTTTTTTGGTCCTCCCGGTTCAAACAACGATATCAATGTTTTGAATCAGTCTCCATTGTATGTTACTGAACGAAATGGAACGGCACCAAACAGTTCATTTTTATTGGGTGGAAGGCTTTACAAACGTGGATACTATCTTACCGATAAAATCTATCCTAAGTATTCAACATTTGTTAAAGCATATCCGTATCCAACTGACCCAATGGAAAAGAGATTCAAGAAACTACAAGAGTCTGCAAGAAAGGATATCGAACGAGCTTTTGGTCGTCTAAAAGGAAAATGGATGATTCTCAGTCGTCCTCTCAGAGCTATGTCGGTTCAAAAGATTCGACAACTGGTTTATACGTGCATTATATTGTGCAATATGATTTTGAAAAAAGATGGTATGGCAATATCACCGGTTCATATAATGGATCCGCCGGTAACGCCAGTTTATGATGATGGTGTGCTACATGAGTTACTCGACGAAGATATCCATAATCGTCTTCGATATGATCTTACGGAGCACGTAGTGGCTCAAGACTTATCATACCTCGATGACTAGTGATTTCCTATTTTTGTTGAAATTGTTTTTTTTTTTTTTTTTTGTTTAATAAGTGTTATGTAATTTTGCTTTGAATTATTAATAAAATGTATTGTTTTTTAATAAAAATAGTTGTTTTTTATTAAGTGTTTAATTATGTTTTTTTATTTATTTAAATTATATAATAATGTAAAATTTAATGCTTGACATTAGGCAAGATTGTCACTTAAAATTGAAGTTTAGGCAACTTTAGGCAAAAAATGTGTTAGAGGACCATGATTGGTTGTTTGCATTAAAAGATGAGGCAACCTTAGGTAACGTTGCCACCCCCTTATTAATAACAATAATAAATCATTACATTGCATCATTCATTCCATTACATCGTTTATTCCATTCATTTAATATTTCATTCCACCTACCAAACGAACCCTTATATATGTACGATCACGTTTAAATACATGTCAATGTTAACATTTTAAAAGAAAAAACCTCGATTTATAATGGTTACGTAGACAATGAAAACTGCCCTGCATCATGGATCTCAAAATTTGGATCGATAAAACAAATATTTTCCAAGTTTCATTAATATCTTTTAAACCAAGTATACATATTCTCACTAATCTTTAAAAAGAGAGTTATGCAGACATATAGTCATGTGATGTTTAAGTTTTTACATATAGACAGATGAATACATATTTGTAGGATTACTCTTTAGAACATATAACATGGCATTTAGTTTATAGATTTATGTTTCTATAAATGCTTTTCATGCTACCATTAAACGACGAGGATGATGAAAGCACGGGTATACCAAACGATGAACCATTGGTGTAGTAACCATCAAGAAACGATAGCCTTTGTCTAGGGGTGCTTAGTGATCGGGCTTTTGCCATGAATGATTCTGTTGTGGCCATGTAAGATGGAAAGATTGGCGAATTTGGTAATGAAGTGTCATCTTGTTGATCAGGCGATAAGTGGTAGTGTCTTCTTGAGGTATGCAACACTCGTGGTACAGAAGATGGTGAATTGTGTTCTATTGTATGATGTTTCTTTATTTGATAAGACTTGATTAACGTTTCTTGGTCAAGCAGGCGATGGGCTCTGATGGCACCCGAATCTTGTAGAACATTATGTTGCTTGTTCTTACAAATCTTAGAGACTGGAACCAACGTAGGAACACGTATTTGATGGACTTTTAGTTGTGTGTTCATCAATTCATTCAAGGCTTTTTGCCTCACGATTTGGCCTCGAATCACTGCTTGAAGCTTCACTACTCCCCTTAATCCATTCAATGCTTTCCATGCCTGTATTGACCCAAAATGGTAAAAAAGTAACAGAAATGTAAGTTTTGACTTTCAGAAGTAAAAGATACAAATTTTCAACATCTAAATTGCCATGTCATGTATTTAGTTAACTATAAAAATTGACAAATATATAAGTTTTATAACAGATATAGCCAAAGAAAATTAAAAAAAAAAAAAAAAAAAAAAAAAAAAAAAAAATAGTTATGATCTTAAATTATGGACCAAATGTAAGTGAACTCAAAATTCAATTTTTGTAGAGTTGACCAAAAAGGTCAAATATTTGGGTTAGTACTAGAGAAAGATATATGTACCAGATGTCCACGATAAAAAGACTGAATTTTGATGGCTGCTGCAGTTCGGGTTCTCCTTTCCATGTCTTCAGACATCGTCACTAGCCTAGCAAGCTCAGTAGCTGCATTTGCAGCAGCCACAGCTGCATCAGCTGCAGCCGACATAGCAATGGCAAGCGCCATTGTGTGTTGCTTCTGGTCCTCCTCGCGGTCCTTCACTTTGACCTCAGGTGTTTCAAGTGCATGGTAATGGTGGCTTATCTTTAGGATCCCGAAACACCATTTTCTCCTCTTTGTTCCCTGAAACCAATCCTCAAATGGCATAAACATTATGCTCTTCATATAACTACAACGTGTACAAGAAACTGCGACGATACATAAATAAAGACACAAAACTAACCTTCTCGTCTATAGATTCAGCCTTGCAAGCGAAAAATCTCTTTAAGAAACCAAACCAACCTCTTTTCTTTCCCATCCGAACTGCAAAGTATTGTTTGGTAAAACTGAAATAACTAATGTCTTTGTAACATACTTGGGGAACGTTTCATGATGAATAATGTTGTAACACAAAGATGCAGCCTTTTAAATAAGCATAGTTACTACTACTAAATAAATAGTCAAATAGGTATTTTAAATTTTCTAATTTTATATACGCTTTGTGTCATTGTGTGACCACCACATTGATGTACTATCATGTGCAATTTGAAATGTAATCAAGTGCCAACTTCTTGAAACATATAATACATGACCTTTTATGTATAAAAAGAAAAATTCAACATAAAAGAAATACATTTTTGTAAGATAAAACCTACAGGTACTTGTTCTTTATTTCAAAACAAGAAAATTTTAAGACAATTTAACTTGACATAAGTCCAAATACACATTTATACAAAGTTTAAACCAGAGGTTCTAACAAAAACGACATAACGACTATAAACCAAGGTCCAAGTGTTTCGAGTAACCAAATAAAAATCAGATCGACTGGAGGGTCAAACCCGCTAAAATATGTTTGTTGAACCTTACGTTGAATTAGCACGAGACAAAATTGTACGCACAAATATTGATTGAACCTTGTTATTGCAACGAAAGGTTGAATCTTTGTACGTACAATTTATATTTTTTAGAAATCTAAATAGTTGTTTACCAATGGATATACACTCCATGATACAGTATCATGTCACACATTCTTTATCACAAATAATGGCCGCCCAAAAGAATTGTAAAAGTATCCATGGACATTCTCTTTAGCAAGTGATCGGTTGGCATGCTTTTTGATGGAAATTTAAATATAATTCTATATTTTATTCTTTAAAAAACTAAAAGAAAAGATATTATTTATTTGTCATATTTTATAAAAATCAAGATATGACGATCTGCTATCTATGTTGAACCTTAAAACCGAAGTCGTACTGTGGTACTAGTATACTTGGCTACTTGCTACGATAAACAATAAACAAGAAAATAACTATGGTATCAAGCTTTGTTTTTTTTTTTTTTTTTTTTTTTTTGGTTGTTTTTTTTTTCTTTAGTCAAACGTCATTTTTGTCTACTCGTATATTTAAGATCCACAGTCTAAAATCAATGTTTTAAAACCCGGTTCAACCCGGCCTGTTCAACCGGGAACCGGTGATGTCACCGGGTTGTTACCGGCCGGGTTTTTGAGGATTTGAGACCCGGATTGAACCGGCCGGGTTTTTCTTTTTATGTCTCTTTAACCAGGGGCGAAGCTTGGAAATTTCGAGTGGGGGGTCGGGATCTAAAATTTTTTTTTCCTAACACTATGGGGGGTCGAAACCGAATTAAATTGGGGGGGCGAAACCGAAAATACCGAAATTTTTTTACACGAAAACTATATACCCCGACATCGCAAAAAAATTTTCGGGGGGTCGGCCGCCCCCCCCCCCCCCCCCCCTCTGAGGCTGCGCCCCTGTCTTTAACAAAACAAAACCTTAACCGATCCTTCTTCCTCTTTGTTTCTGCCTGTACTTGAGGAACACAAGCACAATTTGTTTTGAAAAGTCTCCTTTATATAAAGGTTATGAAGGAAGGTTACATGTCTGGAAAAAAAAAATACAATGTTGTCAAACATGTACTAGAACTGTGATATGCAAAAATCATATACTAAGAATTAGGCTTTTGAAAAAATGAATTAAAAATCATATTCGTATCGATGAGTCGTTGTGTTTGGGATTGAATATTGGAGATTTTATGCTTGTTTGGTATTAGTTTTTGTAGGTTCTACAGGCGTTTGGTAACATGATTTAATTAAGGGGGCGTTTGGTTGGGAGCAATTTCATGAAATTTGGGGGAATTTGAAATTAAAATTCCCCCAATTACCATGTTTGGTTTATTAGAGCCAATGTTCACATGTGAAACTTAGTTGATTCCGAGAAGGAACTTTGCTAACAAGTAGCAACTCATGGGCAGAAACCTTTGTATCAAGGCATCGAGACAATATGAAATATACGCTTAACGCCTAAGCCAGAAGACATGTACATCGATGAGCATTGACGGTTATCAACATTTTTTCAATTTACCTTAGAAGATCTCCATTGCTCTATATATTAATGGCTTTTGTTACTTATTTTATCACTAACTTTTAACTATCAAAATGCAAAAGGCTTATGCAAAAGCTTGTTTTACACTAAACTTGTAAAATTGAATAACCAATGTTATTAACTTATTATGTTAGGTACGTGGATACAGAATTCAAAAGAAAAAGAGTAAACAGCAAAATGCCTCAGTTATTTGTAAATTTTCACAGTTTACATTTTTGTCAAGATGCAATATCTTTTTTCTGTTTAACATTCCAGTAATTCAAGTCTTTCAGACTATGACAAGTCCCGTGTCTGGTGACTGTTTGGCGACACCCATAAGCTGCAAAGTTGAGTGTTATAACTTATAAGTATCTGATTGTATATGTGTAAGTTCCCCATCAGTTACACAAATGCTAGTTTATACTTCTTTCAAGATCTTTTATATACAGATCATCCAACCAACTGACCCAGCCATCGTTTCAATATGACTGCATTTGGTTCTTAGCCTCTCAGAGGGTATTATAAAGAGACTACACACCAGATCAAAGTTCTTTAACATCAAGCTGTACGAGATGTGTGAAAGAGCAATTACCAATTACCAAATACCAAATACTTTCATTAAAGTAAAATGTAGAGGCTTATCAGCCAAACAAAATTAAAAGCATAACAACACAATGTCTTAAATGCCTAAACCAGATTTGAATTATTAAATTAACTTAGTCAACCTCCTCAATTTTTGGGCCAGCGCCATTTGCACCAGCAGGAACATCATCACCCATCGAACCACCAGCAGCATCCCCAGAACCCCCTTGATACATCTTGGCGATGATCGGGTTGCAAACACTCTCAAGCTCTTTCACCTTATCATCAAACTCATCAGCCTCCGCAAGCTGATTGCTATCCAACCAAGCAATGGCTTCATCAATGGCATCCTCAATCTTCTTCTTGTCTTCTGGGCTTAGCTTCTCACCAATCTTTTCATCCTTGATTGTGTTTCTCATGTTGTATGCGTAGTTCTCCAACGCATTCTTAGACTCAACCTTCTTTTTATGCTCCTCATCCTCTGCCTTGTACTTCTCTGCCTCTTGAACCATCTTCTCAATCTCCTCCTTTGAAAGCCTTCCCTTGTCGTTGGTGATGGTAATCTTGTTCTTCTGCCCTGTGGTCTTGTCTTCTGCCGAGACGTTAAGAATGCCATTGGCATCAATATCAAAGCAGACTGTGATTTGTGGGACTCCTCTTGGAGCAGGAGGTATGCCAGAAAGCTCAAATTTACCGAGCAAATTGTTATCTCTTGTTCTTGTTCTCTCACCTTCATAGACCTGGATCAAAACACCTGGTTGGTTGTCAGAGTACGTTGAGAACACTTGCTCTTTCTTTGTTGGGATAGTTGTGTTTCTTGGGATGAGAACAGTCATAACACCACCAGCAGTCTCGAGACCAAGGGACAGAGGAGTGACATCCAAAAGAAGTAGATCTTGAACCTTTTCATTACCCTCACCGCTCAAAATAGCAGCTTGGACTGCAGCACCATATGCAACTGCCTCATCAGGATTGATGCTCTTGCAGAGCTCCTTTCCATTAAAGAAATCCTGAAGTAGTTGCTGTACTTTGGGAATTCTGGTAGATCCACCGACTAAAACAATATCATGGACTGTACTTTTGTCCATCTTAGCATCTCTCAAACATTTTTCAACGGGCTCCATACACTTCCTAAATAGATCCATATTCAGTTCCTCAAATCTAGCACGAGTAATGGTGGAATAGAAATCAACACCCTCGTACAAAGAATCAATCTCAATAGTGGTTTGAGCTGTGGAAGACAAAGTTCTCTTTGCTCTTTCACAAGCAGTTCTCAACCTCCTTAGAGCTCTTGGGTTTCCGGTAATATCCTTCTTATGTTTTCTTTTAAACTCTTGAACAAAATGGTTCACCATTCTGTTATCAAAATCCTCCCCACCAAGGTGAGTATCACCAGCTGTAGACTTCACCTCAAAAATACCCTCTTCAATAGTCAATAGTGACACATCAAAAGTGCCGCCACCAAGATCAAAGATCAGCACATTCTTCTCACCAACACTGCTTGCCTTTTTGTCAAGACCATAAGCAATTGCAGCAGCAGTTGGCTCATTGATGATACGCATCACATTCAGACCAGAGATCACACCAGCATCCTTGGTGGCCTGCCTTTGTGAGTCATTGAAGTACGCGGGAACTGTAACAACAGCATTCTTCACTGTTGTTCCAAGGAAAGCTTCAGCAATTTCCTTCATTTTTATAAGAACCATCGAAGATATTTCCTCTGCGGAAAACTGCTTCTCCTCGCCCTTGTAGTTGACAGAAATCATCGGTTTCTCGGCAGGACCAGAAGTAACCTTAAAAGGCCATAACTTGATGTCACTTTGTACTGATGCATCACTATATCTCCGACCAATAAGACGTTTGGCATCTGTTACATGATAATAAAGTACCCGTAAGCTCTATATCAACATCAACCAAACCAATTCTATTAACTAAAACATGGAAAAGGCAATACTACATGAAAACAATCTTCAACAAAGAGCACAAAAAATGGTTTCATGAATATACATCCAATTATACATTGTAAAATCTTGAACAATATGTCACTATTAAATTGATCATAGTGACAAAGACATTGTGTACTGGTCTGTATCAACTATCAAACCTTTTTCACCCTCCGTATCAAAACAAATTATTCATCATATGGTTCTGTACTAGTTTAGGATTTAGTGTTTACAGTCTATGAAACTTTGCTGCTTTTAAAACTGATACTAATAAATCTTCATTGCACTCATTAACCTAAATCAGAACTTTTAAGACAATACTAAATAGTGAAAATTTCCATTGTGTATTCTTTTGTCTTTTAAAAAAGGCAGCTTATTCACACACCTATATACGGATCAAACTAGACTTGAACTCCCAACCTCTTGGTTAATGGGTCCCCTAACAAAGTCAAATGCCCTTTGGTAAAAAGGGGTAAACAGATTTAATCCGATTAAAGACCTCTTGTGATGACATCAGCCAGTCTAACCAGTAGGCCGTTTGGTTTTAGCATATGTAACACTAAGATTAAACTCTAACACTCAACTAATCTATACTATACTAAATTATAATGCATTTGGGACTATTCTATAATTAGAAAGGCTTAAAATTCAGACTTTTTTCTTACTTATTATGGAAGGATTTCAAAATTAATTGGTTAGGAAACAAAATTTAATCACACGGTACCCGCCGCCGCATTGCGCGTGTACTGTTCTAGTAACCTAATAT
Source organism: Artemisia argyi (assembly GCA_030686995.1). Lineage (NCBI taxonomy): Eukaryota > Viridiplantae > Streptophyta > Magnoliopsida > Asterales > Asteraceae > Artemisia > Artemisia argyi. Next base: position 140,898,499 of record CM060679.1, on the reverse strand, counting down.
GCATTAATCTACTTTAAGCATCTGATATTCCAAATATTCGAAAATTGAAACTGTTAAAGAACCATAAACAGGGCTGCTATTGTAATTCATCATAAAAAATTATTAATCATACATAATAAAGCATACAATGAAAAAGAATAAGAAAAACATACCAAAAACAGTGTTGGTTGGGTTCATGGCGACCTGGTTCTTGGCAGCATCACCAATGAGCCTCTCGGAATCAGTAAACGCGACATAAGACGGTGTGGTTCTGTTACCTTGATCATTGGCAATGATCTCCACACGGTCGTTTTGCCAAACACCAACACAGGAGTATGTTGTACCCAAGTCTATTCCAATAGCAGGTCCTTCTCCTTTACCAGCCATTATTATGTTAACGATTGTTTGTTTGTTTGTTATCGAGTGTGTGTTTAAGAGAATGTGTGAATGAGAAGGTGTGGTGTGGAGGGTTGGTATAAATAAGGTTTTCTTTTGGGTTTTTTTGAGTTCTAGAATTCTCTTGAAGTTTCGATTTAAGTGGAAAATTGACTTTTGGTTGACGGGGTTGTTATTCCCGCGTTACGTCCGATACTATTGTTCTAGAATTCACTAGTTTTCTTTCCTCAACGGAATTTCATATAGTATTACGCATGTAAACATGGACGAAGCCAGAATTTTATCTTAAAAGGGGGCTTGGATTTTATGGTCTAGCAGTAATGATTTAGTATTTTATTTTTAAACCAATAATCGAACCAGTAAATATATTTGACCCCCTCAAATGCCGGATAACATCGTATGACCTATTTAAGATTTCATAATAAGGTAGCACACTTGCTAGAATTTTTTATATGTAAATTTGATTTGAGTTTTCAAGTTTTTATAGTGCAAATTGTCTTTTGTCATATTTTTTTTTTCTTCAAATTAAGAATATTTAAGATAGATATTTCTTTTTAGGTTTAAATTATTGAATTTACATTGATTTTGGTGTATTTTGATAAAATTGAAACTAAATATTATACAACTAAATGAATTCATATATAAATATTTCACATTGACCAAATAATACATCAAGGATTTTTAAAAACTTAGTTATAGTTTCTAATTACATATGAAAAACCTAAATATGGATAAAACTATATAAGTGTCATTTGTCAAAGGGTTTGTGTCTCAATAGTACCCCATATTGTGTGAGAAGCTTCTTAACTAAATAGTTGTGAGTTCAAGTCATGCTAAAAAGTTCTATCTGGTTAAATAAATAAATAAATAAATAAAAAAGTAAAAAACACATTGCAAATTAATATAAGACTGGATAAAGCTTTTAGTGAAAAAGAAAATCAAAACCTTAAATGGGTCTAAAACTTGAGTTCTATACATTTAGTTGGGCCTTTTCTTATTACTAGACCATAAATAAAACACTAAATTTGTTGCCCTCATAAATAAAATAGCCGCCCCTTGACTGGTCAACTCTTTCTTCTCCAGCTACAACTGTCAACATGCATCACCCTTCTTTTTTTTATGAGCATAATTCCAACAAAGTATTCTTCGATCGCTAACAGATTTCAGCCATTAGCAGGGCCAAAATGAAAACTTAACAAAATATGGACTGAAATTCAAACTACAAGCTAGACGTGTTGAGCCGGTTGGGGGTGGCTGATCACCCTCCAACCCCTCTACTGGCTCCGTCCCTGGTCTCATACGAGACCAGTTTTTCCGTCATCTGCTAACTAAAACTCAAAATCATTACTTCCAGTCAACCCATCACATATCTACCTTTACTTGTGAGCATGTTAACAGATAACATAAACAATTTACATCGTTAGTTCATATGGATGTAAAACTTAACCATAACTCTATCCTATCTTATCTTAATTCTTAACTATATATAAAGAGAAAATGTGTTTTCTTAAAAGCTAAAAATCTTAAATGTATATAAAGAGAAAAAAGTGTTTTCTTAAAACCTAAAAATTTAAAATTGAGTATTGTGTTATGCTTAAAATATCCATTAATCTTGATGTGTTCATATCGTAAAAAGAAAAAATAGTTGACTTATGTTTAAAAAAGTTGTCATATATGTTGCTCACATATATTGCTAGAAACATATACGATTAAAAAAAAGTTGCATTCATTTTCAGTTTTACTAAATATTTTCGTACATTCTTTGATACATTAAAACAACATTATTTCAGCTGAATTACTGTATATTACACATGATACACTTAATTAAATTATCACAATTATAATTATTTATCGTCATAAAAGTTATACACACGGGTTTCGCCTGCTATTAAGTTATTAGTAAAACATTCTTTTAAAATTATTGTTTTAATATTTGAAAAATGCTCGCTAGACGCTAGTTCCTAAAAAGAAAAAGTGAGAAACCACTTGTGTTATAATCCTAAAACAACACTTGAAAATCATGTAGTTGGGGTTTTACATCAAAAAACAGGGTTCTTGCATTCAAACTTCAAATCTCATCACACACTCATAAACCCAGGTAAATTCATATACCCTTTACTCTCAATTTCATTTCAATGTTGTTTAATTCCATTTTTACAAGAATCTTAACCAACACTAAACCCTACATAAACCCTAATGTCATACCATCATCATCATACCTATTCACAACATTAACCTTAAACCCTTCAAATCAAAACTCATTTACAGTCAATTACTTAATAAACTCATGTGGGGTGTCACCAAATTCAGCAGTTATAGCCTCAAAGCATCTCGATTTATCGAAATCGCTAAATATGACACACCCTGTTCTTGATTTTTTAAGGAATCAAGGGTTTAGTAAATTACAGGTTTCTAAAGTGATTTCTAGGTATCCTAGAGTGTTGTTGTGTGATCCTGAAAAAACCCTTTTGCCGAGTTTTGAGATATTGAGTTCTATTGGTTTGACGAGTAGTGAGCTTGTTGCGATTGTTACTGCTAGGCCGAAAAGTATGTTGAGTAAAAGGTTTCAAGATATGTGTTTGGGATGTTTTGATTACTTGAAATCTTTGTTGGGTTCGGATGAAAAGGTTATTTATGCGATAAAGCGGTTTCCTTTAGTGTTAACTTATGATTTGCATGTGTATGCTGCGGAAAATATTAGGATATTGGAAGAGATAGGGGTTCCTATGGAGAATATAGAAGCTATGTTGGCACAACAGCCAAGAACTTTTTTAACGTCTGCTAATAAGTTTAGGGAAGTTGTTAAGGATGTTAAGGATATGGGGTTTGATCCTTCGAAAACGAGGTTTCTTTGGGGGATTCATGCTGTTAGGGCGATGAGTAAGTCGACTTGGGATAAAAAGGTGGAGCTTTATAAGAACTGGGGTTGGTCTGAAGATGAGATTTATATGGCGTTTGAGAAGTATCCTGGGTGTATGATGGCTTCGATGGATAAGATTACGAGGATTTTGGATTTTGTTGTGAATACAATGGGTTGGGAAAAAGGTTATATTGTTCAGTGGTCAATTGTTATTTGTTTTAGTTTGGAAAAGAGGATTATTCCTAGGTGTTTGGTTTATCAGCATTTAGCGGAGAAAGGGTTGACTGAGGAAAAAGATGGTTTTTGTTTTACTAAGTGGTTGATGTATTCGGAAACTAAGTTTCTTAAATGGGTTAAAAAGAGGTATGAAGAGGAAGCACCAGAACTGTTGAAATTGTATAAGAAGCATTTGGCTGAGGCAAATGGGTCGAATCCTTCCACTCTTCGAACGAGAGTTGCAATCTGAGTCTCCAGCTAGTTTTTCGACTTCGATTTTTGATAGGTTTTCTTGAAGGTTATATACTCCAGATTTTCATTACAGTATGACTTGATTCTTGTTTCATCTTTGACAATGAATTGTTCATATATCCGTGTTATCAACATGCTTTTCCGGTGTTCTCAAATGGTCATAGATTCATCATAGCCCCTTTGTTTATTACGGTTGCTTTTAGTTTCATAGATCTTTCGAGCACTCGATTGATGCAATGCAACTTTTTGGGCTCAACAAAACCCTTTGGATTACAGTCTTTTGATTCTATAGGTCTTTCAAGCAGCCGTATTGCTGCAAAACACCACAACATATTACAGAAATGTGCAGTACCCATTTGGTAATTTTTCTTATTATTTTTCTTTGATGTAATGATCAAGTTATCTTGTGTTTGTTTGGACCTTGTGGCTTTGACTTATCTTCTACAAGTTTAACCTATGGTCATGAACTTCAACTATAAATCAGTGGTTCGTCACTGCTTGTGGTGGGTGTTTTTACAAGTTTGGGTTTGAGGAACAGCTTCTGCAGTTCTGTGTTTAAGCTGTTTGGTTGGATTATGTGACTATTATATATCCATAGTTTTGTTACTAGTTGATCAATTTAGTTGCTAATATACAAAACATACATTGAAGTATTAAAAAATACACGATTTTAGTGATTTTCTAGTTGTCTGCATTTCATCACCGGATTGTTGGGTTGGACAATTGCTGTCAAAATAGTTGCGAGATTGACCAACTTGTTTGTCAACATGAATGGCCGAAAATTCATTTTGGGTAACGCTAAACGCCTGACCCACCAATTTTTGAAATTAAGTCAAGCAGGTCTTTAAATCCATATCAAGACTAGTTGAACGAAAGTTTAACCGTTTAACTTGATGATCCAAGCACCAGTCCTTTTTTTTTTTTTTTTTTTTTTTTTTTTTTTTTTTTTTTTTAATAAATCATGTTGTTTTATAGTCTTGAATATTGTACTTAATTGGTACTCTTGTTTGACTGGTGGCTCTATGGGCACATGTAGACATTTACAAATAGATGCTGTTTATGAATCGACATGAAATCAATCACAGAGAAGTCCATGATCAGTTATAACAGGTGAGGACAAAGCAATTGTTCTAAATTGTTCCTACCTTCTAAATTAGACATCTATACAAATTGTGATGTTGCTTTGCATTGCTGTTACCAGAGGTCCATACAATTTTTTTTATAGAATGTGGATGATTGGTCTGACTATGTATGTGTTGAGAATATTACACTGATCGATACACTGAACTGTATGAAGGGAAAAAAAAAATTGATACCATCCTAAATAATATGGTATGAGATCTATCATTGTTTCATTCCTTCATTCCCAATTGTGAGCCTCAATAACAAGTTCCCACAGGTGCCCCTTCTTCTAATGGTACTATAATTCCTATTCCTATCCCTTCATTCCCTCTTTTGGTCTATCTACATTCCAGGAAATTCATACGCTCCACGGACGGAGCAAAAAGCGGAGTCTTGGTCAGAGCAAGCCGACCTATTCGATTACCAGACATAATTGGGAGAAGCTCATCCGAAACTAGAGCTAGAAAGGCCTTATTTCGTTTCGTTCCTGTTCTTCATTTCATCCTTATCGAAACAAAGGGGGATTTCTCATATTTAGAATCTTTTTGCGGTGTGCTCCATTTACTATTCTTTCGTACTTTCTTCTCTTTACCATGCGATAGGTCAGCGAAGCGTGAGCGGGCACGGAGAAGGAAAGGCCAAAGACTTCAGCCTAACGGGAATGAGCAAGGACGAAATGACAAGATGAGGTGCCTTGGGCACCCCCATTTAGAAAGAAGGGTCGAAGTTTTTGGGCCTGTAGCTTTACCCGTCCCCCCTTCATCGGGCGGTGCTTGTGTGGGGGGTGCGCCAGCAGAAATCGGGCTTGAAGCTCTCACCTTACCAACGAGCCGACAGCTGATGGCTGTTGGTCACGACTACTACAAAAAAGCTCCAATGAAGATGAATATTTCACATGGAGGAGTGTGCATCATTTCTTCATTATAGATTGAGATCTTCTTCGAACTTGATGCACAAATAGATAGAATAGCAGCAAATAGCATCTTTCTAGCCTGCATATTCGTGGAAATCAATCTCATTTAGAAAGTCTTCTCTCTATCTTTCAGCAACTGAACGGGAAGTGGTTTAGGAAAGGACTTTAGAATCGGATGCGCTCGCCCAGCGGCTTTGATAGTAATGGCTGGATTTACTACTACCTCGTCCATTGAGTATAAGAGAGCAAATGATGGTATAGCAATGAACATCGGAGGGGACGTGATATATCCGAAACGTGCGAAATATAGTCAATATCGTTACCTGCGTAGGGAGAACACCAGTTTACTTTTAACAGCAAACGCGGCGGAACGTAGGTGCTTTAGGTGTGTGTTGGCCATGCACTCTCGCGTCGTGTAATGTCGTATGATACCATCCTAAATAATATGGTATAAGATCTATCATTGTTTCATTTCTTCATTCCCAATTGTGAGCCTCAATAACAACCAAACTTCTTTTTCTTTTTCTTTTTTTTTTTTTTTTTATTTTTTTTTTTTTTATTTTTTTGTTATTTTCTAATATAAGTGGGGTCCTATTTTTACAACTCACTTACATTTTTTTCCCTTTTACATAATCAAATTTACATATAAACTTTTTAAAATAACTTATCTATTTAATAATATATTTTCTCTATTTTACATCAAATCTATAGGCCCGTTTGGTTTGTATATGAGTTTAGGATTATGATTTGGATCTATCTATAATACTATAAGATTGAGTCCCTAAATTTAATGTGGATACGTCATGATTGCATATGGTACAAGCTAGCTAATGCCCGGAATTTAATGCAACCTCATAATAACTATACAATTATGAAAGGAGATGAAGTGCAAGGGTTGCCCGAATTGATCACATGGTATTTAGTATAGAATTAAAAGTCGGTTAGATAAAGTGCAAGGGTTGTGAAAGGTTGCAAGAATAATTAATGATTTAACCTAATTCATGCCTATATAAACCGGCCAAAATCACATTTAGTATGTACATTTGAAGTCGATTCACACATCTTTTAGATCTTTAATTGTTGGTAGCGGTATATAAATTATTTTTTGCAATATTTTGGAGATGATTCACACATCTTTTAGATCTTTGTAATTAACTCGTTTTTTTTTTTTTTTTTTTTTTTTTTTTTTTTTTTTTTTTTTTTTTTTTTTAGCTATCATACGCAGGTACAATGAAAATCACACAAGATAATGCATGCTCAGATAAATAGAACCAAAGACTGGGATACCAACTATTTTCTTTATTTTTTTACATATTTAGGTAATTGTTATAGATAAGCACGCACACACACACACACACACACACACACACACATATATATATATATATATATATATATATATATATATATATATATATATATATATATATATATATGTATATATATATATATATATATGTATTATGTTAATGCATTTTCATATACAAGTAATTTATGTGCGTTTTCTATAGATGTAGCTCAAATGTGCGAATTGATTCAAGAAAATGTGGACGAGCATGTATGTAAAGCAACATTTAAATGGTTAAATGATACTTTTAGCGTGATTAGTTTATTTAAGTAGTTGCTTTCGAATGCTATTTGAGAAATATTATAATGAATTTATCATGTGCAATTGAATTATCATTGAAAAGAAGAAGGTCCGATGCCTTTCAAAAAAAAAAAAAAAAAAAAAAAAAAAGTTCCGTGCATCGCAAAATATATTCTTTTTCTATATGTAGAATCATTAATGAGAAACCAATATTTACGCCTATTAAATGAGTTTGCTATAATAGCAAAATACGACATATTAAAAATATCACATTGAGTAATGAACAGAAAGGAAAAAAAAATACATAATTTGAGTTTTAAACATAAGCAAAAGTTCAAACTTTTATCGAAAAACAAAATCGTTGCATTTAATGTGAAGTATATACAACATTGAGATGGAGGTGCAAGGCTTGACGGAATTAATCACATGATATTTAGTAATTAGTATAGAATTAAAAGTCGGTTATGGATTGAAATGAAGTTGAAAAGGTTGCAAGAATAATTGATGATTTAACCTAATGCAATATATTTAGATATATGTATTATGTTAATGCATTTTCATATACAAGTAATTTATGTGTGTTTTCTATTGATGTAGCTCACATGTGCAAATTGATTCAAGAAAATGTGCACGAACATATAAGTAAAGCAACATTTAAATGGTTAAATAATACTTTTTAGCTTGATTAGTTTATGTAAGCATGCAACTTGAACAATGAATATAAAAGAAAAAGTACATAATTTTTGCTCGAACCCATTTGTAAATTAAAAAAATTAAGTTTAAGACATAATAGTAGAGTCCAAAGGTTTTAGGAATTATTAATAATGTGTTAATTAATATTCATTTGGTTAGCTATTTTGAATTGAGTTTATTGATAAAATTTATTAATATTAGTTAGACTTCAATGCTAATTTTCAATAAAATTAGTTGTTTGTTATGTGACATTATGATCAAACCCCTTGACCAACTATTTAGAATGACTAAAATACTTTTAGAGTCTTTAAGTATTTTAGGTGTCAAAGTGCACTTTAGGTATAAAATAGAATAAGTGCCACATTAGGTGTCTAGATACTATTAGTAAGTTTACAATCTATAAAATGTGTCTTATAACAACATAAGTACATAAAATATTTTTAGTAACTTGCTAAATATTATATAGCTAGCTAATATATTTTTCATATACAAGTAACTTACCTTTTTAAGTTAGTATATACATTTGTATAAATGTATTTTTCATAATATGGAAAACACTCTTTTATTACCTCATGAATAGTGTCTTCTAGAATGAGAATCTCATAAGTTGAATTTATAAGATTTGGAAAATATCTAAGGTAGATTTACACAATATATAGAAAGATCATATAAGATCTTTGTTTGTTTTTGGAACATGGTTTGGAAAAACCTCTTTACTTGTTTCCTATAAATAGTAAGCTCATGGTTTTTCAAACAACTTGATGAAACTTGAAAAAGAAAAACACACACTTCTCTACACTTTGCATAGATCTTAGATTAATAGAAAACTATGTAGAAAACACAATCAATCACCCTCATTATCATGATCATAATGCTTCTAACATTCATCTTTGTTGTAAGCATATCATACATCTTGATCCACCAAAGAAGCTTGGAGATCTTGCCATCATCATCCACCACATGCATACATATATGAAGATCCATCACAACAAGATTGGAGAACTTGTGATCTTCATTCATTGAAGGCTTTCTATCAATGGAAGTTCTTTTAGATTAGTTATTCATATCCATTAGACATATATGTCTTGGATCATCATTGTACTCTTTATTATAGATTAGATGGTTTATGTGTTTGTGCCATAAAACACAAGGTTTCTATGTTGGGCCACAAAACATAGCGGGAGTTGTTGTACCCTTGTAAAAGAACTAGCGAGAGTGGTTGTACCCTTGGAAAAGAACTCGACATCTAGCTTAGTGTCAGAAATATTGTATAGGAGACGATAGGAGTGGTTGTACCTTGTAAAAGAACCCGGTATGTAGCTTTGTACCGGAAAAAGTGTAAGTGACGATTGTAAGGTTTTCTCTGCCAAGAAGGGAGCTTGTTGATCTAGTGAAGTAACTCTTGAGTTGGGTACTCGGGGAGTGGAGTAGGGCGGAGAGGATATCCGTGACCGAACCACTATAAATCCTCGTGTTCGGTTTGCACTTTCTTTACTTTTACACTTGCACTATATTATTGTTTGTGTTGTAATCTGAAGTTTATGCTTGTGTGACAACTTATTATGCCATATGCTTTATATTAGTTATAAGACTATTATTAGCATTTCTCATATTACAACAAGCTTGATCGGAAATTTGTCATATGGATGTTTTAGAAAAGAAATATAAACCGGACTAATAATGGCGTAACTTGACTCAATGGTTTATACTATATTTGATACAACAAGTTTAAAGATTTTTAATCGGAAACGTATTCACCCCCCCCCCCCCCCCTCTACGATTTCACAGAAGAGATAAAAGCTTATAGGGTTGAGGAAGGACGTACACGCCCCCACGAATGGTATTAAAGAGTGCAACCCGTCATCCACTCAATTGTAACAAACTAATCAATCAATAAAAGATAACTAGGGAGTAGTGAAATCTAAGTAAACACGTTTTCTCCATATAAGAAGTTCTCTCAATTTATTTTCTAGTCATTTTATTTTATTTGTTTAAGTAGTTATTTGGGTTAGTTGGCTAGCAACTAATTCCGACCACTCTTCCAATACTTGAGATTTTTACTTGCTTTCTCTAAAATATAAAAATACAAAAATAATCATCCCTCACCTTTAGACTTAGTTAGATTAAGTTTCAATCCTAACGAACACTATTCCCAAGTAGAACGATCAATCCCCCGGTACTTTTCACTTCACTATACTACATCGGTTAGGTACACTGCCTGGTGGGGATTGCAAGCTTCTCAAGATCCCTTGAGAGGTAAAACCTTTTGCAAGGTTGCAAAACCACGCATCACTCGGTAAATTTTGAAAGTTTTGATTTGTTTTTCGAAAACATAGCCCCCCTAAATCATCATATAACTCTTGATACCAATTGTAGGTCTCTATAATATATCCTTTCACACATAATTTTTTTTAAGGAGTGATTTTAAAGAGAGGGGAATAAATAAAAGGGAGAAAGTAATAGAGAGAATTCGAGTGAGAGGGAAAGTTGAATGCGCACACACATCCTAGCGTGGACGTGTATATGTATGTATACAAATGGGAAGTGATTTGCACACTCAATTTATTGATTAAGACACTTACATTACATGCAGATAAAGTATAGTGTGAGTCTTGTACACCTAATTAAAGCATAAAAAAGAGTGTCTCAATAACTATTAGGAGTGTGCAAATCACTTCCCTATATAAATGGGTTTGATGGGCTTGGACATGGACTAGGCTTAATACTTGGACCTAACATACAATTAGGGGTGTTATTCGGGGCGACCCGGTCGGGTTCGGGTCAATCGGGTCGGGTCAATTCGTGACAAGACTCAAGACAAACATACCTGAACCCGACCTTGTTTAGAACCCGGGTTACTTGGGTTCGGGTCAATTCAGGTTCGGGTCAACCCGAGTATTTTTACATTGTAAAAGTGTTAGTTAAGTCGGATTAGTCAGGTTCGGGCCAATTCGGGTTGAGGCTAATAAAAACATACCCGAACCCGACCTTGTTTAGAACTCGGGTCACTTCACGTTGACCCGATTGACCCGAATATAATTTTTGACCTGATTGACCCGACCCGAAAAACCATATTCGTGTTCGAGTTCGGGTTGGATCGGCTTTTATAACACCCCTACATACAATATTGGTTAATGTCAATCCCAAATACCGTTTACTAGTCTACTACTGAAGAAGGTTATGATTTCCTTGATCCTTATTGATAACAACTAACCATTATATATGATACAAGAGATCATTCTAGACTAATGATCATGGGCTTAGGCCTAATTACATAACAAACATACTACTAGGCCTACATATACAAATAACCATTAATACACCCCCGCAGTTGGAGCGGGAGGAGGTCGGACGCTCAAACTGGATCTAAATTCTTCAAACAAAGTAGAAGGCAGTCCTTTGGTGAAGATATCGGCGTACTGATAACGAGATGGTACATGTAAAACACGCACCTGACCGGCGGTAACCATGTCACGGACGAAGTGTATGTCTATCTCAATATGTTTCGTCCGCTGGTGTTGAACAGGATTGGCAGACATATAAATAACACTAACATTATCACAGTAGACAAGGGTGGCAGAAGATAGTGGAGAGTGCAACTCACGAAGAAAGTTACGGAGCCATGCAGTCTCAGCCACAACATTAGCAACACCGCGATATTCAGCTTCAGCACTGGAACGCGAAAGGGTGTGCTGACGCTTTGAAGACCACGATAGTAAGTTATCACCCAGAAAAACACAATAACCTGAGGTGGACCGTCGAGTAGAGGGGCAGCCTGCCCAATCAGCATCAGTATAACCAACAAGAGAGGTGGTATTAGATGAGTATAGGTGGAGACCATAATCCAAAGTGCCCTGAACATATCGTAAGATACGTTTGAGAGCAGCTAAATGTGGTTCACGTGGGTCGTGCATGTAAAGACAAATTTGCTGCACCGCATAAGACAGATCCGGGCGGGTGAATGTGAGATACTGAAGAGCACCTGCAAGACTGCGATATAGGGTAGGATCCTGAACCGGAACACCTTCGGGACCCAATTTTGACTCTGTATCAACTGGTGTTCGAGAAGGGTTACAGTTAGCCATGTGTGCACGCTCAAGAAGCTGAATAGCATACTTCCGCTGGGATAGAAACAATCCTGTAGAATGGCGAGTAGCAGAGATACCAAGAAAATAATTAAGTTCCCCGAGGTCAGTCATGTCAAACTCACTATGTAAAGAAGCAATGATCTGCTGAAGTAGAGCCGGAGAAGAAGCTGTAAGTATAATATCATCCACATAGATAAGCAAATAAGCAACCTGAGAACCCTGTCGTAAAATAAATAATGAAGAATCACAGCGACTATGGTAAAACCCGACTCGTGTGGCATAACGTGCAAACCGCTGAAACCAAGCACGAGGTGCTTGCTTCAGTCCATATAAAGATCTCTGCAAAAGACAAACATGATGAGGGTACCGGGAATCCACAAATCCCGGCGGCTGATGCATATAGACAGTCTCAGACAAATCACCATTAAGAAATGCATTCTTAACATCAAGCTGATGAATAGGCCACTTGCGAGATACCGCAAGACTCAGAACAGTGCGGATGGTAGCCGGTTTAACAACCGGACTAAAAGTCTCGTCACAATCAATACCAAGTTGTTGACTACTGCCATTAGCAACCAAAGGAGCCTTATATCGGCTCAAAGTCCCATCAGCATGAAATTTATGCTTAAATAACCACATAGAACGAACCATATTAACATCATTTGGCCTCGGTACAAGAATCCAAGTGTCATTTTTAACTAACGCATTATACTCATCGTACATAGCATTACGCCATTGAGGAACTTTGAGAGCAAGAGACGGAGATTTAGGTATAGGGGAAATGGAAGATGTATGTAAAGATAGACGATCGACAGGTTTGACAATGCCCGATTGAGACCTAGTGACCATACGGTGAGTACGAGTGGGTTCGGTATTGGGCTGTTGGGTATGGGTTGTCGTGGAGTTTGGTATTTGAGTGTTGTTTGGCTGTTGCGTGGGGTGAACAGGAGGTGATGGTTGTTGGGGTGTATCCTGGTGGTTTTGGGCCTGATATATTGGGTCTGTGATGTCCGTTTGGACAGGGGTTATATGGGTAGGGGATTGGGTTTGCATTTGGTTCGTGAGTGGTGGGGTGTTGTTGGCTTGCTGTGGAGAGTTGGGTTGGTAGGGGGTGCCGAGAGGTTGAGAGGGAGTAGGGGTGCTGGGAGTGTTGAGAAAATGATTAAGAAGTGGGGGAGGCACAGGATCTAAAAAGGTGTACGAAGGTGGGGAATTAGGTGTCATGGATCGGTAAGGGAATTGGGTTTCATCGAATGTGACATGCCGAGAAATGAGAATTTTATTGGTTTCAAGGTCTAGGCAACGGAAACCGCGGTGATAGGCGGGATAACCCAAGAAGATGCACGGGGTAGCTCGTGGGGCAAGTTTGTAAGGTGAGTGAAGGTGAGGGTAACAAAGGCACCCGAAGATGCGTAAACGCGAGTAGTCGGGTTCCTTTTGGAAAAGTCTTGTACAGGGGATTTCGTTGTTTATAGCAGTTGAGGGGAGAAGATTAAGAAGGTAGGCGGCCATATGCAAAGCCTCGACCCAAAAGGAGGGGGGTAGATGTGCTTGAAAAAGAAGTGTGCGAATGACATTATTGATGGTTCGTATCATTCGTTCTGCCTTGCCATTTTGTTGAGAGGTTTTTGGGCAAGAAAATCTAATTTGAATACCATTATTAACAAAAAGTGTGTGAAGTCGGTTGTTGTCGAACTCACCACCATGGTCACATTGGAAGCTCTTAATTTCGCATTTAAATTGATTTTGAACATACTTACGAAAATGCAAAAACTTATCGAACATGTCAGATTTAGAGCGTAGGGGATATATCCACAAATAGTGAGAAAAATGATCAAGAAATAAGACATAATATTTAAAACCACTGGAACTAACAACTGGAGAAGTCCATAAATCAGAATGGATAATATCAAAGGGATGTTTAACAATAGATTCTGAACTATAAAAAGGAAGTTTCACATGTTTGCCAAGTTGACAAGCATGACAAATATGTGGAGTCTTTTCTTTATTACAGGAAATAAACTGACGAGAAACAAGAGATCGTAGCACTTCGTCACCGGGATGACCAAGACGTTGATGCCACGTGGATGGGCTTGTGGAGACAAAGGCAGTAGGGATAATTGAAGGCTTGGTAACTGGATAGAGATCACCCGAGCTGTCACATCGAAGGAGGATGTGGCGAGTCAGGAAATCCTTCACAGAAAAACCAAACGCGTCAAATTCAATAGTGCAATTATTATCTCTAGTAAATTGACGGACAGAAATGAGATTTTTAATGATGTTAGGGGTGACAAGTACATTATGAAGGTGAAGAGGGCGATGAAGAGTAGGAATAATGCTATGGCCGGTGTTGGTAACGGGAATGGAATTACCGTCACCAACGTGTACAGATGGATATAAGCGTTTATTAAAAATGGTACTTAGATTACTTGTATTAGAATTGAGATGAGAAGAGGCACCTGTATCCATATTCCAAGTCGGGTCCTGTAAAGTCATGGTGCTAAACGCATTAGGTAAAAACGTCTCTTGAGTCGGAAAAGAAATCGGGAATAAGGCGGGTGCTGCCCCGAGAATACCATTAGACGAACCAGTGGGTTGGGCCATCTGGGGAGCGACATAATGAGGCTGTTGGGCCTGCTGAGCCGCGGCCCAAAAAGGAGTGGATTGGATATTGATGGGCTTTTGTAATAACAAAGGGTTTTGGGCTTGTTGTGCCAATCTTCCATACCATTGTGCAATTTGTTGTGTCTGTTGCCTAAATGGTAAATTCCCACTACTATAATAATTCGCATATGTCTGGTTCCCACGTCCCATGCCAATGCCATAATTGACCATATTATTATATTGCATGTTGGCATGCCAAAATCTACATCTATTACCCCACTTGCAAAATCCTGTTCGAGCGAAATGTCGACATATATCTGTTGTGTTCACCATGATGAAATGAAAGGTGAGTGGTATGAACGTGATGTGATTATGGTTATTAGGGTGTAGGGTCTATATAACTGTTTGTTTATGGATACAAACGTAGGAGATGAATTGAAGTTATAAACAATTCTTTGTTTATTGTTTTTAGGAGATGTAATGGTATATACTAATGATCATAGGACGGTGGTAATCCAATGCAAGGAAAAAGAAATATACTTGAATGGGACGGTGGATTTTTAGGGTTTTTTTTTTTTTTTTTTTTTTTTTTTTTTTTTGGGATCTGAGATTGAGAGGGTAGGAGGATTACGGGATTTGTTAGAGAGAAAATAGGATATTAATTGGCTCTGATTACCATGAAGAAGGTTATGATTTCCTTGATCCTTATTGATAACAACTAACCATTATATATGATACAAGAGATCATTCTAGACTAATGATCATGGGCTTAGGCCTAATTACATAACAAACATACTACTAGGCCTACATATACAAATAACCATTAATAACTACGAGTACAAGATAATACAATGTCACAAGGTTTATATAAATATAAATTATGCTAACAATAATAATTCTTTGTATTTCGCGTTTGTGCATGGTTCTCTTTTACATGCTATTATTATCATATTTCCTCATTTTACATGCTCTTTTAAATGCCACACAAGACTTTGACATGTGGTTTCTTAGTAGATAAGAAAATGTTTGAAATATTTTATAGGTGGGTGGAAAAACCGTGTCGTTGCTAAATCTCCAAAAGACCCAAATGGCTGAGCAAGTTCACTCCATCTTGGAGAGAGAAAACATCTTCAATCTTGAAGTTCCATAAGCTTCATGATATACTCCGTATCAAAAATCACTTAAGAAATGAGATACGGTTAACCAAACGGCTAGGCGAATCGAGATAGAAAGAAAGAACAATTCACGAAACAGTTTGATATCAACTGATACGAACCTCTCCTATGCTAGGCTCGCATCGGTTTATAAGCTAAGTTTAGAACTTATTCCAAAAAGCTAGCTTAAAAAACAAAGGAACACCTAGACATTATAAACCACCAGCCAATCTCATACTTGGCCGATGTAGGATCCTAAAACTTCAGCACCAAATCTTGGATCTCTTGTCCAACTCGATCGAAAAAACAAGTTTAAAAGCCCACTAAAACTCAAATTAGGCCCAGTATAAGATAAATCATGGGATGATGGGGCTGAAAAGATGTATCAAAAACAAAAAGTGATTTTTTTTGAACATCAACCGTTGAAAGTCTGATGGATGGGTCCCTCCTGGAAAATTAGATTTTTGTTTTGTGGTAAAATTGCATGTGCAGTTGAAAGCTTTCATTCTCAAAACTCAAAAGGGCAAAAATCCTCTTTTCCGTCTCCTTATTGCAGCGACAAACCCTAAAGTAATAAGCAGTTGGGTATGTGTGTCCAACACTTTTGGTTTTTATTATCTTGTTTGAGGTGCTTATTAGCTTATCTGAGTCTGGAAAAGCTCATAAGCCAACAATATTTTGCTATATAATGTGTATTCTGTTAAACTATTCAGCACTTAGGGGGCATTTAAGTCTCGAAAAGCTCATTCGCCAACAAAACATTTCCCGCTTATGGGCAACTTGACAAGCTCATAATTAACCACCCCCTCATTTATATTATAGTTATACAATAACACTCCAACCAAAGCCCTTAAAACATTACAGTACTACAGTGGAAAACAAGGCTGATTTATTCTGTTTTTTTAACCTTAATTTGTATAAACCGGACCAAAATCCTTAAATTTCTTGTGCCTGGAATCGTATAACCCTTTCTGATTTTAGATTGTTTAGCGTTTGGTTTCTTACTATGGGATCATATTGATTATTGTTTATGGTTTCAATATCGAGATGACTGTCTGCTATATATTAAGAAACTAAATCTGAGGAATCCCATAGCTAATTATTATTTGGTGAAATATCTATCGATTTACGCTAATATTTGTGTCTTAATTTTTTCTTTTATCAGCGAAAATATGGTCTATAGAAGTCCCAAACAAATATGCTTCAAGTCCGCCATAGCACGTATAAATAAACGATCCACAAGACGTTTAAAGGCCAAGCGCTCAACTAAACCTTCAGAGGCCGTTGACTCTTCCATTGATATTTTAAAGGTACTTCACTAAACTCCACATCTGTTTATAGATTTTTACAGTATACCGAGATTGGTAAAATACTTGAATTTTCTTGAAGCTAACGATTTTTCAATCAACTCTTTTGTAGACAAACAGTAACAGCGCCACACAAGCAAGCCATGTGTAAGTTTTCTAAGCTCCAAGAAGCATTTATATATGCATATCCTTTACAAAACCAATTTTGGGTCGCAAGTTTTATACATTTTATCACTCTTTATTCTTATTAAAACTCATTTTGAGACTGAAAACGATATTGGCTTTTTCAAAGATTAAACTTCAACTTGGCCCTAACTTGAGTCCGAGTGTAGTCCTTGTCCCTTTAAAAGCAGTCACTATGGCTATTATAGGAAACATGATTGGACCGAGTTTAGTCCTTGTCCCTTTAATGAAGCGTATTTTGACTTTACGCAGTCTAAGCTTTATGCTATATTAAGTTTACATTCTAGAATCTCACTAACAAGTCAAAGTCTATTAAAAGGGTGTTCGGGTAAGCTTATTTTAAGGGCTTAATATTAAGCACTTTGGAGGTGTTTGGTTAAGCTTTTGTCAAAAGGCTTATATTGTGTTTTAGGAAGGAAATAAAGCTAATAAAGCATGATCCCATGGATTGAGGTTTTTTGAAAACATACATGCTTTTAAGCATAAGCTTGCCAAAACACCCCTTAACTCCTTAAGTTTATACTGAACGTGGTATGCTGAAACTGAAATAAGAGTTTCAAGGTTGTGAGTTATATCAATCATTTCTTGCTGTAGACCAAAATTTCACTTTCATGACTGTTGATGTTAGAAACGTAAGTGGTGACGTTTAAATGTTTGGTGTATATGCAACTTCTAGTACAATATTTGACAAGAATTCTGGTGTAGGTCTTTTAGTAAGTTTTCCTCCTCTTAATCATATTTCAGGGATTGGTGGAAAAGCTGGGAATGGCATGAAAGCTGGCGGGAGTTCCAAAAACTAGATCAGGGGAAGGTATGTCCGAGACATTCATCCTTTTTTTTGATTTCACACATAATGCATCCGGCAAACAGAAATATATATCTCTTAAATATTTGTGATGCATACGTTTTCATATGTGTGGCAGCATGCACTTTGCCATAAAACCAGCAAGACCGTCAATGCCGAAAAAACACGAATTCAACTGGATCATCCCATTGTTTCTGCAATTGGTGATTGTGCCGTTAATGCCTTTAATGATCTCTGTAAGCAGGTATGATTCCATTACACTTGCTTCTTGAGTTTTGAGACTATGTTACGCTGTTCACCTTTCTAACACTTCAACAAAATATTGTCAGCATACTTATGAAGGAAAAAGCAACAATCTTAGTGATCATCAAGTTATGAGCTGCATGTACCTAAAGTTTTCCAACCTTTATGGCTTCTACATGACGATTGAGGCCATTGAAGAAGGCATCCTCGGTGTCTATGAAGCCACAGTTGCTTGCAATCCTGTTGATGGTAGGGGAAATCTTGTCAAGTTCATTCTTACCGATCGTAGACCAAGTGGTATGTCATTGATATTTGTTTGGGGTGTTGCGGTATAACTCATTTTTCTCGTCATTTTTGGTGTCTAATGCTATAGTCGCGTTACCTTGCATGCAGGTAAGATAGCAACAAAGTTGCCACACTTGATAAGTCTAAAACACAAATACAATACTCTGAAAGGTTTGTTTTTTGTGTATTACCATGTGTATTATTTACGGCTTTCACCTTCTATAGCTATTATGTAACACCCCAACCCGTCAAGGGTAAAGATATCACAATAAATAGTGTCTAACAGAGCAAAGCACAAGCTTAATACTTTAACAATACAATGAGTACAAATGTTACAAATGAATTTCAAATTAAGGAAGATACGATAATAAAACAAAGTCCATTATTCAAGGAACTTTAAGGTTGGTCCACACTCTCTCGTCCCCAAAGTTAAACCCCGCATCCTAGCTTAAGTACCTGCCGCATGGAAAAGAAAACGCGGCTGAGCATAAAAAGCTCAGTGAACAGATATGAAGATAACAAGCACATCAAGTAATAAGACAAGAGAGTACGAATTGAAATTTCATATGGTGTCACAAGGTATATCAAAGGACTATCAAGGTTAAGTATGAAAAGTCACCAAGATTAAGTATTAAGAATTGTCAAGTGTAATAGCAAGGATTAACAAGTTTCAAGGATAGTCAAGTATAATGTCAAGGGTTAAGTATAATATCAAGGTTTAACAAGTATAGTATCAAGGTTTAACAAGTTTCAAGGTTTTCAAGAATTAATAAGGGTCAAGTATCAAGAATTAGCAAGTGTCAAGTATCAAGTGTCAAGGCTTTCAGTATTTAACCCCCAGGCACAAACAAGTATCAAGTCAAGTATATCAAGTCAAGTATCCTAAGTTGGAGTGATCAACTCCCAAGATGTGAGGGGCTGCAATGCACACAAGCCCAGTCACTAAGTAATATATCATGTAGCCCAAATCATAATCAAGATGGCCGTAGCCCAAGCAAGTAACAAGTCAAGACAAGACTAGGATGCATCCATACGCCCCTGCAGGCCAATAATAATAATCATAGCAGCAGTCGATATCAAGAATCAGGGACGGTGGGGGACATCTCTCCGACCCCACTAGAGTACATAACATTGGTGCATCAATGCTATGGTTGTGGCTACTCCACAACAAGTAGCTCCTGGGTAAAATACTGAAGGGTCAAGTGGTCAAGGTTCAATATCAAGTACAAGTGTCAAGTAATAATCAAAGGTTCAAGTCCAGGGTTCCATATCAAGGGTTCAATATCAAGGGTCAATATCAATATCCATGTCAAGGGTTCAATATCAAGGGTTAAATGTCAAAGGTCAATATCAAGGGTTCAATGTCAAGGGTCAATATCAAGGGTTCAATGTCAAGGGTCAATATCAAGGGTCAATATCAAGTAATGTAAAAGAGAGAGAATAGTCATGAGAGAAATAGTTGTACTCTTGCTGAAAGAGTAAGGAATATCTGTACCTGAAACCGCCAACGAAACCATATCATAACGTAGTAATAGGAAGTCACTCTTTCTTCAGCGAATCTACATGAATTAATGATCGGCTAATTATTAATACTCATTTTAAATCAGATTACTTGTTTTAGTCGGCTTTTCATTTTTAGTAACTTTCCGTTCACAGCAGCTTTTCAAAAATAGTAACTTCCATGTTTAGTGAGTTCCCCGATTTAGTACTTCTCTCGTATTAGCAAGTTTTAACATTTTATTAAGTTAAGTATTCCAATTAACCATTATTATAAGTTAAATTCCATTATGCCACTTTATAATAGTTTAGGGTCTAACATGTAATTTAATAAAATTAAATATTAAAAGTCAAATAAAATTATTTTAAAGTCTATTTAAATAAATTAATATTAAGATAATAATTTTGGACCCGTCATTATAATTTTATATAATTTATTTACGTACCCACGATATTAATATTTATGTCGCGAATACCCAAGATTTATTAACGTACCCAATATTTTATAACCCGACATCGTCTCGCATGGAATTTAGATCAAACAGGTTTAGGTCGATTCAATAATTAGACGTTCAAAACATTATTTCATGTGAAAATATATGCGGCCCTTAATTATTTCAAAAACCAAACGAGTTACGAAACCCAGTCGCATCCTTGTTTATGACAAATCAAAACAAGTCGCGACCCTTGCGAAACCCACGATGTCGCGACCTCATTTACAATCAAAAATCATTATCATTCTTTTAAGTTGAAACAAGAAACGAGCATGCCTGCTACACATATTCTTAAAAATCAGTTAGGTGAAACATACTTTTGTTGCTTTATGTGATGAATTCTATCTTGTATCTTGATTCATATTAATATGTTGTAGTATAATGATTTCATGGATGCATACAAAATGACCTCATATTAGTATTAATTTCATGCATGCGTACACACGAACAGAAGTCCATCTTTATCATACACGTATGGTATATATCTATAAATTATAAGGCTTTGCTATGACAGTTCGAAGATACCTTAAATGAGCATGATCGAAACCAAAATACGAACACGGCTGAACGTACACCACACCGAGGTTCCACAAGACACAACCGAACCCAATGTATATGCGCCGATCATGAGACTTATATGCAAGTTATCGAACCTTAGTCGTATATTCGGACGGATCAAGACGAGAGACAAGAAACCAAAACCGAAATTCTTTTTCGAACTGAACACACGATCTCAAGAGCTAGACTTCCTTCGTATATGGAGTTTGTGCAGCCGACTTTTGTGTTTATTAGTTCTTAGGGTTTTTAGTTTTGATAATATGGAAAAGAGTGTGTAGATGATTCAGTTATAATGAAACCGATTAGGAGGATATGAGTTTTAAAAGGAAGGCATGCAATATTAGTGGGATTTGTTTGAGATTCGGTATAGAGTCAACCGAATAGAAGGGTTGTTTTCAAAAATGGAAATGCCCGAAATTAAGGAGTGATAGGAAGGAAAAAAGTCAATCATGAACGTAGATGCAGTACTGATTCTTTATACGTTCGTAACATGTGGAATTTATTTATTTATTATTATTATTATTTTGCTAAGGTCATTAGTAAACGCGACATAGGTTTTAAATATCTACTATTTCAATTTAGCATAAATTTTATATTCGTTTAACGTCATTCGTTCAATTATTCAAAATCTTGATACTTAGGTTATATTAGGATTTAATTGTTTTTAATTTGCTAATCGTCTATTCAAGGTTCGAGATTCAAGGGTATTTTGGTACTTTAATCGTGTCATGAAAATGTGGGTTTTACAACTATTCCTCCCTCAAAAAGAATTTTCGTCCACGAAAATGAAAGAAGGAATACGGTAGCGAAACAAAACGAACGCCCACCGGACTACAAAGGGAAATGGGGTAGATGGCTAGCATAGACTCCTCGGTCTCCCAGATCGCTTCACGTGGTGGATGGTTCTTCCAAGGAACTTTAACAAAACGAAAAACTTTATTTCTCATGACTCTCTCCTGTCTATCAAGAATGGCTATATCTGGTTGAATCTGATCAAAAGGGTATGACACCATATGTAGAGGATGATAATTGTATCTTCTAGAAAGTTCATATGGAATACGAACAATATTTCAAATCAAGTCAACTGTATCAAACAGTAGAGATTTCTACAAGAGCTTTAGATTGGTGACAGATGTATTGAGGTCAACAGAATGCAAAATCAAGAGTTCAAATTTATTCAATTATTTAACGACGAATGTTGAGTCAACGCGTTGGTAGAATGAACCTAAAGTCTCACAAGTCGCAGAAAATCCAACAGAGACCAAATTCTAAACTTCTTAGATACTCCCCAAGATATCCTATGACCACAATAAGTGCATGTTATATGATGTAAGTATTATCACGTTGGCCAGGCGTCATAATACTAGCATCATATAAATATGCCCTCATGATGGTCATACTTTATCACAAGTCGTAACCAAACAGCTCACCTTAGTTCATCTATTACTTCTATCACCCAAGAGGTCAACCGAAATCAAGCGTCATAACCAAGAGGAACATTCAATGACAAAGCAATGGAAGTCTCAATGAATGACTAAAGGAAAATAAACTATTCGCAAGAGTAACGGAAACCTAATTATATCAGCAAGTAAGGTACGTCGTCTCCTAAAGCATCAACTTTCCCAAAATTCGCCAAAATTCCCAAACAATACCATTATCAAATATCCGCAGATTGAACAAGGAAGAGAGATGATATCGGAGAACCTAAATCATTCAAGGATCACATTACCAAGTAACGAAACTCAAGAAATTGACGAGAGTGAGAATTAGTCATCATAAACTTCATCTTCCACAGAATCAACTCTTCCAAACAACAAAATGGTTTGTTCCAAAGATCACCAATACTAAACATCAAATCTCTTCAAGTCGAAGTAATCTATCTTCTTTTTTCTATCAATCTGGAAGTGAAACAAAACTGTGAACTCGAGTCTGATTCATCAAGCCTTCTGCAGTTCTTCTTGGAATGAGATGGAGTAATGCGAATTCTGACACGATCTTTAAATCTCTTCTTCATCCAGTCTGCTTCCGCTCTTAATTCATCTTAGTACAACCAAGATGAATAGGGAAGTGAGACTGCATGTCTTCATCAGCTCCAGGTTCGCCACTTTGACTAGCTCTTGTTCCCTGCATCGCCAACACTTCTGCCTTGTAAGGAGTGTCTTCACTCTTCCTGGTAGCCACAGTTGTTGTTAATTCCAGGTCAGGAAGTGAAGTCAATCTTCTCATAAGTTCCTAGTTGACGCAGATTGGTAAGCATCTTCCAAGATTCTTCGGTAGGATTCAAAAGACTATCTTTTCAAATTTATTATCGGTCTTGATCTTCAGATCTTTCGGAATTTAAAGAGATATTCTAATCTAAGAACACTGTTGTCCAACAAATATCAATCTCCCAAAATGCACAATTGGTCGCCAAATTTCTAACAAGGTACAAAATAGTTTCCATGTCCTTTCTCGTCTCCGAATGTACTATTACGTCATACGATGACTGTTTGTCCAAGTACTCACGAGAAAACGCTGTTTATCAGATTCACAAGATGGTCAGAGCTTTAGCTAATACTATTAGAGTCACTAATCGTCATAGTCGTCATGAATACGGAAAGCAATTCCAAAAATAACCTCAACTCATAACTCCATTTCAAAACATACCACAATGTCATACTGCACAATTTTTCCAAATATTCACGAGAACATAATCTCACCCTATACAAGGGAATAGTTGACGTGGTGGCAATACAATTGGAATTGTTAACTTATTACGAGTACAAAAATGGCTTCATAATCATTTTAAGGAATCTCCAAGTTCACTCTACATCATCTCTCTTCTTCTTCACCAATAAAACTGATATACTTCCCAGGTTTACTCTCGGTTAGTAAACTCATTTCTTAGAAGTTCTTTTATTTGTTTCTTCAGCCTTTCACTGAAGCCATCGGAAATGGATTCTCAAAGGTAGGTCAAGATCATATCAAAGGTAAACGGAATTGTATAACAACTACATTTGCCAAACCAGACGGATAATTCACGAATTAAGATCAAGTGCAAGGTTCGTCAAAAGTCTTTAGGTAGATAAGTTAACCATTCAAGAAGGTTGCAATTTGTTCAGCTTCTTAGCCCAAATGTGCCTCACTGCGAATACGAACATTGTATTGTTGTCAAAGTGATACGCGTGGAATACTAGTTGCTAACATCGTTAATGGAGTCAAATAGAAAAATGAGAATTAACCGAAAGTGACGGAATTTGTCAGGTCGATTAATTTAGGGCACAAAACCATCGTACCAATACTTCCAAAATCATCAAGATTCCCAATAACAATTAACTAATGAACACAAACAGGATCGCCATACCAAAACTCACAGAGGAGAAATAAATTCAAAATTTCAATATCATCAGAGTAGCTTGAAAACGAAAATGAAATTCGAAGTCTAATACAGGCTGACAGGAGAGTAAAAGAAACTAGTTCACGATCACAAATTCCCTTCATTCAATTTGGATTATAACGGCTGGTCGCCGTAGACTTTAGATCGGAGTCTACATCATTCTCTTATTTCTCTTCCTCCCTTTCACTAATCCAACCATTTCTGTTATTCTTGTGTTGTGGCAAACGGCGGCTAGCAAAACCACCTTTGCGATCTCTATCTTCTTCTTCCACAGACTTATGGCACTTTCCGTAATACTTGGTGCCAATACCTTTGTTATCATTTGTACTAGTTCCGTACATCTCTTTCTCCTTGTCATCCATCTTCTGGCAGCCCGTAGCATCAACAAAATTCCCCTTACTACTTCTTACGTGCCGGATCTGTCTTAAGGTATCCTTAATGGCATGAGTCACCATTTTCTTCGGGTTTTCGTCAGGTGGTCCAGAGCGACGAGATTTAACCATCTGAACGATTACCAAATGGTCAGGATAAGGAAGTTAAGGACAAACACGGAAGGGAAAAGTAAGCCAAAAGAAGCCTAATATCTACCCAATCCTCACCGGTTTAAACTTAAGTTCACACAGGAAAAAAAAAATCCGGTATCAAGTTTTCAAGGTGTTCTGCAATGTTCCTACAGTGGAAACCTAATGGTGCAAACTCACAGGTCCAGGTTCATGTATTATAAGTCGTCAGCCTGTCTCTGATACCATAAATTGTAACACCCCAACCCGTCAAGGGTAAAGATATCACAATAAATAGTGTCTAACAGAGCAAAGCACAAGCTTAATACTTTAACAATACAATGAGTACAAATGTTACAAATGAATTTCAAATTAAGGAAGATACGATAATAAAACAAAGTCCATTATTCAAGGAACTTTAAGGTTGGTCCACACTCTCTCGTCCCCAAAGTTAAACCCCGCATCCTAGCTTAAGTACCTGCCGCATGGAAAAGAAAACGCGGCTGAGCATAAAAAGCTCAGTGAACAGATATGAAGATAACAAGCACATCAAGTAATAAGACAAGAGAGTACGAATTGAAATTTCATATGGTGTCACAAGGTATATCAAAGGACTATCAAGGTTAAGTATGAAAAGTCACCAAGATTAAGTATTAAGAATTGTCAAGTGTAATAGCAAGGATTAACAAGTTTCAAGGATAGTCAAGTATAATGTCAAGGGTTAAGTATAATATCAAGGTTTAACAAGTATAGTATCAAGGTTTAACAAGTTTCAAGGTTTTCAAGAATTAATAAGGGTCAAGTATCAAGAATTAGCAAGTGTCAAGTATCAAGTGTCAAGGCTTTTAGTATTTAACCCCCAGGCACAAACAAGTATCAAGTCAAGTATATCAAGTCAAGTATCCTAAGTTGGAGTGATCAACTCCCAAGATGTGAGGGGCTGCAATGCACACAAGCCCAGTCACTAAGTAATATATCATGTAGCCCAAATCATAATCAAGATGGCCGTAGCCCAAGCAAGTAACAAGTCAAGACAAGACTAGGATGCATCCATACGCCCCTGCAGGCCAATAATAATAATCATAGCAGCAGTCGATATCAAGAATCAGGGACGGTGGGGGACATCTCTCCGGCCCCACTAGAGTACATAACATTGGTGCATCAATGCTATGGTTGTGGCTACTCCACAACAAGTAGCTCCTGGGTAAAATACTGAAGGGTCAAGTGGTCAAGGTTCAATATCAAGTACAAGTGTCAAGTAATAATCAAAGGTTCAAGTCCAGGGTTCCATATCAAGGGTTCAATATCAAGGGTCAATATCAATTTCCATGTCAAAGGTTCAATATCAAGGGTTAAATGTCAAAGGTCAATATCAAGGGTTCAATGTCAAGGGTCAATATCAGGGTTCAATGTCAAGGGTCAATATCAAGGGTCAATATCAAGTAATGTAATAGAGAGAGAATAGTCATGAGAGAAATAGTTGTACTCTTGCTGAAAGAGTACGGAATATCTGTACCTGAAACCGCCAATGAAACCATATCATAACGTAGTAATAGGAAGTCACTATTTTTTCAGCGAATCTACATGAATTAATGATCGGCTAATTATTAATACTCATTTTAAATCAGATTACTTGTTTTTGTCGGCTTTTCATTTTTAGTAACTTTCCGTTCACAGCAGCTTTTCAAAAATAGTAAC
This sequence comes from Artemisia argyi, assembly GCA_030686995.1. NCBI lineage: Eukaryota > Viridiplantae > Streptophyta > Magnoliopsida > Asterales > Asteraceae > Artemisia > Artemisia argyi. The sequence goes on along the minus strand of CM060679.1, from coordinate 140,871,688 downwards.
TTCCATGTTTAGTGAGTTCCCCGATTTAGTACTTCTCTCGTATTAGCAAGTTTTAACATTTTATTAAGTTAAGTATTCCAATTAACCATTATTATAAGTTAAATTCCAATTATGCCACTTTATAATAGTTTAGGGTCTAACATGTAATTTAATAAAATTAAATATTAAAAGTCAAATAAAATTATTTTAAAGTCTATTTAAATAAATTAATATTAAGATAATAATTTTGGAACCGTCATTATAATTTTATATAATTTATTTACGTACCCACGATATTAATATTTATGTCGCGAATACCCAAGATTTATTAACGTACCCAATATTTTATAACCCGACATCGTCTCGCATGGAATTTAGATCAAACAGGTTTAGGTCGATTCAATAATTAGACGTTCAAAACATTATTTCATGTGAAAATATATGCGGCCCTTAATTATTTCAAAAACCAAACGAGTTACGAAACCCAGTCGCATCCTTGTTTATGACAAATCAAAACAAGTCGCGACCCTTGCGAAACCCACGATGTCGCGACCTCATTTACAATAAAAAATCATTATCATTCTTTTAAGTTGAAACAAGAAACGAGCATGCCTGCTACACATATTCTTAAAAATCAGTTAGGTGAAACATACTTTTGTTGCTTTATGTGATGAATTCTATCTTGTATCTTGATTCATATTAATATGTTGTAGTATAATGATTTCATGGATGCATACAAAATGACCTCATATTAGTATTAATTTCATGCATGCGTACACACGAACAGAAGTCCATCTTTATCATACACGTATGGTATATATCTATAAATTATAAGGCTTTGCTATGACAGTTCGAAGATACCTTAAATGAGCATGATCGAAACCAAAATACGAACACGGCTGAACGTACACCACACCGAGGTTCCACAAGACACAACCGAACCCAATGTATATGCGCCGATCATGAGACTTATATGCAAGTTATCGAACCTTAGTCGTATATTCGGACGGATCAAGACGAGAGACAAGAAACCAAAACCGAAATTCTTTTTCAAACTGAACACACGATCTCAAGAGCTAGACTTCCTTCGTATATGGAGTTTGTGCAGCCGACTTTTGTGTTTATTAGTTCTTAGGGTTTTTAGTTTTGATAATATGGAAAAGAGTGTGTAGATGATTCAGTTATAATGAAACCGATTAGGAGGATATGAGTTTTAAAAGGAAGGCATGCAATATTAGTGGGATTTGTTTGAGATTCGGTATAGAGTCAACCGAATAGAAGGGTTGTTTTCAAAAATGGAAATGCCCGAAATTAAGGAGTGATAGGAAGGAAAAAAGTCAATCATGAACGTAGATGCAGTACTGATTCTTTATACGTTCGTAACATGTGGAATTTATTTATTTATTATTATTATTATTTTGCTAAGGTCATTAGTAAACGCGACATAGGTTTTAAATATCTACTATTTCAATTTAGCATAAATTTTATATCGTTTAACGTCATTCGTTCAATTATTCAAAATCTTGATACTTAGGTTATATTAGGATTTAATTGTTTTTAATTTGCTAATCGTCTATTCAAGGTTCGAGATTCAAGGGTATTTTGGTACTTTAATCGTGTCATGAAAATGTGGGTTTTACATATTATTGTTAATCAATTCTTTTGTATTCATCAGATGCCTTGTACGAGCTAGACTTATTTCTGTTTGCTCATTAGAACAGCGTTTCTGTGGCATTCGTTATTTTTTTAAAGGAAGGTAGCGTTAATTATTGACAAAGCCGTTTGTGTCGCTATGTGCAGGTATGAAAGAAGACCTGGAGATCAAGTTGGGAGCACTCCAGTCTATGGAAGGTTTTTTTTCTCCCTTTTGATGTGTTTTAAGTTGTGAAACCGAAATCCTAATCGCTAGACATACGGTATGATAGAGTGCAATCAGTCGCTGTATCAACAGCAATTGGTTACTTGCGTTCCTTCATCAAGTTGCTTCTTTTATTATCACTTACTTTTTTCTTTTCTTTTCTCTTCTACTTGCTGTATGTGCAGGTACCAAGAAAAAACACAAGGTGTCACCCGAGCTCGTTGGCCTGAAAGAACAATTTAAAGCTATGAAAGGTTAAATTTTAGCTCTCCTAGTCACTAAGCATTGTTTTTATATTTATTTATCAACCTTCTTATAAAAAAGCTACGCCATGTTGTTTACATTAGGCATATGCGAGGATCTTCATCGGCTGATTCAGTCTCAAATCCCGAAATCATGGAATCAAAGGAAGAACAATCCAGGTTAAACCAAAGCTTATCCTGAGCACTTTATGTTAGTCTTGGTTATTTGTTTAGAATAGAGCTACACTAGGATGCCAAGATCAATTCTAGTTATTCTCACTTTGATGCCATATTGCAGATGATGATTGGTGTTATTTTAGCTACCACAAGTGCGGGATGCGGAAGAGGAACAGTGAAGCCACTTGCAGCGGATACAACTTCGATACTGTGAGACTAGGTTAGCTGCTTATCATTCACACACACACACACACACATGTATGTATATGGTGAGCACTTCATGTATCTTGATATGGTTTTTAATTTTCCACTTTTCAGACTTGTCAATCTGCAAATGTGGATGAGACCTGAAGTCGAATATCTAATTGATTACTTTGAGATCGATGATCTTTTTAGCCTGCCGTTTGCCACACACTCCTGGCTCATATCGTCCCTTCCAAGTTATTTTTCCTAAGACATGTCTTACGCTTGCCTATGCTTTCTGACCCTTAGAAGGAGCCACTGCCAGTTTGCGATAATGTTTAAAAGTATTTTGATCAATATTTATATACTTTCAGTATGATTGAGATAGAAATTATGAAAGTGAGGTAGGGAATTACCATTGATTTTGGCATGATTTTGATGTGTCATGTCCCTAGAAATATGCTTCCCGTATTATTTATGCCTAAGCTTTCTTTTTTTTCCCCTCCCAAAAATGTCCCTAATTTAATGGTTTTTGTCAACAAAAACCGTCCACTTTTACCAAAATTCGACTAGTTATTAAACAATGGTCGGATGAATAAAAAAGGTGAACAATATTAATAATTAATTTGTCTCAAAAGTCGATAACTAGTTATTAAACAATGGTCGGATGATTTATTGTGCTCTGCATCTTAGGCACTCTCATTCTTTTTTGTCAATCTCATATTAATTATTTTGTCTAGCCTTAAAATGTATATGTTGAGCGCATAGTTAAAGTTGTTACCACCAAACAATATTAATAATTTCATAATTTGTCTCAAAGGTCGATAACTAAACATATATGAGTTTTACATTTCGGAAAATCAAAACTCATCAGGTTTAGTTCGTTTGACCTTAAACAATGGAAATAAATAAGGCCATTTATGCGATAATAGGATAGTAAACTCATAGTTCCGTTTCTATTGCAAATTTAAGAATTTAAAGTTAGAAGCATGACTCAAGTAGTCAAATCTAATTTGAAGCATAACTCACATGCCAAAAGCTCTTTATATATCCAACTTTCATCAAAGAACTCATCAATCAATCTCAGACACTCATTTTTTTTTATCAAAATAAAAAAATAAACTTTCACACTTTTTTTAAAACTTAAATATTTCGCAAACCGTAAATCGTCAAGCTACAAAAAAAATATCATCGCGACGAGAATTAAATTATCTTTTTATAGACATGCATTGTTATATACTTTCGATGAACTTTTTTTTTTCACCCAGAAAAATCATATATGATTCGATTTTAACAAATCACATATGATTCTTACGAATCATATATGATTCGATTCATGATTCGTAAGAATCGAATCATATATGATTCGTAAGAATCGAATCATATATGATTTTTTACGAATCATATATGATTTTTACGAATCATATATGATTCTTTCTGGGCGGAAATTAAAAAAAAAAAGTTCGTCGAAAGTATATAACAATGCATATCTATAGAAAGATCATTTAATTCTCGTCACGATATATTTTTTTTGTAGCTTGAAGATTTACCGTTTGTAAGATATGTTGTTTTGAAAAAAAATGTAGAAAATATAAATGGGTGGTTATGATTGGTTGATATGTTCTATGGTATGTATGAGTTCTTCTTGGATCTCAACTCCAACTCACATAATGAAAAATTGATCAACTACGTCATGTTTGAACAACTAGGATCTAGTAAGATAAACATGTTAAGACTTAAGAGCCAACATGTTATGGCTCGGCAGAGGGTGGTCGGTGTCTGTACAGCATCAGCATCCTCATAATGGGGGCGCGACGTAGCGGTCAAGGAATCGGAGATGGTGGCGGGAAATGCGATTGTTTTTCACTCGCTTTTCTTTTCTAGTTTTTGATGAAAAAAAATAGTTACAGTAGAAACTCTATAATATAATACACTTGGGACGACCAAAATTTATTAATTAAAAGAGTTATTAATTAATCGATAAATTAATAATTATTAATTTATATATTAATTAATATTTTATTAATTTATAGTAAAATACTTAGTTTACAAACACCTTTCAAGCTTCCACTTAATTATTATATATAATGCATGTATATCAAATGAACGGCCCAATTTGAAAGAAACCTTCAATCTCCCACCTTATTATGTTTCTTGTGTTCAATGTATCACTTTATGGACATTAAAAATATTTTCTATATAAATACAAGATCAAAATAGGTTAACACAAACAAATCATACACACAACATGGCTTCCCATCTTAAAGGTGTGAAAAAAACAACAATGACAGACGAGATTCGAAGAGCATTATGCAAGCACAACAAAGATAATCCAAGTCTCACTCAAAAGCAATTGCAAGAATGGGTTCATAGTAACTATGGTTTGCAGGTGAGTCAAACGACAATATCGAATACAGTTAAGCGTTCTTTAGAGTATCTCTCACTTGCTCCCGAAAGAGGCGATGTTAAGCGACACAAATCGGCAAAATTTTCTGACCTAGAAAAATCTCTCTATGAATGGATTCTTCAATATCAAGAACATGTGAATATGACAGGTGAACTAATCATCGAGAAGGCGAAAAAGTTCATGAAAGGTATGTATCCAGTGGATACTCGAGACTTTACTTTTTCTATTGGTTGGCTTGGAAAGTTCAAAGCAAGATATGCTATATATAAGAAATTATTAATTTATATTTTATATGGGCTGTAAAGAAATTATCAAAAATGTATTATCTTATAATTTTAGTAAATTATTAATTTAGCATCATATCCCCGAGTCGGGACCGGCAAAAATATTATCTTAAAGAGTTTATTAAATAATCGAGAATTAATTTATCGAGTTTTTAATGTACAATTCTTTTGTTTAGCGGTGCATGTTCCAACAATTAATGTCTTCTCAAAGTCGTTCATGTTCTAGCTATTTGGTTGAGTGGAGTTTACTGTATTTGTAATGAACGAGGAGATTTTACTTGGAGTACGTGTTACCCTTATATACAACATTGGCCAAATACATCATTATGCAACTACATTATCTTTTGGTGCCTTGTATCACGGTTAATTTTCCGGTTTTCATGTATTCAGCGGTTGAATAAGCCAGGGCATCATACAATTAGATTCAAATAAGCTGTTGTGATTTTTGTAACTAGACAAACCAATTATACCACATGCCGAGTGTATAAGTTGAACCAAATATTATAACATATCTCCCTCAATTTTCATAGGTTCATACATTTAAATTCTTCAGGCTTTTGAACATTGACCAACAATGAATATATGGATACTTAGTTACTTACCCAAGTAGTCTAGCTATTTACTTCACACACTAATTTTGAAGCTAGACAATATGCACATATTTATTGAAGCGACTTTTACAACAAATCTACCTCAATAGTGTGTCGCTTACTATTGCTCATTATCGCACATTTTATACTCATGACAATAACCTTCTAAAATAAGATAAAAGTAAGTAAAAAAAAAGGAGCTCAAATCAAAGAGCAAGATGCGTGTGTTAATATGGTATAACTTATAGCTTCTAAAACTCGGTCAATTTCAATTTGGACCACGGGGGAGAAAATGCGAGTAATTAGAAAGAAAGAGAGTGAAAAAGGGTACATACATGAGCTTCTTTCATCAAATTTCCCTTTAAATTTTACTTTGAACTACTTTTAATAATATTACGCCAAATTGACGAAATTCTATTCAATCTCTTAACTGCGGTTGAAGTCTTCTACATCGTATGTAACATTTGTTTGGCTTAATCCAAACACTCAAACGTAGCCCTTGAAAGTTTGTAATCACATACGGTTTTTGTCTAACATTAAGGACATGGATATAGTCCTTTTCTAGATTGTAGCTTACACATGTATTAAGTACTTAGAGGATAACCTTGCCTGACCCGCTTCCGTTCTGACTGTGTTGACCGTCACACCTGAGAGAGTACTTGCTACAAACCGATCAAAGTGAAGACTTACTATTAATGAATATTTAATTACAGCTAATTGTGAATTGCCGATAATATGTATAAAGCTACAGGTTTTGTTATTAAGTTGAACACCAAATATTCTATGGAGTTCCTAGTGAACAGAACAACGATTGATGATATTTTTATGTGAATTATGAAGATATATTAGATTAGCATATTTTTGTTGATTTCATTGGCTGCACCTCCTTTTATCTAGTTAATCGATAACTCCTTTTGTAGGAGCACCACAGCTTGATGAAATGCCACAATGATACTTTGAATCTACTATTCATGATCCCCTAATTTGATTTTAAAATGTTTTATCCTATGTTAAATTGGTGGGTGATGAGTTGGTTGCAAAGGATTTATTGGTCTTATGTTTGAGGTTGGTGTGTGTCATAATGGAGATTTATTGGTCTTATGTTTGAGGTTGGTGTTCTTCTCTTTTTGGCCAACATTTGTAGTTCCTTCCTCATTAAAAGAATATTGAATTACATATGCACTCTTGTCTTTTTGTTTAATCTTTTACGAGTAATAAAGCTAAATTGGTACAGTTAATATCAGAGGCACAACAAAGAAATATAATTGGTGCTTTTGGATGACTATTTACCTTTTAATAATTACTTAATATATTTTATTAATTTTGCAAGAACAGTTTAAAGTATGACTAATATCTTAAATTTGTTCAAAATTTCTTATTAACAGACAATTTATTTTAAGACAAATAAATAAGGGAGATATGTTGTTTCCTGAGTCAAACCAAAAAATGAAAAACACGATTATGCTTAACTTATTCTAATGCATCATTATGAACTACATGGCAAGGGAGCATCATGGCATAGATTATACCCTTAATTCCCTCTATATTAAATCAAAACCGGATTCTTTATGTCCACTTTTGAGATGGTGTAACAAATTTATCCAAAAGCTGAAAGAAAATAGTCCTATTCGGCTGTGTTATTTATGACAAGATTAAGACATAGCCATCAGCCATGAATCCCCAACTACCAAAAACCGGAATGAATGAAGCGAAAATTACTGACATACCCCTGCACGGAGGGGTATGTCACAAAATACCCTAAATCTCAGCCGTTTTCAAAAATACCCCATCGTTCCCCTTAAATCCATACGCGACACCAGGGGAGGACACATGTCAAGATTCTAGCTCGGGCAAAAAAAAAAAAAAAAAAAAAAAATACATTTAAAGCATGTCGCGTATGGATGTACGCGACACCCTTAAATCCATACGCGACATTATGCTTATGTGTCAGGCTTAAAATGTTGACATACGCGACACCCTTAAAATGTTTTCATAAAGCATAATGAAAACTCGTGTCTAGTCCTTCCACTTTTCTTCTTTCAAATATTAACCCTTGTACAATTATTTTTTAATCACCTTAATACATCACAAATATATCACATATGTACTTGAACCAAAAACTTGAAAAAAACTATTTGGTTGAAAAGATTCTTATACTATACTATATAAATTAACAACTTACTACAAGTCCTTTGATAAGTTAGCAAAGTTTTACCACACTCCTTAAAAGGTTTGGATTACCGGAGGAACCTTGAGCGCATACACTACTTGTGAGTGGCGACTTAACTTTTCCAAAGAACTAGCCACAGTCAGTGAGTAAAAGTTTCATTGATATTTTGCGTTATCGAGTAGTTTTTTTTAGGAATAGAAATGATCAAGAAAAAAGTTGCACATATATTTCATGTACTTGAGTTGAAAGGAAATGAAGAAAAATGAAACAAAAGTAAGCAAAGTCGTGTTCTCGAGTTTAATGAAAAGAAAGAAAAAATGACACAATTATAGTTATGACTTTTTAAACATAAATACACATATATAACAAAAGATATATAAAATATTGAGGGCTAAATTGGTTATTTTATAACAAATAGTCTATGTAAATTTGTTTCCGTTCAAATTCGCTCATATTTAGGAGGAAAATACCTATTGATTTTCTATCAAATCATTTCTTTTTTATTTTTTCGTGTTTGAGAAAAACTCGAAAACATGATAATTTTTCTATTTCCTTTCATTAAACTCGAGAACACGACTTTGCTTACTTTTGTTTCATTTTTCTTCATTTCCTTTCAACTCAAGTACATGAAATATACGTGCAACTTTTTTCTTGATCATTTCTATTCCTAAAAAAAACTACTCGATAACGCAAAATATCAATGAAACTTTTAGTCACTGACTGTGGCTAGTTCTTTGGAAAAGTTAAGTCGCCACTCACAAGTAGTGTATGCGCTCAAGGTTCCTCCGGTAATCCAAACCTTTTAAGGAGTGTGGTAAAACTTTGCTAACTTATCAAAGGACTTGTAGTAAGTTGTTAATTTATATAGTATAGTATAAGAATCTTTTCAACCAAATAGTTTTTTTCAAGTTTTTGGTTCAAGTACATATGTGATATATTTGTGATGTATTAAGGTGATTAAAAAATAATTGTACAAGGGTTAATATTTGAAAGAAGAAAAGTGGAAGGACTAGACACGAGTTTTCATTATGCTTTATGAAAACATTTTAAGGGTGTCGCGTATGTCAACATTTTAAGCCTGACACATAAGCATAATGTCGCGTATGGATTTAAGGGTGTCGCGTACATCCATACGCGACATGCTTTAAATGTATTTTTTTTTTTTTTGCCCGAGCTAGAATCTTGACATGTGTTTTCCCCTGGTGTCGCGTATGGATTTAAGGGGAACGATGTGGTATTTTTGAAAACGGCTGAGATTTGGGGTATTTTGTGACATACCCCTCCGTGCAGGGGTATGTCAGTAATTTTCGCATGAATGAAGTCCCTAGTTTCAAGGGTTTTTTCATTAACTATTTCACCTACTCTATTGATTAACCAAGGTATGTTCGATCATTTCCATTAGCTTTCTTCTTATAAATGAGTCAATTTTAATCCTCTTTTTTATCAATACTTAAAGTGTTGTTTGGTAGGAGTACTTGATATATAGCTAATTGAAATGAAACGAAATACCATGCACTAACATTTATCCAAAAGGGTAGTCAAGGCATCACATTGAGTTTCTTTGAATTAGAATCGAATCTATAACCTGTGATGGTGATAACATTAATTCTTTATATCTATAATAACCTCTGATTATATAATATTCCCGACTCATAAACGAACAAGCTTTTCTTACTAATAGGAGATAAAATTAACTTATTAATGTCCTCTCTCGCTTGTGTGTTTTGTTGTGATATATATACTTGGATTGTCTCACCATCATATAAAGGACAAGTCAGCTTTAATTGCTTCACTAGACATCATCTTTCACCTATCAATTAACATATCTTATGTATGGTCATTTCAATGGGAATACCAAGTTTATCAAGTGGTGAAAGTTGAAACCATTTGCTTCTTCTTATAAATCAGTCACAACCTAACGTAACAACACACACTACCTTTCCCATCTTAAAGAACCCACAAGTTTTCATCTTACTCTCTCCATTTTCATCTAGTAATTCATAAGCATATTTTCATTTGAACCTGTTTCTTTCTTCATCTTTTGAATCTCTGAAGTTGTTCCTGGGAACCCCCTTTTTCGGCTATAGATCTTCCCCTGCTGGCGTTGAATCATGTTGATCAAATCTTGAACCATTCGTTTTGTTGTCCATCTAATGGATGCTTTCTTGGAGATGATTTTGAATGTTTTTTCGGCCATGGTTTCCCTGTTTAAATGAGTTGGTGAGGTCACTTCTAGTCATTGAAGGTATAACTCTTATAAGCTCATAATACCTTTTTTTTTAAGTCTTAGATTATATACACTTGGTATTTTATTGTTGGTGCTATCGCTATTACATTAGACTCCATCTTTGTTTTTAAAACAAATTAATTTGCAAAACAAACAACTTCAAAACTTTTGTAGCAGTAAACTGTAAACCAACATAAAAGCCAAAAACTTTAACACCAACGAGTAGATACTAAAACTATTGTTCTATTTTCCATCTTTTTTATTAGTTCCGATAGTGGCAACCTTACTGATGGGTGATCTTGCCCACCCAAATATAGCGAAAGATGCTTATACAAAAGTACCGTTTCACCATCCAGTAGATGACGACTATCAAGCGAGACTCAAAAAGGAGTCGCTTCATGCTGTTCTAATTGTTGGCATGGACAACACCAACGTTGGTGATAACAAGAAGTTGAATTATGTAGAAATAAAAAACACGTGGCCCCCCAAATGGGGATTTCAGGTTTCAGTAAAATAGGATTCGACGTGCTTCTGGATATATGTATCATGAAGATATGATCTACCTACCCGCCCACGAGCAGGCTAAACTTCATTTGTCTTTCGGGTTGTGTATCAAGTGCAACTTCAACCAACAATAATTCTCTGGTTTCCATTCATGTACGTAGATGCGGGGTTATTAAGGATTTTTGGTTTAAATTAAGTTTCATGTTAGCTTTATTTTGATGTTGTTGTTAGCTAGCTAGGGTGGTAACTAGCTCTCTCTTATTAATGTTAGGGCTTTAAGTTTCATGTTGTTTACAGTAATTAATCAGGTTATTATCTTACAATCCTTATGCATGTGTTTTACCTCGATGATTCTTTTGATCCCTTTAATTTGTTTTATAATGGGTCAAAGTCAAAGATATATATAACAAATACGGAAAGAAACCCAGCAGGTATGATGTATTGAAGGTACGATTTATTGCAACTTTTTTACTACGTAAGTTGAGACATGTTTGAAATGTAACTTCAATTCAAGCACGCATTTTCTTGAACCGTAGATAAACTTTGAACAGTTGTGAAAATGTTTTACTTGTATATATTTAGAGGTGTGAAGGAGTCGTGTTTGAACATGAGTCTACCAATTAAAGGCACAAAGCTTAAACTTGAATTGTTCAAATTTACAAAGCGTAAGCTCAAGCTCAGCTAGCTCCTTTCAAAATTCATGCGTATAACCCGATCTTAGCTCGGGACACATTATTCAAGCTCGGGCTTGGCTTGTTCGTCTTATAAACGAGATAAATTTTGATAAGAGGCCGGCTGATTAAGTTAATTAAACTCGAGCTCATTTATTAATTTTGACATTGACATATATATAATACTTGTAAATCTGAAGCCTATTCGATCTTCGGATATGATGCTCGGGCTCAATCTCGTTTAGGCTCACCTCGTTTCAAACTATCACCGTTCAATCCCGATAAACTTATAAACAATTCCATGTCTTACATTTTTACTTGCATTGCAGCTAGCGCTAATTAAAGTTGCATTATAGCACAAATAACCTTTATCATCATTTAATGCCATGTACCAAAAAAATAGTTTTGCTCCTCATTTGATCGTCTTGAAGTTTTATTGTCACTTAATGCATCAACTACCATATCATAGTAAGTTTGAAAGAGATACATAAATGAGAATCTCATTAATTATTGCAGAAAAGGGAGTTTTGAATCTTGTTAGATGGATTTGCTTATCAGTTGTCAACCTATCTATGCTTCCTTACATTTGAATATACAGGGCGGGTTTCGAGCGGGTCGGCCATCCCCATCCTCAAACCCGTTTACCAAAGTTCTTCTAAAAGCCGCTCCGAGTTTACAAAAAGACGTGAAAAAAGGCGGCGTGGCGGCATGATCAAGCCTCACGACTTTGCTTGCGGAGCCTTTTAGAACCATGGCAGCATACATCTGTCATCTAACAAAAAAAAGCTACATAGAATATTTGTATTAAGCAATAAAGTATTACATTTAACATTTTTAATCATTAAAAAGTTAGATGTTATAAATGATTCCATAATTAAATGGCTGCTTGCTTGCAAAAAAGTTTAGTTGAAATGAATAAGTTGTAGTTCAATACAGACCTAGGAACTTATCATGATTTTTAATACTGATTACTGAAACATCATTATTTTTTTCATTTTCTTTTTGAAATTAAAAATAGTATTTATAATAAAAATAGTTCTATTACAAAAGTTTATTATGAAATTAAAGATACAAAAATAATATTTATAATGATGCGTTATATAAGGGATCGCTTGTGACGTTTGGGTTGGAGAAGAACACGTATATATTTTGTTTCATGTATAGTTATGTACTTTTCATGCAAATGCATGCACTAGTGTAATATTAAAAACACATTTGTTTTTGCTTGATTTTCTTATAAACATTAATTTTCCTTTTCGATATTAGAAGGTCAATTGCTTAAAACTCCAAACTTGTATTTGTGAGGTAGAACATTTCACCGGGTGCTTGTCAATTGTCATGGAGCAAGTAAAGGAACAACTAGGACGTCATGGAAAAATTAGAACCGTTTTAATTCAAACATAATTTTAATTCTTTTTCTTTTATAAAAAAAAGTCGTTAGATTGATTATGGGGTTTTGTTGTCTCATGAATATTGCTTATTAGTCTACGGTGACGGAGGCACACTATCAAATATGAAATGAAAGACACTCACTGCGTATGGACGATAGATGTTTCTCCTATTTCATGAGCTTTAATAAATACATATTTTCTCAAATAAATTTTGAAAATGCATTACATTTATTGATGCATCAACTTATTATTTCAATGAGTTATCCTAGCAAACCTATGAATTTTAAATAGTTTTATATTTGTACGGAAACCTAGTTTCCAATTTAAGAAACAATAGCTTCTTATTTTTCCATTAAGTCATCTGAAAACTAGTGCTTTTATAGAATTTGTGGAATCAAATTTATGTTTGCTTGCATCAACTAGAACATTGCTCCTACAAATATCTTTTGCTGTAAGAAGTAATTTGTTGAGTAAATTCATATGCTTTATGATTTCCAACGCTTGAATTATTGCCTTCAAATGTTCCCATCTCGATGTATGCTTGCATGTCACATCAAGGAGATTATGTTGATATTTCGGTTGGATCATTATCTAATTGGACAATTTCAAATTGAATCTATTATGGTAAAACCCAATCCATCTCTAATGCAAGTGAGACGTGATCCAAACTTTATTTCTGGAAACTAGAAAAATATGTTTTTCGACGAAAAAAAAAAAAAAAATCCATTTCACCTGCTACTTGAATTTGAAAGTCACTGCTATGCCGACAATTGATTTCCAAACTATGTTGTAGAAAAAGAAACCATAATGATTTAAAATGAATGTTACCAAAAACTATGAACTCTTATCAGCACGAAGTAAAAAATTTTATGGGTTAAATTAAATAGACGTGTATTTTTCTTTTAATTTTGTGGCCATATTACGTTTCTATCCGAAGCTGATGAACCTAATAGCTTTTTGTTAAGTATACCATTTCAACGACAATATTTTATTTTCTAAGTTTTCATTCACCTACCAGGTAATTACTGCAAAAGGCTTTAATAATATCAGTACTTGAATCATTCCATTTTCTTTACATCTATTTTGGCATTCAAATCACGAGTATATATATCTTCATGTGTGTCCTTCCTATAATGTCCTTTCTCTAATGTTAATTATGGTGCATTATTTCAGTCTACATGCATCGTAACACACTTGCACATGTTAACATTACTACTTATGTATTCGAAACAAATCAGACAATTTTTTTGGACTTAATACTACCATAAATATTTTATGACACTATCTTGACCACATATACAGGTTCATTAAAAACAAAACAACGAACTGATGTATATCTTCTAAAATGTTGGTCACCAGGTGGATGAGTGTTGTAGCTAAGTGAGACTTCAAAAAGAGTAGAAGCGGGAATCTAACAATAAAATCATAACAGGGAAATGTGGACCAAGCTGTAAGCTTACTCCATATTAATGAGAATCTGTGTTCCACGACAAATAGGTTTCTTCTACTAAAGTAGAGTACTTAGTAGCATTGACTCATAACAACTACCTCTATGTGTTGCATTTTTAAAGTCTCATACAACTACACACATATCTCTCTCTCTCTCTCTCTCTCTCTCTCTCTCTCTCTCTCTCTCTCTCTCTCTCTCTCTCTCTCTCTTCATAGTACCTTGACAAGAGTAACATTCTTACTCCATTTTCTGTTCAAACTATCTTCACATACCCACCAAATATGTTTGATAACATACCAGACGTCAATAACTTTGTTCGTCATTGGTGGATCATCATAAGTGTAACAACCCGCCTTATATACCACAATATTGTCCGCTTTGCCCGTAGGCTCACGGCTTTACTTTTGTGGCTCTCATGTGAAGACTTCCCGAAAGGTCACCAAGCCACTACTACTCTCACATGAGCACGCTTAACAGTATGGGCGATTAACCGTTAAACCACAAAATGCGTTGTTGTCATATAAGACGAATGTTAACTTATGTTCCAGCATAACTACAAGTAACGGCAGATGTAGGATTTGCCTAGGGTGTTACATTCACCGCCCTTAGGGGAATCCCGTCCCGAGATTCAAGTTGGGCGATTAACCGTTAGACCACAAAACGTGTTTTTGTCGTATAAGGAGAATGTTAACTTATGTCCCAGCATTACTCCAAATCACGGCCGATGTAGGATTTGCCTATGGTGTTACATTCACCCCTCTTAGGGGAATCCCGTCCTGGGATTCAGGTTGGGAAACAACCCTGTCTAAGGGACTCATCATCCTCGAACGACAATGAGGTTTGCCCCACATCCCGAACGGCTTGGAGTGGCTCTGATACCACTTGTAACACCCCGCCTTATAGACCACAATATTGTCTGCTTTGTCCGTAGGCTCATGGCTTTGCTTTTGTGGCCCTCGTGTGAAGACTTCTCGGATGGTCACCCAACCCACTACTACTCTCAAACGAGTACACTTAACTGTATGGGTGATTAACTGTTAGACCACAAAACGCGTTGGTATTGTATAAGGCGAATGTTAACTTATGCCCCAACATCATGATACGTGGGAATCGCACCAGGATTTACCTCTCGATGGATCTCGAGAAGCTTAAAACCCCCACCAGGCAATGTACCTGATCGTTGTAGTATAGCATAGTGACAAGTACCGGGGGATTGATCGTTCAACTCAGGAATAGTGTCGCTAGGATTAGAAATCCTAAAAACTTGGTCTAGAGGTGAGGGATGATTCTTTTTGTATTTTTATATTTTATAAAAGCAATAAAATCTCGGGTTTTAGAAGAGTGGGCGGAATTAGTTGCTAATCAACTAACCCAATAACTAAAGATGCAATCAAAATAAAATAATAGAAATGAAAATAAATCTAATTAAACTAATGTGGTGTAAACAATAATGGGGAAAGTTGTGTTTACTTAGGTTTCATTACTCCCTAGATATCTTTTACAGGTTGATAGTTTGTTACAATTGCATGGATGACGGGTCATATTCCTTAATACTAGTCGTAGGGCCGTGTACAATATTCCCTAACTCTATAGGATCCTACTTCACTCCTATGTCGAGCCGTTAGAAGCTCCTAACATGGGATCATTAGAATTCTCCTACGCATTAAATACCACTAAAAATCATAGTACACCTCTGATCATGTTTCTTAAGACGTTCAAGCATGTTACCAATGGAAGTCTGCCAGTTTTCTTAAGCCTAACATCGAATACAATCATCCGTAATAACTATAAACAAACAATCAACCCATAATTAACATTTAGGTTTCACTACATCTAAGCAAACACACAAGAGATCTAGCCAAGCATGTTAAATTGAAGACAAGTGTAAGATATATTCAAACAACACATAGACATATTGATTGAATTGAAAGAGTACTTATCTCAATTGAACATGAAAGGTTTCAAAGGGTAAAAACCATTGAAAAAGCTGTGAAAATCGGACTAGGGTTTATCTCCAAAGTTACACCCTAATGAATAAAAATTGCAAAACTATATATAGATTTTACAGGGTGACGACGTCAAGAAGAAAATTCTGACGCCGTCAACAGCCGCCCATAATGAAATCGGATTGCCTTGATCCACTTTTGACGCCGTCATGTGTAAAGTTACTCTAGGCCGTCACTAACATTTGGACCATGACGGCCTTGTGTGACGCCGTCATGTCCCTAGTACAAAACTCTCTGGACTGTCACGGACTTTATCCACTTCCACCTCTTGCATTGCTCTTGACGCCGTCACTTGGAAATTCTTGACGCCGTCAGGTACTATTCCCAGCAAGGAAAATTAAGACTTTGCCGTTTTCTTCACTTTTATGCTCCAAAAATGTCCAAAATGCTTCCTTTTTCAGATTTCACTCCAAAAGTACCTAAAATGACAAAAGGAACGATTTAGGGCAATATTTGATCAAATAAATTCGAATCCAGGCTTAAATGACCCCCTAAAAATGGTTCATTTTTCGCTTCATCAAATAACCTTACACTTAAGATTTGCTTGTCCACAAGCAAATGCGCTTTTATTCTAATCAAAATACAAGTTAGGGGTCATTTAACACTAATATAAAAGTAATTACAACAAATAATCGTTCCACTAAAGACCAAAGACAAGCACGGAGGTCATACACTAGCACCTCACAAATAGTGTTTAGATACTCATATTTCTCGGGTGTAATAAAGTATATATCACAATATGGAAATGGAAAACATCTCTCACTACCTGTCATAGCAAAATAGATTACCATAGGGTTGGGAAAGGATCAAACCTCCACCACTTGGCGTAAGCACCTAGGATAAACTATCAAAGAGGTCTTTCAAAGGGTTATAATGTTAGGTGTAGGGATATGGAATATACGGTTTTGTTGGATAAAGGCAATATTTACTGGTGGCGAGTTAATCATCTTGGTTAATTAAATGTACAATATGGCGTTGCTAAGCCAAGACTAGACTCGACTTAAGCTAATAAATAAAAAATAACAAAAAACATAAACATAGAATGAAACGGGATGGTAGTCCGTGTGTTTTTTTCTCTTTTCTTTTTCTATATTTTTTTTTCTTTTTCTTAACTTTTTCGATTTTTTTTTTTTTTTTTGCATAGACTCTTACCCTACCATAAAAAATAATACATCATAGGGAATGTACATTCCCCTTACACTTGAATTTTTACATACTTTACAATAAACTAATCTAATGACTCGAATCAAGATAATCAAAACACTTGGAGTACTTCTAAGATTAGCGCACATATGGGGGTAATAATATGATGTTCTTCCCCATTACTCCATAACATAAGTACTTTACCCATGAGTCTCAATCGTCCCAAAACAATATGTACAAGATATGACTCGACTTAGCAACAATGTAATCAATTAGATAATTAACTAAGGGTTTAAACATGTAACAATAATGCACTAAAGATGAGTGCATACACGGAAGGCTAAGGCGATTTGGTTGTACATTTAAGTGGGTTGTTACAAATTCTTCCTTTAAGTAGGATGCTTAAAGTTAGAAACGAAAAGATAGGCTCGGAGGGGTGTACTAGGGGTTTCGTGTACTAAAAATGAGTACAACGCTAAGGTGTGGGAAAAATTAATTGACTTTACTAGCCAAGTAATATGACTTAAATGGTCAAGTAATTATGATACGGGTTTAACACAAGGGTGATGCTAATGCCTCTTATCATGTAGTAAATCCTACTACACGAATGTAGTCTCACTAGCGGTCTCAGGATTCATCACTAACGCAAGTTCTAGAATCTAAATGCTACCGGTACACTCATAAGCACTAATAGTAAATGCTTTTCCTATCAAATCTAAAGGCGAACCTCACATATTTGGGTGAAAATTTTTTCTGAATAGTACGGTTTTGTGCTAGTCATACAACTCCTATCCATGAGACGCTTGCTAAGGCTAAAGTTTCACTCCTAAATGTTGTAAAAAATTTTAAATTTGGCGCTAAAATTACACTAACAAGTATTTCTCTTAGTTTTATTACACACCTATCATCGAACAAACAAACTCAAGTGCAATAGTATCCTATAAGGTATCATCATTTACCCTCCCCTTACACTTAGGATGAACATTGTCCCCAATGTTCAATTAAAGAATGTAAAAGTGAAATGGGTAAAAGAATGAAAGCAAATACTCCCCTGATTCGTTCGGTGTGGATAGTGTGGTAACAAGGTTAAATCTTCCTCCAAGAAAATGAACATTCAAAGCTTCCCTTCCAGAAAATAAATCATCTTCTTGTCATACATAACCTGTTGAACCTGAGAAAACAAACAAGGCAACCTCGCGTAAAATTGGCGGCAATCTATATATACTAACAAGTCCTAGAAAGCAAATTAAGATATAATGCTTGTGGAATGAATGTTTGCAGATTTCTTGGAGTTTATAAAACTAAAGAATTAACAGAAACTTTAAGACTCCGTTAGAAAAACAAAACTAGCAAAATTTTCAGAATTTTACACATGACGCCGTCAGGAATTAATTCCTGACGCCGTCAGAAGTGACCTGCAGAAATCTTTACGTTAAGTTTCCGGAAAATTTCTGGAAAAACTTATGTCCTACTTCCTGGAAAATCCTGCAAAACATCATTATGACCCGATACAAGCATTTGACTCTAACAAATACTAATACACATGTCCATTTAATATTGTATTGAATCATGATCAATTTCGTTCTTAAAAACAAATTTGGGTTTCCCCTTACACTTATCTTTTGCAAAATACCTTTATATGAAGTTAAGACGAAGTTAAACAAAAAAATAAAGCATTTTCACAATTTTGGTTTGAAACATGATCTACCAACAATAAAAACAAAGCATGCATACGGAAGCAAATAACAATCAAACAAATAAAACTCATACAAAACATGGGTTGCCTCCCAAGAAGCGCTTTTCTTTATTTTACGAGTCTTGTAGCTAGACTCAAGGTCATGGGCTATTACGTGACCCCATCGTTGGTCTCATTCTCTAAGTCATCTCCAATCTTAGTTTTGTATTCCAGACCCAGTTGCAAGAATTCCTTGTAGAAACCTGATGCGTGGGAATTGTACCAGGCTTTACCTCTCGAGGGATCTCGAGAAGCTTACAACCCCCACCAGGCAGTGTACCTGATCGTTGTAGTATAGTATAGTGACAAGTACCGGGGGATTAATCGTTCAACTCAGGAATAGTGTCGTTAGGATTGAAATTAATCTAACCAGGTCTAAAGGTGAAGGATGATTCTTTTTATGTTTTTATATTTTATGAAAAGCAGGTAAAAATCTCAGGTATTGGAAGGAGGGGCGGAATTAGTTGTTAATCAACTAACCCAAAAGCTACTAATTAAACTAATTAACAAGAAAAGTAAACTAGGGTTCTACAAGATAAGTGAAGCATGTCTACCTATGATATGTTACTCCTTGCTAGCTATCCAATTCTACCTATTGAATTGTCACACCTTGCTTTAATTGACGGGTTGTATTCCTTAATACCATTCATGGGGTGGTGTACTTACTTCCCCAATCCTATAAGCTCCTACTTCACTCCTATGTCGAGCCGGCTAAGAAGCTCCTAACATGGGATCACTAGAATTCGCTCATGCATTAAATACAACCATACCTAGTACACATCGGTTCATGTTTCTTAAGACGTTCAAGCAAGTTACGCAATGGAGATCTGCCAGTTTTCTTAAGCCTAACATTGATGATACATTCAATCAAAATAAGAATCAATAGGAAACAAGAATTATAAACTAAACCAACTAGATCTATTGAAGTTGTCACGCCTTAATTGATGGAGATAGACACACACATCAACAAGCCCTCATTGATGGAGATAGACACAAACATCAACAAGAAATCAATGAGATCTAATTAATTATACACAAGTTTCACACAATCATAAGTAGACACAAGGTGAATTAGCAAAACATCATCAAAGAAGAGCAATCAACAATGATAATGGAAAACATAATTAAGATAGAATCAACAAACTAATACATGATGTTTATGGAGTCATTGAAACCCTCTAAGTTGCTGGAAAAACACCTACCTAAACCCAGGAATCGACCTTAGGGTTTAGGGCTTACAAAAAGTGAAGTTATGATGTTCTATTTATAGGCATGTTTTCTGTCGGCAAGGCTTGACGGCGTTAGCTCTAACACATGACAGCGTCAGCCCGCCGTTTTCACCAAATCGAATATTTCTTCGTCCTCTTCACGTGGGCTTTTGAATCACCTAAATCTGAGTTCGTATGCAAAAGTTATGACCAAAACAATATCAGCTACTCCGCGCGCAAGTTTTGACAAGTTAACACGTGACGGCCTTGGGTGACGCCTTCACGTTTCTTCTGGGCCGTCACCACTTTTACTCTTGACGCCGTCAAGATTTTCTTCTTGACGCCGTCAGGTACTGTTCTCAATATGGAAAATTAAGTCTTTGGCATTTTCTTCACTTTTATGCTCCAAAAATATCCGAATTGCTTCCTTTTCCAGAATTCACTCCCAAAGTACCTAAAATCACAAACGGAACGATTTAGGGCAATATTTGATCAAATAAATTTGATTCCGGGCTTAAATGACCCCCTAAAAGTGGTTCATTTTTTGCCTCATCAAAACCAAGTATTCTATTCATGACATAATCTACTCCTGTACGTCTATCCTCATCATTCCTATAGTAAACCGCTTGCTTGTGTTCCTTTTCTATGTTTGATAGAAGGCAGTATTGTTCAATCTTATAGGGCATTTGGTAAGCAATCTCATCATTCTCTTCTTTAAATCTAACTCATCCTAGAGGCTTCAACAAACGGTTTTCCAAACACTACTTGACTTAGGCAATCATCTATTACCGGACGAGTATCCTCTACTATCACGAAGTCGATAACATAAGTGAAGTTTCCTACAAATACATGCAATCCTCTCACTCTTCCTACAAAATTGCTTATCAAATTCTTGTTGGGCATCATCCTATAACCAAGTTGCTTCTTCATTACCCAATTATAATAGGTCCTAGTCATGATGTTTATAGGAGACCTAGGATCGCTATAAGCTTTCCATAAATGCATATGCCCAATGTTGCGTGGTATGTTGATGTTAGAGGGATCACCTATTTTAATAAGGGGTGAACCAAGGATATATGGTGTCTCGGGATCATCGAATAAATCCTTGTGATATTCCCGTTCTTCCTTGGTAGGTAACTTATCAAAGTACTCTTCTACGTTTTCTACTTCTTCTAAGTTTTCTCCCTTATTAACCTCAACTTCCTTAATCTCATCCCTAGTCTCGGTTTCTATTCCAACTTCATCCTTGTCACTTTCTTCTATATTCTTATCTATTGGCTTAATGGTGACAACATTGACAAAGTGGACGTGTTTGGATGATGAAGGGTCCTTAATTTGGATTCCGCTATTGGTGTCCCTAGTGTCCTTCCTAGGTGTAGTAAGCACTTGGTTGTTGAGGGCTTTCAACAAGTTGTCAATCTTATTGGTCATCTCTGTTTGTTGTTGATTGAATTCGGTTTCAAACTTAGCTATGCAAGCTTCTTGAGATGCCATGAACTTGGACATCAATCCTTCAAGATTATTGGTACTACCATAGTAATTAGAAGGATTGTTGTTGAAAGTACGGTTAGCGGTTGGACCGTTTGGTTGGTAACGATTAGGCGGATTGGAAGAATTGTTTTGATTTTGTTTCCACCTAAGGTTTGGGTGATTTTTCCAAGAAGGGTTGTAGGAATCACCGTAAGGGTTTGGCTCGGGTTTAAAAGTGTACCACTTATCTCACGCTTCGTCGGTACGCGAGGATGCGTAGTCCGCAAAAGCTTATCCGGGGAGTTCCACGCAATCACGAGTGTTATGGGGACCACTGCATAATTCGCATGAAGAAGTGATTTTGTTCACTTGGCTTGAAGGCTTAGGAGCTTCATAGGATTTCATGAGAAACTTGACTTGGTCCTCAAGTTCCATGATCCTACGGTCGGGAGTGCTAGAATTGTTCGAAGGCAAAAATATTGCCTTGACCGTTTTGTTTAAATCACGAGGATCATTCCAACTTTCGTTGTCATAAAGAGCAAGATCTTCTATGAGTTCCCATGATTCTTCCGCACTAAGATTATGTAGCTTGCCACCGGCCGATTGGTCAATGGTTCGCCTTGTGGAGAGATCGATATGGTCATAGAAGATTTGGACTTGGAGCCAAAGATCTATGCCATGATGAGGGACTTTTTGGAGTAAGTCCTTGAAACGAGTCCATGCTTCATATAGAGTTTCACCTTGACGTTGTTGGAATATCAAGATATCATTTCTAAGCTTGGTAGTTCTCCCCGGTGGGAAAAATTGAGCAAGGAAACGAGTGGTGAGATCATCCCATGAGGTGATGGATCCCGCGGGTAAACATTCAAGCCATTGACTAGCTTGATCACGTAGAGAGAATTGGAATAGGCGTAATCGGGTCGACTCTCTAGTTGTAACATCAAGGTCTATAGAATCTACGATTTTAAGGAAATCCTTGAGATGTTGATTAGGATATTCGGAACGAAGTCCATGGAATGCACATCCGCTTTCCACCAACCGGATGGTGTCGGATCGCAAGGGGGACACATTGGCTCCTTGAGTGAGCTCAATAGTGTTTCGATAGCCTTGGTGGCTAGGATGGGAATACTCTCATAAGGTTCGGGGCCTAAGAGGTTGGTTTGCTAGTGGTGGGTTTTGTGGGTGGTTTTGTTGTGGTGGGTTGATGGGTTAAAAGATGTTACCGCCTTCCATAATGTCGGATGGTAAAGGTTACGAACAAAGACACGAAGAAATAAGATAGATTAAAGAAAACCTAAAAAATAAAAATAAAATCTTACTAGAAAGGAATCTAGCAAGTAGACCTAATAAAAAAAAAAATCCTAACCTAGACAATAACTATTCCCCGGGCTGCGGTGCCAAAAACTTGATGAGTGGGAATCACACCAGGCTTTACCTCTCGAGGGATCTCGAGAAGCTTACAACCCCCACCAGGCAGTGTACCTGATTGTTGTAGTATAGTATAGTGACAAGTACCGTGGGATTGATCGTTCAACTCAGGAATAGTGTCGCTAGGATTAGAAATCCTAAAAACTAGGTCTAGAGGTGAGGGATGATTCTTTTTCTATTTTTATATTTTATAAAAGCAATAAAATCTCGGGTTTTGGAAGAGTGGGCGGAATTAGTTGCTAGTCAACTAACCCAATAACTAAAGATGCAATCAAAATAAAATAATAGAAATGAAAATAAATCTAATTAAACTAATGTGGTGTAAACAATAATGGGGAAAGTTGTGTTTACTTAGGTTTCATTACTCCCTAGATATCTTTTACAGGTTGATAGTTTGTTACAATTGCATGGATGACGGGTCATATTCCTTAATACTAGTCGTAGGGCCGTGTACAATATTCCCTAACTCTATAGGATCCTACTTCACTCCTATGTCGAGACGTTAGAAGCTCCTAACATGAGATCATTAGAATTCTCCTACGCATTAAATACAACCAAAAATCATAGTACACCTCTGATCATGTTTCTTAAGACGTTCAAGCATGTTACCAATGGAAGTCTGCCAATTTTCTTAAGCCTAACATCGAATACAATCATTCGTAACAACTATAAACAAACAATCAACCCATAATTAACATCTAGGTTTCACTACATCTAAGCAAACACACAAGAGATCTAGCCAAGCATGTTAATTTGAAGACAAGTGTAAGATATATTCAAACAACACATATACATATTGATTGAATTGAAAGAGTACTTATCTCAATTGAACATGAAAGGTTTCAAAGGGTAAAAACCCTTAAAAAAGCCGTGAAAATCGGACTAGGGTTTATATCCAAAGTTACACCCTAATGAATGAAAATTGCAAAACTATATATAGATTTTACAGGGTGACGGCGTCAAGAAGAAAATTCTGACGCCGTCAACTCGCCGCCCATAATGAAATCGGATTGCCTAGATCCACTTTTGACGCCGTCATGTGTAAAGTTACTCTGGGTCGTCACTAACATTTGGACCATGACGGCCTTGGGTGACGCCGTCATGTACCTAGTGCAAAACTCTCTGGACTGTCACAGACTTTATCCACTTCCACCTCTTGCATTGCTCTTGATGCCGTCACATGGAAATTCTTGATGCCGTCAGGTACTGTTCCCAGCAAGGAAAATTAAGACTTTGCCGTTTTCTTCACTTTTATGCTCCAAAAACGTCCAAAATGCTTCCTTTTCCAGATTTCACTCCAAAAGTTCCTAAAATGACAAAAGGAATGATTTAGGGCAATATTTGATCAAATAAATTCGAATCCTGGCTTAAATGACCCCCTAAAAACGGTTCATTTTTCGCCTCATCACATCACTCCAAGTAACGGCCGATATGGGATTTGCCTAGGGTGTTACAATAAGAATGAGGGGACATGTTTTGCCTCTGCCATAGCCTACATGATCGGAACAATTTACCATATGAAAAGAGTGACAGGTTTTTTGGCATCACTACAACCAATAATTGATTTGGGGTTAATTTATATTAGCAAAACACGTCCGTATCTTTGCGGTAAAGAATACGGCCTTCAATCCGTAGAAGATTATCCCTTTGAAACAGGGAGAGAAAGGGTTTGGTTTAGAGACCCAGGAAAAATACATTATGCTGAGAATCGACCAAGATATTTGATTGGAGATGTCAAGACAAGTGACGATGTGACTGATGCGTGATTTGAAACCTCGCAAAAGGTTTTACCTCTCAAGGGATCTTAAGAGATTTTGCAATCCACCAGGCATTTTACCTGATCGTTGTAGTGTAGTATATAGGGGATTGATCGTTCTCTAGGGGAATAGTGTCGTTAGGACTGAGATATAGGTTAACTAGGTCTAAAGGTGGGGGATGATTCTTTTTGTATTTTTATTTTATGGGAAGGAATAGAATCTCGGGTATTGAAAGAGTGGGCGGAATTAGTTACTAGTCAACTAACCCAAAATTACTAATTAAACTAAAAACAATAAAATAAATGACAGGGAAAAGTAAATGTGCTGAACTTCTATATGAGACAAGCGTGTTTACTTAGATTTCACTACTCCCTAGTTATCTCTTATTGAATTATTGATTTGTTACAATTGTTTAGTTGAAGGATTGTATTACTTAATACCAGTCGTGAAGGCGTGTACGTCCTTCCCCAACTCTATGAGCATTTATTTCTTTTTATGACGACACGTTTAGTATCCTATCATAGAATCATCAACATCTACCCATGCATTAAATACAATCAATAAAACCGTAGTACACATCCGATTACGTTTATTAAGATGTTCAAGCTTGTTACCGTATAAGAGGTTAGCTAGTTTTCTTAAGCCTAACGCAAGTCAATCATCCCAACAATCAATAACAAATCAACAATCAATAATTAATAACTAGGTTTCATTAGATCTAAGCAAACACTAAGAAATCTAAGCTAACATGTTAATGTAAAGAAAAGACAAACAATTAATCAAACAACACATAGTCATATTGAATGATTAAAGGAATAACTTATCTTTAATTCAACATGGAAGAAAAGAGGGTATTAAACCCTAAAAATGCAATGAAATTCGGACTAGGGTTTTCTTCTAAAGTTCCACACAAAGTTCCACCACACTATTGAAAAAAATCCAAAAGTATATATAGATATACAAAGGTGACGGCGTCACGTTTAAGGTTGTGACGCCGTCATCTCGCCGCAATTAGGGTTTCGTGATGCCCAATCAAGCTTCTTGACGTCATCACTCATTAATTCTTCTGGGCCGTCTCTTGTTAGCTTTGTATGTGATGGCCTACTCCAAATAACACGTGACACCGTCACGTGTTAATCCTCCTAAAGTTTTCTGGAGTGTCACTTGCAAATATTTCCACCACTTGAATCTTCAAGTGAAGACGTCACCTTGTAAAGCGTGACGTCGTCAGGTGTAATTTCCAGCTTAGTTTCTTGATTTTGTCGTTTTCTTCACTTTTGACTCTAAAAACGCCCAAAATGCTCCATTTTCCAGAATTCTTGTCCCAAGTACCTAAAATGACAAAAGAAGCGATTTAAGGTAATATTTGACCATATATTTAAAATTTAAGGCTTAAATGACCCCCTAAAAGCGTATCAAATAAATCCTTATCAGTGACGACACTAGAATATATGTTAGCAACAAATTTTAAGCAAGGTGGTCTGTGTTATCCCATGCTTGGTTTTCTAATAATAGGTGATCTAGAGGATCCCGAAGTTGCAAGGAGGGCTTACCTTATTGAACCGTTCCACCATCTTAGGACACCAACATATGAGGCCGAAAGTCATGTTGTGTTGGTTGTTGGTTTTTACAACACAAAAGAATTTAAGTATGATTCCTACTGCGGAATAAAGAACTTGTAGGGGACTTAATAGGGAGATGGGGGCTTTTCCGAGGTTTCAATTGAAGCGCTTCATTCCGTGGCTTTTTACCAGTAGTATTATTATTGATTTCATTTATCTAAATTCTAATGCACATTTTGTAATCAGTATTGTCATGCAACTATGTTTCTACTACAATTCTTTGATGACTATAAATGGTTTATCTAGGAAACTATCTTGAGCATTGTTTGGTTACAGCTTGCTATTAATATTACGTTACTAAAACTATGTATGTTACTGCTAATCGGCTCGTTATGTTAAAACTATAACATTAGAAACAACCTGCTTAAGTAGCAGTTTTTACATGGAATTTGAGGAAATCAGAAACAGGGCTACTTAAAACATAAAGGAGTGAAATATTAGAATTTATAAGATTAATTGGAAAGCAAAAAACATTAATTAATTTGCTAAGTACATATATATAACTTCACTGTTTGAATTTATGTTGACATACTTTGGTCTTCAAGCATGTTATTCTTACCATAGTTGTTAAGATTGCAAAAGATTGTAATACCTTAAGGTCCCATAAGCACATAACGGCGGGATCGTGCTCCTCGCAAATCGTGGCGTATACGATCGTCCAACAATCCGATCATACCAAAAGCTTAAGTCAAATTTTCAATTAAAAATTAGGAAAGAATATAGGCCCTCGGTTACTTTTGGACTTTGCCCAACAAAGTAAAATTTACAAAATCCTTTTGATGAGGGAATTAAAACTAACGCACCAATACAAATTATAGATTGACGATTTATGTATTAGACTTTTGGCATCATATGGATCGTGAATTGACCACGTATATGTATCACTCTGTGTTGTTTATCTTGCTAATCGTTATTTTGATGAATGAATCTTGAATCAATTTGATGTATTGCTCTAATACCATTCTATACCATACCATATATGTGTTTAATTTTCAACCTTGACATGTTTATAAGGTTATTTTATAGAATCTTATTTAATTTGATGTATTGCACTATTACCATTTTACCATATGTTTTATGTTTGTGCTCCATAATTTGAACTTGAAAGAAAATAGAACAAATTGAAGATGATGAATGTTAAATCAAGGAATACTCACATAAAGCCTTGAACTGATTATTTAAGTTCAATTTCCAAATTCATTATCTTTTCTGGAAACACGATGATGTCCAGCTAAGCAAAAATCAATGAAAAGAAGGTGATAATAAGAAAAGGGAAATCAATTTATGATACTAAAACCCAGATAATAAGCAAATGAAACAACGAACACCCAATTAATTTAAAAGCCACAATTACAAAGAAACTATACAAAACATGTAGTGGAGATTAAAATCAATTAAGACTATACAACAGCTACCATTGAGACTAAAATCAAGTTGGAAGAGAATACGAGCACAAACCCCAAAGTCACCATGTGAGAGGAGTAAAAAGAGCTTTAGGTTTCAATCAATATTTTAAAAACTTGCAAAATGTGCTAGTCACGTGCTTTTTCTTTCTTTCTTTCTTTCTTTTTTACCCTCTTTCTTCAAAGAGTAATGTGATTCTAACCAAGAATCGGGAAGGCTGGTGCTCTGCTTTTTTTTTTTTTTTTTTTTTTTTTTTTTAATTAGATTCTCACATTTCTTTACTTTTTATAGAGAATGAATTATGTTGAAAGAGAATAGATATTTGTTTCTCTATTTCCATTCTGTGCGTCAAACAAACGACGGAAAGAGTACGCATTTCGTTTCTTCCATTTCCATTCATGCGTACCAAACGTCCCCTAAAGTAGATTCTAGTAAGCCAAAATGTCATCATAATAGAATTGTTTAAGTTAATTTGAGTATTTTAATTTCCAAATTCCATAAAACTCAAACATATATACATTCATTTTTGAGTTAATTACATAAATCGTCCTTTTGATTTGCTGATTTTTATGGATCTTGTCCTTGTGCTTTTTTTTAAGCGGGTTTGGTCCCTGTGGTTTTTGATTTTTACGGATCCTGTCCAAATTCCGACCTGACTCCTAACGATCGTTAAAAAGGACCTAACTTGACATTAATGAACTAACGTAAGGGCTAACCTAGTACTTTGGGTTTTCCCTCTCAAAATAAAACCACAAGGACGATTTATGTAATTTACTCTTTAAAAAAAAGAAACAAAAGAAAAAACATAGTTTTATTATAGGAAATTTTTAAAATTTTATTATTATAGAAAAATTTAATTAAAAACAATTGGGCTTATGTACTAAACGATTGTTTTAATACGTTTTTGTATTTTTTTTTATAAGTTTTATACATTTTAATCAGTTTTTATACGTTTTTATAGTTTTTCTAAGATTTTTGTATGTTTTTATACGATTTTTTCCTTTTTGGAAGTTTTTATACGTATTATACGGTTTCATCCTGTTTTATACGTATTTATAAAGCATGTATAAAAACAGATAGAAGCCATAAGAAAATGTATGAAAACAACGAATAAAAACGGTTGAAAACGTATAATGACGTCCAAAAACGAAAAAAATCGTAGAAAAACGTCCAAAAATCGTATAAAAAAGTATAAAACATACAAATACGTATAAAAACGGACGAAAACATATAAAAACGAATGAAAACGTATAAAAATGAACGAAAACGTATAAAAACGTCCTTTTTATATGCTATCATCCGTTTTTATAATAAAAATAAAACAAGATTTTTATTTTTTTTAATTTATTATAAATTTTCTTTTAAAAATTTATTTTTTTGAAAGAATAGTTTTTTTTTTTTTTTTTTTAAATCATTATAATAAAATTATTTTTTTTTTAATTTTATTAGAATTTTTTCAAGAGTAAATTACATAAAGAGTAAATTATTTTTTTTAACGAAAATACTAATCTCATACTCCATTATCATTAAAACTATTCATGTTGTAACCTACGAGTAAATTACATAAATCGTCCTTGTGGTTTGTATTTTGAGAGGGAAAACCCAAATTGCTAGGTTAGCTCTTACGTTAGTTCATCAATGTCAAGTTAGGTCCTTTTTAACGATCGTTAGGAGTCGGGTCGAAATTTGGACATGATCCGTAAAAATCAAAAACCACGTGGACCAAACCCGCTTAAAAAAGCACAAGGACAGGATTCGTAAAAATCAGCAAATCACAAGGACTGTTGATGCAACATTGTCAAGATCTCCTAATATTTTAATGATGACAAATAAACCTTCGAAACACATAAAATAACAAACGGTAGCCAAAATTCCCCAACTCCCATACCTGGTGCTAGCGCGTTGACACGTGGGCGACGGGCCAGGCTTTTGTATGGATCGGGACGAATTTTAAAAGTCAGCTTTCCCCTTACCCGACAAATGTGGATCTTTCAATACATGTATGAATATGCTATGTGCTTAATTGAGAACACTCGAAACGAGTTTTGGGATTAGAGAGATCCAACTTTTGAAACACCCATTTACGGGAAAACACCAACTCATGTTTTCTAACTCTTGCCTCTAGCCAAGGCTTTTCTAAACTTAGGGAGTTTATATATTTCACGTAACATCACGTGAAAGCATCCATATGCTTGTATCCCGTGCTTACGTCTTCTCTAATCACGTAACGGGTTTACTCCCTTATTGGTCTAACTAAGTCAAAGGTCATCTTGCGTAAACGCATCCTTTCCCGCTTGGGTTATGCTTTACATCATGGCAAAGCACTTGGCTTATTTGTACTAAGGTGTTAGTTGAGTACGTCGAGTCGTGGAAAGTAACAAATTATGAAACAATGGATTCTCGACGTTGTGTTACTTGGATTTATAAGTAACCTATGATTTTCTCAACTCATAATCTTAATTGTCTAAACCTTTTCTTCTTAATGACAGTTAGATTATTTCTTAATCTCTTCTTAATCTTATTTTTACAAAAGTCAAATTACCAAACTTCCCACAATCCTTTCCAAAAATCCTTTCCCAACAACCTCTTACATATTCCCTTACACCTCTTACACACTCATACCTTTTTGACTCACACACTCTCCCACACAAGATTCCCCCCACTTTATACATTTCCTATACACCCTTCTTATACACCAATACATACACTTCCCTATACACACATACACTCTTTTCTACACACACCTTTATAATCAAAATACACACACTTCACTCACATACCTCTCTTTACACACACAAGGCTCCCCATCATATCAACCTTACACATACAACTCATTCTTACACACATCATATCCAATCCAACTCATTCCCTCACAACCCAAACAACTTTATTTTCAAAATACACACGCTACTCACAACCATCCCATTCTCTACAACACTATGCTCCCCATCACATCCAACTCTTACATATTCTCTTACACACACTTACACCTCCAACAACTTTATTTTCAAATTTACACACACTACTCACAATCATCTCATTCTCTACACACACTAGGCTCCCCATCACATCTCACACTTACATATTCCCTTACACACATCTCTTCACACTTACACAATCCAACTCATACCCTACACACTCTTCATCTCAACCATTCATTCTCTTACAACACATCTCAACCATCCATTTCTCCTTCCTCTACAAGAAATGGAATATTCTTTGGAATATGCCTCTCTAAACCCAACCATGGTTCACTTCTAACTAAACTATGGTTAGTTCCCAACTTACTCCATTCTCACCCAACTATGGTTAACTCTTAACCACACCAAGGATGGAAAATTCCCTTGGATACACCCTTTAACCTAGCCATGGTTCACCTTCTAACCTAACCATGGTTTATTCTCTTTACACTTCTTTCTAAACCTAAACATGGTTACTTCTTAACTTAACCTCTCATACTCTTCCCTTTAGAGAAATATCCCATGGCATATTCTTTCTCTCTTTTCTATGCCATGTGAGAAATACCTATTCTACCCCTACCCAATTATCTCTTCTTTCTTTCTATATTTGATAATTGGTTTTCTAATAAACACTTCACAAAATATTTTCCAAATTGGCTATTTGAGTTGGTAAACCTTAGATTGATTAATGATAAGGTTTAGTGTGTGAAGTACAATTGGGGGTTTAGCAAGGGTAGGTATTTACAAGACCAACACCCAACATTTGGGAAATATTCACAGGCCTGGCGCGACACCCACGCGTTGACGCGTGGGCATTGCGCCGGCCTCGGTAAATAATTCCCAAGTTTGGGTCTTGGCCTATAAATACCCCCCTTGGCTCTTGTATTGCTCACCCCTTGCCATTATTCTTTCTCTCTACATTCTTTCTCTCTAATTCTCTAATTCTCTAATTCTCTCTTGTGTTCTTAGTTAAACACACTAACATTCTTTGAAAGAACACATCTCATTGCAAGGGAAGAATCACAAGAACCTAATCCACTCTTGTGATTGTGTCGAGGGTCTTCTTATTTTTACCCTTTCTATTACAATCGAGTCTCTAGGTTAGGTTAGGGCTTGGTTGAACAAATATTTATTCTATCATTCATTAGTTTGTAAGGGAAGTCTTGTGCCTTGGTGACCAAGCCTAGATAATTGGGGATCTAGTTGGGGTCTGATACTTCTGGGTGGAAGTGTTGGTTGTGGTCTAGGTTACCTAGTCTAAGTCGAATCACAAGATTCTTTAGGGTGGTTTCCAAGCGCAGAATACCGTGGGAGTAATTCCTTCTTTATGAGCATCGATATTGGTGAATATCGGTGGAGTGGATTGTAACGGTTTGTAGTCCACCGAAAGGATTATACTAGTGGAATAGTATCACGTCGTGGATTTGCAACTGGGCATACGGATTGTATAAACCCCCATCCCGAACCAGTATATATTGTGGTGTCTCTTTACTTGCTTTATATACTTTGGTTGTGTTTGTAGTTATTGGATTATTGCACAACCACTTGGTGACTCTTACGGCTTAAAGTTTTTAAACATTCAAAAAGCCTAAGAAACCGTATTCACCGCCCCCCCTCTACGGTTCTACAATTGGTATCACAGAGGAATACTCAAGTTTTTTAGCGTTAAAACCTTCCCGAGAAGTCGTTTTAAGTCAAAAATTTCTTTTCCTAAAATCTAAAATCCTAAAAAAGATTTTTGGGAAATGTAGAGTATAGATCCATGGCTCAAGAGAACTATGTTGAGGGGTGTTCTATGCAAAGACCACCTTTGCTAGAGACCGATGGGTTTTGCTTTTGGAAAACCCGATTTGAGACGTATGTCAGGTCCATGGACCTTGATTTGTGGGAAATCATCCAAAATGGCAACTTTGTGTTCAAGGTGGAAGACCCCGAAACTAAGTTGTTGGTGGAAAAGCCACACTCGGATCTAAAAGATGATGAGAGGAGAAAGCTTGGCAAGAATGATGAAGCCAAGATGTTGATCTATAATGCTCTACCTCGAAGGGAGTTCGAGAGAGTCCATGTTTGCAAGACCGCCAAGGAGATTTGGCATTCTCTCATCATTACTCATCAAGGCAATTCACAAGTTAAGGATTGCAAGATTGACTTACTCATTCAACAATACGAGAAATTTTCAATCTCCGATGAAGAAACCATTGACAATGGCTACACAAGGTTCAATGCTAATATCACAAGCCTCACAGCTCTAGATTCTAGCTTCTACAACAAAAACCATGTGAGAAAATTTCTTCATTCTCTTCCGGTCAAGTGGCGGCCTAAGGTGACAGCCATTGAAGAAGCCAAGAACTTGATGGAGCTTTCTCTAGACGAGCTCATCGGGAATCTTAAAGTTTATGAAATGATTCTCGAAAGTGACAAGGCTACGACCAAGGACAAGAAGGAAAAAGTAAAGTCTTTGGCCTTTAAAGCTAAAGTCACTAAAAGTCAAGCAAGTAAAGGTGGTGGTAGCATTGAAGGAAATGATGAAGAAGAGATGAATGATGAAGAATTCAATCTCATGGCTAGAAGCTTTAGGAATTTTTTAGAAGAGGTGGAAAGTTTCAACGAGGGAATTGGTTTGGTAATCGTACTAATGATCGTAGAAACAAGGATGGATGCTTCAATTGCGGTGACAAAGACCACTTCGTTAGTAATTGCCCAAAGCCTCTACATTACAAAGCATTTGTTGGCGGTGTATGGAGTGACAATGAAGATGGGAATCAAGCAAACAAGGAAGCAACATGTCTTATGGCAATTGAGTCTCATAAGGTACAACATAACTCCACTACTAGCAAAACTTCTTTTGATATAAATGAATTGCAAGAGAAAAATGAGGAATTACTTAATAATTAAGAAGAAGTATTTTGAAAATTAAAATTAACTATTAAAGAAAAACGCTCTTTCCAAAAGGAACTTTCTAAAGCACTCCATAAAAACAATGAACTTGAAATTGAAATAAAGAGACTCACCACTCTCCATGAGAATGTTGAACCATGTAAAGATTGTGAGAATCTCACACTTAAGGTTGTCTCTTTTAGTGACGAAATCTTGGAACTTCAACAAATGTCATTAAATCTTACAAAATTCAAAAAGAGTAGTAATGATTTGAATGAGATGATGAATCATCAAAAAGTGTCCCAAGATAAGGAGGGTCTTGGATTTACAAACAACAAGAAAACCACTTCCGAGAGTCTAGCTAAACCCCTTGATTTTGTGAAAACAAATGGAAATAAAATTCTCGAGACCTCCGAGGCTGACGCGTCAACGAGCCAAGACTCTGAGGAAAAGAGAAGCTCAAACTAAAAACTTTATTAAACCTATCACTCCTCAAGTTCCTCTTGTAAACACTAGACGTAATCAAAGATCCATTGTATGGAATGAAACCACAAAACCATATTACAACCTGGTTTCACACAATGGTCTTAAGTATACCCCAATTCGAGTTGACCAAAGACCCCTGTTGCCTACTCCAAACATGAGACCTTCATACTCTTTGAATCAAAGAAATGTAAGACCCAACCTTCAAAATAAAACATATTTTCAAACCAACCCTTGGTCTACCCTTTCAAAATACAGCATTGAACAATTATATTTATTGCTTCAAGACCCAAGAGTATTCAATATGGGATTTTTATGTGCTAACCATGTAGGATCCAAGAAACAATGGGTACCAAAAGTTTGAGTTGCATTTCAAATTTTAGGTATGCTTCAAGGAGAATCTACTTACAAGATCTCAACCTAGTAAAGATGTTGATTGTAAGCATACCATAATTGAAATCATCTCTAAGGAAAAGAATACAAAACTAGGTAATGTGTCTTGTATCTCCAAAATAAATCTTGCATCCATTGTAAATAATTCCAATCTTTGGCATAGGAGATTAGGTCATGCTAACATGTGATTAATTCACAACATTGCTTCTAAGGAATTAGTTAGGAAACTACCTAAGGAGAAATTTGATAATCATTTTTGTGATGCATGTAAAGTAGGTAAACAAGTCCATGCAAATCATAAGCTTATAAATATGATTTCAACATCAAGAGTTTTAGAACTTTTACACATGGATTTGTTTGGACCATCCGCTATTCAAAACTATGGAGGAAACTTCTACACTTTGGTAATAGTGGATGACTATTCAAGATATACTTGGACATTATTTTTAAAAGCTAAAAATGAAGCATTTAATAAATTTAAAGTCTTGGGGAAAAATTTGCAAAACCTACTTGGATGTTTAATTGTCTCAATTCGAACGGATCATGATAGAGAATTTCATAATGAAATACAATTTGGAGTCTTTTGTGATAAACATGGAATCTCTCATAACTTCTCGGCTCCTTGCACTCCTCAATATAATGGGATAGTTGAAAGGAAGAACCGAACACTACAAGAGATGAGTTGTACAATGTTAAATGAACAATCCATACCACAAAAATTTTGGTGTCATGCCGTAGATACCACATCTTACATACTTAATAGAGTTTTGATTAGGAAGACCATCAATAAAACACCTTATAAGATTCTTAGAGGTAAAAGGCCATCCCTAGAGTACTTTAGAGTATTTGGTTGTAAATGCTTAATCCCCAACTCCTTAGAACACTCCAACTTGTGTGATACTAGAAATTATAATGGAATATTTTTAGGGTATTCACAAACATCAAAGGCCTACATTGTACTTAGCAAGGAAACCCTAAAAGTTGAAGAATCATGTAATGTAATTTTTGATGAAACTCCTCCAAAATCTAGGACATTACCTTTACTAGATGATGACATCATAGAAGAAGATGCTTGTCAAAATAAGATAGAATTACCAAATAATAATCTAGAGGAAGTATTACCTAGAGTAGAAAACATTAAGGAAGTTAGAGATCATCCCATAGATCAAGTCATGGGAGAATTAGATGAAAGAACTCTTAGATCACATGCCCAAGACAAAAGTAATTACTTTGAATTTGTTTCAACAATAGAACCCAAGAATATTAAGGAGGCCATAAAAGATGAAAGTTGGGTAATGGCAATGCAAGAGGAATTAGATCAATTCTTAAGAAATGATGTATGGATCTTAGTTCCATGTCCTAGTGGTTACACTACTATAGGAACCAAGTGGGTCTTTAAAAATAAACTTGATGAAAATAGAGTAGTTTGTAGGAATAAAGATAGGTTAGTAGCCCAAGGATATAATCAACAAGAAGGGATTGATTATGATGAAACTTATGCACCCGTTGCGCGATTAGAGTCCATACGAATTTTACTTGCATATGCATGTAGTCATAATTTTAATTAAACTTTTTCAAATGGATGTAAAAAGTGCATTTTTAAATGAAGTCATCGAAGAGGAAGTGTATGTTGCAGAACCTCCCGGTTTTATAGATCAACAACGTAATCATGTTTATAAGGTCAAAAAGGCTTTGTATGGACTTAAACAAGCTCCTAAAGCCTGGTAAGATAGGTTTCAATCTTTTCTCTTACTTAATCAATATAAAATGGGTATGGTAGATAACACTTTGTTCACCAAAACAAAAGGAAAGCATCTTATTATTATTCAAATCTATGTGGATGATATCATTTTTCACTCAACATACCAATCGCTTTGCGATGAATTTACAAAACTAATGCATAATGAATTTGAAATGAGTATGATGGGTGAACTCATTTTCTTTCTAGGATTGCAAATCAAACAATTAAGTGATGGGATATTTTTCAATCAATCTAAATATATCGGTGAAATACTTAAGAAGTTTGGTTTGGAAAATGCTAAGGCTACAAAAACCCCTATCTCTAGAAAAAGAGTACTCACCTTAGACAAAGAAAACAAATCCGTTGATAATACTAAGTATAGGGGGATGATAGGTAGTTTACTCTACCTAACGGCAAGTAGGCCAGATATAATGTTTAGTATTTGTCTTTGCACTAGGTTTCAAGAAGACCCTAAGATTTTCCACTTAGAGGCCGTTAAGAGAATATTTAGGTACACTAAGGGAACTCAACATCTAGGTCTTTGGTACCCAAAGGATACGGGGGTAAAAGTGTTGGTTTATGCCAACTCGGATCATGCAGGAAATATAGTTGATATGAAAAGCACTAGTGGAATATGCACTTTTGTAGGTGCATGTTTAACATCATGGTTCTCTAAGAAACAAACATCTTTTGCCAATTCCATAACCGAATCCGATTATGTTGCGGCCGGAAGGGCTTGTCAACAAGCATTATGGATGAAGCAAGCATTTGTCGATTATAACATCATGTTAAATGAAGTACCTATTCTATGTGACGGCACGTGCTCTATCAATCTTGACTCAAATCCAATTGATTACCCTCAGACAAAGCATATTGAAATTAGACATCACTTTTTAAGAGACAACATTATGAAAAACCATATCACTATAGAGAAAATTCCTTGTATAGATAACACATCTAAGATTCTAGCAAAACCACTTGATAAGGATCAATTCAATTATTTGAGATTAGGACTAGGAATGAGATTACTAGAAGATGAGGAGGATGTAAATGGTAAGAAAGAAGTGTTGAAGGAATCTTAAGTACAAATATTTTTCTTAAAATCCACCAAATCATACTTTTCACAAGTAATCATGCTAATTTGTGTCCTTTAGATCTATTACCCAAACAAAGCAATTTTAAACCATTGGACACATACCAATCATCTTCTCTATAAAAACTTCAAGAAGTCTTTCAAACCTAATACATCCTCCACTACACTTTGAAAAATACCTCTCACAAAAGGAAGTATGTCTCTTTCAGAAAGGTCCGTTAACAACAATCAAGGAAATCAAAACCCGAAGAGCTCTAAGAGATTGAAAATGTCATTCATGGATATGATGAAAAATGAAGGTGATAGTAGGATTATGTTTAAGTATGAGCTAAGGACCTTTGCGGAAAGTGAAGTGTGGGACTTAATTAAAGAACCATTAAGTCCAAGGTTATATGAACATGAGTACTCTATTTGTTGCGAAAACACCGCACACATGGTCAATACTCTCAAAGACTTAAGGATTGAGTCTAGGGTGATGCTCTTATCCATCCATGAAGGACTCATGGAGTTGCTAGCCACTATCTCCAAGATGAATATGAAGTTGGAAGATGTTAAGGTGAAAGGGAAGGGGAAGATGGTGAAAGAAGAAGTCAACCTTGGCCTAAACCTAGGAAACTAGACATCATATTTGAATGTTGTTAGCAAGTACTAGTATAGTGCTTTTAGATAAAGTACTAGGATAGTTCTTGTCTAATAAAATGTGGAGCATATTTTGTTCATGTATGCTTGAAATGAAATGCAATCCTTTGGAATCTATCTAACTTGTCATGCATATACACACATACATTGTTGTAAACTAAACCATGTTGCAAGTATCCAAATGGTAACCTAACCCATTTTGGACTTCT
Source organism: Artemisia argyi (assembly GCA_030686995.1). Taxonomy (NCBI): domain Eukaryota; kingdom Viridiplantae; phylum Streptophyta; class Magnoliopsida; order Asterales; family Asteraceae; genus Artemisia; species Artemisia argyi. The sequence continues at coordinate 140,833,387 of CM060679.1, read as the reverse complement.
ACATGTGAGCATTGTTTGGTTGTTTTGTGTTGTTGTATGTCTTATGTAACTAGGCCACCGCAAAGGTGAGACTCTTGACCCATGGATCCCCGCCTTGAGACAAGGGGGAGCAACGATCTAGGGGGAGCTATGTACAAGCTACTTTCCCATTCGAATGGAAGTCCCACCCAAAAGGGGGAGAAAGAAAGCAAGAGTGTGAAAACCTATTCATGTTAAAGAATCAAAGGCTTCACCAAATTATAAGGCAAGGTCAAGACGCAAGCTACATCAAAGGCGCCGTTTGTCTTCGCTACATTTTATAATTTTATTTGCTTTCGGTTTTTATTTGTCATCATCAAAATGGGGAGGTTGTTGAGGCAACATTGTCAAGATCTCCTAATGTTTTAATGATGAAAAATAAACCTTCGAAACACATAAAATAACAAACGGTAGCCAAAATTCCCCGACTCCCATACTTAGTGCTGGCACGTTGCCCGCGCGTTGTCGCGTGGGCGACACGCCAGGCTTTTGTATGGATCGGGACAAATTTTGAAAGTCGGCTTTCTCCTTACCCGATAAATGTGGATATTTCAATACAGGTATGAATATGCTATGTGCTTAATTGAGAACACTCGAAACGAGTTTTGGATTAGAGAGATCCAACTTTTGAAACACCCGTTTACGGGAAAACACCAACTCATGTTTTCTAACTCATGCCTCTAGCCAAGGCTTTTCTAAACTTAGGGAGTTTATATATTTCACGTAACATCACGTGAAAGCATCCATATGCTCATATCCCGTGCTTACGTCTTCTCTAATCACGTAATAGGTTTACTCCCTTATTGGTCAAACTAAGTCAAAGGTCACTGTGGAAAACTAGAAGGGGGGGTTGAATAGTTTTACGTCCTTTTTTAAAATCATTTTCAAAATCTTTTGTAACTTAAAAAAACTTTAGATTCGATCTTACGTGAATTCAAGTATCAACAAATACAAGCAAGGCTAATCTAATAATGAAAATATTGAAATAGAATGAATAAAAGATAGAGTTAGAAAGATCAAACCACAACACGCGAATTTATAGTGGTTCAGCTACAAGGACACCTTCCTTGCCCTACTCCACTCCCCGAGTACCACACTCGAGAGTTTTCTTCACTATGTCAACAAACTCCTTATGGCGGAGAAACCTTACACACCTTAGCTTACACCTATTAACGACACTAAGCTAAATGTTGAGTTCTAATCGTAGCTAGAACCAATCTCACAACTTCTTCAAGACTTCACTCCTTCTTCACACCTTCACAACTTCTTCAAGATAGCTTCACACCTTTTCTTCTTGTCTACTTCACACCTTCTTCTATGCACAACTAAGTCACAACAACTACACTACTTTACAACACACCTAGTATCTACAATCAACAAATTTACACAACACTTTACAAGTATCTAGCACTACTACAAGATGAAACTAGCTAATCACAACACCACTACAATTTAATGGATGTAGAGGAGTGTTCTTCTTTTTGCACTTGAGTAGATGAAGCTTTGGATCACTTAGAAACAAAGACTTATGAATTATATGATCAAAGGATTTTTGAGATGGAAATGAAGATTAGATCAGAAGGTTTTGAGTGCAAAAAGGTGAGGAAAATTTGTGAAATGAATCAGTATTTAAAGGGGAGCAAAATACTGTTCTGGAGCGTGGTCGGTCCCCTTAATTAGGGGCCGGTCCCCTTAATGATTAAGGGGGCCGCCCCCTCTAGAACGTTGGAGTATTTTGTCCTCTTGTAGGGAAGGTTTTTCTGGATAAAATTTTCCATTTTTGGTTAGAAATTTTAATTCATATATTAATAATGATTTAAACATATTCTTTTAATTCCAAAAATAATTTTGTAAAACATATAAAATGTTTACGACATTTTATAAGAGTTCTAGTGATTAGAAAGATTTCCTTTGATCATGTAATGCATAAGTTGCTTAGTTTATGCATACCTTAAGTGATATAAGTTGTAGAAGTAAATATTTGTTACTAAATACTTGTTTACGTCATAATCTTGATTTAATTTAGTTTACATTTTGTGATTATCAAAACATAGAGTTATTGAGAAATATTAATAACGTTTTTAAACATTATTTATATCAACAATCTCCCCTTTTTAGAAGATTACAAAACTTAAACTCATTAACTCAAAAATTAGTTTTTAAACAAGTATTTTAGTGAGTTTATATTTACTTCTCCCCCTTTTTGTAGAATCAAAAAGGTTATGCCGACAAAGTTCAACCGTGAAATATTGACAGGATGAAAACTCCCCCTTGATGTGTACTCCCCCTCGTTTGAGGGCATCAAGGAGACGAGCTATGGAATGCTTGCAAGACAAAAATATTAGAAGCACAAGTATATACATGCAAATATATATAAGGTGAGAAGAATATAAATAAGCATGATTAAAAAGAAGCATTCATATTAAAGCAAAAGTTGTGTCAAGACACAACAATACAAGTAGCATCAAGAAAGATTACAAATAGAATAGCTACTACATAAACTAACAACTAGAATAATATTCCATCATGCAAAGAGTACATGGGCTTCATAGAGCTTGCAAGCAAAAAGATGGTAAAGACTTTATTTATTAAGCATATCATATGCTTAATTTGGAGAGCATGATGGTGATGGTGGAGAAATGGGTGAGGATTGTGGTGGGGGAATAATGGGTGAGGATGGTGGAGTTGGTGGTGGTGGTGGTTTGGTAACCAAGTGTTCAATATATGAAAACATATATTGAATTTCATCTCTAAGACCAAAGATTATGGTACGGTTGTGGATGCAACAATGGCAAGTATCTCCATGAGTTTCAAGTAAGCTCCAAGGTATGGAATTGGCAAAGATTTGTGGTGTAATTGGTGGAGATGAGACATGAGCATCAAGTGGTGTTATTGGTGAGAGTGAGATGGTAAGTTGGGTGGAAAAAGGTTCTTGTGTAGGTTGTGGTGATGATACTTGTGGTGGTGACAAGTGTGAGTTGATGTAGTCATTGATTGATGAAGTTGAAGGTATGGAGGATGAGGAAGTTCCATGAGTGGAAGGTGTTTTGGATGGTGCATTAGGTGCACTTGGAGATGAGCATTTAGGTGGAGGTGATGGGGTTGTGTTGTCTTCATTTGTTAAGTCAATGAAGAGTTGTTTTGGAGGGATGATACCAATCTTTTGTTTCTTTGAAACCTTAGAGATGGAGGTGCTAGGTGAAGACATGATGGTTTGGGTTGAAAGAGATGATGAATAATGAGATGAATATTGTTAGTTTAGAGGGAATTTATAATATGAAAATGGTTGATTTAGGTAAGTTTTTGAAATGGTTTAATGAGATTCTGAAATCAGTTGGGTTAAAATAAGAAATGGTAGCTGATACTAGAGAAAGAGGTCACAAGATGCAAAAGAAAACAGTAAACCCAGTTCCAGATGGCCGGTCCCCTTAATTGTAGGCCGGCCCCCTTAATAATTAAGGGGACCGCCTAGTAAAATTAAGGGGTCGCCCATCTGGTGTTTTCCCAGTCGACCAGAAACCAAAAATTTGCAGAAATGGGTGGTTTTTCAAATGTGTGCTTCCAGCAAGCTCTATTTGAAACCTATACTCTAGGAATGATGAAATATAAGTATATATAAAAAAAAATCATGCATGCAAACAAATATATTATAAGCCAAATTTAAAAGAAGCATAATACTATCATTAAATTATGATCAAGATCCTAGCATGATAATAGTTAAAACCTAAGCATCATTCAAGAAATAAACATGAAAGAACACAAGTATTTCCGAACAAATCGGACTAATAACAAACCACACAAATGTATAATAGAGTAATAATATTATTAAGTAGCAATACATCATCAACTCTACTTCTTCTTCTTGCCCATCATCTTCCTGAACATCTTTCCTATGGACTTGAATCCTCCTCGAACTTCTTCATGCATTTGTTGTTGTTGGTTGATAATGGACGTTTGACGAGTGAAGAGAAGTTCATCGGTACGTTCATGAGAAAGAGGAATTTGATAATCGGTATAATTAAGATCAGGAAGATCATCAACAAAGGTCGTGGGGAATGGAGTACTAACACGTGAGGTGTCTTCCTCCTCATCATCATCATTTCCTCGATGAGATGTAGACCCACGAGGCATAGAAAACAAAGGACCACGAGATTTTCCTTTGTCACTTCGAGAATGACGAGTACGAACAAGAGTAAGTTGGTTCAAAGTGGGATGAATTTGCACATAGACTTCTCTCTGAAGATGTGGGTAATGTTTCAAAATGTCTTTTTCAAGATAAACCAAACGCTCCCTTAACTAGATGAATATTGCCTAAAACATCAATATATATATATATATATATATATATATATATATATATATATATATATATATATATATATATATATATATATATATATATATATATATATATATATATATATATATATATATTGACTATATATCTTGATGACATCTATAGACTCGAATTATGTTAGGAAGTTTAGTAAGCTAGTTTTAAGTTTTAAATAAATACATGTAAGTATGGTTTGTTCATGAACCAAACACCCATATTGTCTTCATGAACCTTTTTATAATAAATTGAAAAGTATGTTTTGATTGTTTAAAACATTAAACATCTATAATGTAGTAAGTTTTAACTAGTTTTTAAAAGTTATATCAACAATGTGCCTTTTTGAAGAATGAAATTAACAAGGGTTTATGGGTGATTGAAGATTTTGACAATATGATGTATTATACTTAGTTTGAGTTGCAATTCTACATTCTAATCCTATGGGAAGCATTTGGTTATTCAATTCCTAACTTCAATTTTACTAAAATTCGGATTAAAATAAATTTTGATGAAATATCTAATTATTGATTAGACACTAAATTGAATGAAATGTGATGAAATGTATGTTGGAAAACTTACAAAATATGTTGTTATACGTTTGGTTAGCGTTTGCCCCTTGCGAAACAACCCCGGATTGGTGATTTGGTGAAGGATTTTGGTGGTTTTGGTTGTTTTGGTTCGTTCACAGCAGTGGTGAGGGAGAAATTTATGAACAAATGGAGTGTTTGGGAAAAGATTTAAGGTGGAAAGCGAGTTTGGAAGTATCAGATGGCCGGCCCCCTTAAACATTAAGGGGACCGCCCCCGATAACAAGCCGGTCCCCTTAATCTTTAAGGGAGCCACCCTTTGAATTTTAAATTTTCGCGGTTTTAGTTTCTGGAACAAACATATTTATACGTATATAATTAGATTTATAATATATCAAAAATATGCAAGCGTTTATTGGCACGATGATGAAGTACTTAAACATTTTTAATTATCGTTTCGATAATTAAAATTTACCTTTGACAATTTTGGATAGAATAATCAAAGTGTTAAGATAATGAAGAGTTTGAGATGTGTTCGGGAATATGTGAATACGTGTGTATATATATATATATATATATATATATATATATATATATATATATATATATATATATATATATATATATATATATATATATATATATATATATAAGTATAGATAGTGTGTAAATGTGAGTGAATGGTGGGTTAATAGGTGGAGTTTAAGAAATGATGACGAAGATAGAATTTGGTCGGCGAAAGGAGTTTGGTTCATCCATAGTATTCACGTGCGAACGCGTTCTTCCTTTATATTGATCCACTTGACTCACATCCCTTCATCATCATGAATCTTCTAAAAGTGGACACAAGAGATTTTCGTGTTGAACGTAAAAGTTCAAAAGTAACAAGAGGGGGAAGGAAAGGGTTCGATAACGAACAATTTCCTGGAGTTCTAGAAAGTCAACTAATGACGTATTTAGGTTATGTGCAAGTGTATATATATATATATATATATATATATATATATATATATATATATATATATATATATATATATATATATATGTATGTATGTATGTAATATAATAAGTATAAGAATATATATATATATATGTATATATATATATATATATATATATATATATATATATATATATATATATATATATATATATATATATATATATATATAGGGGGACTTTCTTACGAAAACCAGTTTATCTACGAGAACTGAGAGAACCACCAAAAACATGCATGCACGCCTTTTAAAATAAAATAAAAATACATGCAAATCATCAATAATCGTAAGCATCCACCTATGTTCTTCAATATCATTATGAACTCATCATCTTTTTTCACAAAAACCTTACCCATGGCCGCAATATTGTCGTTGCACGTCTTATAAGAACATACATGCACACCTTCAAAGAAAAAATTTATATTTTTAATTTCTTATCAAATTCTTTAGAACAACTATATTTTTTTTAAAACATATGTGTTGTTTTTAAAACATATGTGCAAAAAATACAATTATTGAAGGCGTGCATGTATGTATTTGGTGGTTCTCTCAGTTCTCGTAGTTAAAATGGTTTTTGTTTGAAAGTTACACTATATATATATATATATATATATATATATATATATATATATATATATATATATATATATATATGATCAAGCAAAGAAGAAAGAAAAAAAATAAAAAAAATAAACTATATCTATGCATACAACGTAACCAAACAAAGCGTATTTATCTAGGCATGGCAATGAGTTGTGAAAGAATGATGTACCCGGCAGTCTTCAACAAAAATCTTCAAAATGACATATAGACTTTGTAAAAGTCTACGGTGAGAGAAACTTCAAGATAGCCACAAGGAATGTTGATCTAGCTATTTGGTCCTCATTGCTTCTTTGGTCCAAAGTGGTTTGGTCCAAACATGTTTAACATTTGGCTAGGATGCATGAAAGGTGGTAGTATCCCCCAAGGATTGTAGCTTTGTTGATAATTCCACATTTGATTACTAATGTTATTGTAGTTTTGCCTATTTTGGTTTCTTCTTGGTTGAGGTGTTTTAGACCTAGGATGAAAGTTATTTGGTTTTCTAGGTGGTGGAGTTTTAGATCTTGTCTTAGGTTTAGAAGCTCCTACTTCGGTTTTTAAAGACGGTTTATAAAAAGCTTTTACTTCTTCATTGTTGGCAAGAGGTATTTTTCTATCATTAATAATTATATACTTAGGATTAGATTTTAGAGGTTTTAGTTCATTAAGTTCACTTTCATATTTAACATTTTTAATTTCGCTTGTTGAAGCTTCAGTTGAGTTAAATCCTAAACTGGTTTTATCTCTGGATACTCTTTGAATACTTATTATTTTACTAAGTGAGTGACTACTATTTTCAAATTTATCAAGTTTGCAAATTTCTTTCCTGAGTATTTCGTTTTCACTTTTGAGCTCTTGACATGATTTACATTCTTCAAAATTTTCCTTACCTTTTTCAAGTTGATGTATTTTAATTTTTAGTTCTAGTACTTCATTTTCCAATTGGTTGTTTATGCATTTTAGTGATTTGTTTTTAGCCATTACTTGTTGTCCTAGTTTGCATAATCTATTATATTCACTATCTAAATCTTTTTCATCTAATGATAAATTTTCATCACTAAAGTATTCGGTTTCGGAACGTACCTCACTTGATGTCTTCACCATGAGACACTTTTCTTCCATTGTCGTTTCTTTCTCATCTTCATTGCTATCACTCCAAGCTCCTCCAACAAATGCTCTTTGATTTTGATCTCTTGTCATCATTGGACATTTTCCAATGAGATGATTTGGATCACCACACTTGAAACATTTCCTTTCATTCTTGTTATTCTTGTCATCCTTACTCTTTTGAAATGCTTTCCTTTCATCATGTGGTTGCCTTACGAATCTTCCTCGCCTTTTAAAGAATTTCTTGAAATCTCTTACGGCCATGGCATATTCTTTGTCATCACTTCAGAAGATGAGCTATCTTCATTATTGGATTCCTTTCTTGCTTTCAAGGCGATTGACTTGCTTTGCTCTCGTTTTCCTTTGACCATTTCGGAGTCCTTCTTTATAATAACTTCGTGGACTTTCAAGTTTCCAATTAATTCATCAAGTTGTAACGTTGATAAATTATTTGATTCTTCAATAGCCGTCACTTTAGCTCACCATTTCGGGTGAAGAGCCCTAAGAAACTTCCTAACAAAATTCTTACTCGAAAAATTCTCATCAAGTGCTTTTAAACTTGTGATGATAGTGTTAAATTTAGCAAAAGCATTATCAATTGATTCCTCTTCCGGAATCATGAATTGCTCATATTGTTGAACAAGTAGATCTATCTTATTATCTTTGACTTGACTATTACATTGGTGAGTTATTAGTAAAGAGTTCCAAATTTCTTTTGCGGTTTCACACATAAAGATCCTTTCGTACTCTTTACGTGGTAGCGCATTATAAATAACCATTTTTGCTTCATTATTTTTAGCAAGTTTTCTTTTTAAATCATCATTTTGTTTTTCAAAAGGTATGATTTCATCTTTCTTTGTTTCGGGGTTATTTTGAATAGGTAAGAAATCACCATTAGTAATAACATGCCAAAGATCTAGATCTTTTGATTTCACATAAGTTTCAAATCGATTTTTCCAATATAAAAATCCATCACTTTCAAATAGTGGTGGTCTTTGCATAGATTGCCATTCTAAGTATTTTTCAGATTCCATAGATCGTTACAAGTTTTAAAATACAATATATTTTAAAAATCTTGTTAGACGTGGCTCCTGATACCAATTGTGGAAAACTAGAAGGGGGTGAATAGTTTTACGTCCTTTTTTAAAATTATTTTCAAAATCTTTTGTAACTTATAAAAACTTTCGATTCGATCTTACGTGAATTCAAGTATCAACAAATACAAGCAAGGCTAATCTAATAATGAAAGTATTGAAATAGAATGAAGAAAAGATAGAGTTAGAAAGATCAAACCACAACACGTGAATTTATAGTGGTTCGGCTACAAGGACACCTTCCTTACCCTACTCCATTCCCCGAGTACCACACTCGAGAGGTTTCTTCACTGTCAACAAACTCCTTATAGCGGAGAAACCTTACACACCTTAGCTTACACCTATTAACGACACTAAGCTAAATGTCGAGTTCTAATCGTAGCTAGAACCAATCTCACAACTTCTTCAAGACTTCACTCCTTCTTCACACCTTCATAAGTTCTTCAAGATAGCTTCACACCTTTTCTTCTTGTCTACTTCACACCTTCTTCTATGTACAACTAAGTCACAACAACTACACTACTTTACAACACACCTAGTATCTACAATCAACAAATTCACACAATACTTTACAAGTATCTAGCACTACTACAAGATGAAACTAGCTAATCACAATACTACTACAATTTAATGGATGTAGAGGAGTGTTCTTCTTTTTGCACTTGAGTGGATGAAGCTTTGGATCACTTAGAAACAAAGACTTATGAATTATATGATCAAAGGATTTTTGAGATGGAAATGAAGATTAGATCAGAAGGTTTTGAGTGCAAAAAGGTGAAGAAAATATGTGAAATGAATCAGTATTTAAAGGGGAGCAAAATACTATTCTGGAGCATGGCCGGTCCCCTTAATGATTAAGGGGGCCGCCTTATGAATTAAGGGGGCCGCCCCCTCCAGAACGTTGGAGTATTTTGTCCTCTTGTGGGGAAGGTTTTTCTAGATAAAATTTTCCATTTTTGGTTAGAAATTTTAAATCATATATTAATAATGATTTAAACATATTCTTTTAATTTCAAAAATAATTTTGTAAAAGATATAAAATGTTTAATACATTTTATAAGAGTTCTAGTGATTAGAAAGATTTCCATTGATCATGTAATGCATAAGTTGCTTAGTTTATGCATACCTTAAGTGATATAAGTTGTAGAAGTAAATATTTGTTACTAAATACTCGTTTACGTCATAATCTTGATTTAATTTAGTTTACATTTTGTGATTATCAAAATATAGAGTTATTGAGAAATATTAATAATGTTTTTAAACATTATTTATATCAACAGTCACTTTGCGTAAACGCATCCTTTCCCGCTTGGGTTATGCTTTACATCATGGCAAAGCACATGGCTTATTTGTACCAAGGTGTTAGTTGAATACATCGAGTCGTGGAAAGTAACGAGTTATGAAACTATGGATTCTCGACGTTGCGTTACTTGGACTTATAAGTAACCTATGATTTTCTCAACTCATAATCTTAATTGTCTAAACCTTTTCTTCTTAATGACAATTAGATTATTTCTTAATCTTATATTTACAAAAGTCAAATTACCAAACTTCCCACAATCCTTCCCAAAAATCCTTTCCCAACAACCTCTTACATATTCCCTTACACCTCTTACACACTCATACCTTTTTGACTCACACACTCTCCCACACAAGATTCCCCCCGCTTTATACATTTCCTATACACCCTTCTCATACACCAATACATACACTTCCCTATACACACATACACTCTTTTCTACACACACCTTTATAATCAAAATACACGTACTTCACTCACATACCTCTCTTCACACACACAAGGCTCCCCATCATATCAACCTTACACATTTCTTACACATACAACTCATTCTTACGCACATCATATCCAATCCAACTCATTCCCTCACAACCCCAACAACTCTATATTCAAAATACACACACTACTCACAACCATCCCATTCTCTACACACACTAGGCTCCCCATCACATCCAACTCTTACATATTCTTTTACACATTCTTACACCTCCAACAACTTTATTTTCAAATTTACACACACTACTCACAAACATCTCATTCTCTACACACACTAGGCTCCCCATCACATCCCACACTTACATATTCCCTTACACACATCTCTTCACACTTAAACAATCCAACTCATACCCTATACACTCTTCATCTCAACCATTCATTCTCTTACAACACATCTCAACCATCCATTTTTCCTTCCTCCCCAAGAAATGGAATATTCTTTGGAATATGATTCTCTAAACCCAACCATGGTTTACTTCTAACCAAACTATGGTTAGTACCCAACTTACTCCATTCTCACCCAGCTATGGTTAACTCTTAACCACACCAAGGATGGAACATCCCCTTGGATACACCCTTTAACCTAACCATGATTCTTCTAACCTAACCATGGTTTATTCTCTTTACACTTCTTTCTAAACCTAACCATGTTACTTCTTAACCTAACCTCTCACGCTCTTCCCTTTAGAGGAATATCCCATGGCATATTCTTTCTCTCTTTTCTATGCCATGTTAGGAATACCCATTCTACCCCTACCCAATTATCTCTTCTTTCTTTCTATCTTTGATAATTGGTTTTCTAATAAACACTTCACAAAACATTTTCCAAATTGGCTATTTGAGTTGGTAAACCTTAGATTGATTAATGATAAGGTTTAGTGTGTGAAGTACAATTGGAGGTTTAGGAAGGTTAGGTATTTACAAGACCAACACCCAACATTTGGGAAATATTCACTGGGCCAGGCGCGACACCCGCGCGTTGACGCGTGGGTATCACGCCGGCCTCGGTAAATAATTCCCAAGTTTGGATCTTGGCCTATAAATACCCCCCTTGGATCTTGTATTGCTCACCCCTTGCCATTATTCTTTCTCTCTACATTCTTTCTCTCTAATCCTCTAATTCTCTCTTGTGTTCTTAGTTAAACACACTAACATTCTTTGAAAGAACACATCTCATTGCAAGGGAAGAATCACAAGAACCTAATCCACTCTTGTGATTGTGTCGAGGGTCTTCTTATCTTTACCATTTCTATTACAATCGAGTCTCTAGGTTAGGTTAGGGCTTGGTTGAACAAATATTTATTCTATCATTCATCTTTTTGTAAGGGAAGTCTTGTGTCTTGTTGACCAAGCCTAGATCATTGGGGATCTAGTTGGGGTTTGATACTTCCGGGTGGAAGTTTTTGGTTGAGGACTGGGTGACCTAGTGTAAGTCGAATCACGAGATTCTTTAGGGTGGTTTCCGAGGGAACCGTGTGAGTAACTCCTTCTTTGTGAGCATCGATATTGATGAATATCGGTGGAGTGAATTGTAACGGTTTGTAGTCCACCGAAAGGATTATACTAGTGGAATAGTATCATGTCGTGGATTTGCAACTAGACGTACGGATGGTATAAACCTCCCATCCCGAACCAGTATATATCGTGGTGTCTTTTTACTTGTTTTATATACTTTGGTTGTGTTTGTGGTTATTGGATTATTGTACAACCACTTGGTGACTCTTACGGCTTAAAGTTTTTAAACATTCAAAAAGCCTAAGAAACCGTATTCCCCCCCCCCCCTCTACAGTTCTACAAGGATGTTTTATGTAATTAACACTTCATTTTTTACAAATAAGTTCAAATCTTGGTTTATTAGCTTCGAACCAAAGTCGGCATAATTAGGGTTTTGTAAAGTCGGTATATTCGAATTCCATGTTCTTTCCCAATCTCGGTAATTCGAATAAGACAAACTTTTCAAATCGATTAAAGTTGAAATTTTTTATGTTTTACACTCAATTGTTTTTGCATAAACCTTCACTAATCAACTTAAACGTGAAGAAGTGAGCTTTTTGGACCTTTTTTGAAGAACACTAAAAACGCAAAAATGACTAAACAAGCCTTTTAAAAACTACGTTTTCTGTAAAGATTTTTGCATAAATCTTTTATAAAACACAAAACCAATCACAAAAGGGTCTCCTTTCATAATTGTTCCATAAAAAGTGCAAATTTGAAGCAAAAAAGTTCAAAGTTTTAGCTAATAGGTACGCTCGAAATAAATGACCAAAAACTTGTAATAAGTTGACGTTTTTTTTTTGGAATTTTTAGTACAACTCGAATCTAAAACACAAACACACAAAAAAATGTCTTTTTTGTGATATAATCCATGAAATGAATGACTTTTGAATCAAAAAAGTCACGGCTTGATATGGTACTACACGAACTCGATAAATTTTGAAAGTTTTGATTTGATTTTCAAAAATAAAGCACCTCCTAAATCATCATATGGCTCTTGATACCATTTGTAGGTCTCTACAATATATCATTTCACACATAAAAAATTTTTAGGAATGATTTTTAAAGAGAGAGGGGAAGAAATAAAGAGATAAAGTAGTTGAGAGAATTCGAGTGAGAGGGAAAGTTGAATGAGAATAATCCACACACACACATCCTAGTGTGGACGTGTATATGTAGGTATACAAATATGAAGTGATTTGCACACTCAATTTATTGATTGGGACACTCACAGTACAAGAGGTCCACTGTTAAAGATATTATGGGCATTGATGGCTTGGTGTGGCCTACTGATTGGGGGGTGAAGTACACGTCTCTTGGTTCGATTATCCTGACTCATGTTCTTAATATCGCTGATTCTTTAATTAGTAAGGCCAACGATGGGGTTGTTAAAACATTTTCGGTTGCTACGGTCTTGGAAAGTTTTAGGCCGTGTGGTAATCAAGTGGAGTGGTTTTATTTAGTCTAGTTCTCTCATTGTATTTCGTGCCATGCATTATACTTGTGGTAGGTTATAAAACGGTAGTTGAAGACTCAGAACATGTTGAGACAATGGGATGTTAGTAATGATACTAACTTAAACCTGTTTCAATGTCCTTTATGTGAGTTACAATCGGACTCACACGATCACCTATTCTTTGATTGTACATTTTCTTTTCAGGTTTGAGATTCATTGAAGACATCCGTTGGCCTATCTATGATTCCATCCTCATTAGATGAGATCGTTAATCTTATCATTCCTAATTCAAGGTCTAGGTCTGCTAGAAGTGTTGTTTCTAAGCTTGTGTTGGTTGCTGCTACTTATTTCATCTGGCAAGAAAGGAACAATAGGATATTCGAAAAGCAAAAGACACCTGAAGCTCAAGTCTACCATTCTTATCAAGCTTCTTACGTGTAAATTTAAGAAGACGAAGAATGTTGAAGCTCTTTTGCATATTTGGAAGTTACCTCAGTCTCTTATTTGGTTTATCCAATGAAGAATTCCCTATTTGAAGATTGGTTGAATAATTGGGTGTCGGATACTTGTTCGATTTCTATGGATGTTTTGGTTGGCGTGTCTCATTGTTCGACAGAGTTCCGATTGAGGCTATACTCTTTTTTCCTTCACCAAGGTTTTTTCCTCTGGGTTTTTCTTGGGAAGGTTTTTTAAGGAGGCAGCCTCAATTGGTGCATTATACTCCGAAGAGGCAGCATATGGATTGTTGTGGTGACTCATGCTTTTTGAAGTGGGACACGACACAATAAATGACACGAACCCGACACGAAGTTAAACAGGTTTGGGTAAAAAAAACAAGTCAACTCGTCTAACCTGTTTAATTAACGTGTCGTGTTTGGTTTAAATAAGTATTAAACAGGTCAACCCGTAAACCCGTTTAAGTATATAAGCTACTAAAATTAAAGTATATAAGCCACTAAAATTAAAGTATGTAACTTTGATTTTATGTTGGATTTGTATTAATGTATTTTGTTATGTACTTAACATATGAGTGAATTACGATTATATTCAGATATCATTGAAATCATCGCATATTTTTGTCATACATGTTATACAACTTATACATCCGAGAGATGTGAGAATCCAAACACTTTATGTGCTATGACAGGAAGAGAGTGTTTTATTTTCCAGTTTCCATACATGTTATACAACTTATACACCCGAGAGATGTAAGAATCCAAACACTTTACATGAGGTGCTAATATATAATTTTTGTGCATGTTATGATTATTGTGAAATGAATGTGTGTTGTAATTACTTTTAAACTAATGCTAAATGCCCCTAACTTGTAAATTGATTAGGATAAAAATACATTTGCTTGAGGACAAGCAAATCCCAAGTGTAGGGATATTTGATGAGGTTAAAAACCATGTGTTTTAAGCGGTCATTTTGACTCTAAACTCGTCACATATTTGATCAATTATTATCCTAAATCGTTTTTTTTCGAGTTTTAGTTACTTTGGAAGTGAATGACGGAAAAGGGCAAGTTTTTAGCTTATTTGGACAAGAAAACAACCAAATCACAAAAACGTCAGGAAAAGGAGGCCTGACAGCGTCACAATCCCAATGTGATACCGTCACTTACAAGTTGACATGATTGATGCGTGAGAATTGTACCAGGCTTTACCTCTCAAGGGATCTCGAGAAGCTTACAACCCCCACTAGGTAGTGTACCTGATCGTTGTAGTATAATATAGTGACAAGTACCGGGGGATTGATCGTTCAACTCAGGAATAGTGTCGCTAGGATTAGAAAGCCTAAAAACTAGGTCTAGAGGTGAGGGATGATTCTTTTTGTATTTTTATATTTTTATGAAAACAAGTAAAATCTCGGTTTTTAGAGGAGTGGGCGGAATTAGTTGCTAGTCAACTAACCCAATAACTAAAGATACAATCAAAATAAAATGACAAAAATGAAAATAAAACTAATTAAACTAATATGGTGTGAACAATAGATGGGAGAATTGTGTTTACTTAGATTTCACTACTCCCTAGATATCTTTTACAGGTTAATTACTTGTTATAGTTGCGTGGATGACGGGTTATATTCCTTAATACCAATCATGGGGTGGCGTACTTACTTCCCCAATTCTATAAGCTCCTACTTGATGAGGCGAAAAATGATCCGTTTTTAGGGGGTCATTTAAGCCCAAATCCGAATTTATTTGATCAAATATTGCCCTAAATCGTTCCTTTTGTGATTTTAGGTGTTTAGAGAGTGAATTCTGGAAAAGAGGCTATTTTGGACGTTTTTGGAGCATAAAGTGAAGAAAACGACAAAGTACCAAAAATCCAAGCTGGAAACACAAGGTGACGGCGTCAAGGGTTTGCTCTTGACGGCGTCATACATGAAGAATAATTTACCGTAGCTGGTGACGGCGTCAGATGGAGTTATGACGGCGTCAAAGTAACCAAGATTAATTTACCGTGGGTGGTGACGGCGTCACATAGGCCGTCACGATTGGATCTAGGGCGTCCGAGGAAGTGTATGGCGGCGAGTTGACGGCGTCAGATTTAACTCTTGACGCCGTCAGGACGATTTTCCTATATATAGTTTTCTAGTTTTTTCATTAAAAGAAGAGAAGTTTTGGTGAAACCCTAAAGACGATTTTGGTGCCTTTTTTACAGGTTTTTCAAGGGTTCCAAACCCTTGAGACCTTGCATTGTAATTGAGATAAGTATACTCTTAATTCAATCAATATGTCTATGTGTTGGTTGTTTATCTTTTGTTCTTATCTTAATTCTACTATGCTAGGCTAGATCTCTCTTGTGTTTGCTTAGATCTAATGAAACCTAGATGTTGATTATGTGTTGATTACTTGTCTATTCTTGTTTTGAATGAATGATTTTATATGTTAGGCTTAAGAAACCTGGCAGATCTCCAAATGGTAACATGCTTGAACGTCTTAAGAAACATGAACCGAGGCGTACTAGGTCTTTATTGGTTGTATTTAATGCATGAGCCACTGTTTACAATCCCTATAGTTGTGCTGGGTCATGGTGTAGGTGGAGATAAGAGCTCATAGAGTTGGGGAGTTATGTATGCCACTCCACGAATGGTATTAAGGAATACAACCCGTCATTCATACAAGTGTAACAAGTAATTAACATGTAAAAGATATCTAGGGAGTAATGAAGTCTAAGTAAACACAATTTCTCCACATACTGCTCACAACCTTAGTTTAATTAGTTTAATTTTATTTTTATTGTTTTATTTTGATTGCATCTTAGTTTTTGGGTTAGTTGATTAGCAACTAATTCCGCCCACTCCTTCAAAAACCGAGATTTTAATTGCTTTCATAAAATTATAAAAACACAAAAATAATCATCTTTCACCTCTAGAACTATTAATTAGGTTTTCTAATCCTAGCGACACTATTCCTAAGCTGAACGATCAATCCCCCGGTACTTGTCACTATACTATACTACAACGATCAGGTACACTGCCTGGTGGGGGTTGTAAGCCTCGCGAGATCCCTCGAGAGGTAAAGCAAGGTGCGATTCCCACGCATCAAGTTTTTGGCGCCGCAGCCCGGGGAATAGTTATTGTCTAGGTTAGGATTTCTTTTTATTAGGTCTACTTGCTAGATTCCTTTCTAGTAAGATTTTTATTTTTATTTTTAGGTCTTCTTTAGTCTATCTTATTTCTTCGTGCTTTTGTTCGTAACTCTTTACCATCCGACATCATGGAAGGTGGTAACATCTTTGAACCCATCATCCCACCACAACAAAACCCACCATTAGAACCCCTTAGGCCCCGAACCTTAGGAGAGTATTCCCGACCTAGCCACCAAGGCTACCGAAACACCATTGAGCTCACCGGAGCCAATGTGACCCCCTTGCGATCCGACACCATCCGGTTGGTGCAAAGCGGATGTGCATTCCATGGACTTCGTTCCGAAGATCCAAACCAACACCTTAAGGACTTCCTCAAAATCGTAGATTCCATAGACCTAGGTGTTGAAACTAGAGAGACTACCCGTTTACGCCTATTCCAATTCTCTCTACGGGATCAAGCTAGTCAATGGCTTGAGCGTTTACCCGCGGGATCCATCACCACATGGGATGATCTCACCACTCGTTTCCTTGCTCAATTTTTCCCACCGGGGAGAACTACTAAACTTAGGAATGACATCTTGATGTTCCAACAACGTCAAAATGAATCTCTTTATGAAGCATGGACTCGTTTCAAGGACTTACTCCAAAAGGTCCCTCATCATGGCATAGATTTGTGGCTCCAAGTCCAAATTTTCTATGACCATATCGATATCCCCACGAGGCGAACCATTGACCAATCGGCCGGTGGTAAGCTACGTGATCTTAGTGCGGAACAATCATGGGAACTCATAGAAGATCTTGCTCTCTATGACAACGAAAGTTGGAATGATCCCCGTGATTTGAGCAAAACGGTCAAGGCAATATCTTTGCCTTCGAATAATTCAAGCACTCCCGACCGTAGGATCATGGAACTTGAGGACCAAGTCAAGTTTCTCATGAAATCTTACGAAGCTCCGAAGCATTCAAGCCAAGTGAACAAAATCACTTCTTCATGCGAATTATGTAGTGGTCCCCATGACACTCGTGATTGTATGGAACTCCCCGGAACAGCTTTTGCGGACTACGCATCCACGCGTACCGACGAAGCGGGAGATAAGTGGTACACTTTCAAGCCCGAGCCAAACACATACGGTGATTCATATAACCCCTCATGGAAAAATCACCCAAACCTTAGGTGGAAACAAAATCAACCAAATTCTTCCAATCCGCCTAATCATTACCAATCAAACGGTCCACCATCCAACCGTACCTTCAACAACAATCCTTCTAACAACTATGGTAGTACCAACAATCTTGAAGGATTGATGTCAAAGTTCATGGCATCTCAAGAAGCCCGCATAGCTAAGTTTGAAGCCGATTTCAAACAAAATCAAAGCGAGATGACCAATAGAATTGATGCATTGTTGAAAGTTCTCAATGACCGAGAAATGGGAGCACTCCCAAGCGACACCATCAAGAATCCGAAACTAAACGTTAATGCCATATCTTCAGTTTCGTCACCCACTTCGTGTCCACAATATTACTCGGTTAAATCAACGAGCACGTGTTTCAAACAACACCAAGTTCCCCAAAAGGACCAATCAACTAAAACACCCACTATAGAGCCGGTCAAAAGCATAGTTGAAACACCTCTTACGCAAGACCTTGACGATGAATTCAAAGAACTTCACCTCGAACGCCCCGTCATTGATGTCTTAGCGCGTGCTCCTTACTATAGTGCCCTCCTAGAAAAATATGAGAAGTATAAGCTAGGTAAAAATGGGACCGCCTTCGTTCAAAACAAGTTGCCTAAAAAGCTTGATGATCCGGGTATATTTGTTTTGCCTTGTAAGATAGGAAGATCCGAAGCTTTCGACACACTAGCCGATTTAGGGTCAAGCCTCAACTTGATTCCCTTATCCTTATTCACCGCTCTTAAGCTAGGAAAGTTAGAAGAAACGGAGGTATTGATAGGGCTAGCGGATGGAAGTATTGCCCACCCTGTTGGAATGATTAAGGATGTAGTTGTTCACGTAGGAAGGTTAACTATATTAGCGGATTTTCACGTTCTAGACATGGTTAGTGACACTACATGCCCATTATTGGTAGGAAGAGGATTTTTAGCAACCGCTAGTGCCATGATAGATTGCAAGGAATCCAAGATAGCGGTAGGAGAAGGCGATACTTGGTCGGTGTATGATGTTAAGAAGCATAGTTATGATTGTGATGATGAACCAACACCGCATTGGGTAGAGATGAATAGGAGACCATCTAGATATGGACCTTGGATAGAAAGGAACTTCATAGGACCTCAATGCCCATTTTATCTAGAAAAGGATTTCGTTGAGAAGACACATTCGGTAGAACAACTCATAGCTAGGGATGAGGAGCTAGATCCCTTTGAGGACCCCTTAGTCTTTAGAAAGATGATTGAGTTTTTGAGCGTAATGCCTATTAATATAGAGTTGAATAAATGGAAAAGAGATGGAGATAAGTATAAATGGAGGTGGGACAAGCCACCTAAAGAAGGTAACGGGTCATGGCATATTAGAATGACCTTGTATGATCCGGATGGAGAAAAGTTTGAAAGGTCATACCACACTAAGGGAACCAATAGAAAGTTGAAACCTAAGTTCGATCCCAAAGATGTCCTCAATGAGGAACTCACCCGAATCACGTAGTAACCCACGACTTTGAGTCTAGCTACAAGACTCGTAAATAAAGAAAAGCGCTTCTTGGGAGGCAACCCATGTTTTGTGTGATTTTTAATTGTTTGATTGTTATTTGCTTCCGTATGCATATTTTATTTTTATTGTTGGTCGATCATGTTTCTCAATTAAAATGTGAAATACTTTATTATGTTGTTTAGCCTAGTCTTAACTCCAACCTAAAGGTATTTTTGCAAAAGATAAGTGTAAGGGGAAACCCCAAATATGTTTTTAAGAAACAAACCGATCATGATTATCCACAATATTTAATGAACATGTATATTCGTATTTGTTAGAGTCAAATGCTTGTATTGAGTCATAATGAAGTTTTGCAGGATTTTCCAGGAAGTAGGACAAAGTTTTTCCAGAAATTTTCCGGAAACTTAACATAAAGATTTCTGCAGGTCCATTATGACGGCGTCAGGCAATTGCTCTTGACGGCGTCAGGAGTCAAAAATCTGGAAATTTTACCGGTTTTGTTTTTCTAACGGAGTCTTATGGTTTTTGTGAATTATCAAGTTTTATAATCTCCAGGAAATCTGCAAACTTCATTCCACAAGCATTATATCTTATTTTGTTTTCTAGGATTTAGTAACTTATATAGGATGCCGCCGATTTTACGCGAGGTTGCCTTGTCTACTTTTGTCAGGATTTACAGGTTATTTGAGACAAGAAGATGATTTATATTCTGGAAGGGAAGCTTTGATTGTTCGTTTTCTTGGAAGAAGATTTAACCTGGCCAACCTAAAATCCATACCGAGCGAATCAGGGGAGTATTTGACTTCATTCTCTTTACTTTTTAACTTTTACATTCTTTACTTGAACATTGGGGACAATGTTCATCTTAAGTGTAAGGGGAGGGTAAAAAGATGATACCTTACATATGCACTTTCGCTTGAGTTTGTTTTGTTTGATAGTAGATGAGTAATAAAACTATGAGAAATACTTGTTAGTGTAATTTTAGCGCCAAATTTAAAATTTTTTACAACATTTAGGAGTGAAACTTTAGCCATAGCAAGCGTCTCATGGATAGGAGGTTGTATGACTAGCACATAACCGTATATTCAGAAAAATTTTCCACCCAAAAATGTGAGGTTCGCCTTTAGATTTGATAGGAAAAGCATTCATTATTAGTGCTTATGAGTGTACCGGTAGCATTTAGATTCTAGAACTTGCGTTAGTGATGCATCCCGAGACCGCTAGTGAGACTACATTCGTGTGGTAGGATTTACTACATGATAAGAGGCATTAGGATCACCCTTGTGTTAAACCCGTATTATAATTACTTGACCATTTAAGTCATATTACTTGGCTAGTTAAGTCAACTAATTTTTCCCACACCCTTAGCGTTGTACTCATTTTTAGTACACGATACCCCTAGTACACCCCTCCGAGCCTATCTTTTCGTTTCTAACTTTAAGCATTTTACTTAAAGGAAGAATTTGTTACACCCCACTTAAATGTACAACCAAATCGCCTTAGCCTTCCGTGTATGCGCTCATTTTTAGTGCATTATTGTTATATGTTAAACCCTAAGTTAACTTTCTAATTGATTACATGGTTGCTAAGTCGAGTCATATCCTTGTACATATTGTTTTGGGACGATTGGGACTCATGGGTAAGTACTTATTTTATGGAGTAATGGGGAAGAACATCACTTATTACCCCATATGTACGTTAATCTTAAAAAGTGCTCCAAGTGTTTTGATTTTCTTAATTCGAGTCATTAGAATAGTTTAATGTAAAGTATGTAAAGATTCAAGTGTAAGGGGAGTGCTCAAACCCCTATGATGTATTATTTTGGATGGTAGGGTAAGAGTGTATGCAAAAAAAAAAAAAAAAAAAAAAAAAAAAAAAAAAAAAAAAAAAATCGGAAAAAAATAGAAAAATCAAGAAAAAGAAAAAAAATGGAAAAGAAAAAAAAAAAAAAAAAACATACGGACTACCATCCCGTTTTATTCTATGTTTATTTTATGTTTTTGTTATTTTTCATTTATTAGCTTAAGTCGAGTCTAGTCTTGGCTTAGCAACGCCATCTTGTACATGTAATTTACTAAGATTGTTAACTCGCCACCAGTAAAATTCCCTTTATCCAACAAAACCGTGTAATTCATATCCCTACACCTAACGTTATAACCCTTTTAAAAGACCTCTTTGATAGTTTATCCTAGGTGCTTACGCCATGTGGTGGAGGTTTGATCCTTTCCCAAGCCTATGGTAATCTATTTTGTTATGACAGGTAGTGAGAGATATCTTCCATTTCCATAATGTTATATTACTTTATTACACCCGAGAGATGTGAGTATCTAAACACTATTTGTGAGGTGCTTGTGTATGACCTCCGTGCTTGTCTATTGGTCTTTAGTGGAACGATTATTTGTTGTAATTACTTTTATATTAGTGTTAAATGGCCCCTAACTTGTCTTTTGAGTAGAATAAAAGCTCATTTGCTTGAGGACAAGCAAATCTCAAGTGTAAGGGTATATGATGAGGCGAAAAATGATCCGTTTTTAGGGGGTCATTTAAGCCCGAATCCGAATTTATTTGATCAAATATTGCCCTAAATCGTTCCTTTTGTGATTTTAGGTGTTTGGAGAGTGAATTCTGGAAAAGAGGCTATTTTGGACGTTTTTGGAGCATAAAGTGAAGAAAACGACAAAGTACCAAAAATCCAAGCTGGAAACACAAGGTGACGGCGTCAAGGGTTTGCTCTTGACGGCGTCATACATGAAGAATAATTTACCGTAGCTGGTGACGGCGTCAGATGGAGTTATGACGGCGTCAAAGTGACCAAGATTAATTTACCGTGGGTGGTGACGACGTCACATAGGCCGTCACGATTGGATCTAGGGCGTCCGAGGAAGTGTATGGCGGCGAGTTGACGGCGTCAGATTTAACTCTTGACGCCGTCAGGACGATTTTCCTATATATAGTTTTCTAGTTTTTTCATTAAAAGAAGAGAAGTTTTGGTGAAACCCTAAAGACGATTTTGGTGCCTCTTTTACAGGTTTTTCAAGGGTTCCAAACCCTTGAGACCTTGCATTGTAATTGAGATAAGTATACTCTTAATTCAATCAATATGTCTATGTGTTGGTTGTTTATCTTTTGTTCTTATCTTAATTCTACTATGCTAGGTTAGATCTCTCTTGTGTTTGCTTAGATCTAATGAAACCTAGATGTTGATTATGTGTTGATTACTTGTCTATTCTTGTTTTGAATGAATGATTTTATATGTTAGGCTTAAGAAACCTGGCAGATCTCCAAATGGTAACATGCTTGAACGTCTTAAGAAACATGAACCGAGGCGTACTAGGTCTTTATTGGTTGTATTTAATGCATGAGCCACTGTTTACAATCCCTATAGTTGTGCTGGGTCATGGTGTAGGAGGAGATAAGAGCTCATAGAGTTGGGGAGTTATGTATGCCACTCCACGAATGGTATTAAGGAATACAACCCGTCATTCATACAAGTGTAACAAGTAATTAACATGTAAAAGATATCTAGGGAGTAATGAAGTCTAAGTAAACACAATTTCTCCACATACTGCTCACAACCTTAGTTTAATTAGTTTAATTTTATTTTTATTGTTTTATTTTGATTGCATCTTAGTTTTTGGGTTAGTTGATTAGCAACTAATTCCGCCCACTCCTTCAAAAACCGAGATTTTAATTGCTTTCATAAAATTATAAAAACACAAAAATAATCATCTTTCACCTCTAGAACTATTAATTAGGTTTTCTAATCCTAGCGACACTATTCCTAAGCTGAACGATCAATCCCCCGGTACTTATCACTATACTATACTACAACGATCAGGTACACTGCCTGGTGGGGGTTGTAAGCCTCGCGAGATCCCTCGAGAGGTAAAGCAAGGTGCGATTCCCACGCATCACTACTTCACTCCTATGTCGAGCCTACAAGAAGCTCCTAACATGGGATCACTAGAATTCGCTCATGCATTGAATACAACCATAAAAACCTAGTACACATCGATTCATGTTTCTTAAGACGTTCAAGCAAGTTACACAATGGAGATCTGCCAGTTTTCTTAAGCCTAACATTGAAATCATTCATCCATTACAACTTTAAACAAGCAATCAACCTATAATCAACATCTAGGTTTCATTACATCTAAGCAAACACACAAAAGATCTAGCCTAACATGTTAAAATTAAGACAAGCATAAGATATATTCAAACAACACATAGACATATTGAATGAATTGAAAGAAAACTTATCTCAATTGAACATGAAGGGTTTCACGGGGTGAAAACCCTTGAAAATACTGTTACAAACGAGCTAGGGTTTATTAAGTTTGGCCCTAAAATTCTCCTCTTAAGTTCCACACATTATGAATGAAAATTAGAAAAGTATATATAGATTTCATGAGGTGACGGCGTCAAGAGGAAAATTCTGACGCCGTCATATCGCCGCCAATAAAGTTCTCGGACTGCCTAGATCTAGATCTGACGCCGTCATGTGTATTTCTGTTCTGGGTCGTCACCACTTTTACTCTTGACGGCCTTGTTCTGACACCCTCACGTTTTCTCTGGGCCGTCATCATTTTTGCTCCTAACGCCGTCACAAATTTGCTCTTGACGCCGTCAGGTACTGTTCCCAGCAAGGAAAATTAAGGCTTTGCCATTTTCTTCACTTTTATGCTCCAAAAACGTCCAAAATACTTTCTTTTCCAAAGTACCTAAAATCACATAAGGAACGATTTAGAGCAATATTTGATCAAATAAATTCCAATTCCGGCTTAAATGACCACCTAAGAACGGATCATTTTTCGCCTCATCATATACCCTTACACTTGAGATTTGCTTGTCCTCAAGCAAATGCACTTTTATTCTAGTCAAAATACAAGTTTGGTGTCATTTAACACTAATATAAAAGTAATTACAACAAATAATCGTTCCACTAAAGACCAAAGACAAGCACGGAGGTCATATACTAGAACCTCACAAACAGTGTTTAGATACTCACATCTCTCGGGTGTAATAAAGTATATATCACAATATGAAAATGGAAAACATCTCTCACTACCTGTCATAGCAAAATAGATTACCATAGGCTTGGGAAAGGATCAAACCTCCACCACTTGGCGTAAGCACCTAGGATAAACTATCAAAGAGGTCTTTTAAAAGGTTGTAACGTTATGTGTAGGGATATGGAATACACGGTTTTGTTGGATATAGGCAATCTTTACTGGTGGCGAGTTAATAATCTTGGTTAATTACATGTACAATATGGCGTTGCTAAGCCAAGACTAGACTCGACTTAGGCTAATAAATGAAAAATAACAAAAACATAAAATGAACATAGAATGAAACGGGATGGTAGTCCGTATGTTTTTTCTCTTTTCTTTTTCTATTTTTTTTTTCTTAATTTTTTCGATTTTTTTTTTTTTTTTTTTTTTTTTTTTTTTTTTTTTGCATACACTTTTACCCTACCATCCAAAATAATACATCATAGGGATTGAACATTCCCCTTACACTTGAATTTTTATATACTTTACAATAATCTAATCTAATGACTCGAATCAAGATAATCAAAACACTTGGAGTACTTTTTAGACTAATGCACATATGGGGGTAATAAAATAATTTTCTTCCCCATTACTCCATAACAATAGTACTTTACCCATGAGTCTCAATCGTCCCAAAACAATATGTACAAGATATGACTCGACTTAGCAACCTTGTAATCAATTAGATAATTAACTAAGGGTTTAAACAAATAACAATAATGCACTAAAGATGAGTGCATACATGGAAGGCTAAGGCGATTTGGGTGTACATTTAAGTGGGGTGTAACAAATTCTTCCTTTAAGTAAGATGCTTAAAGTTAGAAACGAAAAGATAGGCTCGGAGGGGTGTACTAGGGGTTTCGCGTACTAAAAATGAGTACAACGCTAATGGTGTGGGAAAAATTAATTGACTTAACTAGCCAAGTAATATGACTTAAATGGTCAAGTAATTATTATACGGGTTTAACACAAGGGTGATCCTAATGCCTCTTATCATGTAGTAAATCCTACTACACGAATGTAGTCTCACTAGCGGTCTCGGGATGCATCACTAACGCAAGTTCTAGAATCTAAATGCTACCGGTACACTCATAAGCACTAATAGTAAATGCTTTTCCTATCAAATCTAAAGGCGAGCCTCACATATTTGGGTGGAAAATTTTTCTGAATGATACGGTTTTGTGCTAGTCATACGACTCCTATCCATGAGACGCTTGCTATGGCTAAAGTTTCACTTCTAAATGTTGTAAAAAAATTTAAATTTGGTGCTAAAATTACACTAACAAGTATTTCTCATAGTTTTATTACACACCTACCATCAAACAAACAAACTCAAGCGAAAGTGTATCCTATAAGGTATCATCATTTCACCCTCCCCTTACACTTAGGATGAACATTGTCCCCAATGTTCAATTAAAGAATGTAAAAGTAAAATAGGTAAAAGAATGAAATCAAATACTCCCCTGATTCGCTCAGTATGGATAGTGTGGTAACAAGGTTAGATCCTCCTCCAAGAAAATGAACAATCAAAGCTTCCCTTCCAGAATATAAATCATCTTCTTGTCAAACATAACTTGTTAAACTTGAGAAAACAAACAAGGCAACCTCGTGTAAAATCGGTGGCAATCTATATATGCTAACAAATCCTAGAAAACAAAGTAAGATATAATGCTTGTGGAATGAATGTTTGCAGATTTCCTGGAGATTATAAAACTAAAGATTCGACAAAAACTTTAAGACTCCGTTAGAAAAACAAAACTAGCAAAATTTCTAGAATTTTACACGTGACGCCGTCAGGAATTTCTTCCTGACACCGTCAGAAGTGAACTGCAGAAATCTTTATGTTAAGTTTCCGGAAAATTTCTGGAAAAACTTTGTCCTACTTCCTGGAAAATCCTGCAAAACATTATTACGACTCGATACAAGCATTTGACTCTAATATATACGAATATACATGTCCATTTAATTATTGTGGAGAATCATGATCGATTTTGTTTCTTAAAAACATATTTGGGGTTTCCCCTTACACTTATCTTTTGCAAAATACCTTTGTATGAAGTTAAGAAGAAGTTAAACAACAAAATAAAGCATTTTCACAATTTTATTTTGTAACATGATCTACCAACAATAAAAATAAATCATGCATACGGAAGCAAATAACAATCAAACAAATAAAAATCACACAAAACATGGGTTGCCTCCCAAGAAGTGCTTGTTTTTGTTTTAGTCACGAGCCTGACTCTACCCTTATTTAACGGAAATAGGAGAGGTTTTCCCTACACTTTGGATTAAGTGCGGGTGGAAGTAGCGATACACACCCTTAGGGTGGAAATATGCCTCGTGAGGAAAGAGTGGTGGATGAATTATATGCTCAAAGGGGTGTGCTCCTATCATCATAACCTTACCTAATTCAATCGGGTTAATGGGTGGATTAAGATTTTCTCCTAGAAAGGGATCATTTTCAATCAAATTCAAAAGATTACTATTTGGGGATCCATCTTGACCTAATAAACCCGGTTTAAACCCATAATGTTTCTTGTGATCAATCATGAATGGGTGATGTAAGTATGTAAGGTTATGTTCCATTCCTATATTAGCTTTCTCTCTACATGGCTTAAAGTCTACCACCTTTATCCTAAGACTACCCGGACTACATGGGTTGATGGGTGGGTCGGCTCCTCTTTTGTCTCCTAGATGTATATCTAAGGATGGAAAGTTATGTGAACATTGAGGTTCCGGTTCATCAACACTAGGAAATTCCCTAGAACTAGGAGTAAGGTTAGCACTACAAGTATTCAAACCTATATCCTCTAGTGGTGTTTGGTACAAGGGTTCTACCTCCATCGGGATTCCTAAAGTTTCTTCTACTTCTTCCGGGTAAGTCACGGGCGATGTGTGTGCCTCAAATGATGGTAGGATTTGTGGGGTACTTGGTGGGCTTAGATTTTCTACTTCATCATTCCTTGTGTCAAGATCACCTATATCCTCAACATGTGTTTTATTATAATCTAACCCTAACATTTTCCCAAGTATCTCAAGTGCTTCTCTAGGCATCTCAACTTCTATATCCGAATTATAAGGATCATCCTCAATATTCTGACTGCTATATACAAATTGCCCAAAAGATTCATCATGTGTTTCTTGAGATTCATCATCATCGATCATAAAACCTAGGTCTTTTTTATCAATGTGATCATGTTCGGCTACATCCTCCATCACATCAAGGTCACCTATGTGTTCATCCTATATTATGGTAGTGCCTAACCATGACATGCAGCTAGGTGGCTCATACGAAACTATTCTAGGTGAAGGCTCATATGGTGCATAGGTTTCACTAAGTTAGGCATTTTGAGGGGTTGATGGAGCTCCTAAGGTGAATTCTTTAAAAGTCTTATGCACTTGGCCTCTTTTCTCAAGGTACTCAATAAAATCAATATAAGATCCTGTCTTCCTCATTTCATTCGTCCATCTTGGTATATCCAAACTGGTGTAATTACATTTTTTCTGGTAAAACTCTAGTGTCGGACTTGGTGGATTCAAGTTCTCCATAATGGTGAACGAAAGAGTCAATGGAAAGGTTTTTACGAACAAAGACACAAAGAAAAGATAGACTACGAGAAAGCTAATAAAATGAAAATAAAAATCTCACTAAAAAGGAATCTAATGAGTAGACCTAATCAAAATAAATTCCAACCTAAGCAATAACTATTTCCCAGGCTGCGGCGCCAAAAACTTGATGCGTGGGAATTGCACCAGGCTTTACCTCTCGAGGGATCTCGAGAAGCTTACAATCCCCACCAGGCAGTGTCCCTGATCGTTGTAGTATAGTATAATGACAAGTACCGGAGGATTGATCGTTCAACTCAGGAATAGTGTTGCTAGGATTAGAAAGCCTAAAAACTAGGTCTAGAGGTGAGGGATAATTCTTTTTGTATTTTTATATTTTTATGAAAGCAAGTAAAATCTCGGTTTTTAGAGGAGTGGGCGGAATTAGTTGCTAGTCAACTAACCCAATAACTAAAGACGCAATCAAAATAAAATGACAAAAATGAAAATAAAACAAATTAAACTAATATGGTGTGAACAATAGATGGGAAAATTGTGTTTACTTAGATTTCACTACTCCCTAGATATCTTTTACAGGTTAATTACTTGTTATAGTTGCGTGGATGACGGGTTATATTCCTTAATACCAATCATGGGGTGGCGTACTTACTTTCCCAATTCTATAAGCTCCTACTTCACTCCTATGTCGAGCCTGCAAGAAGCTCCTAACATGGGATCACTAGAATTCGCTCATGCATTAAATACAACC
Source organism: Artemisia argyi (assembly GCA_030686995.1). Taxonomy (NCBI): domain Eukaryota; kingdom Viridiplantae; phylum Streptophyta; class Magnoliopsida; order Asterales; family Asteraceae; genus Artemisia; species Artemisia argyi. The sequence goes on along the minus strand of CM060679.1, from coordinate 140,804,355 downwards.
ATAAAAACCTAGTACACATCAGTTCATGTTTCTTAAGACGTTCAAGCAAGTTACACAATGGAGATCTGCCAGTTTTCTTAAGCTTAACATTGAAATCATTCATCCATTACAACTATAAACAAGCAATCAACCTATAATCAACATCTCGGTTTCATTACATCTAAGCAAACACACTAAAGATCTAGCCTAGCATGTTAAAATTAAGACAAGCATAAGATATATTCAAACAACACATAGACATATTGAATGAATTGAAAGAAAACTTATCTCAATTGAACATGAAGGGTTTCACGGGGTGAAAACCCTTGAAAATACTGTTACAAACGAGCTAGGGTTTATTAAGTTCAGCCCTAAAATTCTCCTCTTAAGTTCCACACATTATGAATGAAAATTAGAAAAGTATATATAGATTTCATGAGGTGACGGCGTCAAGAGGAAAATTCTGATGCCGTCATCTCGCTGCCAATAAAGTTCTCAGACTGCCTAGATCTAGATCTGACGCCGTCATGTGTATTTCTGTTCTGGGCCATCACCACTTTTACTCTTGACAGCCTTGTTCTGACGCCGTCACGTTTTCTCTAGGCCGTCATCATTTTGCTCCTGACGCCATCACAAATTTGCTCTTGACGCCGTCAGATACTATTCCCAGCAAGGAAAATTAAGACTTTGCCGTTTTATTCACTTTTATGCTCCAAAAACGTCCAAAATGCTTCCTTTTCCAGAATTCTCTCCTAAAGTACCTAAAATCACAAAAGGAACGATTTAGGGCAATATTTGATCAAATAAATTCCAATTCCGGCTTAAATGACCCCCTAAAAATGGATCATTTTTCGCCTCATCAATGATGATTCAGTTATACATTTTACAAGTAACGGTTCTGCCAAGGGTGACGATCTAGAGCCGACTGTGTCACTACCAGAGAAACAGTGCATGACGGCGTCACAACCTATAAGGTGACGCCGTCACAACGGCGACACAACTAAGGACGAAATCCTAATGTCGGCGAGCTGACGGCGTCACACCCATAAAGTGATGCCCTCACGTACGTAAATCTATATATATTTTTCGTACTTTTCTCATTCAATGTAACATCTTGGAGAGGTATCTTGGCAACACTTAGGGTGACGAATTTTACACATCTTGTAAGGGTTTATACCCCCGAACTCCATGTTTTATTGAAGATAAGTGATTCCTCTTTAATCATTTAATATGTCTATGTGTTGTTTGATTATATGTATTTCTTCTCTTCTCTTTAACATGGGTTAAATTAATTAGTGTTTGCTTAGGATTGAATGAAACCTAGTTATTGATTATTGATTGTCGTCTCTTGTTTAATTAGTTGTATCGCGTTAGGAGTAGGAAAACTGACTTTATCATTAGTATATTAGCTTGAACGTCCGACTAAACGCTTCTTCACTAGAGTGCACTAGTTGTTTTTATTCGTTGTATTTATTGCGTGAATTGCGGATTGTTGACATTAAGAAGTCTTAACGAGACCGCATAATTGCGGATTGGTGACATTAAGATCTCTTAGCGAGACCAATAAATTCATAGAGGTAGGGAATTTGGCACCACCCTACGACCGATATTAAGGAATGCATCGCACTAATTAAAACAAGAACGTGACAATTTGACTAATCAATAAGAAATAACTAGGGAGTAATAAGATTCTAAGTAAACACCTTTACCTATCATAAGAGTTTACCACTTTACTTTTCCGCATAATTAGTTTAATTTAATTTTATGTAGTTTAATTAGTAGTTTAAAATCCAACTGTTCAAACCCCGAGATTTTTAACTTTCTTTCTAAAAAATATAAAAATACAAAAAGAATCATCCCTCACCTCTAGACCTAATTCGTCATACACTTCGACCTTCACAACACTATTCCCCTTAGAGAATGATTAATCCCCCGTGTCTTACCTATACTACACTATAACAGTTATGTACACTGCCTAGGAGGATTGTAAAACTTAGTGGTTTTGCAAAATTCCGCATCAGTTATGTAACATTTGATGAAAATTATACCAATAAAAATACATTTAAAACACAATCCATTTATATATTTTTCATCAAGTATTACATAATACAAATAAAATAATTTAAAGTTAAAGTTAAAATAATAATAATAATAATAATAATAATAATAATAATAAACACACTTTAAAAGCCAATAGTTGATCCTTTTTTAGGGACGGAGGGAGTATATAACTAAGATTTAGGGTTATTCTATCCATAAATTGAAATTGGCTTGAAATCGGATGCCAGCACCGGGAAAGTCATCCAGAGTCTTTATCTTCGTAGTTTAGATGCAAAATTGTAGCAGTCAAATCCGCGTACGAGCCGAAGAGAGCGAAAGAACTTGCAACATATGTTTTTTATTTTCCGTATGTTTGTTATTTTTTGATACTTTTTTTTTCGTATCATTTTTTAATTTCGTATTGTATTTTTATTTGAATAAATGGAATTTAGTTTGTTTGAAAAAATGAAAAAGAAAATAAAATTGTGGGTAAGTGGGGCGCAAATGGCTATGTTGATGTTGGCAATATAGACACTACCAGATGATGCTAAAACCGCTATTTTAAAACACCCATTATGTTTAAACGTTATATGATATTACATGTCAAAAACAACTAGCAATAGTGATGACCACCGTTTTCGTATTGTCGTTGCATCATGATGCACGCGTTGTCTGCCTTTTTTATGAAATAGTGCGCGATAAAGTTGTTCCCTAAAGTTATCACCATGCTTAAAGTTAGCATCATGAAAAACATATAATCGCACAACCCAAATTTTGATTACATGGTGCCCACCGCCATAATGAGCATGTACCGTGTACAAGCTTTTTATAATGTTACTAAATGCATAAGCAAGAAAACAAACTAATTTTCAATTAATAACGTTGGACATTCTTTTTTTTTCCTTCTATAAAAGCAATCCATCGAAGAAACCTTGCTATCTTTGAAAAATATAATCACACGGGTAACCGCCGCCGTAACGCGCCGGTACCCGGCTAGTTACTCTTTAAAGTTTAAATATGGATATCGAAAAAAACATTCTTTAAGGTTCATTACATGCTATTAAACACGCATAATGTCTAAAACATAATATCAAAAGTAAATTTAAATATCAAGCTCAACATCATGCCAGTTAACAACGTTAAATCACTTATCCAACAAAAATCTATACAAAATATTAATCAATATTAATACATAATAAAAAATTTATCCAAAAAACCACTCATACACGAGTATTATAACTATATAAGCATAAAATATTTAACATAATGTTATATAAAAAAATCTTATTTAACAACTCTATATATGAATTTGGGTAGACTTTACAATGCAAAAAATGAAATTTATAAGATAGAATTTTACATTTTTTTAAAACTTAATTAACTAAGATAATATATAATTTATATGCACCAATAATTAAAATTTATATGTATTATGACTTATACCGAAACGAATTAATTAAGCTTTATGCCAAAATCTCATGCGTACACGGTTTATAAATAGTTTCAGTAGAAAAGACAATTATTTTGAGAGATAGACGAATTAAAATATATATATACATATATATATATATATATATATATATATATATATATATATATATATATATATATATATATATATATATATATATATATAGAACGACAATTTTATTTAACGATCTCACAATATCACAAATCAATCTCACATGTACTAAACATAACTCGAACCAACAATCATTTGATTGGGGAATGAGTAGCTTCTCAAATAACATGAGGTACGGCACAAGCCCTTTGGTAGTTGTATAACTAGAACAACTTACATAACACCTAAACTTTAAATTAATCAAGATTAAGAAATCAAATACGGAGTAGTTGTTTTGAGAAGGCTACACGAGTTTTACACTACTAAAAATCCTGTGATTAGCGATGCCAAACTGCTATTATCTTGTTTTTATCAACATTAAGGGATGTACAAATATATTATAAGAATGATTATATTTGTGTTTCGAATTCATTCAGTGTTGTAAGTTACTTGAGATCGAGTCGAATTGATATAAAACCAAATACTATGCACGAGCTTTTTTTAAAAAAAATATATGAATGGCTATAAAATTTTCGTGCAATGTATAGTGTCTGGGTCGTATTATCATTATTTTTGTTTGTCATTGCATACTTTTTTTAGTTAAAGATAGAAGGGTATAGACCGATGGTCTCTAAACCATGAACCGTCGTATCTTTGCATTGTGTCTACTCTACCTACATACAACATACAGATACTATCTCAATTTAATATAGGGAATTTGATCGAACGCTGGCTTTATTATTTGTGTACTTTTTGCAAGGAAAAACGCGTATTTCAAAGAAAGTACATGGTCATTGAATTTTTAGGCGGGGCAAGTTATTTAGACCCCCAGGAAAGGTTTTCAATCATTACACGCATCGCCGGTTTGTACGGTGTGGATCACAGGTTGTACTATACTGTTTCACTAAACCCTTTCTGATGTGACAATATAGAGAGTGTTTGTATAACACAACCCTTTTTAGGTACATGATTTACACAATCTATATTTTATATTTGGATAATGTGTCTAGGAAAAGAAAAGGGAAAAGAATCTATTCTCCCCAATTTATTGGGTAATCGCTCATTAACTATTATTTGATAATGGATCATTGCATTATAGTTAGCCAAACGCCTTATTTTTTATTACCTTACGCATTAGTCACCCCAAAACCTTCTACCAAGTACGCCCTAATTAAAATAGAATTCAATATTGTACAAATACCTAATCTATAGATTAGAGTGTTCTAACCGATAGTTGATGTATGCAAATTTACCTAAATACACTTTAAGCATTACAATTAATAAAATACTACTTATAACTATTTAAAGCACAATTACATTTATTAAACACATACAATAATCACTCATTCACTAGAAAAATACAACTCTTTTATCACACGGTACAACATAATCAATCTACTAATAATCAATTGTTAAAATTCAATAAGCCAAACATGTACTTTATAAAATGTCATTAAGCATTTGATATACTGATTTTTTGCATGTGACGAACATACGGACATGCTACTACGTATTTGGTGTTGTGAACATTTTATTTTAGGGTGCTGCCGCAACGCGCGGATACAACACTAGTTAATTCTTATTTATAAAGCGCATGTGTGAATTGATTTTCAGTTTTATATTACTATTATTAAGCTCTAAAAACTTGTGTATTAGCTAACAAATACAAGTTTTATAGTATCATTAACCTTAAGAAAATTTATTAGTATCTGGTGAAAAACACAAGCTAAATTAGAACAAATTTCTTTAAGAAAAGTTGTAGGATTTCAAAATGAGATAAATGTTTGCATCAAAGTTTTGTACCCATGCGCGTGAGAATGTTCACATACTAGCTAAGAAATACAAGTTTTAAAATATTGATAAAGTGTAGAGAAGATAACATCGTATCTACATTAACCTTTGAGAATTCAATAATATATTTAGAGATGTTGCATACATGACCAGGGAGAAAACGATTTATCAAACAGCTAATTATATCTATCCAACCCCCACGACAATATACAAATGTATGATCATTCAATAGGTCCATCTTCCTATCTTGGTATACCTCTAGCTACCTCGTAATAAATTTCTTTGACCCATGTATATTTTTATAGAGTTCCCAAGAGTTTTTACCCAACCAATCTGAAAAGGTATTGACCAAAATGTAACAAAATTTAAAAGTATCAAGTGTTAAAGAGTACCTTGCTTCATTGTCTCACCATCAGATATTCAGATACTTGGATTGGCTCCTCATCACTTTCACTTTCTTCCAAGTACAAGTGAGCTTTATTTTCACTAGAATAAAGGGAAAGAACATCAATTTTCACCTACTCAATTAATGCATGTATAATATGGTCATTTCTAATAATAATACACCACTTTATCCAATGGCACTTCCTTCTTATAAAATGAGTCCCAACTGAATCAAGCAACAAACACTTCCTTTCCCATCTTAAAGAAACTATAAGTCTTCATCTCACTCTGTCCAGTTTCATCTAATTCATTAGTATACTCTCATTTGAACCCCCTTTTTAGGCTATAGATCTTCCCCTGCTGGCATTGAGTCATGTTGATCAAAGTTGGAACCTTTCGTTTTGTTGTCCATCTAGTGGATGCTTTCTTGGAGATGATTTTGAATGTTTCTCGGCCATGGTTTCCCTGTTTAAATGAGTTCATGTGGTTGACACTCTGATCTCCTAATGATGAAGAACTCTTGTTGGTGAGTGCACTAGAGCTACCATTGGGTGACTCATTAGGTATTGAACTCATTAGGTATTGAAGCTCCTTTTGCAGAAACCGTATCATCATCCTCTTCATCTGAATCACTAAGGATAATGAAACTCTCATGTCTTAATGATGATGAACTTCTGTTGATGACTCTAGATGTCAAGTGATAAAGTTATACGGAGTAAAGTGAGTAAACAATATATGATCAATACCTCCACCAACCTCACTCTATAGAAGTAACTTGCATTTAAAGAGAATATCTACCCGCTGCTCCTATATAATATTTCCCTTTGCTAACCTTCTAAACACCAATCAAAACACTGTAAAACCTTGCCATTCTATCTCTCTAAATATCACCAACACTAAATCTTACATTTGCTGGCGTTGAGTCATGCTGATCAAAGTTGTAACCATTCGTTTTGTTGTCCATCTAGTGGATGCTTTCTTGGAGATGATTTTGAATGTTTCTCGGCCATGGTTTCCCTGTTTAAATGAGTTGGTGTGGCTGCTACTCTTATCCGAAGGTATAACTTTCATGAATTTCAGTTGGTATTTTATTGTTGGTGCTATTGCTATCAGTGTCAATCTTTGTTTTTAAACAAATTTGCAAACCAAACAACTTTAGTTTTTTTTGCAGCGGTACGTAAATTTTGAACAACCAACCAGTGGATACTAAAATTATTTGGGCTAGTTTATCCACAATAAAATATTTCTTTTGTTTGTTTGTAAATGATCGGTGATTCAAGAGCTTGCCAGGTTAGTTTTTTATACGTATCCTCAAAAAGCTCCTCAAAAAGCTAGTACCATCAAACAGGGCAGTTTGATTGTTATAAAAAACAAACCTTGCTAGGTTAAAACCGTTGAAAAGACTAATCATATCTTGAAGCTCTTACTCAGTTAGAGGTTATGGTCATGTCTTACTGCCTCTTATCGCCTTATTCCTTGTTTGAATGTGTTTTTCAAGTTTAAGTTTGAGTAACGAGTTCTTTGTTTGATTGGATTACGTGACTATTATTCATGTAGTTTTCGTCTCTGGTTAATCATTGTAGTTACTAAAAAACTCAAAGATTGCAGGAATTGAGAGGGTAAAAACATCTATTCGTCTAAAGACTCCACATGTAGAGAATCAAAGCGAGGAAACCTCATGTTTCGCTTTGATGCGGTCGGCACATGTCATCATATAGAGTACGGGGGAAAATAGGTGAGTTCACCACAAGCACTTGCCACCAAAAATTGTTCGAATTTTCTTCAAAAAAGGACAATAAAAATTCTTTTAAGCAAGGGGCTTCAGCGTAAGGAAGATTCTGCTTTTACTAGGATAAGTGAGCATATGAGCAACCCGCCTCTTTTTACGAAAGTTCCTACAAAAAGAATCAACTTACTTTCCTATAAGTTGTATGATAAATCGCTGGAACAGATGGAGCGTAAAATAGCTAAAAATTTTGGAGAAAAGGGTCGAAAAGATCCGATAGTGGCAACCTTACTGATGGGTAATCTTGCCCACCCAAAGGTAGCGAAAGATGCTTATACAAAAGTACCGTTTCACCATCCAGGAGATGACGACTATCAAGCAAGACTCAAAAAGGAGTCGCTTCATGCTGTTCTAATGACGACTATCAAGCGAGACTCAAAAAGGAGTCGCTTCATGCTGTTCTAATTGACGACTGTCAAGCGAGACTCAAAGATGCCGGGTTATTAAGGATTTCTGGTTTAAATTAAGTTTCATGTTAGCTTTATTTTGATGTTGTTGTTAGCTAGCTAAGGTGGCAATCTAACTCTCTCTTATTAATGTTAGGGTTTTAAGTTTCATGTTGTTTACAGTAATTAATCAGGTTATTATTATCTTATAATCCTTATGCATGTGTTTTACATCGATGATTCTTTTGATCCCTTTAATTTGTTTTATAATGGGTCAAAGTCAAAGATATATAACAAATACAACAAATACGGAAAGAAAACCAGCAGGTATGATGTATTGAAGATTTGAAGGTACGATTTATTGCAACTTTAATTTACTACTAAGTTGAGACATGTTTGAAATGTAACTTCAATTCAAGCATGCATTTTCTTGAACCGTAGATAAACAACTTCGATCATGTATCTCATAATTAACTTTGAACAAGTTATGAAAATGTTTTACTCGTATATATTTAGAGGTGTGAACGAGTCGAGTTTGAGCATGAGTCTACCAATTATAGGCACAAAGTTTAAACTTGAATTGTTCAAATTTACAAAGCGTAAGCTCAAGCTTGGCTAGCTCCTTTCAAAATTCATGCGTATAACCCGATCTTAGCTCGGGACATATTATTCAAGCTCGGGCTTGGCTTGTTCTTCTTATAAACGAGATAAATTTTGATAAGAGGCCGGCTGATTAAGTTAATTAAACTCGAGCTCGTTTATTAATTTTGACATTGACATATATATATAATACTTGTATATCTGAAGCCTATTCGATCTTCGGATATGATGCTCGGGCTCAATCTCGTTTAGGCTCACCTCGTTTCAAACTATCACCGTTCAATCCCGATAAACTTATAAACAATTCCATGTCTTACATCTTTACTTGCATTGAAGCTAGCGTTAATTAAAGTTGCATTATAGCACAAATAACCTTTATCATCATTTAATGCCATGTACCAAAAAAATAGTTGTGCTCCTCATTTGATCGTCTTGATGTTTTATTGTCACTTAATGCATCAACTACCATATCATAGTAAGTTTGAAAGAGATACATAAATGAGAATCTCATTAATTATTGCAGAAAAGGGAGTTTTGAATCTTGTTAGATGGATTTGCTTTTTAGTTTTCAACCTATCTGTGCTTCCTTACATTTGAATATACGGGGCGGGTTTGGGGCGGGTCGGCCATCCAATCCTCAAACCCGTTTACCAAAGTTCTTCTCAAAACCGCCCCGAGTTTACAAAAAGACATGAAATAAGGCGGCGTGGCGGCATGATCAAGCCTCACGCCTTTGCTTGCGGAGCCTTTTGGAACCATGGCAGCATACATAGAATATTTGTCTTAAGCAATAAAGTATTACATTTAACATTTTTAATCATTAAAAAGTTAGATATTATAAATGATTCCATAATTAAACTTAAACGGCTGCTTGCTTGCAAAAAAGTTTAGTTGAAATGAATAAGTTGTTGTTCAATACAGACCTAGGAACTTATCATGATTTTTAATACTGATTACTGAAACATCATTATTTTTTTCATTTTCTTTTTAAAATTAAAAATAGTATTTATAATAAAACTAGTTCTATTACAAAAGTTTATTATGAAATTAAAGATACAAAAATAATATTTATAATGATGCATATAGAAGGGATCGCTTGTGACGTTTGGGTTGGAGAAGAACACGTATATATTTTCGTTATCCTTCCACTGTCACAAGCGAGGAGTTTTCGCAACTCTGTGAAACCAGCCTAACGCAGTGCCCCCTACTCTAGGAACCACGTAACCCGAGCTTTCGCTCAAGCCACATGATCCAACTCGCAACTTGGAATGGGCAAGCCAGTTGATGCGCCAACAGAACCAACCAATCTACACAAAATCAACCAGTATTTATAATAAAAATAGTTGGGTACGTAAATTTTGAACAACCAACCAGTAGATACTAAAACTATTTGGGCTATTTATCCACAATAAAATATTTCTTTTGTTTGTTAATGAGTGATTCAAGAGCTTGCCAGGTTAGTTTTTTATGCGTATCCTCAAAAATCTCCTCAAAAAGCTAGTACCATCAAACAGGGCAGTTTGATCGTTTAAAAAAAAAAAAAAAAAACTCTTGCCAGGTTAAAACCGTTGAAATGACTAAAAGCAGAAATTATTCCTTTAAATTTGTAGCTCATGACATTTTTAATGGGAAAAAGTATAAATATCAAGTTAAAGCTACTCTAGATTGTGATTGTCCGTTTGCCCACGATACTATGTACCAAATAACACATATCTCTGCAGAAGGGCGTTTGAGTTTGCAGACTCAAAATGGTGACGTTAGGGATCCCCTCAGCCTGCCACGTGTGCTGCCTCCACCACATGGTCCGAATTGTGATGCTCATTGTGGCCGTGATTGTCATCTTGATTTCGTGTCTCGGTATACAGGGAGAGTTGGAATGAGGCAATTGCTGTTTGCGCTAGTGAAATCATCTATGGGAACGGCGCATGTGCGCGGTGTCACGGAGTAGAAGTACCGATCGGAGGACCCCCCCACTGGAATAACCGATGGCACAACCATGATTAGTTAGCATTATTAGTCCATTTGGGCTACCAACAGTGTAGTTTGTGTACATTGACTTTCTCTATCTTCATTGTTTCTAAGCGATGCGCCCATATGATGAAACCACTTGTCTACAAAATCAAACGCAGCAATCCATGTTAACGTAATATGTCATTTTGTATTTTCCTCTTATGCATGTCTTATCTTTATGGGTTCCCATAGGCATTCCCCAAAAGGTGGCTGAACCTGTTTGGTAAGGGTCAACTTACAAAGCTTTTAGACAGGATCAATGGGTTGGCTCATGTGCCAAAACAAAAAACATCTTAGATAACTTGTTTGACCCATAAAAAGTCAAACCAAATTGACCTGAATACTACTAGTATCAAGTTTTGCTCTGGTTGTATAAAGGTTCTAGTTAAGAGAATTTGTAATAGTCTGAGAAGTTGTCTTGTAACAGGTCTAAATATTAATTGTGCTTGGCATGAGACGCCCATAATTTATCATCTTCTGTTTTTTATGTTTAGATGATTGGTTTGTGCCCGCCAAGATCACCGGCTTGCAACCGAGAAGTGAAAACTCGTGTCAGGGCTATGACTACCATAATCCATTGACAGGTTAGTTAGTCCTAAATAATATTTTTATCCATCCATTTCATGGTTCTGGAATACTCAAAAATAGCAAACTATTAGGATGAGTTTTAATTCTTGGTTTTGTAGTTTTTATGTGCATTTATCTTCTTTGAATTGGATCAGAGTTTCACGCAATGATGATTTTGTAATTCTCAGTGTTCTCAGGATGTCTTAACCACAAACTTATTTCGCACAGACGTTTTGAGTCAGTCAGGTCACAAGATTGGTCGTAATTTCGAACATGAAGTTGTACACTTTGAAGCATTTATAATGGTTGCTCGCAAGATTGGTCGCAATTTCGTACATGAAGCTGTACACTTCGAAGCATTTATAGTGGTGGCTCGCAAGATTGGTCGTAATTTCGTACATGAAGCTGTACACGTTGAAGGATTTATAATGGTTGCTATTATATTTGTTAGTCATCTGTGGAGTCTCGTTTACGATTTTATGTTTGTTTGGGGTAGTTTTGGAGATAGAAGAGGTCAAACATTGTTTGTTGCAAACAAATGTTGGTTAGCCTGAAGCACTGCAAAAGGTCCACGATAACAAGGCCGGTTTGGTTGGCCATTAATCTTCTATGCTATTAGCTGTTATTATGAATGAAAGTTTTGGTAACAAATGTTGGTGATTGACACACTAAGAACCAAAAATCAACCGCAAATCCAAGTAAAATGTAATTGATTCATTGTTGGTATACTATGCATTGCCATTTTCTGAGTTATGGTGTTTGTGGATTAATTCTAATATCAACAGCATCACCAAATACATTAACAATAACAATAGAAAGTCTTCCTAATGTTGAATTTAATCTGTTAATGGGGTCGTTTTGCAAGTAGTAAAGGTAGTTAATACTTAATATCATAGTGCTTAAGCTCGACTGTGTCCATGTTTTAAACATGTAAGCTAAACCCGATGTAATTAACTACTTCCCGAAGCCCCTAACATTAAATTACAACAAAACAGTCACCCTCTTCTCATTCCAAATCTATGAAGAAATACAAAAACATTAGGGGCCAACAGATATAACTAATAGAAACCACCACATATCCGCTGAAATGTCCCCGATTCTACTCAAGTCGTCCCAGATTCATTAATCAAATTCATTGACATCAGATACGCGCATAGAATAAAACTCTGAAAATTAAGAAAGCCATCAGGATGTTAAACTCAATTTTAACCAATATAAAAAAAAAAATGATCAATGCACATAGAAAACAACACCACAAACTTTAACTATTTTTAGAGATTTTCAAAATAGATGGATAAAGATAAATACTTGTCAACGGATTACGGTAGTCGTATCCCCCACAAGAATGTTCAGCACCTCTTGGATTCAAGCCGCATTTCTTGTAGGGAACATACCAATCACCTGAAAATGAGAAAACAATGATGATAAATATCCTGGTAAAATTAGACCTAAAGTAGGCCAAGTATACTCAAATCACAAGTGTTACTTGAATAATGCATGAAACTGAAAAACAAAATAAATAACTGTTTGGCAGATCAACAAGACCACCCCTTTGAATACCCAAACGTTTTGGCGATGCCTAGATGAATAAGAAACAAGTTGAACAGAAAATGCATTAGAAATATTAGGCCAACCTGGATTACTCTTTTTGATCGTCCAACTAATTGGTTTCAACCGATGAGCGTACTTATCAAAAACGCTGCAAGCGCCTATTGGTCAAACAACACAAACTAAAATTAGAAGAAAGCATATGCAATGAAGAACACTTACCTTTTTCTGATACAGACATGAGAAAGATCTCTAGAAAAGAAAGTACACAATTTCTCATATGTGTGGTGTCAACTGATTATACTAACCTTTCGCAACTTTATAACTTTTTTCCAAACGAATAAACCCAGCTGATGGCACGGATCTCTTCCTACCTGCATATGTAAAATAAATATTTGTTAGTATATGTGGCGATTACAACTCATTTACTTATCAATGGGTTGGTTTTCATCTCTAACTTGAACAATCAGGGAGAATATTGATGGATTTTTGCATTTATATTTAGCACAATTTTTATCTATGAAAAACAATGATACAGTACAAAAAAACAGCAACCTATTTTCAGCAGCTGATCCTTAATGTCTTTTTTGTGCTCTGCACACCCAACCAAGAGTCAATCAACAATTGTAACAAACACCCACAAACAAAAGGTGTGAAGGATGAAGAGAATTTTAACCTTTCACAGCTTGATACATAAGTTTCTCACGGATCAGGTCACTCTTGCCTTTGAATTTCTTACCTGCGCACATGGAAATACAAATGCAAGTGTTGATAAAGATACAATGTAGTGCAGGTAGAGGTGGCAAGATGGGCGGGATGGGTACAGACCAGGTCTGGTTTGTGACGCAAGCATAAATATGAGTACAACCACAATTAGGGAATAGCTAAGTTACATTACGTCTGGAATAAGAGGAATTGAAGTCAAGGAATAATTGCACACAAGCTAGTCATATCCTGGTTACCATCATTTTAAGAATTGCCTTTCAAAAAAAAAAAAAAAAAAAATCATTTTAAGACTTAATTATCAATATAATGGTTACCATCATCTCTAAACCGTTTTAAATAATGTTATATTCTTTTCTTTATCGACTTTAATAGCTATTATTCAAATCAGCCGTTTCTTAAGGACTCTACATGTTTACTACCCTCTGATCCAAATGCGAGCACAAAGTCCTACTCAAAGAAGGTACTAACCCTGTCAAGCTGAGATCTTATGGGTTTCCTATCTTCTAAAAGAATGTAATCGGAAAACTCACTCATGAACTGTCTGAAAAGGGTGTGATTCAAACTGATAACAATGCAATTGTGTCTCCAATAGTGTTAGTCAAGAAGAAAGAGGATGGAGGTAATGCATAGATTACATGTCGTTATTAAACAAAGCTACAAATAGATTCCCTTGTTACCCTTGTGGAAGAGTTGCTAGACAGATTATATGACACTGAGGTTTTTGAAGATCGATTTGAAGACAGATTTTACTAGAAAGAGAAGATTGTCAGCAGAACGGTGAGGCTCTCGAGTAGCATTTGACCAACTCGAGACAGCCATGAAACTCGCCAAAGTCAATATATAGCTGGAAGAAAATCAAAAGCCGAGGAGAAAACACAGGTTGGTAATACTAATGTTGCAGTTTCAATGAGTATATTGCAGCCACTGCCCATACTAGAATCCATCTGGGGAGATATTGCAATGGTCTTCATTAAATGCTTGCTTCCTTCAAAGGCAGCCATGCACAGGGAATAATTTCACTTGGGTCATACCCTAACTAACTACTGGGCAGCATAGTGGAATGTTAGCCTGCCTGAGAGACTGAGAGTGCACAGTAACAGTAACACCTATATCAAGCTATTCTCAGTATGAGAAGTATGAATGAAATGGTAACCTTACCTTCTTCTCTAAAACCCCCTCAATACTATTTTACTCTTTTCTTTATTGACTAATTAAATTAACTTCTTCAGTTGATTTAGACTGGTCTAAGCATTGCACAATTCAACCTTAGTCTTTTGGGTCGTATCAGTTGGGTTGACCCTCAAGCGTTTTCATTTCCACGTTACAAAGAATTCTAAAGATAACTTATGACTACAAAAACTTTATTGTTTCAACAAAAATCCAAAATATTGAAATAAGATGAATTATGAGGACGTGTGCATTATATACTAACTTTTGGATTTAACCCGCTGAAAGATAAAGCAAAGACCAAATGAGCCTATTGACAAGGTACACAGGTCGAAATTGTCACATCTAGGTGAAGCAGATGCCAACCAACGAGCATTTTTTCTTTCGGAAAGTGTTGACTGTTGACGTTTAAGACAGTGCAAAGAAAAGATACTTGAATACAATAAGAAAAGAAACGGATTGTGATCAACATAACTGGTTTAAACTTACCAACGGGTGCACGGGGAGAACGAATGAACTTGATGAGCGTACTTTCACCATCTGCAGGCTTGCAAAGGACAGTTGCTACATAAACACCAGCTACATCTTCTTCCATGGCTTCTAATGTTATATAAAATATACATCCAAAAGTCTTGGTAGAGTACATGACTTCTATAATTTCAGCTTCATAAATATTTTCCACTACATCCTTCTTGAAAAACTAGCAATGAGAATACGCGTCTCTAAGTTGATGAATAAATATAGAAGACTATGATCATAAAAGTATAAAAACCAACCATCCTACACAGCTCGTTGTAAGCAGCAACAGCAAAGTCGGTGACAACTGGAACAAAAGGATGATCAAGCTCAATCGGCGTTTTTCTTCCCTCATTAATTAGTGCACCAGCAAGCTGCAACAACAAATTTTTATTAATTGTATTGACAAATTAGAAAGTATATGTATTGGTGAACATATACACATAAGAATGTTTTATATCGAGCATACATGACGGTCTTTAAACTCGAGCCAACATTGACTCTGGCCCTCATCCAATGGAACAAAGACAATCCGGGAATAAGAAGGGTACATGAATTCTGGTTCCTCGATCTAGTAAATCAAATGCAAAAAGGTTTCATTAACATTGAACTTAAACATTGATAACAGATATAAAATGTTATAGATATCGAGTATACATCATGACGCTTTTTAAGCTTGAGCCAAGAACTTTTTTTCTCGTCCTCATCCAATGTAATAGGGAAGATATCGGAAGAAGGAAGATTTATGACTTCTGGTTCCATGATCTAGTAAATCATATGCAAAAAGGTTTGATTAACATTGAACTTAACATATATAAAATGGGAATAATTATTTATATAAACAAAAACAAAAGAAAATATTTTGATTCAATGTTTTAAAAACCGGTTTTCCAATCAACCGGCTGAGTTTTCAGTTCTCAAAACCGGTGACCAACCCATTCTAGCGGCCAAATCATCCTTATGAAAAAGAAGGGCTTTACGTGGTTTGAGTTTATGTGAGGCAGTAGGCCACAAGGTCGGAAACAATGATTACCAAAAAAAAAAAAAAAAAAAAAAAAAAAACGTCTGAACTAACCCGGGTTTTAAAACATTGCTAACAACCACGTGGTGAAAAATGTACACTATATTCGGTTAAGAGGGAGTGATAGCATCACAAAAAAGTCCCACGAACTAATGTGGCGGAGTGTGATTGGTTCAATGAGAGAGAGGAGAGAAACTCACCAATTACACGCTGGCACATCAGTTTGTGGACTTCTTTGTGAAATTTTTTTTGTGATCATATCACTCGATCCTCGTCGGTCAAAGTGTGGTTGACAATGACTACTAGTCAACCAATCCAAATGCTAAAGTCAACTATCATGTCAAAGCAAGAGAAGATACCTAAATTCTACTAATGTCTTATGGTTTGTGTATCAAACAGAGCATGAAAAAATAACAGTAATATATAGGTACCTGTTTTGTTCGATTCCAAGAAGAGTGTTTTTGAAATCGTTGATCACAATTTACAAAGAGGACTAGGGTTTTTACTGTGTATTTTATACCCCCAATGGATTAAGGTTGTGTTTCTTGTTTCACAATAACACTATTTTGCACTCTAATTAGAGGCCTGGGCCAATGGTGTCGAATCGAGTTAACGGGTCAGGTTAGGTGCTTATATGGTCGGGTCAATCGGGTTTTAGAAAAAGTTTAATGGTATATTTACTCAATTTAAACATCATACCCATAACATTTTTTAATACATCATGCATTCAAAATATATATCGGATATATATGGCATTTTTCCGGACAGGGGCGGACCTAGGCATAAACTTTGGAGGGCGGTGCCTTCCACGACTCGTCGAAAAAGTTCAGATTTTAGTGTAAACAAAAAAAAATTTAGGACCTTTTTATTAAAGTGTACCCCTCCAAAAAATCAAATTGCCCCCCCCCCCCCCCCCCCCCCCCCCCCCTCCTTGAAGCCAAAAATGTAAAAGCCCTAGTTTTTTATTGTAAAAAACCAAAATTATGACATTTTTATTAAAGTGTATTACGAATTTTATCAAAAAAAAAAAAAATTTCCCCCCGCCTTGAAAAATCCTGGGTCCGCCACTGTTGTCGGACGAACATGAAAGTAAGCTTTCTTTTGGCGAACATGACACTATGGCAGTAGGCTAAACATTAACTTCAACTGTCGAGTTACATGCTAAATCGCTAATATATTCGCAACCTACAATGGCAGTAAGCATTTAGCACTAAAACAAAGTAGTAGCTAGGGAATTATATATATATATATATATATATATATATATATATATATATATATATATATATATATATATATATATATATATATATATATATATATATATAATATATATATATATATATATACTAAAAAGCAAGAGGTTTACTATATCAGCTACAATACATGCTACAGTTTTTTTTTTTTTTTTTTTTTTTTTTTTTTTTTTTTTTTTTTTTAGTATTATATACTAAAAGGCAAGAGGTTTACTGTAGCAGCTACAGTGCTTGCCACAGTGGACGCTACAGTAACTCTTTTTTTTTTTTTTTTTTTTTTTTTTTTTTAGTATTAACGGTCGTTAGTTATTTAACGGCTGTTAACTAACGACCGTTATCTTTAACATTTTTTTAAAAAATTTGTACGCACTTTGTCCTTCATCTCAGTGGTTCATTGCAAATTTAGTCCTCAAATAATTTACATAAATGGTCCTTCATGTTATACATCAATTGCAAAGTCAGTCCTAGGTAACTAACTTCACGTTAAATAGCTAACGGCAATAAAAGAATTCCGCAACAACGCGCGGGTACCAAACTCGTTCAATACAAAGGGTGTTGTTAGGGATACACCCCCTAGTGGTTATTGGTACCCTCAAGTCACTTTTACCTATTTTGTCCCTTCTCTTAATAGGAAAATAAAGTTCTATTTTTTTCATACTGTTTTCGTTTCTTATTTTCTGTCTGTTAATACTTTTGCCTTATCATACTTTACATTTTCTTTTCCCTACTTTCAGTTCTGTAATTTTATAATAAAAACAAAATTATAAAAATAAAACATTACCAAAAAAAACATAATAAAAACAAAATTATAACATTTTCTTTATATGTTATTGGGTTGAACCCAAACTAGAACCCGACAACATTTGAAAAATAAACTATAACCCAACCCAATAAGGTTATCAGGTCTATCGGGCTGGTCACATGAGACACACGCCATACGTGGCACAGTGCGAGTGAAGCCTCTAGCTTGCGCCAAATGAGCAGTTTTTTTGTATTTTAATTGGATTATGTATTGAGTTTATGTTTTAATTGGGTATGGTGTTATCCAAAAGTGGTGTTTAGGCTTGAGTGATTAGTAAGAAGGCTTTTTTGGTGATGTGAGTGATAAGAGAAGTGAAGGGGAAATGGTGATGTAGCATGATGTGGGACCACTTTATTGCGCACCATGTTATGCCGATGTTTAATACCAATAATACCAGCACACGATACATCATGGTCCCCATAAATACCCTGGAACAAACTGAACACGATATCTAAACAGAAAATAAGGGAACACCCAGCCGATAATAATAATAATAATAATAATAATAATAATAATAATAATAATAATAATAATAATAATAATAATAATAATAATAATAATAATAATAATAAATTATTATTATTATTATTATTAATTTAACATCACTTTATTAGAAATATAAGAAATTAGTAGGAAGCAAATATATTATCTAAGCATCACTCCTCTATCTATGACAAAGTTAATCCTACTAAATATATTATTATTATTATTATTATTATTATTATTATTATTATTATTATTATTATTTTAATAACATCATTTTATTATAAATACAAGATATCTATAAAAAATTATTGTTATTGTTATTGTTATTGTTCCATTACTATTATCATATCTTCTTATTCAGATTTAATCCCCTCAATTACTCCTCATTCGTTTCCACTTTCTTACTTTCCAGCCATCATCAGGGTTTGAATTTCTTCATTGGCCTAAAAGCTTTCAATTAGTACCATCCCCCCTGCAAATGCTGAGATTCATTGGTCAACGAGGGGGCTATTAAAGAAAATGGTCAGGGTTCAAAGCCCACCTCAATAATTGGCCAGGTGCTCATTACATGAGGTCGGTTTCTTGGGGGAGGGTCCGGTTGACATCTTTAGGATGCATGGGACCAGGATGATCCCACTGCTCTTCACATTTGGAGACTTTCCAGTCATCACCTGAAATGATGAAAAAATAAAAATAAATAAACAAATAAATCTATGTGTATCACCACAAGAGGAAACATCTATTAAAAGATCACTGCAAAAAAATTAGTTCAATCTAGACACTTTTTATTTATGTATTTATTTATTTTTTGGTATACCTGGGTTTCCGACTAAACATTACGAGCCGACTAAATCTACACACTTTTTTCTCCACACTTATAAAAATATGTAAAATTTTATTAATTTGTTAACGCTTAATAATGTGTCAAAATTGATTAAATTAATAAATGTGAAAAAAAATGCAAAATAAATTTTTTTCACACTTATAGGTGTGTCAAAAAGAAAAGAAAGAAAAATCACACTTTTAAGTGTGAAGAAATTTAAAAAATGTCCACACTTAGAGATGTGGATCCAAATTCTCCACACTTCCTCAAAGTGTGGAGAATTTTGGTGTTACAAATAACCTTCATACTTAAAAGTGTTGATAAATCTTATAATTATTCACACTTAAAAGTGTAAACTTTTTATTTTTTTTATACAATTATAAATGCAAAAAAAATATTGTTTTACAATTTCTTCCACACTTATTATTGTAATCAATTTTTACGCATCATTAATTGTCAATAAAATAATAAAATTTTACACACTTTTAAAAGATTTGAAAATAAAAGTGTATAGAATTAACTATTTTTTTAGTGGACCATTCTTATAAAATAGATACCCACCTTCATTTTTTGCCACCAGCACTAGTGAAAAAGTACATCTTTTTCATATACAAATTTTGACTTCCCACCGTCCCCTAATAACACACAATAAACAAACTCCCTTGTCATAAAAAATAAATCAAAGCCTTAAAAATCAAATTCCCGCCAAACATCTTCATCATTTATCCTCATCATATCCTTCAAACCAACCCAACCCAAAATACCATCATCCCCGTCTTAATCATCTTTTATGTCAAACCCACACCAACACTTATTACACTCTTTCTTATTATCATATTAAAATCAAGATCCATAACCATTTCATATCCAACAAAACACACACATACAAAACAAAAGCAAACCACCACTCACCAAACCCTTTCCATGCAAATTTTTCCAAAGCTTGGTGGTGGCACTACAAAAAACTAGTTGAATTCTTCATATTTTAAAGGTCAAATGGCCACGTTTAAGAATGTGTAAAATTATTGAGTTCACACTTTCTCATGTATGTTAATAGGTGTGACAAATATTTCTACACATATAAGTGTAGAGATATCATCCAAATTTCTATGGTTAAAAGTGTAGAAATATTTTTTGAATATCCATACTTAAAAGTGTGGCAAAATTGCAAAAAATGTTTATAATAAAAAGTGTGAAAACATTTGTCGCACATATAAGTGTAGCTTTATTGTAATCGTACACACTTATATATGTGGATTATTTTTTAAATATTTGTGACGCCTATAAATGTAGCAAAATTATTATCCATAAAAAAAAAAAAAAAAAAAAAAAAAAAAAAAAAAAAAAAAAAAAAAAACCGACAATTGACCATACCATGGCAAAATAAGTGTGAAAAATAACACTTTTTTTGTAGTGTGGGTGTGGAGGGGTGGATTATTAAAAAAGAGATAAAAAGAAAAGAAAAAAAAAAGTGTGAAATGACAAAAATGACCTTTTATTCAACTGTCAAATCAAGTAAAACTAACAGTGTTGTTAAATTTGGACCAAACCCAAAACTTTGTAAAAGATTGGACTGAAAATGGAATGCTTAGTAAACACAAGGACTAAAAATGTAGTTAACTCGTTTATTTATTTTTCTAGTAAAGATTGGACTGAAAATGGAATACCTAGTAAACACAAGGACTAAAAATGTAGTTAACTCTTTTATTTATTTTTCTAGTAAGATTGGACCGAAAATGGAATACCCAATAAACATAAGGGCACAATTCCTTTTCTCCGTCTCCTTGTTGCAAACCCTAAAGTAACACCCTCTTTCTAACATTTTTTGATGTTCTTTTGGTTCTAAACAATATATATGTATTTGTTCATATATATGTTATATTGATAAATCAAGTTGGGTTTGTGCTGATGTGTGTATTTTGTTAAACTTATTAGTTTATTGTATTAGGCGTTTTTTTTTTTTTTTTTTTTAATCTAAGGCCGCGTACATCTGAATATGAAAACCTCATCTGTTTTAGGTGGTGTTTGTTTTTTAAAAAGTGCTCCCCTTTTAATCTGACTGACGCGGTCAGACATTTGGGTCATGAGTTGCGATCCCTTACAAAGCGGATGCAAAATAAAAAGCCTAAAAAGATTTTATAGTCATTCATAGAGTGACACGTGTCCATCACCCTAAATTATTTCGTCAGGGGTATAATGGTCTTTTGACATATTTTTTGCTTTTCCACCTCAAATTTCAAACGCAAATATTTTTCAAACGGCAAACTTTTAAGAAAAACAGATTTCACCATAATTTTTAAAATTTAATCCTCTTTAATTTGGTATAAATCTTGTTAAATATTTCGAATTTTATTTTTTACATATAAAATGGTTATTGATTTTCTTGATATTTTTGGCATTTTCGGCCCTATTTTTTACCCTCATAAATGTCGAATCGTGAAAAACTTAAAACATGAAAGTTATAGATTTTTGTTCACTCTTTACACAGGTTTTTGAATCACTCAAATCCGATCTCATAGGAGTAAGATAACACATGTTAAAGATGGTTTTTTACTCATATTTGTTGCACACAAGGCGTTTGATGAAATGTTTAACTTATATATTTTGTGTTAAAATTAAGCTAAATGCACTAATTTTTGTTTCACAGTGCATCATTAATCATTTTATTAATGTAAGACTCAAAAAGTAAAGTTTTTTAATAGTTATAAAAAGAAAAATTGTTTAAAACTGATGAACTAAAAAAAACTGATGAACCAAAAACTGATGAACCTAAACCATAACACATGGCATTAACTGATGAGCCAAAAACATAACATAGGACAATAACTGATTAACCAAATAAATAAACTGATGAACCTATAATAAAATTGATGAACTAAATAAACTGATGAACCTATAATATAACTGATGAACCAAAGTAACTGATGAATATTTAATGTTCTTCTCATCAGTTACTTTGGTTCATCAATTTTTATGGTAACATTTTGTTCATCAGTTACTTTGGTTCATCAATTTTAACTGATGAACTAAATAAACTGATTATGATAACATCATAGGTAAAAATCAATAACTGATGAACTAAATAAACTGATGAACCTATAATAAAATTGATGAACTAAATAAACTGATGAACCAAAAAAAAAACATAAGCTAACTGATGAATCTATAATTAATGAACAAAAAATTTAACAATTAAAAAACATCACTTTTTGAATCTTACATTAATGAAATGATTAATGATTCATTGTGGTACAAAAACTAATGCATTAAACGCAATTTCAATGCTAAAAATCTAAGCTAGACATTTCATCAAACACCTTGTGTGCAACAAACATGAGTAAAACATCATCTTTAACGGGTGATATTTTATTCATATGACATCGGATTTGAGTGATTCAAAAACCTGTGGAAAGAGTGAACCAAAGTCTACAACTTTCGTGTTTTAAGTATTTTATGATTCGACAATTTTGAAGGTTAAAAATAGGGTCGAAAATGGCAAGAAACATCAAGAAAATTATGACCCATTTGATATATATATATATATATATATATATATATATATATATATATATATATATATATATATATATATATATATATATATTTGAAATATTTAACAAAATTTATACCAAATTAAAGAGGATTAAATTTTAAAAATCATGGTGAAATCAGTTTTTTTCTAAAAGTTTGTCGTTTAAGAGAAATGTGTGTTTGAAGTTTGTGGTGGAAAAGCAAAAAACGAGTTAAATGACCATGTAACCCTTGGGCGGATTTTTTGAATAAAATAAGTGGAAGGACACGTGTCAATTAATGAGTGTCTTTTTACACTTTCTAAAATATTACACTTTGCAAGGGATCCGGTGTCTTTGGGTCATTAAGTGCGTTTGTTTTTTTTCTTCTCAGAGGCAATTAGGCTCAAATCTCTTAACCAACAAGATATTATTTCATGTTTATGTTTATGTTTATTTATTGTTGCCTCTTAATGTCTTTTAATGTTTATGTGTCGTAAGAATAAAATTGCATCATATTCATATCATTCAAATACTTTTTTACGAAAAAACAACCAATATTATTTCATTCAGTTTCAGATATTTACGCTAGATGTGCGGCGAATCAGATTCAGATTTAGAACCTCTTAATAAATAAACAGTACCTTAGTCGGGAAAAGCTCATACGCCAACATTTTTTTTTTTTTTTTGCTTATCAAGTTGACTTTATGGCCCGCGTTTTTCGACTTATGAGCTAAATGTCAACTACTTGACAAGCTCTTAAGCCGAAAAAGGAAGGCCGCTAACACAAATACCCCTTCATTAGACTATACAAATAACACTCCAACCAAAGCCCTTAAAAAATTACTTTAGTGGAAAGAAATGCATAAGCGATGTGATATTCTGTTTTAACCAAAACCCAACCTTTGGTTCATCTGTTAATATTAAGGGTCTTGAAAGATCGAATAAACCAGACCAAAAGGCCTAAATCCTTGTGCCTAGAATTATAGTGTCGTATAAATGTTTCTGATTTTCGATTGTATAACATTTGGTTTCTTACTACTATACTGAGATATGGGATTTTCGTCCCCTATTTAATGGTAGTGATTGTTTATTGTTTCAATTTCAAATGGCTGGCTGCTGTATTAAAAAGCAAAACCTGAGGAATTCCGTATCTAATTATTCGGTGAAACGTCTAGTGTTTTACGATAGTATTTGTTCAATTTTATCTTTCCATTTGTTGAAAGAAACATGTTGTCCCTAATTTCTGTATCTTAATTATCAGCAAATATGGTCTATAAAAATCCCAAACAAATATGCTTTAAGTCCGCCATACTACGTTTAAAAAGACGATCCAAGAAACGTTCAAAGGCCAAAAGCTCAGCTAAACCATCAGAGCCCGTTGACTCGTCCATCAATATTTTAAAGGTACATCACTAAAGCCGATTAAAAACTCCCCATCTGTTTATTGACTAGAATTTATCGTGAGTGGTTAAAATACTTGAATTTTCTTGAAACTAACAATTTATCAGTTAACTCTTTTGTAGAAAAACAGTATCCTCAGCATGCAAGCAAGTCGTGTGTAAGTTTTCTAAGCTCTAAGAAGCATTACTATATGCATAGATACATGCTTCCTTTGCAAACCAATTCTGTGTTGCAAGTTTTACAGATTTTATCACTCCTTATTTTTATTTATACTCATTTTGAGATTGCGAACGGCATTGGCTTTGTCAAAGTTAAAACTCAACTTGGTCTTACCGTCCTAACTTAATTGAGACACGATTCACAGTTATATATTTTTCAATCTAAAACAGTCACTATGGCTATTATAGGAAACATGATTGGACCGAGTGTAGTCCTTATCCCTTTAATGAAACGTATTTTCACTTAAAACAGTTTAAGCTTTATGCTATAGTAAGTATACATTTTAGTATCTGACAATTTATGGTACACTAACAAGTCAAAATATTTATGTAAACCAAATGTCTATAAAGGGGTGTCTTGGTCAGCTACTTTAAGTGCTTAATAGCTTATTGTATCTTGGAAAAAACTAATAAGCACGTTGGAGATGATTGGTTAAGCTTATGTCAAAAGGGTTATATTGTTTTATAGGAAGGAAATAAGCTAAGAAGCATAATCCCATCGATTGAGGTTCTTTGCAAACATACACCCTTTAATGCATAGGCTTACTAAACACCCCTTAAGTTCATACAGAATGTAGTATGCTGAAACTGAAATAAAAGTTTTAAGGTTGTGATTTATATATATCCATTGTTGATGTTAGAAATGTAAGTGGTGAAGTTTGTTAGATGTTAGCAGACCAAAAAATTTCATGAGATTTAAATGTTTGGTGTATATGCATCTTCTAGTACAGGTATTGGACAAGAATTCTGTTCTAGTTCCTTTAGTACATGTTTCAGATGGTAAGTTGGTAAGTTTTCCTCCTCTTATATCATATTTCAGGGATTGGCTGAAAAGTTGGGAATGGCATGAAATCTGGTGGGAGTTCAAAAAACTAGATCAGGGGAAGGTATGTTTGAGACACTCGTCCCTTTTTTTGATTTCACATGTAATACAACCTGCAAACAAAAATATACATGTCTTAAATGTTTGTGATGCATACATGTTTCGTATGTGTGGCAGCATGCACTTTGCCATATGAACAGCAAGACTGTTAATGTTGAAAAAACACAAATTCAGCTGGATCATCCCATTGTTTCTGCTATTGGAAATTCTGCTGTTAATGCCTTTAATGATCTCTGTAAGGAGGTATAATTCCATTAACCTTGCTTCTTTAGTTTTGAGGTTATGTTAAGCTGTTCACCTTTCCAACACTTCAACAAAATATTGTCAGCATACTTATGAAGGAAAAGGCAACAGTCTTTGTGATCATCAGGTTATGAGCTGCATGTACCTAAAGTTTTCCAAGCTTTATGGCTTCTACATGACAATTGAGGCCATTGAAGAAGGCATCCTCGGTGTCTATGAAGCCACAGTTGCTTGTGATCCTGTTGATGGTAAGGGAAATCTAGTCAAGTTCATTCTTACTGACCGCAGACCAAGTGGTATGTCATTAATATTTGTTTGGAGTGTTGAACTATAACTCATTTTTCTTGTCATTTTTGGTGTCTAATGTTATAGTCACGTTACCTTGCATGCAGGTAAGATAGCAACAAACACTACAAGGAAAAGTGACATTAGTGACCATCAATTTTCGTCACAAACAGTACCAATTTCGTCACTAAAAGTGATTAGTGACCAAATTTAGGTGGTCACTTGTGGTCACTATAGGTCCGTCACTAATTACACTTAGAGACCAAATGCAGTTTCGTCACTAAATAGTGACCAAGAAGTCGTCACTGACTGGATGGGGTAGATACATTATGGGATTTACATCAAATTGATTCATCAATTTGTCATGTAAGTATGTTTCATCCCATCTCATGCCTTAAGCTCTAGTTCTCACGCATCAACTTAATTAAGTCTTTTAACTTAGAAACTGGAAATTCTCCATGTGTGGTCTCACGCACACTTGGAAATTTACCTTGTCATTAATATTTGGCCTAGGTCTCATGCATACCAAATAATTAATTCCAAGTGTTCCTTATAGTTAGATGGCATGTAACTTAAATTTTAAGGGTATTCAATTTTGATGTGACTATCAAAATATGTATAAAAATGCATGCACACATCCTTATAGCATAAGTTTTCAAAACCTTTTTATAACCAATTCTTAAGATTAATACAAAAAGTTTTACTTGAGGTAAAATACCTTAAGATGACTTTGTACAAGGATGAATTTAAAAGAATTCGTTTAAGACGTATTCGTAAATGTGATAACCAAGGCAGACTCTAAGGCTCTTTCAAAGCCTTCTTATCACGACTATGAATTTGTATTAAAGGAGTTAATTTTAAAACCATGTTGTACAAAACATCAATCAAGCCAAAGTTTTTGGATTAAATCTTAATGCATGTAACAAAGTATGAATCTTGCTAGTCTCGCCTTGGAGCGAATTACCGTGCGAAGCGAATCGTTGTTGGCACATAAGACACCGCAAGATTTAATCTTTATCACTTAAAGTTTCACCATTATTAGTCCATATTATTTTCTTTATAAAATTACCCTTTTATTGCTTACAATCATGTCAAACAAATAAACAATAAAACAGGTAATAAAGACAAATCAAAACAACTAATAATCATAACAATTATAAAGGTGAAACAATTAGCCACATGCATTCTTGATTAGAAAAGATCCTAATAAAATCAATTCTAGGTATAATATGCATATAATCAACTAAGGCCTTCCCTTCTAAAGGAAGTGAGCCACATACATAGACGAGTCAATTGCGTAGGCCAAAGTCAATTACATACCACATAGCATATAAATTGATTTTAATAATTATGCGGTCTTCCCCAATATATAGATCTATCTAAACATGTGACAAAGCTTAACAATTAATAAACAATTAATAACCCATGACTAACATGCATGTTTCGTCACGGATCAAAGCATAACAATTACCAATTAGATCAAGGATACGCCCAATTAACACATAAACATGTAGGCAACCTAGGGTTTCTAATCCAATTAATATTAAAAACCACAAACCCTAATTTGGATAAAGAGGAAATCGACCCCCCCCCCCCCCCCCCAAATTTTTAGGGTTTAGGAAATTTAAAGAACCCTAGATCTATAAAACAACCTAACATGTACCTAAAACAATCAAAATTTGTTTTTTTATGTGTTTTATGTAATCAGTTACATGTTATAGTAAGCTCATAATATCACTGTTAGAATATAAGAATCATGACAATCATAAAATAGGTAAACACATATGCGGAAGCGTTGGAACATCTATAACATATAAAAGATTAACATAAGATTAAATAGGAACGTACCTTTAGTGATTCTAGCAAAACAAGAATCAATAAATAATCTTGAACAATATGATGAACCCTAGTTAGGGTTTATATGAATCAATGATTAACCCCTTACCGTTTTGTTAATCGATCCCTTGATAATTACTATAGTGAGTAATTACCTCGTTCTTGTACACACAAACTACTAACGAATTAAAGGTGATGCTAGTAACAAAAACACAAGAATTTTACTATGAAAAACTCGATCCAAGAAACCCTTAAGGGTGCTTGATCGATCGGCCATAAGGAGAAAACAGAGAGAAGGAAAAAACTATTAGGGTTTTGTGTGTGTTCACAAAAGGTAGCAAAGTTTGATCCCTAGGTTTGTTTATATAATGAATGAATATCTTGGATGACAAGTTAGGGCAAGGGAATCCCTTCCCTTTTAGCTATACGATCGGCCAAACAACCCCAAGGGGTGTTCCGGATCCTTCTTGTCCTCTACATTCATTCTAATCCTTATTGTTTGCTTTTAACGATAATTAGTCCATACGGTTAACAACTAACGACTGTTAAGTTATTTCTTGTGTTCAAATAATTATATATATAACATTTAATATATATCAATTATTAATCTTTAATTCTCATTTGTAATGTGTGCAATCCCGAGGTCTCGGGTTCGATACTAGACATTTAACTTATTAATATTTATCCAATATTCCAACACATATATGTATATGATGAGCACTTATCATGTATCTTGATAAACTTTTTATTTTTCCACTTTTCAGACTTGTCAATCTGCAAATGGGGATGAGACCTGAAGTCGAATATCTAACATTGGTTTGAGATGATCTTTTTAGCATGCCTTGAAACGTTTGCACACACTCCTGACTCATATAATCCTCTCCCTGTTATATTTCTTAAGGCTAAGTGCCTAAGTATTCTACTAAACTTGCGTTTACGCATGAACCTAAGCCTGCTCCTAAGACAGATCTTAAGCTTGCAACTAAGCCTATGCATATTGATCCTTTGAAGGAGCCACTGCGAGTTTGTGAAAATGTTTGAAAGGATTTTGATCAACAATTACATATTTTCAGATGATTGAGACAGAAATTTTGAATTAGAGGTCGGGAATTACCATAGATTTTGAAGACTACTTTGATTAGTTTCTACAGTATGATACTTTTGGCATGATTTTTTTGTCTTGTCCCAAGAAATATGCTTCCCGTATTATTTACGCCTGCACTTTTCACTTTATGTATTCATGATGTATTTTTTTTCCCTCCCAAAAATTTTGGGGTCCCTAATTTAAAGGTTTTGTCAACCGAAACCGCCTGGGTTTTACCAAATTCGACTAGTTATTACACAATGGTCGCGCCGGATGAATAAAAAAAGTATTAAGGTGAACACTTATTTTACTGCTAAAGTGCTAAATATGTCAATTTTTAAAACACGTTTTTAAAAGAAATAGAGGTTTTGTTAATGAGAACTTATATATCTTGCATAACAACTTCAACTATGTGCTCAACATATACTTTTTAAGGTCTAAACAAAATTTTACTGCTATGATTGACTAAAAAGTGTTAAGCTATTTGTTTTACATCTGGGAAAATCTAAACTTATAGGGTCACTTTAGGTTTAGTTCGTTTCACCATAAACAATGGAAATAAATTGAGGCCATTCAGACGATAATAAGACAGTAAAGTAAACTCATAGTTGCATCTATTTTTGTTTGCAAATTTTAAGAGTTCATAGTTGAAGTATCACTCAAATAGTCAAACTGGGAGCTTTAAGAACAAAAAATTGTATCGAGTTCCAGTCACTGACATTACTAGAGGGATCAATACCTTCAAGCAGATCTTGGAAGAACAACTGCCAGTTTATCAGTGATCATATAAAGAGGAAAAGATTATTGTATCTTGGATATGCATTAAAAGGAGGGCATTAAAACTTAAAGTAATATATGGAAGTCCATTAACGTAACTAACTTGTGAACACTTAAGGATGGCAATGGACGAGAAAAAAACCCACGACCCGCCATAAATGGGTGGGTAAACGTGTCAATTTTTACCCACGGGTGGATCGTGGGTGAAAATCTGTACCCATCAGTGGGTGGCGGGTGGGTGACGGGTGAAGCATACCCATCGCGGGTAAACCCATGACACCCATATAAAATATCCACGGGTATACCCGTCAAAATACCCGTGGATGTACCCATAAACCCATGTTAAAATTAATTATATTAATTATAATATTTATGATGTTGCAGATATACATTTAATAGTTACCAAGTCTCACGAAAAGACATTAACTTAAAAGTTTGTTTGAATTTCAAGACTAGAAAGAGAATATGAAATATCAAATAATCAAAGTTGTATACATGTTAACATGTATAATCTCATAATCTGAGTTCGACCTTGTGCTAAAATAAATCTTACCCGCTTCTCTCTTGCTCGCACTTCGACTCACCCGTAACTCCAATTATTCCCTTTATCAGGTACACACCTAATACATCAAAATATTATACTTACATAATACATAGTTCTGTACGAAGTAATTTTGTTGCATAACATTAACCCATGGACAACAAATACCCGCGGGCATGGATATTGGTAGAAAATTGTACCCATTGGTGGGTGACGGGTGCGTGACGGGTGAGAAAAAAACTACGTGGGCGGATCACGGATTGACGGGTTAGAGGTACCCGTGCCCATTACCCACGGGTGCCATCCCTACGAACACTCTTATGTAAACTTGTTTTTGCTTTTTCCTAGCTCCTTGCTAGGATTGTTCTTTTATATATTTCCGCTGTTCAAAAAAAAAAAAACTAACTTATGAACACTCTTACCAACATATGAACAATCTATGTAAGACAACGAAGAGCTAAAACGAAACGGGATATCTAATCTCGCTAGTGTTAAAGAACAAAGTTGGTCAAACATGATATTGGCCACACAGACACGAATAGTTCCTTGTTCAGATGTTTTGGGCAATCAAGATTTTACCAAAACTTTCATGAGACTATTGAAATATTTAAGGGTTTATGCTATAAAATTGCAACAATTTTTTTTCAAAGTCCCGTTGAATATCTAAACTACAATTTTTATTTTATTTTATTTTTTAATTTTTTATTAAATGTCATAAACTTTCATAAAGTGTTATAATATTCACATTTTCATAAGCCATTCACGTTTAAAATGGTGACACGTGTCAGGTTTTCTCGTACGACAAGTTATCAATCTTGTAGAAACCAAGAATCACCTTCCGGAGGACGAGGTTGATCAAAATATGCCATTATTCTAGAGAGAGAAAGTAGAGAGAAGGTGAGGTGAAACAAAGATGTTTTTATTATGATAAATTATGTTGCACACCCACACCCCTCAAGTGAAGCCTTGAGGGGTATTTATATGCCTTACATGAGACAACTTTTACAATATTGCATTAATAGTCCATGCACTTTATGCATTCTAGTTGTCTACTCCAATTCACGTAAATATCGCTCAGCTTCATTTCTAACAATCTCCCTCCAGCTGGAGATATACGTGAATTGGTTACAATGATTCCTAACAAGTAAAATAAAAATAATCAAATTAAGCGCAACAATGCTGAGGAGGACTTCATAGCTCTTTCTTCATAAATATCCCCAGCAATCTTTCTTTACTTGTAGGCGAATCACTTGCTAACCTAATTGGGTTATTACTCCCTCCCAATTAGTTAACCATTTTCTTTTACATGCTCCCTCCCAAATAGACAACCCGTTTGATATAACCTTGATGCTTGTTGAAGAAGTATCTTTGAATTCTGCCCATATAATCTTCAGTCTCATGCACAGCGGAAAATGAATCTTTGACTGATAATATGTAACTTCTTCACAGGTTTGTTTGGGGAGCATTGTATCGTCATCTTCAACTCACTTAGAATGCTTCCAGTTCTTCAATAAAAGCCTCGATGTACACATTTCTCGCCAATCTTTTGTCCAAACTCGATAATCTAATTCCAAACTCGGTAAACTAATTCCAAACTCGATATGATAAAATTACACCCAAACTCGGTAAACTAATTCCAAACTCGGTAACGTACACCCAAACTCGATAAACGTACACCCAAACTCGGTATGATAAAATTCCTAACTCGATAGAAATTGAACCTAACTCGCTAAACAATCACCCTAACTCGCCAGAAATGCCAAACTCGCTAAAAATCACCCTAACTCGAAAAAATACGTATGAATAGTAACCTAGAATCATAAAATCACTTTTATACCAACTTTTTTCAACCAAATCAAACCTAAAACAACCTATATTATCCCTAGGCGATTGATACCACTTGTAGGACCGTAGAACAACCTAAATCACTATTGAACCAAGCCTAAACCTAAAGAGAGAGAGAGTGGAAGGGAAGTCCTAGTGTGTGAAATAATAACCTTGATATTACTAAGAGAACCAACCTCAAAATGAGGCCTTACATGTGTATTTATACTTGTAGTCTAGGGCTTCACATATCTTTGACCATATTACATAACTAGCCCTTAGACTTTATACAAGCATGAATAATACACATAAACTTAATAAACTAGCATTTACTAACTATTACATGAATATATTTAACTAACTATTTGACTCAATAATGATCGTCACTTTTAATCCTAACAATAAATTGGTTACAATGATTCCTAACAAGTAAAATAAAAACAATCAAATTAAGCGCAAAAATGCTGAGGAGGACTTCATAGCTCTTTCTTCATAAATATCCCTAGCAATCTTTCTTTACTTGTTGGCGAATCACTTGCTAACCTAATTGGGTTATTACTCCCTCCCAATTAGTTAACCATTTTCTTTTACATGCTCCCTCCCAAATAGAAAACAAAGAACCTTACTCGATGAACGATAAGGTTGATTCAGCCTAACTCGGCAAAAGTCCTAACTCGATAAGCCTTTCCTTACTCGACACCAAACTCGATAAACAGACACCAAACTCGATAAACCACACCAAACTCGATAAACAGACACCAAACTCGATAGAAATTTATTCTAACTCGAAAATTTATTCAAACTCGACAAAAATTGTATCTAACTCGATAAAAATTTTATCTAACTCAATAAGAAATTTCTAAACTCGATAAAAATCAAATCCAAACTCGATATCACGCCGATGAACAGTACCAGATCCGATTTTTTTCACCAAAAAACACGATTTTATACCCAAAAACACCACGATTCGCCCCCGGTTAGCTCTGATACCAATTGTAGAAACCAAGAATCACCTTCCGGAGGACGAGATTGATCAAAATATGCCATTATTCTAGAGAGAGAAAGTAGAGAGAATGTGAGGTGAAACAAAGATGTTTTTATTATGATAAATTATGTTGCACACCCACACCCCTCAAGTGAAGCCTTGAGGGGTATTTATATGCCTTACATGAGACAACTTTTATAATATTGCATTAATAGTCCCTGCACTTTATGCATTCTAGTTGTCTACTCCAATTCACGTAAATATCGCTCAGCTTCATTTCTAACAAATCTAACTATCTTATAAAGCACAAAAGACTTTCAAGCATTAAGAGACTCTTGAAATTAAGCAATACAAGAAACAAAGCAAAATGTACAATAAATTAAACATAATTTTGAAACATTAAATATCTCTAAAACTTAATTTCTTTACATTAAACACATTAAATATCAAAAGTCTTAAAATTAATACATACAACATATAAAGCTTTTGGTACAAATCAATTAAGCACACATATCTAAATATGAAAATTAAAAATACAACATTAAGTAATATTATTTTTAAAGCACCCCTATAATAAAAACTACATGTTATTATACACAAGTAATTCAGACCCGTGCGTTGCACACGGGCTCTATCTAATTGGTAATAGTGTAATGTCAAGTAATTTTTTTCGTTATTAGACTTTTGTAAGTATGGCCTTAGTTGATCGGTAAATTTTATATTTAAACGTTTTATGACATATTAGTAGTTATTTATAAAGTTTATATTTTGTATTTATTCTCAAGATTGTAACATTATATTTAAACTTTTTATGACATATTAGTAGTTATTTATAAAGTTTAGATTTTGTATTTATTCTTAAAATTGTAACATCCCTATATTTTGATATAACTAATATGTAATATTCGGCACATATTTTCGTCATTATATATCTAAGTTGTGATTGTATCACACTTTTCTAAGCATGACACACATTTAAAATAGTTTATTGACATGTAAGCTTCGACACTTATTTTCATCATTATATATTGATACGCGGGATTGCGCCCTCGCAACAGGTTTTACCTCTCAAGGGATCTTGAGAAGCTTGCAATCCTCGCCAGGCAGTGTACTTGATCGTTGTAGTATAGTATAGTGACAAGTACTGGTGGATTGATCGTTCAACTCAGGAATAGTGTCGCTAGGATTAGAAAGCCTACTAAACTAGGTCTAGAGGTGAAGGATGATTCTTTTTGTATTTTTATATTTTCTGAAAGCAAGTAAAATCTCGGGTTTTGAAGGAGTGGGCGGAATTAGTTGCTAGTCAACTAACCCAATTAACTACAGATGCAATCAAAATAAAATAAAAGAAATGAAAATTAACTATTGTGGTGGAAACAATAATGAGAAAAGATGTGTTTACTCACATTTCATTACTCCCTAGATATCTTTTACCAGTTGATTAGCTTGTTACAATTGCATAGATTACGGGTTATATTCCTTAATACTAGTCGTAGGGCCGTGTACAATATTCTATAACTCTATAAGATCCTACTTCACTCCTATGTCGAGCCGACTAAAAGCTCCTAACATGGGATCACTAGAATTCACTTATGCATTAAATACAACCAAAAATCGTAGTACACCTACGATCATGTTTCTTAAGACGTTCAAGCAAGTTACCAATGGAAATCTGCCAGTTTTCTTAAGCCTAACATCTAATACAATCATCCACAACAATTATAAAAAAACCATCAACCAATAATCAACATCTAGGTTTCACTACATCTAAGCAAACACAATAAAAACCTAGCCTAACATGTTAAAAGAAAGACAAGCATAAGATAGAATCAAACAACACATAGACATATTGAATGATTATTGGAAGACTTATCTTTATTCAAACATGGATGAAAGAAGGGTTTGAAACCCCTGCAATATGATGAAAATTCGACCTAGGGTTTATGCTCCTAATGTTCCACACTTTACAATGAAAAATTGGAAAAATATATATAGATAAAACATCCTGACGGCTTCATGTGGTAGCTTCTGACGCTGTCAACTCGCCGCCAAATTAAGAGTCGTATTGCCTAGATCCAGTCTTGACGCCTTCATGTAGAAATAGAGCTCTGGGCCGTCACTTGTAAAATGACCCTAACGGCCTTGGTGACACCGTCAGGTCAATAACACTAAAAATGTTTTGGGCCGTCACGTGTATTTTCCACTTCCACCTCTTTTGCCAAGCTTGACGCCATCATGTGTAAAGTCTTGACGTCGTCAGGTACTGTTCCCAGCAAGGAATTTGAGACTTTGCCGTTTTCTTCACTTTTATGCTCCAAAAACGTCCAAAATGCTTCCTTTTCCAGATTTCTCCTTAAAAGTACCTAAAATGACAAAAGGAACGATTTAGGGTAGTAATTGATCAAATACTCACGAATTCAGGCTTAAATGACCCCTTAAAAGCGTTACACTTTTCGCCTCATCATATATCTAAATTGTGATGGTATCACACCTTTACTAAGCATGACACACATTTAAAATAGTTTATTGACAATAAGTTCCTAAGTTGTGATGTTACCACAACTTTTGTTGGTCAATAAGTTCCTAAGTTGTGATGTTACCACAACTTTTGTTAGCATTGCATGAAAAATGTTGGTGCCTTTATTTCTGTCAGTTTTAATTGAGGTCGAGTGATGCGTAGAATTGCACCCTCGCAAAAGGTATAACCTCTCAAGGAATCTTGAGAAGCTTGCAATGCCCACCAGGCAGTGTACCTGTTCGTTGTAGTATAGTATAGTAACAAGTACCGGGGGATTGATCGTTCAACTCAAAGAATAGTGTTCGTTAGGATTGAAATTAATCTAACTAGGTCTAGAGGTGAGGAATGATTATTTTTGTATTTATATATTTTATGGAAAGCAAGTAAAAATCTCGGGTTTTGGAAGAAGGGGCGGAATTAGTTGCTAATCAACTAACCCAAAAGCTACTAATTAAACTAATGCGCAAGAAAAGTAAACTAGGTTTCTACAAGGGAAGTGAAGCATATCTACCTATGATGTATTACTCCTTGCTAGCTATCATATTCTACCTATTGAATTGTCACACCTTGTTTTAATTGACGGGTTATATTCCTTAAGACCATTCGTAGGGCCGTGTACGATCTTCCCTAACTCTATAAGCTCCTACTTCACTCCTATGTCGAGCCGACTAAAAGCTCATAACATGGGATCACTAGAATTCGCTTATGCATTAAATACAGCCATATAATCGTAGTACACCTCCAATCATGTTTCTTAAGACGTTCAAGCAAGTTACCAATTGGAAGTCTGCCAGTTTTCTTAAGCCTAACATCGAATTCATTCAATTAAACAAGAGACAATAGGAAACAAGAATTATAAGCTAAACCAATTAGACCTATCGAAGTGTCACACCCTAGTTGATGAAGATAGACATAAACATCAACAAGGAATCAATAAGATCTAATCAATTATATACAAGTTTCATGCAATCATAAGTAGACACAAGGTGAATTAGCAAAACATCATCAAAGAAGAGCAAGCAACAATGATAATGGAAAACATAATTAAGATAGAATCAACAAACCAATATAAGATGTTTATGGAGTGATTGAAACCCTCTAAGTTGGTGGAAAAACTGTTAGGTCACCATTTAGTAAACACAAGTATGATAATGTAAGAAATGAGATGAGAATGAGAGTGGGATGATTATGAGAAATTTAGAGAATATGAATTGCAAGAGTTTCCTTAATGTTTTCAAATAACCAACCAAATACAAATGAGGCCTAAGACTAGTATTTATAGGAAAGGAGCTAGGGCAACATCCCTACTCCATCCTTACATAGAAACGTGTGGGCTTCAAGCCCATGGGTCATAATACTTAGGCCTAGTAAACATGTAACTTATCCAATATTCTAAGTAATAAATAACTTAAGCAACCTATTATTACAAATGACCGAGACTTGACAAAATAGTAAAAACTTAGGTTCCAACAAAAACACCTACCCCAACCCTAGAATCAGACTTAGGGTTTGGGGCTTACAAATAATGAAGTTATGATGTTGTATTTATAGGCTGTTTTCTGCCCGGCCCGTCTTGACGGCGTCAGACCAACCTTGACGGCGTCAAGACCAAATTTTCTTCACCAAATTGTAGATCTTTTTGTCCTGATCGTTTCCTTTTTTGAATCGCTATGCAAAAGTTATGGCCAAAACAGTGTCAGCTACTCCGCGCGCAAGTTGTGATTGTCTCGATCATCTTGTGACGGTTTCACTAAGGTTTCTTCTTGTGTAAGCCTTCTTCCTGACGTCGTCACTCTATATCATCTGACTTCGTCAGGTTAAATCCTGACACCGTCATGTGTAATTTAACTCTGGGTCGTCACATGTATTCTGACCCTGACGGCCTTGGTGACGCCGTCAGGCCAAATTGCCTTGAAATAGTTCTGGGCCGTCATATTTATTTGCCATATCCACCTCTTTTGCCAAGCTTGACGCCGTCACTAGTAAACCCTTGACGCCGTTAGGTACTGTTTTCAACAAGAATTTGAGACTTTGTCGTTTTTTAGCTCCAAAAACGTCCAAAATGTTTCATTTTCCAGATTTCTCTCCAAAAGTACCTAAAATGACAAAAAGAACGATTTAGGGCAATATTTGATCAAATAATCTCGACTTTGTCCTTAAATGACCCCTTAAAAGCGGTACACTTTTCGCCTCATCATCGAGTCAAAAACTATGTTTGCCACTAATTTTCGTCATAAATAACTTAGTTTGCCTTAGGACCCGTGCAAAAATGATTGTGTAAATTGCCGGGTTGTTAGTATGATTGTGAGGCTTAATTATACAACAATAGTTTATTGACATTAAAAGAGTATATGTGAAGAGACTTTTTTGAAGATGTTACATTAAAAAGAGTCTTTTCACATGTAATTTTTTAATATGTATAAGTTACATAAATTATTTTAAATATGAAGCGATGACATTAATGTTGGAGACCTTTTATATTCATCCCCGTGCGATGCACATAGGTTTGGAATGCCTCAGGACCCATGCAATGCACACATGTTGGATCTAATTGTTTTTTTCGTAATGTTCGGGGCTAATTTTCGGTTCATGTTTGAAACTCTCATTTTTTGTGAAAGACGGATTTCGTTATTCAAATAAATGACATTATTAAAAGCGAACTATAAAACAAATTTTCTTTTTAACAAACCTATAAAAACATTAAACATTAAAGTAATCAGTATATTCAAGAGTATAAATTATAACTCGTATAATAAAAAATCAGATCGAATGACCCAAGTCCGAATCATAAACCCGCTCCAATTAATCAATAGACCCGACATTTAACTAAATAGAATTTTCTTCTCATTTATATACTTCTTCGATTAAGAAGATTCTCATTGTTAAGATGATAGTGTGAAGATATTTTTATTATATATTACCCCATTTTCAATATGTAACATCGACATAATTTACACAGTCATATCAAATATCAAAGTCACGCAATATTCCAAGACGTTTAATTAAAATAGTGATATTAACACACCGCAAGACAAAAAACTACATTAAGAGCAAAAATATTAAAATGCACCAACAAAGTGTAGTAATAATTATTGACTAAAAATTGAATGCTCGACACGTTATTTTCAATAAACTTACTTGCTAACGAATCAATAGTATTAGCCCGTTTATTGGTATTACATGAAGTAAAATATTGCATGTTTAATTTGTAACGTACTATTAATATGAATGCTAAGTATTCATTCCACTGGTGGCCGTGGCATTGTTGTTGTTGTTGTTGTTGTTGTTGTTGTTGTTGTCTTTGTCGTTGCTGTTCATTGGCATTTTGCATGTTTTGTTCTTGATACAATTTTTGTGACTTCTCGATATCTTTCTTTAATGCTTCTTGACGCGCTGTAAAAAACAATTAGATATATTTGATCGTAAGTAACTTAAATACAATTAATCAATATATTGCATTTCCGATCAAATTGAAAATGTTCGTGCATGTTCCACTTAATTGATAAGACAACGATGTGTAGGATCTCTTAAACCATTAGAGAAGATGATGTTACTACCATACCTCCTAAGCACCATCTTTATGTCCTGCATTGCTACACACACAAAACACACGTGAAATTTACATAAAACAATAGGGAAAATACCACCAAAATGTAGTGAACTTGTCACCATTTCCAATTCTGTGTAGTGATTTTTTTTTTCTTCTAAAAAAGTAACAAACTTTCATTGTTAGGCATTTCTGTGCATCGATGACGTCATACATTTGCATCGTCAGCCCATTTGACTAACGGGCGTTAATAAATAACTTAAAATCTGGTTATCTCATCATATACTTGCATCGTTAGTCCTTTATACTAACGGCCGTTAATAAATACCTTAAAACTTGGATTTCTTACGTTTTTTCACGTTTTCGTCACGTTTTTATACATTTTCATCCGTTTTTTCACGTTTCGGTCCGTTTTTTCATGTTTTCGTTTGTTTTACACGTTTTCGTCTGTTTTTTTTCACGTTTTGGTCAGTTATTTCATGTTTTCGTCCGTTTTTACACGTTTTTATACGTTTTCATCACGTTTTTATACGTTTTCGCCCGTTTTTCACGTTTTAGTCCGTTTTTTCACGTTTTTGTCCGTTTTTACACGTTTTTAAACGTTATTGTCCGTTTTTTCACGTTTTAGTCCGTGTTTACACGTTTTTATACGTTATTGTCCGTTTTCATCCGTTCTCGTCACGTTTTTATACGTTTTTGTCCATTTTAAATGTTTTCGATCGTCTTTTTCACGTTTTTGTCAGTTTTCGTCCGTTTTCGTCACTTTTTTCACGTTTTCATACGTTTTTATCCATTTTTAAACGTTTTCGTCCGTCCTTCTCACGTTTTTATCTGTTTTCGTCCGTTTTCGTCAGTTTTTTTTAATTTTTCCATACATTTTAATCCATTTTAATATGTTTTTATCCATTTTCGTCCTTTTTTTCAAATAAGTTTGATGATTTACATAAGTTATAAAATTTTATGAATTTGGTCAAGAACCGCTTAATTTTTGGTAGTAAACAGCAATTGTTTTGCATTTTCAAGTTAAAATCACGCGAGTCTTGATAGAAATCATCAATCCGGACAACATTCATGTTTTACACTTTTGACGATTCGGACTAGAAAAGGGTCAAAATCATGATTTAAAATCAATACAGAAACATTTCTATCAAATGTCAAATTTTCTTTTAAATGACAATTTTGTTTTCTAGTCCGAATCATCAAAAGTGTATAACATGAAAGTTATCCAGAATGATGTTTTCCATCAAGACTCGCGAGAATTTAACTTGAAAATGCAAAATAAGTGTTGCTAACTACCAAAACTTAAACGGTTTTCGACAAACTTCATAACTTATAAACTTATAAACTCTTGTAAATTTTATGACTTGTGAAAATCATATAACTTATTTGAAAAAATAGATAAAAACTTATAAAACCATTTAAAAGTGGATAAAAACGCATGAAAACGTGAAAAATACGAACGAAAACATGTAAAAAGGGACAAAAACGTGTAAAAACGGACGAAAATGTGAAAAAATGGACTAAAACGTGAAAAAACGGACAATAACGTGTAAAAACGGACTAAAACATGAAAAAAAGGGACAATAACGTATAAAAACGTGTAAAAACGGACGAAAACATGAAAAAACGGACTAAAACGAGAAAAACGTATAAAAACGTGACGAAAACGTATAAGAGCATGACGAAAACGTATAAAAACGGACCAAAACGTGAAAAAACGGATGAAAACGTGTAAAACAGATGAAAACGTGAAAAAACGGACCGAAACGTGAAAAAACAGAAGAAATGTATAAAAACGTGACGAAAACGTGAAAAAACGTAAGAAATCCAAGTTTTAAGTTATTTATTAATGGCCGTTAATATAAAGGACTAACGATGCAAGTATATGATGAGATAACCAGATTTTAAGTTATTTATTAACGCCCGTTAGTCAAATGGACTGACGATGCAAATGTATGACGTCATCAATGCACAGAAATGCCTAACAATGAAAGTTTGTTACTTTTTTAGGGAAAAAAAAGATCACTACACAGAATTGGAAATGATGACAAGTTCACTATATTTTGGTGGTATTTTCCCAAAACAATATAAATCAATCTAAATAAGTAAGACGATATGATGCTTACTTTACCACCATAATAAGTTGTAGCCCAATGTGCACGCGGTGTGGAGGAAGTTGTGGTTTGTTGTGTGTGATTTTTGACACATTATATAGTTGATAAAATATTTGTAACTCATGGACGAGAAGGTAAAAAGACTAACTACTATTAATTAAGACGTTTGAGTTGCTTGAAATCAATGTACACATACTAATTGAGATGTTTGAGTTGCTTGGAATCAATGTTGAAGGCTTCATATGATAGAATCAATTCTTGGGACATTTATTATGACCCTTTTACATTTATAATGATACTTAAGCTTTATATAATACTAGTCATTCAGACCCGTGCGTTGCACACGGGCTCTATCTAAATATTTATAGTGTAATGTTCGGCACTAATTTTCATCATGTTTGAAACTATCATGTTTTGGTGATGGTTGGATTTTGTTGGGCTTTATCTAAATGTTCATAGCGTAATGTTTGTGTAACTATACAACAATCTATAACTCGTGTTTTCTCGTGACAATTTTGTTGATTGTTGGAAAAATTTTGTTAATGTCTACGCGACGGTAGTTATTTTGTTGATTTATAGTTTAGTTTTTTTAGTTGTGCTTCTTCACCTTTTTACATGTTTTGTGCGGCACTAATTTTGGTGTTGCTATAGGTTTTACGTAAATGCTTGTTGCGTGATATGTTTTAAAGGTTGTCATTTAAACCGAATTAATTATAATGAGTACAAATTGCATTTAAATTTGTGTTGTAAAAAGTACTATAAACATTACAAATTACTCAAATTTAAAAAAAATTATGCATGCATTATAGTAAGCAGTAGAGGTTATATTAAAAGACTTTTATATTCTTATTTAATAATTAAATTATTTTAATATTCATTTAACTTTTTGTCATTTTACTTTATCAATCATGATAAGTTAAACTAAACACCTAAGAGGCTAAGAGCATGAGCAATGTATCAAGTCATAAAAAGACTTGATGAATTTATCTTTATAAATGCTAAAGTTAAGCTTTTTTCAGAATTTCATGATGGCCATTAACTGTTTGTAATTAAGCATAAAATAAGTTCAAAACTTGTATAACATATGAAGCCTTTATATGACTCGTATCCATGTACTTAACACATATAAATTAGTAAGGGCAATATTCATATGAGATTAGTGTTCTAAACTTCATTAAATTATCATACTCATGGCTGCCAGCCATATAACATTATTGATTGTGTCCATTGCACCGTACTTTATGTTACACTTTTTACTGGCGGATGGAGAAAATACAAAATAACTTCATAATGATTATAGACATCTATTAAATTAAAATTTGACAAAATTTTTGGATATATAACAGTAGACAACCCTAATACACAAAGTGACAAAACTTTTACTATGGATGAATGAATAGATATTGACATCAATCGACTAATTCAATTAAGAAACATAAAAATTATCAAAAAGGCGAATGAGTTCTCAACTCTGTTATCTACAAATCTACAATTGGTCCCTGCTAATTATAATGACTTATTTGATTGCAAAAACCATCTAATGCATCTAACACTTCATATTGATCTTCCTGATAACCGAACCATTTCATTTATGTTCCAACAAACACTTCGTATTCACCTTCATTACTTCTTGCAATTAAACATGGCGCGGTTGTACATATTTGGATTCAATCTTGAAGTCTCACATTTATTATTCGTCCAACATTACATAAGGTATAGTTAACAACTTAATATATTCATAAAGTCAAATCACAAAACTTTGATAGTACAATATCATTATTGGCAACTTAAGGATTCTTTTTTCTCATCCTTAATTGCAGTGAAACAAACAATTGCTGCGACCACAATATCATGATATTACTTAGGATAATATTTTTGATTTCTCAACCACATATATATTTTTCTAAAAACTAATTTCTCACTCTTGAGGCGTCGAGTATATATACACTCCGGATCCATTACTGCAAAGATAAACCACACTTAATAATTGATGGAAATATATAATGAACTTGATGCGTTAATTCGAAGGTTTATTTAAGCTCACTTTGTTAACTTTTTTATCTTGGACAGAAACTATATCAATTTTTGCATGCTCCAAGATAAAGTTTACCGCCCTGCCACTATTCAGGAAAAATAATCGATCTTTGAATCAAGATTTAAAAATGGTTGAGTAATAAATATAAAAGAATGATGATAAAAATGAAGTTACCAACGGTATCATAGAGAGGTACACAAATCAAACTTTGTGCATTGCAAGCCTAATAATAGAATAAACCACGAAAATGATCATATTGTGTATATATACACAGTAATAAACATGGACTGACTAATCGAGTTAAAATTAAAATCGACATCCATTGCTACAATCCACTGAGGGCACAACACAAAACTTACACCTATACGGCTATACATTCAACAACATGTATTTCTCTTCTAATCGACTACTCATATACAATGACTAAAATGAGACTGAGGAGATGAGTTTGACCTTGTAAGAACCTACCAATGGCATACGTGCAACCATCCATTCCATGTTTGAAAGCATGGCCAACTCACATTACCACACAACTCTTTATATAATAGTTTAGTATGATTTGCTTGTAAGTTGTAACTCATGGGAGGCAAAGAGATTGAGGGTTAAAATCTTTTGGTTTTCTTATATTAATGACATTCCCATAACTCCAACACCACTTCAACTTCAATAGTCACTCTTCATATTCTTACATTCAATTCGCCCATCTTGAGTCTTGCATATGGTACCATCAATTCATGAAACATTTATTATGAGCACTTTGCATTTTAAGACTACTTAACCTTTTAGTATATAAGATAAGATATAAGATATATAATGTATAGACAAATAAAACACATAAAGGTTTATACAATTTATATGCTAACAAGTTGATGATACATATGATTTTGAAAACCCGATCAGACCAACGGGTTCAACCGGAATCCAAAGTCGCAATTGGTTTGACTAGTCAATAAAAACTGTTCAAATATGAAAACAGAGAGGACCGGAACCGGTAAAAACGGGCGAACTGGTATATCTTTTTCTCCGATTAATTTGTTCATCATTATTATTTTGTTGGCGCTTAAACTTTAATCACAAGGTACCCGTCACTGCAACGCGCGGGTACCCTGCTGGTATATATGCATATTGGTACAATTTAAAAAGGTTTGTGACATCTGATGATATTTTCTGTAGTTTGGGTATTAAACTGGACTTTAAGAAAGTACTTGTTTTGTGGCCCACACCTAACCTAAAAAAAAGAAATTGAGAAAAAAAAACGTATACACATACGGGCCTACTAAAAGTTATATAAACGAGATACAAAAGTAAAAGATATTTTTGATAAGAACAGCCGTTGACTCCGAACTCCGAAGTTGTGTTTGACATTAAGGTTACGGTTTTTTGTCGGTATGGTTCTGAAGCTTTCATGTCTTAAGTTTTTGTTAGGTTTCATTAATTTCGCTCTCAA
This sequence comes from Artemisia argyi, assembly GCA_030686995.1. Taxonomy (NCBI): domain Eukaryota; kingdom Viridiplantae; phylum Streptophyta; class Magnoliopsida; order Asterales; family Asteraceae; genus Artemisia; species Artemisia argyi. Next base: position 140,759,656 of record CM060679.1, on the reverse strand, counting down.
TGATTATGTAATACATAAAGAAAAACAAAAGATTATTATTAGGATATTGAACATGAGTTAGCCTTTGGTGTTTGGGTTGCTGCTGCAGGGAGGCAATACATTTATTCCTAAGCTACGTGGGATAATTGTTTAAGCTTATTTTGAGATATAAAAAGCTATTTTTTTATGGCTTAATGAGCTTTAGCTATATAAGTTATTAAACAAAAAAAAAAAAAAAAAAAAAAAAAAAAAAATCTTATCAAATTTTCAATAAGCCCACCAAAATCAGCTAAAGCAAATTTGGGTCTCGAATGTAATGGTTTCTACTTTCTACCATCTTAATAGTGGCTCTCGAATGGTGCCATGAACCATTAACATATCGTCATGAAAAATGCCTATGACTCACATTAAGTCATGTTTCACCTCAATATTTGCCCATTCCAGTAAGGCAGTAATAAACATATATAGTATATATTATGTCTCACATTTTTACATTTTTGGATGCCTTTTTCCATTCCCTTTCTGTAACAAAGCATCATTGTGTGTTTGTGATCCGAATCAAAATCTATTACTTTCACTCTTTTCTTTTCATATTTCTGCTGCTAATTATTGTTCATGTTAAGTTTTTTAACGATATCTGTTTGTAAACCTTTTATTTTTTATTTTCTTTAGTAGATCATGGAAGCAAGTTAATTACCGTGATCTAATTGCTGACCCTGCCAACACCATGGATCATCTCGATTCTCAGATGATGAAAGAATCTGATCTTTGTAATCACCGTGATCTAACCAACTTCCTTTATCCTCTCAATTCTCGGATAATTTTTAAAGAGCTTGCTCAGAATGATAAAGTTAAATCACATTATAATGTGAGTGAATCTTTACTCATGCTTGAAGAGCTTGCTGATGATGATGTTTTATGGACTGATGAGGAGACTAATTCTTGCCGCAAATTTGAACACCATGCTTCAGATGATGTATACACATTATTAGATTCTTATTTGTTATATATACGTAGATTGGCATATACGTATATACCTTGTCTTATGCCAATGCATTTCAATCTTCTTTCTTTCATGGTTTTGTTTAATTATTTTCTTTTGTCACAGGATCCATATTTCCTTGAACGTAGGCTACATGATGAGTTTGGACAAGCGTCCGTTCGGGTCAATGATCCATTTGTTCTCTTTTTGACTGCCTTTGCTGTTGCTACATTCAACGAGCTGTGTAGGAAGGTTAGTTTTTGTTTGAATTCTATGAATTTAGTCTTTTTTATTATTTATCTATTTGTCAACTTAGAGACACCCATTTTTGTCGCTAGCATTTTAAGAAGAGTGTCCAGGACAACATATATGGAGCCGTGGCTACAAAAGCCACATACTTTCCCAACAGATTTGGCTATATCTTTTTCCTAACAATTGAGGCGATGGAAGAAGATGTTGCTGGAATGTATGAAGCAAAAGTATTTATCAATCGCTTTGAGCGCCGAAGAACACTGATAAAGTTTGTTCGTTCTCCATGTGCACCTCTTGGTACGCAGAATCTAGTTACTACTTCATCTTTTGACTGGGTCATCAGTCGTAAATATTTGTCTTCTCTCAATAGTGTTAATTGTTCTTTGTATCCGTAAAACATGCTATATGTATATAGGCAACGTGTTACACAACCCGATTGTTTTACCACCTTTGCAATATATATATTTTTTTAAAAGTAGGGAAACAAAACCCACAGGTAAACTTGCCCAGTTGCCCCGTTTTTAGAACACCCACTCATAACCTCACACGAACATTTTTCAGATCTAAGTCTTTAACAATTAGAGAGAGTAATACACTAAACATTTTCATGGACTTGTGTTCTTTGCATATTGTACAAAAGTTATCACCATCCCTTCTCAAACTTTACATAAATTGTATGAACAAGTGTAGGTTACCTTTTTTATCTTAATTTTTTATTGTAAATATATTTTGTGCACTCGTCTTAATAGTTGACATCTTCCAAAAAATTTTGTTTGGATATCTAAAATAGTGTTAAAAACAATATTGGCTCTATTTGGATGATCAGATTTGTCGTATCGGTGTTGCCAATGTGTGCAGGCAGCAAATTCAAAGAGAGGAATGACCTGATCTATCTTTACGAAGCGGTGAACGGTTATATTCTCTGCATACTTCATGTCTTTGTCTCTGTTTTTGCTGTTCATATTGTGTTCTCTATCAATATTGTTGATCGATTCGTGGTTGTTTGGTGTGCAGATAAACAAAAAGCCATAGAAGCGGAAATATGCAGTCCCAGGAAAGGTTACAGTTTGTTGTTGTTTTTCTTTTTACCGTATTTTTTGTTGGATGCTTCCAGTTATAGGTTGCAAAATGGGCTGGATGGTTTGGATCCATGGCACCTTCTTGTCAAATTCATCTTTACACGTGTGTGTGCGCCTGCGTGTGCGTGCGTGCGTGCGTTTCAAATATTATCTTACATATATTATTACAAAAGTTCATCACGAAATGTTCAAGTTACATAAATTATCCTACGTTTTGCAGGTAAGAAGAGATCCTTACCTAAGTCAGTTCAACTTCAAAGATTTTATACCGCTGTGAAAGGTAATTAGTATACTTTCTTATCTATACAACAGTCTGACGTGAGTTTCTTATGCAGGTAGGAAGAGATCCATAGCATCTGTTCGGTTTCTTAGCTTGAAAAAGAAGCGCAGAACTAGGGAAGGTATATGTATTTACTTCCTTTACGACAATCTGATGCTAGTTCAAAAAATATGACATGTTCCTATTTCTTAACTTGAGCGCCTAGTATGACCAGCTTGGTTCCCCTATAATTATTACAGTATAAATTTCAGAATCTTTATGAAACTAATGATAACAATTGGTTTATGCTATGGTTGCTTTAACCTTGTAGTACTATAATTGGTATTGAGTTGTTTGAACAATATATAGGTGCTCGCCTCATTGTTGAACATCACGCTCATCTGTTGAAGCAAAAATCTTGGGAGATTAAAAGGAGTAACTCAGGTTATATATGGTTTTATTTTGTGTATGTGCTATTCTGTTATCTTTATATGGGTAAATTCTGTGGGGATAAAATGTGTCGGGTCGACTACTTAAAATTTGTTTAATGGGTTCCCACATTTTAGCAAGCCTTTAAATTTAAACTTGTTTGACCCATAAGGCTGTAACCAGTAAGATATAACCCAAATTGACCGTAGTCACACAGATAGGTCAGGATTGTTCTGAGAAACTTACAATTATTTGTTTTTATCCTTATATATAAATTTGTTTTGTACTGGTCTGGGAACTTATCTTTTTCAAGTGTATGCGAATTCATCTTTTTTAAAAGAAGCACATACTCAGGTTTACCAAACTTTAATCCACCACCAAATATAGATAACTTGTTTCAAGTACGATTATATTTCTCAACTTTGTATTCTCGTGTTTAGAATACTGGTTGGTTCCCAACCAGACATGCGGCTTGCAACCGAGAAGTGCTGAGCATTCGTGTGGGGGCTATGATTACCATAATCCATTGAAAGGTTTTTTTTTTTGAACAGCGGCTTTATTAAAACTAGCGAGGAGCTAGGAAGAATTACATGGGAGGGGATAAAGCGTTACAAGGGTAATTAAACCACTCTATCCAATTAAGAGAAGATTGTTTACATCTACTAAGAATCCAATTAAATGAAGAGAGTTTAATCTCGTTGAGGAGAAGATCTTTACTTGGTCTTTTTAACGAGAAAACGGTGTTGTTTCTATATCTCCAAATGGACCAAATTGTTGTTTGAACCACCAAGTCGAAGAAGTGTAAATGATTTCCCTGGATGGGAGCGCGATCAGCAAGGTTGATGACTTCCAGAAGATTTTGCATTGACACGTTATTTACTCTCCACCACTTTAGAACTTGATTCCAAGTATCTACGGCTATCGGACACAATACAAACACATGCTCTTCCGTTTCTATATCATTATCACACATCGGACATCTAACCGAATGTAAATCAATGCCCCTAAGATCAAGGTTTGATCTAGTAGGCAACCTGCCATTAGAAACTCGCCAAGTGTTTATGTTGATCTTTATAGGAAGACCTTTATTCCATCTTGTGGGATGTCCAACAGCAAGGTTTGAGAGGGATGTAATGTGTGAACGCATACCTTGGACAGAGAAGCTTCTTGAATTGTTAAGTGTACATTCCCAAGAGTCAGGTTGCTCGGATAGGTGTGACTGGGCGAGTAAGTTGATTAGATTATTGAGCTCTTCCAACTCATGGGCTGTTCGGATGTCCCTCCTCCAAGCCCAGTGAAAGATAAGACCAGGAGGAGAAGATAAGCCGATCACTGTGTTCAGATATGGAGTGGCAGTGTGTGAAACAGTAGGAATTCTTTCACTTACAAGACAATTAGGATTAGCATCAAGACGATATAACCTCGGGAATGAAGACGAGAGAGACGGTCCACCCAACCAAATGTCGTTCCAAAAACTAGTACTTTGACCATTCCCCACTTTTCTTTTGAACATCGAGGGTAAGTTGATCCCGTTGCGTTGTAAATCCTCCTTAAGCTTCATTATATAATACCATGGGCCAGATTTATACTTTACTGTAGTGCTATCAAAGAGGCCACCTAATGGCCCATGTATAGAGCGGATGACCTTGCACCACAAACCTTGGTCCTCGACACAAAATCTCCACCACCATTTAACTAATAACGCTTGGTTGTTGATACGAAGACTACCAATACCAAGACCACCATTGACACGTGGTGATATGACTTTTTCCCAAGCAATCCATGGTATTTTATATTCATCATTGTTGCCACCCCAAAAGAATTTCCTCCTAATACTTTCAAGTTTATTAATGATCTTTTTTGGTGCCTTGAAGGTGGAGAAGTAGTATACTCCCAAGCTATTGAGGACGGATTTAATAAGAGTGACACGTCCACCAATAGAAAGTGACTTGGACTTCCACTTTGAAAGTCGTTTGTGGAATTTATCCACAAGAGGTTTCCAATTATTGCATCTTGACATATTTGCACCTATAGGTAAACCAAGATAGATGCAAGGGAAGTGGGAGGCAAGACACCCCATGGAGGAGGCAATAGAGTATAATTCGACATTAGAAACGCCAATCCCAAAAAGCTTACTTTTATTAAAATTTACCTTAAGACCGGAAGCGAGGTGAAAACAAGTAAGGATTCTAGACAAATTTAAGGCATTCGTGAGGGACCATTCCCCCATGATTAAGGCATCATCCGCAAATTGAAAATGAGAGATATGAAACTTGTCTTTCCCCACTTTAACACCATGGAAAAGATCCCTATTTGTTGCCTCAAGAATAGCAACATTAAGAGCTTCAACCGCCAAGATAAATAAGAAGGGAGATAGAGGATCACCTTGTCGAAGACCTCTCTCCATTTTGAACTCTTTAGTAGGAGAACCATTAACAAGGACCGAAGCATAGGCCGAATCAAGGCAAGACCGAATCCACCTCCTCCATTTCAAGGTAAACCCCATTTGCTCAAGAACAGAAAAGAGGAAAGACCAACTCAAGGAGTCGAAAGCTTTTTCAAAGTCGACTTTAAGAAACATAAGCCGTTTTTTGTATTTTTTAGCCCAAGCAATAATTTCATCCACCATTAAAGGCCCGTCAATAATTTGTCGACCTTTAATAAAAGCCATTTGAGTATCCCCAATTACTGAAGATACCACGCGTGAGAGGCGTTTTGCAAGAATCTTGGCAATGATTTTATATTGACATCCAATAAGACTAATTGGCCTAAAGTCACCAATTGTTAAGGGGTCTTCCACCTTTGGGACAAGGGTGATGAAAGACGAGTTACAGCCTTTGGGGATGTGAGCCGAAACTTCAAAATCTTTGACATATGAGACAACATCATGTTCGACAATATCCCAATACTTCTTGAAAAATTTGAAAGTAAACCCATCCGGCCCTGGGGATTTGGCACTACCACAGTCCCATACCGCCTCTTTAATTTCAAGAGTTGTGAAAGAGCAATCAAGAAGTTGAATATCATCTGAGGAAAGTAGTCTAAAAAGGCTACTTTTAAATTGCGGTCTTGAGCAATTTTCTTCCTTGAAACGATTACTAAAGAAGTTAAGGATATGATTTTTGACCGTCAAAGGCTCGGTGACCCAATCACCATGTATATTGAGGCCATTAATCCTTGACCTATTACGCCTATTGTTGATGATGCCATGAAAAAAGTGTGAATTTTCATCACCCTCTAAAGCCCATTTAAGCTTGGCTTTTTGTCTCAGATCCTTAACCTTCTGGTCTTCAAAGTTAGCCAAGAGTTTAACCCACTGGATTCTGTCCTCAATTTCTTCGGAATTCAGAGGGTGTGACTCAGCTTTATTATCAATACTATCAACTTTATCTCTGAGATCTTGGTAGAAAGAATTTTCAGTAGATTGGACACTCAGACGCCAATGTTTGATGGATTTTTTCAGATGTTGGAGCTTACATTTGAAGCTTACTAATGGCGGCCCATCTACAGCAGAACACCATGAACTTTGTACAATAGAAAGAAAGTCGGTGTGGTCAATCCATGAATTATAAAGCTTGAATGGAGTGGGACCGTAGTCTGCTGTTGAATTCTTGAGTAATAAAGGAGTGTGATCAGAAAATTCTCTTGGAAGAGCAAATACATGGGAATTGGGCCACCTTTGAATGACATGATTAGAAACGAGTACTCGATCAATTTTGCTAAGTTTTGAACCGAGGGTATTCATTCGAGTGAACCGTTTCCCTCCCATAGGAAGATCACAAAGGCCCGCGAGGGAGATAAAATCATTGAACTTGGCAGCCCCTCTTGGATCAAATATAGTTCCCATACGTTCTGATTCGGATCTAACTTCATTAAAGTCGCCTAGAATAATAGAATAAGTATTGTGAAAAGTGATGAGCTGAGAAAGATCCTTCCAAAGTTTCTTCTTTTCTCGGTAATCTTGTGAAGCATACACAACAATGATTAGACAAGAAGATTCAATGTTACGCCAATTACCTAGAAGAGCAAGGAAACCGTTTCCTTCAGAAGAGTCAATCAAAGAGAAACAAGAAGTATCCCAAACGGCAAGAATACCTCCTGATTTACCAATAGAGTTCTTACACACATAATCAAAAGAACTACTATTCCAGAAAGATTGAATTGTCAATCGATTAATATTCCCTGTCATCGTCTCTTGAATGCCTAAGAAATTCACCTTGTGTTCAGAGCACAATCTTTTTACCCAACTCTTTTTGTGGTCCTCCCCAACACCTCTAATATTGAGGGAAAGAATATTCATTGATATAAAGTCTGATCACCATTGGCAAGGATGCGTTGTAGATCACGCTCTTTACCATTCATAATGAATCCGATTTGATTACCAACAAGGATTGTATTATCAACTTCATTAGAAACTGAACATGTGACCACGGGAGAGTCTGAGAGGATCCTCAAGTTACACCTTTGAATATCTGAAAATGAATCAGATAGTGTAGCAGACTCACAAGAGTGTTCTGAGGAATCAGGAATATGTTGGGAGGTGATAATGGGTCTATTCTTTGGTTTTCCTTGTGATTTCCTAGATTGGGTGGCACACCCTCTCACTCCAAAAATAGGGTCGATTAATCTTAATGACTTGAATCGTTTCTTTCTTGAATGACCAGGTTTAAGATTAGAAGTGTTGACAGGAACAGAGGAAGAACGCCTACTGGTGGTGTTGTTTATATTGTTTCTGCATTTTGGGCTTCTTGACCGACTAGTTCTATTGTTATGGGCTTCAGGATTGGTTTTGGAGGGAGTATTAATGGGCCCGTGAGTGGTATCAGCAATAACGTTAACATTATTGTTATGGGCTTTAGGTTTAGTGTTGGAGGGGGTATTAATGGGCCCGTGAGAAGTATCAACATTAACATTAACATTACTGTTGGAAAAAGGTGTTTGACAATTAGGATTGGTGGACTTTACCTCAGAATCACAGCAGGTGTCAGGCACATAGGACGAGGAACTATCTGCCAAAGGGATGTCTTTTAGCTTGTCATTGACCCCATGTCTAGTGAAAGATGTAGACCCTTCCTCAAAGTGGGTACCTCAAAGTGGGTACCTGAATATAATCCATTGAAAGGTAATATTCAAAGTGTTATTTATATGCATCTGTTTGGTGTTTCAAAATCTTTGGAAAGAGTTAAAGATTTAGATGATGTTTTATTCTACGTACGTTGTAATTTGCATGTGCAATTATCGTTCTTGAATTGGTTTTTTGATTGAATATAATATAATGCTGCTTTCCCTATTCTCAGTCTTATATACAGAGGTGATGGAATCTATCCTCAACTAGAAGTGGGAATCGTCATCACCACCAAATGGATTATTTGAGCGCATTTACTAATGTTAATTATATTAGTTTGATTTTTGACTCTTCTTCAGATGTATGCATATAGTGATCTTTTTCATGTTTCTTGGGCGAGAATATGATGGCACGCTTAGAATATTTTTTGCAAGCTAATGTTAGTAGGCCTAACAGCCCTTGAAAGTTGCTAATCACGTTTGGTTTTTGTTTAAATATTTAGGACAGGGAAAATAGTCCTTTTCTAAATTGTAGATTTAGGACTATTACCCGCTGTTCGTACTTGCTACAAACCAATTATTATTGTTATTATCTGCTGTTGTTGCAATTATTAAGAAAACAAATTATTAAAAGATTTCTCTGATTAGTGGTACTGTTGTTGTTGTCTCTATGATTAATGGTGCAATTCATTTACGTTTCTACTTAAAGCTTAATGATCTTTGTGTTTTTCAAAACTGAGGTGATTTGCTACAATAAAAAATCACCATTATGATCTGATTATATAAGCATAAGGTCAATACAAAAAAGTCAAAATAGAGGATAATGGTTTTTAAAATGATGAATGCATGGTTTTTAATTATTCCCTTTTGCAAGGAACAAGCCAATAAGTTCATGAAATTATGCCAAACATTCGTTACGAGATGAATCGAAAGATATGAGTCAAAAATCGATTGGAGACATACAAGAACCAACCCTAATAACCAGAGCTTTAAGGATCGTCTTATTAGGTCTTCGCCACTTGACAACCAGTCAAAACCAATCTTCACCTGCTGATGTTACATGAGCTGATATTTGTTGACTTGACTTGTCAATGATTTGCTGAAAAATCCTTTTTGCAGATAAATAACAATGCGCTAACTTGCATTTCGTAAAGATTACATACATGTCACCTTTACCACAAAGCAGAATGTCCCATTACACAGTGCATCAAATTGCCAAAAACTTATAGGCTGACAATTTGAAGGGGTCTTGACCACAATTTATCCACAATGATAGCTCGAGCGCGGCCACTAATAATTTTATTTGCCTGAGACCCATTAAGGCATTAAATGCAACCATACATGATCAATCTATATACACTATCAACAAACACATAGTCGGTTCTATCTCGGATTCCCGCCAACTGAAGATACAGAACCATGAGTTTAAATGTTCCTAGAAAATGAGCTGTAAGATTTTGGCAGCGGGTGAATGGTTCCCAAGTCCTAAAATACCAAATATGAAATAGTGAAATAATAGTGTCCAACTATGTTCAGGCATACTTAAAAGTTGGAATGGATCATGCCAAATATTAAAATGCTGAACTTGTTTGACTAGTACCCAATTATGATATATTACCTCAAATAGTAAGCTATAACAAACTAATGCCTCTAATTATTGTTTTAGTAGTGAATTTATTGCAGAGATTACGTGGTATTAGTTATATAACATTCACCGGAGCCCCATTATCATGCACACCTCAAGCGGCCAACCAACAAGTTGGTAAAGGTCCACCAAACATCAAAATCTTGCTTAAATTACAGTTAGATACAGCTTGAAGATTTGACATCCTTTGTTCCAGCGATACAGTTTTATCGAATTTCCCAACAGGCACGTCCCTGGTAGAAGTTTCTGACACAATAATTTGCATCTGGTGAATTATATTTCAGAATGTCAGCCCACTATTATTAGGGCAATAGAGGAAATATACCCAAAGAAGGTTCAAAAGCTTTGAATTGCTGATCCACACTCATAGAAGCAGAAGATGCAACCGGTTAGCTAAATAGGTCAATGGACAATGGATGAAGGATGAGCGGGTGTGTGGTGCACTAGAAGGATCCAAATCATCAAATTTTCCAACTCAGGTGCCGCGGTTGGAGGTTGATTTGGTGCACTAATAAAGATCCAAAGCATCAGACTTACGAGATCCTACCAAGTCTGATAAAGAAACAGATCAGATTTAAAAGATCACATCCATTAGTCACTGAATAATATGAAGCTCGAGGATTAGAGGTCTCATTCGAAAACATGTCCTCGTTATCACTTAGACAACTTGTACTCAGAAACCTGAACATTCCTCTATCCGATTCAGGATTTTTAGCAAGTGCAGGAGCCTTTACCATAAAGACGTTTTTTGTCTTTATAACCGTATGAGAGTAAGTATGATATGAACTAGCTCGTCTTGTTTCACTAAAACTTACCCACAACCTCTTGGTTGATACCGCTAGGCTAAAGGCCCTTTGGTTATCCAAATTTATATGAAACTAATAAAACCAAATGTGTGCCATATTTTGAATTTGATGGATTCTTGATCTTTCTTCGAATGCTTTTACCCCTCTATTTCTCTGAAAGTACCGGACCAAGAACTGAAAATGGTTAAAAGGGTTGATCGAGAACCGGACCGAAATACATTCGGTCCGGTCCGGTCAGTCCAGTGCGAGTCGGTTTATCAGTTTGGTCCGTTCCGCAGTCTATAATGCCCGGCCCTAGTTTGTGATAGTCTAAAGGATCCGGTACACAATATAAATTTAAAACTTGTATCACAACACGACATCATGTGCCTTCTAAATGACTGATGAGTCTCTTTTTTGGGGTGTTTGTTGATTCTTCTCGGTGTGAAGAGGGTCGTCCACTTGGATAGGTCCGAGGTGGTGGTTAGATATGTCTGAAATTTGAGGGTGTTGTTCATCATACATGTTTTGTTAAGAAACTTGTGCAAGAAGAAAAGAATTTTGAGATTTCTGGGTGAGAAATGAGTGAAAATAGGTGAAACTTTTTGAAAAACTTGTGGCTATTTCGTATCATGTCAACACGGATGGCGCCATGTTTACGTATGGTATTGTAAATCGGTTCAAGAGATGGGATGATAATGGTTTTGTTGTTTGGTTTTATGTGTTGAATGGTAAGGACTTGATGAGAATGTTAATGATCAAGAAGCTCGGGTAACACTTGAACAAAAACCATACTTGACTGCTGTGAAACAGTATTTACCCAAGTGTGTAAAAACTTGTGAAGTTGTGTGTGTTGCCTTCTATTTATAGAGACAAGTAGGGTTTATAAACCCTTGCGAGTTGATCAATGGCTGCCAGGTGTTGATCATCCAAGGAGCAGACAAGGGAGACAGGTGGACTGCCCTCATTGGCTCGTACAAAGTGGTGCTTGTCGTGCGTCACTGGTGCGCAGTGTCAGATGGTACATCTTAACTGTTAGTGACAGTTGGAGAGCAGTAGTACTATATGATTAATGAATTTTTCCGGGCCTTATGTGGCTTGGGAATTAAGCCGGGTCGCTATCAAGTGTTTATTGATGAGCCTCGGTAATGGGCTTGATTCGAGCCTTTTTTTTTTTTTTTTTAAATGCTTAATTAAAAAGGTGAAATATTTCATGATTTAACCTTGTGGCCAACGAAAGGGTATAATAATAATAATAATAATAATCCTCTAATCATTGATTCGAGCGTGTATTTAGTATATATATATTTTTTTAAATAAAATGCTTAATTAAAAAGGTGAAATATTTCATGATTTAACCTTGTGGCCAAACGAAAGGGTATTAAAAAATAATAATAATAAAAATAAAATAAAATACTCGTAAATAAAATAAAGAAGAGAAAAAAAAGGGTAGTTGTCAAAACTCAAAAGGACAAAACCCGTACGTTTAGATATAAAAACTTTTAAGGTTTTGGTTTTCGTGTGTTGATCTTGAATCTCTGCCGGTATGGTTTCTGTAGCTTAATTAATGTCTTTTGCTCTTGTTAATTTCGTTCTCAATGATGATAAAAATTATTATTATTAAGTAATATAAAAAGAAAAGAGATTAGCTGCGTTTAACTATAGTATTAGTATGTATGTATGTGCTACTGCTAATTAACTGACTGACACGAGACTGAGTGAAGGGGTTGTGGAACCATTTATTGTTAAGGCAATACAGTACTAGTACATTTATTCCTAGACTTTATGGGATGGGATGTTTGTTTAAGCTCATTTTTTCTTTTTTCTTTTTTATGGCTTGATGACCTTCATCTTATATAAGCTGTGTATATAAAAAAAATATATATGAGATTTCTCAAAAATATTGTTAGCCAAGCCCTTTCGCGGCCGCCCCGCAAATTTGCTTCCTTTGGCGTAATATATCTACCATCTTAAATATTGTTAAATGGCTAGCTCTTGAATGGTGCCATGAACCATTTAATACAATGTAGATTGTGACCCTTATCAAAAAAATCCTATTACTTCCTTCTTTTCTGCTGCTAAAATATTTCATGTTAAGTAACCTTTTCTTTTCCATTTGATTTAATAGATCATGAAAGAACCTGGTCTCTGTGATCACCGTGATCTTATTGCCAACTCCGTCTATCCTCTTGATTCTCGGATCATCGGTGTTCCATTGAATGATGAGGAGAAACGTTCTTGGCTCAAGTTTGAAGAGACTGAAAAGTGGCGCCGTGAATGTGCTGAACATGATAAAGATTTTATTGAGGTCAACCATCCATTTGTTCCTGTTGTTAGTGACTTTGCTGTTGCTGCATTCAACGATCTGTGTCGGATGGTTGGTTTCTTTATATGACATGTATGATTCTAGTCTTTTTTTGTATGTATCTGTCTCTCAACCTAAAGATGCGCACTTTTTATTGCTAGTATGTTAAAGAGGATGAAGAGGAGAATGTTTATGTACCTGAAGTTACAGAAGTCGAATTCTTTCCCAGCAGCTACGGATATGTATTTTACATCACATTGGAGGCGTTGGAAGAAAATGTTGCAGGAGTCTATGAAGCAGCAGTCTTTTGCCATTGTGATGGTGGTAGAAGAACACTCATAAACTTCATTCTTTCTACCCGTGTACCCGTTGGTACGTGGACATCTCTTATTAATCTTTATCTGCACTTTTTTTTTTTTTTTCTTAAGTCATTGTTATTATTCTATTACTGATCAGATGTTAATGCTACTTCTCTAAGGGCCTACCCAGCCTAGTTATAAACTCGAGCTAGAAAGAAGAAAGAATCATGCTTGTTTGACCTTTAATTAACATTACCTGTTCTGACCCAGCCATTAACAGCTAACCTAACCATCTAGAGGGTAGCAATGTAGCATTCACAACATTTGCATGGACTTTGTTACATACACTGCTGCACAATATATTCTATGGTTTTTTGCCACGCATAGGCTATCAACATTCCCCTCAAACTTGACTTAGAATGAATGAACCAAGACGTGCCGTGTTTTTTGTTATTTTGTTTCAAGACATGCATTTGTATCTTGGTGTGTGCATGCAGGTACGAAAGTCACATGGATGGCCACAGTGATTGTTGGATAAATTAATAAAGAAAGATTGCTTTTGCAAGAGAAAAGATACTACTGCTTTTCTTGTGCTTTATTGACTTCACTTGAGGCCTTTAAATAGGCAAAGATTACAACGTCTATAACCAAACTTAGCTAAAAAGACTCAACTGACTCACCCTACTTCAGCTAGAGAATAGGAAGCATAACAGCTATAATATCCCTAAAATTATTGACTACTAACTTGACTAAGAAATAAACTAAGTTTGAATAATTCAAAAACTCCAATACTCCCCCATTATTCGAACTTGGTAACACCCAATTGAGAACAGAATTCTTGATGTTTCTTTGGCGCCAAGCTTTTGGTCATTATGTCTGCCATTTGTTCTTCAGTTCTGCAATGCTCGAGGTTGATCTCTCCCTTCTCTATTAGCTCCCTTATAAAGTGATGCTTGATCTCTATGTGTTTTGATCGACCGTGATGTACTGGATTTCTCGCAAGCATGACAGCAGATTTGTTATCACACATAATTTCAGTAGCCTCCATCTGCTCTTCACCTAAGTCACATAATACTCTTCTTAACCAGATTGCTTGACAAGCGGCTGTTGCAGCAGCTACATACTCCGCCTCGGTAGTTGATAGTGCAACCGTAGCTTGTTTCTTTGAGCTCCAAGAGACAACGGTTGAACCAAGAACAAAACAACTTCCTGATGTACTTCGCCTATCGTCCACAGAACCTGCCCAATCACTATCACTAAAACCTTTCAAGCAAAAATCTTTATCTTTGTTCTTTCGAAACCACATGCCATAGTCGATTGTACTCGCTAAATACCGAAGTATTCTTTTTGCTGTGCCAAAATGATGCTTCGATGGCTTGTGCATGAAGCGAGATACCATTCCAACTGAGAAAGAAATGTCCGGACGAGAGTGAGTCACATAAATTAGTCGTCCAACCAGACTTCTGTATAGAGTTGCATCTGCCATTCCCGAATCATCGTCTAAGCTTAATTTTTCAGAAATGTTCATTGGAGTTGCTGCTACTTTGCAATTAAGCATGCTGAATTTCTTCAAAGTATCTTCAATATATTTCCTTTGACACATGAAGATGCCTGTAGCAGTTTGACTAATTTCTAAACCCAAGAAATATCTCAGCTCTCCTAAATCCGTCATATCAAACATGCTCTTCATTGAATTTTGAAACTCGGATATAAGATGCATTGAAGAACCTGTGTAAATCATATCGTCAACATACAGACTAACAATTACAAGATCATTACCTTGCCTTTTTATGTATAATGTGTGACCCGATATAATCTTCACATTGCATATTAGTATTATTATTAGTTAGTTAAAAGTTAGAAGGACTATTTATGTTAAGTAGAAAGTTAATAACTAACTTCTAGTTATTTCGGTTGGGACAAACACCAAACCGAATGGACACAATGGTTAGGATAGTTCGAATGGTCACAACCATTCTTTGAAAAGACACAATGGTTCAACACAATGGTTGGAACCTTATATATATGTAATTACATGTAACATTACAATGGTTAATGAAATTTTAGTTTTTACTTATTCATATTATTTTTGCAATTCATAATCGATCCAGAAAAGTGGGACAACAATTGGCATCAAGAGCAAGGATTCAATACACCAAAACAAAAACAAAATTCTGCAAACATCATCCATATATTCAGAAAAACCGAAGCCAAGAATACGCAGGATAGGAGAAGGACAATTCGTTTTTTCTTCTTGAGCGAGAGACAAATCTGTTTTCTTTCTATTCTTCCAAAGAAAACATAAGAAAATTGAATAAGAAACGCGTAGAAAAGATAGTGCACGATCTAGTTTACGTAAGGAATTGCAAACGCCAACATCAAGCGTATTGGTGTCGAGGAAGAAAAGAGGAGACTTTGTGTAGAACAAGAGACAACTAGTTGGAGATTAACACAAAGCAAAAATCGTTGTTGTGAAAGAAAAACGTATACGTAGGAATTGAAGATCTTGGAGATAAGTGTGTGGAGATTTTGTTGTGTCGAATTTAACACAACAACAACAACAACGTACGTAGCAACAAAAAAACCAGAAACTTTTTTTGTTTTCGCTGCAAAGAAGAAAAGGAACAAGCAAAGATATTGATTTGTTTCAAGAATTACCAAGGCGTGGTAATATAGAACGTGTAAAGTGGTGTTTGTTTTATCGTTGATCTAATCGAACTTCTGGAATCTTTTTTGTTCGACATCACCAATTCGACACAAAGAAGAGACACAACCTTGGTTGTTATTTCTGGTCCGAAGCAGAAGCCAAGAAAGAAAGCAAATTCAGTCCGAATTATTTTTTGTTGGAGATCAAAGTCGAATTGAACCAAAGACAACGAAGCAAAAAAAACAAGGGAACACACAAGGAAATTCAAATCCGTGAATTATCACAACGAGGTCAAAACAAAATTCAAACCTTTGAATTTCGTTACAATTTTCATATTATAGATACTCGTATTATTACTAGGATTTCCAAAAACTATTATTGTTCCCGTAGTTTTAAGTATACCACAAAAGGTTAGGAATTCTCATTGGATTAGAAAGTGAAGATCATTAACACTTTCAATATGGGCGATGACGCAAACACAACAACTACATTAAAACCCTTAACACCTATTGCACAATACCAATGCCCTAAGTTAAAAAACACAAATTATACGGTATGGGCTATACAAATTAAAGTTATATTAGAAGCACATGGTTTATGGGATACAATAGAACCTAAAGCAGGCGTAGAAGTAGATGAAAAGAAGGATAAGTCAACTATTGCCCTTCTATATCAAGCGTTATCAGAAGATGTAATTTTACAAGTAGCAAGTTGTAAAAAGGCAAAAGAATTATGGGATTCACTAAAAAGGAGACACGTAGGAGAAGAGAAAGTGCAACAAGCAAAGTTGCAATCTTTAATGATAGGATTTAATGCCCTTCAGATGAAGGATGATGAAACCGTGGATGCATTTTCAGATAAGTTAAACGGTTATGTTACTAAGGCAAAAGAACTAGGCAAAACATTGGATGAATCACTAGTAGTTAGAAAACTATTAGACTCCACACCAGATAGATTCATTCAGATAGTAGCATCCATAGAACAGACTAGTGATCTAGATGATATTACCCTAGATGAGATCACTGGAAAACTCAAGGCATTTGAGGAAAGAATAAAACTCCGTAAGGGAAATCAAGTTGAAAGCCAGGATAATTTACTATTCACACAGGGTGAACACTCAGATAGAGGAAAGAAATTTGTTAAACGCGGAGGTAAACAAAATTATTCAAAGAAAAACTGGCGGAAAAACAGACATAGAAATAACTCACATGAAGGAAACTCAAATTATAAGGGAAACCCAAATAAGAATACAAATATGAAGGATTTGAGTACCGTTAGATGTTACAAGTGCAATAAGCTTGGACATTTCATGAACAAATGTAGATCAAACACAACAGCTCAGGAACATTCAAACCTTATCTTAGAAGATGAAGAACCATCACTATTAATGACCGTACATGAAACCAAATATGAAGAAGTACTGTTGAATGAAGGCCAAATTCAACCAGGAAAATATGTTTCAAAGGATGAAAGCGTATGGTATTTAGATAACGGTGCGAGTAACCATATGACAGGAACCAAAACTCATTTTAGGGACATAGATGAAAAGATAACAGGACGAGTACGTTTTGGAGATGGGTCATATGTAGAAATAAAGGGAAAAGGCTCTATATTATTAGGTTGTATAAACCAAGAACAAAAGGTAGTAACGGATGTATATTATATACCGAACCTTAAGAGCAACATACTAAGTCTAGGACAACTTACAGAAATAGGTTGTAGAGTTATAATGGATGGGAATAAATTGACTTTGTATGACAAGAGCAGAAGGTTGTTGATGAAAGTAGAAAGATCTAAGAACAGACTTTACAGTATTAAACTACGAATAGACTCACCTATATGTCTATTAGCAAATATAGATAACCCAGCATGGTTATGGCATGCTAGATTAGGTCATCTAAACTTTGACGATATCAACAAGATGACTAGAAAGGGTCTAGTAAATGGATTACCTAGAATAAATCATGTAGGACAGATTTGCGATGCATGTTTATTGGGAAAGCATAGTAGAACACCATTTCCAAACCAAGCTAAATTCAAATCAGAGAACCCGTTGGATTTAATATATGGAGACCTTTGCGGTCCTATAAGTCCAGCAACACACTCAGGCAAGAAACTTATATTCTTGTTAGTAGACGATTGTACACGATTTATGTGGGCTTACTTTCTTACTTCAAAAGACCAAGCCTTTAGTACATTCAAGGAATTTAAGCATAAAGTAGAAATGGAATTGAGATTGAAAATAAGGATGTTTAGAACAGATAGAGGTGGTGAATTTACATCAAATGAATTCACACAATACTGTAAGGATAATGGGATAGCTAGACAATTGACAGCACCATACTCACCACAACAGAATGGAGTAGTGGAGAGAAGAAATAGGACAGTGTTATCAACTACTAGAAGTATGATGAAAGCCATGAAGTTACCTTTAACTTTTTGGGCGGAAGCAGTGAAACACGCTATTTACATACTAAATAGGGTACCTACAAGAGCCCTAGTAGATAAAACTCCATATGAGGCACTCTACAGTAGGAAACCAAACCTAGAAAACCTAAGGATATTTGGATGCACAGCTTATGCTAAGATAACAACACCTCATTTAAAGAAGCTGGATGATAGAAGCATACCAATGATCTATTTAGGAGTAGAGGAAGGATCAAAAGCATGTAGGTTATATGATCCAATAGCCAAGAAGAAATATGTTAGTAGAGACGTTAAATTTATGGAAACTAAACCGTGGAATTGGGACAAGAATGGAGAGGATACAAGTACACAAGACACCTTTTGGACTAGTTTTGTAGTAGAGGAAGTTGACGATTCAAATCAAATAACCGTCAACATAGGAAATGATGATGTAATTCCAATACCGGATCCTTTACCAGATCCAACATCAGAACCAGATTCATCATCAGAACCAAACTCCCCCTCTCAACCAAACTCACCATTCACACCACCAACATATAGTTACGAACCTAACTCACAAAGTGAAATAGAAACTACTATTAGTTCACTTAGAAGCTCGTTAGGAAGCTCTGGAAGAATTGATCATACACCAGTTAGAGGATTAAAGGATTTGAAAGCAATCTACGAAACAGCTAGTGTCGTTGAAGCACCTAGTTTACTCTTCATAGAAGAAGAACCTCGTAACTACAAGGAAGCATCAAAAGATCATAAATGGATTGAGGCCATGAAGATTGAATTGGATTCAATAAACAAGAACAACACATGGATTCTTACTACATTGCCAGAAAATCAAAAGGCAATTGGACTCAAATGGGTATTTAAAACCAAAAGAGATGCACATGGAAATATTATCAAATACAAAGCACGGTTAGTAGCAAAAGGATACGTACAAGAACAAGGAATAGACTTCGATGAAGTATTTGCCCCAGTTGCTAGGATAGAAACAGTTCGTTTGATATTGGCCTTAGCAGCATATTATAGTTGGCAAGTTCATCACTTAGACGTAAAATCAGCATTTCTACATGGAGATTTAAAAGAAGAAGTCTACGTTACACAACCTGAAGGATTCGTACAACCAGGAGAATCAGGAAAAGTGTACAAGCTTATTAAAGCTTTATATGGATTAAGACAAGCACCGAGAGCTTGGAATGTGAAGCTTGATCAAACCTTAAAGTCATTAGATTTCAAGAAGTGTAACCTCGAACAAGCAGTATATACAAGGAGAACCAAGAACTCAACAATTATAGTTGGAGTTTATGTAGACGATTTAATAATCATGGGCACTCCAAAGGAAGAAGTAGAATTATTTAAATCCCAAATGGAAGAAAAGTTTGAAATGAGCGACTTAGGATTGTTAGCTTATTACCTTGGGATAGAAGTTACACAGACAGGAGGAGAAATTACAATCAAGCAAACAGGTTATATTAACAAGATCTTGAAGGAAACAAACATGGAAGATAGTAATGATACGAAGATACCAATGGATCCCGGTACTAAGTTGGTCAAGGCGGAAGATGGAGAATCAGTTGACGCAACTTATTACAGAAGCTTAATTGGAAGTCTCAGGTACTTACTACATACAAGACCAGATCTTAGTTATTCAGTCGGACTACTCAGCAGATGGATGCAAGAACCAAAAGACCATCACCTGAAAGCAGTAAAGCAAGTAATCCGATACATCAAAGGAACAAGAGAGCACGACATAATTTACAAGAAAGAAGGCGGCTGCAAGATTACAGGATATAGTGATAGTAGCTATGGAATCAACACTGATCAAGGAAAAGGAACTACAGGCGTAGTATTTTATTTTGGAGAGTCACCCATTACATGGAGCACTCAGAAACAACCGACAGTGGCACTATCATCATGTGAATCAGAATTTATGGCGGCTACAGCAGCAGCATGTCAAGCACTATGGTTGAAAAGATTACTCAGTGAATTAACTGGAAATGAAGAACAAAAGATAACGTTGAAGATCGATAATGTTTCAGCAATAGCATTAGTAAAGAACCCAGTATTTCATGGAAGAAGTAAACACATCGACATTCGATACCATTTCATTCGAGAATGCGTAGAGAATGGACACATCAACATAGAACATGTCAGAGGAGAACTACAAAGAGCAGATATATTAACAAAAGCTCTACCAAGATTGAAGTTCATGACAATGCGACAAATGCTCGGAGTTCAAGATTTAACAAGAAGCAACGATGAAGATTAAGGAGGAGAATGTGACCCGATATAATCTTCACATTGCATATTAGTATTATTATTAGTTAGTTAAAAGTTAGAAGGACTATTTATGTTAAGTAGAAAGTTAATAACTAACTTCTAGTTATTTCGGTTGGGACAAACACCAAACCGAATGGACACAATGGTTAGGATAGTTCGAATGGTCACAACCATTCTTTGAAAAGACACAATGGTTCAACACAATGGTTGGAACCTTATATATATGTAATTACATGTAACATTACAATGGTTAATGAAATTTTAGTTTTTACTTATTCATATTATTTTTGCAATTCATAATCGATCCAGAAAAGTGGGACAACATAATGTCGGTTCATGTTGGCTTCTTTCAAACCCGTTTTTGTGAAAAAATGTGTCAATTTTATTGTACCACGCTCTAGGTGCTTGCTTCAAACCATAAAGAGCCTTTTTCAGTCGATAGACCTTGTTTTCTTCCTTTTGATTTTCAAATCCAGGTGGCTGGCACACGTACACTTCTTCTTCCAAGTCACCATTCAAAAATGCAGATTTCACATCAAATTGGTATACCTTCCATTGTTTCTGAGCTGCAAGTGCAAGTACGAGTCTGACCGTCTCAAAGCGCGCAACAGGAGCAAAAATCTCTTCAAAGTCAACACCTTGCTGCTGTGAGAAGCCTCGAACCACTAATCTGGCCTTGTGCTTTTGAATACTACCATCTGCTAAAAATTTAGTTTTGAATATCCATTTCAAACTAATTACATTCTTACCTTCTGGTGGATCTACAAGTTCCCATGTTTGATTTTGTTGTATGGACGACAACTCATCTTTCATCGCCTCGATCCATTCTTCCTTTTCGAAGGCTTCTTCCAATGTAACTGGATCCCCTACAAATAAAACCATTGGTGACTTAGTCTCACCTTCCACCGGAAATCTTCGTCGAGGAACTCTACCACGTTCGCTTTTACGTAATTGGACTGTCTGTATAGGAGTTAGGTCATCTGATGAAGACACTTCATGCAAAGTTGATGAGGAACCTGTTTTAGTTGGTGTTGCGTTCGGTGAGCCTATTGGTGTTGAATTTTGTGAGCTTTCTGGAGTCATTTCTTGAGAACTTACTGGAAACTTTCGTGAATTGTTCATGCTTTCAGCTTGTTCTTCAAAATCAACTTTAGTTGTTGTTTGTTCATTAGCCTTCTGGTTCCAAATCCACGAGGCTGCTTCATCGAATATCACATTTCTACTCACTGTAAATGTTTTGGATAAAGGATCATATAACCTGTAAGCTTTGGATTGAACACAATACCCAATAAAAATATATCTTCGTGACTTTTCTTCTAGCTTATGCCTTTGAGAAGTGACTAAAGCAAAGCATATACACCCAAATACCCGTAAATGGCTCACTGAAGGCTTACTTCCAGTCCATACTTCATATGGTGTTTGGTCCCAAACGGCTTTTGTTGGTGATATATTGAGAAGGTATACTGCTGTAGCAACACCTTCTGCCCAAAAAACATCAGGCAACCCCTTTCCTTTCATCATTGATCTCGCCATTTCCACCACAGTTCGGTTTTTTCTCTCCGCCACGCCATTTTGCTCTGGTGTATAGGGAGCTGTAAGCTCTCTCTTAATGCCTTCTTCTTCACAAAAATTAGTGAATTCCTTAGAAAGAAACTCACCTCCTCGGTCTGTTCGTAGCACTTTCACATTCTTTCCACTTTGCTTCTCTACCATTGCTTTAAACTTCTTAAAGCACTCAAACGATTCAGATTTTTGTTTCAAGAAATATACCCAACTCATCCGACTATGATCGTCTATGAAAAGAAGAAAATACTTACTTCCCGCCAAAGATTCTGATTTCATAGGTCCACATAGGTCGGCATGAATCAACTCCAGCACATCCGTAGCACGTTTAGCCTTTCCAACTGGAAAAGAACTTTTAGCTTGCTTTCCAAGTGCACATCCCTCACAAACATTTGTAAGTGACCTGATATCGGGCAAGTCGTTAACCATCTGCTTGTTTCTTAATAACTGCAACCCTTTAACATACAAGTGTCCATATCTTAAATGCCATAACTCGGTTTCTTCCATTGTCTTGGTCATCATTGCTGACTCCATGTGACTTGAAAACACAAGCGGGAACATCCTGTTATGCGACATGTAAGCATGAGCAATAGCTTTGCCCGTTATCTTATTTATCACCACACATTTACCATCATCAAACAAAATTGAATGACCTGTCTCCATAAGCTGCCCAACGCTCAACAGATTATGAGCCAAGCATGGAGCAAAATGGACATCACGAATTAATTTTTTTTCATTGCGTAAAGTTACCATAGCTGTACCTCTCCCTTCTATTATTATCTGCTTGTCATCGCCAAGACGAACTTGAGACTTTTCTGACTCATCAAGCTTTTCGAACTTAGATCTGTCGCCCGTCATGTGGTGAGAGCAACCACTATCTATGTACCAAATGTCTTTAATACTCTCTTTTGAATCAACTTGTGTCATGAATAAGTAACTCTCTTCCTCCTCTTCTTCAACATACTTTGCTTCCTCAGGTTTGGACCAACAAAACTTTTCGGAATGTCCATCTTTGTTGCAATACGAACAGTGAAGAGAAGTATTTCGGCCTCGACCACGACCTCTAAAACCGCCTCTTCCATGTCCTCTTGAACGCTGATTAGAAGATTCTGGCTCCCCTTTGATTTGAAAAGCCTTTTCTTCTTCTCGAAAAGTTGATCGGTTGATTCGCAAAATGAAAATACCGAGAGGTCTTTTGATTCTTCGATAGCAGCAACTACGTGATCAAACTTTGGATCAAGACTTCTTAGCACCTTTGTGACTACTGTTTCATCAGTTACTTTTTCCCCATACGATCTCATTTGGCTAACAATGGAGGAAACCCGAGCCAAATACTCTTGGACAGACTCATTGTGCTTCATGTAAGAGGTTTCAAAACCACGTCTTAGAGATTGCAACTTGACTGTGATTACCTTGGAAGATCCTTGAAATTCGGTTTTGAGAATGGTCCACGCCTCCTTAGAAGAAGTTGCTGCAGCAATTCTTGAAAAAATTGATTCTTCTACAGCCTGTTGAATGAAAAAAAGAGCTTTTGCATCACGCTTCTGATTATCTTTAGACCGTGTATCTTCATCACTGGTTTCTGCAATACCAGTTTCTACCAAGTCCCACAGATCTTGAGACTTAAAAAGAGTCCTCATTTTGATGCTCCAAAATTCGTATGAGTCACCCTTGAAAATTGGAATGTTCGGTTGGGATACATTGAGAGAGTTTGTGTTTGTTGCCATTGCAAAAACAAGATAGAATAAAGCGCCCAGTAATGAAAGAACCTGGCTCTTGATACCACAATTGTTGGATAAATTAATAAAGAAAGATTGCTTTTGCAAGAGAAAAGATACTACTGCTTTTCTTGTGCTTTATTGACTTCACTTGAGGCCTTTAAATAGGCAAAGATTACAACGTCTATAACCAAACTTAGCTAAAAAGACTCAACTGACTCACCCTACTTCAGCTAGAGAATAGGAAGCATAACAGCTATAATATCCCTAAAATTATTGACTACTAACTTGACTAAGAAATAAACTAAGTTTGAATAATTCAAAAACTCCAATAGTGATCTCTGAGACACTTTTCTATGAAGCTGCGAAAGGTTAACGTTCTCTTCATCAATCACGCCTTTTGTTTCTTGATGTCAGTTTTTAGTATTGTGGGTATTTGTCACACTTGTTGATCGAGTCGTGGTTCTTTGTTAAGCAGAGGAGAAGAAAATCATAAAGGGTAAGCTGATGAAACTAAGGTGCAATGCCAAGAAAGGTAATATTTTGCATATAATATATTTTTTTGTTGTTATTTATTCCCCTTCACATAGCACAAAGGTGAGAGGATAGTTGCCTATATATCAACACTACCTTTTCCAAATCTTTTTATATAACTAATTACTGTCAGATTTTTACTGTTACTCATCGATAATCTTTTCCACGTTGGAGATGAAGCATAAGCCACATCGATGAAATGGGTCGAAATTGCACCTATTTCTCGTCTTCTTACTTTGCACCAACGAACATATTGAATCGTTCTTTCAGGTTTCCATATTAAGTGCCTCTTAATTGCATTTGGACCCTTCGGCCTCATTAAATTCGCTATTTAACAGATGTTATATTACTTTTTGCATAAAGTCATATGTAATAAAGAATCCTACCAGGTCATATGTTTTAGATGATAATTATAATATAAATTAAGAAATTATGACAAATGCTATTAGCTATATTAGGTAAGTTTGTTCCACACATTTTCAAGTTAAAAGACATTAATGGTTTTAAATTAGTCTACCTTACGCAGGTAAGAAGAAATCAAATGTATCAGCTCGTTTGAAAGCAGATTATCGAGCTGCGAAAGGTTCGTATTAAGATACACACATATTGCTTGTTTTTCTCATAATAATGTTTAAATATCATATCGTGAATCTTTGGCTTTGGTTTATATTCTGATTGCTTTTCGCCATCTTCTAATTTTTATTTTGTTTTTGTTTTTGTTTCATATAGCTGTTTGCACGGTTTCTAAACGATGTGCCCATATCGTGAAACCCTTTGTCTGCAAAATCAAACACAGCAATCCAGGTTAACCTAATATTTCATTTCGTATTTTCCTCTTGTGCATGTCTGTTACTTTTATACGGATTCCCATAGGCATTCCTCAAAAGGTGGCTGAACCAGTTTGGTAAGGGTCAACTTACAAAGCTTTTAGACGGGATCAATGGGTTGGGTTCATATGCCAAAACAAAAAAAATCTCAAATAACTTGTTTGACCCATAAAAAGTCAAACCAAATTGACCTGAATACTATCAAGTTTTGCTCTGGTTGTTTGAAGGTTTAAAAAAAAAAAAAAAAAAAAAATTGTAGTGGTCCGGGAAGTTATCTTGTTGCAGGTCCAACTTTTATTTATGTTTGGCACCAAAATTTATAATTTTTTTTAGGTGATTGGTATCTGCCTGCCAAGATCACTGGCTTGCAACCGAGAAGCGAACACTCCTGTCAAGGCTATGACTACCATAATCCGTTGACAGGTTAGTTAGTCCCAAGTATTATTATCTTCATTGAATTGGATTAGAGTTTAACGCAATTATGAATTTAATAATTCTCAGTGTTCTCTGGATGTCTTGAGGAACTACTTATTTCGCACAGGCGTTTTGAGCGGGACAGGTCGCAAGATTGGTCTTTATTTCCTAGATGAATTTGTGCACTTTGATGCATCTATGGTGGTTTGCTATTTGTTAGTAATTTGTGCAGTCTCGTTTACAATTTTATGGTTGTTTTGGGTAGTTTTGGAGGCATTGTTTGTTGTAGACAAATGTTGGGCAGCCTGAAGCACCGCAAAAGGTCCACGATAACAGGGGTACTCTATTGTATCCTAGCTGTTTAAATGGTTGGTTAAGTTGGCCATTAATCTTCTATGCTGTTATTAATGAAACTTTTGGTAACAAAAGTAGGTAATCGACACAACAAAGTTACAGTGGTACACTAGTTAGGATCCTTTAGGACCACTAAAGCAAGTTGTAAACCATTTAGTTTATGATTATGTTTCTTTAGCACTTCTACATTTGAACAACATCGACCATATATGAATCTCCCTTTTCAATTAATGTGTATTTTTGAGACTCATTTTCGGCTATATATGTAGTGCGCGCGCTTGAATTTAGTGTCCGAAAGTCTGAAATAATGATTTTCGTGTAAGTATTGCTGTTACTGTATTAATTTTCCGTCATATTTCTGTTGTGTCATAAAAGAGTTTTGGTTTTCAAGATGGGTTGTTTACTTAGCTAAATTTTACTTTAAACCAGATTCGTTAAACAGTGTTACACTGGTAAAAGTTGAAATATTACATAGAAAATAAACCGATAAACATAACAATTGAACATCAAGAATAAGAAAAATTGTTTGCACATCACACTGAAGAACAATCAATCTTTGAAATTGTGTGGCATATTTTGAATTTGAATTTGATTGATTCTCTTGATCTGTTCGAATACCTTGATCCCCTATTTCTGATCCAAAAAGATTCCCAAGTACACGTGTAACAAAGTTTGAACTGATTTTTTTTTTTTTTTTTCTTGATCTGTTCGAATGCCTTGATCCCCTATTTCTGACCCATCGGGAATTAGGGGCGGAGGAGGTAGGGGGACTGGTGGGTGCTGAGCCTCCCCCAACCTGTCCAACTACCTTAGTTGTGTAAAGTGCTAAAGCTTATATTTTACGCATTTTTGTCTACGAGCCTCCTTTAACAGTTGGCCACAAATAAAAACAAGCATCATAAGATATAATTTTATTTAGTTGGTTATGGTAATCAATTATGTTTACATAATATTTCTAAACAATAACTAGCTTAAACTTTAGGTGTATTCATTTACACAAATTATATTCATTTCCAGTAGACTAGCCTAGTAAAATTCCATTGCTCAAAGCAAGCAAAGAAAACCAACAGTTTTAAATATATTCAATAATCTTCAATCTCCATTTTGTTTATTTTGACCATATTTTAATAAAAGCTAGAATAATATAACTAATTTAGAAATTCACTTGTAAATTTGTAATATTGACGATGTTTGTATGAATTAAAGATTTTAGTATGATTAATGTTTGGTGCATAGAAAGGTACTAGTATACAAGAGTGTCTTACTCTTACGTAGCTTGCATATTAAATCATGAACAACGTTAGAAAAACTATAATCTGTTAGTTTTATAAACGATATAATAATAGACATGTGTTAAGATCGAACTCGAGTTTACGGGATTGCACACTTTACGTATGAAAGTTAAAGATTAATAATTATATATAAATGTTATATTAGTTATTATATCTTTTATATAATAAAATAAAACCCTTATTGGGAATTTTCCATTTCAAAAAAATAATTTCATACCTTATTTAGTAATAATTGTATTTAAAAAAAAGATTATTTTTTTATTAGTTAACATTTTATATTTATCCATAACACAAGTAGAAGATAAATACAAAAAATATAGATAAGATACAATTAATAATAGGATTAAAATTTTTAAATAATTAGCTTTAATAATAAAAAACTATAACTAAACATCATAAATCAAACAAAACAAAGGTTAAATTATTTGTTTTTTAATAAATAAAAATATATGATTAAAAAAAATTTAAAAACCCGCGCGTGCGCGGGAATTATAACTAGTAAACTTAAAAGACTTAACGATCGTTAAACATTTAACAAAAAAGGCTAACGACCTTTAGACAAAGAAAAGGAAAGTTTTTACTTGTGAATAGAAGGTTCCGGAATCCCTTTAGGGATTGAGAACCGATCGGCCAAGAGCGGAGGGCACCTCCTTTGTGCCTTGGACTCCAAGTTATTTCAAGTATATAAACACATCAAGGGTTATTGTTTTCTGATCTCTTGTACACATAGTTCTTGGTGTTTTTCTTTCTCTCTTTTCTCTTGCAAAAATCGATCACCTTATTCCATAAGGGAGTCGAATTTTTTAAAGCTACAAAGTGTTTGTGTTTTGTTTTACTTGCATAACTTTAACTTGTTTTAGTACGTGTGTACAAGACGTGAATCAAACACACTATTATTTGATTCTTGGATTGAATTACAACAGAGGTAAAGGGTAATTCTTATAATCCACTTAAACCCTAATTAGGGTTCTTGATTAGAAGATTTGCATCACTTGATTCTTGTTCGGGCTAGAATCACAACAGTACATTTACTATTTAATATTGATTAATTAATTACATGTCTTGTTATAATGCTTCCACATGTGTTTACTTAATATTTATTGTTTATATAAATGCATGTTATGTTATATAATTCCAACACAATCTAGTTTTATAAGCAAAGAGACGAGTTATTCACAATCCAATAACACAATCACAACCACGATATGACCTATAGGTTATAGAATCTATATTCAAACTTCAAACTACGGGACATGGTGGTTCTGTTTGCATATAATATTTATCGCTATTTTGTTTGAAGAAAGTCAGCACCCCCTAACTATAAATCCTGGCTCCGCCCTGTCGGGAATGTATCGAGATAGGGCACTACTTCAAGCGGGCTCGAGCTCCTTGAGAATTAAAGATGAAGAAGAAAATATTTATTAAACTGATTATCCTTGTTCATTGATAAATAATGGGATATAAATACCCAAAGAGGCATAACTTGTAACACAAAAGCATAACTTGTAACACAAAACATTCCTAAACAAATATAAATTAAAATAGGTAACTATCCAATGACATAATCTCCAAACCGGAATAGATGTGCAGACCTCTTGGGCCGGCCTTCTTCCAGCTGAATATTCGTAACATATGTTCTGTTAACGTAAAAGAAACACTCCCATTGTCAAACTCACTCACACTAAAACTATAATATATAGATTATCACACTACTATCAAGATTTCATTTTCGCTAACTTGAATCCACAAACTCTTTTTAGGGGACAAAGATTTTTTGGTAAAAACCAGTGAAAATATATTATTGCCACTGAAATACACAACAATCCAAAAGGAAAACTCTAAACTGAAATGGATATGCCCATACAGCTTAGGAGCAGCCTGAAAACAAAACATACAAAATATTAACAAACTATAGATGAATACATTGACCAATTCCTCTAGACTAGATAAAGACATACTAGCACTAGTCATCCATGTATAAACCTCAACTACATTTCCTCACTATCATTTTGAACTTTCCAAAGTCCTCAATTTGTCTCAATTCCTTTCATTTTGAACTATCCAAATTCCGTAATTTGTCTCCCAATTCATTCTCAGTCATACATTGTGCAATTCCATTAATTTCTTCATATACACATCTTCCTCATCCAATGCAGATAATTGATTAACATTCCTACTTGTACCGGCTTTTATCTCCTCACTTTTTCCCCCTTGTTTCTTTATATTCCCTCCATCCATTATCGGGGACAACGGTATATATTAGTATTAGTATATTACATATATAATGCGGGACCAAAGGCTCATTGGTATGAAAACTGCCTTGTATCATCAATTTTGAATGCTAGATTTCGTATACAAAGATTTTCCAAGTTTCATTGATATAAAAGAAAGTTGATAAACTCGTGATTTATAAGATATTGGTAGAAATATATACTCTTTAAAACATATAACATTGCTTTCATGATGATGATGATGATGATGATGATGAAAGCACAGGAATACCAAATGTACGATTGTACGATGAACCACTGGTTTCGTAACCATCAAGAAATGGATAGCTGTTGTCAATGGTTACTCAGTGATCGGGCCATGTCAGATGGAAATTAAGATTGTAAGTTTGGTAAGGAAGTGTCATCTGAACGTATACAATAATTTGTAGTTTCTTCTTATAAGATATATATAACAATTGTGGTTCAAAGACGGTTGTTAGTGCAAATATTACGATATTTAAACTGAACGGTCATTTCGGTTTTAATAATAACAAACATGTAACTTACAATGCATAAAGTAAAATGCGCAAATTACTCGTAAGCACTAATCATCAATGCATACTTATATCAATATCTCTCGACGTCTCAAGTATGTTTCAACACAAAGTCTGACGTAAATCACTCAACGTATGAACAAACAAATTTAAAACTTGACAGATGATCAAAGAAATAATTTTTTTAGTTCTAAACTTCACATTTTTATAAATGTGACAAAACATTTTTTCAAAAACATATTTACAAATTATTTTTTATTTATAAAAAAATGTTTTATTTGAAAAAATTATTTCAAAAATAGTAACAGTTATTTTTCCCTAAAAAAAATAGCTCCAAACATCCCCAAATAAACACTCACCACTAAAAACAAAAAATTGAGCATTTTTGTCTAGACGGTACCACTAAATTTAACGGTATCGTTTGACAAGTAACGGTACCGTCTGAACTTTAATCGTACCGTCGGTCTGTGATGGCTAGTTTTTCAACCTCTATAAATAGTGGACCATTTTACAGATTTAAGGCATCATTTTTCACATAGAATTCTCTGTATTAAATCCACCGAATCCAATCCATTTTCTTTGATCATGTAGTTAGTTTGTTTTTTTTAAAGAGTGATCCAATCATCCATTCAATTGATCACCTTCATTCATCTACTAGTGCAAGAGAAGAACACACTGTATCGAGAAGATACAAAGTGTTGCAGTAGACAGTAGTAGTTTAGTGCACTCGTAACACTTGTTACGTACTTGTTGATTGTGCAAAGTGTTGCAGTATCAGTTTAGTGCAATTGTAACACGTGTTACGTACTTGTTGATTGTGTAAAGATCGAGATGATCTTGTGTAGTTCATATTGATAGTGTGTAGATCGGGAAGATCGGGTAGATAAAAAATTATTTTTTATTTTTAAAAATTAGTTTTAAGGACAGTAGAATTAATCTCGCAAATTCTATTTATAAAAAGTCGAATTTTATTTTGAAAATTAGTTTTAGGGATTGTAGATGTAATTTTGGACAAACCACGAGGACAGCCCTTGTAAATTTAAGTTAGTGGAAATCCAATGTGGCGGTACATGTGGCATTAACGAGTTAGGTTTTGGTTAATCAAGTTTGAGCGGGCAAATTGGAACAAAGCATTAAAGGACACAACATAAAGCGGAACGGAAAATAATACACGTATTAAAATAGTACATTTGAAAAAATACGTGGTTATTTAACGGCCAAAACCCATTAGATATCAATAACCCAACGGGTTTAGGCGGGTCTAGTGGATCACCTTTATTTTTTATTTTATTTATTTATTTATTTATTTATTTTTAATCCAACTTTTTTCAATTTTTTTACTAAAATAACAAGAAGAAAATTCTCATCAATCCGACAAAAACCCGTCTAGACCCAAACCTTTTTAGACTCACGTTTCTAAAAAAAACTCATCTAGATCCGAACTAGACACAAGCACATCTAGACCTGTGACCCGACCTCACCAATTATTTTGCCATATCTAGTCTATACTTACTATGTAATGCATTTGAGACTATTCTATAATTAGAAATACTTAAAATTCAGACTTTTACTTGCTTATTATAGAAGGATTTTAAAATTAATTGGTTAGGAAGCAGGTGGTTAGAAAGTAAGTTGGTTAGGAAGCAAGTTGGTTGTTCAAACTAAAATTATTTATCTTAATCATCTCTACTTATAAAGAATAAAGAAAATTAAATGTGTAACCGAATAACACAAAATATAGTCATAGGTATCCGCCACCGCATTACGCGAGTACCGTTCTAGTTTATATAGTTTAACTACGTACGGAGTAATATTTAGCAAGTTTATAAAGAGAACGTATTTTAGGCAAAACAAAAAATGCTAAAATAAAATGTGGGTTATAAGTTATACGTAGTAACTTATAAATACGCACAATCATGTGCCACACACATGCTTATTCTTTTGAACCACTAAACTAAAACCCTAGCCGTCTTTACTACTCTCAATTGCACTTTTCAAAGAGCAGAGGTGAGTATAATTTGCTGCTTTTTATTTTCATGATTTGATTTGTTATTCTTTAGTCTTTACTGTTCAATGTATGTTGACTTCTGCCTTTGACATTATAGTTGACGTTAGTATTCAGTTGGTTGACTTTATAGTTATTAGGCTTGATGAATTTAGTTCATAAAAACAAGAATTTAGATATCGTGTTTAGTATAAACGGGTAAACGGACGAGGTTTTCGAGTTGAGGTTACGCGGGTACGTATGACGAGTCTTTAACTCAAATGTATGGGGTGTAACCAGGGTATCCTTGTGACCACTTCCTTGGCTACCTTAAAATATGTTTACCTAGGGAGGTTTGAACTTTGAACATTAGACCTCTTGAGAGGGCTCGAGGACGCCTACCTACTAGGCCATCTGGGTTTGATATAGTGTTTCTAAGTAGTTCTATTGTTTTTGCTCCGGATTGCGCAGTTTCATAAAATAAATAAACGTGGGAAACCATTTTGTTCTTACAATATTCATTGGTATAATAAGTGGTCAAAACATGTTTTATTGTCAAACACTGGTTTTTACTTTGTGAACATATGAAATTTATAAGTTCCATTTTTGAATTTGTTTGCATTTATGATTTAAGTTAATTACTGAATGATGCGTGTGTGTATGTATGTATATTTTTGTCGTAAGTAACCTTTTTTGTTGGAGTATGCTCGTGTCATAATAAATAATTATATGGCTAGACATATGTGAGCCTATGGGGTCACACACTTATACACAGAGACACCATTTTATAGATTGTATTTATCATATTTACAATATATAAACGACTACGTAACTCGGGATCAATAACGGGCTACTAATAACTAAGCTAGTACTTAGTTTATTGGATTGGACCAACAAATGGGCAAGCCCATTTAAGGCCCCCATATGGCCAGACATGGTGGGAAACAAGAGGAAAAAGAGCAAGGGGTTAAGTGTAACATTTTTGTTATAACCTCAGATTGAATTGGTCAATTAAGGTTATCAATTATAATAACCACTTACCAAAAGTCTCTCCTCCTTCCCCTCCTCAAAAGCCACGAAATTAAACTCAACCATATGAGTTTTTGGTGTTTTTGATTTCATCTAACCTTATTCTAGTGTAGTTCAAGGCTAGATCGCGTGTTACGGGGTCAAGACTAGCATCGGGTGGTGATCTATGACGTGTAGTGTGTTTCCATCATAGAGGTGATCTATTTTGGTCACTTGGTTTCATAGATGGTTCATGGTGTTGGTGATGGTCTCCATATGATTCTACCGATCACGCTACAAAGGTATAACATGTTGTTTATTATTTGATTGATCATATGGCTATATGAGATCCGTGTGGGTGATGTTGTTTCGCTGCGTTTATTTGATTCTTATATATTTTATATTCATACATCACCTATAGTGGTATCACGAGCCATCATATGTGCCATATGATTATCGGGTATGCATAAAAATGGCTAGAACGGGTGTTTTTTGATGATTTTTGAAGTCATGGTTAAAACAGCCCTAGGGCTCCAATTTTTTTCTCATAGGACGACCCTTTAGGGGTCTTATGATCTGCACTTTTTGGTCCCATGGCCACTTGTTATGCATATGCTAATTGGTTACTTGTCGGGTACGTGAAAAATGGCCTAAAACGCGTGTTTTTGATCGGTTTTTGAAACGGTTTTAATTCAGCCCCTAAGGCCATATTTTCTGTGGTTAAATGGTATTTGGAAGGTCCTAATATCAGTGGGTTTTGACCCTTAAGTCATAGGAAACACGTACCTAAAGGGGTTTTAATTCTTGTCAATTAATTTCTTCGTTTTCGTTGGCTAACAATTTAATTCTTGTTATTATTTTGTTTTCCATGGCAAATACATGCATGTTTGTCCATGGAGTTAGCCAACACCTTGTTTCATTCATAATATTATGGTATTATTATGCTTATATGCAAAGCCGATGAAAACCTAGACCACTTGTGCATTGAATGGTTGTTTATGTTGTTTAATTTCGTGTTTTGGGGTTTTTGCCATTGTTTGGGCACTTTTACAGTAGATTAAAAGTAAATTAACTGTATTTTACTTTCAATATAATGTAATCGTGGCTTGGTGGTGAAAGGCGAAAGAGTTAAAGACGTTTTTGCCGAAAAATGACTGTTGGAACACCAGTTGGTAAAACGGAGTTTCCCGGTGATTGGTAAGGTATTTTTGGCTGAAATTTTTTTTGCAGGTACCCAAGACATGGGTCTACAACTTTCTAGTTTTGAGCTAAGCCCGGGGAAGCCTCCTTCATGGACTTTTGGGCCCTATAACACAGAAATTCTGGAAGGACAGAAACTACTTTTCATGTGCATCATGGGCTTCCAACTTGCTCTTGATTGTCTTGGAGCAAGTGGGAGTCCTCCGTGTGGTTGTGTGGTTGTCCCTAGTTGACTCTTGGTTCTCGTGATGGCTCACAAGACCAAGCATAGGTTTTTTCATCGGTTGAGGCTTTGCATATTGTGGTTGTTTGTTTGTGTTGCTTTTTATCTATCTTGTTTCATATGTAAAATTGCAAATAGTTTTCTATAAAACTTAAAA
The DNA here is from genome assembly GCA_030686995.1 of Artemisia argyi. NCBI lineage: Eukaryota > Viridiplantae > Streptophyta > Magnoliopsida > Asterales > Asteraceae > Artemisia > Artemisia argyi. The sequence goes on along the minus strand of CM060679.1, from coordinate 140,725,195 downwards.
CGAAACACAAACCATTTTCAAAACTAAGTCTTATGATTTAGTTTTACTAAGTTTTTGAAACTTAAAATCATTGTTTCTTAAAATAACACCTAAACTTGTTATTTTATTTATGTATTGTCCAAACTTTATTATCCACGTAGGATTAATATTAGTCATGAAAATGGACAACTCGACACATATAAATTAAAACAATGATTAGAATTAAGTTAAGAAAAGTTTTTAACTTGTGCTACGAAGGATGAATGCATGCTTCTTTCGTACACCTTTTGATTCATATCAAAACTTTTACCCGTCAAAATTTAAGTCATGCCGTCCAATATTGAGAACACTTGCAATTACCTTTTGCCTATGCGTGGGACTTAGGTTGAATTGTAACCCAAGGTGACTATTCTCTATGCGTGAGACCTAGATATATACTCGCACGTTCTCAAATTGGATGACTTAATCGAGTTAAGCGGTGAGACCTTGACCCGAGGCAAAGATGGGACTAAACATGCCTACATGACACTAGTTGTTTGACACTAGATGCCATGAGTCCCATAAGGATCTAAGAGTTGCACTTGTAATGCAATTGGTGATCGTCGCCTACCAATTGAATCTACTATTGCTAGCAGATCAACTGATGTGATAGTAGAAGCACAATGTGGATCTTAGCCTTTTACGTAAATTAATTGTTTTAAATTGTAAACATGGGGTAATTAATTCATAAAAGGATACTTATCGAAAATACTAAATATGAACTTTGAGAATTCAATTAATGAATTAATGCAACACAAATCGTAAACAAAAGTTTGTTCTTTTCTTGTTAAAAGGATCAAACTAAGTCTTCCTTTCCTTGTAAGAAAGAGACTTGTTCCTATCCTTTTCCTTATGAGGAAAAGCCATAATAGGAATATTTGAATTGTCTTAATCCTAATCAAACTCAAAGCACACATACTCTAGAAATCGTGATGTCTTGTAAAGTCAAAACGGTTAAGTATGTTTGCACATCTTATTCTTTCAAGTTCGTTTTATAACCCTAGTTCCGGTTTTGAAACCTTCAAGAAATATAAGATATTTGGATAACTAGAGAACATGTTTTCTATAGCTACCAAACTAATATGAGTTAAAATAATTAGAAAACGGAAATATCAATAAACCAAAAAGTGGTAAAGGCAATTTCTAGCATGATTACCTAGCAATGTGTCTTAACCCGATAAACATGGAGGAATTGCATGCCTAATTTTCAAGTTTAAAATGATGGCTAGCCCATCATCTATATATTAGAACTTGATGCACTTCCTTGAATACCTAAGTACATGTTACTAGTCATAGTGACTCACATTAGCAATAATGTGTAGATATTCAAAGAAAGCAGGAAAGTATCCAATTATCACTCACTCTCCACTGGTGATGTAACACTTTTAATGTTGTCTAATCCAGTGGGAGCTAAATGATTGTATTACTGGTGACGAAACACATGTAATGTTCTCTAATCCAGTGGGAGTTGTAAGCTCTATTAACTTACAAGTTGCCCATCTTATTTCTAGATTGTCTTGAAATAATACATTACTTTCCACATATGAAGCATCATAGTTTTTATGAGAACCATTGCATGAATTTTATTAGATAACTTGTCGCGTTCCTGATGTTGCTTCCTGAAATGTTATCAATAAAATTGTTATGCATGATTCATTATAAAAGCGATAAAGTTCTACATATCTATATTTTGATTTTGACTAAAATCATATGTTATCTGTGACATTGTCATATTTGCTTGCATAATGTTGTGCCATGCACAAGTGGGAGAAATCTTAATTGTGTGCAAGGTACAACATATAACAATATGACTAATGGTTTTTCTGGTTCTACTAGGACTTATACACATAAAATGTATGTTGCCCTAATTAGAAAAAATGTCAAGATAACATGAAAAGCTACTTCAACATATTTGCTGAATTGTTTAGTAAATATGATTATGTCTTCTTGTAAATTCATAATCATGAAGTATGTAATTAACTTGAAATTACTATTGAGGCCAATTATCGGCACTCATAATTACTTTAGTTGAATATGTTTAGGTCTCTTGTAAAGACATAAATATCAATTTCTGACGTTAATTTGTTATGTCTTCTTGTTAAAGACATGTACACTTACGACGTATAATAAAATATTTAATGTTTATGTTTTCTAGTTAAAACATACACATGAAGTCATTGACTTGGTCAAAGACTTTAAATATAAAGTATGCAGTAGGCTAAAAATACTATTGATGCCATCTGGTATGACTTGGTTGGCAGATAAGTAAGCCAAAGAGTATAAGTTCATCTAATGAGTTGTGTGATAGTATCAAAACATCTATCCACGCGGAATACCGCAACTTTATGGTATGTCCATCATGGATATCATTTGATCTTTGATGACTTAAATTCTTTTACCTCAAAAGCAATCAAGGTTAGAAAATTGGATGTGCCATGCGTACACCCAATATGGTTTCAGCCCAGAAGGAATTTAAGACACCATTGTATTATGGAATGGGATGAATCCCATTATGTATTGATTGAAGTTCTGAATTTGTTAAATACCTAAGAGTAAGTAATTAGCAAACTAGAATCAAGAACTAATGATGTATTTTGGATGTCCCACTTGAAAACAATTTATTGTTATCAAGATGCTGAGTACTTGGAGATTGTCTCCACTTACAAAAGCAAGTGGGAGCACCTTTAGATCTTGAAGTTATTCAAGAGCTAAATACACAACCTTCTGAGTACACTTGCTAATGTCATACTAAGGTTGAGCATGCATATGTTAAACCATAGATTGATATCTCTCATTCATAAATCCGCAAGGATACCCCTAACACCTGAATGATATATTTTTTATATCAATGTTAAGGGACATAAGTTGGAGGATCATAGTGAATCTGCTAACTAAAGAGATGTATTATCAAATCTTGAATCTGATGAATAACTCAAAACTATGAATGTTAAGATGCAGTCCTTTGAAGATAATCACTTATGGAGCTTGATTGATCTCTTACCAATCAGTTAGACTGTGAGGTTTAAAATGAGTTTCTTGTTGAGAATACTCCAAAGGACAAACTTGTACACATATTTAATGCATGCGTAGTAGAAGGAGTTTACTCGCACTCAAGAAATTGATTATGATTAAATCTTCCTACCTACAAACATTAAATGTATAAAGATGATTAATTGTCATACTTGTTTTCATATAAATGAAATATGACAATAGGATTTTAGAACACTTTTGATTACTTTTGCGAGGACGATGAGTAATCAAAAGGGTTTATGAATCTGTATAATCTTTATTATGTATACAAGACATAAGAATCCAGGTGTGGATTAGATCATGCATCAAGTAGTAGAGATCTTAATTTAATCATTAATTTGATTTTGATTAAATAAGATTACTCCCGAGAACTCAGAGTGCAAGTAGGATAAATGAATTTATTTTCTTAAATCTCATATGTTGTTAACATATAAGAAACAATATTCCATCTAAGCTAGACTTTAATCCTTAGTCTGGAATGAAGTTTCAATTAAGGAATTTAGGAAATAAAACATACAACCTTGTTGCATGTGTTTATTAGAATAAACATAAGCGGTTAATAATCTAAACACAATATGACATGTCATTGAGGGGAGTCTCAATAATCAATGTTACATGATGAGATTGAATGCATGAATGGAAACCTTAAGTTTAACTAAAGGATTCATTATGTAAGTCGTATTATGTATTGGATTATTTATATCATTTGCATGAATGCAAGATGAGTTGATAACAACAAATATCTAAGTGAAAGTCATTAGATAATTGTTAAACGAACAACCTAATGGACCTGCAAAGGACCAAAGATTTGTTCAACTGTTTACGGATATTTGAGGAGCTCTGTTATGTTTTCATTCATTGATGCTTATATAACAGAGATGATGCTCAACCCTAGTCGTATTAGGATGACATCATGAATGATGACACCTCTAACTAGATGTGCTCAATTAAGAGCATTAATGCATTATACATTAAAAGAATAATAATACTTTAGAGTTTAGGAAACTGTTATTATGACTGTCTAAAGTAGGTGTTTTGCTAGCTTCAAATACACTATGGAATGTATTGTTGCAATACTCGTAATGTACTTGATTGCACACATACAAAAGGACAATCATCATTCAAAACATTTTTTGAATTTTGAAACAAGTATTCTCAAAGTTTACTCAGATGACTACTTGTTGTCTTGTACAACAAAATTGATCATGGTGGAAACATCGGATTCTGATCTGTATGTAGTCTTGTGCATATCTGTTTTTAGTATTTGGATAATGGAACTGTAAGCAGTCGTATTATATAATAAATTGATATACCGGGTATTATCGTCTTCATTTATACTACTGTGTTCTATATTTGCATGTTTAATCCATGAATAATTTATTTATTCTAAAATTGTCCATTGCCAGTTGACGATACGGGAGTATCATCGAATTAAGGCAAATGTGAGCGTGTTGGTGATTTATTTGCCAAACTCATATATTGTTCATTGTGATGAACATTGGACTGACCCAACCTTCGAGAATTCACTGCATGGATCGGCGTCAATAGTGAATCTCGCAAATGGTTATGTCTCTTATCCTTAGACTTGAGATGCAAGTAGGTCTTGCATGTGCGGAATTTTATTCTTTGATATGGTTAAACGCTGTCCTGAATAAGGTAGTTATAAAAACCATTTTCAGGAGTGATTTGAAACACATGAATGACACGTGCAGTCAAAATAGGATTTGTTCCTCCACATGTCATGGAGTTAGATACTATTGGGCCCCTCGATGAATTGAACAGATGTTTGTATGGCCGTACCCAAATGAGATTAAGATGAATCTTAATTCACTTGGTAATCTTGTTCAATATCTAGATCGAGAAACAGAATAGTTGAACAAATGGAATGACTTTGATCCATGTCTAGTGTTCAACATAGTATCTGTAACAAAAGGAAAGATGACATTAAAACCATTTAAATGAGAAGTTTAAGAAACTATCCTCACATATTTCTAGGGGCATTGGCGTGTTGCTAGACGCTAACCTTTGCTTGTATAATTACTTGATTATTATGACGTCGCAAGTGGGAGCTGTTGGAGTATGCTCGTGTCATAATAAATAATTATATGGCTAGACATATGTGAGCCTATGGGGTCACACACTTATACACAGAGACACCATTTTATAGATTGTATTTATCATATTTACAATATATAAACGACTACGTAACTCGGGATCAATAACGGGCTACTAATAACTAAGCTAGTACTTAGTTTATTGGATTGGACCAACAAATGGGCAAGCCCATTTAAGGCCCCCATATGGCCAGACATGGTGGGAAACAAGAGGAAAAAGAGCAAGGGGTTAAGTGTAACATTTTTGTTATAACCTCAGATTGAATTGGTCAATTAAGGTTATCAATTATAATAACCACTTACCAAAAGTCTCTCCTCCTTCCCCTCCTTAAAAGCCACGAAATTAAACTCAACCATATGAGTTTTTGGTGTTTTTGATCTCATCTAACCTTATTCTAGTGTAGTTCAAGGCTAGATCGCGTGTTACGGGGTCAAGACTAGCATCGGGTGGTGATCTATGACGTGTAGTGTGTTTCCATCATAGAGGTGATCTATTTTGGTCACTTGGTTTCATAGATGGTTCATGGTGTTGGTGATGGTCTCCATATGATTCTACCGATCACGCTACAAAGGTATAACATGTTGTTGTTTATTATTTGATTGATCATATGGCTATATGAGATCCGTGAGGGTGATGTTGTTTCGCTGCGTTTATTTGATTCTTATATATTTTATATTCATACATCACCTATATTTTTTGTACTTGATTAAGATTAACTAGATCATGGAAGCTCCTCCTAGTACCCTTAGTATCAAAGATGTATTTACTGAATCCATATTTCCTCTCGATTCCCGGATCCTACTGGTTCCATTAAATGAAGAGGAGAGCGAAAGTTGGCTGAAGCTCAAAGACCTTGCTTCATCTCATGTATACACGATATCCGATTCTTATTGCTATATGTACATGTATTTTGTCCTGTGCCAATAGCACAATTAATTTTCTTTTGTCACAGGGCGCATTATTTGACACATCTGAAATGGGTGATGAGTTACGAGAAGTGTCAATTGAGCTCGATCATCCTTTTGTTCCAGTTGTCAGTGACTTTGCTATCGCTGCTTACAATGAGCTGTGTAGGATGGTTGGTTTTATGTGCAATTCTGTTTTTAAATTCTATGATTTTAGTCTTATGTTATTTGTTTATCAACTTAGAGACGAACATTTTATTTTGCTAGTTTGTGAAGAAGGATGAAGAGGACAATGTTTACGAAGCTGAAGTAATAAATGTCAAATACTCTCCCAACAGTTACGGATATCTATTTTCCATAACAATTGAGGCCATGGAAGAAGATGTTGCTGGTGTATATGAAGCAACAGTCCTATGCAATTCTGATGATGGCAAAAGAACACTTATCAAGTTCATCCGCTCTCCTCGTGCGCCAGCTGGTATGTATAAACTAGTTATATCGATGATAATCCGTTTATTATTATTATTTCTAAGTATCTTTTGTTGTATTCACCCCAAATGTCGACATCTTATAATATTTTTTGTTCGTTGCCCACTTTATGTTGAGAGTTATAGTTGGTATATGCTTCTCCCAGATGTGGCAAATTCGACCTATTTAGTCATTTACTTTACCAATGCTATTGAAACTCTTACTATGCACTCTCATGTGTGGCTGACATTCCACTAGGCTATCTCACAGTTAATTAGGATATGAGCCATGAGCAATTATTCCTTGTTTTTCATTCTTCGTATACTAGACACAATGTAGCTTAGTATCCCCTTAATGGCATGGCTATACTTATTTTCATGCTTGTCTCTTTACTGTTTGAACCAATACAAATATTCGGTTTGAAATTCTGTACTCCTCTATTAACAGCTTCTGTTTTTTCCTTGTCTCTTGATTTTGCCAACTATACTTGGACTGGGAGTTACTATCTTGTTGCAGGTCTTATATAATCATCTCAAGAGTAATTTCATGTGCCCAAGATTCCGTTAACGAGTTCAAGATTTCCACTTGTAATTCTTGAAACAGCACTAAGCCATTAACAGTTCTGTGTTTTTAACTCCCGTTTATAGTTAATCTTGTAGTCAAATCTAAGGTAATCAGACAACTATTTTGTTATCGAAATGGAGCTGATAACATCTTGTCACATGGCATGTTCGATTAATGAAGTGCCTATCTAACAAGTACTGACTTCGTTTTCTGAAAGGAATGTGGTATGTCTCAAGTGTGAATGATTCAATCTAGTTTGGGGATTCCAATAGGCACAATACTAATACTAATGGACTAGTCATGCCCATCTTGAGATTGTCAAATGCTACTTTAGCCTCAGCATTCCAGTGAAAACCATCGTTTGATATTACCCACCTCAGCACCCCCCCCCACCCCCCCCCACCCCCCCCCCCCCCCCCCTTCCCCCCTTTCTTAACTGCACTCCTTTTTCTTTTTCTTTTTCTTTTTCTTTTTTTTTTTTTTTTCTCCCATTCATCTGATAATCTTTGAAATGATCTATCAAATCAAGGTAACCCTGTCCAGTGGAGCAAACTGTTGCACTCGTAAAACAATGTCACACCTTACAAGTAGCAGTATGAAAATTTTAGCTGGTCTGCATCTTTCATTGGAGTACTTCTCATCACCACACCATACACACACACACACACACACACAAAGACTCTCGTCATTTATCATCAAAATCAGTTAAGAGTTAAGGTTGGATGTTGGGTGGATTTGATAAGCAAAAGGCTTGTATTGAATTGGTTTGGTGAATTGTAGGACTGTTTGATCATTTATTTTTGTGGGCAACTTCATGTATCTTGACAATTGGATCAGATGAATGGTTAAATCAAATTCATTATAATGAAAATATATTGATTATTGAGAGAGAATAGAGTGTAACTATTTCGTTCATTATTCTCAAGATGACGAGACAATAACTGATATAGGAGATATTACTCTTACTGAGCACTCTCATGTGGCTAACATCTCCACAATCCCACCTCATAGTTAGTTACGATATATGACCTATGTGAATTGTTCCATGGTTTCCGTTCGTAATCTAGACGTTATGTAACTTATTTATCCCTCTACTGTGTTGTGTCCTTTTATCAACACTTGTATTTGTATTGCCATGTGTGCAGGTAAGAAATTTAAAGGGATGAGTGACTTGATCCGCGACAAATTAGTTTATCAACTTGTTAAAGGTTAATATTCTCTGCATCCTTCATGGCTTATGTTCTTGGTGTTTTATTTTTCGTGTGGTTGATGTTTGGTAAAAATTTTGATCGACTCTCCGTTGTTGGGTGCAGAGCAAAGGAAAGACATAAAGGGTCAGCTGATGGAAGGTTGTATTATACAGTCAATCTGTTGGTTTTATAGACAAAATAATAATAGTCGTGTGTTAGGATCGAACTTGAGATCACGGGATTGCACACAATACGTATGAAGAGGAAATGTAATAATTATTTATAATATGTTATAATTAATTATTAAATACAAAACAATTAAATAATAATTAGTATTATTGATTAATGACTAATTAATTATTAAACGAAGATTAGGAAACTAATTACTAGACAATACTTGGAAACAAGAGAAGGTTCCGGAATCCCTCTTGGGACACCAAAACCGATCGGCCCACAAGGAGGATCCACCTCCTTTGTGCCTTGAGCTCCAAGTAAACTCTAGTATATAAGAAAACCCAAGGTGAAGGTTTTTGACATAACTTGTACACACACAACTTGGGTTTTCTTCTCCTTCTCTTGTCTTTGGTCGAACCAAAACCGAACACCCTTTAGGGTTTCGTTTTTCTTGAGTCCAAAATTGTTTTGTGATAATTACTTGCATAATCTTTTCCTTGAATTAGTACGTGTGTACAAGAACGTGAATCAAACACACTATTGTTTGATTCTTGGATTGAATTACAAAAAGGTAATGGGTAATTCATATAATCCTTATAAACCCTAATTAGGGTTCATTGGTTCCGGAAGATTGCATTGATTCTTGTTCGGGCTAGAATCACTACGGTACGTTTACTATTTAAATTAATGATTAATTAATTACATGTTATTCGATCTATTATAATTGCTTCCGCTCATGCTCACTTTGATGTTCATGGTTTATTAATATGATTGTCATGATATAATAATTCCAACAGTGACATCTAGAGCCGTTATAATGTGTAATTTATTATCGCAACGCATAAAAATTGGATTTTGATTCGTATAGTTACATGTTTTTTAGGGTTTGTGTTTTTTTATCCCTAACCCTAATTTGGGTCGATTTGACCTAAGGGTTTTTAGGGTTTGATTTTTTTTTTTTTTTATAAAATTGACTAGAAACCCTAAGATGTCATGTAATTGTTTATGCGTTTTAGTAAACGATCTTGGTGCAATGTGTTAATTGTTAAGCTAAATCCATGAAAAGTGCATGTTTGCATGGATTTTTATTGTGTTGATTTAAATTGTTTAAATTGCTTATATATATTAATGGTTAAGTTATATTAAAACATGTAAATTTTAATAGATGTCGAATTGGGGAAGACTCCAATATTAAGTAATCAATTATGTGCTATGTGGTATTTATTTAATTTTGGCTTACGCAATCGATTTATCGATGTATGTGGCTCTTTTTCCAAGAAAAAGAAAGCCCTAATTGAATTAATACGTTTTACACCTAGATTTGATTATTAATAGGACTTTTTAATAAGATTTGCATGTGGCTACATGTTTTATACATATTTAATTGTTATGATTATGTATATATGTTTATTTAGTTGTTTTATTTTTTATTTATTGCAAATTACTTGTTTTGTTTATTTATTGTGTTAGACATGTTTATTTAAACGAAAAGGGTAATTTTTTGAATAGAAAAATAATACGGACTAAATAATGGCGAAATTGTTTTGGTTTTTAAGAGTTAAAATTTCAAAGAATTGGTTGATTGATGTTTTTGTACGTAATGGTTAAATAGACTCGACCGAAGTTTACACACTATAAGATGGGTATAAGGATGGCAACGCATTAAATTGTGGCCTTAGATAGACAACATTCTGTCTTAACGCTCGTTTGTGTGTAAATTAGACTTACCGAACAACCATTACATGTACATTGTCATCTTAAGGGTGAATAATCCACAATTCCACAATGATTATCCGAAACACTAAGCTTTCGGGCTTATGCAAAAGTACGATATAGTGGACGATAATTGATGGTTATTCTTTAATTGGTGAACCCGATACCTCAATCAAAACTTTGTTATTTTACTCTTATCAAATTGGTAATAAAAATGTTTTGTAAAACCAATGTTATGAAGTTGTATGCATGCTTCTTCATACATTATTTTGATCACATCAAAATAGTTATACCCTTACAAAATTAAGTTGAATGCCATCTAATTAAGAACACTTGAAGTTGTAATTTACGTCATAGTGAGACTTGGCGAGATTGCAATGGAGAGGTAAATTTCATAAATTCATTGCTAGCAGATCAACTGATGTGATGGATTTGTGAGTTTACAGTTTTTAAGTTAGACGACTTAAATTGAGTAGGAAGTGAGACTTGACTCAAGGCATTAAGATGGGGACTAAACATGCTTACAATACAAATATTTTGTGATTGTAAATCCCATAAATCTAGGAATTGGACAAATGTTATGCCAATTACTTGTACGACAAGTTACCTCATATTATACTTTCATTACTAGCAGATCAACTGAATGTGATGAAACTATGTTTATGGAGGATCCTAGTTTTCAAGATTATTCTATGGATTTATTTTCCTTGGGTATTTTAATTTTCTTGAAAAATTGTATTATCGAAAATACTAATGTTTTGAACTTTCTTTATCTGTAGAAATGGCTCAAACTGATAACACCAACTTACGTTCTGTGTTCAAAACTTATTTTGAACGAGAAAAATTGACTGGCTCGAAAAATTTCAATGATTGGTACCGTTCACTAAGGATTGTCCTGCGAGTGACTGGTCAACTCGAAATCTTGAAAACGCCTTGTCCTGCTAAACCTGAAGGCGTGGCAGCTACTGAAGCTGCTAAGGCCAAATGGAATCTTGATACCAAGGAACATATTGATGTGGCCGCAATGATGTTAGGGGGAATGTCCACAGCTCTTCAAAGACAGTTTGAGGAGTATTTTCCCAAGGACATGATTGATGAACTCAAGAAACTTTATGAGAAACCAACAAATGTAGAGATTTACGATTTGATGGAAGCTCTCCATGGTTGTAAGCAGGGTCCTGGTGAACCTGTGAGTGCTCATGTGTTGAAAATGAAAAGTTACATGGATCAACTACAAACACTTGGGAAACCCTATGACAATGATATGGCTGTGCACTTAATCAATAGATCCCTTGATAAGGAATTTAGTGGTTTTGTGAGGAACTTCAATATGCATTGCGTGGGGAAGACTGTAAGTGAATTGCACGCACTGCTCATTGATTATGAGAAAGGTACACCACAAAAGGCTCCTACGCCCCAAGTACTAGCAATACAAGGGGGTAGAATTAACAAGCCAAATGCGAACAAGAAGAAGGGTAAAGGAAAGAAGAAGGATGATAAGAATAAGCAGGTTATGGCTTATCAACCACCTCAACCTAAGAAGAACCCTACTATCAAGAATAATCCAAAGAAGGATCAAGGATGCCATTACTGCAAGGTGATGGGCCATTGGAAGAGGAATTGTCCTCTTTATCTCGATGACTTGCGAAACAATAAGGTCAAGAAGACTGGGCACATGGGCGCCAGCACTTCAGGTAACTTATTTGTCATTGAATTATTTACTTTATCTCGTAAAATAAATTCCTGGGTATATGATACTGGATGTGGTATTAATATTTGTAATACGCTGCAGGGGTTTAGAGAGGAAAGGAGACTAGCTTATGTGGAGCAATTTCTGCATGTGGAAAATGGAGCACAAGCAGCAGTTGAAGCCATAGGAATGTTTAATTTAGTTTTACCTTCGGGTTTAGTACTTTGTTTAAACAATTGTCATTATGCACCTTCTATAATTAGAGGTGTTGTTTCCTTTTCATGTTTGTTGGATCTTGGTTTTTCTTATACTATTGATGGCAATAAAATTTCTGTTTCTTTAAATGGTGTATTTTATTTTAATGCTGTTGCTGTGAATGGTGTGTTTGAAATTGATATGAATAATTGTGTGACTTCCAACAATAATAATAATTCGATGTACAGCATAAGTAAGAGAATGAAGTATGACTTGAATTCGTCTTACCTTTGGCACTGTAGACTTGCCCATATAGGCAAGACTCGCATGCAAAAGCTGCAACGTGAAGGGCTTTTGAGTAATATCAATGATGAGTCATTTGATAAATGCGAATCTTGTATTTCTGGGAAGATGACGAAGAAACCTTTTCATAGTAATATGGAAAGAGCTTCAGATCTACTTGGTTTAATACACACGGATGTATGTGGACCACTTAGACATGTGTCAAGGAGAGGTGCTGTCTACTTCTTAACTTTTACGGATGATTTCAGCCGTTATGGTTATGTTTATTTACTTAAGCATAAACATGAGGTGTTTGAAACATTTAAAGTTTTCAAAGCAGAAGTAGAATTGCAATTGGGAAAGAAGATTAAAGCTCTTCGTTCTGATCGAGGTGGTGAATACCTTAGTCAAGATTTTAAAGATTTCTTAACTGAGAATGGAATTGTCCAGAATCTCACATCTCCATATACTCCACAACAAAATGGTGTATCTGAGAGAAGGAATCGTACATTGTTGGACATGGTTCGATCAATGTATAATCTTACTAATCTTCCTTTGTCTTTTTGGGATTATGCTCTTGAATCAGCTGTTCGTATTTTGAATATGGTTCCCACCAAGAAGGTTGATAAGACACCATATGAGATATGGACTGGAAAAGCTCCGAACTTGTCTTATTTAAAGGTCTGGGGTTGTGAGGCGTATGTTAAACGTGACTCACAAGATAAACTCCAACAAAGATCTGTAAAATGCATTTTCATAGGATACCCTAAGGAAACTATGGGTTACTACTTTTACTACCCACCTGAGAACAAAGTGTTTGTTGCAAGATATGGTGATTTTCTTGAAAGTGAATTTGTCATTCAAGAAATCAGTGGGAGAGTATATGATTTAGAAGATGATCTAAATAATGCATTGCCTTCAGAAAACACTAGCACACTTCCTATAGAACCGGAAAGTCTGGGTCCTCCACCGGAAGTTGAAGTAATTCCCATTCGCAGATCTGCGAGATCTGTGAAAGCTCCTGACCGTCTATGTCTTAATGTAGAGGTCGATCAGCATACACTAGGGGATCTTGATGAACCTACTAGTTATAGAGCTGCCATTAAAAGCCCTCAAAAAGCTAAATGGAAAGCTGCTATGGATGGGGAAATACAATCCATGCATGACAATGAAGTCTGGGAAGAAGTTGACTTACCTCCTGGTGCCAAGGTAGTTGGGAGTAAGTGGCTTTACAAAATCAAGACTGACATGAATGGATATGCACACATTTATAAGGCTCGTCTGGTTGCTAAAGGTTTTACTCAAACTTTTGGAATAGATTACGAGGAGACGTTTTCTCCTGTAGCAGACATAAGAGCTATAAGAATACTCATAGCTATAGCAGCGTACTATGACTATGAGATTTGGCAAATGGATGTGAAAACCGCTTTCTTGAATGGTCATCTAGATGAAGACATCTATATGGCACAACCAGAAGGGTTTGAAAATCCAAAATTTCCAAATCGTGTTTGCAAGCTTAAGAGATCCATTTATGGATTAAAGCAAGCATCACGACAATGGAACAAGAGGTTTGATGCTGAAATTAAAAAGTTTGGATTCACTCAAAATCTTGATGAGCCATGTGTGTATCACAAAGCTAGTGGGAGTGATAATGTAACTTTCCTAATTCTATATGTTGATGACATATTGATTATGGGAAAAGACATTCCAAGTTTACAAGCTGTTAAGGCATATCTTGGAAAGTGCTTTTCTATGAAAGATTTAGGAGAATCTGCATACATTCTGGGAATCAAAATCTATAGAGATAGATCAAGGCGGTTAATTGGATTAAGTCAAAGTGCTTACATTGACAAAATATTGAAGAGATTCAATATGCAAAATTCCAAGAAAGGATATTTGCCGATGGAAGTAAAACATGGCTTATATAATGAGTATTGTGCTTCAACACCTGGAGAGGTGGCTCGCATGAGTAATGTTCCTTATGTTTCGGCTGTAGGATCTATTATGTATGCGGTTAAGTGCACAAGGCCAGATGTGGCGTTTGCTCAAAATATTACCAGTCAATTTCAACAGAATCCAGGTGAAAAACATTGGATTGCTGTTAAACATATTCTTAAGTATTTGAGGAATACAAAAGATATGTTTTTGGTATATGGTGGAAATCCATCTACAGAACTTTGTGTTACAGGTTTCTGTGATGCATCCTTTCAAAGTAATAAAGATGATTTGAAGTCTCAGACGGGTTATGTCTTTGTTATCAATGGAGGAGCTGTAGATTGGAGGAGCAAGAAGCAGAGTACAATTGCGATGTCTGCGACAGAAGCTGAATACATTGCTGCTTCAGAAGCTGCTATGGAGGCTGTTTGGATTAGGAAATTTGTTTCTAGGCTTGGTGTTATGCCTTCAATTGAATTATCTATTGATATGTATTGTGACAATTCTGCTGCAATCATATTTTCCAATGAACCTGGAGTCATGAGAGGCACCAGACATTTTCTACGGAAGTATCACTTTGTTCGTGAAAAGGTTGACGAAGGTGAAATAAATCTGTTGAAGGTTCACACAGATGAAAACTTAGCTGATCCGTTCACTAAGGCTTTGGCTAAAGAAAAGCTTAATGAATTGGCCAATGGAATTGGACTTAAATTAGCTAGTAGTTTCATGCATAACTGTGATTAGTATTTGGATAAAGGATGTTGTAAACAATTATTATTTTAATGAAATAAAGTATGTTGGTATGTTTATTTCCATTTGTTAATTATTGTTGTCCTATTTTTGCATGTTTAAATCCATGAATAAGAGTTATTCTAAATTGTCCGTTGTCAGTTAATAATATGGGAATATTATTAAATTAAGACAAGTATGAAGTTGGTATACTTAGTGTATATTGATGCGTAGTCATGCCATTTCAGATGATATTCGATGATACTGAATATAGGACTTATCCTAACTATATGATGTTACTTTATGGATCTTGTCATTAAGTAAATCATAAAAAGTTATCCTTAGACTTGAGATACAAGATAACGGTCATGAATGTAGTACATTTTTGTGAAACAACTTAACGCTATACGTAAATGGTAGTAATAAGGGTTGTTTTCGGAAGTGTTACAAAGTTTGTGTGTTTTGCTTGTAGTCAATAAAGAATTTGTTCCTTCAAATTAATTTTGAAGTTTAATACTGCTGGGCCCCTCGTAGGGTTGTCAAGGTGTTTGCGTGGCCACGCCCAAGGTCTTTTATGAAAGGTTCAAAAGATTTGGTAATCTTGTCAATCACTAACAACGGGAAACAGAATGGTTAATTAAGGAATGACCTAGATCCATATCCTTATTAACGTAGTATTAGAAACAAAGGGATAATAATAATGAGAAATCATTAAAAGGTTTTCCAGGAGCCTTACTCAAGTTGTACTAGAGGCATCGACGTGTTGCAAGACGCTAATCGATGTGATCACACTATTATGATATGTCTAAGTGGGAGCTGTTGGTTTTATAGACAAAATAATAATAGTCGTGTGTTAGGATCGAACTTGAGATCACGGGATTGCACACAATACGTATGAAGAGGAAATGTAATAATTATTTATAATATGTTATAATTAATTATTAAATACAAAACAATTAAATAATAATTAGTATTATTGATTAATGACTAATTAATTATTAAACGAAGATTAGGAAACTAATTACTAGACAATACTTGGAAACAAGAGAAGGTTCCGGAATCCTTCTTGGGACACCAAAACCGATCGGCCCACAAGGAGGATCCACCTCCTTTGTGCCTTGAGCTCCAAGTAAACTCTAGTATATAAGAAAACCCAAGGTGAAGGTTTTTGACATAACTTGTACACACACAACTTGGGTTTTCTTCTCCTTCTCTTGTCTTTGGTCGAACCAAAACCGAACACCCTTTAGGGTTTCGTTTTTCTTGAGTCCAAAATTGTTTTGTGATAATTACTTGCATAATCTTTTCTTTGAATTAGTACGTGTGTACAAGAACGTGAATCAAACACACTATTGTTTGATTCTTGGATTGAATTACAAAAAGGTAAGGGGTAATTCATATAATCCTTATAAACCCTAATTAGGGTTCATTGGTTCCGGAAGATTGCATTGATTCTTGTTCGGGCTAGAATCACTACGGTACATTTACTATTTAAATTAATGATTAATTAATTACATGTTATTCGATCTATTATAATTGCTTCCGCTCATGCTCACTTTGATGTTCATGGTTTATTAATATGATTGTCATGATATAATAATTCCAACACAATCTGTTGCTGTTTTTTTTATTAATGATAAGTGTGTGGGATATCTGAATAATCCAAATTGACCCATTCATTAGTAGATGTGTCAAAATAACCACACATCTACTTCCTAATCTATTTCTATATTTGCAGCTAAGAAGAGATCCAAACTGTCAGCTAAGTCAGTTCGCTTGAAAAAAGACTATAAAGTTGTGAAAGGTTAGTATTAACTTTTCTTATACATGCATATATAATTGTATACTTTATTTTCTAGATATCAATCTCACGCCTGTATAAATATAACGATATGTTTTGTTTTCTTCATTTGTTCTTCTGCCTGGTACAACTTTCAATAGTCTTTAGATTGTCATTTGTGAATTGACTATAATTGGTCTAAATTTTGTTGCTTTTGCTTTTTGAACGATAGGTGCTTTCCGCGTTTTTAAGAAATACTCGTATCGGTTGAAACCAATAAGTTGGAAGATCAAAAAGAGTAATCCAGGTTATTCTGATATATCTCTTTATGCGTTTTCTACTTATCTTGTTTCATCTTCCTATCTTTGTCACCAAAAGCCAAATGGTATAGGTGCTAAAATGGGTGGGTTGGACATGTTTGCCAATGGTCGAATGGGTAAAAACTTTATGGAGGGGATCCGATGTGGCGTTGACCAGCTAACTTATATATTTTTTCCCCATTTTTCAGTCTTGTGCGTTGTTAATCTATCAAATAATTATCTATCAAAACATTGACTTTTGCGTTTGTTTGTAATCAAGCAATTTAAGAGCTATATAACTTGTGAATTAACTCTACCTTGACTTATTTTTGAATCTGGAAATTTTTTCGTGCTTGGCATCAAGCAACATGAGATTTATCATCTTTGTATTCATGTTTAGCTTATTGGTGGGCTCCCAACAAGTTAACCGGCTTGCAGACGAGAGATGCTGACCACTCTTGTGGCGGCTATGACTACCAGAACCCGTTGACTGGTAAAGTACTTAGTATTCAAAGATTATTTATATCTTTGTATAATTGGTTTAGATCAAGTTAACATAGCAATGACTTCCTTTCTTCTCTGAGTGTTCTCATGCTATACCTGAGTTATGCCGATGGGATGTCTCGAGTCACTTGAGCACAAATATGGTGGTTGCTATTGCGTGGTTACTTTTGTTGCCTCCGTTTGGTACGGTGTTTATATTATGTTGCATGTTTAAATTTGATGCTTTAATATGAGGGGTCTGTTAGCACCTTTGAAGGTTGTTAATTACATCTAATTTGGTGTTTGTGTAAATATCTAGGACATTTTTTAGATTGTAGCTTAGGTACTATTAACCTAATTAGCTGATTAATAAAGACTTTCTATTAATGTTGATGGCTTGATGCTATTGTTGTTAGACTCAACCTTATTTTAACAAGTTAATAACAAAAATAAAAGGTAGTCTGATGAGTCATGACTCATTTTCGCCGGTGATTAGCCTTGCATTAGGCGATTCCATATTACAAGTTATTAATAAGACTAGTTATTACATTCAAGATGATATTTACACAATATGAGGTTTGGCATGTTAACTTTGACAGTTGTATTAGCTTTTGATGTATAATTTTCTCTAGTCTCGTAACAATTTAATCTTTCAACAATTAATCCAATTAAGCATTCGACTATGAATTTACTTCTTGCTTGTAATTTCCAGTGTTTGTTTTGTGGTTACTTCCAATCTAAATAAGTATTCAAGTAAGCATGTTTCACGTTTTGAAAGTGAATATGTGGTACGAAATAATCAGAATTAGCTACAACAATGAAACAGGATTATATTGTTTAAAGTTGCCATAATGTAATCTAAACCGGTACAATACCGTTAATCATAGTTGTGACACATATTTTATGGAAGTTGTTTAACGCGAAAGTAATTTTGTAGCTTTTGTTATATCACTGACTATAAATCAGATTCAAATCTTGATTACATGCGCTTTGTAGTAAAAGAATCGAGTTCAAAAATCAGTAAACGCCAAAATAGCAACAAAAAATAAAGTGTCGCAAGATGTATGATATTGATGACTAAGGTACTGTTTAACAGATGCATTTGGCAACTAACTAGAAGTAGGTTTTGTCAACCACACCACGCCTCGATGTTCAATGGTGACTCCTCTGTTCACAGCATACTTGCTCGGCTACCATTGTTGTTTATCGCTCTCTTTCTTTCTTATTTTTAGTGAAAATGTGTACATTATTTTATATATGACAAGTATTTATTTACATCAAACTCTAAAGAAATCTAAGTACATTCCTCTACCGAAATCTGGAAAAGTCAACAAATAAAACTAATACATTCTATGACCAAATTCATATACTCTTAAGGATATGTTACATCTAATGGTCCATAACTCTCTCCATTGGCAATAAAAACATAATAGTTATAAACTCAAAGTCGCTGACTATGGTTGACTAGAAGCAGATTCTATATTTTCCAAACTTGAAGCCTCACAAGTTAAATAGAGTAAGTGCTACAACAATTAATATAACGAAACAAATTCTATAAGCTATTAGTTTTCTTCAATTACTTGTAATCTATCATCTATTATTCAAGATCTCATTCTAACCCTAATCACCATCGATAACATTTTTACCTTCCATCCTCGCCATCGCCGCCCTCTGTCGCAATCCTGGATTGCTTTAGTTTATGCTATTTAATTGAAATTAACATATTATTCTGGAACCAAACTCCACATATGTGTAAATAAAAAAAATTTGTGCGCATAAAGAACGATGCTATACACCGTCGCCATTATGCGCGGGTAATCGTCTAGTATAATAAAACAGCCTTCTATTATCCCCTTTTTGTTCAAGTTTATTTGAAAATTGATATTGACTACAGTAAGGGCTGCTTTTTAAACAATGTTTTATGGAATGGCGACGAATTATTAACAAAAAAAAAAAAAAAAAAAAAAAAAAAGCCAAATCACAGCCAGAAATAGATGAGGAGCTCTAAGAAGAGCTAAACATAATTTTGTTCTTCCTTTTTAAAGATAGGTTCAAGTCAAAATGATGATCTCGGCAAAACTTCAAACACAGACATACACATAATATCCTAACCTCCAAGCCTTGCCCGCTAAAGTAATCGCGCTATGACATAATGGTGTCCAGATTTGTTTAGTGTACAGCAAAATAGCGATCTGTCACCATCAAATGCTTTAGGCTATCCACAAGTACCCAAAAAGGCTATCAAGAGTAAATTGTAAACGATGCCAAAAGAGATAACAAAAAAGACTTGAAACACCGACTCGGTCAGGAAATAATGACTGCTGCCGCTCAGAAACTTTGACCAAAGTTGCTGTTTAAGACGTGTCGTCCGCATAAATCACAAATAGGGTGAGAACGCTGAATCAGAAAATTCATCATTGTGTTAAACCCCAATCCAAATTCTAGGAAAATAAACGCAAACAAAAACTAGAAAACCAAGAACTATTTTTTTTTCATCATCCTTGATATTTGTTGAAGGATTCTAGAAACATGAAGTAAATGGATAAAAATAATTCTTTGACTAACTAATTAACCTGTCAACAGATTAAAGTAGTCATAACCCGCACAAGAATGTTTATTGCTTCTCGGTTGCAAGCCAGTCATCTTGTTAGGAATGAACCAATCACCTAAACATGAGAATACAAAGATGAGAAATCTCAAGGTGTTTGATGGCCAATACAAGATAACATCTCGGACCATTGCATTTTCAATACATGTTCTCTAAACGTTAACCTTAATACTACAAAACCTATTTCCGTGTCTAACTGACTATGGGTCGTTTTGGGGACTTTATATTGATTACGGGTCACACAGATACATTTTCAATTATTATTATTAAAAAATAAAAAAATAATAATAATAATTAAAAAAAAAAAAAAAACTAGCTGAAAGTGGAACCCGATCAAAACAGATTAGAAGTCAGCCAAAGTATACTCAAATGTTTACAACCTTGCGTTGCATTTATAAAAAAATCAACTTTTTGAAAATACTTTGATAAAATTGGGAAAAGCCCAATAATGCATAATAAGATTAGACTTGGTGTACCACAAATACAATGAATAACATACTAAATTAATTACTATAATGCATAACTAAATTTCAAACTCGTCTCAACATGAATAATTTGGTGACCTATACTTGCTGAACCAGTCAAAAGTATCATTCTATATTTCTATTTAGTTTCTTGTTGCTTATGTGGTGTTTTACACATTTTCAAGCAACCGGAAAATCTCCAACGACAAGGTCTTTTAAAATTAAGTGGAAAATTGTTTGATAATACAAATTGCATAAAAGTAACTTTTTAAATAATGGTTTGGCATGCATATCTGATAGAGTTGATTTCATGATGATTTAAAAAAATAAAAAAGTAACTGCACAATCCACCACCACAACCGCAGCCATCAGAAACCCAAAATCAATCACCGACCCTCTCGAAATTACGGCAAGGTAAACACGACCAGAACCAGCGGAGATGGTGTCACAGATGTTACGGGTTATGTACATGTATGTTTGTGTAGGTGTTTATATTACAGAAATTTACATTATCCAGTCAACAACTTATGTCACTGGAGATGTCTAAGGAAAACAACTTATGTCTTAGAAAATTACGACGTGAGTATTTGGGAATTTAGATGGCCGGGAAGCAAAAGGAAAGGGTAAGAAGTTACAAATGATGAAATGAAGAATAATAAGACGAAATTTAAGTGACTTATGCTGTAGATTGCAATTTATTATGAAAGATATTTCGTGGATGGGTTGTTATAATGGCATTGATCTTGGAAGAGGGGAAGTTTATGTCAAATTTATTAAAAACAAAATGCTGGAAAAAGTGTGGTGTTAGCTGGAGTTTTGATGGAGAAGATGAACACATCAACAAAATATAAAGACACTTGGATGCCATGCCATCCTCACCAGTAGGTCATATTATTCATATTGAAACAAAGTATGAAATTTAGTTATGCATCATATATAGTACACCAAGTCCACCTAATTATATATGCATATTTGGACCTTTCCCTAATAAAGCTGAAAAATGGAAACAATATTGACAAGGTCAACCTTAATGATCCCTCCTCTAAAAGCTTAAGCATGCTGACCCTTACCACACAGGTTCAGCAAACCATCAAGTTTGCCACATAAACACCTTTTGGTGATGCCTACAAAGATAATACATGAACACAAGGGAAAAAAGGAAAATACATATTTGGTTTACCTGGATTGCTGTGTTTGATCTTCCAGGTTATTGGTTTCACCAAATGAGCAAGTTCATCATAAACACAATAAAAACCTGCAGTACAAAGAACACAAAATAAATTTTAGGAGAGGTCAAAACTCAAAAGCAACAAGAATTTAAACCAGATATTACAAGCTTCATAAAGGTCCTCAACATGTGAATTTAAGTATTATTATGCAAGAACCAAGCTGGTTGTACCAGACCGATCGAGTGAAGAAAACAAAACATTGTAAACCAGATAATGTCTTGTAATGTTATTAGAAACGATTTACTGTTTGTTTATGTTATTTAGTATTGGGTCGAATGGGTCAGAAAAGGCATCTGTATGTTTGGGCCGAACCAAACAGCCTTTTAGATAAGTTAGTTATGAGTTTGACAGTTATTGACAGTTATCTTTGAAGCGACACAATGTTTGGCTTCATAAGTCATGGCGTTTCATGTAGTATATATATAGGATAGGATTCATTTGTAATAGTTAACCTTTTCAATTAATAAAACATCGTTTATAAAGGTTCAGAATAGATTTCATTATATACAAAGTGTGAGTTTGTGTGTCATGTGTTTGTTCATAGACATGTTTGATTCGTAACAAAGAAGATCCGGATGGGACCAACAAACATGCCTTTTTTCTTCTTTTAAAAAAAAGGTAAAACTAACTAACCTTTCACATCCTTGTGTTCTTTTATCAAGCGAATATACTCAGGTGATACTTTGGATCTCCTCTCACCTGCAAAATGGTAAAATATTTTAGGGCATTCAAGTGATCGTTTTTCGTGATTTAGGGTGATGCCTTAATTATCAATGGTTAATTAAACTGAAATTGTGTTGGAACAAAATGACGAATCTATCCTGGTCTAATTAACTTGATTATAATTTTAAATATATGATCTTCTGTTAGAAAGAATAAGAATGATCAGCATCTTTGTTAACTAACAACACTGAAGGGAGTGGCGGGGTCAGTCAATGTGCAGTTTAGAGACAGTCGATATGAGAACCAAAAAAATTGGTGCAAATAAAGAAGATGATAAAAGCAGCAGTAGCTAGTAGATGATTTTGCCCATTTACTTATGAATGGGTCTCATCTACAACTTATTATTTATACATGTTAAAACCCGACCAGCCCATTTTGGGAAGCAGTATCCCCCCTCGCTTTTGTGCTTGGTAGAATGGAATAATGAAATACAAACATAAGGATCATACAGGACAGAAAATAACAACAAAATATATAATATTCAATTTAACCTTTCTTGGCATTGCATTTTAATTCACGCAGCTGCTCCTTGATGGCTTTCTCCTCCTCTGCACACCCAACAACCAAGAGTCAGTCAACAATTGTGACAAACAAGAAGAAAAGGCGTGAAGAATGGAGTTAATCTTAACCTTTGACAGATTCATACACAAAGTTCTCTAAGATCAGCCTACTCATCCATTTGAGCTTTGTACCTGCACACTTGAGGAAACAAACATAAAGGATCTGATGCAGCTTTTAAGGGTATCTTCTGAACTCCGTACCCAAAACAATTATGAGACAGCTACTTATCATTTTCATGGTAATAATATATGGAAGACCTTTGTAAATGATTAGGAAGTTAGCTATGATTGAAAAACAATATTCTTTCAGCTCTAATCGAGATATTCGAAATAAGACAGATTTTGAGGTGGTGTGCATTAATAGTTTACTTTGGCCAGCTTTCTACATGATGAAGGTAGAGCACAACCCAAATCAGCTCTTTGAGAAAGTAAACGGGGTAAATTGCCACAGCTAGTGTGATGCTTCAAACATAAAGTGGAGAATCAAGAAAAATACAGAATGATGTCGACGTTATATACTTCAAACATATAGGAGAAAAAAGATTGGATTGTAAGACGAAGGCATACAGTATACCCAGAAAGAGAAACAAATATAGGCTACCGATTCTTTTTTCCATATAGTTTTAGAAAAAGGGCTGCTTAGACGTTGAGACAACATTTAAAGACATAATGATTAAAACAATTGTAAAGATGTCTACAAATAATACTGTAAACCAAGCCAAGAGATGCGCATACCAATGACTTTACGGGTAGAGCGGGTGAATTTTATGAGCGATCTTCTTCCATCATCCCCATGGCAAAGGACAGTTGCTTTATATACACCGGCAACATTTTCTTCCAAGGCTTCTAACGTTAAAAAAAAGGAAAACCCATAATGATTTGGGCAAAACCTGACATCGGTAACTTGAGCTTCGTAGATATTTTCCTCATCGTCCTTCTTAACATACTAACAACAACAAGCAACATAAAGACGGTTAGAAAAGGGTCATAAGAAGAGACAAAATAACAAAAAAGAAAAGAAAAGAAAAGAAAAAAACCATTGCGTAAAGCTTGTTGAATGCAGCAACAGCAAAGCTGCTCACAAGTGGAACAACGGGTCGTCAAGCTGGATCAAATCTTCATTTAAATCATCACATCTAATATATGATACACCCTGCCACAATTAAAATTAAAACTATATTGGTATAGGACAAATTATTAAGTACTATAATATGTTTATATATAAAAAAAAAGAAGAGAAAGAATCTGTATACATCATCCCGTTGCCACCCAAAATTGTGTGTAAACTCGAGCCAAGATTTACTCTCCTCTTTGTTCAATGGGGCAAACAGGATCCCGGAATCGAGAGGATATATCGACTCATCAGGTTCATACTTGAGGTAAAAGGAACCCGATACTTGGTCCATTATCTGGTAACAAAAAAAATACTTATAAGTTATAACACACACGGTTTTTCCTAAAGAGTTTAGGTTTTGTATTTTTTTTTAACAAGCCATTGGTTATAAGAAACAAGCATATCTTTACTTAAAAAACTATATTAAAAACCAAGCCTACCTTTACTACAAAAACAACCTTATAAATGACACACGGTTGCTTTTGATTTATAACACACGACTTCAAACACAATTTTAGAAAAACACACCAAAACAGTGAGAGACCTTCTAAATACTAGACAGTTTCTTTTATTTTTTTAATCGGCAATTTTAACTATCTCACAATATTTATACCATTAATCTATCTCACATGTCCTAAGCATTGGGGAGCTTCTCATACAATGTGCGGTACCATTGGGACACAAAACGTTGCTTGCCATTTATAACTATCTGTCGCTATAAAATCACGTTGGTATATTGGCAGATAGTTATAGTGATATTTTGGTTACACAAAACAATTAACCAAATATCATTATAACTATATGCCGCTATAAAATCTCGTTGCTATGCACGGGTAATCGTCTAGCATTAGATAATAGTCCAACAAGCTTATTGTCAATCCCGTTAATTTGTTTCCCAATGTAAACTAGCTTGTTTGGTTGCTCAGGTTAGCTTATGAAAATCAATTATCTTACACCCACCAAAAAATAAATTATGGAATCCAACATGCTTGGTAGTGGAAAGTTTCGTAAGGTTTTGATCTGATTTATGAAATCCGAGGCACCCTAAGGAGTCGGTTGTAAGAAGAAAAAAATATGAAAATGGAAGAGAAATAAACCCAGATTTTATTGAAAATATAACAAACAAAGAAATGGGCGTCTTATCTCTTCACTGTAAGAAAATCTCGCAAGGTCTTTTTGCTGATTTCTACGATTTAAAAAAAAATAGCAATGTTTGACCTTGCTAGCCAACCTTGCGATTTTTCAAAAATTAGCAAGTTTTGACCTTGCCAGTCAACCTTGCGATTTTTCAAAAATTAGCAGGTTTTAACCTTGTTAATCAACCTTGCGCTTTTTCAAAAACTATAAAGGTTTGACGTTGCTAGTCAACCTTGGGATTTTCAAATTTCCGTAAATAGTTCGCAAGATCTTGCTGATTTCATGGGTATAAGAGCAAAGGGTACCATAACTCAAGTTATGAAATAACTCAGCGCCACATTATCTCAACACCAAATAACACAACACCAAAAAACACCAGGAAATCATAACACTCAATAACATCACTTTTTGGAACGCACTTAAAAAAAAAAAAAAAAAAAAAAAAAAAAAAAAAAAAAAAAAAAAAAGGCAAACCAACCTAACTTGCTCAACGCTGGGTGGGAAATGGTTGTAACTTGGCATAACTCAAGTTATAACTTGAGTTGCCACACCAACGTACGTTAAAACGCAAAGGCCACGCGATGTGGTAGGAATTCATGATAACTTGGTAACGTGCGTTGATTTCTTGCCACCTAGGAATAACGCAAGTTTTGCGTTATGGCTCCCTTGGCTTTTTTGTAAAAGTTTGAGTATAGAAGGTCTGTAAAATTTGTTATTTTAGTCATTTTATCATAATTATTTAGGAAAATTTCTAGTGCTGTAAACATCTCGGTGCTCATTGTTTAAAGAAAAAGTGGATTAATTTATATTTTTAATTAAAACCCATTTTCATCATTTAAAAAATTATGCATATCTCAAAATTAATCGTTAACCTATATAAATTATACTATCATGGCGAACATTTAATTATCTTTCGATAGAGAAACACCTTCATTTCTTTCGAATAAAAACAATTTTTCGGATCTATTCGTTTCTTATTCTGATAAAAGGAATTTGCATTATATATCACACGTGATTTGATACTAATCTATAAGTTCGAATACTAAACCGTTGTAGTAGTAAAATGGGCTTTTTATCCAGAATATGTTTCACAAACCCCCGGACTATTTTGTAACTTGTGGGCTTATATAAATTTAGAAAGAAACTTAAAACCCACCCCAGATGTGTAAACTAAACAAAAGGATAAATTTTCCATTGGTGAGTAAAATGGTAACAACAACAATGATACCGAACGCTGAGAGAGCAAAGTATAGGTGACGTAAGTTTTATGCGAAAAGACTACAAGAGTATAGTTGAGGGATTGTTTTGAAAGAAAATTTTTGAGAAAGAGGGACCATTTTAGTTATAGTTAAATTTGTTAAAAGAAGAAGAGAGTTTGGGGGTTAGGGCTTTTTGAGTGTGTATACGTACTTTCACCGTATCTGTCAGTATAGTATTATTATTGAAGAAGCAATGGGTCCGCCGAGATGCAGGTAAAATCTGTTTCACTCTTTGATTATCAATGTTTGATGTAGATGCAACTCCTGTCGGACAAGAATTCTTGTGTATAGTCTGCCTTTTAGTGCCATATGAGATTAAACATCGATCTATTATAACTTATGTTGCATATCTTAGGATAGGTCAAAGGATACCAGAAATCAAGAAAGGTGTCTTGAACATGAACGAGCACGCAAGTTGGCTCGATTTCTGTAACATTAATAAGGAGATGGTATGTACAAGATATTCATTCCTCTCTTTTTCCCCTTTTTTTCACACATATACATCCATGGTTCGATTTTTTAAACAATTATACATGTTTGTGGTACAGCCTGAAGTTACTGCAATTAATCAAGAGCTGGTAAATAAAGGAAAAAAACGAATTAGATGTGATGATCCTCTTGTTTCTGTTTTTGGCAAACATGCCGTTGTTGCCTTCAACAAGCTCTGCAAGAAGGTATAATCATTTCACTTAATTTGCTTTTTTTTTTTTTTTTTTTTTTTTTTTTTTTTACTTTTGAGGCCAGGGCTCACATTTTTATTTTTATTTTTTCATTTGTTAGCATGTTAAGAAGGGCAACCGCTACTACAACCTTCATCATCATGAAGTCATTGATTGCAAATATCAAAGATTTCATGATAGTTATTGCTTCTACATGACGATTGAGGCCATTGAAGAAGGGCTTCTTGGTGTCTACAAAGCCATACTTGCCTGCTATACCAAGGATGGTGGCACATCATTAATCAAGTTCATTCTAACCGATACTAAACCAACTGGTTTGTTATTATTATTTGGGGTATCCCATATCTTTTACTTTGTTATTAATTACATCCTTATAAGAAAACAATAACCAGTTTTGGTACTCCCATTTGTGCTACAAACAAGCACACTTTCAGTTACATCCTTATGTATTTAATCTAATTATTCCTGGAGGTGGCAATATCAACCGATTTATACGTAAGGGGGAGGGGGGAGGGGGGGACTTTGGTCATTTTATCTTCTACGGATCATAATGGGTAAAGTAATAATACATAGCTATTGTGCAAAGGGAGTTACAAGCTGTCATAGTTGTACTAACAAGTAGAGCTCCACCAAGCCTCCAAATTGAAGCTTCGGGTTATATTTCAATATAAAATGGGTCTCTTAAGATTCATCTAAAGGGGTTAAAAAATGCTTACATCTTCCAAAAACGATTTGCTCTTAAGGATATTATGATTGATATCTTTGTAATTTAGTCTATCTATATAATGCAAAAATATTTTTGCTTAATCCTTAAAACCTTATAAACTGAGTGATATTTAATCCCTAATTACACTTTTAAAACTTAAATTTCAATCTTTTGTTTATTTTCCCACATAAAAAGTTTTTAAAAATAGTTTTTGAAATAGTTGCCTTGAAGATAGTTTTTGTTTCTAAATTAATGTTGTTTCTACAATTACACAATTTTTACCATTTTACCTCTTTTTACAAATTTATCTCAATCCTGATCCATATTTCAATCTCAATTCCAATTTGTTAAAGTGGAACTGGTCGGTATGAATTTGTTGTCATCTCGAATTATGATGAAGACTTGTCAACGTCAATTGCTAAACTTTACACGGACAATATCTCAACTATAACTATTTGCTGCTATAAAACCCTGTCGTTATGCACATGTACACGCCTATGTAGTTTAATACATCTATTATTTACTGAGTTAAGAAAATACAGTAATACATAACTGGAAAGAAAATGTTTGTGCGTATTGAATACCCTACATGTTTCAGCATGAAAGTATTTGAGCCAATAATGAACACCTGCCATAAAACGACTAAAATGCGGGTAGCGTGTGTGTGTGTGTGTGTGTGTGTGTTTTCCCCAGAATTTTCAATATATATACAACTTCTTCAACTTTATTATTTATTGATGTCTTATTCCAAAATTGCATGCAGGTAAGATGGCAATGAGACTGGGTCACTTGTATAGCCTGAGAATCAATTACAATACTATGAAAGGTTAGTTTTCCATGTATTGCTATGTTTACGTTTCTACTCTAGCTTTTGCGTGGATCTAGACTTGGGTCGGTTTGCACATGAGAAGAAGGTTTTGGTTACATTCTCAATTAACAAGAGCGTTTGTTTCACTTTATGTGCAGGTTTAGAAAAAGACTCAAAGATCAATTTGAAAATACGGAGTAACACAAAAGGCTATGGAAGGTTGTTATTCTCCCTTTGTAAAATATAAATGTAGTGAAACATAGATCCCACTCGCTAAATATATTGGATCGTGTTTTGTGACATGGAAACATTTTAACCTATCACTATATAAACAGTAAATTGTTTACATGCATTCCTTCACAAGTTGCTTGTTTTGATTGTTGGACATGAATTAATCAAGAATCATAAGTCTTTAAAGTAGAAGGACCATATATGTATTATAGATAGTTAATAACTGTATTTCTGTTTTATAGGATAGGATATAACGTTTCATAGATAACTCTTAGGAAGGGTTGCATCGGTTCATTCACACCGATTCACAACCTATATATACTCATGTATTGTAATCGTTTATTGTGTGGAATAATAAAGAATAAAGCGTGTTTGTTTAGTAATCCCACCCTCTCTGTTGTTAAACGAGTCACTGCATCATCACAGATGTGCATACTCAGATTACTTTTATCAATATCATTGTTCATCCAAAGTAGCATGATTTCGCATAACAAATAAACTCAATATGGCATCAGAGCCCATGGTTCAAAGATCCTGGAAGAAGAAAAAAACTAAGAAACCTGTGGAAGAATGTTTTGCGAGATCAATAAGAAGCAGTCAAGAAAGTTATCGCCTATGAAGAACAAGGAAAACCCAGAAAAACATCGCATGTATTTGCAGATGGCAAGAAGAAGGCATGGTGAAGATATACTATGAGGAAGCACTAAGAACAAAGCAAGGAAAGGCAGAAAGTGATGAAGATGGCAAATATGTTGCAGATACCTTACCACAGCCTGAGGCAGAAAGTGATGAAGATGGCAAAGATGTTGCAGATACCTTACCACAGCCTGAGGCAGAAAGTGATGAAGATGGCAAAGATGTTGCAGATACCTTACCACAGCCTGATGCAGAAGATATGGAAGAAGACATAGTTGAATCACCAAATGAAAAAGCAGAATTGAAATAGAAGAAGTCAAGGAACAACGAACTGAATATGGGACAAGACAAAGGCGATCAAATACAGGAAAATAAAAGAAGAAGCAAGGCTGCAATTGGGATGAACAAAAAGGAACAGAGTGAAGATCATGAAGAAGATTATGATGTCTTGATTAGGGGAGTGATGTTGGACATGAATTAATCAAGAATCATAAGTCTTTAAAGTAGAAGGACCATATATGTATTATAGATAGTTAATAACTGTATTTCTGTTTTATAGGATAGGATATAACGTTTCATAGATAACTCTTAGGAAGGGTTGCATCGGTTCATTCACACCGATTCACAACCTATATATACTCATGTATTGTAATCGTTTATTGTGTGGAATAATAAAGAATAAAGCGTGTTTGTTTAGTAATCCCACCCTCTCTGTTGTTAAACGAGTCACTGCATCATCACAGATGTGCATACTCAGATTACTTTTATCAATATCATTGTTCATCCAAAGTAGCATGATTTCGCATAACAAATAAACTCAATATGGCATCAGAGCCCATGGTTCAAAGATCCTGGAAGAAGAAAAAAACTAAGAAACCTGTGGAAGAATGTTTTGCGAGATCAATAAGAAGCAGTCAAGAAAGTTATCGCCTATGAAGAACAAGGAAAACCCAGAAAAACATCGCATGTATTTGCAGATGGCAAGAAGAAGGCATGGTGAAGATATACTATGAGGAAGCACTAAGAACAAAGCAAGGAAAGGCAGAAAGTGATGAAGATGGCAAATATGTTGCAGATACCTTACCACAGCCTGAGGCAGAAAGTGATGAAGATGGCAAAGATGTTGCAGATACCTTACCACAGCCTGAGGCAGAAAGTGATGAAGATGGCAAAGATGTTGCAGATACCTTACCACAGCCTGATGCAGAAGATATGGAAGAAGACATAGTTGAATCACCAAATGAAAAAGCAGAATTGAAATAGAAGAAGTCAAGGAACAACGAACTGAATATGGGACAAGACAAAGGCGATCAAATACAGGAAAATAAAAGAAGAAGCAAGGCTGCAATTGGGATGAACAAAAAGGAACAGAGTGAAGATCATGAAGAAGATTATGATGTCTTGATTAGGGGAGTGATGTTGGACATGAATTAATCAAGAATCATAAGTCTTTAAAGTAGAAGGACCATATATGTATTATAGATAGTTAATAACTGTATTTCTGTTTTATAGGATAGGATATAACGTTTCATAGATAACTCTTAGGAAGGGTTGCATCGGTTCATTCACACCGATTCACAACCTATATATACTCATGTATTGTAATCGTTTATTGTGTGGAATAATAAAGAATAAAGCGTGTTTGTTTAGTAATCCCACCCTCTCTGTTGTTAAACGAGTCACTGCATCATCACAGATGTGCATACTCAGATTACTTTTATCAATATCATTGTTCATCCAAAGTAGCATGATTTCGCATAACAAGAAATCTCAATATTGATCACCCTATATATGAATTACAACCTTTTTGTTAACATTTGTCCAACTAGTCCATGGGGTTTACGCAAATGGCATGGCCCATGTCCGGGATGCTTCTTGGAAGGCTTATTTTGTCCAAGCTAGTCTACTTACATTCTCTTATATAACACATTGCCATTCTCATGAATGTTTCAATATGCAGGTAAAAATAATGGCGAGGTGGAAGCTGAGTACATTCGTCTGAAAGAACAGTATGAAGCCTTGAAAGGTTATTAGGTTAACATTTTATTCTTCTATCCATGAATATCGCTACACCATCAACTGGGCACGTAATCTTAGGATAAAGTTTGGCTATTTTTATGACCTTGCAATAAGGGCAGATAGAAGGAAACCCTAATCAACAGCCATTATTTTTTATTATTTATTTATCAAACTACTCACAAAAGAGTTGCACCCTTTTGTTTACATAATAGGTATATGCAACATCCTTCTTCAGCAGATTCGGTCACAAATGCCAAAAGGTTTGCATCGAAGGAGCAGGAATCCAGGTTAAAGCTTATCTCAAGCACTTTTTATTGTCTCTGCTTTTTAGAAAAGAGCTACAAAAAAATCCACTCTCCTAATTTTCATTCTTCCCTTTTGATACCATATTGTAGATCAATGGTCTATTCCTAGGTATACTAGCGGGTTGCAGAGGAGGAGCTGGAAACTCGCTTGCAAAGGTTACGACTACTATACTCTTTCACACGGTTAGTAGCTTGTGCTGCTAGTAGATACACACACATATTTTGTAACTCGCATGAATCATGTTAATAGTTTTATTTCCACTTATTTTGTAACTTGCAGTTTGCAGATGCTGATTCCTATGGTGAGGTCGGATTCACAAATCCGGTTCAGAAACTACTCAAGATTAGTGAAATCTTGTTCAGAAACTACTCATATTAGTTTGTGTAAATGAGTTGAAAGTCAACTTGTTGAGGCTTATAATTTTATTTTATTTTGGAGGGATAATGGCTTTTTTTTTTTAATGGCGAATTTTATAAAGAAGAAAAAAAACTAGCAAGAAACTAGATACAAAGAAACCTAACTGTTAGGATCTATACAAGCAATTATAGGATCTTTAATCCAATCATTCCACTTAATAGACAATTTTGTGCATCTACCACCAATCCAATTGTATGATAATTGTTGGATCTCCTTGAAAACTTCAATGCTAGATTGAGACTTGTCCATGAACACCTTGCGATTTTGACTATACCACGTTATCCAAAGAGATGAGAACAAGACGGCTTCAAAACATCTTAATTGAATAGGCTTGAACATAGCTTTTTTCCTTTGGCTTAACTTCCTAACGAAATCAATAATGTTTAACAAAGAACAACCACGAGAATGTTGAGGCAAACAAAATCCCCACCATTGAAAAACATAACTCCATATTGTTTTTGACCAGTTGCAAGAGACCATCAGATGCTCTATGGTTCTGTTTCTGAATCACAATACGGACATAAAACTGAATGCAAATCTATGTTTCTCAAATCAAGGTTAACTCTAGTGGCTAACCTGTCTCGAATGGCTCTCCACACCAAAATATTAACCTTCTTTGGAACCTACTTAGACCATCTAGTGAAGTTGTTTGAAGAAAGAAAAAATTGTTTTTCAATTCGAGTACGAATAGATTTGATAGTGAATTTACCTGACTTTTCGAGAGACCACCTCCATGAATCCGAAACCTTCGACAAAATCACATCACGAACCACCTCCATTAGCTGCTCTAAATCAGCCCTCTCCCGTCCGCTTCTTAAAGCCCGTCTCCGATTCCAACTCCAATTGAAAGTCTCACCAACCCGAATGAGCCTCTCACTTAAACTACAATCCTTATCAAGCTCAAGAGCGTATAATCGAGGAAACATATTTGCAAGGTTTAAGTCACCAATCCATTCGTCAGTCCAGAAAATAATTGAATCTCCCTTACCAATTTTACGAGAAAAGAAAGACTTGAAAGGAATGTTAAGTTGTTGAAGCTCCTCATCTAGTTTTGAAATATTAGCCCATGTGCCTTTTTTAAATGCTCCTCCTTCCAATTGCCCATGAATAGCGCGCTTGCATAACTTGTTTCCATAGTGCCTCAGTTTTCCATCTCCACCACCACTTGGCCAATAAACCAACATTACAAGCATATAGAGATCCAATGCCAAGACCACCTTCTGCCAATGAAGCAATGACATCTTTCCACGAAATCCATGCAATTTTTTTATCTTCTAGACCACCGCCCCAGAAAAAATTCATACGGTTGCGATCAAGGATTTTTATTATTTCACTCGGAGCTTGATAAAGCGAGAAAAAATAAACAGGTAAGTTTGACATCACAAATTTAATGAGGACGAACCTTCCCCCGAACGATAACATCTTTGCTTTCCATAAGGAGGGATAATGGCTTATAAATGTATCTTACTTATCATTTTTTTTTTTTTTTTGAAAAGCATCTTACTTGACATTTTATTCTTTTATATGTATGGAATTAACTTTTTCACTATTTTATGTACCAAACTTTCATTTTGCATCACTTGTATGTATTTCAGAAAGTGCACACAAGTGACGCAAAATGCAAGTTTAGTACATAGAATAGCAAAAATAAAAATAAAAAAATAATAATAATAAATAATAACTCGATACACATAAAAGAATAGGATGACAAGTAAGATAAATTTACAGGGCATTATCCCTTTTTTGGAAGAATAGTAGTTATATTCATCTTCACTATTTACGATGTTGGTTAAATATTAATTCAGAAAAAGTTGAATGCTATGCTGTGTCGGGTACCGTAAAATTATCTTTTGTAAAGGCTAATGATATAAATTATGCATGATCTTAGGTTAATTATAACAACGACCCTTGCCAGGGTCGGTCTACCCTTTAGGCCGCGTCCCCCATCCCCTACGCCAACTCAAACCTCACGCATCCCACTACCTTTTGTCGCTTTTGCGATCGAATTAGGATGAAGTGCAAAAAAAATAGCCGTTTGGCTATTTTTATACGTTGGGGTGTTTGAATTAAAAAAGATTCAAATAATACACTTTCTCTTCTTTATTTTTTCACAGTTTCTCTTCTACAACTATTATTATCTTCTTCAAAAATTCTATTACTCAAAAAATCTCTCACAAAACTCCCAAACCAAAACACCAACCCGACGACAACAAACTGTTTAAACAACAACCGACCCTGATTTTCAATTAACCGGGCATTCACCACCTATTACTTTTTGACCGGGAAAATTTCATATATACCCGAAAGAAAATTCATAATTCCATAATTACCCAAATGACAAGTTTTCAATGCATGAGTACAATGCTTTTAAAGCATGTATTGGGGAAATATAGCATTATAGTGTTTGTTTTGGGTAAATATGGAATTGCCCCTTTTCGACCCGCTAGTTTCGCATACCAATCACAACCTCAACAGCCTATTTATGTAAGTAATCTGTTTTCTCCTTCGTATAACCAACAATAACAAATTATTCGTTCCAACCTTAGTATAACCAACCAATGTACCAACAACAATCTCATTATTATCGTCTGGAAATGCCACCACCGATGGACCAAGGTCAAAGTTCTCAAAGATTTTCTCAGAATTTAATTGCTTACTTTTTTTCAATTACAGTAAATAACGGAGCAATTGATGAAAGTTAAAAAAAAAAATACGTGTTTTGGAGCTAAAAAGAAGAAATCAAGCTAAGTCCAAATTACAGAGACCCAATACGCCGTATTGATCACCAACGATACGGCGTATTCATTCAATACTTTGCA
Organism: Artemisia argyi; assembly: GCA_030686995.1. Taxonomy (NCBI): domain Eukaryota; kingdom Viridiplantae; phylum Streptophyta; class Magnoliopsida; order Asterales; family Asteraceae; genus Artemisia; species Artemisia argyi. Next base: position 140,689,909 of record CM060679.1, on the reverse strand, counting down.
CGACAACCATTGTTAAATTTCTTTAAAAAGTAGTGTTTACATAAAGAGTAGTGTTTGGGAGGTGCGTGTGTTTAAAACGGGAAAGAAGAAGTACGTGAAGAGAGAACGGAGAAAACCAATGTTTTGAAAACCGGGTTTGAAATCGAGCCGGTCGAGTCAACGGGCACCGGTTTGACCGCCGGGTCAACCCGGTTTTCAATTTATTATTTTTTTAATTTTTCCGACCGGGTCAACCCAGGTTTTTATTAAAAAAAATTTGAAAAAACGAAACCCGGCCGGGTTTCGAGAACCGGGTTGACTTGGGTCACTCAAAACCCGGCGGGTCTAACCGGTTAACCCGGTTTTAGAAACCCGGATTTTTTACCCGTTTTTTTTGCTGGAACCGGTTAACCCGGCTGGGTCAACCCGGGTTTCAAAACACTGGTGAAAACAAGTTGAAAAAATGGGAAATTACCAATTTAGACATCGTGTGGATTAACTGAAAAGCTTAACGAGTATTAAGGTTTTGTACATAACATACTAGCCGGAAAAAATTCCATATCCGCAACTGGCCTTGAGTTTGGGGACCAACTCTGTAATTAATCCTAAAAAACAATAACGTAATAAAAAAAAGAATAAAAGGGTCCTTTTATGAATAAGACCAGCAGATAATAAGAGAGGGGAGAAAAGGGTTAGTAGCAGAACAAACACTGATCTCCGGAATTCAGTTTGGTTTGTATAATCTATCTTTAGTTTTCTACTGTATTTGTTTTTTTTACTTTACTTGCTTGCTGTTACTATTTATTATGTTAGGTTTATTAGTTTCTGTTAAACAACAAAAAAGAAAAGAAAACAGTTAAGAGGCAGAATTTCGTGTGTTAAAAGACTTTATTTTTTATTAACCAGATGATGGAAGTATCTGGTTCCTATAATCGCAAAGATGTATTAGCTGAATCCATGTATCCTCGTGATTCCCGTATCCTCCTTGTTCCGATGATTCAAGAGGCGCGCGAATGTTGGCTCAAGTTTACAGAAGATGCTTTGTGGCGAGAGGACGAAGGAGAAGTGTTGGTTGACCCTCATCATCCCATTGTTATACTTATGAGTGACTTTGCTGTCTCTGCTTTCAACGAGCTTTGTAGGATGGTTAGTTTGCATTTTTCATTTTTACTTGTAAATGCTAGTAATTAGTATTAACGTCATTCCTGTTGTTGCTAATTATTACTGTAGTATTATAAGAAGGGCCAAGAGAAAAACATCTATGGAGCTCAAGTTACAAAATTCATATTCACCACCAATGATCATGGATGTACATTTTTCATAACGATCGAAGCATTGGAGGAAGATGTTCTTGGTGTTTATCAAGCAACAGTCATATGTACCATTCCTGAGGGCGAAAGAACACTTATTGAGTTTACTCGATTACCCCTTTCACCCACTGGTACGTTACTAGTATTAAGAATGTGTTTTCTAGTCTCACATGCAAATGTTTAGTATTTTCTCTTCTTAGGTAGCATAAACAAAAACTTGCCATGTCAACCCGACCCCTTTTTGTATTCTTCCCTAACCGGACCCGACCAATTAGTATTTTAAAATGTAGAGCTTTCATAGCATTAACAACTGGCCAGAGAGGATAGCAACAAGAAATATTTCAGATGTCTACACATGTCATCCTTGCTTTTTGTGCCTCCCATATCGGTCATACCAGATATTTAATAGTTTTGCCTCTTTTTTACTCATCTCAATCGGGTCAACATCTTCCAAAAACAAAATATTGTCCTCTTTGTGCTAAAGAGAGTTGTAGGTGTCCTAGATCAGATGTGGCAATTTTCACTCATGTACCTTCTCAATCGACTGATTTGGGCTGTGATATATCTTCAACAGGTCATATGGGTTGAAATTCGCCAATTCATACCACCTCATATATTGTTTTGTTTTGGATCATTGTTGAAACAATACTATCAGTAAAAAAATTCTAAATTGGACAAGAAAATGTTTGCGGGCTTACGCTACCTGCCCATCTTGCAACATTTAACTGCATTTATCAGCACTTGCAATTGTGTTGCCATTTGTGCAGGTACCAAATACAAAGGGATGGATGACCTTATCAGTGAGAAATTTTTCTCAGATGCAGTGAAAGGTTAGACCTATCTGCATCCGTCATGCCTTTTCTTCTTGGTGTTGTTCTATATGTAAGCTGGATGTTTGCCATAAATGCTGATCACCTCTTGGTTTTTGGGTTTGTAGAGAAGGAGAAATATCTAAAATCTTTGCTGAATAAAAGAGGCAATGCTAGGAAAGGTTACATTTAACTATTCTATATGTTGCTCTTCTATTTCACTTCACTAAAAACATTACAAAGAGTCTCTTGAAGACACTAACTTATTTTACCTTATTTCAGGTGACAAGAAATCCAGATTATCAGTTGATAAGTTAAAGAAACATTATGAAGCTTATGCGGGTTAGTATTGTTTGTTTTCTTTTCTTGTTATCATTTTCCATTGCTGTTGAAAAATAGAAAATAAGGACATGCTTTATTTTCTTCACTCTACGACCAACTTGTTTCTCCCATTATAGTGTTACCCGTTTCCAGAATATTTGTGACACAAATAACAGTTTGTTTAAACTATCTTGTTGCTTTTTCTCTCTAATATAATTAGTTTTGTATTGTTTGAACACTATGCAGGTGCTCGTCGCCTATTTGATAAATATGCTCCGCAGTTAAAACGGAGAAGCTGGAAGATTAAAACAAGTAGTCCAGGTTAAACTAATATATCATCATTACATATTAAATGTGTTTAGATAATATGTTTCTTCTTTGCATATGCATCACCAAAAGGTATAGGTGGCAAATTGGGCTGGGCTTGATATGTTTGTATGGGTCAAAAGGGGTTAATTTGTTTGGATGGCCTGCCTAGTTAGATGCTGTTGACAGCATATAGTTAGATGCTGCAGGCCTATTTTCATCTTTTAAGCCTACTAAATCACCAATACTAGTTTCCGCCACAATCATGTATCGCATGGCTTTTTGATAGGCGCCAAACTCCGTAGCAATACCTTCATCCAAACGTGACAGTTAACTTGACAGTTCTTTAAATTGGTATAAGGTAATTTGATCTGCAGTGGTATTTTTGGTGTAGTCTTGATGTTATAGCGTATCACTTATGAACCTTTTATTCTTTAGTGTCAAAGTTTGTTTGATAATATGCGAGTATATGTGTCGATTTTCCGGTAGGAGTAGTAATTTTGAGTGATGAAATTCGTTGTTCAACCAAAAGTCTAACTAGCTGTCTGAATTAAAGTAATCCCTTGTAACATTGGAGCCAGTTGTTAATGGAAAAATCAGAAATTTGGTTGAATGAAATTGAGGGTGAAATTAAATGAGAGTTGTTAAATTTTCTTTTGGTTTGAAATGTTAAAATGGGCCTAAATGATCAAAAAGCCCTTGCAGCATGTAGAATATATGCTGCCGACATCATATAATATTTCCCCATAATATATATATATAAAATGTTAGGTTTTGTAAAGCGAAATGAAGAGCATGTGAATATATTGAGTATACATCTAGCGACATTTGGATGAGTTTAATGGGTTCCTCTTTCAGTTGATTTTGTCTTATTATATAACCTGGCTGACCCGTAGTCAACAAAATTTGCCTCAAATTGATCCCGTTGTCACTAAAAAAAGGTTGGGACTGCCCTGAAGTATGCATGTCGATCAGCATGTGTAACACTCCGTATATGCATTTTTTTTTTTTTTTTTTTTTTTTGTCTGCTTTTCATATTGTAGAGTTTATAATTAAACGAATTTGTAATCGTCTGATTTTGTGATAGTAGCTAGCACATACCCAGATTACAAAACTTGAATCCACCATCAATGGGAACTAACTTGTTAATTGTGTCGAGTCTAGTTTTCGTCAAGTACCATGAAATTTCTCATCTTTCTATTCTGGTGTTTAGATGGTTGGCTCGTTCCTGACGAGAAGGCTGGCTTGCAACCAAGAAGTAATGAACACACTTTTGGGGGATATGACTACCTGAATCCGTTTAAAAGGTTAACTAGTTTGTCTACTTTTTGTTATTCTTTCCATGTGTGTCATAATTCATAAGTTTTTCGAAGTTTTGAGAGTACTTAAAAGTGTCTGATTGAGTTTTTGAATTGGTTTGAGAGTACTTAAAAGTGTCTGATTGAGTTTAACATATTAATGACCGTTTTTTATTGTCAGTATTCTCGTGCTAGACGTCAAGGATGCCACTGGGACCTCTTAAGTAGAAGTTGGGACTCCTGTCAATATAGTTTCGGTACGAGATAGAGGATGACAACGTGTCATTTTTTTGTTCATTTTATTTTATTTTTGCAAGCTAATGTTAATGGCAAAATCATTTCCACAAAAGCAACCCCGTCACCTCAGCTTTCTCTCTCCACAATTACATGAATATTCTTGCAAATTTTGTAATTACATCAATATCTTTTTAATACTTATAAATTCACGTATATATCCAAATATTAATATAACTAGACGAGTACCCGTGCATAGCAACGGAATTTTATAGCGGCATATAATGATAGTGATATTTTGGTTACACAAAATGTTATACAGAACACTTAACCAAAACCAAAATATCATTATAACTATATGCCGCTATAAAATTCCGTTGTTGTGCACAGATACTCGCCTAGTAGTTACAAGATAGGGATATATCGGTAATGGGCTTTATGGGCCGGCCGGACCTATGTGGACTAACCTATTACAAAACATATTTACATAAATAAATGATACCGGATAATTGACACTTTCTCGATTCCTAACATCAACCATTGTGGGCTTGTCATTAGGAGCGCAATTGACGCTTGGCCACCTCCCCTGCAATCAGCCTTGCACTTGAGTTAAGCTAAAACACGCATTCAAGTACCCTCTTAAACTACATATGTATGCATAAACACCTCGTTTAGCAATACACATAATCCTACAATGTTTCAAATATTCTTACCATCAAAAGCTTATTTTAATCTCAATTAGAATTTCTTTGACAAACATAAAGCTTTTCCAAATTTGTCACCGCAATGAGATATGAAGCTTTATCATATTACACATCATGTCGCATTGCTTTTTCGTTTTATCTGTAACTTTTAGAAAGATTTGATATTGTACTAAATAGTAAATATGAATGCCTATCCGAAACTTATATAATAACTTAGGGGGTTGGCAATGGGTGCGGGGAGGCACGGTGCGGCATCCCCACCGCACGGGAACACCGCCGCCCTCCCCTCCTTAACGCACGGGAGCATCCTTTTGTGGTGAAGCTTACCGAAGCTTTTTATCCGTTGCAAAATCAAAAAAGGAACATTGGAGGTGTATTAATAGTGAGTGAAGGGTGAGTGGTGTGATGCCAACAAAAAATGAGTGAGTGAAGGGAAAAGTGGGAGGGTGATGTGACATAAGGGGATGGTTGTTTGTGAGTGAAGGTATTTGGGGTGAGTGGTGCATTGCCAACCCCCTTACTATATGCATGCATTATTGCATTTGCTATCTATTTTTGCTTCAGTTGTGTGATGCCATTAAAATTCTTCAACATCGATAATCAAATGTTGTGAACCTACTAAATCGATATGTACAAACAGATACTCCATATTTCAAAAAGAAAAGGTGTTAATTAACCAACCCAGCCCGAACTAATATGACCTAAACTCACTTTGATTTATTACCAAACCCGTAATTTCTGCCAGCTCTACTCAAATCAAAAGTATTTACATCGAACTCACTTTGATTTATTACCAAACCCGTAAGTCCTATCAGCTCTACTCAAATAAAAAATATTTACATCGAGCTTACCACATAGAGGGAGCATGTGTGATACTTCCTTATCACAAATCTTGATCTAATGCAGTCCAACCACATGTTGACCATGTCCTTGATAAAAAAAATAAAATAAAATAAAATAAAATAAAATAAAAATCTTCAATGAGTATTCCATCATAATATCCCCTGTATCAGTTGCATTCAACAATTCATGATTATTAGATTCCACATAAATATAGGTAATATTAAGTAATTCCAATCAATAACGACAAATATAAATTTTAGTTGCAACTTAAATGTTCAAAAGAAACATGTGATAATATGATACTCACCTCTTTCGTGTTCTAAACTTCTAATTCTCTGAAGTAAATTTTTAATTTTTATTTATTTATTTATTTATTTTTATTTTTTATTTTTTACTTTCATTTACACACACAATAATAGAGTTTAAAATATAACACTATGAGCCGGTAAAGACTATAAAGCTTAAATAGTGTAACTTCAGAAAAGTACCTGTGTGAGATGTAAATTTTATTATACTCAACACTCCCATATTTGCAGTATACATATCATAGTTATTTTATTGTTACAGTTTGTTTTCAGTGATATGAAGCATATAAAAGGGTATAATCCACCTTTGTTCCGAACTTTATATCGATCTATTGAATATGACTCGCAAATTGCTCTTTGCCGGCATTTACATTCACTATTAATCGCCATAGTCTTGTGGATCATGAATTTGCATCGCATAATATCTGCCTATTACATAAACCAAGAAGAGAGCACACATTTTTGACATGTTGCCAACCCACTTATAACCACTAATCTGCCACCAAAAAATGCAGCCCATTTTGATTACATGCATGTTTGTATAAATACTCCAAGTTTACTTCCAAGGAACCATAGTGAGTTTGCTCATAAATAAACACACAACAGCCTTACCTAAAGTACATGCTATCAGGATGGCTACATATGTTTTCAGGTTTCCGTTCATGTTGTTCTTCCAGCTATATAAAGTTCAGCTATATAAATTTAATACCTAAAGCTTCAGATTCACAACTAATGCAACAAATCACTATTTTACGTTTTTCTACCAAAGACGCAATCAAAGAATAAAACCTTAAAGCATATAAGTTCGAGTAGTCACTATATACCTGCGTGTTGGTGTGATGGAACACAGCCAAACCCCAAGGCAAAAACTCTGACACAATCAATTTGACACTCTACATGATGCTCTTTCTCCATATCCTGAACTGAAAGGATAATTGTACACGCACGCATAAGAGAGCATGAAAGCAACTAATCATATACAATTAAGCATATAGACATATCAAGAATGCAATTTTCACTACAATACGCACAACGTCATCATGCCATGGTAACATAGCCTGATTTCATGTCAAAACCAACCACTGCATATAATAAAGAGTATTCAACAATTTGAAACCAATTTGAAATACCAGATCATAGAGGCGAAATATGTTTCTACAAGTTTGAGACGTTTTGCCCTGAACCCGCCTCTACTTCATTCCCCCTTCTCCCCTCTGCAATTCACACACGTGGTACGTAACACTACTTTATTCACACATACCAAATTTATCCATAAAAATTAATAATCCAAAAACATGGTTAAATATTTAACAAAAAGATGGTTAAATATTACTAAAATACGGTTACGAAAACACCATCGGCATAAGCAATAAATCTCATATCCCACTATTATAAACAATAGATCTAGGACCACCATTTTCGAAAGATGAAAAAGTAAGACCAAAAAACCACAAACCTTGTGCAAGATAAATTTTATTCCCAGCCTTCTGTTGGTATTCTGTTTGAGATACAACCAAAAACTAACTGCAAACAACTACCAATAACCAAAACCACCATCCAGAACTACCTGAAACCACCTAACCAACGAGAGATGGTGGTGAATTCGGCAGAAGGCGGGGAGATTAGGTTATGGTGGCGGCAGTTGGCGGGTTGTTCAGAAAGAGAGCGGGGCTTATTTGTGTTTTAGGTTAGAGAGAGGAAGCTTATGTCTGTTTTAGGTTACAAATTGAAGGCGTGTAAAAGTAAAAAGAAGTGAGCCTATTAGTGATTCAATATTTGCCTTTCAATACTTTCCTGCAATACGTTCATGCAATAACTCAGCATTTAAATTTTTATTTCAAACGCCAGCCTTTTCAATACTTGCCTTTCATTAGCCTTTCAAATTGAAGTTTCCTTATTATTTGCATGGCTGTAGACCAAATCCACATTTGCAAGGGTATTATGGGCATTGACCAAAAATTAAGATTTTACTTTTTCACTTTGACTATTTCACTTTATAAGTAGTTAAAATTATATTTAAATGATTTTTAAATATAAGAAATTGTTTCGTTTATTAGTTGATAATGATTTTACCTTCTTACCCTTGGTACTCTAATTAAATATAATCATTTTGTTCGTCTTCTTTCCTTATCAATTTTCCGAACAAATCCAACCACTAACCATAGTAACGTCTTTCGTTTTAATTGAAATTTCCATTTCAGGCATATATTCTGCAACTTTCAATAAATGGTCTATTTTAAAGTCATAAAATCGAATACAAGTAGTTTATTTGTTTCCTTATTAAATGATTTGTTGTTGGATGAGGCCTTGATTTCGTCGTAGGACCGGCCATCTCCTTATCTCCACATTATTCATTTTAATAAATTTGGCTTTCACATAATTCGTTGAGTTTTTAACATAAATCAAATTCCGAAAAGCCATTTAGTAAAGAAACCAAAAAGCCTAAAGTACCATTCATGATCCAAAACTTCAAGTATTTTTTCTTTTTTTGGAAATGTAAACCTTTTATAAAAGGCGTATGCAAAAATAGCAAAGGCAAGAATACACCCGAAAACGGACTCCAAGTAGGAGTCCTAAGAAAAGAAGCAAAAACTACATACCAAACAAAGCAAAACACCTAAACACCCACAAGAAAATCGCCCAAAAGCACCTAGAGATACAACACAACAACTAAATATAGCTCGATGCCGACTCAAAAGAAGCACCATGAAACGAGACCTATCTAGACCAATCAAATTCAGTTCTCAGGCATCTATTGGATATCCAAAGAAGAGAGAGAGAGAGAGAGAGAGAGAGAGAGAGAGAGAGAGAGAGAGAGAGAGAGAGAGAGAGAGATTGAATGCTCGGAAACACATCAACGTCCCGAATCTTTGGTCTTTCTTCCGCATAAGCATGGACGATGTTGTTTCGCTATCTCCAAATAGCCCACATAACAACCAAGCACACATCATGGAAAATCTTATTTCTCCACTTGTTGTTTAAGAATGTTTTTGAACCTACCACCATGTCTTTAATCGATGTAGATGGAGACTGCCATGGAATTTGCCACCACGCAAATGTTTTTATCCAGACACCTACTACTTTCCGACAGTTAACAAGCACATGGGAAAAGTCCTCAATACGAATATTACATTTTCACCCTTATTGCCTCAATTTAAATATCACACTTACGAGATCATTCATCATCTTGTCTCTACTACCTGTAGTTTTGGATCATGAACCTCAAAATGGTACTTTAGGCTTTTTGTTTTCTTACTAAATGGCTTTTCGGAATTTGATTTATGTTAAAAACTCAACGAATTAGGTGAAAGCCAAATATATTAAAATAAATAATGTGAAGATAAGGAAATGGCCGGTAACATATGGCTGCTACCATGAAACTATTTTGTGATAATCAATGGATGCTACCATGAAACATATGGCTGCTAACTTCTCCAGGTTAGATAAGTTTGAAGTGATAAATTTTAGGATATGGCAAAAGAAGAGGCACTTCTTCTTGACTAGCATGAGTGTGGTTTATGTTCTTAGCACACCAATTCCTGATGATGGAGATGATGCAACTGTGGAAGAAATAAGTAAAATGAGCAAATAGGAGAATGATAACTACGTTTGTAGAGGTTTAATCCTTAATGGTATGTCTGGTCCTCTCTTTGATATTTACCAAAATGTTGAATCTACTAAAGAACTATGGGATTCTTAGGAGGCTAAGTATATGGTTGAGGTTGCCTCTAGCAAGAATTTTCTTTTAAGTAATTTTAACAATTACAAAATAATCGATTTCAGACCTGTCATGGAACAATTCAATGAACTTCTTCGTATACCTGGTCAGTTCACACAACACAAGATGAACATAGATGAGGCTATTTCAGTCTTTTGTATCATCGATAAACTTCCCCCTTCTTTGAAAGATTTCAAGCATACCTTGAACTAGTGTTGGAAAAAAGGCTTACAAGGCCGATTAATCACCGCCTAGGCGCTACTAGGTCACCAACCTTTTCAATTTGTGTAAATCAGACAACTATGGTCAGTAGCCGTCAACGAATACCAAACTTGTCAGAAACCTTCAAATCTTGCCAAAAATACCCAAAACTCGTCGTAAACTAGTTTTAATCACTTATACTCGCTGGTTATATCTATTACAAAAGTTTTTGTAAGAAAAAAATCTTGTCAGGTGTTGGGAATTCTGCTAAGAGAGAATTCTGCTGAAGAATCTGCTGAAGAGACAGATTCTGCTGAAGTAGAGATTCAGCATATTATGTTTCTACGGATATAGTTATTCCGTGTTATTTATTAGTTTGTTAGGATATGCATGAGCTATTTTAAGTAGTGATATGCATTTATTTTATATTTTATTATTGTATTAGGGTTCATTGTGTATAAAAGAAACACTAGGCTTTTATTTTATGTACGCTTCTTGAATAAACACTCCAGGAAAAACATTGTGAGAGGAAGCAATAGTGATCCATAGAGGATCATTGTTTTATTAGTAAAACCTTGTTGGTAACTTTGATTGTGTTCTTGATTCAATTATTCCGCTGTGCATATTCAATCATTGTTATCTTATCCTAGATTGGGCTTAAACGATTCTTCACAATTGGCATTAGAGCTCAGGGGCTCGTGAGATCTAGGGTTTATCAAGGTTTTATTGGTGAAGAAAACATATTCGAAAAAGGTATAATTGTTTTTCATAATAGTCGATTTTTAAGGTTTTGCGATCTGTCTGCTTTGTTTCTATATGACGACAAGATACAATAATGGAAAACAGTTTGATTAGTGCATGATGCTAGCTCGTATTTATTATTTATGAATTGTTGGTTAGTGCATGCTTTGATTTACAATTGATTATAGAAGATAACTTCGCACTGAAGTAATGGGACAACAATTCAAAGGTTGCGGATTTAATGATTTTACCTCGTACTATCTATACTACATACTAATGTATCTAGGACTTTTAAAAGAGGAAGTCTTAAAATTTTTAAGACAAAAAACATTTCCCAAATAAAAAATAACAAGCCATTTAGTTACATTGTTAATAAGAAGCCATTTAAGAGACTTTATGAATAACTTTATGGCTAATACAAAAATAAGTAATTGCTTTTAAAGTCATAAAGTCTCTTAGTATTGGTCAAAATACATTTAAAAAAATGTCTGGACCTTAACTACTTTTTAATGTTTACGTTATAATTTCATATATAAAGCCTAACCACAAACCAAACACAAAGAAAAAAAATACTAACTTCTTTTTATCTCCCTTACCCCTCTCGGTCTCTCTTTCTCTGGCTACCCACATTGGTCGGTTGACCGGCCGAGTCGCCACCACTGTAGGTCGATGAAGGTCGATCGGTCGCCACCACATTGCTGCGTTTTTTTTTTTTTTTTTTTTTTTTATTATTATTTTTTTTTTTTATTCTAAGGGGTAATAAGGATGGATTATGTTCTTGTTTTTGAAGTTATAAGGAAGGAAGATATCATTCATGTTTGTGTTTTGTTTTGGGAGGAAGGAGGAATAAGGAGGGTGGCGTGTGTGTTTGGTAAAGGAGTAAGATTAGGGGTATGAGAATTTTTAGGGTAAAGAATCTATGAATATTGGGCATTGTTGTGTGGACTTGGGCTATCATTGGGCTTTTAGCCGAAATATTTGTTATAATTATATGTTGTTGGGTTGTTTTGTACTAAACATAAATGGATTTAAGAAAAGTGTTGTTTTGTACTAAACGTAAATGGATTTAAGAAAAAGTAACAGATCTCATAAAAGGCTTCTTGATACTCCAATGATGATGAGGCGATAGTTGCACCACACAAAGATGCTTAAGCTACTCTTGGTGATACCAATGATCCTTTCACTTTTATTTCAATGTCTAAAGATTTTGCGGATAAAGATGTTGCAGCTAATGATGCATATTAATAGTTGGCATTTTTGTGTTTATGTAAATTACATATTTTGTATTGACGTTTATCTTTAATTTATGTATTAAAGATGCTACTTCTGCTACCCTCTTTAATTTGAACCTTATGTTTATTTGGATGTAAAATAATTTGCATTATTATGGTTTATAGTTATTTTAATAAAAATTTACCATTATTTCGTAAAGTTATTGTTAGAAAAAACTTATAAATGAACAACATTTACTCACCACAAATTATAGCTACCGGGTACCCGTCGCCGCATTGCGCGGGTACCTTGCTAGTAATTAATAGTGGGTCAATGGTATTTGTTAACCAAGGTCGGTGTTTGTTTATATTCTCGAACTGAATTTATAATTGCTGCTGTACGTGTCGGTTTTTACAAGATTATGGTGCAATAAAGTTTCTAACCTCGTACTGGATTATTAAATTCGTGAATTGAATATTGCAAGTGGGATTGTCGCGTACTTGGTTTCATCGTGGGTATGGTTTGTCGTTTTCTCATTTATTTGTGGATTGTGAATTGGGTTGAATGTTTAGTGGGTCAGTAGCTTTTATATTGAAGATTTCATTGGTTGAGAATTAAGGAGTTTGCTACAATACCTCACTGATTTGTCGTTTTCTTTGCACATGGTTCGGTGGTAATTAAAGTTTGTGGGTAAAAGAAAAGACTTATCTGATTGGTTATTCATTAGTTGTAGCTTTCATGATTTTGAGGGTTTTTTTTTCGGTTGTTGTACTGATCTTCACATGGAGTAGCAGGTCTGTCGTATTCTATATAAAGGGATTCATAAATTGATGATACTCTTAGTGTGTACTTGTATTTTTTGTTTCTGCTGAAGCTTTGTGATTCTGCTGAAGCTAAGTGACAGTTTTTGCAACAGTTTGTGAGTTTTGGTATACTTGTTTCTGCTACTCGTTTGTAAAATGGCAGAATTTGATAATGAAAGGGATGATGTAATATTTCCTTATTTGATGGATGATGATTACGAGGTCTGGGCTAAAAAGATGGAACACTGCTCACGAATAATGATATGAATACCTGGAAGCTGATTCAAAATGGCAACAGCTTGAAAAGGATTGGAATAGATAGAGATGAAAACTACATCATACTTCCTCCAACAACTGTTGATGAAACACTAGCTGTTCACAGAGAGTCAAAGGCAAGAACTACCTTGCTTAAATCTATTCCTGCTGATCATGTAGCGGATTTCCATTATATGGATGATGCAAGTGAGATATGGAATGCAATCAAAGCAAGGTATGGTGGAAAGGCGGAATCCAAGAAGATGAGAAAGGAAGCTTGCACTATATCCAAGACAGAAGAATTTGCACTTATGGGCATCTCTCAGGTACCTAATTGTGTTTTTGGTTGTAGTGTAAGATATAATGAACTTAAACAAGAGTATGATGAATTGAAACCCAAATATAATGAGTGTTATATAGAAGTTGAAGCTTATAAAAAGGCTTTAAAAACTTTAGAAAGACAAAAGGTATGGTTTCAAAAGAATCAGCTTAAATATGAAGAAAAGATAAGAGTCTTAGAAAGTGACTTAGAATGTGCTAAGATTGATTTAAGGCGTACTGAGAAAGAAAAAGCTGATGTTGTTTCAGAAAATCTAGTGCTGAAAGAGAAACTAGATAAAGATAGCTAGAAATAAACAATGGTTAATATCAGGTGATAATCTAGCTACTGTACTTTATGGTAGTCAGGCTGTGAACTCTGGAATAGGTTTAGGTTTTTAAAATTATGTTGGTTTAGAAGCTAGGAATGACCTAGGTAAATCTACACCAGTAGGATTAGCTAACTATGTAAAAGAAGATAATTTACATGCTGTACCTGGACCTATTAGAGGAGAACACATGCCCACTGACCTGTCCATAACTGTTGACTTTGATGGATCACACCATCTTTATGGCAAAAAGTCAAGTGACTTGCCAGACCCTGATTCCAAATCTACTGACTTTGTCTCTTGTTCTAACAATGACAAGTCCTCTGACCAAGGGTCTACTACATATACCAGTTGTGATTCAAGTGAAAAGTCTGACTCACCTAGGCAGTCACTCAAGACCACACCCAAGTCCAAAGTAACTGATAATGAACCCAAAACAAAAATAGTGACTTATTCTGTTAAACACAATTTTGTTTCTAGTTCTGTCTCTGATAGGTTTGTGTGTAATAAACAAAGTTGTGTTAAGGATAAGCCTTTTAAGAAGAAAACTTGTTTTGTGTGTGGTAGTAAGTCTCATCTCATTAAAGACTGTGATTATCATGAGAATAGGATCGGTGTTTCCAATAGACAGCAGACCTCTAGACCCAAACGGAATAATGTTGCTAGTATTCCTCCATTTGTCCCACAAGCACATGTGAAAACCAGCAGACCCAATCCTGCTGATAAATCATTTTCTGCTGATAAGTCAGTTCCTGCTGGTAAGCCAGTTTCTGCTGGTAGACCTTTTCCATCCGGTTGGAAAAGACATGTTGCTAGACCATTTTATAGACCTACTAGCACTTACTTTCATAATGGTTTTTGGCCTGGTTATTTTGACCCAATGTATATGGGGTGGGGGACAAGATGGGATACTGGTGTTAAGCCCTCAACAGGTTGTTCTTGGACAAATAAAAGAAAAAGTTCATTATGGGTACCTAAGAACAATAGTATTTGTCAGGTGCACTGATTAAGAGGAGGCATAAGCCTAAGAGGAGGCTTATTGTTGTATTCTTTGTATACTAACCATTTTTGCAATTGTTGGATCCTCATAAGCCTAAGGGGAGGCTTAGTGCTTCTGCTGGCACTACATTTTTCTTTGGTTTCTGCTGCTGATTGATGGAATATTTTATATATTTCATATATTTTTTTTCTCTTTCTTTTATTAGATAAAATAAATAAATAAATAATAAAATAATAATAATAATAATAATAATAATAATAATAATAATAGTTAATTAAAAAAAAAAAGGTGTGTATAGTTTTTGTTTTATCTTGTTTGCAGGTACTTGTAGTGGTTAATTACCACACAAATGGTTCTCAACTCACCATGTCTTACTGACACAAGAGTTGGCTAGCCCACAAGATTATGGCTTGTGGTAAAGGCTGTGAAAATCCATAAATGGTAATCAACTCACCATGATGATGACGGCATTCCATCAAAGAGTTGGCTAGTCCAAAAGCAAACGGTTTTTGGTAAAGACACATCAATTCCGTTGATAGCTGTAATTGTTTGCTTAAAATCATAGGGTACTCAACTCACCCATGCTTCATTGCTGAGAGTTGAAATGGTCATCAATTCACCATGGTTGTTGCCCTATTGGGTAACCAAAGGATTGGCTAGTCCTGAGCAAACGGCTACAGGTAAAGACATCTCAAATCCGTTTATGGCTGTGATGATTTGCCAAAAATCATTAGGGTATTTCAACACACCGATGATTCACATTCTAAGTGTTGAACTGGTCACTAGTTCACCAGGGGTGATGTCATGATTCCACCAAAGGACTAGCTAGCCCAAGAGTGAGTAGCTACTTGGTAAAGGCTTATCAAATCTACTCTTGTTGATGATGGTTCTGTTGCTACTCATACTTAGGAGTTGCTTATGGTACCTTGTTCTTCAAAGATGGTTTCTAGTTGCTGCTATAGAAGTTGCTGCTAGTTCTCATATTCTGCTGCACACTTATTATGTTACAATCCTCAAGCTTCATATGTTCAAAGATTTATCCAGGAATCTTGAAGTTAACACAGTCAACATCAAGATTAGGGGAGGATTGTTGGGAATTCTGCTAAGAGAGAATTCTGCTGATGGATTCTGCTGAAGAGACAGATTCTGCTAAAGAAGTGAATCTGCTGAAGTAGAGATTCAACATATTATGTTTCAACGGATATAGTTATTCCGTGTTATTTATTAGTTTGTTAGGATATGCATGAGCTATTTTAAGTAGTGATATGCATTTATTTTATATTTTATTATTGTATTAGGGTTCCTTGTGTATAAAAGGAACACTAGGCTTTTATTTTATGTACGCTTCTTGAATAAACACTCAAGGAAAAACATTGTGAGAGGAAGCAATAGTGATCCATAGAGGATCATTGTTTTATTAGTAAAACCTTGTTGGTAACTTTGATTGTGTTCTTGATTTAATTATTCCGCTGTGCATATTCAATCATTGTTATCTTATCCTAGATTGGGCTCAAACGATTCTTCACAATTATTAGGGGTTGCTCAATTAAGGTTCTGCCTCAATTGGTATTTTTAGACAACTCCCAGTGAACCAAAACATCTCTAATTGCCTCAGGCCAATCATCAGGGGATCCTTCTTTGATAAATGAAGCATCAGAAGCATTCACATCTATCAGTCTTTGTGCTGAATGTGAAGGTCTGACTTTAGCCATTCTCTTAGCTCTTCTTCCAGGAACATAAATTGCATCATGAGGTAAAGAAGATTCAGCAGGAACTTCAGCTTCAGTAGATACACCTTCTGCAGCATCAGTTTCCACTGATGGATTATCCAATTGTTCATCAGTAGAATCCTGAGAAGAATCAGGTGCAGCAGATGCATATTGTTCATCCATAGCCTTCCTCATCTGTTTAGCTCTAGCAGCTTGAAGCTCTACTTCTCTTTCCTTAATCTCATGAAATCATGCCATTTCAGCTTGTTGTTCATCATCTAACTTCTTAGCAGCCTCTTAACCCAACCTTTCTGATGAGGCGAAAAATGATCCGTTTGTAGGGGGTCATTTAAGCCCGAATTCGAATTTATTTGATCAAATATTGCCCTAAATCATT
Source organism: Artemisia argyi (assembly GCA_030686995.1). NCBI lineage: Eukaryota > Viridiplantae > Streptophyta > Magnoliopsida > Asterales > Asteraceae > Artemisia > Artemisia argyi. Next base: position 140,673,117 of record CM060679.1, on the reverse strand, counting down.
CCTTTTGTGATTTTAGGTACTTTGGGAGAGAAATCTGGAAAAGGAAGCAATTCGGACGTTTTTGGAGCATAAAAGTGAAGAAAACGCCAAAGTCTTAATTTTCCATGCTGGGAACAGTAGGTGACGGCGTCAAGAGCAAATTTCATGAATTTCCATGACTACCCAGAACAGATTTGACGGCGTCACGTGGGAAGGGCGTCAAGAGTAAAAGAGTCATGACGGCCTGGAAGTATATAAGTCTTGACGGCGTCAGAAGTAGATCTAGGCAGTCCGAGGATTGTTTTGGCGGCGAGGTGACGGCGTCACAAGATTACTCTTGACGCCGTCAAACCTATTTTTCTATATATAGTTTTCTAATTTTTCACATTTAAAGAGAGAAGTTTTGGGGAGAAACCCTAAGTACGATTTTGGTGTAACTTTACAGGTTTTTCAAGGGTTCCAACCCCTTGATACCTTGCATGATTAATCAAGATAAGTGTTCTTCTAATTCAATCAATATGTATATGTGTTGGTTGTCTATATCATGTTCTTGTCTTAATTCTATCATGCTAGGCTAGATCTCTTTTGTGTTTGCTTAGATCTAATGAAACCTAGATGTTGATTATGTGTTGATTACTTGTTTATTCTTGTCTTGGATGAATGATTTATATGTTAGGCTTAAGAAAACTGGCAGATCTCCAATTGGTAACATGCTTTAACGTCTTAAGAAACATGAACCAACGCGCACTAGGTCTTTATTGGTTGTATTTAATGCATGAGCCACTGTTTACAATCCCTATAGTTGTGCTGGGCATGGTGTAGGAGGAGATAAGAGCTCATAGAATTGGGGAGTTATGTGTGCCACCCCATGAATGGTATTAAGGAATACGATCCGTCATCCATGCAATTATAACAAGTAATTAACGTGTAAAAGATATCTAGGGAGTAGTGAAATCTAAGTAAACACATTTTCTCCAATTACTGCTCACAACCTTAGTATAAATTAGTTTATTTTCATTTTTAGTATTTTATTTTGATTGCATCTTAGTATTGGGTTAGTTGAATAGCAACTAATTCCGCCCACTCTTCCAAAACCCGAGATTTTTACTTGCTTTCTAAAAAATATAAAAACACAAAAATAATCATCCCTCACCTTTAGAACTAGTATTTAGGCTTTCTAATCCTAGCGACACTATTCCTAAGCTGAACGATCAATCCCCCGGTACTTGTCACTATACTATACTACAACGATCAGGTACACTGCCTGGTGGGGGTTGTAAGCTTCTCGAGATCCCTCGAGAGGTAAAACCTGTTGCGATTCCCACGCATCAAGTTTTTAGCGTCGCAGCCCGGGGAATAGTTATTGTCTAAGTTAGAATTTGATTTTTATTAGGTTTACTCATTAGATTCCGTTTTAGTGAGATTTTTATTTTCTTTTTATTAGCTTTCTTGTAGTCTATCTTTTTCTTTATGCCCTTTGTTTGTGAAACCATATTCATTTGTCTCCATGGCGGATGAAATTCCATTTAGATCATTAACTATAGAGGAACAATTAGTTTACTCGGATAGATTTGCCTCCTGTTGTTCCAATGAATTTTTAAGTGATCTTACATATATACAAGAGGAGATGGGTGTAAAGTTAGATGGGTTTGATGAATTTTATGCATGTGTGTTTTCTATTAGACGATCATTATTAGGATCAATTCCTTTTAGTGAGACCCTTTGGATGAATTTTGAGAAAAGCTTCCTAACCATAACCCATAAGTTCAACGAATTGGTGGATTTGTATGAGCGAGATGACCTAGTTTCTAAGAACATGAACTTAGAATCAAACCAAGATTATGATATGGTTAGTGTTGAACTACCTAGTTGCATGAGCGGGATAGATTTCACCAAAACATACGACACACATGAGGTTAGAGTTGAGCCACCTAGTTGCATGTCATGGTTAGGCACTACCATAATACAAGATGAACACATAGGTGATATTGATGTGATGGAAGAGATAGTAGAAAACCCAAGCCCACTAAGTACCCCACAAGTCCTAGCATCATTTGAGGCATACACACCGCCCGTGACTTACCCGGAAAAAGTAGAAGAAACTTTAGGAATTCCTATGGAGTTAGAACCCTTGGACCAGGCACCATTAGAGGATATAGGTTTGAATACTTGTAGTGATAACCTTACTCCTAGTTCTAGGGAATTTCCTAATGTTGATGAACCGGAACCTCAACCTTTACACAACTTTCCATCCTTAGATATACATCTAGGAGACAAAAGAGGAACCGACCCACCCATCAACCAATATTATCCGGGTAGTTTTAGGATGAAGGAAGCCATTCACTCACCCCATTCACCTCACGTGGCATATTCACACCCTAAGGGTGTGTATCGCTACTTTCACCCACACTTAATCCTAAGTGTAGGGAGAACCTCCCCTATTTCCGTTAAATAAGGGTAGAGTCAGGCTCGTGACTCGAACAAAAACAAGCGCTTCTTGGGAGGCAACCCATGTTTTGTGTGATTTTATTTGTTTGTATGTTATTTGCTTCCGTATGCATTCTTTATTTTTATTGTTGGTAGATCATGTTTCTAAACTAAAAAGTGGAAGTACTTTACTTTGTTGTTTTGGCCTAGTCTTAACTCCACCTAAAGGTATTTTTGCAAAAGATAAGTGTAAGGGGAAACCCCAAATATGTTTTTAAGAAACAAACCTATCATGATTCTCCACAATATTAAATGAACATGTATATTCGTGTTTGTTAGATTCAAATGCTTGTATTGAGTCATAATGAAGTTTTGCAGGATTTTCCAGGAAGTAGGACCAAGTTTTTCCAGAAATTTTCCGGAAACTTAACATAAGAATTTCTGCAGGTCAATTCTGACGGCGTCAGGAGTTTACTCTTGACGGCGTCAGGAGTTAAAATCTGGAAATTTTACCGGTTTTGTTTTTCTAACTGAGTCTTATGGTTTTTGTGAATTATTAAGTTTTATAATCTCCAGGAGATCTGCAAACTTCATTCCACAAGCATTATATCTTATCTTGTTTTCTAGGATTTAGTAACTTATATAGGATGCCGCCAATTTTACGCGAGGTTGTCTTGTCTATTTTGTCAGGTTTTACAGGTTATGTATGACAAGAAGATGATTTATATTCTGGAAGGGAAGCTTTGATTGTTCATTTTCTTGGAAGAAGATTTAACCTGGCCATCCTATTATCCATACCGAGCGAATCAGGGGAATATTTGATTTCATTCTCTTTACTTTTTCACTTTTACATTCTTTACTTGAACATTGGGGACAATGTTCATCTTAAGTGTAAGGGGAGGGTAAAAAGATGATACCTTACATATGCACTTTCGCTTGAATTTGTTTTGTTTAATGGTAGATGTGTAATAAAACTATGAGAAATACTTGTTAGTGCAATTTTAGCGCCAAATTTAAAATTTTTTACAACATTTAGGAGTGAAACTTTAGCCATAGCAAGCGTCTCATGGATAGGAGATTGTATGACTAGCACATAACCGTATATTCAGAAAAATTTTCCACCCAAATATGTGAGGTTCGCCTTTAGATTTGATAGGAAAAGCATTTACTATTAGTGCTTATGAGTGTACCGGTAGCATTTAGATTCTAGAACTTGCGTTAGTGATGCATCCCGAGGCCGCTAGTGAGACTACATTCGTGTAGTAGGATTTACTACATGATAAGAGGCATTAGGATCACCCTTGTGTTAAACCCGTATTATAATTACTTGACCATTTAAGTCATATTGTTTGGCTAGTTAAGTCAACTAATTTTTCCCACACCCTTAGCGTTGTACTCATTTTTAGTACACGAAACCCCTAGTACACCCCTCCGAGCCTATCTTTTCGTTTCTAACTTTAAGCATTTTACTTAAAGGAAGAATTTGTTACACCCCACTTAAATGTACAACCAAATCGCCTTAGCCTTCCGTGTATGCGCTCATTTTTAGTGCATTATTGTTATTTGTTAAACCCTAAGTTAACTTTCTAATTGATTACATGGTTGCTAAGTCGAGTCATATCCTTGTACATATTGTTTTGGAACGATTGGGACTCATGGGTAAGTACTTATTTATAGAGTAATGGGGAAGAACATCACTTATTACCCCCATATGTACGTTAATCTTAAAAGTGCTCCAAGTGTTTTGATTTTCTTAATTCGAGTCATTAGATTAGTTGATTGTAAAGTATGTAAAAATTCAAGTGTAAGGGGAATTCTCATCCCCTATGATGTATTATTTTGGATGGTAGGGTAAGAGTGTATGAAAAAAAATAGAAAAGAGAAAAAAACATACGGACTACCATCCCTTTTCATTCTATGTTCATTTTATGTTTTTGTTATTTTTCATTTATTAGCTTAAGTCGAGTCTAGTCTTGGCTTAGCAATGCCACATTGTACATGTAATTAACCAAGATTGTTAACTCGCCACCAGTAAAACTTCCTTTATCTAACAAAACCGTGTATTTCATATCCCTACACCTAACGTTACAACCCTTTAAAAGACCTCTTTGATAGTTTATCCTAGGTGCTTACGCCATGTGGTGGAGGTTTGATCCTTTCCCAAGCCTATGGTAATCTATTTTGCTATGACAGGTAGTGAGAGATATCTTCCATTTCCATATTGTAATTTACACTTTTTTACACCCGAGAGATGTGAGTATCTAAACACTATTTGTGAGGTGCTTGTGTATGACCTCCGTGCTTGTCTATTGGTCTTTAGTGGAACGATTATTTGTTGTAATTACTTTTATATTAGTGTTAAATGACCCCTAACTTGTATTTTGATTAGAATAAAAACGCATTTGCTTGAGGACAAGCAAATCTCAAGTGTAAGGGTATATGATGAGGCGAAAAATGATCCGTTTTTAGGGGGTCATTTAAGCCCGAATTCGAATTTATTTGATCAAATATTGCCCTAAATCGTTCCTTTTGTGATTTTAGGTACTTTGGGAGAGAAATCTGGAAAAGGAAGCAATTCGGACGTTTTTGGAGCATAAAAGTAAAGAAAACGCCAAAGTCTTAATTTTCCATGCTGGGAAGAGTAGGTGACGGCGTCAAGAGCAACACCTTGACGGCGTCAAGAGCAAATTTCATGAATTTCCATGACTACCCAGAACAGATTTGACGGCGTCACGTGGGAAGGGCGTCAAGAGTAAAAGAGTCATGACGGCCTGGAAGTATATAAGTCTTGACGGCGTCAGAAGTAGATCTAGGCAGTCCGAGGATTGTTTTGGCGGCGAGGTGACGGCGTCACAAGATTACTCTTGACGCCATCAAACCTATTTTTCTATATATAGTTTTCTAATTTTTCACATTTAAAGAGAGAAGTTTTGGGGAGAAACCCTAAGTACGATTTTGGTGTAACTTTGCAGGTTTTTCAAGGGTTCCAACCCCTTGATACCTTGCATGATTAATCAAGATAAGTGTTCTTCTAATTCAATCAATATGTCTATGTGTTGGTTGTCTATATCATGTTCTTGTCTTAATTCTATCATGCTAGGCTAGATCTCTTTTGTGTTTGCTTAGATCTAATGAAACCTAGATGTTGATTATGTGTTGATTACTTGTTTATTCTTGTCTTGGATGAATGATTTATATGTTAGGCTTAAGAAAACTGGCAGATCTCCAATTGGTAACATGCTTTAACGTCTTAAGAAACATGAACCAACGCGCACTAGGTCTTTATTGGTTGTGTTTAATGCATGAGCCACTGTTTACAATCCCTATAGTTGTGCTGGGCATGGTGTAGGAGGAGATAAGAGCTCATAGAATTGGGGAGTTATGTGTGCCACCCCATGAATGGTATTAAGGAATACGATCCGTCATCCATGCAATTATAACAAGTAATTAACGTGTAAAAGATATCTAGGGAGTAGTGAAATCTAAGTAAACACATTTTCTCCAATTACTGCTCACAACCTTAGTATAAATTAGTTTATTTTCATTTTTAGTATTTTATTTTGATTGCATCTTAGTATTGGGTTAGTTGAATAGCAACTAATTCCGCCCACTCTTCCAAAACCCGAGATTTTTACTTGCTTTCTAAAAAATATAAAAACACAAAAATAATCATCCCTCACCTTTAGAACTAGTATTTAGGCTTTCTAATCCTAGCGACACTATTCCTAAGCTGAACGATCAATCCCCCGGTACTTGTCACTATACTATACTACAACGATCAGGTATACTGCCTGGTGGGGGTTGTAAGCTTCTCGAGATCCCTCGAGAGGTAAAACCTGTTGCGATTCCCATGCATCACTTTCCTCCTCCATTTGTTTCTTGGTTCTCTTTCTAGATGGAGGATCTTCTGCTATCACTTTAGCTTTACCATTATCAATACTAGATGAAGCAGCAACAAGTGGTACATCAGCAGAAGTGGCAGGTAAAGATACTTTATCAACAACAGGAATATCAATATGAACAGAAGAACCAACATCAGCAAGAATGGTAGGAACAATCTTAGGAGCACCCATTCCATCTTTGTCACACCTAGACTTAATTCTATTATACATATGAACCAACTTTTCTTCTGAAAGTGCCCACACTTGTTTCCTAGTCCAAGCATTGTTATATAAAGCACTGCTTTGAATTTTCACATAGGTTCTCATCTAGTCCCTTTGTTGTGCTTGAGTCATGGGTTTATCTCTTTTTGCTTTGGCTCTTTGCTCATCTGCTTCTTTCTTCCTCAACTTCATCTTTTTCACAATTTCAGAAACCCAGTCCTTTTTATCCACCTCATTGCCAAGAATTTCTGCAGCTAAGTCTGGAGCAGCAATCACTTGTTCTCCAATATGCTGCCAGTCTGACTCATCAAAATTTTGAACAGCAGCATCCAATTCTCTCTGTCTTTCAATAGGCAAGGTAGAAATGTATCTTTGTGTAGCAGACTGATATTCTGAATCAAATTTGGCTTGCTCTGCCTCAGCCATCTCTGAACTCCTTTTATAATCTTCCCATTCTTTCAAGAGTCTTTCTTGTTCAACTCTTTCTTCATCTGTAATAATCTCATCCTCACAAACTTCAACCCCTTCAGCAAAATAATCATGAGAAATATCCAAATCTTCTATAGTATCAGCATTTAACTTTTGAATATCTGAATCAAGTAGATTTTCAGTAGATCCTTGAGGCTTGAGGGTTTCAGTGATGTCATCAGGAGAAACTTGCTTAAGAACAGATGAATCATGAACAGGGGAATTCAAATACTCTTTTCCTGCTACAAAGAATGTATCTACTGATGCATGAACCCCATCAGTAGTCTTGTCAGCAGCAATGGTACTAGATGGCTGCTTCTCCTGAAGAGTATCAGCAGCTTCTGCCATAAGAATGTCATCACCACTTGACACCTTAGAAGATTCAGCAGCTTTCTTTGCCAAATATTGTCTTCTACTTCTTCTGCTGAAATGAATTGTTAGCTTAGGTTGAGATACTTCAGCAGCTTTGGGAGAAGTAACATGTGACTGTCTAGCAACTTCAGCCAAAATTTCAAGAGAGTTCAAATTTCCCTCCTGAGGCACTTCAGCAGTCTCCAGTATCACCTTACTTTTCTTCTGCTGAGTCAATTGTGCCTCCAAATCCTGAACTTTTCTTTTTAGCATCTCAATCTCACTACCAAGAGTAGACTTAGTATCAGCAAGTTCCTTTTTGAGATCATCAGTCTTTCTCATATACCTGCAGAGCAAATCATATACAGAAGTGAGAGTAACAGGGTCCTCTGCTCCACCAACAGATTGCTCAGTGGTGAATGGAGCTTCATTGGACCTAGCAGGAGAAATAGACATGTATACAATATTGGGAGAGCCTTCATCAACTGGCTCTCTCACTGGACTATGTGTAGGTAATCTAGTGATCTCAGGCTCAAGAGACTGAATTGTATCTTCAATCTCAGGAGTTTGCTCAATAGGAGCAACCTGAGAAGGTGAATTAACAGGACTAGGTGACATATGGGCAAGGGAAGGTGGTGGTCGGTCAGAAGAAACAGGTAAAGGTTAAGCAGTTGTATCTGGCTCTTCCTCATTTACCACTGAAGGATTACCATCAGCAGCAACACCAGAAGATGATGGATTACCATCATCAGCAGCATTTTGAGTAGGCAAATTGCCAACATCATCACCCTCAACTACATCATCATTGCCATGTGGCAACATAGCATCTAACAGAGGGCGATGTTCCCCATTATAGTTTGTTTTTATTGAGGCAAACAACTTAGAACCAAGACTCTTAATAGGCACATGAATCCTATCTTCAGTGGTAATTATTTGTAAAAACCTAGGGTACATTAAGAACTTATGCTGTTGTTTCTCAATATTTTCTAGCATATTTTCAAAAATGAACTTTGAGAAATTATAAGTTAGACCCTTAGAGAGACAGACAATACCACAACCCAATTGTAGAGAGAATTGATCCCATCCACCACACTTGTTGCTTATACATTGGAGCAGCAAATGCACCAAATACCTCCACTTGGGACAAAACTGATTCTTCTACCACTTAGTTGTGTCAGTGCTTTGATATCCTGCTTCCCTTAGCCCAGCAAGTATCTTTGCAGTGTTGGAGTGGTAAACATCATTCTCATCTTCCAACTGAAGCTTTGTCCTGATCAAACCTTCTGTCACCACATACTCAACACCTTCAATTTTAGCTACAATCTCTGTGTCAGATCTCTTCCTAGCAGATGCCCAAAATTGCTTCACCATTGATTCATATATCACATTGGGACAGTGTGTCAAAACATAATGAATCTTTGAACGCTGTAGAAACTCCACCATTAAATCAAACTCTTCATGACCCTTAGCCTTGTTCAAAATAGCATACTTGTTATGATCTTTCTTCAATTGAAGTTGTGCCATTTGAATGATTTTGCGTGAGACGGTTATGAATTACTAAAAGAATGATGGGTTTAAATGGAGTGATAAGAGAATAATTTAGTTTAGGAAGAGATATGCGAAGTAGGTTGTAATTGGAAGTTCCCCAATCGTGGTCAAAATTATCGGAACTAACTGTTGACCAAGTCTGACGTGTAATGTGAAATCCTCCAAATTCAAAATTACCCTTCAGCAAAATCTGCTGATGAATGGTCAATCAGCAGAAACCAAGCAAGAGTAAAAATATCTTCGATGATCTTGATTTTTACTGTGCCACCCAACTCGCATTAATTATCATAACGCCTAAACTTTGCTTATTTAGTAACCCCAAATTACACTTCTCAGATATCAAATTAACCCCAAATTATCTCAAAACCCTAATTTCTCAATTATCCCTAATTCATCCTCATATAATGTCTCCCAAGCCCGAAATTATAGACTTAACCTCCTCCTCTTCTTCCTCATCCGATGATCTTCCACCATATCCATCAGAAATAGATGATTCTGATTATGCACGTGAATTGGAAAGGCGAAGGAATGCCTTGGAGAAGGGGGAAGCAAGTAATGCCCCCATTCCTGCTGAGAGACAATATGTCTCTCCCTTCATTTTCACATCTGATGAAGACTCTTCAGAGGATGAAGACGAAGATCCCTCATTTCTTCCTCCTTCCACACCAGAGAGACCCCAACCAAGGCCTAGGAAGAGAAATCCATCTCTTCTAACATCACGGGGTGTGGTGTTGGGTCTTCCTGCTCCAGGACCTGGTTCTTCATACCATGGATGCAGGGGAAAGGGCAAGAAGACAGATGTCGTGGGTAAGGGGAAAAGGGAAAATGGTGTAGGTGATGATGGGATGTTGCCAAGAACCAAAGTTATAAACCTTGGTTCTTGAGCATCTTCATCGTCGTTTTCATCATTCTTCCTCCTCTTCTTTTTCCATTTTCACCTTCAGCTTCTTCATCATACTGGTTATGCATCAATCAGTCTTTTGTAATAGATGATAGAAGCTTGAGTAATTAGACTAGACTTGTATAGGGTTGCATCTTGTAATTTCATTTGAAGTTGTTTGTAAGCTGCAATATGTTCTTAGAATGAATGAAAAACAAATCATTTGCTAATTTTGATCTCTTTATATCTTTAATCAGTAGAAATCAATCTCAGCATCCATTAGACTTCAGAAGAAACAAATCTCAGCATCCATATTAACATATCATGGTGAAAATCAGCAACAACTTGCAATGGCATCTTGCAAAATAGACACAGACTAGCAAACAAACCAAACAAGCTTGCAATACATTAGTTGGTTAGTGTTAAAAACTCAAAAAGTATACAAATTATACAAAGTTTACAATCACAATCCTCCCCTGAGGCATATGACTCCCCTGAGGCTTATGCCTCCCCTCAAACTTTGCATTCAAGGGTTAAGCATACCAATATGAACCACTAAATGTTGAAACCTTGGTCCATCAAAAGCTTTAGTTAACAAATCTGCCACATTATCATCTGTGCGAATTTTGACCACTTTAATTAAATGTTTCTCATAAGCATCCCTGATAAAGTGGTGCCTGATTTCAATATGTTTGGTTCTATTATGAAAAACTGGATTTTTAACAATGCAAATGGTACTTTGATTGTCAATGAAAATGATGGTATTCATGAAATTATACCCATAATCCAGCAATTGATTCTGAATCCATAGAACCTGTCCACAACAATTGGCAGCAGCAACATACTCTGCTTCAGTAGTAGAGGTAGCAACAATGAAATTATACTAATGAAATAGTAAATGAAGCACAAATAATCACTTAAGCACGTATTTCAAATAAGGCAACTAGAAACGTAACGTAAAATCGAAAACGTAAGCTTAAACGCGAAATAAACGTTACCGTACGAAATAAAACGCGACTTTTAAGCTACACTACTCCTACGGACTTTGAAATAATTTTAAAAAGTTAAAAATGATAAAAGAAAATTTTGAGAAAAAGAAAAATATTTTTTTGGCTTTTCATTAATTTTCTATGATTTATTTTTCTAATTATTGAATTAAAAAGTAATTAAAAATAAAGGAAATTATAAAAATAAATGGGAAAAATATAAAATCTATTCTTGAAAATCTAAAATATAATAAAAGAATTATCTAAAATATTTTTGTATCTTTAAAAGCTTTTTCTGATTTTTTTTATTGATTTTTGAACATTAAGAAGGATTTAAAAATGATTATTAATGAAGGAAAATTAAGAAAAATACTAATCAACTTGGGAAAATTTGAAAAAATTCTGGAAAATCTAAAATATTATTCTAATACTAGGGAAAATAAGAAAGTTTAAATAAGCCCACTAATAAGCAGTTTGGACACAATAAGCAGTTTGAATAAGCACTTAGAATAAGCACTTCTACATAAAATCGCACCAAAAGCTTAGGGAATGTGAAATGGACCTAAACAAACTTAATGCAGCTCAAAAATCTCAAATAAGCCTTGCCCATAAGCCAGAAAGCTCAGCCGCATGTCCTATGTTACTAAAGCAAAAAGTGTGTAAACCTTCAACTTGCAGGCACAAATAAGCAGTCTAAATAAGCTCTAATCTAGAATATGAAGGGGGCAAAAGCTAGTTTACCAAGTGGAGAACCTAAAAATACCAAAAGCCCTAATTCTAACTAACCAATTGACCTCTAATTTAGTGCTAGATCAGCTGATGAAAAATGGTTTGACAAGAAATTGTGCAGCAGATTTTGACTTTTAAATTCCACTCAAACTTGACTAATGAGAACTTTAAAGACCTAGATCATCTATAATATGTTGTATGATATTAACTAAACACTTAAAGCACAAGTACAAACACAAAATGCAAGGAACCTAGCAAGTAGCAACAACAGATATACCTATATGAAGGCAGAATTCAAATGGTGAACTAATTTTGACTTTTTATTAAACTACCTATCTATATTAAGCCCTATCTGATCTATCTTAACCAATTGGAGACTAGATGTGCAAAGAGACAACAATTTAACTACTAGAATCTCATAATAAAAGTAGATCCAAACACTGTAACAATTGGCAATTTCAGGTTAATTACTATTCCCGGAAAAATTCACTATTAACATTTACTATTCATTTTACTATTCATTTTACTATTCATTTTTCCCAAAACTTTCCCGAAAGTTGATTTTTATTTGATATTCTCGAGTGATAAATCATTTCCATGGCAAATTAAATGTTTGACATCCGTCAGATCATTTTCGTGAAAGTTATTAAGGAATTACATGGAATTACACGTTTTAGGGTAAAACGTCAATCAGAAATTCTACGCACAACGAAATTCAACCCCGTCAGGTGACCCCACATCAGAAAAATGTTTGACACACTCATGATTTATTTGAGAATTAATCGTGACTGAGAAAAACATGACCAAAGACTTCCCGGCAGGTCACCCATGCCTGTACTACTCTCGCATGAGCACGCTTAACCGTATGGGCGATTAACCGTTAGACCACAAAACGCGTTTCTAAGACGATTTGAGTTTTCAACTTATTAGAAAAAGTCAACATATTTTTCCCTCCTCCATTGACCAAAAATCATCCCTTGATGTTATAAGTCATTTCGTGATTTTTAGGCTTACGGTTTGATGTCTAAAAGACATTTAATACCAACCGACACTAGACTGAGCCCAGTCTAGACATTATAAGTCATTTTAAATCATTTTTATCACATTAGAAAAGTAACATTTTACTTTTCTCAATTTTACGCAATATTCGTACGTTTTACGTATTACGCGTTTTAGACCCGTGTTTCCAGTTTTTAGCAGGGTTTTAGCACCCGATAGATCCTACCACTCATTTAATATTTTATTATGGACTATATGGACATGTTTAACAATACTTTCAAATTCCATAATTTTACGACACCCGGTTTTACGTTTTGAGGCTTAATCATTTACGATTGGCATTTCCCGGAGTCAAAACTCATCTAGTAACTTGGATAATATCATCCAAGGCACACCTCACCCCCCCTTATCCATGTGAACCGCCCTAGGAGGGGGGATTCACACTATGTGGCTCAATTTCATGAATTTACCCTTAAATCAACACTTATTTACAACTTGGTCACCAAGTTTTAGTAATTTCCTAGCACTTTCCTAACCTCCTCATTTTGGGACTATAAATACTCCCTTCCTCCCCTTCCCTTTGCCGTGGATATCACACACACAAACCACACCATCCTTTGCTCATTTCCTTCTAGTTTCATGCATGGTTCAAGTGATTCTTCAAGATAGAAACCCTAGCTAGATTATCATTCACCAAAACTCTTCCAATCCCTAATATACTTGGTGATTTCTCTTGAGTTTGAATCCACTCAAGTCACCTAAACCTTCATCATCCATCTTTCAAGAATACCAAGGGTAGAAAGATTGCATGAAGAGAAGTGGGTTGAAGCAAGTCTATCAAAGTCCTATCCTTACATGTTAACTTCCTTTCATCTTTGAAAGCCAAAAGTTGTGACCCAAACCCTAACTTGATTCTTGTTAAATAATCATGTTCATGTTATTTACATGTTATTCTTGCTATATTATGTCTTGTAGTTATGTCCATGATGTATAAAAATGATTAAAACAAGTTATTGTTATTGATTGTTACAACAAGTTACTAAAACAAGTAAACTAGTGACTTTCTTGGTAAGACCTGATCAAAATGGTAAAAATATGATATTTGATCATTACATATTACAGTAGAGGACTTAACAAGGAAACCGTAGCAACTTGAACCACCCAAAACGAGTATACGAGTCAAAAGTTACGCCCATTTGAAGTTACCAAAACTTTGCGGCAAACTGCCAAATACCATTCTGATCAAATTTGGGTTTTGAAAGTCCCACTTCTGGTCCGATTCATCAAAAAGTTAAAACACGAAAGTTGTCCGGAACGCCGTTTTCGTTCAGGACAAAAGAAGCTCGAGACCTAAAAACACTTTCCGAGTGATAAAATTCTTCAAATTCTAAACAGCCCATTTTTAGGCGAAAGTCACAAGATTATGGTTATACTTTGAAAGGAACAAGAGGTCTTATGACCTATAATCAAGACCACAACCATGGCTAGAGCCAAGGTTGTGTCTCATGACCTTGAAACAAGGACCAAAGGTCATGGCTAGGCCATGACGAAATGACCATACCAACTTTCATAGGCGTAAACATGAAACAAAGAGTTGACGAGAACTTGAACAAGCAATTTGGATCTACTTCACTTAAAAGGGAACCATGAGATATTACCAAGAGAAAATGGTCATAAAAAACTTATGAAACATACCCTAATAACAATCTTCATGTACTAATAAACTTTCCTAAGTTTATTCAAATATCGGACATGTAACCTTTCGGATCAAAACTTATATCTATATATTTCATCAACTACTACAATAGTAGGGAGCCTCATGTGAGGAGTTCATTATGTAAGCCGTCGAGTTGAGTTGTGGATTTACGAGTTAAAGTGTCCTGGCTCCTCGAACGCTTACTAACATGACTTCTGAATTATGTCGGCCCGAACGGTAGTAAACGATATACAAAACATACATGTTTCATGAATCTTTTCTTTCAAGGACTTACAATATACATCATACCACATCATGGACTATAATGCAAGATATATATATAGGCACTACTTCATATTCTGTACTCAAATCCTAAGTCGCAACATTCTATTATAGGTTGCTCGTAGAAACCTTCACGATTCAACCGTTACATTCATTACTTGCTATCTTACTTAAGGTGAGTTCATAGCCCCACTTTCGATTACTTAATTGTTTTACAAACCCTTGGGTGGAATACATGCTATTTATAACCGAGCACAATGTTTTTTTAAATTGTATGCTTACCTGATTGTTTTATTATCACTAAGTACCAACCTTGCTAAACCGAGATCCTTTATTATGAACCATTTAGTCACTAGCAATAGTGAGCGCGAATATTATTAATAGGCCTATTGGGATTGACGAATCCCATTTGTATTGACTAAGTTCAAACAAATGCAATAATATTTGAGATTTAGGTATGTTAGCAAAGTACCTACCGGGATAAATCTGCCGATCGATATTGGTACACGTTAACGTTATGGTGTCATAAGCTTAGTGTATAATACATGTTCCGGGCGTATAATAACATAGCCTACCTGTTTTGTTTTCCAAACATTGGTGTGAGCCTATAACTCACACTACCAACATATTGTGTTCAATCGATTGAACAAACTCTATGAATATCACTCAACCTTTGTGTTGACCTCTCAAGCATGTATTTCAGGTTCATGACGATCAAGGATGGCACGGAAGGACACGGATACTCAAGAGGGCTATAAATTTTATTATCATTCAAAACTCATTTATTATACATTGTAAACATGGAACCAATTGGGACCTCATTTTGAAATCTCTGATATTTATATAATTTGAATGATACATCTTTTAAAACGACTTAATTGGAATTCGTTTTCTATCATTGTGACTATTGTGCCGTCGAGTAACACCCAGTTTGAATTCCGCTGCATCCATGAATTGGGGGTGTTACAGATTGGTACCAGAGCCATGGTTATAGAGAAACGGGTCTAATTGAGACCTAAACTATAACTACAATCACAAGCAAAAACATTTTTATAGCCTTCCGCTCTTCGTGTCTTCCATCCTCCAGACGATTATGGACTTAGTAAGCATGTTATGATACACAAACATATTAGTATATTCATATATACCCATTTTGAGCATTTCCCCGTAAGCATTAGTATATTGATATATAAACTCGGTTTATTTTCAATCATTTGTCTAAACAACGGACTAAACATATCTGCGTATGCCTATTCTAGGGCATTTCGACACAATCACATTCTCCCAATCATGTTCCTACTCCAACATTATATGTCCAAGACATTGTAACTAGTTACAATGGTCTCATTCATTTTCCAAGACATTGTGAGATACAATGGTCTCATTCATTTTCCAAGACATTGTGAGATACAATGGTCTCATTCACTTTTCAAAACATTGTGAGATACAATGGTCTCATTCATTTTCCAAGACATTGTGAGATACAATGGTCTTATTCATTTTCCAAGACATTGTGAGATACAATGGTCTCATTCATTTTCCAAGACATTGTGAGATACAATGGTCTCATTCATTTTCCAAGACATTGTGAGATACAATGGTCTCATTCACTTTTCAAAACATTGTGAGATACAATGGCCTCATTCATTTTCCAAGACATTGTGAGATACAATGGTCTCATTCATTTTCCAAGACATTGTATGATACAATGGTCTTAATCATTTCTCAAATGTTTTGAGTCACACAATGGCCTAACCTACTTCCCAGACATTGTGAATTGCACAATGGTCTAACCTACTTCCGAGACATTGTGTTTTGTGCAAATGGTCTCTAGAATTATTCCATCACATCATTAATATCATTTCTTATGATATCAAAAACCCGTCACAATCTATCGATTTCAAAACAAGAAATATGAGATTTCTAAAGGACAAACTAATCCATCATCGACAAAAGCTGAACTTTCTCTACATTCATCAAAGTTTTCTTATGAAACCTTCATTATTAAAAGTTCGTGATCCTGGCCAAGTATGTTCTATTTTAGAACTACTTAAAACTTCCTTTCCATACGTATCTACCCTTACTACCTTCTATGCAATGGAATATGAAAATATATGTTACAAGTCTTGTATGGACGGGACTTGCAACTTAAGGGTTTGACATCGCCTTTGTTTAGTGGACAGTTTCCCGAAAGCAACGGACATATCAAAAGTATACCTAGTTTAGGTATTTGAAAATTTTATCGAACCTTGGCTAAATATAGACTAGTCACCTATATTTAACCTAGGGACAGTGGAATATAGTCTGACTAACTATATTCGACTTAGAATTTTCAAATACTGAGAGTAGTTGTACTAGGGTTATGTTTAGGTTGATTTCCTACATGAACTCGATAAACCACCAGAATACATTAAAACAATCTAGAGACACGATAATGTCTTACCACTCAGCGAAATCTTAACACCTTATTTGTGTTACCTAATTTCATTCTTGAAATTTTTCATTTATGAGATAATCCGAACTACTATCTTGGGATATTTATCAATTATTCTCTTCATCCTGTAGAAGTACTATCCTGTTTAGGTCCTAAGGATACCATTCCATCATAAACTTTTAAAATCTCTTAAGATTTTTAAAGCAAACTCAACATCTATACCTAAGAGTATTAATGTTAAGCATACACTACACACTTTTGTTCATCAACATATCATAACATTATCTTCACAACCGTTGGAACCACAAGCTCATTAACAGATTTTGATGCACTTTTAAAGCTCAAATCATCCTTAGTTACACCACAAGTACCCTCATCAGCTTTACAAGTTTGAATATTCATCTTGTACTTTTGGAACACCAGTATCATCTCGTAATACACTACCTTGTAACTCACCGGCTAAGTATGAATGTTGTGTCGGAAATTCTTGAGTAGGATGATTTATAATGTCCTTATTTGAATGGATTGGGATGCCTTTTCATTTAAATAAAGAAATTATAAATCATCGAACCATACGTTTATATTCCTTTAGTTACATTGTTTGGGATGCCTCTCTATGTAAATAAAGAATTATAAACAAGTGGGCTTATTTATATCCGAAATAACATAAGTATGAAGTCAATAAACACTAGATACAACAACCGATTACTTACTAGGCTATGATTGCAACTACTATATCAATTCCTATTAATATTCGACTGCTATATCAATTTCCTTTGATATTCGACTATTACCATACCTTTCCTACATAAAAGTTATGCCGACACACGACGCAGACCCCTAGAATTCCAAATCGGAGATAGGGTTATGCTAAAGGTATCGCCTTGGGAAGGCTTGATACGATTCGGTAAACGAGGAAAACTAAACCCAAGATACATCGGACCATTCAAAATCCTAGCCAGGGTTGGCCATGTGGCATACAGACTTGAGCTTCCATTAGAACTCAGTAGTGTACACCCCACTTTCCATGTATCTAACCTAAAGAAATGCTTGTCGGATGAATCACTAGTGATTTCACTCGATGAAATTCAACTCAATGACGATCTTCAATTTATTGAGGAACCCGTAGAAATCACGGACCGAGAGGTCAAACAACTCAAGCAAAGCCGAATTCCAATTTTCAAGTTCGTTGGAACTCACGACGTGGTCCTGAATACACATGGGAACGAGAGGAGCAGATACGTAAGACATACCCACATCTTTTTACCAACAAAGTTTCTACTCCCAACGCAAATTGATCTCCGGGACGGAGCTCTCATATGGGGTGGAGACTGTAACAATTCGCAATTTCAGGTTAATTACTATTCCCGGAAAAATTCACTATTCACATTTACTATTCATTTTTCCCGAAACTTTCCCGAAAGTTGATTTTTATTTGATATTCTCGAGTGATAAATCATTTCCATGGCAAATTAAATGTTTGACATCCGTCAGATCATTTTCGTGAAAGTTATTAAGGAATTACATGGAATTACACGTTTTAGGGTAAAACGTCAATCAGAAATTCTACGCACAACGAAATTCAACCCCGTCAGGTGACCCCACATCAGAAAAATGTTTGACACACTCATGATTTATTTGAGAATTAATCGTGACTGAGAAAAACATGACCAAAGACTTCCTGGCAGGTCACCCATGCCTGTACTACTCTCGCATGAGCACGCTTAACCGTATGGGCGATTAACTGTTAGACCACAAAACGCGTTTCTAAGACGATTTGAGTTTTCAACTTATTAGAAAAAGTCAACATATTTTTCCCTCCTCCATTGACCAAAAATCATCCCTTGATGTTATAAGTCATTTCGTGATTTTTAGGCTTACGGTTTGATGTCTAAAAGACATTTAATACCAACCGACACTAGACTGAGCCCAGTCTAGACATTATAAGTCATTTTAAATCATTTTTATCACATTAGAAAAGTAACATTTTACTTTTCTCAATTTTACGCAATATTCGTACGTTTTACGTATTACGCGTTTTAGACCCGTGTTTCCAGTTTTTAGCAGGGTTTTAGCACCCGATAGATCCTACCACTCATTTTATATTTTATTATGGACTATATGGACATGTTTAACAATACTTTCAAATTCCATAATTTTACGACACCCGGTTTTACGTTTTGAGGCTTAATCATTTACGATTGGCATTTCCCGGAGTCAAAACTCATCTGGTAACTTGGATAATATCATCCAAGGCACACCTCACCCCCCCTTATCCATGTGAACCGCCCTAGGAGGGGGGATTCACACTATGTGGCTCAATTTCATGAATTTACCCTTAAATCAACACTTATTTACAACTTGGTCACCAAGTTTTAGTAATTTCCTAGCACTTTCCTAACCTCCTCATTTTGGGACTATAAATACTCCCTTCCTCCCCTTCCCTTTGCCGTGGATATCACACACACAAACCACACCATCCTTTGCTCATTTCCTTCTAGTTTCATGCATGGTTCAAGTGATTCTTCAAGATAGAAACCCTAGCTAGATTATCATTCACCAAAACTCTTCCAATCCCTAATATACTTGGTGATTTCTCTTGAGTTTGAATCCACTCAAGTCACCTAAACCTTCATCATCCATCTTTCAAGAATACCAAGGGTAGAAAGATTGCATGAAGAGAAGTGGGTTGAAGCAAGTCTATCAAAGTCCTATCCTTACATGTTAACTTCCTTTCATCTTTGAAAGCCAAAAGTTGTGACCCAAACCCTAACTTGATTCTTGTTAAATAATCATGTTCATGTTATTTACATGTTATTCTTGCTATATTATGTCTTGTAGTTATGTCCATGATGTATAAAAATGATTAAAACAAGTTATTGTTATTGATTGTTACAACAAGTTACTAAAACAAGTAAACTAGTGACTTTCTTGGTAAGACCTGATCAAAATGGTAAAAATATGATATTTGATCATTACATATTACAGTAGAGGACTTAACAAGGAAACCGTAGCAACTTGAACCACCCAAAACGAGTATACGAGTCAAAAGTTACGCCCATTTGAAGTTACCAAAACTTTGCGGCAAACTGCCAAATACCATTCTGATCAAATTTGGGTTTTGAAAGTCCCACTTCTGGTCCGATTCATCAAAAAGTTAAAACACAAAAGTTGTCCGGAACGCCGTTTTCATTCAGGAGCAATGAAGCTCGAGACCTAAAAACACTTTCCGAGTGATAAAATTCTTCAAATTCTAAACAGCCCATTTTTAGGCGAAAGTCACAAGATTATGGTTATACTTTGAAAGGAACAAGAGGTCTTATGACCTATAATCAAGACCACAACCATGGCTAGAGCCAAGGTTGTGTCTCATGACCTTGAAACAAGGACCAAAGGTCATGGCTAGGCCATGACGAAATGACCATACCAACTTTCATAGGCGTAAACATGAAACAAAGAGTTGACGAGAACTTGAACAAGCAATTTGGATCTACTTCACTTAAAAGGGAACCATGAGATATTACCAAGAGAAAATGGTCATACAAAACTTATGAAACATACCCTAATAACAATCTTCATGTACTAATAAACTTTCCTAAGTTTATTCAAATATCGGACATGTAACCTTTCGGATCAAAACTTATATCTATATATTTCATCAACTACTACAATAGTAGGGAGCCTCATGTGAGGAGTTCATTATGTAAGCCGTCGAGTTGAGTTGTGGATTTACGAGTTAAAGTGTCCTGGCTCCTCGAACGCTTACTAACATGACTTCTGAATTATGTCGGCCCGAACGGTAGTAAACGATATACAAAACATACATGTTTCATGAATCTTTTCTTTCAAGGACTTACAATATACATCATACCACATCATGGACTATAATGCAAGATATATATATAGGCACTACTTCATATTCTGTACTCAAATCCTAAGTCGCAACATTCTATTATAGGTTGCTCGTAGAAACCTTCACGATTCAACCGTTACATTCATTACTTGCTATCTTACTTAAGGTGAGTTCATAGCCCCACTTTCGATTACTTAATTGTTTTACAAACCCTTGGGGGGAATACATGCTATTTATAACCGAGCACAATGTTTTTTTAAATTGTATGCTTACCTGATTGTTTTATTATCACTAAGTACCAACCTTGCTAAACCGAGATCCTTTATTATGAACCATTTAGTCACTAGCAATAGTGAGCGCGAATATTATTAATAGGCCTATTGGGATTGACGAATCCCATTTGTATTGACTAAGTTCAAACAAATGCAATAATATTTGAGATTTAGGTATGTTAGCAAAGTACCTACCGGGATAAATATGCCGATCGATATTGGTACACGTTAACGTTATGGTGTCATAAGCTTAGTGTATAATACATGTTCCGGGCGTATAATAACGTAGCCTACCTGTTTTGTTTTCCAAACATTGGTGTGAGCCTATAACTCACACTACCAACATATTGTGTTCAATCGATTTAACAAACTCTATGAATATCACTCAACCTTTGTGTTGACCTCTCAAGCATGTATTTCAGGTTCATGACGATCAAGGATGGCACGGAAGGACACGGATACTCAAGAGGGCTATAAATTTTATTATCATTCAAAACTCATTTATTATACATTGTAAACATGGAACCAATTGGGACCTCATTTTGAAATCTCTGATATTTATATAATTTGAATGATACATCTTTTAAAACGACTTAATTGGAATTCGTTTTCTATCATTGTGACTATTGTGCCATCGAGTAACACCCAGTTTGAATTCCGCTGCATCCATGAATTGGGGGTGTTACAAACACCCTCTTAAAACTACAATTTCACTATCAAACTCATAATCAGGCCATCACTAGAAGAACCTTTGATCTAAACAGATGTGACATTATCATATTAAGCTAATTTGGCCATGAATTCTAACCTACACCAGCAGAAATATAATAATGCAGATCTACTCTAATCTAAGGCAGAATGAAACAGAATGAGAAGCAGCAACGAATAATCAAGCTAAAACACATAAGAACTCCACTAAAACAAATCAAGCAATCAATATAACAGCTAATCAAAGTAAAGCAACTCATAATAAATCAAGCACTAATGAACAAAACAGATTAAATTAAAAGTAAACGAAAACTTACAAACTGTTAATCCTAACTGAAATAGGATTTAATTTCAACCATAGCCTATCTTTTATGATAGGCTTATACACCAATTCAAAACAACCCTAAACCACCACTGAATACACCAAATACCACCATGAACATCCATTCATACCCTTGCTCTGTGTCATTGACTATTGTGAATTCTTTCAACTAGAACAGAACTAAAACAATTTAAGCACTCTCAATTAGCTAGAAAGCTAATATAAGCAGTTGAGATCAATGTAAAGCTAATGAAACCAAATATCTATTTGTGTAAAGCTGAGAATGAGATTTGCCAATTAATAAAAGTGAAACTGATTTTTACATTAATAGAAAGGATTACAATTCTGAAAACAAGAGTTCAAACTAATTATAAAAACTGAATTACACTAAGAAATTAAATTGACATGAGCTTATTAATCTATTCTACACACTGCACTACTCCTAAAAACTAACCTAATTTATTCCTACTCCTAACAAGTCTAATTGTGAGGCGAGGAGTGGATATAAATAGCAGCTCAGCTAGGTCTTCAGAAGCATCTCGAATCTCAATCATGACCCTTGATTTAATGATCATGTGGAAGTATAAATGATAGCCCTTAGATCAAAATTGATGATGTGTTCCCACCAATGAGAAAGCTCCGTTTTGACACTCTGGCAATCCTTGGGTATAGTCTCTCTGACACGTGCTCAGGGCTTCTAGAATGAGTATCCAATGATTAGTATTACGTGTTATCTCCAATCATAAGCTTCCAATTGTCCACGCTGGCCTGACATGCTCTCTGACACGTTTTACACACGTGATATGGTTTCTAGAAGGCTTAATTGATGAGTAATTACTAGGAATTGGTGTAATTTTGGGTGAGTAAAATCTAGGGTTCTAAGGATTTGGGGAAAAAGATGTACGGGGTAAAAATGGTGGAGGGAAAGATTTATTATATTATTGTTGAGGTAAACTTTGACCCTGTGTAATTTGACCGGGTAATAAAAAGGTTGTGGGCTTTGGGGAGTTAGGTGGAAAATGGAATTGGGCTTGTGGGTATATTGGACTAGTGGCAATGGTTTATTTGGATTGGATTTGATTTAATTTTAGTGAAAATAGATGTAAAGGTTAGGGATTAAACTTGTAATTCCAGAATTCCAAGGGATCACTTCTGCCAATCTAATAAAATATATTCAAGGGCTGAATTGACAAAGTGTGCTTCTTCAAGGTTGATTATGTAAATCTGAGCTCAAATATTGATTCGGACTTGAAAATAGCTTCCACGACCTCGGCTTTTGAACTCTTTTCCATTTCTCGTGCCCGTGTTGTTGACTTTTGCTCGATTTTGTCCATTATCTCAATATCCATACCTGCATATTGATAAACACAAAAACAAGATATATTTGGCATAATTGTCTCGATTTTTGGTCATTTAAGTCCGGTTTTCGTCGAATAAAAGGTGTGTAAATTAATACACACCAGTCTGTTTCTTGCATTGCCAAGAAATCAGTCTTCTTCCAAGGAATTGGCAACCTCCAGTTGTGGATCTCCTATCCATATTGGCACCAGCATAGTCACTGTCACTATATGCTGCCAGCTGAAATGGAGATTCTTTTGGGTACCAAAGACCTAATTTGGGTTGGCTTTTCAGGTACTTAAAGATCTTTTTGACAGCATTCAAGTGAGAGGTAAGTGGAGTGACTTGATGCCTGGAACAAGCACTCACAGCAAATGTAATATCAGGTCTAGAAGCAGTCAAATACATCAAAGAGCCAATCATGGACCTGTACAAATGAACATTCACAGGAAGATCAGGTTCAAGATTGTTCTTTGGTTTGGGAGCTTCATTGGGAGTAGTGGCAGTCCTGACATTCTCCATATCAAACTTTGTCAACATATCCTTTACATACTTATCCTGACTAATAAAAATACCATCAGGTTTCTGCTGAACCTGTAAACCCAAAAAGAAAGTGAGCTCCCCCATGGCACTCATTTGAAATTCGCCCTTCATCAATTCCTCAAACTCTCTACACCATGCTTCTTTTGTGGAACCAAATATAATGTCATCCACATAGACCTACACAAGAATGATATCCCTAGAGTCTTTCTTAAGGAAGAGAGTCTTGTCAATGGCACCTCTTTTGTAACCATGCTTCAGCAGAAATGTAGAAAGCCTAGCATACCAAGCTCTGGGTGCCTGATGAAGTCCATAGAGAGCTTTGACAACCTTATTGATGAGGGGAAAAATGAACCACTTTTAGGGGGTCATTTAAGCCCGGAATTGAATTTATTTGATCAAATATTGCCCTAAATCGTTCCTTTTGTGATTTTAGGTACTTTGGGAGTGAAATCTGGAAAAGGAAGCAATTCGGACGTTTTTGGAGCATAAAAGTGAAGAAAACGCCAAAGACTTAATTTTCCATGCTGGGAACAGTGTTTGACAGCGTCAAGAGGAAGTATTTGACGGCGTCAAGAGTAAATTCCATGACGACCCAGAAGAAACATGAAGGCGTCACAAGTAGAGAGTCAAGAGTTAAATGCGTGACGGCCTGCATAAGGAGTACACATGACGGTGTCAGATCCAGATCTAGGCAGTTCGAGGAACTATTTGGCGGCGAGATGACGGCGTCACACATTTGTTCTTGACGCCGTCACCTTCCAAAATCTATATATAGTTTTCTAATTTTCATTCATAAAAGAGGAAGAAGTTGGGAGAAACCCTAAGGCCAAACCTTGTACAAATTTTACAGCTTTTTCAAGGGTTTTCAGCCCTTGAATCCTTACATGTGTAATTGAGATAAGTCTTCTCTTAATTCAATCAATATGTCTATGTGTTGGTTGTCTATATCTTGTGCTTGTCTTAATTCCACCATGTGTTTGCTTAGATCTAATGAAACCTAGATGTTAATTATGTATTGATTACTTGTTTATAGTTGTATTGGATGAATGATTTCAATGTTAGGCTTAAGAAAACTGGCAGATCTCTAATTGGTAACATGCTTGAACGTCTTAGGAAACATGAACCGATGTGTACTAGGTTTTATTGGTTGTATTTAATGCATGAGTAAATTCTAATGATCCCATGTTAGGAGCTTCTTAGCCGGCTCGACATAGGAGTGAAGTAGGCACTCATAGGATTGGGGAGTTAAGTACGCCACCTCATGAATGGTATTAAGGAATACAATCCATCATCCACGCAACTATAACAAGTAACTAACGTGTAAAAGATATCTAAGGAGTAGTAAAATCTAAGTAAACACATTTCTCCCACTTATTGCTCACAACCTTAGTATAATTAGTTTAATTTCATTTTTAGCATTTTATTTTGATTGCATCTTAGTATTGGGTTAGTTGACTAGCAACTAATTCCGCCCAAATCCTTTAACCCGAGATTTTTAATTTGCTTTCTAAAAAATATAAAAATACAAAAAGAATCATCCCTCATCTCTAGACTTAATCTTTAGGTTTTCTAATCCTAGCGACACTATTCCTAGCTGAACGATCAATCCCCCAGTACTTGTCATTATACTATACTACATCGATCAGGTACACTGCCTGGTGGGGGTTGTAAGCTTCTCAAGATCCCTTGAGAGGTAAAGCCTGGTGCAAATCCCTACGCTACCAAGTTTTTGGCGCCGCAGCCCGGGGAAATAGTTATTGTCTAGGTTAGAATCTCTTTTTATTAGGTCTACTTGCTAGATTCCTTTCTAGTAAGTTTTTATTTTTAATTTTTTCGGTTCTCTTTAGTCTATCTTATTTCTTTGTGTCTTTGTTCGTAACTCTTCACCACCCAACATCATGGACGATGGGAACATCTTTGAACCCGTCATCCCACCACAACAAAACCCACCACTAGAACCTCTTAGGCCCCGAACCTTAGGAGAGTATTCCCGACCTAGCCACCAAGGCTACCGAAACACCATTGAGCTCACCGGAGCCAATGTGACCCCCTTGCAATCCGACACCATCTGGTTGGTGCAAAGCGGATGTGCATTCCATGGACTTCGTTCCGAAGATCCAAATCAACATCTTAAGGACTTCCTTAAAATCGTAGATTCCATAGACCTAGATGTTGCAACTAGAGAGACAACCCGATTACGCCTATTCCAATTCTCTCTACGTGATCAAGCTAGTCAATGGATTGAGCGTTTACCCGCGGGATCCATCACCACATGGGATGATCTCACCACTCGTTTCCTTGCTCAATTTTTCCCACCGGGGAGAACTACTAAGCTTAGAAATGACATCTTGATGTTCCAACAACGTCAAGGTGAAACTCTTTATGAAGCATGGACTCGTTTCAAGGACTTACTCCAAAAAGTCCCTCATCATGGCATAGATCTTTGGCTCCAAGTCCAAATCTTTTATGACCATATCGATCTCTCCACGAGGCGAGCCATTGACCAATCGGCCGGTGGTAAGCTACGTGATCTAAGTGCGGAACAATCATGGGAACTCATAGAAGATCTTGCTCTCTATGACAACGAAAGTTGGAATGATCCCCGTGATTTGAACAAAACGGTCAAGGCAATATCTTTGCCTTCGAACAACTCTAGCACTCCCGACCGTAGGATCATGGAACTTGAGGACCAAGTCAAGTTTCTCATGAAATCTTACGAAGCTCCTAAGCCTTCAAGCCAAGTGAACAAAATCACTTCTTCATGCGAATTATGTAGTGGTCCCCATGACACTCGTGATTGTGTGAAACTCCCCGGAACAGCTTTTGCGGACTACGCGTCCTCGCGTACCGACGAAGCGGGAGATAAGTGGTATACTTTCAAACCCGAGCCAAACCCTTACGGTGATTCATACAACCCCTCTTGGAAAAATCACCCAAACCTTAGGTGGAAACAAAATCAAGCCAATTCTTCCAATCCGCCTAATCGTTACCAACCAAACGGTCCACCCTCCAACCGTACTTTCAACAACAATCCTTCTAACAACTATGGTAGTACCAACAATCTTGAAGGATTGATGTCTAAATTCATGGCATCTCAAGAAGCTCACATATCTAAGTTTGAAGCCGATTTCAAACAAAAGCAAAGCGAGATGACCACCAAAATTGATGCATTGTTGAAAGTTCTCAATGACCGAGAAATGGGAGCACTTCCAAGCGACACGGTCAAGAATTCGAAACTAAACGTTAATTCCATATCATCAGTTTCGTCACCCACTTCGTGTCCACAATACTACTCGGTTAAATCAACGAGCACGTGTTTCAAACAAAACCAAATTCTTCAAAAGGACCAATCAAGTAAAACACCCGATATAAAACCGGTCAAGAGCATAGTTGAAACACCTCCTACACAAGACCTTGACGATGGATTCAAGGAACTTCACCTTGAACGCCCCGTCATTGATGTCTTAGCCCG
This sequence comes from Artemisia argyi, assembly GCA_030686995.1. Taxonomy (NCBI): domain Eukaryota; kingdom Viridiplantae; phylum Streptophyta; class Magnoliopsida; order Asterales; family Asteraceae; genus Artemisia; species Artemisia argyi. Next base: position 140,645,727 of record CM060679.1, on the reverse strand, counting down.
TGCTCCCTACTATAGTGCCCTCCTAGAAAAGTATGAGAAGTTTAAACTAGGTAAAAATGGGACCGCCTTCGTTCAAAACAAGTTGCCTAAAAAACTCGATGATCCGGGTATATTTGTTTTGCCTTGTAAGATAGGAAGGTCCGAAGCTTTCAACATACTAGCCGATTTAGGGTCAAGCCTCAACTTGATTCCCTTATCCCTTTTCACCACTCTTAAGCTAGGAAAGTTAGAAGAGACGGAGGTATTGATAGGTCTAGCGGATGGAAGTATTGCCCACCCGGTTGGAATGATTAAGGATGTAGTTGTTCACGTAGGAAAGTTAACTATCTTAGCGGATTTTCACGTCCTAGACATGGTTAGTGACACTACATGCCCATTGTTGGTAGGGAGAGGATTTTTAGCAACCGCTAGCGCCACGATAGATTGCAAGGAGTCTAAGATAGCGGTAGGTGAAGGTGATACTTGGTCGGTATACGATGTTAAGAAGCATAGTTATGATTGTGATGATGAGCCGACACCACATTGGGTAGAGATTAATAGGAGACCATCTAGATATGGACCTTGGATAGAAAGGAACTCTATAGGACCTCAACGCCCATTCTATTTAGAAAAAGATTTCATCGAAAAGACACATTCGGTGGAACAACTCATAGCTAGAGATGAAGAGCTAGATCCTTTTGAGGACCCCTTAGTCTTTAGGAAGATGATTGAGTTCTTGAGCGTAATGCCTATTAATATAGAGATGAATAAGTGGAAAAGAGAGGGAGACAAGTATAAATGGAGGTGGGACAAACCACCTAAAGAAGGTGACGAATCATGGCATATGAAGATGACTTTGTATGATCCGGATGGAGAAAAGTTTGAAAGGTCATACCGTACTAAGAAAACCGATAGGAAGTTGAAACCTAAGTTTGATCCCAAAGATGTCCTCAATGAGGAACTCACCCGTGTCACGTAGTAACCCACGACCTTGAGTCTAGCTACAAGACTCGTAAATAAAGAAAAGCGCTTCTTGGGAGGCAACCCATGCTTTTGTGTGATTTTTATTTTGTTTGATTGTTATTTGCTTCCGTATGCATGCTTTATTTTTATTGTTGGTAGATAATGTTTCAAAACTAAATAGTGGAAATACTTTACTTTGTTGTTTAGCCTAGTCTTAACTTCACCTAAAGGTATTTTTGCAAAAGATAAGTGTAAGGGGAAACCCCAAATATGTTTTTAAGAAACAAACCGATCATGACTCTCCACAATATTAAGTAAACATGTATATTTGTATTTGTTAGAGTCAAATGCTTGTATCGAGTCATAATGAAGTTTTGCAGGATTTTCCAGGAAGTAGGACCAAGTTTTTCCAGAAATTTTCCGGAAACTTAACATAAGAATTTCTGCAGGTCACTTCTGACGGCGTCATGAGCTTGCTCTTGACGGCGTCACGTGTAAAAATCTGGAAATTTTACCGGTTTTGTTTTTCTAACGGAGTCTTAAAGTTTTTGTTGAATTATTAAGTTTTATAATCTCCAGGAAATCTACAAACTTCATTCCACAAGCATTATATCTTATTTTGTTTTCTAGGATTTAGTAACATATGTAGATTGCCGCCGATTTTATGCGAGGTTGCCTTGTCTGTTTTCTCAGGATTTACAGGTTATGTATGACAAGAAGATGATTATTTTTCTGGAAGGGAAGCTTTGATTGTTCATTTTCTTGGAGGAAGATTTAACCTGGCCACCTTATTATCCATACCGAGCGAATCAGGGGAGTATTTGATTTCATTTGTTTTACTTATTTCACTTTTACATTCTTTACTTGAACATTGGGGACAATATTCATCTTAAGTGTAATGGGAGGGTAAAATGATGATACCTTACAAATACACTTTCGCTTGAGTTTGTTTGTTTGATAGTAGATGTGTAATAAAACTATGAGAAACACTTGTTAGTGCAATTTTAGCGCCAAATTTAAATTTTTTTACAACATTTAGGAGTAAAACTTTAGCCATAGCAAGCGTCTCATGGATAGGAGATTGTATAACTAGCACAAAACCGTATCATTCAGAAAAATTTTCCACCCAAATATGTGAGGTTCGCCTTTAGATTTGATAGGAAAAGCATTTACTATTAGTGCTTATGAGTGTACCGGTAGCATTTAGATTCTAGAACTTGCGTTAGTGATGCATCCCGAGACCGCTAGTGAGACTACATTCGTGTAGTAGGATTTACTACATGATAAGAGGCATTAGGATCACCCTTGTGTTAAACCCGTATTATAATTACTTGACCATTTAAGTCATATTACTTGGCAAGTTAAGTCAACTAATTTTTCCCACACCCTTAGCGTTGTACTCATTTTTAGTACACGAAACCCCTAGTACACCCCTTCGAGCCTATCTTTTTGTTTCTAACTTTAAGCATCTTACTTAAAAGAAGAATTTGTTACACCCCACTTAAATGTACACCCAAATCGCCTTAGCCTTCCGTGTATGCACTCATCTTTAGTGCATTATTGTTATTTGTTAAACCCTAAGTTAATTATCTAATTGATTACATGGTTGCTAAGTCGAGTCATATCCTTGTACATATTGTTTTGGGACGATTGGGACTCATGGGTAAAGTACTTATATATGGAGTAATGGGGAAGAACATCATATTATTACCCCCATATGTGCGTTAATCTTAAAAGTACTCCAAGTGTTTTGATTTTCTTAATTCGAGTCATTAGATTAGTTTATTGTAAAGTATGTAAAGATTCAAGTGTAAGGGGAATATTCATTCCCTATGATGTATTATTTTGGATGGTAAGGTAAGAGTGTATGCACAAAAAAAAAAAAAAAAAAAAAAAAAAAAAAAAAAAAAAAAAAACGGACTACCATCCCATTTTATTCTATGTTCATTTTATGTTTTTGTTCTTTTTCATTTATTAGCTTAATTCGAGTCTAGTCTTGGCTTAGCAACGCCATATTGTACATGTAATTAACCAAGATTGTTCACTCGTCACCAGTAAAGACTGCCTATATCCAACAAAATCGTGTATTTCATATCCCTACACCTAACATTACAACCCTTTAAAAGACCTCTTTGATAGTTTATCCTAGGTGCTTACGCCATGTGGTGGAGGTTTGATCCTTTCCCAAGCCTATGGTAATCTATTTTGCTATGACAGGTAGTGAGAGATATCTTCCGTTTCCATATTGTAATTTATACTTTATTACACCCGAGAGATGTGAGTATCTAAACACTATTTGTGAGGTACTTGTATATGACATCCGTGCTTGTCTTTGGTCTTTAGTAGAACGATTATTTGTTGTAATTACTTTTATATTAGTGTTAAATGACCCTTAACTTGTATTTTGACTAGAATAAAAGCGCATTTGCTTGAGGACAAGCAAATCTCAAGTGTAAGGGTATATGATGAGGCTAAAAATGAATCACTTTTAGGGGGTCATTTAAGCCCGGAATTGAATTTATTTGATCAAATATTGCCCTAAATCGTTCCTTTTGTGATTTTAGGTACTTTGGGAGTGAAATCTGGAAAAGGATGCAATTCGGATGTTTTTGGAGCATAAAAGTGAAGAAAATGCCAAAGACTTAATTTTTCATGCTGGGAACAGTGTTTGACGGCGTCAAGAGGAAGTATTTGACGGCGTCAAGAGTAAATTCCATGACGACCCAGAAGAAACATGAAGGCGTCACAAGTAGAGAGTCAAGAGTTAAATGCGTGACGGCCTGTTTAAGGAGTACACATAACGGCGTCAGATCTAGATCTAGGCAGTCCGAGGAACTATTTGGCGGCAAGATGACGGCGTCACACATTTGTTCTTGAAGCCGTCACCTTCCAAAATCTATATATAGTTTTCTAATTTTCATTCATAAAAGAGGAAGAAGTTGGGAGAAACCCTAAGGCCAAACCTTGTACGAATTTTACAGCTTTTTCAAGGGTTTTCAGCCCTTGAATCCTTACATGTGTAATTGAGATAAGTCTTCTCTTAATTCAATCAATATGTCTATGTGTTGGTTGTCTATATCTTGTGCTTGTCTTAATTCCACCATGTTAGGCTAGATCTATCTTGTGTTTGCTTAGATCTAATGAAACCTAGATGTTAATTATGTGTTGATTACTTGTTTATGGTTGTATTGGATGAATGATTTCAATGTTAGGCTTAAGAAAACTGGCAGATCTCCAATTGGTAACATGCTTGAACGTCTTAGGAAACATGAACCGATGTGTACTAGGTTTTATTGGTTGTATTTAATGCATGAGTAAATTCTAATGATCCCATGTTAGGAGCTTCTTAGCCGGCTCGACATAGGAGTGAAGTAGGCACTCATAGGATTGAGGAGTTAAGTACGCCACCCCATGAATGGTATTAAGGAATACAATCCGTCATCCACGCAACTATAACAAGTAATTAACGTGTAAAAGATATCTAGGGAGTAGTGAAATCTAAGTAAACACATTTCTCCCACTTATTGCTCACAACCTTAGTATAATTAGTTTAATTTCATTTTTAGCATTTTAGTTTGATTGCATCTTAGTATTGGGTTAGTTGACTAGCAACTAATTCCGCCCAAATCCTTCAACCCGAGATTTTTAATTTGCTTTCTAAAAAATATAAAAATACAAAAAGAATCATCCCTCATCTCTAGACTTAATCTTTAGGTTTTCTAGTCCTAGCGACACTATTCCTAGCTGAACGATCAATCCCCCGGTACTTGTCATTATACTATACTACATCGATCAGGTACACTGCCTGGTGGGGGTTGTAAGCTTCTCAAGATCCCTTGAGAGGTAAAGCCTGGTGCAAATCCCTACGCTACCACTTATACAAATAATCAGGATGATCAGGGTCTTCAAATCCCTTGGGTTGAGTCACATAAACCTCCTCTTCAATCTCACCATACATAAAAGCACCTTTGACATCCATCTGATAAACCATAAACCCCATATATGATGCATAGGCCAAGAATATCCTGATTGCTTCAACTCTGGTCACTGGTGCAAAGACCTCATCATAGTCTATGCCTTCCTTTTGCCTAAACCCCTGAGCCACTAACCTTGCTTTGTTTTTCACCACAATACCCCTTGCATCTATTTTATTTTTCAAAATCCATTTTATCCCAATGGCATATTTACCATCAGGGAGAGGGACCAATATCCAAACCTGCTGATTCTTAAATTGCAGCATCTCTTCTTGTATTGCTTCAAGCCAACTTGAATCAGCCAGTGCTTGAGGAACACTGGTTGGCTCTATCTGAGAAAGAAAGCATGCAAACAGAAAATGTTTGAAGTCTGTGTGATTGTCCCTCTTTTGATTGTAGACATAGGAAATGAAAGCAACTTCACCATATTTAGTGTTCTTGACAGTGCTTCTAGTTCTAACAGGTGCTTGAGGATCTCCAATAATCTTTGATAGGGGATGAGCATTATTGATCCTCTTTGTTGCTGTGGGGTTGACATTAATTGTAGCATCAAGGTTGTTGTCAGTAGGCCCAAACTCAGTATCATAAGAAGCTGAGTTAAAGAGACCAGGCTTGGGCTGATAATTACCAAGATCAGAAGGACTTGGAAATCTTGTAAATGGCTTCTCAAAGTTTGCAGATTCTTCAGTAGAAATGGGAGATTGTGCAGCAAGACTATCAGCAGCTTTGATCACATCAGTAGGAATAGGAGAACCTTCAGTAGAACTGTCAGCAGCATCCTTGTTTCCACTGACTGCTTGTGCTTATTGTTGAAGTATGGCATCAGTCTCTTGTGCAACCTTTTCACTGAGTCTCTGAGCTTCCTGAGTGGTTGCATGTTCTTGCTTCTTAAGTCTAGCAAGATCCTCTGCATAATGTGACTCATCTTCTTGTTCAGCAGCTGAATGATTACCTACAAAATGGTTAGGTGGAAAAGAAGGTACAACAATGGTATGTTCATCTTTCTCAGAGTCACTCTCTGAGTCATCATTCATGGAACCTGCAGGGTTAGAAATTAGATCTTTGGTACCTGCATTTGGATTAGAAACATGTCTAGTGTACCCCAAGTAATCAGTCAAATAATCTAGGTCAAAATACCAAGAATGGCCTTGTCCCTGAGTATTAGGCTGATTTTCAAGAAATCTTAGGTTAAGGGTCTCCTCTATCCGTTTGGCATTTAAATTGTAAACCCTATAGGCCTTGCTATGAGCTGAATAACCCACAATGTATCCCTCATCAGCTTTCCCATCAAACTTACCCAGTGTATCAGCAGTATTCAATATGGTCACTTTGCAACCAAAAGGTTTAAGGTAATGAATGTCTGGAACTTTCCCAGTGAGAAGTTCATAAGGTGTCTTGACATGATGTCTAGTGATGGATACCCTGTTCAAGACATAGCAAGCAGTACTTACTGCTTCAGTCCAAAACATATATAGTGGGTAACTTAGAGTCTGCAAGCATGGACCTTGTTGCCTCAATTAAGGTTCTATTCTTCCTTTCAGCAACCCCTGTGAAGAATTAGAGAGGTCTGGGCTAAAAAGATGGAACATCGAAAATACCAAAAATTCACCGAAAATACCTAAAGCTTGCCAAAAATGTCAATCTGATTAATCACTGATTAATCCCGCCTAGACTAATTAGAATCTACAAAGGGGTCGACCACCCGACTACCGATTCACGATTTTAAGGAGGAATTAACTCTTGTTGAGTTGGGCAGTCATCTGCGTATTGAGGACCCAGGGCGCAAGATAATGAAAAGCCAAAGAGCAACAACGTTGTTGGTTCATCAGTTGTCAATATGATGAAACATAACAATTCCACCAAGTACAATAAAAATCGGGGCAAACGTAAACATCAAGACAGCAAAGCTGATCCTAACAAGAAGTTAAAATTGACTTGTTGGAAATTAGAAGTGTGAGAGACCTAAACACTTGAAAAAGAATTGCAAGGGTGCTAAAGTTGGTAATAAAGCCAATGGTTCAAGCACAAATGGTTTAGGGAATGGTTCAACCAACCATAGACATAATCATATGAATTATACATGATAAATTCTAAATTATAATATGAAACAATGTTTAATTATAATAAATGACCACTTTCAAATTATACATAGTTTAAGAAAAATTGGGTTATTACAATGTTAACTAATAAAAAATTATATTTACCCACTTAAAAGCAATTTTATTGATTGGAAATAAAAGTGAAAATCAACTTTGAATAAGCCAAAACAGTAATGTGAACATTTATTTTGTTAACTGATATTAAGAGAGTATTTAGAAAATGATGACTATCATTAATTTAATAGAGTAAGAGAATTCAGAAATAATATTTTACTTTACTTTATATTCTTACTTCCCATGTCCTTAAATAAATGTCTATTATTACTTTTTGTAGTTTTTTCTTGTTTAACTTTGACTTTAAATATTTTTGTTTGTGTTATATAATACTTGATGAAAATTATATCAATAAAAATACATTTAAAACTCAATTCATTCATATATTTTACACAAATTATTATATAAAACAAACAAAAATATTTAAAATCAATGTTGAACAAAAACAATTGCAAAAAATCAAAGTGGACATTTATTTAGAAAGGGATGTATTATACTATTTTACATGATCTTGACATGTGAAAGCAATTTAGATGAAAAGTAGATAATGAGTGAGTGGTACTACGAGGATAACAAAAGGGTTGATTACTTAAAAAGTTATCTAACTTGACATTTTTTGTCTTTGTGAGTATTGAACATTTTATTGTGTGTATTGAATTTTCAAATTTCAATTATTGTGTGTATTTTATGTTCATTTTGGCAAGTAATGATCATTTTACCCTTTGAAATTTGAAGAATTAAGGATAAAATAGTCACAAAATACACATAATGATCAAAATTTTAAAAGTTCAGTACATACAATAAAAAAAAAGTTCAATAACGCAATTACAAAAAGTGTCAAGTACAAGACTTTTGAAATAATATAACAACTACAAGTGCACTACTGATAAAAACCAAGGGTCTGTTCGTAACTTATCTCGACTTTATCAATCTAGATTTCAAACAAAAAAAAAACATCGGAAGCAGTTGACTTGTGTCATTGTTTGTAAAAATGGCTGCACTTCACCCTTTCATTCCAGCCGATCTGGTTCTACCGGATTATGTTCCAATTATGCTTCCTCAGTTAACCATTCTTGGTATTTATGGTGCTGCTTCTGTCCTAGTCATCACATTTGTCTGGATTCTTGCAGGTAATCATCATTTGACTTATTATTTCTTGTGCTTTTTAATAATGTAGATCTTGGCTTATTCAGTTATTAAGTTGTTTGTTTACAACAACCCGGTAGGAGATAAGACATTTGAATACCTTATAAGGTTTAATACATTGTTAGTGTTAATGGAAAGAGTAATGCAGGTTACTTTGGTACTAGTAGTTTAAAGGTTAAAGGTTAGTGGTGTGGGCTTGAGATTCTTTGGGGTCAGCCTTCAGGCGCATATCCCCTGGTGCAGACGTCCTTGTGGGTCTCTGGGAAAGGGAGGGTTTTGCGAAATAGGTCTTGTATTTAATCCCAACTCGACCTGGTTCTGATGTGTTGAGTTTCTTTCCTTGGGAAGGGTCACATCGGTCCAAATTGGATTCCGGGTCAGGGTTGCCCATCCAACCAATCTTTTTGCGAAAGTTTAAAGTATAGGAGTTCCAGTAGATAGGTGGTCTCAGTGTAAATGACAGTACTATTTAATTAATTTAGTTGATGTTGCAGGCTTTGGTCTTTGCATGTCTATACTTAGCTGTATTGTATCATCTTAATCAAGATTTGAGTTTTCTTTCTCTTTCATAGAAATAATTTTCAAATTTCTACTAGGCTATCACAAGATGCATTTTTAGCTATTGATTCCGTACATTGGGGTTGTCTAATTGTTAGTAAAGGTTGAAACTTTTATGCAATGTGAGATGAAAGTATTGGGTGATCATTTAACTTCTTATCAGTTATCACAGTGCATTTTTGTTTATTGTCATCTGATATCGAGGTCCACTTGTTTTATCTAAGAATATCCAGTTCATATGTTAATGATGTAACCCTGACTACTTGAACCATCTGATGTTAACGTTATTCTGTGTACAACTAGGTATTATTAGTTTTGGTTAACGAAACAGACATTCAGTAGTATTAGACGAATGGAGATCTAACGGAAGCTAATTCTTGTAATGTAATGACAGGGATGTTTCCTAAAATATCAAAAGCAGACAAAGTTCTCATGTGTTGGTGGGTGTTTACTGGACTCACCCATATGATCCTCGAGGGATATTTTGTTTTCACACCAGAGTTTTACAAGCAGAAGTCTCCCACTTACCTTGCAGAAGTTTGTAAGTTTTTGATGTACCTACTCTTTTGCAGAGTTCCTCATCTGCATTTAATTTATCATAATCGATGGAGTGTATTGCTGAATTTGGTTCTTTACGAATGGCAGGGAAAGAATACAGCAAAGGTGACTCCAGATACGTTGGAAGGGATTCAGCAGTAATTGCTGTTGAAGGAATAACAGCTGTTCTTGAGGGTCCAGCTTGCATTCTTGCTGCGTATGTATACTTTATGTTGCGTAAAGACTTAGATCATATGTAACTTAGTGATATGCACACACAAACATTAACATTCAGCTTTGGTGTCTTTTTCTCCATGTGCACGTAGCCACGTAGCATTGTATGTTCTTAGTTTATTTGCAGTATACTAGCTATCATGTGACATAAAATGACATTACATCTAAACTAAATGGCTAACTACTCCCTCAGTCTCATGAATATTGGAACAATTTCTGTTTGATGATGTCCCATGAATATTGCAGTATAGCCACATCTGGAAACATTTTAAGTACATTTGCTTATAGGTCCCATTGTATCATTCAACTTCATTGATGTTTTTTATTTTGCTCATGTGTCCCTAGTCCCTACTCACTATTGAAGGGGACTTAAAGTATTTACTATTTACTTATTTAAACATGTACCTATCGAGCACCGTTTCTATCTAACTACATGATTAGTCACATGTGCAATATTTATGAGATGGAGGTAGTAAAGTGGTTCATTTAATATATCTAATATTATTTTCATTTAATATATCTAATATTATTGTACATTTTACCTTTTACGTTAAAAACTTATAATCTCTGCAACGATTAAGCAACTATGATAATGCTTTGTTAGTTTTTTGGCTATCTAAATTGTTCTAAAAGTGACCATCACTACTACTATACAATGGTTGTAGTTGGTATCTACTAGTCAACATGATTCTACTTATATTCCAAACAATTTAGAGATTAGTGTCATGGTGGGATGGCTTCAAATAGGTTCATTCACTTTTTTCTATTAGGTGCAAGTGCTGAAGCGTGAGTCATCACTTTATGCTGTAGCCAGTTAATCAACTTAGTCTAGCTTAGGTAGTTTATGGCCTTGTCCATGCTCATCCACACAGTTCATGGTGTTTTGAATTAGTATCATATGAATAAATATGGAGCTGACATGTAATAGAGATGGCAAAATGGACGGTTGGGTCAAGTTGTCTTAGAATCCGGGTCAAATGGGTTTGGGCCAAAACGGGTTGTCTTAGGAACCTGGTCAAATGGGTTCAGGTCAAACAGAGTTTTGTCAGGTCAGCCTTGGTTGAGGTGTTAGTTTTTTCATGCTTTGGTAAAATTTCCTACCATCGTACTTGAGTTAACTCATTGTACTTCATAAAGACTTGCAAAAGAAAAGTTGTAATTGGTTATTCATTATAAATATTCAAAAATTACCTTTGCCCATTTTTGTGTAATTTTTACAACTAAATTGGCTTTTGTGTTTGCATTTTTGGAAGTATAATGCTTACTTTTAAAGTAATACTTGTATTGGCATTTGATCATGTTTATGTGCTGATTTTAACAGGTACGCCATAGCCACAAGAAAGTCATACAGTCACTTGCTTCAAATAGCTATCTCTCTTGGACAACTCTATGGAACAGCTGTGTACTTTATAACATCTTACCTAGAGGGCGATAACTTTGCTGCAAGCCCGTATTACTACTATTTTTATTACATCGTTATGAACTCGTTTTGGGTCTGGATACCCTCTCTCATCGTGATCCGATCCTGGAAGAAGATTTGTGCAGCAGTACGCTTACAAGACCAGAAAAAGACCAAATCTCGTTAAAACCATTGGTATTGGCTTCGGATGTAACTTTCCTTGTGTTATAATTTACAAATATTCACCATTTAAAGTTATCTAATTTTGCTTGGTAAGAGAACATGATAGTGTTGAACTTTATCAAGAATCTGAGAGGTTAACCTCAATTCATTTTTGAATTTGCTGGTTCCCCCCCCCCCCCCCCCCCCCCCCCCTTGATCTCAACCAGGCAACCACTGTGCGCCTGACGGCTTTTTTTTTTTATTACAATGGGCGTGGTGCCTACTGCTGAACTACAGCCTTACCCCTTGTGTTTTGGTATATGGTGATAGAAGTATGTATATGTATATTTACTTTGTTGTGTTTGAAAGTCGATGAATACATGCCACATTTTACCTGTCAATGTGGGACCGCAAGTGGGTCGGTTTTCCTATCAAATATATGTATTTTAAAGTTATATAACAACATATGAACAAATAAATTATACTAGTTTGATTAAGTTTTTTTATTACAAAGTAATTTGGCCTAATGTAGGTTTTTTAGATAATTGACTAACCTGCAATTTGTTGTATTGCATTTCTTTTGCAGAAATTGTTCTAATGTATAGAATAATTTAGGTCTAAAAATCCGGTTTTTACAAACTCAGTCCATAGTTGAAACTGAGAATGATTATTAGTCCATTAGCCTTCTGCCTTTGTGTATCTCATTCGACCTGTAGCTACATGGGAACGTATAGATGTATCATGTATGCCAACTATGTCTAGAATCCATTGACAGGTTTGAAATCATTAAAAACTACTACAGTAAGAAGTTATAACGTGTAAGGACTGAACGATGGTTCCAAACTGGTCTTGTGTTATTGTTGAATGGACCAATTGGCTTATTGACCACTTGGATCTCAGATTTATGTGAAATACTGGTTTGAATCTGGATCTAGTATTGATTAGAGAAAGATACCAATTACATACCATTAGCATGTAAAACTAATAATGGGCTAAAACTGCACAATACAAACAGTCATGGGGCTATGTTGTAACTTACTCATCAAAAAGAGTTGTTTGAGCTGAGGAAGAAGTTGACTTGTGTGAGGCCTAAGGAAGCGCTTTGAGTTCATGCTGAGGAAGGATGGCTGGAGTTCCGGTATCCGAATCGATCCACCCTTTCTCTCCTAAAGATCTTATTCTGCCGGACTATGTACCAATGGTGCTTTCTGGATCTACCATTCTCGGTGTGTATGGTGGTGTTTCCTTGCTAGTGATATCATTTGTCTGGATCCTTGCTGGTAATCAGTTAACTTCTTGTCATTTCAGTTTAAACCGATAGCTTAATTGCTATTGATCCACTGCTTAATATTTACCTATATTTGAAGTCAACAAATATCTTCTGTTATTCATATAATTGATTATCTATTGTTATGTGTCCTTTTGAAATTCATATACACCTTTTTGGTGTATAGCCTACACATCATGCATATTTATGGAACGAAATGTAAGATTTTTTTATGCGAGCTTAAATTAATTTTTGTTTTATCTGTTGTGCTTAAGTTTAAACTTTTAAATAGAAAGTCATAATGCAAATCATGATTTTGGAACTTTGAGAGTACTGTAATGCCACATTTCACTCGCTTGACTTTCAAAGTCAACTATATGAAGTTATGAACTATAGATCTTTGACTTGCGAACTCAATTAATATGTATACAAACTGATCCAAACTTCAGTGGAGAGAGACTATAGTACGATGGTTCGCCCTAGTTGTGACGAGCAGTTACATATTAATGATCAGTTATGTTATAATGAATGAAATGTATGCATTTAACACAATAGCCTAAGTGAGGTGTACGTTTTATGCTGTAAACTCTCTATAACCTCTCTCTGTCTCTGTGTATTTGATTACGTCTCTCATATTTTTTAAGCTGCACCATCTTGTATCAACTTTACTCAAATGAAAGTCTAACCAATGTTTTTCTTTATAACATTTATGACAGGAAGGTTTCCTAAGATATCAAAACTGGACAAAGTTATCATGTGCTGGTGGGTTTTCACAGGCCTCACCCACTTGATACTGGAGAGTTATTATCTTTTCACTCCCGAGTTTTTCAAACAAAAGACTCCAAGTTACCTAGCAGAAGTTTGTAAGTTCTTGATTGTGTAACTTTACTCATCTGCGATTTTTTAACTGTGCAAATACTTGCAATGACACATCCTTGACACGACTTGAACTCACAAGCTATGGTTGATGCCTTGATGGGACCTATTGGTTCATATTTATTTTCATTTAAATAAACGGAAAATATTATTATGTTCTTGACAGGGAAAGAATACAGCAAAGGTGACTCCAGATACATAGGAAGGGATTCGACTGTAATTGCCATTGAAGTAATAACAATTCTTCTTGAGGGTCCAGCTTGTCTTCTGGCTGCGTAAGTATATATACTATTTATTGCACAATCATGAGATCATATTTCAGAGTGATGCACACATAAATACACCTTCATCTTTGGTTCTTAGCCCCTATTTGCACTTAAGACCGATCTCTCCTTATTTTGAGACCAACTAAGATTCTTATGCAATTTTTTCACTCTTTATGGCATTGGTAGTATTATCATTTAAGCAGGTTGACTTGCTGAACTTAACAGGTATGCCATAGCCACAAGAAAGGTGTACAGTCACTTGCTTCAAATAGCTGTTTCTCTTGGACAACTCTATGGAACGGCTTTGTACTTTATAACGTCTTACCTAGACGGTGATAACTTTTCTGCAAGCTCGTATTACTACTACACTTATTACATCTTTGCAAATTCGTTTTGGGTATGGATACCCTCGCTCATTGTGATCCGATCCTGGAAGAAGCTATGTGCAGCAGCAAGCATACAAGACCAGACAAAGACCAAAACTCGTTAGAGATTATTTCATGTAATTGTATTCATTAGTTTAATTTTTGTTGAACTAAATATAAGAATGAAAGTTGCTCTTTATATCATGTAAGAGATTCCTTTCCATTTTTCCACGGGGAGTTCTTAAGAATCCAAGAACAAGTTTACTGGAATTATACCATTCTCCCCAAAAGATGCAAGTAAGCAACGTCTATTGACACAATTGTCTTGTTGTATGTAGGTGTTTGCAACTCCTTATTTTGTTGCCTTATTGGATTAGTGTGTAACTTTAAAGCCAATAAGCACTTTTGAGTTTCGGTTGTCAGGATTGAGATATCAGCTACTTATTTGTTCATATTAAGCTGAGATACCTAATTTTATTGGTGCTTATTGAAAAGTCTTTCCAAACATCTTAAAAATAAGCATAAGCTGGAAAAATAAGCAGTCCCAAACACCCCTAAAACACAGAATCCTAACTAAGATATGAGTTAGTATCGACTGTGATAAACTAAAAGCAAAAGTATGTTACATTCTGGTGCAAATAACCATTCTCTTGAGATAATGGTATAGGGCGGTTTCCTAATCTATTGAAACTCGACAAAGTTCTCATGTGTTGGTGGGTTTTCACCGGCCTCACATATGATCCTTGAGGGTTATTTTGTTTTCACCCCAGATTCCAACAAGCAAAAGACTCCCACTTTCCTTGCAAAAGTTTGTAAGTAATTGATATATTTACTTGATACTGTAATTACTTAGGGAGCACTGTCACTATATCTTTAAGAATTACAGGGAAAGAAAATAGCAAGGGGAACTCTAGATGCATTGAAAGGGATTCAATAATTGTTGCTCTTGAAGGAATAAAAGCTGTTTTTTTGGGCTCAGCTTGTCGTATACTGGTAACTGTGTATGTTACTTTTCATTCAAGATCAGTAAAAGACCAAAACTCGTGAAAATTGATGGCATGCGATCCGAATGCCACTTCTTATTGTTATAGTTATAAAAGACTGCTCACCATTTATTTTTGCTTGGTGAGGAACATGAAAGTAACTTTATTAGTGTTATAAACAAAACTTACTTAAAAATTAGTAGTTTAGTGGGAACCAAACAAATGTTTTCCCCAGCTACTAAAGATTCTGAATAACACATGTCCAACTGACTCAACCAAATCACAACCAACACAAGCTCGTTTGAAGTTACACAAAATTGTCCTGCTATATATCATTGATCGTTTGAAATCTCACAAGTGGATCTATCGGAAACCCACAAAAAATACGTACCAGTATCTTCAGAACATAAGCATACACACTAGCAACATATATATTCTACAGGAGACTGCCCAACCAACTTTCATCCCATATCACATGCATGTCTATTGTTTATATGAGCACTAATAAAAGGATCAAGATTGCCATTTAGAACAAAATTCGGGTCTGCCAATTGAATCCCGGTTTTTACATCTTGAACAAGCTTGTATGGCCGAAACACATACCTTCGCGTTTCTTGGTGCCAAGGGTCAATAACAGCATCGCTCTTAATTTCGGTAACCGTGGTGACATTTTGGTCTTTCAATATTACAAGTAGTTTTGCCTTTAACCGATTTAGGGCTTTCATCTTGTTTGAAAATTGGTTTCTTTCCCCTACAACAAATTCGACACAAGACATATTAGTACATAGTAAGTACAAACTAACAAAACAGGTTCCTTTACTCGTATTCTATTGTTATTGTCCCAATATTTGTTATACCTGATGAGTGAACTGTTAAACCAGTTGAAGTATGTTGAATCTGAACCATAGTTCCTTTTCGACCTCGATCATCTTCTTGTAATGAAAGGTAGTTAATCTTCAAGTCATTCTCATCAACAAATAAATCACGAGTCTCTTCAAGGAACAAAGGCACCACATCTACAACAGCCGAACTAACCTAAATTTTTATAACAAAATGTAGAACATTTATCTAAATACTAATTAAGAATATGTATCTCAAGTCTCAACAGAGGATTTAATCTAATTTTAAATTTACAAGTAGTTTCTGCATAAAACATACCTCAGATAAGGATTCAGGATGAGATGTTATCATTCTGTGAGTACCTTTTTCCCCTAAAAAGTAACCATATGCATACTTTTGCTCAAATTCGATGATTACAGAACTGATACCACCTAATTTTGACATACATTTCTTCTCAACTATCCTTCCTTTTAACCCTTGTTTCTTAGCCCATTTCATGTACATTCCAACAAGTTGTTCCACCCATATCTGAAAAAGATGCGTTAATTTTATAATGCCTCAAATAATGATATGTAGATTGCTCAAAAGGCATAAGTTCATCTACTATTTCACACACAGTTGTTGATACGATGTTGTAGAAGTGTAAAGGGAAGTTAAAGAGAAAGAACATGAGTTATGAACCTCAGATCGCATGCCTTCAGATCCGGCTTCTATTATAATGCAAGCTCCCTCAAATTCATATTTGCCTTTAAGAAGTTTCGACATTTCATACTTATCCAAAAACTTTCTTACGTCTACAGATGCGGTATATGCTTGCTTAAGAAGTGCATAATTTATAATGTCCATCTCAGCCAACTCGGTTATTAGCTTGGCTTCTTCAACCTAAGTAAATCAAAAGATAATCACATAATATATAAGTTGTAGCATTTTGTTTCATAAATTCTAGGTACAAAAAGCTGTAGTTAACTGAGAAAAAAAAAAGTCATATCAAACATCCTTTAATTGCAAGACAGCGAGATATTTATCAAATTAAAGCCAGAAATAACCCTGAGGGGGTGTTTGGATACGTGTTCAAAAAGCGATTATATTGTTATAACAGTTTCTCGTGTTTCCCTAAATCCCGTTACCTACTTGTGCTTATGATTATTTGACTAATTAGGGGCTAAAGTAATCAGTTTCATACTCGTTGTAAACCGGTTATCAAAAGGTTAGAGTGAATTACCTGCACACCCTTATTTAATCTATCATTTTTACAAGTAATCAGAAATTGTGAAACGGTTAACACCATCAGAAAGTGAATATTGTTACAAGTATATAAAGTCATTACTTTAAGCAACATAAAAACATCCAAACACTATATCATGTACCAAGTTTTACTACAGCTAATACAGTGTGAAATAGTCAAAATGTGCTGTTGTTTGTTAGAAAGATGTTGAAGGTTCATGAAAAAAAAACATTACCTTGTATGTAAGGTCTTTAAGAGCATCAACGACCTTAGCACTATCAGCCAACTTGATCAAGATGTCACTAGACTTGGCTAAGTCATCCCACAAATCATATTCACGTACCATTTCTTCCTGTTTGACTCGTCGTGCTTCTTCAAACTCCAAAGCACTTAAACCCAACATCTCAGCACGGTTAACAGAATCCTCTATCTTCTTTCTCAGAGAGAACATACCTACACAAACCAAACCAAACCAAACCATCACTAAAATATTACAAACCTGTTCTTTATTTGGACTGCAAAACTCCTGATAAGAAACATTGGAATCTAACTGTAAAAAGATTTAAAGCGGCTAATCGAGCTGCATATCGTTGTCCAATATCTAATAGTGAGATGGATTCTTTAAATTATGAGTATCATATCTATAAACGTACAATGGAATACTGTATAAATGGTGGCGTAGTATTCGCATGTATTTCTTTTGGGCATGTACAAACACTTTTGACCAACAAAGGGAAACTTAGGGGGCGTGTGGCTAAAAGCTTGTTGGAGGTGCTTATTAGCACACTGTATAAGCTAAGGCAAACAGCATCTAAAAAATGTTTATTAGCATTTAAAGTAAAAAAAAAAAAAAAAAAAAAAAAAAAAAAAAAAAAAAAGCTTTAATAATGACTTTTTGCTAAAGGCATGAGCTTTTCTAATAAGCTTAGTCAAACGTCCCTTTAATCATACAATAAAAAAAAATGTAATTTTGACCTTCAAATAGTAATAGTTATGCTTATGAATTGCATGTAAGACTAAAGTACTTAGTACTTATAGTTATATAGTATCAAAGTTAAAAAGTTTAGACAATTCAAAAGTAAATTACTGTAGCATTTTCTGTGTAAAGGTAAGTTACCCTTTTATGAAATTTTACTAGGAAAATACTACTCTTCCATCCCAAATTAGATGCTCACCTTACTAATGTAGGTGGTTTTTATTTCGGCTTATATAGCTAGCTAATGGCTTATTTGGTTTTGGGCTTATGTTTTATAAGCTTACTTTTTGTGGCTTAATTTGACACTTTTTGGCTTATACAAGTTCGTTATGACATAATAAACTTATATTAGCCGGAAAGTTTCAAAATAAGCCACAAAAAGTGAGCAGTCATAAGCTGGCTATATAAGCCTAAACAAACACCCCCTTAGTATGTCCTAAAATAAATGCACACAAGTGACAAGACAAGTTTTTACAAGGGTTAACTGGTTAAGTCAAAATTCTATTAGTGACATCACACCGTGCGTGTTTTTCGGCTGTGGACAATAATTATGGGACTAAGGGAGTGTACTGTGTCGAATTACTACAAAATAAAAAATAAAAGTAAAGTACCGAGTTGTTTGTAGGATTTGCTGGTGTGAATATCCATTGGTTGAGCTGCAGCTGCCGGTGAGAGTGTTAGCAGACGGCGTTTGTTTGATATTCCGGTGATGTATCTCCAGCTGGAATAATGGATATGTGAAGCTACAGTTTCAGCCGCCATTTTTGGAACCACTTCAACTTCCAACACCAACGTCAGGGTTTATGTGAGTTTTTGTTGTTTCTGTTTTGGATAATTAGACCGCCAATTTATCATTTCTTTCTATTTCTATTATTATTCTCTTACAGATATTTTATACTTATAATTAAATTCAATAAAAAAACAGGGAATAAATTAGCCAACTTTCCATATTTCACCTTCATTCTCAAAAGTTACATTTAACACCCTTAAAGTTTAACATCGATGGTCTTTCTTTAACTTCCAACACCAACGTCAGGGTTTATGTGAGTTTTTGTTTTGTCCGTTTTAATTTTATTGTCCATTTTCATTTTATAATATGTCCCAAACTAATTTTCAACTACTAAAAATAGTAGTTGGAATTGTGTAAGTTTATTGTAGATGCAATAATCTGCACCCGAGATATGGAGAAAAAGTTCGGGTCTTTAAAGATGTTCGGATCTACTGACGTGCTCCGAACCTCGAATCTCCTGCCAAGTTTTGAGCTGTAATAAGACAAAGAACACACGTTAGCCTCGCCTCGAGTGTTTAGTCCGAGACCCAGCTCCGGAGTGAGAATGAGTATAGCTATGAGTGAAGTATAAAGTATATACTTAGTAACTATGATAATATAAGTGCTCGTTCGGTTCAGAGTAACTCCTCCCGAGAATATCATGCCTCTAAACTGTTAATAGTTTGGGCTATTTATACTACTTACTTATTTCGAGAATTAAGCCTGGGTTTGATGGGCCTGTCCATATAGCCCAATGGCTTAGGACAGCGACGTAGAACTTATTACTTGGTATTGTCCTTTTGTATACTCCTTTTAGATCGTCCTTTTGTATGGTCAGTGGACCACACATTGGTTCGCCAATGGATCACATCACATTATGGTTCCTCATGGGAAGCGGGTCTTTAGAGACCCGATACACCGTCATTTATTATATTATTCTTGATCAAAATTTGTATTTACAAAATAAATAAAAAAACACATTAATTAATTGTCAAATTAAACCGTCATTCTGTCTTTTGTAAAAATAAATACAGTGATTAATTTTTTGTTCGTGTACAATAATTTTAGGACGGAGTTAGTACCAAATTCATCATTTGACACATCGCGCGCACATATTTTTCACTTTCAATATCCACTTTTGGTTATAACACATGTTTTGATCTTGCTGTTAGTTATATTTTTATGCATACATTGTGTATTCAACAACATAATAAACCCAAAAATCATAAATTGCGTTGTGGCCCTGAATCTTAATTCCAAAGAAAGAAACTTGACACAAAACCGTTGAAAATATTTGTTATTTTAAACTATATGCAATCAAGCTTCCTAGTCCTTGAGCTGGAGTGATTCAGCAAATTGAGGAGCATCCAAGTCGAGTTCTTGTTTCATGACACAGTTCATGAACCACTCATTACTGAATGTCGGTATGCCTTTCTCTATAGCTGTCGATGCTTCTTCCATGTTATCTTCACTCGCCACAAATATGGTCTTTTTCAGATCCATTGCTTTCTCTACATCGCAAATAACCTGAAGTATAGAGCATAAATTATTTACTCCCTCCGTCCCAAAATTATTGTCCCCCGACAAAAAACACACAGTTTAAGAAAAGTACATTTATTACAACTTTCTCTTTCTTACTTTTTGACAGAATGACAATTTTGCCCTTGGGTAATTAATTAAAGTCTTCTTTAACGTATGTAATAATAATTTTAAACAAGGGTAATATAGTAAACTTTGTTAAACTTCCCTATCTATTTTTAGTAGTGGACAATTAAATTGGGACATACCAAAAAGGAAACATGGACAATAAAATTGGGACGGAGGGAGTAGTTATCTCATTCATTAAAAAAATCTTTATGTAATAGAGATTTAATCGCCTTACATTTCCACCAGCAGACCTGACAATAGCTGATAAAGTATCGATAGGAGGCTGCACATGAGCTGCAAGGCATACTTCAAAACCTTTAAGCAAAGCTCCAGGATTTGCTCTTGCTCTAAGTACTGCACCTTTTAAGTCAGTCCTGTACTTTGACTCATACTCAAGATCTTCCAATGTGTAAGGCATTTCATCTGTATATTAAGTGAATTAGAGATGTTAGAAACTATTAACATTTGCGAAGCAGAGAAAAAATCTCCAAAAGCCTCATGACTCACCTAAAAATAGACGTGCTCTGAAGCTATCTTTTAGCCAAGCAGGTGATATAACCCAAGCTCTGCAACATGTCAATGTCCATATGAATGTTTCTTAATAACATATGATTGTAAGAATACCAAAATGTGGTTTACAACTTTTGAGGTAATACTCAAGTAAAACTAACCCTGAACAGAGAGCTGTACAAAAATTCAACGTCTTTCTAACTTTTCCAGTGATTACATGTGTGCTTACTATTCCATCAGTTGTAACACAGCCACCAAGATCCTCGATTATCTGTCATTGACATAAGTTAATAAAAAAGCAACTAACAGCAGATCAAATCATAAAACTAGAATAATACCTTTGTCAGATTTGACTTTTTAGCATCATCTGCAATGTTCATCAGCATGATTTTATAGCCATTTATTTCTTGTGTCTTGTCAACATGATTTTTGCTCAAAGGACCTCCGAATGCAGGTGTGAAATATGTCAAATTTTCATCCTTAGAAAGCTTTACGGGGCTTACATCCATATAACAATTATCATTTTTATTGATCCTTGAAGCACAACCACTATCTGATTGACAAGCAATCATATGACTTCCTTTGACCTTTTTTGACTTCAGTGAAGTTTTGGAGGCTTCCCAAGTCCTCTTCTTTCCACCCGATGTGGAGCACGAACACTGCCTGGCATCACCATCAGTTATAATTTCCATCTCATCGGCACCGTATCCTGTATTGATGCCTTCCAAACTGTCCAAACAAACAAGGTCCTGGCAACCTATTACAGCAATGCGCATATTTAATATCTAAAACAAAGATATCAAAATTGGTATATTCGGCTTTTATCTAATAGTACTTACCAACATCCATTGAGTGGTTATTTTTCAACATGTCTTCAGCACCAGAGTTTTGATTTTGATTGATAGAGTCAGCTAACGACTTTTGAAAAGGCTTTACAAGAGAAGGCAGTTTTAAAGTCACTGCAGAGTTATCTGAAAGTTCCTTTTCAAGATGAGAAACCATTAGGCTTGCGCCACCAGGAAAGCATAATGCTTTCCTAATATCTGCCTTTATTGGTAACCTTCGAGCTCTACCCTTGGTGTCTACTTGACCAACTGTTACAAATCCCTATGAATTGCGTAGAAACAATAGAATTTAGAAGCATCTTGATGATAAAAGCAACATGCAAAGGTATGCCTTATCAACAGAAATACTAAACCAAACAGTTTTTTTTCCGTTACCTGCTTAAGCCAAAATCCTTCTGATTCCTCATCTGCCCAGCAGAAAATAGAATGCACGCCAACACTTTGCAGTCTTTTCCTCATTTCCAAATATGTGAGTTGACCAATACCCTGTAGGTTTGTAAAGATGGTTACCCCACTGTCAAGACATCAACAAAAAAGTACTGCATATGGGTCATCTTCAAAATAAGTTTATATAATGCAATAAATCAAAAACTTTTGTTTTCAAGTTGTGCCACACAAAAATCTGTAAATTCAACAATCGCAATTAAGCATCTAAGTTAGATGGAAATAAGCAAGGATGAACAGAAGACCTTATGTTGGTAAACTGAACTGACAGCAGCAAGTGGAACCTCAGCATATTGAGTATCAGCCGGGATTATCTGAAAACTTATTGCAGCAATAACCTGAAGAAGAGAATATAATTAAGTTTCATGTGTCATATTACTGTATTTATGCATAACTTATATATCTAAAAGTTCAGCTTATTAATCTATTCCCACCAATAAAGTTACAGCTTTTCATATACAAACATAATAGGTTTTACAGAAGAGAAACAGTGAGTTAGTCTACATTGAAAAAGCAAAGCTACCTCTCCAGGAGCTTCCTCGGACTTGGACTTCAAAACCAATGTGCAATACTTCCTGCACATATAGCATGTGTTATTGAAAGCTATAAACTTGTGGAAAAAGATTGCAGTCGTGCGTAGTATAGCAAGTAGCTTCAAGAAATAAAGATGAATGAAAGCAGTTAACTTTACCCATTGGATACACATCTTTCAAGGAACATCGATTTCTTTCCAGTATTTGCAGCATAGTTCATTGAAGGCAGTTCTTTCGCATATAAGTTTAATATCTCCTATGGAACATAATAATGATACATGAGCACCAAAACATGGATAATCCATTAAAAATCAACTATGTATCTCGCTGGTTCTATATAAAGTGATAATTACAGCACCGTTTCTACAGAAAGTAAGCACCATCAACAAAAATTGACATAACATACAGTGATTGTATACTTGTATCACTCTAATTGCATCTACATTAACAGATATATTTTTCTGTCATCAAAAAGATTTCCACTACCAAATCTATGCAGCTACATGACTAACGACTTACAATCGATACATCTGCTACAAAAACATGTATGGATAAAAGAAAACAAAAAGATAGAAGGATGAGTTACTTGAAGTAGAGACTTGGACTGAGCATCAGAATCCTTTGGGTTAACAAGCACAAAGTAATAACCTGATATAATCAAAAGTAGTAAAATTTAGAACGAGTGATGTCACCACCGCTCACTAATACTCAAGAACAACTTCACAAGCCCGAAAATGGTTACATTTCCATTTCGGGATGCCCTATAATAACAAACCCCTCAATTGAAACAAAATCGAGCCAATATTACCTTTTGCCCATTCTTGCAACTTGCAAATACAACGTAATTGATATGATCAGTATTGATCCACATCATTTCCCAAACTTTTTTCCGCTATCTAATTGTCTTATAGATTTATCATAAACACCAAAGTGCTTTTACTAAACTATTTTTTATATGGGGTATTTAGGATTGCATATAGTTATCTTTCGCTTATCGCTAACCATCTCTAACCTCCCAATGTGCTTATTTTCAACCAATAAGCACTTGCCCATCCACAAACATCCAAAGTGTTTATCTTCTTTTACAAAATGCAAAAAGCCAATAAGCACTTAACATATGCAATCCGAAACACTCATATAGTCAATCCAAAACAACACATTTAACATTATCAAAAAGTCAAACTAGCAAATAAACCAATTAATGAAATATTAGTATTACCATTTTCTTTAACACCCGAACATTCGACATCGTTAGATTCTTTACCCAACACATCCTCCACAACTAGCAAAAAAACCAATAAACTTAATAAAAATTAATACCAAAAAAAAAAAAAAAAAAAAAAAAAAAAAAAAAAAAAAAAAAAAAAAAAAAAATTATCAATAAAATCAATACCAGAAACCAGAATTTTGACATTTTTGGATATAGCAATATGAAGGGTATTTTCATTGGATTCAGCTTTGTAATTCTTTGCTTCAACAACCACTTGACAGTTCCCTAACAAACACATACAAATTATGTAAACAAATTAAATAAATTGGTTAATAGAGTGATTGATTAATTTTGTACCTATTGTGATTGGGGTAGAAGGTTTTTTCTTTGGAGCCATTGATGTGATGATGTAAAAACTAAAAAGTGGTGTTTGACTGTTTGGAGTTTGGTTTAAAATGGGTTTTTAAGGGCGGTAAAACTAAAAAGTACGTATTTAAGCGGGAAAAAGCAGGGAATTAAGGAACCAATGTGATTTGACTTTTCACTTACTTTTTGGTTTAGGGAAAGTCAATAATTTGTGCGACAGATTATACTTTTTCTTTGGACGGTGAATAAAAATTATTAATAAGTGATCATTGTAATTAACTAGTTTTAATGTTTTATCACGATATTAGTACTTTGTTAAACATTTATCGTGTGAAATGACGTCGTTTATTGTGTTTTCAAAACGATATCGTTTTGATTTTTTTATTATTTACTTGACAGCAAACGATGCCGTTTGATGTTTGAAAATAATGTTGGCTAAAAACGGCGCCGTTTACTTTATAATTTGGCTTATATGTGTCTTAAATACATACTAACAGGTCTTAAATACATACTCTTCAAGAGTACGTGTGCATCGGATCATTACTTACTAAATCAAGACACAAAATCATAACACTCATTCAATAAACGATTCAGATAAAACAGAAAATCAAGATTAAAGATTGTTTCTATAAAAAGTTTGAACTCAAAAAGATGTTCACAACCTTCGATCTGTTGTGTTTGACAACAACTCTTCACGTATTTTGTGGGAGTGTATGTGAATCTTGCTTATTTATGTTTGATATTGTGAAAACGCGATTAAAGATCTACATAAACTTGTCAAAGAGCAAAATAAAAATAAAACATTAGTGGATAAATATATTCAAACACCAACATGATTTGTGATTTTGGTAAAAACAAAAAAAGCAGCATCAACATTATGGGTTTCATCAAGTTTATAACAAGAACCTATTATGTTACATCAATTTTTCATAAACTAATATGTGTTATGTATAACATCATATCTTCAATGTTATAAACTTCATGACGTAAAGATTCAACCCTACTAATGTTCAAACAAAAATTGTTACACATAAATTTCATCCCATGTCATGTAAACTCCTATAGAGATAATCCTTAATTCGGTGTAATAAGTATCACCATCACCCGTGGTCATGCAAGCACTCATGGTTTGTTACTACATCATGCCACCGCCACATATGGTGGGCGGTTTTGACGATGGTGACAATCAAACGTACAACAAGGAAAATATGCTTATATGTGATTGTTTGTGGATATATTTGTGTTTAAGTATAATAGAGTTGTAATAATTATGACTGTTTTTCAACTATACCATTTTAATTAAAACTTGCATTAATTACTCTTTTTTTATTTCTACATTAACTATAAGGATAAAAGTAACTTTAAAAATCAAAATTATGATTAATTACACATATCACAATTTTTACATTTTTTGTTCGTGGACTCTCTTTTTTAAAACGGAGAGAATAGTATTTTTTTAAAGAGTGTCTAACGTATGCTCCGAAGACTAACGTTTAAAGTTAGTATATATGAAACATTAAGAGGGCATTTGGTTCGCCGTAATTGGATGTAATTGTAATTTGATTATATTACGTAGGCTGTTTATTTCGCAGAATGGAGAGAATTGTAATTCAGATTACATTACGTAGACTGTTTGGTTTGCATTGTAATTGTAATTTAGCCATTACAATTACATCAAAGGAGTGAATTCAGATTACATAGGATGTTCGATTGAAAGTTTTGAATTAAGTTGTAATTCAGAATTATTATTATTATTATTATTATTATTATTATTATTATTATTATTATTATTATTATACAAATATTATTTATATAAGAATAATAAATAATGTTTATTATAATAAATAATATTTGTTAATAAAATTATAATATAATAATAATAATAATAATAATAATAATAATAATATATTAATAATATAGAATAATAATATTATAATAATTTTGATATAAATATTAAAATAACAATATTTATATAATAATAATATTTATTATTTTTATTATATTTATATAATAATTATAATAATATTTATTATTATTATTATTATTATTATTATTATTATTATTATTATTTCTATTATTTTAATAATAATAATAATAATAATATTTTTTTATTATTTTTATTATTATTATTATTATTATTATTGTTATTATTATTATTATAATAATAAATATTATTATTATTATTATTATTATTATTATTATTATTATTTAATCAAAATCAGAGTTTTCATTGATCATAACAGATATTACATAGAAAGTAGATCCAGAAACAGATCTACCCATAGATTACTCATACAAACAAGAAAACATGAATCATCTAACAACTCTATCCTTTTCTCTAGCTTATCGCTTCGGCGCTTTAACGTCCCGATCAATTTTACTAAGAAGGGCAATTGCCAATGTTTCCTGGGGCGATGGCCTTGATAGTGAAACCATATAAAGCCAGAGAGAGAGAGAGAGAGAGAGAGAGAGAGATAGAGATAGATAGCATGCAATAAAGAGGAAATGAGAGGGAAGAGAGGGAAGAAAACCTGAATCATCTAACAACTCTATCATTTTCTCTAGCTACTCGCTTCTGCGCTTCGACGTCACAAACAATTCCACTAAAAAGGGCAATCGGCAATTTTTCCAGGTGGCATTGAAAGTAAAACCGTAGAAAGCCAAATAGAGGGGAACGAGAGGAAAGGATATGGAAAGAGAAAGAGATAGATCGCAAGCAATAAAGAGGAAAAGAGAGGAAAGAGAGGGAGGAGGAGGCGACGATTGAGTTATCCGGACCACGGGCATATAGCCGGTGGCCGGAAGAGGAGGTGGCAGCTTAATAAGATCTAGGGTTAGGGTTAGAGGGGATGAGAGAAAAGGTTATTACTACCTCCGTCCCAAAATATAAGTCCATTTTGACTTTTTCAAAGTCTTTTTATTTCAACTTTGACTTTAATTAGTTTTTTTCATGTTATATAATACATAATGCAAAATATGTAAATGGATTTGTGTTTTAAATGCATTTTCATTAGTATACTTTTTATCAAGTATTATATTACACAAAAAAAACATAATTAAGGTCAAATTCGGAAAAAAAAAAAAAAAAAAAACTTTGAAAATTCAAAAACGGACTTGTATTTTGGGACGGAGGGAGTATTATTATTATTATTATTATTATTATTATTATTATTATTATTATTATTATTATTATTATTATTATTATTAATCTTTTTTGAATTAAAATTACGTTGTGATCCAACCAAATAAAGTGACAGAATACATCAATTATAATTTCAACACATTACAATTACAACACATTTCAACTCTTTGAGTTATAATTCATTCAAATTACAATTCCTTTGATAGATTACAATTCCTTTCAAAAGATACTGCGAACAAAACGCACCCTAAGTTTATTTAATGTTAAATTTATAAGTTTAGCTAATTTACATTAAATGAAATATTTAATTTTTAAAAAAGTAATAATCATACTATCTTATAAAGTATTTAGGCTTTCTAAAAAAAGAAATACTTAAAATTAAGCATTGCAAATTTCTTAAGCTAAAAGTACAACTAATTAAAACACATTTTCTAACATTAAATACAATCTTTAAATAGAAATACTTAAAATTTGTCATTACAAGTTTTTTTAGCTAAAAATACAACTAATTAAAACACATTTACTAAAATTAATAAACTGATCATTAAATACAATTAATAAATTTATTAAAAAAAACCCTTAAATAAGAAATACAAATTATTAAGCATATTGTACAATCAACTTAAACACATTTCCTACATTAAATATCATTAATACAAATAATAAAATATATTATACAAATATTCAAGCCCGAACAGGCAACAGGCCAAATGAGCTTGAGCCTAAATGGGCACGGGCCAAACGGGCTCGATTCCTAACGAGCACGGGCCAACGGGCTTAAGCCTAAAAGGTTTACAACTCTTAGCTATCACTTTTTTCTTTTGATGTCGTTAACTAGGGTACCCGCCGCTACAACGCGCGAATACCCAACTAGTTTTATTAAATGCACGTTGACCATTAGCATCAACACATCACTTTTTTTTTAGCAAATGTCTTCTTTTATTATAAATAATTAATTATGTGTCTATCCATACATCTTAACCTCCATAAATTTTTATCATATTACTTGGTGACCAGAATGATTAGTAGGCGATTCATTTTAATCTTGATTATCACTTTAATTGTAAGAACCCTATAAATAGAGGTTTATTTGTAGTTTGTAATCATCAATAAAAATACATTTCACAATCTCTCTATTCTTCTAGCTTATACTTCTTGGTTCATTTGTAGTTTGTAATCATCAATAAAAATACATTCCACAAACTCTCTATTCTTCTAGCTTATACTTCTTGTCGATCATAATTATTTTGTAACATTTTTTTTAATGAGAGAAAGAAAAGTAAGAGAAAATGAAATAAACCCCAAATAAGAAAAGTAAAAGAAAATGAAATAAACCTCAGGGTTGCTCAACAAGTTCAGGGTTCTCAGCAAAACCCCAAAGCAAAAACAAAAACAAAAAAATGTCAATTCTGTTATCTTCTTCATCTCTACTATCCTCAACACCTAAAACCCTAACCTTAAATCTCAAAACACACTCACCATCATTAATAATCTCCTTAAACCCCCTCTTAACTTCCAACCACACACACTTCAAAAGCAAGCACTCACATGTTGTTTTATCAACCAACACTAACCAAACATCATCAACACAAACAGTACCAAAAAAAAGATATAAAAAACAACCTCTTTTAAGTGAAGGAAGAGATGATGATGACAATATAGGCCTTGTTTGTCCTGGTTGTGGTGTCTTTATGCAAGATTATGACATTACTCAACCTGGTTATTACCAAAAAAAGAAACTTGAAAATGAGCTTGTTTTAGACGATATTGATATCGATATCGAAGGCGAATTGGATGAAAATGAGGAGGGGGAGGGTGAGGAAGAGGAAGGCGAAAACGAGAGCGAAAATGATGATGATTTGGATATAGAAGATGAACTTGAGTGGGACAGTGACTGGGAGGATTTTGATGAGGAGGAAGAGGATTTGAAGGAATTAGACGGGTTTACCGCGCCTGGAGTGGGGTATGGGAATATAACTGAGGAAGTATTGGAGAAGAGTAAAAGGAAAAGGGTGTCGAAAAGTGAAAGAAAGAAGTTGGCCCGTGAAACGAAAGTGGAGAAAGAGGAGGTAACGGTTTGTGCTAGATGTCATTCTTTGAGGAACTATGGACAGGTTAAGAATCAGACTGCTGAGAATTTGATACCTGATTTTGATTTTGATAAATTGATTAGTACTAGGTTGATGAGGCCGACAGGAACTGCTGATTCGACTGTTGTGATAATGGTTGTTGATTGTGTGGACTTTGATGGGTCGTTCCCAAAACGAGCTGCTAAGTCTTTATTTGCAGCGTTAGAAGGAGGTCGTGATAGTGTGCAGCGTAGTAAAAAGTTGCCTAAGTTGATTCTTGTGGCAACAAAAGTTGATCTTTTGCCTTCACAAATTAGTCCCACTAGGTTAGATAGATGGGTTAGACATAGGGCTAAGGCTCACGGTGCGCCTAGGCTTAATGGGGTGTATTTGGTTAGTTCTAAAAAGGATTTAGGTGTTAGAAATTTATTAACTTTTGTTAAGGATTTGGCTGGGCCTCGTGGGCATGTTTGGGTTATTGGTGCACAAAATGCTGGTAAATCGACTTTAATTAATGCACTTGCTAAGAAAGGTGGGGTGAAAGTTAGTAAGCTTACTGAAGCTGCGGTTCCTGGGACGACACTTGGTATTTTGAGAATTGGTGGTATATTATCTGCTAAAGCGAAGATGTATGATACACCAGGCTTATTGCATCCGTATCTGATGTCCATGAGATTGAATAGAGAGGAGCAAAAGATGGTTGAGTTACGGAAGGAATTACATCCTCGAACTTACAGAATTAAGGTAAGTACTTATTTTATGGTTGCTATTTCTTCATATTATTTAGTTGGATTAATGGGTGATATAGCATGCTAATGAAACATTAGTAGTAGTACTAAGTTGAGGCGGCAAAATGGGTGGTTCAGGTGGTTTGTGTTACAGTCAAAATGGTGATTTTTGTAGTGCAGTCCAAACTGGCAAACAATTTGATCTTCTTTATAGCTTTAAAAAGTTGAAATCGCTCCCTCTAGTACTCAACTGTCTCTTTTTAAATCAGCCACGTTGGCTTTAAAATGTCGAAATAGTTATCAACCTGGGTACCCTGAAATTTCTTGTAGTGTGATGTAGTAGCAATAAATTTGTCATGATAGTGTACCCACTAGTCAAAAAAATCCTGCATTTACCACTGTTTCCAATGTCTAAATAGATATGAATTTTCAATAACGGCATTGCACTATACAAAAATCTATATAAATGGGGATGAAGTGATGAACGGTGTTACATAAAGAGAAGTAGCTAATGTTAACATTGGAGTTGAAGTACTAGCTAATGCTGAAAGAAATGTGTTTACCTATAAAGAAACTGACCATATATTGTATCTGATGCTGGATGTTGGTAATTGATTTTTGCAGCAAGGGCAGACAATACATGTCGGTGGTCTGATGAGACTAGACCTAAATGAAGCATCTGTGCAGACAATTTATGTTACCATTTGGGCCTCACCAAATGTTTCTCTACATCTTGGGAAAATTGAAAATGCAGAAGAGATTTGGAACAAGCATGCTGGTGTTAGACTGCAGGTACAATGCTTGTCTAATTTGACACACTCCAATTGGCGTTAGATTCTTTGCAATGTCTATTATACCACTTTTTATGCATTTGTTGAAAAAACTGTATGAATTTGTTTCAGCCACCAAATGGTGTAGACCGAGTGTCTGAATTGGGGAAATGGGAGTCAAGGGAATTCAAAGTGTCTGGGACAAGCTGGGATGTTAACAGCATTGACCTAGCGGCTGCAGGCCTCGGTTGGGTTTCTTTGGGATTAAAAGGCGAAGCAACTATAACATTGTGGACATTTGATGGCATTGAGATAACATCTCGAGAACCTTTGGTACTTGATCGTGCACCAAATCTCGAGAGACCTGGCTTTTTGCTGCCAAAGGCTATATCAGAAGCCCTAAACAACCAAAACAAAACTCAGCCCCAAAACAAAGATGCGTTGATCTGATCTTAACTTTGTACCATTCTGATAGTCACGCTTGTTCTTCTGGCTACACCAAAGGCATTCAATATCGCCTTGCCATTTTCTTGACTACAAGTATGTGAGCTTTATTTATCTATATAGTGTTCGGTTAGCATATAGTCATATAAAATAATGTATTCTTTGAAATTTTGTGTTTCATAGCTTTGTTGCATCTTTTGTACATCTCATTAGTTCTTATAATTGGATTAGTCTTCCTATCCTTCCAATCAATTCCCAAACTCTGTATTGTCGACTTAGGTATGCTTATGTTTACACGTCTTATGCCCTAAAAACATTATAGACTCGACTCGTACGCACTTTGGGGGTGTTTGGATTGTGTACCTGCTTGTTTTCAAGTAAGCTAAGCAAGTAATCAGTTATATCCAAACACCCAAAACTGCTTATCTACTTATTTAAGGACTAAATACACAATCCAAAATACCCTCTTAAGGAAAACGAAGACAAAACAGTTTCTTAAATCACTTCTTATCCATTTAGTTTCCCTGGCTAGTGTAAATAGCCGGTTTTACAGGGTATGAACAAGGCTACACGTTAAGGATACTAACAAAGTTAAGACCTTGCTCTATACATAAACTTACAACATATAACAAACGACGCCACTACAGTTTTCTTATAAATACTTGTACATACAGAACTCGAACCTTAAGACACCATAACTAATTACCCAATTTGGACGAAGTGTCAACTTTTTCCATTTCAGACGAAAGTAGGAACTCTTCATACTGTCCTTCCATGGATAAAAGATCGTCATCAATAGAGTCAGGCAGCAGATCAGCAATGTCAGAGCTATCTAAACCATCTGTTGCGTCGTTTGCAAAGAACCCATTCTCTCCTTGCTGTTGGCTGAGCCAGTAGTCATGAAACCAAGTTGAAGTTGTGATCAACTGCCACCATTCTGGCGAGAAATCCTCGACTTGACGAACAGCAGCTGGGACGAACAACGGGGCGTTTGGATTGAGAGTAGAGCTTCCTTGCTTAACCATTGCCATTTTCACTTCCAAAAAAGCGTCTTTTACTGTCACGGTTTCGGTAAAGTTACCTGGCAATCAAAAAGGGAATTCGTTGGTTATATAACAACCTTTGAATTATTATTAGTCGGATACCAATTGTTAGTGCAACGTTGACTATGTCTCTTTTATGTTTTAACGATGACAAATAAACGTTCGCAGCACATAAAAATCACAAACGATAGTCAAATTCATTTACGAGCCAAATTTGTGCAGTCAGAATAAAGATCAAAATCAACTTGATGATCAAATATCAAAAGCTAAATGATTAAACTAGTATAATAGATCCAATTCAACAGCTTGATGGTCTCAAATTTAATTTTTGTTTAGTGCAAACAACTTCAATTTGGTCACGGTCATTCTTTTAAACAAAAAGAGGTTTATCGGTTCGTACGGTGAATTCAAACCTCGTAAATTAATCGATCAAAAGATTGGAAATCCAGTTTAACAAAAAAAGAAAATTGACAAAAAGCAGCAGCAAATTATACCTTTGAAAATTCGGGCAAAAAATATCTGGATGCTAAAATAAGGAAAGTTACATAGTGGTGTGGTGCAAAATGATATCGTTATTTATAGCAAGTGTTTAAATCCCGAGCCTGTGGTTTGGTTATATCCAAGCCTGAGGTTCGGAAATATAGTCAAAATCAGGAAAGTTTCGTAGAATTGCGGATGCTATTTGTACCCATCATGAAAATTACCAAACTAGCCAAAAAAAAAAAAAAATACCATTGATCAATTTTTTAACCTCTTTTTATTTTAGTCATACTCAACTCTATCTTTTATGACATGTATCTTTTGCAAGTACAAATGTGTCCCTTGCTCAACTGCTCGACTCTACCTAATTTTTGTATTTGCAAGAAACACATGTCACAAAATGGGTGAAGTCAAGCAGTTAAACAATTGAGCATTACTAAAAAAGGAAAAGAATAAAAAAAAAATAACAAATATTGGACCAAGAGCTTTTTTTTTTTTTTTTTTTTTTTTATTATTATTTTTTTTAATTTCCGCTTATCATTTTATTTTATTTTTACTCATTTTATTTATGAGAATGATAGCATTTGTTAAACACAAAACTTTCTTTTTAAATTAAATTTTGCATTTAATGTACATAATAAAACTTATAAATTACCATACCTAAATATAATAGGCTAATACATTTTTTTTTATTTTTTCCTTTTTTTTTCAATTTTTTTTTACCTTTTATTAATTTTGACTTTTACACTTTATATTTTAAGTTTTGTTTTTTAGCAGTTTTACTCACTTTATTAATAAAAAAAGATAATTTTTTATTGATTTTTTGCTCCGTGTTTTTTATATTTTATTATTTTTAACTTGTCAAATTTTATATTTTTTATTTCGAAATTTAAATATAAAGAATTATACAACTAATTTTATAATTTTTTTTTTCTTTTAATTTTAAAAATAACCTATCTCTAGTCAAAATCAAAACGCGTTTAGTTTAGCAGTGTGTTGGGTATATAAATAGACGTAAGTGACGCAATTGGTGTAGGGACCGACTATAATTGCTATGAAACCAACGGATGAGATTATGGGTTTTGGTTTTGATCCAACGGTTGAGATTGGATGAATGATTGGAGTGTGAGTTGGGTTGTTGTGGGACCATTGTCGTGGCATCCATCTTTTCTCATAATAATCCGCGTTTGCACATGGAAACTTTGTTGAAAGTGAACAATTATCAACATGATTAAAATATGTTTGTGTTTCTAAATTCTGTTAAAGGCCGACAATAGTATAGGTATAATAGAAACATGATATTATAAAATGTGTCGTTTAGGTATTAATAAATGAGGTTAAGGATTTTTTATGATATGTGATTTTGATGTGGCGTGTTTGATATATATCAGCTCTTCGATTGATATAAAGGATGTGACCAAACCATTTGACCGAATTAAGTGAGTAGATGGCTCAAAGCGTACCTTGAAAGTTCATGCCTTCATTTAACTATGTTCGCTAAATCTAAAATATAAAAAATACTTGCTAAACATAGCCTACTAAGCTAAAATAATAGTATTATGTTAGTTTAAATATGAAAGAAGAGAAAGTGAGAATAAAAATGAAAGAGAAAAAAAGAAAGAAATTATTAATAGAGTTTTACTAATATGTGTGGCACATGTTAAAGTACATATAAAAGAAAGGGTTTTTTTTTTTTTTTTTTTTTTTTTTTTTTTTTAAGTGTTTTGCCTATTTGTTTCAGTAATTTATTCATTTTCTTCAATGGCTGATAAGTTCCCAAACTCCCTTTCTTTATTCCCGCTCCAAACCAGCAACTCCAGTAGTGGCTCGGCTCAATCCCCTAAGTGGAGAAACTTGATGAAGGGCGGAAAAATGGGCTTGGAGCAGATAAGTAAGCTGCTGCTAGCAGTAGAGATCATTTCCCTATAAAAGAAAGGTTCAAGTTGATCAGGTCATAAAATGAATATAATTAAAATAATTTTTAGTTATAATTAATGTTCATTAAAAGGAAAACGTGTATTCATTTAATATATTCTAGCATTAGCATGTGCCACGACACATGTTAGCAAAACTCTCTTGACTCATTACACATTGTAATTTTTATTGTATACATATGTTAAGAGATAATTGGATAACGAGTAATGGATTCATTTCACCAACCCATTAAAAAAAAGTGTTTAACTTCAAATGCTTAAAATACAAGTGGCATGGCGTATTCTTTCCTATGGCTTCCACTAATCTATGGTACAGGTAGCTTTGGTTAGGACTAGCAGGTTATGGCTTGTTACAATCTAGCGATAATGTCTCGTATGGTGTAGTTAACTAGTTATCCTGGTATACATCCTCTGCCATGTATTTTGAATACTAAAAAGGCATGAATTTGCTAAGATTTGTAGATCATGCAAGTTATTGCACGTGTTTAAGGATTCAACATTCAGCTGAAGAAAAAAGATTACGACAATGAAAGTAGTACCAAAAGATGAGTTATCTGATGATGTGATCCGATGATTTTTTGGAGTTCCAAAAACAGTGCCGAATGTAACTGGTTTAGAATGTACAATATCAGACTATCGGCTACCAAAGCAAGATCAGGAAAACCTGAAAATTAAGCATAAGCAACTAATTAACTTACAACATTTACTACGTATTAATCCTCATTACATACATGACTACCGTCATTATCATCTATCGGGCTGCTATGATCATTCGGGTCATAATAGAGTCGGAGTTGCACACACTCAGCAGCCAACTCTCTAGGCAAGTTATTATTTTCTAAATCAAGGCTTCAATTAGATGGGGTGTCTCCCTTCTTCACAACATTGAGCACAATGCCATTAACTGATCATTTTCAATATTGATGATCTGTGGAGGCAGAAGATCACCTTTAGAAACCAGTAATGCTTGTAAGAACTCTAGTTATTGTTCATACCCCTTTGTTGAGGTGCTAAGTCAAAGGTTCTATCCATAATGTACCCTCGAGTTCTGATTATGTGGCATTGCCATGTCCATTTGGAAACCAAAATCCAAGTTTTGAACAAAGTCAACAAATTGATCCTGTTCTCGTCAAAGGCCCTCCAGATCTTGTACAAGTATTTAACTCTGCGGTCTTGGATTCACTATCAGTTCCATCCTATGTGTTATGGTTGAGCCGCATGTTTCTCCTGTCAAGTCACTGGCGGGGAGACACATTAAACTGGACCGTGTTGGCTAGCCCATGAGTAGCTGTAGGCCTGTAGCCAATACTGTTCTTTCTTCTCTTCTCTCAAGAGTCAAGCCTACACATGCAGTTAAAAATTGCAAAACACTCATCAAGGACATTTACGATCCCACAAATTGGCTTTATTGGCTGAAAGCTTCTCCCACATACATTTACTGCCTTGGTTTGCAGATCATCGAAGCTCTAAGTAAGACGGCGTCTGTATGATTTTGGAGTACCGGATCAAAACAAGTAAAAAATAGTTCAATCACCAAAGTTTTGTTCTAAAGACTAACGTTTGGATACAAAATAAGAACTTGCATTGCATTTGCAAACCCAATAGCCATATTTTTTAATCATTACTAGACATCAAACCGACCGTAAGTTTTTTGAGATGCTTGCTTCCTAACAATGAGGACATTTTCATAAGGCCGGTTGCAATAACGACCGAGACCGAGTCGGTCGACTCGGTCGTCCTTGGTGTGAGCATGGGGTCGCGACCGAGAAACAAGGGAGAATTACATGTTATCGGTCTCAAGCTCGACCGATTCACAAGGCATCTATTTTGTTGTGTTTGATCCAAATCTCCCCCACTTTGTATACTTGTGACCGTTTGTGACTAAAAAATAAAAAAAAAATTACCGTTTGAATTGTAACGTTGGGCAAAAAAAAAAAAAAAAAAAAAAAAAAAAATTCCCCTATAAATACACAACTAAACAACACTTCAATTCACACAACCCCATTTCAAAAAATCTATATATTTTCTCACACCATGAATTCTTACGATATATTTTTTGCCGAATCGGATGATGAAGATGAAGTTAGTAACGAGTTTTTGATGTTTGCGGAAGATTGTTGGGAGGCTTATCAAGCGTCACAACCTAATAAGGCATTACGAAACCGTGTTGATAGGGATCGTGTGGGTGCTCATGACCGTTTAGTGGCTGCTTACTTCTGCGCTAACCCAACATACAGCGATGAACAATTCCATGATCGTTTCCGAATGAGCCGCGGACTATTCACACGAATTGTACGAGAGGTAACCGATCATTTACCTTATTTCCAACAAACTCCTAATTGTGCTGGCGAACATGGTATTTCTCCTTTGATAAAAATTACTTCCTCAATTCGTCAATTGGCATACGGAGTCAATCCTGATATGCTTGACAAATATGTGCAAATGGGTTCGTCAACAGTTTGTGCGTGTCTCTATAAATTTTGTGAGGCCATCATGGAGTTATATGGTCCAGAGTATTTGCGAAAGCCGACGGTTACTGACGTTGACAGACTCTATGAGCATCACCATCGATATCATGGGTTTCCGGGGCAGTTAGGAAGCATTGATTGTACAGATTGGTCGTGGAAGATTTGCCCACATGCTTTAAAAGCTCAATTTTGTAGGGGTGATCACGGGAAAACTCGTTTCATTTTATTGGAAGCGATCGCCTCTCAAGATTTATAGATTTGGCATGCCTTCTTTGGTGTTGCCGGTATGAATAATGACGTAAATGTTTTACGTGCATCCCCTCTTTTCAATGATCTCAAAATGGGAAGAGCACCGGATGTGGAATTCGTTGCTAACAGCGTACCTTATAAACGGGGATATTATCTTGCTGATGGGATATATCCGGAATACTCTGTTATTGTAAAGTCTATTAGAAATCCAAGGACGCATGATGAAAAGCGTCAATTATATAAAAGGATGCACGAAGCTGCAAGAAAAGATGTGGAACGTGCTTTTGGTGTACTAAAGAGGAAGTTCCTAATGATTAAACATCCGGCTAAGGGATTTAACAAAGAGCGTCTTGGACATATTATGTACACATGCATCATATTACATAATATAATAATTCAAGACGAAGGGCGGCAATATCTCCCGAATTCTTTCCTGAGCAGCACCGTTCTTATGATCCCTTAAATACGCATGAGGAATCATTGCAAATTACTAGGGAGATATGCAACAAAACAACTCATCTTAGCCTCAAAGCCGATTTGGTGGAACACATTTGGCAGCATCATAATAATCCAAACTAGTTTAGTTGTTTTATCGTAATGTTTTTTAATGTTATTTGAATTCTATTGTAATGTTTTTATTTTTTTTGAATTAATATGTAACGTTTTAATTATTAATGAAATTTTAGTTTGTGTTAAAAAAAAAAAAAAAAAAAAAAAAAAAAAAAAAAATTGAACGTGGTCGCCCTTACTGTGGCACTGACTCGCCTGTAGGTCGCTGGAGAGAGAAAGCTGACGTGACAAGGAAAAAGAGGGGGATTGACACTTATTCTCGGTCCTTACTGCAAGTAGCCTAATAAGGGTATGTTTGGCGAAATGGGGTGGAGCTGGGGCTGGGGATAGAGCTGGGGCTGGGGCTGGGGCTGGGGCTAGGACTCATGTTATAAGCCGAAATTAAAATTTGTATTTTTATAAACTTGTTTGGCAAATGGGCTGGGACTTATTATTGCAAAATTACTAAAAAGGACATAATTAAATGAGTTTTTGTATATGTTAGATATTTTTGTGGGTAAATAAGTAATTTATTATTCAAAAGCCACGGGCTTAAGTTTTTAGCCTCTTTTATGGGGCTAAAGTTTTTAGTAGGCTTGTTTTATAAGCCCTTCCATAAGCCCCATGACAAACGAGACTTATTTAATTAACCGGCTTATTTTAAAAGCCCAAGTCCCCATAAGCCCTATAAAAACCCTCCCCAAACATAGCCTAAAATAATTGTAACACCTACTTGAGCCAAGATAGCAGGCATAACAATAGTCACAATACCCTTTGAGCAGGTTAGCTTTGCAAGTCGTCCTGATGGGAAGCCAAGTCCCAAGACTTGATTGTGTCAGTATATCACCTCCTTCTCGATTATATAAGCAAGCTGCAAAGAGAGAATGTTACACTGTGCTGCTTCTCTATGTCACATCCCTACGGCAAAGTTGCCGCCATATGCTCTTACAGCTTCTTTTAGCCTAAGCAATGGCGATACGAGAATTGGCTAGACTCACAATAAACATTACTTTCGCGTGGAACTGCCGTTGCCTCTTCCGGGCCTCAATGGAAAGGCGGGTAATACAAAAGTCAAGTAGTTGAGACATCTTGGTGGTTCAGAGCTTTCTTAGAGAGCATAGACTCATCCCAAGTACACAACCCATCATGTTATGAGCTTCTTGAAATGTAAGATTATGAGTTCATCTCCGCTCGAACTATTTTTTCTTTGAAAAGCCAAGTCATCTTACTAAAAACCCTCAGATGGGGGAACCACAATTATATACAAAAGCTTATGAGTAGAAAGCATTAGTCGAGCTTTTAGCTTAGTCATATATGTTCACCGACTTTCAATCGAAACTTAAAATAAGATTTCTAATTTCACTCAATTACTTTTAACTTTTGACTAGTTTTAAGCATGTAATCTGACTTGCGAATCTGGCATAATGGTTCAACTAAAGAGATACAAAGGGGAAGTAATCATTGGGTTCAGTATAAATTGTCGAATCATTCGTCTTTGTAGCATAAACATTTCTAGTACCTATTGAAGAAAGACCTGCACCAAGATTTATCCTGCCCTTCAGTTTCTCTATACACTCACATTGCCACTGGCCCGGAATGGCAGACTTAATTTCAGCAGAAGACCACTTAAGGTGCAGTGTTATAATCAAGTCTACCATTCCCGCAACTCCTACTCATGTGGCAAGAGTAGCAGTCTTCGTTACAAGACCACACTTTAAATAGTCTATGGCGAAGATAGTCTGTCATCACAAACATCCAACAACATGATTATAAAAACTAAGAACCAATAAGGGACTGGCTAAGGCTTTGTTCAAAGTGACGGGTTTTCCATATCTTGGAACGGACCAAGACCCTGTTTAGTTATACAGTTGGTTTAAAAAACTAGTTAGATTTGTAAATTCTCTCTCTTTCTAGTGTGTACCAGATCCTATTGTAAACTAGTCAGAAAAGCTTGTTGGTTGCAAGAAAAGTAAGCAAAATGCTGGTGAATTGGTTCTCTTCTACATTGATTATAGTACAGCTAAGAAAAGCTCTCTTTTAAGCCGACAACACTATTGCCATACTTGTTTACTACAGTAAATTACCTGGGTTGGTTTGTGTTACCAAACACATATGGTTATTTTGACCTTTGACCTTAAAAGTAATATTTATAGTTCCTAACTCGGAAACTAGCTATAGTTCAAAAAACAACAACAACAACAACTCGGAAACTAGCTGTCGTCTTTACATTGCCATTAACAGACATTACATCCGACAAGTAAAGTCCCTCATTTACCTTTCACTTGAAGGTAAAATGTCATTAACTTCCTTTTTCAGAGGAACTTAAAACCATACCAAAGTAGATGGTTTGGACAAAAATTCTAAAACCACAAGCCTAAGCAAAATCGAGCCTAGCTTAGGTTCAATTCTTGGGTAGTCTTCCGGATTGATTATTTTCACACCCCCACGAGATCGGTGTTCTTATGGGCCAATATCAAGTTCCATTAAGGAACTGGCGGGTTTCAATGAGGTCGTTTACAATTAATGGGACATCTGGTATTTCACCATATATATTAGTGCAGAATGATTGGTTCAAGAATGTACAATATCAGGCGATCAGCAATTGAGCAAGATCTAGTAAACCTGAAAATGATAAGTAACTGATAAACTTACAACAATTAATAATCCTCAGTACATGTGTGATTATCATCATTATCATCAATAGGGGTGCTATTATCCTTGGGGTCACAAATGTTGTCGGGTCTGTTGACATGATCAACCGTGTCACCATCTTCAGAAGCTGAGCTAGCATCAGTCTCCTTTTCCGGACAATCGAGCTGCACACACTCAGCAGCCAATTCTGTAGGCGAATCATTATTTTCTGAATCAAGACTTCTATTTGATGGGGTCAAATCACCTTTCTTCACAACATTGAACACAATGCCATTATTGATCATCTCTGGCTGAAGAAGATCACCTTCAGAAACCGTAATACTTGTATGAGCTCTATTATTCATACCCCTTTGTTCAGATGCTAAATCGAAGCTTCTATCCATAACCCTCAAGTTCTGATGATATGGCATTGCCATGTTTGTTTTGGAATCAAAATCCAAGTTTTGAACAAAGTCAACAAATTGATCAGCTGAAGCTGTCCTCATCAATGGCCCACCAGATCTCGTCCAAGTATTTAACTCTGCAGTCTCAGATTCACTATCACTTCCGTCATGCACATTGTGGTTGACCCGCCAGTTTCGCCCGCCAAGTCCTTGGTGAATAGATGAAGCCACATCAGCAAGGTCTTCTAGGGACCCGGTTGAGTTTTCTCGAGCCATGCAATTCCATGAAGGGATTCTTTTGGATGCATTGAACCTAACCGTGTTGGTTAAGCTGTGAGTAGCTGTAGCTGAAGCTGCTCTCGCTGCACTCCTTTTAAGTCTACGCATGTGGTTGAGATTTGCAACACACTCATCAAGCACAAGCTCAATCCCACAATTGGCTTTAATGGCTGAAAGCTTCTCCCATGTACATTTCCTGCCTTGGTTTGCAGCCTTTTGAAGCTCCAAGTGAGATGGATTCTGTATGATTTTTGAGTACTGCATTACAAAAATAAATTAAGACAATCAAATCAGCTAAGTTATAGTTGTTAGCCAAAAACTACTACGGTAACATTTAAAACACAGAATCTGAACATCTATACGCATTGTATAGTATATCATGAACCACAATATTTGCATGTCAGAAGAATATACCAAACTAATAATGAAGGGGTTTCCTGTTAGATTAGTAGATTGCTTAAAACGCACCTGAGCTAAGGTAGCCGGCATAACAATAGTAACATCGCCCTCCCAATCTTGAGCAAATAGCTTTGCAAGTCCTCCCAATGGAAAGCCAAGTTCCAAGACCTGGTTGCATCGGTATTTCACCTCCATCTCAACTAGATGAGCAAGCTGGAAAGAAAGAACATTATAATGTCTAAACTTGAAATCTTAACTTTGTTATGTTATGAGAAACTGACTCGAGTTAATGAAACACACCTTTGCAGCAAAGTTGCCTCCATAAGCTCGCACAACTTCTTTCAACCTGAGCAGGGGAGATATATGAGGATTTGCTTGACTCACAATAAAATGATTTACATTAAAGAGCTCTTTCAGTTGGATCATGGGTAAATCTATCTCCAAACTACCGTCCCTCCATCGGCGAGAAGAACTGCCATTGGCCTCTTCTGGGCCCCAATGGAACGGCGGGTGATACGGAACGATCTCTCCACTTCTATCCTTTGCCATGAGTTCTTGAGCCTCAAAAAGGCCCGGGAAAGCACATGAGGCTGTAACCGCACTCCATATAACTACATGAGGTGAAGTCAAGTAGTTGAGACATCTCGGTGGTTCGTGCTTTCTTGGGGAGCAAACTGTTATCCCAAGAACACGACCTGTCATGTCATAAGCTTCTTGGAACGTAAGATTGTTCGTCAGGTTCCTTAATACCACTTGCAAATGTCTTATATCATGAACCGCTCCCAAAGTCATAACCCTCCTAAAGATATTAAAAATCCCACCCATTTGGTCAAAAAACTGCAACGAATGCCACGAATCCTCGAAAAAGCTCTGAAGCTCGGGCCACGACTTAGTAGCCACAACAGCACACATCACCGATCCAACACTCGACCCAGCAATAATCCGCGGCAAAAGCTTATGTTCCACCAACGTTTTCACCACACCAATATGAAACGCACCAAGCGACGCACCACCACTCAAAAGCAACGCAGTCCTACCAAACGCATGCCTAGTCTCGTGCATAAACGCAAGCTTCTCCTCCAACAAAAGCTCCTCATAATCCGAATCACAAACCATCCTCAACTGCGTCGAAACCTCATCAATATACTCCTTAATAAGCTTCGGCACCTGATGTCTACCCTTATGCAGCTCCGGATTACACATATTCCCTAAATTCCTAACCAAATCCGCCCGCATATAAAAAATCACATCCCTCAAACTCCCTTCCTCCCTACGCTCCCTAAGCTCACGAATCTTACTCCTAACAAGCTCCTCATCATACAAATCACACTCATTCCCCCTGGGCGTCTCCTTATCCAACATCTTAGCGGCATGAGCCCATTCCTCATAAGTAACCGCCGCCCTCATCATATTCCTCCAAAACTTCCTCTTATACGCCATCTCAGCTCTCATTTTCACATTCGTGCAGCGTTTCAACAAAAACGCCATCAAAGTCACTAAAACTAATATCCCTTGTGGATTACGCGGATGCAGCCACGCAATCATCGACATTACACGCCTAAACGTCCACGCTACATATCGCCTAGTTTTTACGAAATAGTAAACTAGAAAATGGACAATCTGGTGCCTTAAATGTGTCAATGACTTGGAAAAAAGGACCTTAAATGCGATAGTTCGCCCTAGGACGGTATTCGGCCCGATCGAAAAGGAGTCTACATTAGCTTCACTACTTAGATCCATAGTTTGATCTACTAACAAATTTTTGGCCTAATAATCAATCTATACACAATATCAATATATTCTGATGCAATAATGAATTCAAACAGTAATAATAAGCTTATAAATATAAAAAGTGATGAAGATAAGAGTACCGTGGTGCCACGTGGCACTAATCATTCAAAAATGTGTAATAAAAAGGATAAGAAGAATGGATGCAACAGATGATGAAAGGATTGGTTTTATTTATAAAAAAATGAGGGAAATTTTGGGGTTTTATAAATTTATAAAAAAAATTGGGGATAAAGGTTGTTGAAGGTCAGCAAAAGAGTGCAAGTTGCGTGTGTTGTGACTGTGTATGATCGGTTGATTGGATCTTATCGCTTTCTAATTTTGGATGGAGACATAGGAAAGTGTGGAATCATATCATATCATGTCATATAATAAAGTTCAAAAAAAAATATCATGTCATAAATGGTTGAATTGAATAAACCTTTTTTAGTTTTTGAAAAACGAAAATGACGTGTTTGGACGATAATGAATGCTAGAAGTATTTTGGTGAAAAGTTCTGTTAAAGGTTTAAGGCTCTAATAAAAGAGTCGCCGAAACCAACTTTATCATTACTACCTCAAACGTCACGTCAAAACATACCTCATTTCATGTAATAAATGTTTTAAAACGGGTTTTAGTCGAGTCATCGGGTCACGGTTCAACCAGTTTAACCGATAATTTAACCAGTTTTTTCGCTCAAAATCGGTTTCCAATCACCTAAGAGCATGAGTAGTGGTAACTTGAGTTATAACTTAAACAGTGTCACGTCAGCGTCATATCAGCTTTAACACTTTAACCTTAACTCACAAAAAAACAACATCAACAATAACTCAGCTTTAACTCAAATATTTTCAAATTCAACCCTCAATTAAAACTAATATT
Source organism: Artemisia argyi (assembly GCA_030686995.1). Taxonomy (NCBI): domain Eukaryota; kingdom Viridiplantae; phylum Streptophyta; class Magnoliopsida; order Asterales; family Asteraceae; genus Artemisia; species Artemisia argyi. The sequence continues at coordinate 140,601,262 of CM060679.1, read as the reverse complement.
TCATTTAATAACTAATAACACACAACTTACATTAATGCTTAAACTTTAAACATACATTAAACTTAAAAGTTACTTAAAATTTAAACACACATTAAACTTAAAACACGAACTACAGCAAACATGAAACATAAAACTATGATTCAATAAAATGAATCATCCGACACATAGCCCTCGTGACTCGAATAGGAGGCACTCGAATCGTCCTCACTCGATGGCACACGTGGAAGACCCATTTTCCATCGCCATTCTGCTCGACGATTTCTCCGATCCTGTTTAGCTTTTGCTCAAGAGCTCTTGCCTCACTTTCTTCCTCTGCTTCAACACGTAACAATTCTTGCATATCTTGTTGAAACAGTTCTTCATCATTCAACCCTCTCCAAACGGGTTAGTTTTCCACCGGTGGATTATTCACCGGTTAATCGGGTTGTTGTTGGACAACTTGTGGATTGGGCACCGGTTCATTATCTGGTGTGAATACTGGATAGATGTCTTCCGGTGGAGTGTTCACCGGTGCATTCGGAATCATGCTAGAGCTTGAGAATTGCTGGAAAAAGTCATGGTGACTTGGGAATTGCTAGGAGAAGTCACGGTGAGTTGGGAATTGTTGGGAGAAGTCACGTTGAGTTGGGAATTGTTGGGAGAAGTCTTTGCGAGACATTATTATCGAGAGAGTTGATAAATTTTATGTGTGTTTGTGTGTGTTGTCTATGTACAAAGTAGCCAGGGGATAAGCCTATATATAGGGCCTTTTTAGCATTTGAAAAGTTTACAAATATCCCGCTTCTTAATTTGAATTTCAACTTATATTATCCACACGTGTTTTTGAATTTGAATTTTAAAAGTTTAAAAGATCCCGCTTTCTGTATGAATTTGAATTTAAAATGTATCATGCCTTCTGTTTGAATTTTGAATTTACAATATATCCCGCCTTCTGTTTAATTTTTGAATTTAAAATGTATCCCGCTTTCAATAAACCCCTATTAATACCATACGATACCATTCAATTTTTCACACACTTCAATATCTACATCATTTTACACTGACTAATCGTTGGTCAATGGAAGAAGAATACTTGCTAGCTAAGTACGGCTTGAAGTTCATGATTCTAGAGACCTGGTGAATGAACGTTCTTTTTGGAATGAAGTTACACAAAGATTCAACGATCAGACTGATAGTTAACACCGTAATAAAAATAGTATTACGGCTCAATGGAATAGAATCAACCATGAATGTCGTAAATATAATGCTATTTACAAAGAGTTGCAGCGTACAAGTCAAGACCCATGTCATCTTAGTAATGCAAACCGAATTTATCATGAACGCCATGGGAGAGGGATTAAATATCAACATGTGTGGTTCGTTCTGAGAAACACGTTGGCATGGGATAGAGACGTTGAGTAATGGTGTTTTATGTTAAGTATTTCCGTATCGTGTGTATCATTTTCCCTATTTTGTACCGTCTAACGGCTAGTTTCAATATTAATAAAATTTGTAACGGCTAGTGATACGTGGGAATCGCACCAGGTTTTACCTCTCGAGGGATCTCGAGAAGCTTACAACCCCCACCAGGCAGTGTACCTGATCGTTGTAGTATAGTATAGTGACAAGTACCGGGGGATTGATCGTTCAACTCAGGAATAGTGTCGCTAGGATTAGAAAGCCTCCTAAACTAGGTCTAGAGGTGAGGGATGATTCTTTTTGTATTTTTATGTTTTACAAAAGCAATTAAAATCTCGGGTTTTGGAAGAGTAGGCGGAATTAGTTGCTAGCTAACTAACCCAATTAACTAAGATGCAAACAAAATAAAATGACGGAAATAAAAATAAAACTAATTATACTAATGTGGTGTAACAATAATGGGGAAAGTTGTGTTTACTTAGGTTTCATTACTCCCCAGATATCTTTTACAGGTTGATAGCTTGTTACAATTGCATGGATGACGGGTCATATTCGTTAATACTAGTCGTAGGCCGTGTACAATATTCCCTAACTCTATAGGATCCTACTTCACTCCTATGTCGAGCCGTTAGAAGCTCCTAACATGGGATCATTAGAATTCTCCTACGCATTAAATACAATCAAAAATCGTAGTACACCTCCGATCATGTTTCTTAAGACGTTCAAGCAAGTTACCAATGGAAGTCTGCCAGTTTTCTTAAGCCTAACATCGAATACAATCATCCGTAACAACTATAAACAAACAATCAACCCATAATTAACATCTAGGTTTCACTACATCTAAGCAAACACAAAAGAAATCTAGCCTAGCATGTTAAATTGAAGACAAGCGTAAGATATATTCAAACAATACATAGACATATTGAATGAATTGAAAGAGTACTTATCTTTAATAGAACATGAAAGATTCAAAGGGTTGAAACCCTTGAAAAAGCTGGAAAATTCGACCTAGGGTTTTTCCCTCAAAGTTGCACCCTAATGAATGAAATTTGGAAAACTATATATAGATTATATAGGGTGACGGCGTCATGTGTAAAGATGTGACGCCGTCAACTCGCCGCCATAATAGAAATCGTGTTGCCTAGATCTGATTTTGACGTCGTCATGTGTAAATATCTTCTGGGCAGTTTTGTGTAAATGGATCCTGACGGCCTTGGTGACGCCGTTAGGTCCTATGCTTGAAAACACTCTGGACCGTCACGTGTATTGTCCACTTCCACCTCTTTTGTAACTCTTGACGCCGTCATGTAGAGAGTTGTGACACCGTCAGGTACTGTTCCCAGCAAGGAAATTAAGACTTTGCCGTTTTCTTCACTTTTATGCTCCAAAAACGTTCAAAATGCTTCATTTTCCAGATTTCTCTCCAAAAGTACCTAAAATGACAAAAAGAACGATTTAGGGCAATATTTGATCAAATAATCACGAATCCGGGCTTAAATGACCCCTTAAAAGTGGTTCACTTTTCGCCTCATCAAATACCCTTACACTTGAGATTTGCTTGTCCTCAAGCAAATGCGCTTTTATTCTAATCAAAATACAAGTTAGGGGTCATTTAACACTAATATAAAAGTAATTACAACAAATAATCGTTCCACTAAAGACCAAAGACAAGCACGGAGGTCATACACTAGCACCTCACAAATAGTGTTTAGATACTCACATCTCTCGGGTATAATAAAGTATATATCACAATATGGAAATGGAAAACATCTCTCACTACCTGTCATAGCAAATAGATTACCATAGGCTTGGGAAATGATCAAACCTCCACCACTTGGCGTAAGCACCTAGGATAAACTATCAAAGAGGTCTTTCAAAGGGTTATAACGTTAGGTGTATGGATATGGAATACACGGTTTTGTTGGATAAAGGCAATATTTACTGGTGGCGAGTTAATCATCTTGGTTAATTACATGTACAATATGGCATTGCTAAGCCAAGACTTGACTCGACTTAAGCTAATCAATCAAAAATAACAAAAACATAGAACAAACAAAAAATGAAACGGGATGGTAGTCCGTATGTTTTTTCTATTTTCTATTTTTTTTCTATTTTTTTTTTCTTTATTTCTCGATTTTTTTTTCATTCACTCTTACCCTACCATCCAAAACAATACATCATAGGGAATGTACATTCCCCTTACACTTGAATTTTTACATACTTTACAATAAACTAATTTAATGACTCGAATCAAGATAATCAAAACACTTGAAGTACTTTTTAAGATTAACACACATATGGGCGTAATATATGATGTTCTTCCCCATTACTCCATAACACAAGTACTTAACCCATGAGTCCCAATCGTCCCAAAATAATATGTACAAGATATGACTCGACTTAGCAACCATGTAATCAATTAGATAATTAACTACGGGTTTAAACAAATAACAATAATGCACTAAAGATGAGTGCATACACGGAAGGCTAAGGCGATTTGGTTGCACATTTGGATGGGTTGTAAAAAATTCTTCCTTTAAGTAAAATGCTTAAAGTTAGAAACGAAAAGATAGTCTCGGAAGGGTGTACTAGGGGTTTCGTGTACTAAAAATGAGTACAACGCTAAGGTGTGGGAAAATTTAATTGACTTTACTAGCCAAGTAATATAACTATGGTCAAGTAACTATGATACGGGTTTAACACAAGAGTGATCCTAATGCCTCTTATCATGTAGTAAATCCTACTACACGAATGTAGTCTCACTAGCGGTCTCGGGATGCATCACTAACGCAAGTTCTAGAATCTAAATGCTACCGGTACACTCATAAGCACTAATAATAAATGCTTTTCCTATCAAATCTAAAGGCGAACCTCACATATTTGGGTGAATTTTTTTTCAGAATGGCACGGTTTTGTGCTAGTCATACAACTCCTATCCATGAGACGCTTGCTAAGGCTAAAGTTTCACTCCTAAATGTTGTAAAAAATTTTAAATTTGGCACTAAAATTACACTAACAAGTATTTCTATTAGTTTTATTATACACCTACCATCAAACAAACAAACTCAAGTGCACTAGTATCCTATGAGGTATCATCATTTACCCTCCCCTTACACTTAGGATGAACATTGTCCCCAATGTTTAACTAAAGAATATAAAAGTAAAATAGGTAAAATAATGAAAGCAAATACTCCCCTGATTCCTTTGGTGTGGATAGTGTGGTAACAAGGTTAAATCTTCCTCCAAGAAAATGAACATTCAAAGCTTTCCTTCCAGAAAAATAAATCATCTTCTTGTCATATATAACCTGTTAAACCTGAGAAAACAAACAAGGCAACCTCGCGTAAAATCGACGGCAATCTATATATACTAACAAATCCTAGAAAGCAATTTAAGATATAATGCTTGTGGAATGAATGTTTGCAGATTTCATGGAGTTTATAAAACTAAAGAATTAACAAAAACTTTAAGAATCCGTTAGAAAAACAAAACTCGGAAAATTTCCAGAATTTTACACATGACGCCGTCAGGAGTTAACTACTGACGCCGTTAGAAGTGACATGCAGAAATCTTTACGTTAAGTTTCCGGAAAATTTCTGGAAAAACTTATGTCCTACTTCCTGGAAAATCCTGCAAAACATTATTATGACTTGATACAAGCATTTGAATCTAACGAATACTAATACACATGTTCATTTATTATTGTGGCGAATCAATATCAATTTCGTTCTTAGAAACAAATTTGGGGTTTCCCCTTACACTTATCTTTTGCAAAATACCTTTATATGAAGTTAAGACGAAGTTAAACAACAAAATAAAGCATTTTCACAATTTTAGTTTGAAACATGATCTACCAACAATAAAAATAAAACATGCATATGAAAACAAATAACAATCAAACAATTAAAAATCAAACAAAACATGGGTTGCCTCCCAAGAAGCGCTTTTCTTTATTTTACGAGTCTTGTAGCTAAACTCAAGGTCATGGGCTATCCTATATGTGTGAGCTCCTCATTGAGGACATCTTTGGGATCAAACTTGGGTTTCAACTTCCTATCGGTTTTCTTGGTACGGTATGACCTTTCAAACTTTTCTCCATCCGAATCATATAAAACCATCTTCATATGCCATGATCCGTCACCTTCCTTAGGTGGCTTGTCCCACTTCCATTTACACTTATCCCCTTCTCTTTTCCACTTGTTCATCTCTATGTTAATAGGCATTATGCATAAGAACTCAATCATTTTCCTAAAGACTAGGGGATCCTCGAAAGGGTCTAGTTCCTCATCTCTAGCTATGAGTTGTTCCAGCGAATGTGTATTATCGATGAAATCTTTTTCTAGATAGAATGGGCGTTGAGGGATAAAGTCTTTTCGTAGTATATAATTATTCCGAAGAAATACTGGTGTAAGTATTTCCCGGGTCGTTTTCCCAACGAAGATAGAATGGAGTCGTGAATTTTCGAATCGCGTAATCGAGTCGTGAAAAGTGGTAAATTGAAAAATATGATTTTGGAATTCAAGTTATGATAAGAAATGATGAAATATGAAGAATTTACAAGCTAAATATGTACAAATGTTGAAAACGTAAAAACGGAAATGTAACCGCAAAATTTAAAACGTAACGTATAACGAAAAATGAAACTACAAACTTGAAAATATTTTCTAAAAATATTAAACTAATAAAAAGAATTTTAAGAAAAAGAAAAATATTTTTTTGAGTTTTTATTTATTTTCTAGAATTTATTTTCTATTTTTGGAATTTAAAATGAATTAAAAATAAAGAAAAATAGAAGAATAAAGTGGAAAAATGAAAATTTAATTCTAAAAATTCTAAAATATTATAAAAGATTTTCTAAATATATTTTTGTAATTTTCAAAGCTTTTTCTGATTTTTATGGATTTTTTTATTATTAAAATAGATTTAAAAATGATTATAAACTAAAAGAAATTAAGAAAAATAGTAAATGAACTCAGAAAATTATGAAAATTTTACAGAAATTCTAAAATATTATAAGAAGCTTGTAGAAAAATTTTGAAATGAAAAGGATAAGCAGAAGTGCTTATAATGACTAAAACAGCTTATGGCAAGTGCTTATTTTTAAGCACTTGCCACAAAACTTTACCAAAATATTACCACAACTATATTATACTATTATGAACTCTAATAAGCAAAGAAATGATGAGCAATAAGCTCAGAAACATAAGAAGCAAGCAAATAAGCTACTAAAGCAACTAATGAATAAGCTAAAACATGAGCAGAATAAGCAACTGAATAAGCAGACCAAGAATAATTCTTAAACAACTTTAATCAAGCACAGAAAAGCCAGAATTACACAATCACAAGCATACACAAGCAATTGCAGCCCAGATGCTCAAAACAGAAATCTAAATCAAAGTACCAACTAGCAGATGCAATAAGCTGTACTAATTAAGCTCTAAACTAGAAAATTAAGGAAGCAAATTCTAGACTACCATACTGAGAAGCTGTAAACCAAAAATCTCAAACTGAAATCATCTACAACTATACTAAAAGATGCCTTGAAAGTAGGCCAGAACCTATGGTGCAGGGGAACTAGGTGCTCAAACATTCAACTTCCAACCACAATTCCAATAAGCAAAAAAGTTCAAAACCAAAATTTTCTTTTTGATTATGATAAACTAGCTACTAGAGAACTCAAATCAACAAACCTAATCTATATCCAACTAAAAATGAGTCCTACAAGAGCTTGTAAAAATCTTACCAAAAACTGAATGCAAGTCTGATTTGACTTTTATTTTGCAACTAAAGTTTGACTAAATCTGATTTCTAATGCTAGATTCTACTCCTAGATGTAGTAATTAGCTGTTGTAACACTAGATAAAGCTAGATTAATCTATTATTGTAACAATTCGCATTTTAAGGTTAATTAATTTTTCCCGGAAAATTTCACTATTCACTTTTACTATTCATTTTTCCCGAAACTTTCCCGAAAGTTGATTTTTATTTGATATTCTCGAATGATAAATCATTTCCATGGCAAATTAAATGTTTGACATTCGTCAGATCATTTTCGTGAAAGTTATTAAGGAATTACACGACATTACACGTTTTAGGGTAAAACGTCATTCAGAAATTCTACGCACAACGAAACTCGACCGCGTTAAGTGACCCCGCATCAGAAAAATGTTTGACACACTCATGATTTATTTGAGAATTAATCGTGACTGAGAAAAACATGACCAAAGACTTCCCGGCAGGTCACCCAAGCCAGTACTACTCTCGCATGAGCACGCTTAATCGTATGGGCGATTAACCGTTAGACCACAAAACGCGTTTCTAAGAAGATTTGAGTTTTCAACTTATTAGAAAAAGTCAACATATTTTTCCCTCCTCCATTGACCAAAAATCATCCCTTGATGTTATAAGTCATTTCGTGATTTTTAGGCTTACGGTTTGATGTCTAAAAGACATTTAATACCAACGACCCTAAACCATCAAAATGCACCATTTTGATCATTGATCTTGCTCATTCAATCCATCACAAGTTCAAGTCATAGTTCCTAGTTGATCCTTAACACCTTTCAACCATAAAACTCTATAAAATCACCATAAAACACCACAAAAACTCATCAAATTTTCAAGTGTTCTTAGTGAAGATTTTTACTAAGGCTTGTTTTTGTGATAGATTAGTGTTTATCAAGGGATTATAAGATAGGGTTTTTGATATGGAAGCATGGCTATGGTTGGAAAGGTTTTGGAAGATTAAGTAGTGGTTCTTGGTCTTGATCTTGGTTCTAGTTAGTTTCTTCACAAGTTGTTGCTCGTAGAAGTTCTTACGACATATCCATCATTCTCATTATACATCATCCAACTCAAGGTGAGTTCATAGCCCCACTTTCGATTACTTAATTGTTTTACAAACCCTTGGGGGGAATACATGCTATTTATAACCGAGCACAATGTTTTTAAATTGTATTCTTACCTGATTGTTTTATTATCACTAAGTACCAGCCTTGCTAAACCGATATCCTTTATTATGAACCATTTAATCACTAGCAATAGTGAGCGCGAATATTGTGAATAGGCCTATTGGGATTGACGAATCCCATTTGTATTGACTAAGTTCAAACAAATGCAATAATATTTGAGATTTAGGTATGTTAGCAAAGTACCTACCGGGATAAATCTGCCGATCGATATTGGTACACGTTAACGTTATGGTGTCATAAGCTTAGTGTATAATACATGTTCCGGGCGTATAATAACGTAGCCTACCTGTTTTGTTTTCCAAACATTGGTGTGAGTCTACAGCTCACACTACCAACATATTGTGTTCAAACGATTAAACAAACTCTATGAATATCACTCAACCTTTGTGTTGACCTCTCAAGCATGTATTTCAGGTTCATGACGATCAAGGATGGCACGGAAGGACACGGATACTCAAGAGGGCTATAAATTTTCTTATCATTCAAAAACTCACTTAATGTGATTTGTAAACATGGAACCAATTGGGACCTCATTTTGTAATCTCTGATATTTATATAATTTGAATGATAAATCTTTTAAAACGACTCAATTGGAGTTCGTTTTCTATCATTGTGACTATTGTGCCGTCGAGTAACACCCAGTTTGAATTCCGCTGCATCCATGAATTGGGGGTGTTACAATTATGCAGTAACTTCTACAATTCCACTAACTGAATTTCATATACTCTAACAGTAAACTAAATTTCAAGACTAACTATGACTATTTAAAAGATAATCTACTGTTTTATTGGTCTAGATGATTATTACCAATCTAATGAAGCCTAGTTAGAACAGCAATGCAACAGATTAACCACAATAACACTCAGCAACTGTTAATCCCAAACACTCCCTTAAAGTGAAATCTAAACTACAAATCAGACAAGCAGAACACTCAGATCCACTGATCAATCAGAATCACTTCCAAAACCCTTTAATAACAACAATATATCAGCTACTAGCAGTAGGATACAATCACAATGAAATAACACAGATTCAAAGCAACAGATACTAAACTATGCTAAACTAACACAGAATCACAAACTAAATCCTATAAGCTACACTAACACAGAATCATAAAACAACTCACTACTGATCTAAACAACTATAATAACAATTCAAATCACAATTAAAACAATAGAACTCAGCTGAATCATACAGATACTCAGAAATCAATTTATACTAATTGATAAAGTAAAAGGAACAACAGAACTTACAAACCAATTCACCTCAGCTAAACAGAGGTGATTCACTATGCTAGCCTGTCTCTTGACAGGCTGAGTACATCCAACTCTTACTCAGACTTGTCCAAATCACCACCATGCACCACTAATTTCTACAGTTGACTATCATTGACTTTTCATGAAAATTGTTCAAGGATTTAATGAACATTCAAACCACAAACTGACATTAACTATGAAGCTGTAATGAGATTTGTAAAACAACTTATCAGCTTATCTAAAAGCTGAATCGAAATTAAAGCTATTTTTATTTTCTGAATTTATGAAAACTGTTTGAATAAGCTAAAACTGATTTAATGATAAAGAGAATTGAGATTAAAAACACTCTAAAAACAGAAATATAAACTAAACTTTTACTTGCAAACAATAATACACTGAATTGATTTAAAAGATAATGATTGCATTGAATTTAAAAGGAAATTACATAAAAGCTAAACTAATACAATTCAAATGAAAATTCGGCAGAGCTTGGCTACTCCAAGACTCCACACCTATAACACTAGCCTAACACACTTATTTATACTACATGAGAGATGGATGAGCTCACGGATTGCCATGTTGGCAATCCGTGTGGTGTGTTTGTTGATAGCTTAATCTAAGCCGTGTGATTAATTCCCAATCATTGCCATTCATTCTCAGCCATCAGATCATTAGTTGTGACGCGTTCAATCCAATGAAAAGTTGCCATATGTCATTCCATGTGCTTGTTTGCGTTCTGACATCATTCTGACACTCTGACAATCATCTAGAAGCATTGGATTGTACTATTTTGCCCTTACTTGTGGTAATTTGATTATACGGTAATTCTAGGGTTCTAAGGTGAATAGTGGATTCTGGGTGAAAGGTTAAATTGGGGGGCGAGTAGTAATATTATATATTAATTTGACCTTGTGGTTTGAGTTTTGATGGGTGACCGGGTATATAGAGGTGGACCGGGTCAAAGATTTTAGAGGTTGGGCTTTTGATACAAAAGGGAGTGGGCTTTGGACTTGGTTATTGTTTGTGGATTTGGAAATGGACTATTGGATTTTCAGATTTTAGGTTTCAAAATATAGGGACCAAATGTGTGAGTTCTGAAATCACAAGGGTTGCTTCTGCCATATTTGTAAAATAATTCCAAGGGCAAAATATGACAACTGATAAATCTTCAAGGATTGATTTGGCACTTTGAGCTCAAATATTGATCCGGACTTTGAAAAACGCTTCCCGGCCTCGGCTTTTGAATCCTTTTCCACTCTCGTGCTCAGTTTTTCTTTGTTTTGTTCGTTTTTCGTAATATCCGTACCTGCATATCACAATCATAAAAAACACGTGTTTTCTTGGCATTTGTTAGCTCAGATAGTCATTTTGGGACGATATTTGGTAATGAAAAGGTGTGTAAATTAATATACACCATTGAGGTCCTATAAAGTTTCTTTCTATCCAAGGCCCATATCTAGATGGTCTCCTATTCATCTCTACCCAATGTGGTGTCGGTTTGTCCTCACAATCGTAGCTATGCTTCCTAACATCATAAACCGACCAAGTATCACCCTCTCCTACCGCTATCTTAGACTCCTTACAATCTATCATGGCACTAGCGGTTGCTAAAAATCATCTTCCTACTAACAATGGGCATGTAGTATCACTAACCATATCTAGGACGTGAAAATCCGCTAAAATAGTTAACTTTCCTACGTGAACCACTACATCCTTGATCATTCCGACCGGATGGGCAATACTTCCATCCGCTAGACCAATTAGTACTTCCGTCTCCTCTAACTTTCCTAGCTTAAGAGTGGTGAAAAGGGATAAGGGAATCAAGTTGAGGCTTGATCCTAAGTCGGCTAGTGTGTCGAAAGCTTCGGATTTTCCTATCTTACAAGGCAAAACAAATATACCCGGATCATCAAGCTTCTTAGGCAACTTGTTTTGAACGAAGGCGGTCCCATTTTTACCCAATGTAAATTTCTCATATATTTCTAGTAGGGCACTATAGTAGGGAGCACGGGCTAAGACATCAATAACGGGGCGTTCAAGGTAGAGCTCCTTGAATTCATCGTCAAGGTCAAGGTCTTGTGTAGGAGGTGTTTCAACTATGTTATTGACCGGTTTGATATCGGATGTTTTATTCAATTGGTCCTTTTGAAGAATTTGGGTTTGCTTGAAAATCAATATGTTCAGAGACGGAGACAGTGGGGGAGCCAGGTGGTGCTCGGCCCCCTCCAACACGCCCAATTGCTTTGCTATTTATCTTAGAAAATTTAACCCTATGACCCAACTATAAGCAAATGACCCCTTAACCTTTAGATATCAAAAGAATTAAGAGATGATTGACACCGTTTCATGCACAATGTTTTCATCTAATATTTTTTTTATTAGTTATCAATGTGTTTTCTTATTAAAATTTTAAGTTTTTAACCTAATGTATGTGATCATTAGAACATATTGTTTGAAGTTTTAGTTAAATTACTTTGTTAGCTTGAGAAAAAAATTTCGGCCCCTCCTTTATTTCTAGTTCCTGGCTCCGTCCCTGAATATATTTTTATCCTTTCGCGTTTGATACTTTTAGTTTCTGTGCACCTGAGGCAGTTGACCTTCTTAACAGAGTACAACGATTTATGCATGGTAATGTTATGACACTTAAATACACATATGTAGTTTTCAAATGAATAAGGTTTGCAATTTAAAAAAAGCTAGCGACTCTACTTGTTGCTCGTTTGTCTTCCACTTCTGTGTGAATCCAAATTAATTGATTAATGAAAAGTCCCATTATATTAAAAATAAAAAATAAAAATACAAATAAAAATGTATTTTTGTTGAGCATTTGCAATGGGGAGGTTTTGCAAAAGCTTTTTACTATTCAAAAAAGCTTTTCAAAAGCTTTTTTCCGTTGTAACGAAAGACTTTTCAAAAGCTTTGAATGAAAGACTTTGCACCAGCAAAGTGGTTGAAGCAAAAAATTTTTAGTTGCTAGCATTATTAATAAATGTATCTAAGACAAAATAGCTTTGCATTTATTGCCATATATGCACAAAGTCATTGAAAGACTTGGTGCAATGCGGATGCTCATGAAAAAATGAGTGAAATTTTATTTTATTTTATTTATTTTATTTTTATTTATTTTTAATAAAAAAATGCGAGTGAGCGATGAAATTAGGGATAAAGGTTGTTTGTTGGTTTGATTTTTGGTGCAGGTCAGCAAAAGTTTGCAAGTTGTGTGTTGTGACTGTATATGATCGGTTTGATTGGATCTTATCGCTTTCTATTTTTGGATGGAGACATAGGAAAGTGTGGAATCATATCATGTCGTAGTTGAATTGAATAATCTTTTTAGTACTGAAAATGATATGTTGGATCGTGATGATTAAATTATACCTTATGTAATTGAGAGGTGAGTTATTTTATAAACTAAGTTTTTGTTACAAACTGAGTGACAAATCCTCACCATCCATCTAGTTTGCTTGAATGGTGGAGATTAACTTAAGATTTAATAAGACAACCTAAGTCCATGTTTTTTTTTTTTTTTTTTTTTTCTTTTCCTTTTTGTCTATCTTATTTATTCATTTTTTTCTTTTTTTCTTTTTTTTTTTTTTTTTTTTTTTTTTTTTTTTTTTAACTTCACGTTTTTTTCCTTTACTTCAAGGTTTTTTTTTTTTTTTTTTTTTTTTTTTTTTTTTTTTTTTTTTAAATTTATTTATTTTATTTGCGTTTTTTTTACGTTTTTTTTCGTTTTTCATACATATCCGTCGGTTTTTTACGTTTTCGTCAGTTTTCTTACGTTTTCATTCGTTTTCATACATTTTGTCCGTTTTCATACGTTTTCGTCTGTTTTCTTACGTTTTCGCTCGTTTTCATACGTTTTCGTCTGTTTTCTTACGTTTTCACCCGTTTTCATACGTTTCGTCCATTTTAATACGTTTTCGTCCGTTTTTATACGTTTTCGTCTGTTTTTTTACGTTTTCGTCTGTTTTCAAACATTTTCATCCGTTTTTATACGTTTTCGTCCGTTTTCGTACGTTTATATACGTTTTCATCCGTTTTCGTCTGTTTTATACGTTTTTTACCGTTTTTACACGTTTTCGTCCGTTTTCATACATTTTCATATGTTTTCTGGCCTTTTTGTCCGTTTTCGTACGTATTCATCCGTTTTCTTACGTTTTCATCTATTTTCATATGTTTTCGTCCATTTCTAAATGTTTTCGGCCCATTTTTGGATGTTTTAATACGACTCTGAATATCGAAAGTATTATTCTTTGATACTCAGAATATCACAAGTGATATTCTGAATATCACAAGTGATTTTCAACTAATGTTTTGTAACATGAAAATCACTTGTGATATTCAGAAAATCACAAGTGATATTCAGAAAATCACAAGTGATATTCTAAATATCAAAAGTGATTTTCAACTAATGATTTATAACATAAAAATCACAAGTGATATTCTAAATATTACAAGTGATTTTCAACTAATGTTTTGTAACATGAACATTACTTGTAATTTTCTAAATATCATTTGTGATATTCTGAATGTCACTTGTGATTTTAATGTTACAATACATTAATTGAATATCACTTGTGATATTTAGAATATCACAAGTGATATTCTGAATATCACAAGTGATATTCTGAATATCACAAGTGATTTTCAACTAATGTTTTGTAACATGAAAATCACAAGTGATATTCTGAATATCACAAGTGATATTCAGAAAATTACAATTGATATTCAGAATATTACAAGTGATTTTCACGTTTTTTTTAATTCACGTTTTTTTCACTTTCATACGTTTTCGTTCGTTTTCATACGTTTTCATACGTTTTCGAATATCACAATTGATATTCAGAATATCACTTGTGATTTTCTGAATATCTATCACTTGTGAATATCACAAGTGATATTCTGAATACCACAGAATATCACTTGTGATATTCTGAAACGTACGAAAACGTCTGAGAATGGCCAAAAACACAGAATATCAATTGTGGTACTCAATATATCACTTGTGATATTCAGAAGATCACAAAATATGACATGTGATATTCAGATAATCACTTGTGATATTCCGAATTTCACTTGTGATATTTAGTATATCACTGGGGTGATATTCTGAATATCACAAAATATCACTTGTGATATTTCGAAACGTATGAAAACGTCTGAGAATGAGCAAAGATATTGAGAAGCGGACAAAAACGAATGAAAATGATGAGAATATTAGAAAATGGAAGAATATGTATGAAAACGGAAGAAAATATATGAAAGCATAAAAACACGTATGAAAAAGGAAGAAAACGTATGAAAAATAGGACGAAAACGAAAGAAAACGGATGAAAATGGACGAAAACGCAAGAAAACGGATGAAAACGCAAGAAAATGGATGAATAATTATGAAACGGACAAAAACACTTGAAAGCGTAAAAACACGTCTAAAAACAGATGAAAACGTATGAAAAATAGGACGAAAGCGAAAGAAAACGGATAAAAATGGACGAAAACGCAAGAAAACGGATGAATAAGTATAAAACGGACAAAAACACATGAAAACGTAAAAACACGTCTAAAACGGATGAAAACCTATGAAAAATGGACGAAAACGGATAAAAACGAATTAAAACGTATGAAAATGGATGAAAACGTGTATAAACGTATGAAAACGGACGAAAACGAATTAAAACGTCTGAAAACGGACGAAAACGTGTATAAACGTATGAAAACGGACGAAAACGTAAGAAAGTGAAAAAAAACTTGAATTAAAATAAAAAACGTGAATTTAAAAAAAATACACGTGAATTAAAAAAAACGTGATTTTTTTTTAAAAAAAAAAGAAAAAAGAAAAAAGAAAAAAAGTGAATTAAAAAATGTTTATTAAAAAAAAAGCTTGAAAAAAGAAGAAAAAAAACAACGTGAATAGAAAAGGATGGACAAAAAAAAGAAGAAAAAAAGAATCAAACTTTGACTAGAAAACAAAAAAGATTAAAAAAGGCCACGTGAAGGGCTAAAAAAGACAATAAAAAATATAAATAAATAAATAAAATAAATAAATAAAAAAGAAAAAAGAAGTGAATAAAAAGAAAGAGAAAAATACAAGAAAAAAACATGGACTTAGGTTTCCATATTAAATCTTAGGTTAATCCCCACCATTAGATCAAACTAGATGGATGGTGGGGATTTGTCCCTCAGTATGTAACAAAAACTTAGTTCACAAATGAACTTTTCTCGAAGAGTAATTCTATCAAACTTTTTTATATGCCAATTTGTTTCACATCCTTGTAGCATTTTATCACGATTCACGAATGTTTCTAAAATGTAAACTTAAATTGTAACATTTTGGTTAATGAACAACTCACATACTAAACAAGTGTTTGTTGTTAAATTTTAATAAACAAAAGGCTTTTATCTTAAGAAGATCTAGTGGGTATCATTATTTTGTTAACTATGATAAATACAATAACAACAATAGTCATTAGTCAATCTTGTTGTAGCAGGATACATGGACATGACATACTACGAAGTATTCGAGAAGATTTAAGTATTTACTTGACTTGGAGGTTGTAAAGATGAGATGTCATGATTTTGTTTTCTTTATTGCTAGCAACTTTTAACTAGTGTTAATGAAAAAGTATGACTGCAATCTTCATAGTAGCTTTCATATGTCATTTACAATGTATGAAAAACATGATCAAATAAAAAGAGTGGAATGCCTAAAAATGAATAAAAGCCATCTGATCAAAGGACTTGTGGTCTAGTGGGTGGGGCTTAACTTGTTAAGCGAGCCACAAGTGGGAGTAGTACCGGGTGGGTGACCACCCGGGAAGTCCTCACTTATGGTCCACTTGCAGACCATTTGTTCCGGAGATATATTGCAATGATGGATTCGAAGCCCTTAGACCAAGCCGCTGGGGTTAGAATCCTGAGCATGGCCCGGTTTTCATCCGGCTGTTTCTCCAGCAAGGTAACTTGTGTGGAGGCAGTACGGTTTCCGGGGGAAACCCGTTACCACCTGAGATAAGCGTGGACCCGGTTCAGACAACATAGTCTGGCGGGGTGGCGATGAGGCCTTCGCTGTCCGCGAAAGTGGTCGATTCTAAGTTGAAATTCACCTTTCAAAAAAAAAAAAAAAAAAAAGAATAAAAGCCATCTGAACCGTTAAAAACCCAATCAAAGGGGATATTCGTTGGGGGCAATTTTGTAATAATTTGAGTCTTGAAGGCTTTTCGTTATTTTACACATTCACCACGCCTATCACATTTCACAATTCTTCTCATTAGATAAAAGAAATTGATTTGCACACTTTTTTTTTTTATTGGGACACTCCAAGTACCACATGAGACAGTTGTAATATATTTACATCCTGCTTTAATAACTTGTACGGTGAGTGTACAAATAAAAAAGAGGAGTGTGCAAATCACCTCCCTTTGATAAACCCACCTTCATTCAACTAAATACCAATGACTGATAACGAATCATTTTTTAACATCCCTATCACAACCGAAGGACTTTGGTTTAATGATATGTGAGTTGTCCACCGACTTAGAGTTTGTGGATTCAAGCTTCGCTGAAAGCTTTTGTGATATATATTATGAAATAGGTATTATAGGGTGTGAGAAAAAAATTAATAATAAAAATTCCTATCACAAATCATCTCCAAAATATTATAATTAATTTTCCGATTACAATTTTTAGAAAAAGGAGTTTGTTGTTTCAGTCGATTGGTAAACTAAAGAGCATGATGACGAACAACAATATTGACATTTTATAGATATGATTTGATTTTCAACTCAAAAACTGAAGTAGGTATTAAAAAGAATTGATTTTTAGCAAAAAATTTGACGTGGAAATAAAAATATTTGATTTTTAGCTCAAATTTGAGGTTTTGAGTGGATTTAATTTTCGGTTCAGATTTTATTTTTGGGGAAATGAAGATGGACTGTATAATTTATGCTCAAACATATAAACATCTGAGATGAGTGAAAAATATGTGCATAAGATTGCAAGTGAATAAATGTGTGGGTACATGTATACACTGTGTGGGTACATGTATACACTTAGGCATACAAAGGGGTTGCAAACAAAGTATAACTGAATAGGCCATGTCCAAGTTATGAAAACGTTGTGTTCATCAATCATACGTTAAGCATTGTTTATCAATAAAAACGTTGTATCCCATAGACATTGTTCATCAATAGAAAAAGTTATTAATCAACAAAAGAATTGTTCATCAACAAAAATAATTGTTCATCGTAGCCATTGTTCATTACGTACTAAAATGGATAATTTCAAAAATGCCCCAGTTGCTCAAATGCTGAGACTATTTAGACTTAAATTTTTGTGTTTCTCTATCTACCCCAGTTGCCTTGGTAACTCGAAATTAGCCGACCATATGATTCCAAGTGTCTGACATGAGGGCTGCCAGTTGCTTAAAAGTACACCAGTTGCCTAAAAAGTACACAAGTTGCCATACCTTGTAATCCGTAAAGTCACACTTGTCACTAGCAGATTTTAATTGCCCAAAAAGTACTGATTGCCCTGAGCTAGATAAGGAAACACAAAAGTTTAAGTTTAAATAGTCTCAGTACTTGGGCAACCGGGGCATTTTTGAAATTATCCCTTAATAAAAAGAGTTGTCCATCATGAGCGTTTTCCATCAACAAAAAAGTCGTTAATCAGTAAAAAATTAGTTATTCATCATAAACGTTGTTCACCAATAAAAAAAAACTGTTCAAAACTTCAAATCATAGGCGTTATTCATCGATAAAATAGTTGTTCATCATATATATTGTTCATCAATAAAAGAGTTGTTTATCATATGTGTTGTTTATCAATAAAAAGTTATTCATTATATGCTTTGTTTCTCAAATGTAAATTGTGTTCATCACCAATTTGAAAGCATCACATAAAATTTAAAACTTAATAATCTTCTATGAGAAAAGTTGTATATAAAATTTAAATTTAATGGGAAAAAAATTGGTGAATGTTGGGACAAAAATATGAGCGGAAACAGAAAAGAAAAGGTTAAAAAAATGAAACAACACTTGTCATTATGTGATGACATTTTAGACTTTTTAGATTGCTACTCTTTTCCCCCACTTAATATGGGATTGCAAGTTTGTAACCCTACAATGTATCAAGTATGATCTCAATGTTATAACTAAAAACAAATTTGATTTGGCAATAATAATAAAGTCTCTCTCATGTTTTTGTTATGATCGCATCAATAAGCATTATTTGATTGCCCTATTTTCAAGGGTGATGGGAGGTGAGTTCGGATATGGCCTCAATATAATTCTAACGTCCTACTCTTATCTCACTCCTAAACTATCCTCTTTATAGTTAGCGACTCCCTTCCTAGACTGCTATTATCTCTCTACATTGCATTGCTCCTAAGCTACCTTATTGGTAACTCAACTCAAATGCCATAACTTCCTTCAGGTTTGAAGGCACAAAGAACCAAACTTCTTAACAAATCCGTAACTACTAACATTCTATAAACCATATGCATACTGGAACCTAACTCGAAAAACCTGGAACATAAAACTCTTCTTTAAACATCCTAAATTCACCTTTTATTTTTTTCAGCTAAAAAAGAAAGATTAAGTTTGTGTTCAGTGGTACCTTTTCCCTTCCATGTTAATAGTGGAAAAACAAGAAATGAAATGAAGAAACGAGAAAAAAAGTTACTAAATTGACGCTTGGATGGTGGTTTATGAATATTTCAAAATATAATAATCGTGGAGCTCACGCTAAGTACCCTCGATATGCCGTATTGGACCATTTCAATACGCCGTATCGACCAGTTTTCGGAAACTATAGATAGAAAACCTAGCATTCGGTTTTCAGAGAGCTTTTAACAACCAAGTACGATTATCAGACGATTTTAGAAGTAAAGAAGGTCCTGCAAACGCATTCATTCTATAAGAGAACTCCTGTAATCTTTATATCTTGCTATAATCATTCTGTTAGCATATCGTTTTCACTATGAATTCTACTTTAATTGTTCCAAATATGATATTGTATATTGTTACAGAGATTATGGGTTAATACCTAATACCTATAAGACAAGTATATGATAATTTAACGTTTTGATTTGTTTATATCGATTGTTTACTCTTTCGTTGGATATTGATTATGTTTATCGCCTAATACACATTTATGTGCTTGATTGTGTGTTATCTATGTAACTAGATTTTTGGATTATATCGATTGTTTACTCTTTCGGATCCATTGTTAATTGCGGGATGTTTTGTGGTAATCGGGATTTTCGGTCTTTTTGTTGTGGTGTTTTCTTAGACATTTTGAATATGGATAATTGTGATTTTTTTGTGAATTTGAAGTGTGAAATATGTTGTGATGCTATTTATAAGTGTTAAAAGGATTTTTTTTTTTTTTTTTTTTTTTTTAATCAAACGGCTATATAACGGCTAGGAGGATTTTTTATTTTATTTATTTTTATTATTATTATTTTTTATTGCAACGTTCAAAAAATAACGGTAATATTCATTTTAGTGAGTAAATTGTATTCGGTCGAGGTAGCGATCGAGTTGGAAGGATTGAATGGGGCGATCGAGTAACTACAGTACGGGGATCGATCCCCACTCGATCACCAATCTCGGTCGTCCCTCCTTACTGTGAGGAGTCTAAGGATTAGCAAATACCTTTGATGAGAAACAGAAATAGACAAAAAATGCAGAGTACAATAACCTTGGCATGTATTTATAGTTTTATACATATATGTTTATGTACATTTATATATAAATGATTTTGATTATATAAATGAGTTCAAGCCTATTGTACTTAACATTGAACAAATCGAGCTTGATTCGAGAGCTTTATTTTGTTTGTGACTATTTTAAAATTAGTCGAGGTCGCGCTTGTACAATAATCGCACTTCTTACCCATGAGCCCACTTGAAAGCTTAGCATTGTATGATGTTCGTACCGCGAACACTTCACCTGCTAGTCTTATTTTGGTGCTGACACGTGGCAGAAGCCGCAGAAGTACTGCTAAGCTAGTGACTAAGTGCCGGCCATGGTCCTAGTCTTATCAGTTGTGGTCCCAGAAGTTAAGAGTGATTCGGTTGAGTAGACAACCAACGACGAGGCACCAGCTAGACATAGTTTGATCTTCCGAGGTTTGGTCTCGGTTTTAAGTGCAGATCCACTAAAGGTTCGAACACTGAGTCAACTAAAGAAGCACTTGATTTGGTCTGCAACACGCGAAAACTAAAGGACTTTGTAACTTGTAAGGAGGGTGATGCAGTTGTAGCTTTGCATCGTATCGGGACTTCATCTGTTATCACGATTGTGACCAGCAAGTGATTGGTCGATGCTCGATTGATAAATTTCCTCTGAACCTTGTTTTATGGTTGTTCTTATGTTTTCGAACAATAACTTGTTTGTAACTTGTTTCAAGAATCAACTTGGTTTGTCATATGTTGTTTACTAAGTTTGTTTGAGTTTAAGTTATGCAATACATTTGGAAATAATAAGTAAGTAACAATACTTGATCATCTTACAAGAGGCAAAAACATGAATACATGACTAAAATGTATCGTGTCGAAAACTATAATGATATGTGGCAATGTTTGTGGTATGTTTTACACAATGTAGTAACTGCTTATTACACTGTTACATAAGGAAACATTTGATTGTTTCATAATGTTTTATTAATTTGAGCTCAGATATTATAACAAGAGCATTAGTGGTCCAACATTTGATAAAAGATGTCATTTTCAGAAGAAAAAAAGTAGTCGTGAATCATAGTTTAAAAGTTAAATTTGTTTTAGTTTAATTAAAAAAAAACCGACAACTGGTCTTAATAGTGCAAGATGGATTAGAATGGATTCTATATCTTTTATAGTTAAATCCATTTTGCACCGACTTAGACTACATAATACTAGTACTATCAATTTACGTGAACCATCTGCGTCACAATATATAACCAAATAAAATTTATAGTCTTCAACCAATGTGGGACAAAAAACTTTAACCAAAGTTTTGTCAGTTAAAAAATTCAAAAGGCACAAGAGTCTACATAATAATATGTTTGAGAAATTGATAACGAGCTCAAATACGGTTCATAAAAGAAACATTACATATAATTTCTAAATTGATATAAGCCGGTGACGGTAAGAATTACTCCCTCCGTCCCATATTAAGTGTCCACAATGAAATCTTTGGATGTCTCAAATTAAGTATCTACTTGTACGTTTCAACCAATAAGATAAGAGTTTAGTAGGTAAAAGTAATATTTGATTGGTGGAGAGTTTAGTTAGCGGAATCTCCTAAAACTTTGTGTATTATGAAAGTGGACACTTAATATGGGACAGAGGTAGTAGTAAATAGTAGTAACTCGGTAAAAATAAGTCTAGGGTGGGTTTTACAATATAAACGAATCAAAAACATTGATTAGTTTAAGTTTAAAAGTAAAATTATACTACATATAGGAGTATATAAATCTGGTTATTATACAATACTATCAGAGTCCTCGCGGGATGCAGCTGCGGGCACCCTGTAATTTAATTTTTTGGGCTAATAATTTATTTTATTTGTACATTTTTTGGCAATAGCTTTGTTGATTAGTTTTTTATTGCAAAAGTTTGATGAAATTTTGCTTAGTTTGTATTATTTTATTTATTATTTTATTTTATTTTTTGTTTAGTAGTTTGTTTGGTTTGTACAATATGTGAACATATTTTAGTTTATTATGTTCTTTTTGACAATAAATTTATGGATATCAAAAATTTCGTTTAGCTCGTGTCCGTTCGGGCTCGAGCCGTTTGTCCCGTGCCCGTTCGGGCTCGAGCCCATTTGACCCATTGCCCGTTCGGGCTTGAATATTTGTATAATACTGTATGCTTTATTATTTGTATTAGTCACATTTAATGCAGAAATTGTATTTAAGTTGGTTGTACAATATGCTTGATAATTTGTATTTCTTATGTAAGGGGTGTTTTAATAAGTGCATTAATTGTATTTATTTACAAGTTAATTAATTGTATTTAATATACATAATGATTTATTTATTGTATTTAATGTTAGTATTAATTGTATGTTAGAATTAAATATGAGGCGAATTTTTATAAGTAGCATTTGTTGTTATACTTATAGCTTTAGAAGTTGTAAGGTTTAATTTTAAGTATTCTATTGATAGTAGGCCTTCATGCTTTATAATATAGTATAACTAGCTTAGAGACCCGTTGACATCGGGTAATTTTTTTAAAGAAATAGAGAAAATGAGATGATAAGAAAAGTAATAACGTAAACATGTTCCATTTAAATTATGAAAAAAAGAATGAGACAATGCGTCAATTATCCGATAAGCAATTTAGTTTGTTACAATTATACTAACAAACGTCCAAGCGTTGGCGATTGTAAAATTGATTGTCTCGAACATAAAGTAATTTGTTTGAGCGTCTATCGATTCTAAACCCAATCCATGCCGTGATGATAGGCCTTCAAGTACTTCTCTATACGTCATAAAAAGCTAATAATGAAATTTTGGAGATTTCTTCAAGTCAAATGCTAAATATGCATTTTCGTAATCAAGGGCATCAAAACTGTCCTCATCACTATAAAAGGCCACATCAATCGAATCCTCTTCAACTAAACCAACGCACGCGTTGGACGGAGCATATTCCTTCTCATCTTTAGCAGTTTGAAGCAAACTTTGTTTGTTTGCTACTTTATTTTTTTCAGACATCCACCACTCGTACCACTCATTAACATCCAATTTTACTTGTTTTTCAAATTTTAAAAGCTTATCTTGTTCGTTACCTGTACATAATAGATGTTCGTCAATGCATAAAACTGAAAATATGTATATCAGATTAATCCTTGAATGCTTAAATTAGTTGCAACTATTGTTCAAACGAATGTATAAGTGTTATACATACCTTTACTTGATTCTTTAACGGTTGAAGCTTTTCCTTAAAAACGTGTTTTCCTGAAATCGAAGAAGCATTAGTTAAATCATGAGAATTTTTAAAGAGATTATTTAATAATGAGTTAGGTGCATAAATACATTAACAAACATCAACGATCACAAACAAGTTCCATTATTTTATGAACAAAATAATAGTAATATGTAAATGAAACGGTAAACAATTTGGTTTATATATAAATTTAAGATTATATGTAAATTTAAGAAATCGTATCAATGTGTCCACTAATACATCCAATCACAGTACCCGTCTTATCATTATAGTCCTCCTATGGGTCAATCCATAATTGGATTTCGTCTCAATTTATATGATCATAAATTTACAGGTATGGATCGATTAGCATCGCCAACGAAACAATTTATTATTAGCCTAAGGCCCGGTCGTTGGCCGGCTATCAAAAGTTTTATTATTAAACATAAAAATGTAGTACAAACATGATGTAAAAAATTTAATACGCTAAACGTATAATGCTGACAAATAAATAATGAAACATATATAAAAGTGGTAAAATGAAATAGTAAAATGCTTGATACCAGATGGAGTTGTTGCATTTGCCACAATGAAATTGCTTGAATTATATCACTTCAAGAAATAATAGGAACCTATGTAATTACAATTATAATAGCCACTCTTTACTTATTGTCAAGTTAACCAACCACACCTCCTAATCATCCGAACAAAATGGTTCAACCAAAGGCAGCATACAAAAAGTATAACAACAAAATGATATGAGTCTAACCATCCACTAAGCAATACAACACATTCTTAGAAACATTACTTAAGATCCATAACCACCAACCAATGCCACAAGACTCCTCGCTAGGAAAAGAGCCAACACTCTCCTCTCAAGAACATTGTGCTTCACGTAAACCGCTTGAAACTTACTTTCACTTCCATCAGCAAAACTTACTTTCTCCATCTATATTTAACAACCAAAAAAAAAATCAGTATATCCAAACATATAATTAGAAATAAAACTTGTACATAATATGACTTTGTTTTTGGTGGTTTCACCTCATTGTAATTAGTTGGAATTGAAACTTCCGTGTAGTATACTATTTACTTGTTTAGAAATATTTGTAAAAATAAGAATGGAAAAGTAAATTCAATACAACAACAACAACAATAATAATAATAATAATAATAATAATAATAATAATAACAACAGTAAAAATGCATCAGGACTACAAAATGCTATTAGTATCTGGGAAAATCAAATCAGTTGGCTCAGAAAGCTTTCACCCCTCCAACATGGGTGTACCATAAAACATGATATTCAAAATAACACGGCACAAAGAGATGTACACTTAAAAAATATTTGTGTAAAGATTACGTTGTTGCGTTTTTAACATCAAATGAGTAAAAGCTAATATTTGTAGGTTAAACAGGCTGAAATTTGTAAGTCTCCCAAATTCTAATTAAGATGAATCATACAGTCACAATTTTGAAGCAAATATATAATCAACTAAAAGCACCAACACCTATAATTAAGATGACAATATACTCACAATTTTAGAATAAAAAACTAACAACAGTTTACCTCATTTGCACCCATTTTATAGCATATATCAAACAACTGAATTCTATAAGTTTTGCTGAGCCATGGACACCTAAATTACACCCAAGTTTCATGATTCATATAACCAATTCATTATTCTATCATGTTTCTGGATATGCCATTTTTTAAATGGCTGTAACCCAACACTAAATCAATGCTTCCAGAAACATTTTAGATTTAATAGTTTGAGGCATGCTAATACGTCTTTGCAGCCACAATATATCGCCACTAAAAGTCCAACACAACCACAAATATTTGCACGAAAAAAAAAAACCAAAATTCTCCACCAAACAACCTCAAATTCTGCACAGAAGTTGTACAGGAATGCTCAAATAGGGGCTGTTTGGAAATAAACTGTTTTAGGGGGTGTTTGGACAATAAATGTTTTGGGGGATGTTTGGAAAAAGGTTACTACTTAAACGTTTAGACTACCAAACAAACAATGAAAAAATGATAGTGAACACATCCAAGTTACCTTGTAATATTACCCATTGATCATCCTCACATGCCGATTTCAAACCCTTTCTGCAAAAATAACAACATTTATCATCTAACTCAGTGAAAAATAATGTACCAAAAAAATTAATAATATGAAGCTTTGGTATATCACTAACCACTTTTCGTATTACTACAAAAAAAAAAATTAACATCAGCCTGAAACTCTTCTACTCCACATCCCAGTGGTGTAACCGTTGCTAAACCTACAAATTAAAAAAATAAATAAAATTAAAAAAAAAAGAAAAAAAAAACCTCAACAGTCCACAGAGTCGAGGATTGTTTTGGTTTCTTATTTTTACCAGGTCAATAGGAAAAAACAGCAAGAGCTAAACTAAAAGCCAAAAGAAAGTAATAAAATTAAGTCGCCATTTGTCGGTGTGCCCTCGTTTCATGGTCAAATATAAACCTTTAACCTTTACAGATCGTTGGTTGCTTCAAATTCTATTCCTTTTACAAAGGCCCCTCAAATTGAACTCATTTCACACCCCCTGAACCACACCGCCTGAACTGAACCCTGTGACTTTTTTTTGTCATGCTTTTCTACGTTTAACTATAAAAAAGATGGAGATGATGTTGTACCTTCATAGCATTTTTATATAGGGGTTCCTTTCATTTAGATAACATTTATCTCGCCTATATTAGATGCAATTGCCATTCGCAGTTCTTCTTACAGAGTACTTAAAAAAGGAAACAGGTTGTTTGGATGTGCATTTTGAAAGTGACTGATATAAAGGAAAAAAACACATTCAGCAGCTACAACATAACATGCTATAAAAGAGACTGTTTCGAAATATGTTTCGAACCTGTGAAGAAGTTGGAGAAACTAAAGAGCTGAGCTGATCAATTTGTTCTTTTACAACTGAGAATCTTTTGACAGGAATTTAATAAACCACCATAACACCTTAATCAGCAAAACACAAAATCAAATCAACCTGAAAACATATATATCATAACGAATCAACATGTAATCTGAAAGTATATCTCATCATTAGATAACCAACAATATGCAAAAAGAGAAACTTATACCTAAAATAGTTAGTCGTCCTCTTTTCCTTTTGTGGCTGGACCTTATGTATTCAGTAGACCTCGAGTGAGAAACATGTGAATAATAAGACAGAAGACTAACCGTTAAACTTTTAACATCAAAAAAGGTTAAAAGTAAAAATAGATTAAAACATATATCTAACACTATTAACAAATACTCAGCTTAAGGAAGAATGGTGTGATAATGTTTAGTGATACTAAAATACGCAATTTAGATGATAGTATTCATTTTTTTCAGTGTTGTAATTACGATATACATGTATACTTAAATTGTCGTAGTATGGAACTTTTGAAAACAAAAGATGTACTTTGTCCATTTTCTCTTCATAATCCTTGGGTAGCCCAATTATATATTGTGCCTGGATCAAAAGTATACATTTTAAGCATGTTAGCACAATATTCTTAACGTTATTGATTAATTATATAACATTGATGTTCAAAGTTATGTAACATGAGTTGTATTCTTCAACTGCAGAGACTCGTGTTTTGGAAACCAAGCCTTCATGCCTTCTATAACTTCCTGTTCATGTTACTATTGTAGGTACAAAGCTATTTAAGAGCAGATATAAGAAAATCAGTAAATGAGATGCGAGTTTGGATAGAAGAATATCATCACAATATACATGCATACCTACATTGTGCAAGATTACGTGATATTGGTTCGACCACTGCCCGCAGACCTTGCAATTTTCATTCTTGGATGTTAATTAAAACACAAAAAGTAATTAAGATGAACCATACATGTAAGAATGAATACCAGATGCATCAATTTCCTTTACCTCAAATGAAAAACCATAGTTATCACACATCTCTGCAAGAATGTAAAATACGATATGGCATCACTTTCCCTACTAAAGAATGAATATTTCAATATCTAAAAATAATATAAAATAGATGAATAAGTTATTAACTTATTATTACAGTCTTGTAGTGGCTCAACAAAATGTTTGAAGAAAGCACTTGGACGACATTCTTTTAGGCTGCACTTGGGAGATATAACATAAGTTTTCATGTATCAATTACAAATCCTCTTCCTTTGTAATTGTTAAGATACAAAAGTGGCTTTAGAATATCATTACCTTATGTTGGATATCAAGAACACTAAATACATTAAGACATACATATGCGCATCCTTCCATCCCTCGATCTTTCTTAAGCACTTACAAATAAACTGAGAACAAAAAAAAGCAGTTTGTGAGCGACTTGGTTTAATATGCATTTCATCAAACATCTGGTTAAATGTCGATTCAATCACAAGGGAGACCCAAATTTAATTGAGTGTGTGATGACCATCTTTTACAAAGCAAAATTAATCAAAGAAACAAAATAGAATTGATTAATAAAAAACAAAAACATAAAAATAGATGTGATGCTTACCAATTCTCTTGTGTGGATAACATATAAATCACCATAGACTGACTTGTTAGGGATGTTGAAATTGTTTGAATCGAAGATATGGACCCAATCGAAAGTGTTTTGTGATGTTTTTGAATCTGGAAGGTTTTTGAATCGTATACAGGAAGTTTAAATCAAAGAGATATCGTATAGCAGCCTTTTCAATTCATACACATTCTGCTTCAATGTATCTCACAATTCATATGGGGAGCGTACATGAAGGTTTCTTTGATTAACATTGAAAATTATGAATGCTATTTAATCCTTTAGAAAAATAACTCATATGAGGTTGTTTAATCCGGTCAATGAGACATTAAATGACTAATTGTAACTGATTTTGGTCTTTTGGAAGGAGCGTGTAGAGGAAGATTGGACAAAGTAATGTTTTTTTTGAATGAGTTAATAACATTTGACATTGAATAGGTTTTTTAGAAAAATAGTGCATTGAGTCTTTGTACATTTTGATTTAATTATAGAAGGCCACATCACTAAATTAATTACAATTTTAATGCAGCGTGCTTAGCCGACTTGTAAAAAACCTTTGTTTATTAGATAGAATAGATCTATACTACATATAAAGCATAAATGACTCTCTCTCCAAAATTTTAAGACTTATAAGAAATTAAGCATGGTTTACAACACTTTAATGCAACAAATTTTCAGAATTACAACAAAGTAAGCATATTGTACAACAAAATAAAGCGTGATGTCATTTTAAGACCAAAATTCTGTCGAATAACATTAATGCTATTAAAAACACCCCTTCACCAAAACTTACAACCATTTAAGCACAATGTACAATAGCTGCAACCAATTTTCAGATTTACAATAAAATAAGCATAGTGTACAACAAAATAAGCATGATGTAATTTTTAAACTTACAACATTAATACTATTAAAGTGGTCAATGTTATTAATGACTATAATGACTACTACTTACAAGAAAATAAACATAGTGTACAACAGTTTAATGCACATAAAACACCACACTAATGCAATTTAATGTAGTCAATTATTTAACTGGTCAATAAATACAATTAATACAGTTATTAAAACATCCCTTACATAAGAAATATAAATTATCAAGCATATTGTACAAACAAACTAAACACAATTCATGCATTAAATTTCACTACTACAAATAATAAACCACATTATACAAATATTCAAGCCCGAACGGGCAACGAGCCAAATGGGCTTGAGCCCGAACGGGAACGGACCAAACGGGCTCGAGCCTGAATAGGCACGGGCCAACGGGTTCGAGCCCGAACGGGCATGGGCTATACGAAATTCTTGATATCCGTAAATTTATTGTCATAAAGAACATAATAAACTAAAATACATTATTTATTGAAAAAATTTATTTCATAGGAGCAGGAGAAGACCGCAGTCTCCTCCATCCACGAGTTTACGAGATGATTCTCCGGTTGATGCATCATCTGATCATTTAAAGGTAAGTCCATGAACATTATTTTAGGTTATACTAACACGGATATTGATCCTTTATAATCAAGACATAAACGTTAAAAAGACAATTAAGTCAAAAGGTGAAAATCGAATCTGTTTATATTGAAAGTTATCGATCACTTTTTGAAGTTCGATCACATACATATTCCATACATTAAGTTGAATTTACTAATTTATATCTTGCAGAAACCCGTACGAAAGTTAGCAAAATCAGGTAGTCTTAGGTCTCTAAGAATCTTGAGGACCAAGAGCATCTCTTCTAAATCAAAGAAGTCTTCTACTCCTGAAGATCTCCAATCGAAAAGAGCTACATCTTCTTCTATTCTAAAGGACTCCAAGTTCCATGAGCAGGTCGAGCCTCGAGTGGGCATAAAAGAATCCAAAGATGTACTTCCAGTGGAAAAGCTTTGTAGATACCAACATTGCTCTCTTAATGGCCATCATCATCACGAGCCCCCGGTTAAGCGCTTTGCATACCTAAAGCGTCGTTCTTCAAAGGACCAAAATAGCTTAAATCCTCAAGCTCAAACGACAGATAAACGGGCTAGTAAGAAACAAGAAGCTAAGGTAACCAAAAAGAATCAAGGGGATGACAAAAAAGAGCCAGTTCCCGAAAATGGAAAAGCAAACGGGTGGAATTACATAAAGAAAGTTAAACTTCTGAAAAGTTTTATCACAGAGTTTGAGAAGGCAAAAAAAATCGACCCCAATAAGCGTGAAAACGTTCACTTAGTATCCGAGCCAGAAGCTGAAAATGTGTCTTTGAGGCCTCAAGCGATCGGTGACAAGAAAAGCTATGATGAATGGATGCTTGATAGCGCTCTTCAACAGGTAGTCAGTAAACTAGCTCCAACTCGATCGAAAAGAAAGGTTTCTTTGCTTGTCAAAGCGTTCGAAACTGTGGCTCCAAAATAGTAACGTTTATGCCCCTTAAGTGGTTAACATTACGTTGTATCTATTCCTAATAATCAAATGGATACTTTATTTTATTATTACAAAAACCAAAATTCACTTGCATCTTTTGTATAGGCGAAAAAAAAAAAAAAAAAAAAAGAACGATGTTCAGTATTGTGTATTCCGTAGGAACACTCGTATCATGAATTAGCTTTGAGTCATTAACATTCACTTGTGGGGTGGACAATGATAGGTGCCAAAAGGCACCGTGATTAACATTCCCTTCAAAAATAAATTAAAGTCTAGAAAACACAAGGAGTCAAGGACCTAAGTTTGAAACGGAAAATTCAACAGTAGAAATTATGTCTGAAAGAATTAGAGAACCTTCTAATAGTCTATTTAATTTCGTTGGTCTTATTTGACTTTACTAGCAGAGTACCCGCGCGTTGAAGCGGCGGGTACTATGCAAAAATAGTATTCAGCGAAAGTTTCTTTTAGTTTTATATTTTACGATACAATAGACAAAATTTTAGTTTTGAATAATTTTATGCAATAACAATGTTTTTCATACAAAAACTGTAAATTATCCACATGATGTTGTGACAGTACTGAGTTGGTAGCTGGTATATTTTAAAAATATGATGTTAAAGTAGTTGACAATGGCTCGTATTCGCAAGTTATCATTAAATAGCAGCGTACCCGCGCGATGCAGCGGCAGGTACCATGTGACTATATTTTCTGACAATGTGATTTTATGCGACCATACTTTTTCTTAACATTTAATTCACAAATAATGATAACTTTAGTTAAGACAGTAGTATAATTCTATCTCCTATTAATCGAAGTTACCAAGAACAAAAATCTTTATTCATTCCTTCAGCACAATCACCTTTAAATTTTCGGACCTTAAGAAATGTTTACCCAACATTTACCTAAATTTGGATTGGTCCAAAATATAACTAAACTATACAACCCAATTTAATCATGATCATACCAACACAAATATATAACTCATTGCCCTAATTTTTCTCAACCACAATCCCTAATATCCCGTCTCTGTGTTTAACCTTTCACAACAACAACAACAAAAAACAAGAAAAAAAAAGTCTTGATTCTTTACTTCATTTCAATCATAACTTGGCTACCATAAGAAAAAGATTATTTCTTTCTTTCTTTCTTGGTTATCATAATCGAACCTTTAGGCTATCCACAACAGTGACTCGGCGATCCTCAATTTTCATGCATCTCAACTTTCTCTCTTCTGCAAAGTAAGTTGATCCACATTTGTTTTTTCCAACTTTTTTAACAACAAAATTAAATTTCATTAATAATAAAAACAATTACATAATAATTCAAATACATTTAAAAAGATTACCTTTAAAAAGTCAAATAAAATAACTAAACTGGTGTAAACGGCACATTGAAATTTGGCCCATTGAAGAAAATTTAGGGATATATAAACTCATTAAACCCTAAGATAACTCATTTCTACCGTAAATATTCACATCTACCTCACGCAGCCACAACATTACTCATTCTTTTTCTTATCAAACGCAACTACCAACACTTCATGTCCTCTCAATCTAAACCATTCAATACAAAGTTCTATTTCACAAAGATTTGTTCCATTTCTTTCATGTGTTGTGATAAATGACTTAAACTAATGCAAATCACAACAACCTTATACAACTTCCGATCCATGTACTACTTTGTTCTTTCTGTTTAATAACGAACCACCCAAAGACCATAAGGTCTTAACCTTTTTCATAAACACACTAAACCAATATTTATCAGTTTGTTTCGGCTTCATGATCATTAAAATGGTCTCGAGTTAAAAAAAAATTAAATGGTCTCGGTTAAAGTATTATATGTGTTTTTTTTAATATACAAACGATCGAGTTTTATGTTTTTGAGCCGACTGACCCAGCGACCCTCATGCTGCACTGGCGTCGACCGACGACGACTGAAGAGGACCGATGGGTCGACCGACCCATTGCGCTCAGCACAATGACTTTATTTTTTTTGGCTTAATAGCTTGATTAGATTGTACATTGTGGTTAAATAATTGTATATTTTGATGAATAAGTGAATTAAATTGTGTATTAATTGTAAGTTTGAAAATAAGTCTGAAAATTACACCATGCTTATTTTTGTTGTACACTATGCTTATTTTGTTGTAATTCTGAAAATTGTGTGCATTAAAGTGTTGTAAACCATGTTTAATTTCTTGTAAGTCCGAAATTAATTGGAATTATATGGAATGGAGGGTTGTACCGTATGCCTTTATGGTTGTAATTTTTGTTATAGGGTGTTTTTAATGCTTTTGATGTATAATTTATAGTCTTGTGGTTTTAATGCTATTTATGTATAATTCATAGTCTTGTGGTCTGAATTTGGTTCTATATTATTTTTTGTTGTACATCATGCTTTGGTGGTTGTAATTATGAAAATTGGATGCATTAAAGGGTTGTAAATTATGCATTAATTTTTGTACATATGAATTTTTTGGAGAGAGATTCATTCCTCTATTATAAATAGTATAGATATTCGCTTTTCTTTCTGTTAAAAAGGTTTATTTTTCTTGTAGGGTTACTGCTTTAAATTTTGCAAAAACAACAAAAATTCAGTTTTATTTTGACAATTAATTAATACTTTCATTTAGTTTTGCAAATAATAACTTTTTAGAGATAATATAATAAATTTAAACAATTTTAACTTCTATTTTTAATAATGGACAACTTTTTTAAGACAATCTAAAAAATAAACGTGAACATTAATATTGGGATAGAAAGAGTACATTATTAGTCCGTTTTTTATATTTTTCTGGAACAACATATGATACAACGATTGACAAATTCATGTTTTCTTCCAATATTACTTTATGTGGTCTCGGTTGACTTTAATGCTTGTTCGATAGCATATGTGTTTTAGTTCGTCTATGCGGGATAATTCTTATGTCCAATTTTTCTAACTCATAATAAAATGCTGCTACTAAAATAATAATAATAAGAATAAATAAATAAATAAATTGCATATATATCTTTCTAAAAGTGAATAGTTGCACATCTATCTGTTTTACAGAGATATTGTGTTGCCTAAATACATAAATACGATGTTAGATGTTGTAAAAATATCCCTTTCCTACAAATTTTATACGGAGAATTGAACATTACATTATGGGCGGGATGCAAGAAGCAAGATACAACAAGAAAATGTTGATTGATATTGTCGGGTATGCTATATTAACATAGTTAATTACTTAATTAGAAAAATAAAAACGTGAGTATGATAAAATATATGGTGCGTGTAAATTGTAACATGGAAACAAAACATAAAAGGCGACCTAAACAAGAAAAATATTCGAATTCTTTGACTTGCGCGTGAAGCACAAGACACTATACTAAACTATAAACATTTCCTCCTATATTTATACACATCTCAATCTGAATATTCACATAAAATTACACATTCAGCACACCAATTTTCATTTCAATCAATTAAATAATGGCTGGGCTTCAACAGTTTTACTTCTTCCCTACTGATTTCCTTGACACTATTAACAAAGATCACCCGTCTTCTCTTCCGCTTGACGTTAAAGTAAACGACGATGGTGAACCGCGTTCAACGAGGTTTGCGTTACGAGATTCTGTCAACCGTAATCTCAAGAAGGTAAAAATTTCTAGTGATTCCTTGCCAAAAACTAGGATGATGGTTCCCGTCCAGAAACAGAAGAAGAAAGTTGATCCATAAGAGGTTGATCAGGGGGTTCAAATCGATATCTTGTTTTGTTTTACTTTTGTATAGTGTTTTTTCTTTGCTGAATTTTGTAATATTAAACAAGATGTTAATGACAAGGTCATTTATTTTTCAAACGTGAAATAGCTTAGTTTCATGATTAAAAGTGTTCTGAAATGTTAGTTACTTGGATTCTCTTCTTATCAGGAAACCAGGGGTTCCCGGGACACCCATGGATTTTTTTGATGTAGAGTTAAGTTTTGAAAAAACATCGATTTTTCTTAAATGCACCCATTTCATCGAAATGTGTTTGTAGTGTTATTTATTTAGTATACTTACAAAAATTTTGTGCACTCAGTCATATTTGTTGCTTCTTATCACCATATGAATTGTACACTTGTACAGAGCTGCAAAAACGCTTGAAACAAATTTAATATACAGTATCACTTGAAACTGTATGACGTTTTAAATGGAAGGAGATTACTCCCTTTAATTTGTAGCTAATGGGAACACAAGTACACAACCATCCATTTAGCCATTAGATAAGATGAAGGTTAATTTGAAGATTTAGTTTTGGTGAAAAATTGAGGAAAGAAGCATAGCATTTAACTTGGATTAATACACCTCTGACCTCTGTGTATATCGCCCAACGGATACATACCGACCCATTTTATTTGTAAAATGAGTTGCTCTAATATTAGGCTTGGACTCTTTATGCCCCATGGGAGATGGTAAATTGAGTTGGTCTATCTGCAACCTGAAAAAGCAAGTGGGCGAGAATTATGTAAGTTAAGATCCAAGAATTAACATTCATAACTTCTGTTACAAAGATGCTTCACATAAACTGCGGTAAGGGACACAACTTCCGAAAGAATTTAAAACCGAAAGGCATGCTAGAAGTTGAAATTTATTGGATGATATGTTATTTGGCTCAAGTACATTGTGGGTTATATTCCATTAGGGTTTCTCTTGTTTACTTATGCTTTCTAAATAGTTGCTCGTTTACACATCACTGCGGAAAAATTCAATTTCCATCAAGCATTGAGTAAGAAGAACTAACTATGATGAATGGATGCTTGATTACGCTATTCAGCATGTCAACGGTCTACTAGATTCAAGTTTAAAACGACTAAGTTCATTCATCCTCCTACTACATGGAATTAGTTCATCCCGATTAAGGTTATCATTGCTTCTTGGAAGGTCATGGATGAATGTATCCCAACAAGAGCTATCGTGGACTCAAGAGGTATCGACTTACATTCAGCTCTTTGCCCTATATCTGATAATGCTATCGAAAACGAAGTTCAATTCTTTACACAACGTAAAGTTGCAGTTGATTGTTGGTTGGAAATTTTAAATGGTGGAATGATTACTTTGGCGGACCACTTAAACATGTCGGCAGCCTACACCCCTATTTGTTATGGTTCAAACTACTATTTGGACTCTATGGCGTTTTAGAAATGAGTGTGTCTTCTAGTCTAAAAGGCCGAGGAACGGGCTTATCCTACACGACCTCAAGCTTTCCTATTTTAATTGGATCTCAAGTAGGCGCAAACAACCTTATTGTAATTGGATCAAGTGATTTAAAAACCCTCGAAATGCTCTTTGTAATTGGTTATTTCCCTTAGCTTCTTGCTATGGTTGTTTTTATTCATATTTGTGGCCTTAAAAAAATTAAAAAATAATAATAAAAAAAAGGTCAAGTCTAAAACAAAGGTCGATTTGCTTGTCAACGTGTTTGAAAATGGCTCCAATATCCATATGAACCGCCCTTCGGGGATCTGCACATACATTGTAATTCGGTGATTTATGTATCATTTGAAAGTATGATGTTTCCTGATTAGGTATCAGGTCCTTCGGATGCCTCCGAATGACCTAATCGTTCTAAGCCAAACATTTTCCTAAAGGTTAAGGATTAACTCTCCTCCATTGGAACAGTCCTCCAAAGCCTCTTAGGTAAAAGGTTAATGTAGGTCCGGAGGCAATGACGAAAGAACTAACATTCCCTCCTTTCTCGCTAGACAAACACTGGCAAGTATTTATGGCAAAGTATGGATGGAACAGGTGCCTGTTCCACAAAGATCATTGAGGACGTTATACAATAACGACAACATGAGTTCCGAAAACAAAGGCTCGTGCCTAGCTAGTAGCAATTCTCACGCTGCATAAAAATGACAATCACGTCTCCACAATCCTCGTGTCGTGGAGCATGGACCATATAGCATAAGTAGAGTCGTTCACCCCGATGGAACTATTAGAATTAGGTTTATTCCCCTTAATTCCTTCATTAGCATTCCATGTGAATATATAATACCGAAACTTACATAAACCCTTAATGGGTTGGGCTAATAACATTAGACATAATAATAATGGACTAATACTAATATTCGACTAATAATACTCAGCTAATACACCCCCGCAGCTTGAGCGGGAGGCCTTCGAACGTTCAAACTGGAGCGGAAATCAAGAAACAATGCAGCCGGAAGACCCTTAGTAAAGATATCAGCATATTGAAATCGGGACGGAACGTGCAACACCCGAACTTGTCCTGAAGCAACATAATCACGGACGAAATGAATGTCTATCTCAATATGCTTTGTGCGTTGATGTTGAACAGGATTAGTAGAGAGATACACGGCACTGACATTATCGCAATAGACAAGAGTAGCTGTAGACAAAGGGTGATGAAGCTCACGCAGCAGATTGCGAATCCAAGCTGTCTCAGCCACTACATTAGCAACACCACGATACTCGGCCTCAGCACTGGACCGAGATAATGTCACCTGTCTTTTAGCAGACCATGACAACAGATTGTCACCAAGAAAAACACAGTAACCAGAAGTAGACCGGCGAGTAACCGGACAACCTGCCCAATCTGCATCTGTGTAAGCAATAAGCTGAGCAGTAGAAGAAACATGCAGCTGAAGACCATGATCAATAGTACCACGAATATAGCGTAATATACGCTTCAAAGCATGAAAATGTGTATCTCGAGGGTCATGCATATACAAACAGACTTGCTGAACTGCGTATGAAATATCCGGACGTGTAAAGGTAAGATACTGAAGGGCACCGGCTAAACTTCGATATAAGGTGGGATCATCGACTGGAGTGCCATCAGGTCCAAGTTTGGACTCTGTATCAACAGGAGTGCGGCACGGATTACATTTCTGCATATGAGCTCTCTCAAGAACTTCCTCAGCAAATTTGGACTGTGACAAAAACATACCAGACGCGGTGCGGGTAGCAGAAACACCAAGAAAATAATTAAGAGAACCAAGATCCGTCATTGCAAACTCACCGTGAAGAGCAGTGATAACACGCTGTAAAACTGCAACTGAAGAAGCAGTCAAGATAATATCATCCACATACAGTAACAAGTAGGCCGTGTCAGATCCACGATGAAACACAAAAAGTGACGCATCAGTTTTGCTATGCTGAAAACCAATGCGAGTAACAAATCCGGCAAACCGCTGAAACCAAGCTCTAGGGGCTTGCTTAAGCCCATACAATGACCGCTGCAAAAGACAAACATAATCTGGGTGAGCAGGATCTACAAACCCAGGCGGCTGATGCATATAGACTGTCTCCGATAAATGACCGTGAAGAAAAGCATTCTTCACGTCAAGCTGATGAATAGGCCAATCACGAGACACAGCTAGACTAAGTACAGTGCGAATAGTAGCCGGTTTGACCACTGGACTAAAAGTCTCATCACAATCAATCCCTTGCTGTTGACTACGACCATTTGCAACAAGTCGCGCCTTATACCTGCTTAAAGAACCATCTGCATGAAACTTATGCCTGAAAAGCCACATAGAACGAACAATATTCACATTAGCTGGCCGGGGCACAAGCACCCACGTCCCGTTAGTAATTAAAGCATTATATTCATCTAACATAGCTTGTTTCCACGGAGGAGCACGAAGAGCATGAATATGAGAACGTGGAAGTGGAGACACAGTAGTAGCATGACAATTCATACGCTCGAGAGGTTTAGAAATGCCGGCTTTAGCACGTGTGACCATAGGGTGAGTATTGGTGTTATTGGGCTGCGGTATGGGTTGGATTGGAGTGGGCGTATGAGTTTGAGGATCGGGCTGAAAAGTGGGTAAGGGTTGCGTAGTGGGGGGCGTAGTGGGTGTGTGTGGTGTAGGGGTTTGCTGTAAAGGGTTGTTGGGTGGGTGATCGGTAGCAGACTGGATAACAGGCTCATGAAGAGTCGTATCAGTTGGGTCAGTTGGTGGTGGATCTGGTATGGGGTCCTCATTGCCCATAGCAGGGAAAGGACGAGTTGGTAAAGGTATAGTGTTTGTAGGATTCAAAAAATCATATTGTGGAGATGTGTATTGGTGTAGAGATGCAAAGGGAAATATGTCCTCATCAAAGTGAACATGGCGAGAAAGGATTATTTTGTTGGAGGAGAGGTCGAGACACCGATAGCCACGGTGGTTGGCGGGGTAGCCAAGAAATACACAAGCAGTGGAGCGTTGTTGAAGTTTATGTGCAACGGTAATATATGGATAACATAGGCACCCGAATACACGTAAATTGTCATATGATGGGGAGCGGTTATAAAGTTTTGTAAATGGGACCTCATTTTGGATGGCAGTGGATGGAAGAATGTTTAAGAGATAAGCAGCCATGTTTAGTGCTTCCACCCAATAGGAAGGAGGTATGCTAGCCTG
Organism: Artemisia argyi; assembly: GCA_030686995.1. Taxonomy (NCBI): domain Eukaryota; kingdom Viridiplantae; phylum Streptophyta; class Magnoliopsida; order Asterales; family Asteraceae; genus Artemisia; species Artemisia argyi. The sequence continues at coordinate 140,562,413 of CM060679.1, read as the reverse complement.
AAAGAGCAAGGTGCGTATTAGGTTGTTTATGGTTCTTAACATGCGTTCAGACTTGCCATTTTGTTGGGATGTGTGTGGGCAAGAAAACCGAAATTGAATGCCAGTTTCACGAAATAAATCATGAAAGCGGGTGTTGTCATATTCACCCCCATGATCACACTGCAAAGCCTTTATATCTACACCGAATTGTTTGTTTACATAAGCACGAAAAACAATAAAATTATCATACAAGTCAGACTTTTTATGCAATGGATAAACCCAAACAAAGTGCGAAAAATGATCCAAAAAAATAGCATAATATTTAATACCACTCTCACTCGGAATAGGGGATGTCCATAAATCCGAGTGGACAATGTCAAAAATAGACGCAACCTTCGAATCTGAAGTATGAAATGGAAGCTTTATTTGTTTGCCTAATTGACACGCATGACACAAAGCGGACAACTTTGATTTATTACATGAAATGAAATTACTAGACTCTAAACGACAAAGCACATCTTCACCGGGGTGACCGAGGCGTCTGTGCCACGTGGTATGACTGAACGAAAGTAAAGCAAAAGGAGGATGCGTGGATGACTGTTGCGTAACCGGGTATAGATCGCCCGTGCTATCACAACGGAGAAGAAGTCTGCCCGTCTGGTAATCCTTCACAGAAAAACCATAAGCGTCAAACTCAACTGAAACGTCATTATCTCGCGTAAATTTACGAACAGAAATCAAATTTTTAATTATGTGCGGGGTGACAAGTATATGATTAAGTTGTAATGGTTTATGGGAAGTGTACAATAAGCTATGTCCAGTATGTGTAACCGGTATAGATGCACCGTTTCCAACATACACAGACGGATAAATGCAAGAATTACTAACAGAAGTGAGGATACCTGGGTTGTCGGCCAAGTGAGATGATGCTCCGGTATCCATGTTCCAAGCCGGATCTTGGTAAGTCATCGTCTGAAATGCCTGAGGAAGCACAGTTGCCTGCGACTGAAGAGCACCCGGAACCGAATAAGCAAAATTATGTGGTACAAAATATGGACTCCCTGGTTGAACAAACTGTGTACCATACAGTTGCTGTTGTTGGACTGAGGCAAGGTGGGCCTGTGGTGCCAATGATCCCATGGTATTTTGGGTTTGAGGTGCATTAGTTGGCTGTTGGGCTTGAGGTGCTAGCTGGGCCTGTGGAAAATGGAATGGCTGGACTGGTGACATATACGGGCTTTGACCAGGTGCAAAAGTAATACCACTAGGTGTTGTACCATATCCAGGCATGCAAAAATTATAAGGATTAACATGCACGCCTGCCATTCCAAAAACCGAATAAGGTACGGGAGAAGGACCAGGCTGTGGTGCAATTGATGGCTGCTGAGACGAGCCACGTGGCTGGGCTGGTGGAGGCACACGAGAAGAATTTGACCCGGTCTGTTTGGGGGTTGAGCTCGCAACAATGGCGGAGGAACGATGCCGCGTGTCATTGTGGCCATGAAGAAATTTACAACGAGAACCATACGTGCATGATCCACGCTGAAAATTACGGCAGAGATCAATTTGTGAGTTGGGTTTAGACTCGTTAGTGGTTGTGGCAACCAACACAGTGGGCGAACTGGAAGTCAGGTGAGTTGAAGAGAGAGTATGTGTGAGTTGTTGCATATCAGTCTCTTCCAAAAGGACCATAGAGCGGACTTTATCAAACTTTGGAAGTTCATCCCGATGACGAATAATGCGAGCGATGTCTGGGAATTTAGCTCTAAGTCCATTAATAGCGTAGGTGACCAGACTTGAGTCACTTACTGGTGAGCCAAGATTAGCGAGGCGATCGGCCTTTGATTTGATTTCTTGAAAGAAATCATTAACTGATAAATTTCCTATCGCCATATTCCGGATCTCATTGTCAAGTTGAATGATACGAGCCGTCTTGTTGTCGTGAAAAAGATCCTGAAGCTTTTTCCATACTTCATGAGCCTTGGTGCTATTATCAACGACCATATCAACCAACTTGGGTGAAATAGTGGAGTAGATCCACATGACTACAAGAGAGTCATTAGCCTCATAAAACGGATCAGGCGGGGCAGTACTTGTTGATGCGGGTGCAGCAAGGTGATGATGAACTTCGTATGTCTTGCAAAAGCGCTGAAACAGATTACTCCAAGAATTGTAGTTGAGTTTATCTAGATCAAGGGGTGAGGGGATACACGCCTTGATGCTAGCGATTGAATAAGCTTTATCAATCGGTTGTTTGGGAGGTGGTGTGTCTCCAGTCATGATGCTATGACTGAATCAAGCAAAGCAAAAGCGGCAACAGAAGCGTAATTTTTTTTTTTTTTTTTTAGGGTTTGGGAAGGGTAGGATCTAGAGGCTGTGATACCATATTAGAATTAGGTTTATTCCCCTTAATTCCTTCATTAGCATTCCATGTGAATATATAATACCGAAACTTACATAAACCCTTAATGGGTTGGGCTAATAACATTAGACATAATAATAATGGACTAATACTAATACTCGACTAATAATACTCAGCTAATAGGAACGACATATACACACACACACCGCTCCCTACTTACTCTCTCCACTTTATCTCACTAAAATCACGCCAAACGTATACTTACACTCATGACCATCTACACAGCTCGCAACATTCATGCAAGTTGACGTTTGTACCATGTGTTTCTAGCAAATCAAATGATTTACTTTACTAATTACGAAATACAATTTGTACGTTGACATTCATGTACTTTTGTACCGTCTTAGGGATTTTAAACCATATTCACATTTTCTTCAAATCATCTATAAACTATAGTCTAGATAAGAAATAAATTTCTTGTACAAAACATTCGTATAATTTGACTTTGATTTCAATATAGTTCTAGAAACAACAAAGGACTAAACGCGACGAAACTGAAAATTTGCAAATTCTAGAAACCAAGTGATGGGAGTCAAGATAACCTTCTAATCCGTTGGTCTTTCTTGACTTTAGTTTCTTTGTAGAAGGAGAATGATTTTTTAAGGGGTCATTTAATTATTATAAACTCATATTTAATTTTAAAAAGAATGATTTTTAAAGGGTCATTTTATTATTATAAATTTATATTTAATCTTAAGAAAAATATTTTAAGAGGTCATTTTATTATTATAAATTTATATTTAATAAATTTTTTTTTTAAAGGGTCATTTTATTATTATAAATTTATATTTAATTTTAAAAAATATATTTTAAGGGGTCATTTTTTATTATAAATTTATATTTATTTTTAAAAGAGTTAATGGTCTGAAAATACATCAAACTTGTCACATTTTCTTTTTGTATACACTAAACTTTTAATTTCTTATTGGATCATCCGACTTTCTTAATTTCCCTATCGTATGCCTATAGAGGGAAAAAGGTGACGTGGCAATACGAAATTTAAGAATGTTGGATGCATACAAATATAAAAATTAAGGAAGTTAGATTCGTACAATAGGATGATTAAGAAAGTTGGATGCCTAGATGTTACAATAGGAAAAATAAAAGTTTAGTGCATACAAAAAGAAAATGTGTCAAGTTTGATGTATTTTCAAACTATTAGCCTTTTTAAAAATAATGGTTTTTTAAAGGGTTATCTTATTTCTCTATTTCGGTTTTTATGACAGAAAAATTACTAATTCTAGAAATAATATATTTGGGAATGTTTTAAAACACGGATTAATCTAGCCGGTTCAAGTGGTTAAACTGAGATGTGGCTGGTCATGAGAAATCGGTCTGCGACAAAAAGTTTGGTTAGATTAAACCATTAGAGCCGATAACCGAAAGCTCACCCGGATCAATTAGTGCATGTATTTATCTTTTTCTAGAAAACAACGTACTTATCGCTATTCTAAAGAAGCATCTAGAAGTACATAAAAATCGTTGGTGACAAATAATATGTTGTGTAATTGTAACATGGAAACATACACAAAGAGCGGCCAAAACAAAGCCAACAAAATTAACCCATAACACAAGAAGTTTCCAAGCCTTTGACTTGCGCGTGAAGCACAAGACACACCAAAATAAATCCTAAACATTTATTGATTCCTATATATACACGTCTATATCTTAATCTTTTATTATTTACTATACTAATTCATTCTTTTTTTACTTCGTATATAACACTTCAATTCAAGTTTTTGAAAAAACCAATGGCTGGGCTTCAACAGTTTTACTTCTTCCCAACAGATTTCCTTGACACCATTAATAAAGACCATCCATCATCACTTCCTCTAGATTATGCTAATAAGGACAGTAACATGGAACACAACATTAAACACGTTGAAAAGGCTGTCGTGTTAAGAGGTTCTGCCGAGACTAAGATCAAGAATTTGAAGATCTCTAGTGATTCATTGCCTAGAAGGGTGGTTCCAGTCCATAGACGCAAAGCGAAAAAAAGTTAATTTGTAAACATGTCGAATGTCGTGTTGCAGTGTTGGTGTTGCCTTGACGAGTACTTGACATCTTGTTCGATTTCTTTTGCTTTTGTATGTATAGTATTTTGTTTGTTACTCTCCTTAATCTTGCAGGAGAACCGTATACGTTTTTGTTACTTCTATTCTAATTTCAGAAAAACGAAAAGATTCAAAACCCAAATAATCAGGTATAATGCAAAGATTGACCAATGAAAATACCAAGTTATCATAACTAGTTGTTCTACTAACTACTAAGGGCCAATAAAGGGTTTGGTGCATGTTTAAGTTGTTATATGTAGGGATGGCAAAAGAATCCTATCCGATGGGGATCCGATCCCCAAATTCAATTTGACTAGGAACCCTTGATTTGATCGAGGAGGGGAGTCCTGGAATTACGTAAAGGGCGGGGATGTGGATAACATTAATCCCGAATTCCAACCGGCTCCGATCTTTTTAATGTATATTACTTAACTAATGTTTTGTTCGAATACTTACATACAATGCATTTTATATGCATATTATTTTTATATTATATGTGTCATCTCAATATCTATGATGCTTTAAAGTTGAACTAAAATTGTAACTAATTTAAGTTTGATTGATTTACGTTTTTTGAGACACGTTATGGGTCAAATTCTTTATATTTTCGATAAGTTTGTGTATTTTTTATATTTTCTTGAAAAAGATGGAAAATCCCCGAATAATCGCGAGGATCTCGTTGGGGATGAGAATGGGGATGTAAAACTATTTCTCGATTGTGATGGGTGGGGATATGATCCCAATATATTCCGCCTCGTTGTCATCCCTAGTTGTATGTCATTAAGGTGTTTTTTATATCTTCGGACCATATGATATATTTTATGTCACATAATATTACTAGGCTTGTAACAGGATACAATACATACAAGTTAATATTTGTTTTACATATGGTTCACATAATAATACACTGTTTATATCATGCAAAGAATTAAAAAAGCCACGTGATAAAGAGCTAAAAGGAAAAAAAAAAAAAAAAAAGTTTCCGATGCCGGGAATCGAACCCGGGTCCCCTGGGTGAAAGCCAGATATCCTAACCGCTGGACGACATCGGATTACTTGATAAATTCTACTACTAATTAATAGTATCCAATATAGAAATTGAGTCTTTTTTTCAACTAGTATTACCAGAAACTTGAACTATCAACAACTGACTTCTACTAACACTAAATATGGATCTCAACCGAAACAAAGGATGCATAAAAAAGATTTCAAACTTGATCAACTGAAGAGATGGGCAAATATAATCAAAACCTTTTAAATCAAATCATACCCCAAAAACACCATTTGATCCAACTCCTAAGTCAAATCAAACAAACAAAATTAACACCATTCGTAGTCGCAACATCTGGACTAAAAATAATAATTACATATACTAGAGATATCATATTACAAGCAATGACAGGTGTTGTATATACTTTTATTTACGCATATAATCAAAAGAAGATAAGTAAATGACAATTATACACCATAATGTATTCACACGAGTATAAGGCCCAAAATAATAACTGGATATATACTTAGTTGTAGACGTTTTAGACTGAAGTATGTGTGGTGCACAAGAAGTATGGATTGACCAGGCCCACTGATCATAACTGTGGTAGAAACAACGGCGAAGCTAGAAAATTTTCAGTGGGGTGTCAGGATCTAAATTTTTTTTCCTAACGCTATTTTTCGGGTAATATGTTCGGGTCGGTGATTCGATTCGAGTCGGGTCAAAAATTAAATACTATTATTATAAAAAAAAAGTTTCAATCACTAAAGAACTAAGCATTTGTCCAAGACAACTAAACATTAAAAAAGAGACAAACGGTTGATACTTTGTTCGATTACTTGAAGAAATTAGAGTTCAGCCTTTCGACCTTTAAGATCCTTGAATTATTCAATTATGGACTCCGCATCAAACTTGTTACTTGTTAGTAATTTCTTTATCTATGTAAATCACCATACTGTTTGCTAGATTCTGAGGGTAGAAGGGGGAGGGTTTGGGATTTGGTTAATTGGTTTGTTAATTGTTAGGGATTGTTCCGTTTTTTTTTTTTTTTTTTTTTTTTTTTTTTTTTTTTTTTTTTTTTTTTAATGGGCTAAGTAATGGATTTTAGTTTGGGATTTGGTTTGTTAATGGATTTTAGTTTGGGGAGATAGGCTTATGTAAAATGTAATTGATCAATTTTATTGCTTAATTTATAAAAAAAAAAAATCACAATTAAAATGGGGGGTCGAAACTGAATATACCGAAATTTTTTTACACGAAAACTATATACCCCCTACATCGCAAAAAAAAAATTCGGGGGGTCGAGCGCCCCTCCCCGCCCCTAAATAGCTACGCCAATAGGTAGAAACACTCCTCTGGATTTAATTCATCCTCGCAAATCTCACAAAAGTAATCACTTTTATGATTTTCAACCGGGAGGTAACTCAATCTCATAGGGTGCTTGGCATACTTATGTGTAATTCCACGAGGCAATAACAAAGCACACTTGACATGTAGAGCAGCTTTACAAGTGTGACAAGTGAACGAACAAAAGGAAATGCCACGTCGACACATAAGACACTCTTTTGTGTTGTACTCTTTTATGAAAGATCTGGAAAGGACGTGACCTGAATGAGCCTTGTGTGTGATGTTTTGAGGAATGAAACTACAAGTAACATCAATATGATAATCACATTGAACACAACTGTAGACAAACCCATTACAATCTAACGAACAAACAACACAATAAAACACGGATAAAAACTTTTCAGGGGCATTTGAATGCAGAATGAGTGTATGTTCGGGGTGACCTGGGTATTTTTCTACTTGAGTAAGAAGCTATGTGCACCACTCATGCAGAACAAAGTTACAGTTGTTATTGACACACTTGTAAAATGGAACACTTGTGATTGGTCTCACACATGCATTGCATAATAGTTGAACCTTCTTCATTGGGTTATGACAAGATAAAGCATTAGTTTTTGAAGAGGTTGGTGTGCTAGTGATGTCGTTGGATTCTGTGCGAACCAGGATTAGGGGGTGCGGATGAAAGTTGTGTTTTATATTCCCCTTGTTTGATCCAAATGTTTCATGCTCAACTAGTTTAGAAAACAGGTGTTTTTGTATGTTATAACTTTCATCAGCGAATGGAAGATGGATGAGATCTGGATAATCAGAATCTTCATAATCTTTGATGACCAATCTGTTTCGGATACCTAGCAAACGAAAAATGATGTTAAAATTTAAAATCAAATCGCCAAACAATAAGAGGGGAGGGAGTAATAACTCCGGAGAGGCGTTATAGCCTATGTGGCATGAAATTAACGTCGTTGCTGCGTTTCCACCACTCCCCAGTCCTCTGCGTTGCTTGCTGCGTTGCCACAGCAACGTACGTTACTAGCATGAACCTTCTATTAAAAAAAATTCAAACACCCCCCTCCAACAAACCAAACGGCTATATATGTTTTCAAAATATGTCATTTAACAACGGCTAGTTTTTAAAAAAAGTTGTGCACATTTTTTTTAAAGCTTATAAATAGATGGGGTATTCTAACTCATTTGCAAACACAAAATATAACCATCTTATATCCCAAAAAAAAATTCGCCATGAATCAGAATCCAACTTATGCCGCACATGTAACCCTTGCCGATATCGAAGATGAAGCCGATGCTTTAGCAATTATGGCCGTCTATTAGTACCAACGAATACAAGAAGAAGAAGCCGAATCATCTTTCCGGTTAACCCGTAACCTAATTAACCGTGAACGTGAGGTTGCAGAAGATCGTTTGAAGGCAGACTATTTTAATGTACATTGTAAGTATCCAGATAGAGACTTTCGTCATAGATTTCGTATGAGCCGGAAACTATTTCTAGAAATAGTTTCCGGTATTGAATCATATACTGCCGATCCTCTCCCTGCTCATTTTGCATAATTTAGCCAAGAACCCGATTGTACAGGTCGAATGGGTATTATTGTTCTCATGAAATGCACTATGGCTATTCGCCAATTGGCATACGGCAACACACCGGATGCGTTCGATGAGTATTTGCAAATGAGTGCACGTACAGGGCGTGAATGTCTGGATTTTTTCAATATGTGCGTTATTGATTTGTTTAAACCTGAGTTTTTAAGAAAACCAACTTTGCATGACATTGAAAACCTATATGCAAAACATGAAAAGGAACATGGTTTTCCGGGAATGCTTGGTAGCATCGACTGTATGCATTGGCAATGGAAAAATCGTCCGGTGGCATGGCAAGGTCAATATGTTAGTGGTCATAAAAAATACCCCACTATATTGCTTGAAGCTGTTGCGTCACATGATTTGTGGATTTGGCATGCTTTTTTGGTATAGCGGGAGCGAATAATGACATCAATGTTTTAGATAATTCGCCATTGTTCGATGACATGCTTAAAGATGAAGCCCCTGTAGCTCCGTTTGCGGTAAATGGAGTTGTGTTTGATAAGGGTTATTACTTAGTCGATGGGATTTACCCACAATGGGCTACTTTCGTCAAATCGTTCACAACAGCTTTAGACGAGAAACACAATTTCTTTAAAAAGCGACAAGAAAGTGCAAGAAAGGATGTTGAACATGCTTTCGGTGTTCTCCAAGGACGATGAGGAATAATACAACAACCAGCACGAGCTTACGAGGTTTCCAAGATACGTAGAATCATGTATTCTTGCATCATATTGCATAACATGATTTTAAAAGACCAAAAGTATGCTCTAAGTGAGTACAGAGCATTGTTTAGGAATCCGGCTAGAAACATGCAAGACAGATGGATTGACGGATGTGATGTGCGTCGTCGAAGGAATAAGGAATTACGTGACAAAGATGTTCATCTTAATCTCCAACAGCAGCTTATGGAGCATATTTGGAATGAACGTGAGGAGTTTATGGAAGTAGATGACGAATAGTTTTAGTTATTTACTTATCGTATTTTTCATTTCGTATTTTATTTCGTAATTTCTTTTATGTCGTTTTGTTTAATGTAATGTTTTTTTTATTTCGTATTGTAATGTTTAATTTTATAAATGAAGTGTTTGAATGTTTAATGAATAAAATTGTTGAGGGTAAAATTTGTAAATTGTTATTTTAAAAAAAGGTGAGTCCTGAAAATGGTGTTATTTGGTGTTATGATTTCCTGATATTTTTTGTGTTATGTTATTTGGTGTTAAAGTGATGTGGCGCTGACGTGGCAGTGGTGTTGGTGTTAATTGGTGTTATGACTCCCTCCCCTCTAAAAGGTATAAACAATCATAAACTATGTATGCACATTAAACTAGCCTCTTGGTGTCGCACAACGAATAAAAATCGTGGACTGTAAACAAGGTATACCAATCAAAACAATATATACATGAGTTTACTGACTCACCGTTTGATGTCGCACAATGAATATGTGCATAGTATCTGCATTTCTCACACTTAAAAATCCAGTTTCTTTCACCATAATCAGACGTATTGCATACCCTGCACCTAGGATGATATAAAGCGCTCTGATCTTCTAGTGGGAAGGAATAAGAAAGGGTGAGTGGGTGAGGATGAGAGAAAATATCATTTGTAGCATTTTGTATCATGAACTTTTCTGGTAGGAAAGCACAGTCATTGTATGAAAAGGCCAAAACACGTCGTACATATAAAAAAAGTACCTTTGTGTTCTTTTCCACAAGCATTACATTTGGCTAAAAGTGGTTCAGGGATAGGCGCTAATGGGTGTCGATGGCTAGGGTGATAAATCATCCGGTCTTCTACGGAGGCTATAGCGCAATTGCCATGAATTGAAAATTGACACCCTAAACAGACATAACCTAGCCCATAATAATCATTTCTTCCACATAAAATACAAGAACACATATACCCTATGTACATTAAGTGAAATAAAGTAAGAGTATGAGCAGAGTGAGATGTGTGTTTTAACGTTATGGGAAGCTCTCCGCAGAATTTATGGAGCGAGTAGTCACATGAATGAGCACATCGTCATTGTCATCGTCGTCGTCATCGTCATCATATACTACTTCGTAATGTGGATAGCTTAGTTGCAAATCAATGAGATTGAGTGGATGCTCGTGTTCAAGGATCTTCTCTGACATAATTGTATGTTTGTTTGTGAGTGGATGCTCTTGTTCAACAAGGATCGCCTCCAACATAATTGTATGTTTGTTTATACTCTTTTAGATGTAATGTTGCATTATATGTTTACTTATAGACAAAACTTATCCGTGAATGTAGAGACCCACAGAGCTAGTATATGTGTTCTTTTCTTATTAGCAAAGTTTTGCATATTTAACTTTGGTGATTTTATATTCTTTATTCTAAAGAAAAAGATGAAGTGCATTTAAGGCCTTATAATGTTCGCCAAGAAATTCTTTACCAAGTTAATCAACAATATTTTTCTTTAGAATAAAAAAAAAGTAAAAGTCACCGAACAAAATATTATATGCAAAACTTTGCAAATGAGAAAAAAATATATAATCTTTCGGTCTTTACGAATCTACATACAACAGGGACTCAGGTCGGGTGCTCATCTTCTTACCAGCCAATTTATGTATTTTGTACCAAAACGCTACTCGGGCTGAATATATATTCAGAATACATAGCAAACCAAAGAATAAGCCTAAAAAAAGAGCCATGGAACTCGGATTCGAATAAATTTCATCCTTCTGGTAATCAGCACAATAAATTCTAGGCTAATAAAATAGTATAAATAGGGGATCTAATCAGCACCAAAATCTGAAAATGCTAAGATAAGCTTTGAAGAAGGTTAATTCTTATGCTTATAGGTTCATCATTATATAAACTTATTTTTTCACATAAGCTTATTCATTACACCTAAAAGGTTACTGTATAATTTATAGTGAGCATAAAGTATACCTCTAATACCAAAATTTTAACATTTCCAGCTTTTTAGTATGAAAAACACCACCGCAACAACGTTGAACAAGATTACACTACTTGTGGGCAATGGGCATATTGTGCACATTCCTATATCAAGAATTCAAGATATATATATAGTTACTGGTTAGTTTTCATTAATATATTGATCTCCGGACCTTTTGGATGTCAAATAGTGTCACAGTGAATTCATTGTGTATTTTTATGTTTTCTTGAGAAGGATGGAAAATCCCCGAATCCTTGTGTGGATCTCCGATCCCCGTTAGGAACGGGGATGAGGATGTAAAACTATTTCTCGATGAGAATGGGGGCGAGGATGGAGAGTGGAAACGTGGAAGGGGATGGAAAATACGATCCCGACGTTCCCGGCTCTTTGTCATCATCACTAGTTATATGTCATTAAGGTCTTTATTATGTTAACCATATGATATTCCTGGTATATTTTATCTACTTCAAGTAGAATACTCGTACATTTGTAGCTGTAGGACTAGGCTTGTAACAGGATACAAGTTAATATTTGTTTTACATATGTTTCACATTATATAATATAACACTGTTTATAAATGCAAAGAATTAAAAAGCCACGTGCTTTAAAAAAAAAAAAAAAAAAAAGTTCCGATGCCGGGAATCGAACCCGGGTCCCCTGGGTGAAAGCCAGATATCCTAACCGCTGGACGACATCGGATTACTTGATAAAATCTATTACTAAATATTACTAGTAGTATATCCAAGATAGGAATTGAGTCTTTTTTTCAACTAGTATTGCCAGAAAGTTGAACTATCAACTGACTTCTACTAACACTTAAACATGGATCTCAACCAAAACAAAGGATGTATAAAAAAGATTTCAAATTTGATCAACTGAAGACATTGGCATAAACATTCATGTTGTTGCTGATGACTAGAGATTGAAACTTCTGGACAAGTCACGTAAGCGAAAAATAAAATTTTGGAACGACGTCTTTTAGGCTGTAAAAGGAAGTCTTTATAGCATCTATAAACTTTGATTTGATCTTGAGTTCAAGTTCAGTAAAAGGCATTTATAACTTTGATTTGTAATAGTACTTTATTATTTTTGTAATGCAAAGCCACATGAAGAATTCCAATACAAAGCTCTTAAACAACACAAATAATTAATTAGTGCATACATGTTTTAGGCGACCCTTTATATGAACCAAATAAAAGCTGAGATCGATGTTTGTCTCGATTCAATGCCCTCAGTTCATGCGGATTGAAGGTGTCATAAACACTTATGAGCATTGACCAGCCACACAAGGATCCTTGATAGACAACAATTACCCCAACAAGATTATACATAGTGAAAGGATGTACATTCTGTTCAAAACAACGAAAACCACTCGATTGAGAAATTATGTACAAAAGTTGCAAAACGAACCAATATCCTATGTTCCCGCTTTCCTTTCAAAAAAATCTTTGTGGATCTAAATTAAACATATCTATTCTCTTGAAGGCACTTAGACCAAATAGGCATACAGCCTAGACAGGGAATGTAGTTATTGTGGGTTGATTATTATGAAAAACAAGTTTGGCGTTAATAAGAGATATTCAACCCAAATAGAGGATGCAGTTAGCGTGGTTTGAAAGTGAAAAGCAAGTTCCGCACAAAGCCTCAAGCATTAACATGAGGAAAGTATAACCACTCTAATCAATCACAGTTCTCCATGTTACTTTTATGAACATAAATTAATAGTTGTGTGCTAGGATCGAACATAAATTAAAAGTTTATATTTAATTATTTATTACACAAATATATATATAACGACCGTTAGTATTTAATGAAAAATGGCTAACGACCGTTAAACGAATATAAGGAAAGTAATGTGTATGATTAATTGATAAGTCAAGAAGGATCCGGAAGCCCCCCCCCCCCCCCCCCCCCCCCCCCCCCCAATGGGCTTATGACCAATCGGCAATAAGGTATGGGGTATCCCATTCCTTTTGTAAAACCCTGAAATCAGAAACACGTTTTCTTTGATAAATTTGAACTCTAACATAAGATTGATAATTAATTCCTTACATTTAAAAATGTGAGTTATACTTGGAATTAATATGAATCATAAGCTTTGCATAATAATTAAGATGACAAACTAAAATCCAAAAAAGTACCTAAGTGAATAAATCGGTGTACATGTTTTATGGGCTATAAGCCATAACCTATATAAATTTAACTTAAAATAACTTAAGTATAAATCTTAAATCAGTATACACTAAACTATTTGGGCTAGAAACCATAACTTGGACTCCTTTCTTGCATATCACATGTTAACATATAATTAAATGGGAGTCAACTAATGAACTAAAGAATCGGTCATCCCATATTTTTTGCCTAACCTACGCTACTCTCTCATTATATGGGACGCTCCTTCATTATTTTTCTCACACTAAACCCTAAACATATAAAGGTGACGGCAGTTTTGTAAAAATCGGTTGCTCTCGCTTTTCTCCTAAGAAGATCAAGGTACGAAGGTTTTGGCTAGGTGGTAATCAGTCGTGGTGCACAAGCTTATGGTGATCAGTTTGATGTTCAAACATGAGTGTGATCGTGTGGTCTCATTTCGAAGAAGGGTTTGGTTTTTGTTTCGAAAGGCTGTAGGTTTTGGTTTCGGTCATGCCTCGCGGAATCTTGTACTCGTGTTCATGTTTCGGTTTCGATCTATCGTCGTTGAGGTATCACCTGTCGTCCTAGTTTTCCGATTCAATATATACCTATACGTGTACAACATAATAAACAGATTTAGCGTATAAGCTTAATATGGCAACGATCAATTATGAAATTTATACATGACATAAAATCATGAAACGTATACACTTTGAAACCGAAACATGTCACACGATCATAAGTTTTGTTCAAGTGCTAAACATTTATATATAATACGAATAACTTTATTTCATGTCGCTTGAAGCCATGAATCTATAACTAGTATACATCGATTTATTTCTGTTTTGAATTATTCGAGATTTATTGTAAAACACGTAATTAGTTAATAGTTAAAGCATGATGTCGAGACCTGTTCTCCATTCTATCAAATCGACCCTCCGATACGGTCTAAAGATCATTGAAAACTAACATCGAATATTGAGAGCATGCACTAAATATTGATTATACATTAATATTTGATTGATATTAGAACCTGAATCAAAAACTACCTTGGATGAGAGTCAAGAAGATAACAGGTTAAAGTATGTATATATATAGAACTTGGAAGTATAAAGGTTAAGAAGTATGATACGTATATATGTATATAATAGGAACTCTATGCGAAACCTGTTATACCAAGATATTCACACGTACACATATACAACTGATCACATAGACTTAAAAGATTCGAATGGAAATGTTGCATATAATTATTAGTATATGCATGCATGGTATATGAGAGAGTCGATATCGATATCGGGTCTCAGTAATACTTGGTAATGGGCAATATATACGAAGAAGAATATTTGCATTTGCTAAGATGATAATTAGTATATGATCCTTATTAAAATAAAATGAGGTTTATATCTTTTTATATAAGTAACTAATGGGAATTAAAGGTTCGTTAATGTGAGCTGAAGTACTTGTAGTATATGGAAGTCTAAAACCTAAATTACCAAATAAAACCCTAAACTATGAAATTCTCATTATTTAACCTTTAAGTTTATATAATTTTCATTTGTAACCCTAAAGTATTAAACTTGCTATTTCAGAAAATTTATTAAATATGGAAACTTATTAATTCGGGAAACCTGCTAAAAAGAGAAAGGAAACTAAAATGAGTAATATGATTTAAAATAAGCTTATGAATAATAAAGACGATCATTATGTGTAGATTCGCTGAAGAAGGAGTAACTTTCGATCTTTGTGTCTTCTGATTTGCGGTTTGAGATACAGATATTATATCCCTTTTCAGTAGGGACTTCTCATGACTTTCTTTCGATCCTTGACACTGCTAAGATTCCCTTCAGTTATGCCATTGCTATGTTCCCCATTTGATATGATCCATTTGATATGATTCGTTGATATGAGCCTTGCTATGATAACTCTGATTTGATTCTGATTTGCTATCCACTTTGATTATGATTATGTGATTGCGAGATTCTGTTATATTATGCTCTGGGAGCATTCTGTTCTGTCATGCTCTGGGAGCATTTTGTTATGGATAGCCTTGCTTTGTTTGTTCTGATATGTTCTGTTCTGATGCCCGAGTTTTTATTCTACTCATGGAGGTACCATGGACGTGTCATTGAAGCACCAATGGCATGACACTTTCTGTGGAGGTGTGATTGATCCACGGCGTCCCCATTTGATATGATTATGATATGAGATCTATTGGCCATTATATGTGTGTATACTTGTCATATGAGCAGGTGTATATATATGATTTGTTTTGTAGGAGGGGGCGTATGGATGCATCCTAGGTATTCTGTTCTGTGTAGGGTGAATGTGAGTGTGTGCTTACACTTCTTCACGTTGGAGCTAGCTACTCCATTTGGTACTTAGAGGTCTCCCCTCTTTGTACAACTTATGATTTGACGGATATATGATTATGTGATTAGACCTATTCGAGTGTCTCTGGTAGGTCGGCTCGTGGCTTTCCTTTATTTCTTTTGTCCATTCGAGTGTCTCTGGTGGACAAGCCTTTGTTGATACGTGCTCTTAATTCTCTTATTATTATTTTTTTATGCTTGATATATCTATGACGCTTCATTTCGTTTGACTTATGATATTCGTTCAGTTGTTCGTTGATCTCTTATGCATTTGACAGATGACTTTCTCTTTCAACAGGAGTTTATGCTTTCCGTTTCATATGCTTATTTACATTTCGATTATCCATTTGTTTTGCTATATATCTGTTCACTGGGCTTTTTAAGCTCAGCCGCATTTCTTTTCCTGCGGCAGGTTTTAGGTTGGAAGCTGGGTTTGGGTGAAGAGTGCATAGGAGCGTTAGTGGATACCCCAATGATTAGAAGCCTTTGACCCTTGGATTAGACTTAGACTTGGATTCGATTAGATTTTGTTTAGCTTTGGTATTTTCATTCTTGTATAGAGTTAGTATTTCCTTTGTAATCTTTAGAATATCCTTTGTAACTTTATGTTTATAAGTCTTCCGCTTGCATTGTATGTTCTGATATGCCACCATAATGTGATACTTCTACCCTTGTCGGGTTGGGGTGTTACACCTTTTCTTGAGCTCTAAGTTTTATACACTATATATACAAAGCTAAGGGTTAAAGGTTTGTATCTCTTGTGCACACACACAAACCCTAAACTTGTTTTTCTCTCCTTGTTTTCTTGTAATCGATCAAACAAACACCCTTAAAGGGTTGATCGCTTTTTTCACTAAGTAAAAGGTTTTGGTTTAATTTTGTGTTCTAAAAACTAGCATTACTTTAACTTGTTTTAGTACGTGTGTACAAGAACGTGATATAACCACACTATTGGTTATATCTTAGATTGAATAACAAAAAGGTAAGGGGTTATTCTTACAATCCACATAAACCCTAATTAGGATTCATAAGTTAAATATTTGCTTTGATTGATTCTTGTTCGGGCTAGAATCACAAAGGTATGTTTACTATTTATTATTGATTAATTAATTACATGTTATATGATCTTGTTATAACGCTTCCGCATATGCTTACTTGATGTTATTGGTTTATTTATATGCATGTCATGATTATATGTGGCATCATGAGCCGTTATAATGTGTAATTAATTATCAAAACGCATAAAAATTGAATCTTGATTTGTTTTTGTACATGTTTTTTCGATTTAGGGTTTATAGAAATCGAAACCCTATTTTTTTAAGGCCGAATTGCTTTAAATTTTTTTTTAGGGTTTTGGATTTTGATTAGAAACCCTAGGTAAACATGTTTATGCGTTTTAGTAAACAATCTTGGTGCAATATGTTAATTGTTAAGCATAATCCATGAAAAGTGCATGTTTGCATGGATTTTTATTGTATTGGTATTTAAATTGTTTAAACTGGATATATGAATTAAATTGTTAAGTTATATCAAAACATTTAAATTTATTAATAGATGTCGAATTGGGGAAGACTCCAATATATTAAGTAATCAATTACGTGCTATGTGGTGTTTATTTAATTTTGGCTTACGCAATTGATTCGTCGATGTATGTGGCTCTTCTTCCTTTGAAGAAGAAAGCCTTAATTGAATAAATGCATAATACACTTATAATTTATTTTTAATAGGATTATTGCATGTGGCTACATGTTTTATACATATTTAATTGTTATATTATGTATATCTTTATTTAGTTTTGTTATTTTTTTATTATGCATTACTTTTTTTTGTTTATTTTGTATGTGAGACATAGAAAAATAATATGGACTAAATAAATGGCGAAATTTGTTTTGGTTATAAGAGTCAAAATTTCAAGGTTTTATTGATTGATGTTTTTGTACGTAATTGTTAACTAGGCTCGACCGAAATTGGCAAACTATGTGGTGGGTTCTAGTAGAGAGGGGGTTTTTTAAGAGATTCACTCCTACCGGCTCTCTACGCCCGCTTGTGCATCAACTAGACTTACCGAACAACCATTACATGTACACTATCATCTTAAGGGTGAATTGACCACAATTCCATAATGATTATCCGAGACACTAAGCTTTAGGGCTTATGCAAAAGTACGATATAGTGGACGATAATTGTTGGTAATTCTTTAATTGGTGAACCCGATACCTCAATTAAAACTTTGTTATTTTACTCTTAGTGAATTGGTAAATAAAATTGTTTTAAAAAAACCAATGTTACGAAGTTGTATGCATGCTTCTTCATACATTATTTTGATTACACATCAAAATTATTACCCTTATAAAATTAAGTCAAATGCCATCTAATTAAGAACACTTGAAGTTGTAGTTTACGTCATGTGAGAGCTTGGGTAGATTGCAATGGAGAGGTAAATTTCATAATTTCATTGCTATCAGATCAACTGATGTAATGGAATTATGGGTTTGTAGTTTTTAAATTAGACGACTTAAATTGAGTAGGAAGTGAGAGCTTGGACTCAAGGCATTAGATGGCGATGAAACATGCTTACATTGTAAAAGTTTTTGTGAATGTAAATCCCATAATGATCTAGGAATTGCAATATGATATTGGCATTATTGTTCGACAATTACCTTGTTGAATACTATCTTTACTAGCAGATCAACTGATGTAATGGTACTATGTCAGTTTGGATCCTAGCTTTAAAAAAATACTATGGTTTATATGAATATTTACCAATGGGTATTTTATTTTCTTAAAGATCTAATTACCGAAAATACCAAAATTGAATTTTGTAATTCATTTTAATGTATTAATGCAACGTTCAAACCGTAAACGCACTTTGGGCTTTGGTAAATTGATCTCGTTCTGTTTTCAAACAAATGTTTGATTAAGAATAATTTACTTAAAAAGGAAAAAAAGTCTTCTTTCTATGAAAGAAGAGTGAGTCACAATCCTATTTCTTTTCATGAATGAAAAAGAATAATAGAAACATTAGATATGTCTAAACTCCAATATAACTCATAGCAAATTTTTTAATAGTTAAGATAATTGCATATTTTCCATATGGATTTCATCATCCTTATTTGGTGATTAAATTCTTAATAACAAATATGATATTTGGTTAACAGAAAATTATGTATGACATTTTATGAGTTATTATAATTAGAAGCTAGACTAATTACTGCAAAATGTTAAAAGACAAACTAGTTATTTTGACTATTTAAAAGGTGCTACATACATTGTAGGATGGTAGACCTGTTAAGGAAGAAATTGCATGCCTAATTTTTCAAGTTAATCGCATTTGATGGATAGTCCATCATTTACATAGTAGGATACACACTTTAGTGTATGTACATTCAAAGATGTAGGAAAGTTAAAAGCAAACTATTTTCTTTCACTGGATATGAAACATTTACGATGTTGTCAAATTCAGTGGGAGTATTGTGTACTTATTACTGAATAAGGAATTATTGTAATGATCTTTAATTCAGTGGGAGTTACAAGCTTTGACATCTTGGTAGCTAAAGATATTACTTTCCAAGTGTAGACAGTCATACTTTTAAGGATAGTCTTGTACGTTTTCTTACTAGACATTGTTGTTCTATAACTACTTGTTATGCTAAAATCTATAACACGATCATATTGATCACATAAACAAATGCATAGTGTGTTGTTTATCAACTATATGAGGTTGTTCCATGCACAAGTGGGAGTAATGTTATCTTTAATGTGTGCAAGAAACAACTCATAAAGATATGATTTAATGGATTCTCTTGACTGCAAGGTGAGAGAATAAAGTTCTAATATGAATTATACTAATCTAATTCAAGAAAAACTTGGTATTACAATTTATGTTATGTGAGAGCTTAGTTAGATTGCAACAACAATGTGAATTTCATATTTTCATTACTAGCAGATCAACTGATGTAATTGAACTATGAGAATTTGCAGTTTCTAAATTAGATACATATTAGAACGTGTGTCAATATGATATCAAGAGTACTTTAATTTGTATATTTATGAATTCATGGAATGACATAAATTAATAAAGTAATCTAATTCTGCTTCAATCTGAATATTTATGTGTTCTTGGAATGATATAAATAAATGAAGAAATAATGTTATTTACATTATTGTGAAGTAATAAATTAACTTGAAATTACTATTGAAACCAAAAGATATTGTTCTTAATTACTTTAGTTAAACATGTTTATGTTTCATTGTAAAGATATAAACATAAAGTCTTTTAATTGTTACAAGACTTATAATAAAGTAAGACGTTATCTTGTTATGTTTTTTAATTAAGACATATACATGAAATCATTAAATTGTTAAATGACTCATAACGTATAGTGGGGTTATAACAGTTTATGTTTTCTTGAAGAGACATGGACATGAAGTGACTTTGTAAAAAGTACTTGTGTTATAAATCATGTAATTGGCTTGAAAAAATTATTATACCATTAAAATGAATTAGTTGGTAAATACAAGCCAAAAGAAATATGGTTATCTTAAATATTGTTAGATTGTCTAACAATATTAATCTTAATGAAATGCCAAATGTTTTTAGTATGTTCAGTTAGGAAAATCAAACTCTTGTTATATTGTTTGATTAAAGATAATTATGATTTCTTTTCTTCCAAAAGTTATCAAGGTTAGAATATTGAGTATGGCTTGGACATACTTAATAAAACTCCAACCTAGAAGATTAATAAGACATGATGGAATGTGATAAATTACATTAAGTCTTAAATTGAAGTTCTAAAATTGTTCAACTGCTTATGAAGAGGTTATTATCAAGATAAAGTCAGGAACTGTCAAATGTATTTGTAATATCCCAAAAGAGAATATTGTATTGTTGCTCTATTTGCTAACTATTTAAAGATAGTCTTTAAATTACTAAAATCAAGTGGGAGTTTTGATCTTTAAAAGATAAAACTACAAGATACATAATCTTCTAAAATATACTAGTAAATATCATAATAGGGCTTGACATTAAAATGTTAAATCTCAAGATGATGGAATTCTCATTCATAGAATAGCAAAATATCTCGGATATTTGATTAATATGTTGAGGGCTATGATTTACAAGATTATTGAAAACATGATAATCATCATTATACATTACCAAATATGAAATTGGGTAAAGTACACATGATATGAATGATTAAGATGTTGTCCATAAAGATAATCAATTTTAGAAACGTGGTTTATCTTAATAGTTAGACTAGAAAATGAAGATAAGTTTCTTCAAAGATAAGGTAACCCTTGTGGTTTAAATCTTTGTATAGAAATCATATGCACAATATTGTGCACGTATTTAATACATGTCTTATGACAAGATTATTAATCACACTTAAGCAATTAACTGTGATTGAATATTCTTTTCTAAATACATTAAATATATAAAGATTATGATTATCATATTTATGAAATTGACAATGGATTATCAAAACTCTTTCTTGAGTGATTACTTGAGCGAGGACCATAAGTAATCAAAAGGAATTTATAAATTCAAATAAATCTTTGGAAGTTTACAAAGTGCAATAATCTATGGATGGATAAATGCATGAATCTAGAAGATTGTTAAATCCATGTTTTGATTTATAATTGAAATAAGATAATTTCTAAGTATTCCTGAAAGCTAGTGGGAGTATTATGTTTAATTTCTTGAATCATATATGTTGTAGAACATATAAAAAGTAACATTCCATATAAGTTAAAAGTTAAGTTTTAGTTTGGAATGAAACTTTACTTGAAAGATTTAGAAAATAAGACATACAACTTTGGAATGAATGTTTATTGTTGAAACATGTGCGGTAAATAAATCTAATATAACATGATATATCATTTAGAAAGTCTAAATAGATATGAATAACATGAATAAAATCTAAGTATGACTCAAAGATTTTTCATAAATATCATGTTTTGTTGTATCATGCTTGATTACAAGATGATTTGGCAATATAATATCTAATTAAAAATTATTAGATAACTTGTGTAATATTCTAAAAAGAATATGTTTGATTATAGAATCACATCCTCAATCTGGAACAGCTTCCAAATTCTATAGATAAACAATTGGTCAATTATTGTGCAAATTGTCATAGCCAACAAACTTGTAAGTTTGAAAGGCATCAAACATTACATAATAGATATTAATGTTTATGAAAAGGTTTTAAGAGCATATTGTTGTTTGTATACAATGATGCTAATGAAATTGAGATGACACTCAATACTAGTCATGGTAAGGATTTCATCCTTGGCTATTACTATTTATGCTTACTAAAAGTATAGTTGCATTATACATTAAGAGAATAAGAATACTTTAAACTTTAAAATGTTTGAAAGTTTGATTATCATAAATTGGTGGTTAAGGATGTTACACATTTTATGAAATATTATATGGCATTATCAAAATAGTTGAGTATGCACATACAAGAACTTCAATAGTTGAATTCTTGAAATAAGTATTCTTAAAATTCTGATAGATCAAAGTTGGATGAATTATGTCTTGTCAACAAGTATGAATGTCATTAATTGAGACATAATTCATCAACAAGAGTTATCATGCATTGATCTATTTGGTATTTGGATAAGAGATGATAAACAATTATTATAATAAAATACATGGTATGTTTAATTTATAATATATTGTATCTTGTTTTTGCATGTTTAATCTATGAATAAATGTTATTCTAAATTGTCCGTTGTCAGTTAATAATATGAGAATATTATTAAATCAATTCAAATCTGAAGGTTGGTATAATATACTTAAAGTATATTGATGCGTAGTCATGCCATTTCAGATGATATTCAATGATACCGAATATAGGACTTATCCCAACTGCATGATGTTACTTTATAGATCTTGTCATTAAGTAAATCATAAGAAGTTATCCTCAGACTTGAGATGCAATATAAGTGTCATGAATGTAATACATTTTTGTGGAACAACTTAACGAATATACGTAACTGGTAGTCATAAGGGTTGTTTTCGGAAGTGTTACAAAGTTTGTCGGTTTTGCTTGTAGTCAAGATAGAATTTGTTCATTCAAATTTAATTTTGGAGTTTAATACTGTTGGGCCCCTCGTAGGGTTGGTAAGATGTATGTGTGGCTGCACCCAAGATCTCCCCTGAATATGTTCAGAAGATTTGATAATCTTGCTCAATCACTAACAACGAGAAACAGAATGGTTAATTAAGGGATGACTTTAATCCATATCCTTATTAACATGGTATTAGAAACAAAAAGATAATAATAATGAGAAATCATTAAAAGTTTTATCCAGGAGCCTTACTCGAGTTGTACTAGAGGCATCGAAGTGTTGCTAGACACTAACCGATGTGATCACAATATTAAGATATGTCCAAGTGGGAGTTGTTAGTTTTATGAACTTAAATTAATGGTTGTGTGTTAGGATCGAACTCGAGATCACAGGATTGCACACTTTACGTATGAGAGTTAAAGTTTAATAATTAAATGCAAAAGTTATTATTTAATTATTTATTACACAAATATATATAACGACCGTTAGACGAATATAATGAAAGTAATGTGTATGATTAATTGGTAAGTCAAGAAGGATCCGGAACCCCCCCCCCCCCCCACCCAATGGGCTTATGACCGATCGGCAATAAGGGATGGGGTATCCCATTCCTTTTCTTGAGCTCCAAGTTTCATACACTATATATACAAGGCTAAGGGTTAAAGGTTTGCATCTCTTGTGCACACACACAAACCCTAAACTTGTTTTTCTCTCCTTGTTTTCTTGTAATCGATCAAACAAACAACCTTAAAGAGTTGATCGATTTTTTCATTAAGCAAAAGGTTTTGGTTTAATTTTGTGTTTTAAAAACTAGCATTACTTTAACTTGTTTTAGTACGTGTGTACAAGAACGTGATATAACCACACTATTGGTTATATCTTAGATTGAATAACAAAAAGGTAAAGGGTTATTCTTACAATTCACATAAACCTTAATTAGGGTTCATAAGTAAAAGATTTGCTTTTATTGATTCTTGTTCGGGTTCGAATTACAAAGGTATGTTTACTATTTATTATTGATTAATTAATAACATGTTATATGATCTTGTTATAATGCTTCCGCATATGCTTACTTGATGTTATTGGTTTATTTATATGTATGTCATGATTATATAATTCTGATGTGTAGGGATTGCACCAGGCTTTACCTCTCAAGGGATCTCGAGAAGCTTACAACCCCCACCAGGCAGTGTACCTGATCGATGTAGTATAGTATAATGACATGTACCGGGGGATTGATCATTCAGCTAGGAATAGTGTCGCTAAGATTAGAAAACCTAAAGACTAGGTCTAGAGATGAAGGATGATTCTTTTTGTATTTTTTTAGTTTTTATAAAAGCAATTAAAATTCTCGGGTTTGAAGGAGTTGGGCGAAATTAGTTGCTAGTCAACTAACCCAATTACTAAGATGCAATCAAAATAAAATACTAGAAATGAAAATAAACTAAATTATACTAGAGATGTGAGCAATATATGGGAGAATTGTGTTTACTTAGATTTCACTACTCCCTAGATATCTTTTACATGTTAATTACTTGTTACAGTTGTGTGGATGACGGGTTGTATTCCTTAATACCATTCATGGGGTGGCGTACTTACTTCCCCAATCCTATAAGCGCCTACTTCACTCCTATGTCGAGCCGGCTAAGAAGCTCCTAACATGGGATCATTAGAATTTGCTCATGCATTAAATACAACCAATAAAACCTAGTACACATCGGTTCATGTTTCCTAAGACGTTCAAGCATGTTATACAATGGAGATCTGCCAGTTTTCTTAAGCCTAACATTGAAATCATTCATCCAATACAACTATAAACAAGTAATCAACATATAATTAACATCTAGGTTTCATTACATCTAAGCAAACACATGATAGATCTAGCCTAGCATGTTGAAATCAAGACAAGCATAAGATATATTCAAACAACATAAAGACATATTGAATGAATTAAGAGAAGACTTATCTTAATTGAACATGAAAGGATTCAAGGGGTGAAAACCCTTGAAAATACTGTAAAATACGACCTAGGGTTTACAAAGTTCGGCCCTAGTATTCTCCACACAAGTTCCTCTTTAATGAATGAAAAATAGAAAACTATATATAGATTCTGATAGGTGACGGTGTCAAGAACAAATTTCTGACGCCGTCATCTCGCCACCAAATAATTTCTCGGACTGCCTAGATCTGGGTCTGACGCCGTCATGTGTACTCCTTATGCAGACCGTCACCAAAAATAGTCTTGACGCCCTTGTTGTGACGCCTTCAGGTTTTCATTGGGTCGTCACGGATTTTACTCTTGACGCCGTCAGGTTTTTCTTGTTGACGCCGTCAGGTACTGTTCTCAGCATGGAAAATTAAGTGTTTGCCGTTTTCTTCACTTTTATGCTCCAAAAACGTCCGAATTGCTTCCTTTTCCAGAATTCACTCCCAAAGTACCTAAAATCGCAAAAAGAACGATTTAGGGCAATATTTGATCAAATAAATTCAATTCCGGGCTTAAATGACCCCTTAAAAGTGGTTCATTTTTTGCCTCATCATATACCCTTACACTTGAGATTTGCTTGTCCTCAAGCAAATGCGCTTTTATTCTAGTCAAAATACAAGTTAGGGGTCATTTAACACTAATATAAAAGTAATTACAACAAATAATCGTTCCACTAAAGACCAAAGACAAGCACGGAGGTCATACACTAGCACCTCACAAATAGTGTTTAGATACTCACATCTCTCGGGTGTAATAAAGTAATATCACAATATGGAAACGGAAAATATCTCTCACTACCTGGCATAGTAAAATAGATTACCATAAGCTTGGGAAATGATCAAACCTCCACCACATGGCGTAAGCACCTAGGATAAACTATCAAAGAGGTCTTTTTAAAGGGTTGTAACGTTAGGTGTAGGGATATAGAATACACGGTTTGATTGGATATAGACAGTCTTTACTGGTGGCGAGTTAACAATCTTAATTAATTACATGTACAATATGGCGTTGCTAAGCCAAGACTAGACTCGACTTAAGCTAATAAATAAAAAATAACAAAAACATAAAATAAACATAGAATGAAACGGGATGGTAGTCCGTATGTTTTTTCTCTTTTCTTTTTCTAATTTTTTTTTTCTTTTTCTTGATTTTTTCGATTTTTTTTTTTTTTTTTTTTTTTTTTTTTTTTTTTTTTTGCATACACTTTTACCCTACCATCCAAAATAATATATCATAGGGAATGAACATTCCCTTTACACTTGAATTTTTACATACTTTACAATAAACTAATCTATTGACTCGAATCAAGATAATCAAAAGACTTTGAGTACTTTTAAGATTAACGTACATATGGGGGTAATATATGATGTTCTTCCGCATTACTCCATAAAATAAGCACTTTACCCATGAGTCCCAATCGTCCCAAAACAATATGTACAAGGATATGACTCGACTTAGCAACCATGAAATCAATTAGATAATTAACTTAGGGTTTAACAAATAACAATAATGCACTAAAGATGAGTGCATACACGGAAGGCTATGGCGATTAGGGTGTACATTTAAGTGGGGTGTAACAAATTCTTCATTTAAGTAAAATGCTTAAAGTTATAAACGAAAAGATAGGCTCGGAGGGGTGTACTAGGGGTTTCGTGTACTAAAAATGAGTACAACGCTAAGGTGTGGGAAAAAATTAATTGACTTAACTAGCCAAGTAATATGACTTAAATGCTCAAGTAATTATGATACGGGTTTAACACAAGGGTGATCCTAATGCCTTTTATCATGTAGTAAATCCTACTACACGAATGTAGTCTCACTAGCGGTCTCGGGATACATCACTAACGCAAGTTCTAGAATCTAAATGCTACCGGTACACTCATAAGCACTAATAATGAATGTTTTTCCTATCAAATCTAAAGGCGAACCTCACATATTTGGGTGGAAAATTTTTCTGGATAGTACGATTTTGTGCTAGTCATACAATCTCCTATCCATGAGACACTTGCTATGGCTAAAGTTTCACTCCTAAATGTTGTAAAAAAATTTAAATTTATCGCTAAAATTACACTAACAAGTATTTCTCATGGTTTTATTACACATCTATTATCAAACAAACAAACTCAAGCGAAAGTGTATCTGTAAGGTATCATCATTTTACCCTCCCCTTACACTTAGGATGAACATTGTCCCCAATGTTCAAGTAAAGAATGTAAAGTGAAATAAGTAAAACGAATGAAATCAAATACTCCCATGATTCGCTCGGTATGGATAATAAGGTAGCCAGGTTAGATCTTCCTCCAAGAAAATGAACAATCAAAGCTTCCCTTCCAGAATATAAATCATCTTCTTGTCATACATAACCTGTAAATCCTGAGAAAACAGACAAGGCAATCTCGCATAAAATCGGCGGCAATCTACATATGCTAATAGAACCTAGAAAACAAAATAAGATATAATGCTTGTGGAATGATGTTTGCAGATTTCCTGGAGATTATAAAACTAGTAATTCAACAAAAACTTTAAGACTCCGTTAGAAAAACAAAACCGGTAAAATTTCCAGATTTTTACACGTGACGCCGTCAAGAGTAAAACTCGTGACGCCGTCAGATTTGACCTGCAGAAATTCTTATGTTAAGTTTCCAGAAAATTTCTGGAAAAACTTCGTCCTACTTCCTGGAAAATCCTGCAAAACATCATTATGACTCGATACAAGCATTTGACTCTAACAAATACGAATATACATGTTCACTTAATATTGTGGAGAATCATGATCGAGTTTGTTTCTTAAAAACATATTTGGGGTTTCCCCTTACACTTATCTTTTGTGAAATACCTTTGGATGAAGTTAAGACTAGGCTAAACAACAAAGTAAAGTATTTTCACTAATTTAGTTTTGAAACATGATCTACCAACAATAAAAATAAAGCATGCATATGGAAGCAAATAACAATCAAACAAAATAAAAAAAACACAAAGCATGGGTTGCCTCCCAAGAAGCGCTTGTTTTTGTTCGAGTCACGAGCCTGACTCTACCCTTATTTAACAGAAATAGGGGAGGTTTTCCCTACACTTAGGATTAAGTGCGGGTGGAAGTAGCGATACACACCCTTAGGGTGGAAATATGCCTCGTGAGGAAAGTGTGGTGGATGAATTATATGCTCAAAGTGGTGTGCTCCTATCATCATAACCTTACCAAATTCAATCGGGTTAATGGGTGGATTAAGATTTTCTCCTAGAAAGGGATCATTTTCTATCAACTTCAAGAAACTACTAGTTGGGGATCCATCTTGACCTAATAAACCCGGTTTAAACCTATAATGTTTCTTGTGATTAATAATAAATGGGTGATGTAAGCATGTAAGGTCATTTTCCACTCCTATATTGGCTTCCTCTCTACAAGGCTTAGAGTCCACTACCTTTGTCCTAAGACTACCCGGACTATATGGTTTGATGGGTGGATCGGGACCTATTTCAATTCCTAAATTTTCATCCAAGGATGGAAAATTAGGTAACGGTTTTGGTTGAGGCTCCGGTTCATCAAAACTAGGAACTTCCCTAGAACTAAGAGTAAGGTTATCATTATAAGTATTCAAACCGATATCCTCTAGTTGTGTTTGGTTCAAGGGCTCTACCTCTATCGGGATTCCTAAAGTTTATCGGGATTCCTAAAGTTTCTTCTACTTCTTCCGGGTAAGTCATGAGCAGTGTGTGTGCCTCAAATGATGGTAGGATTTGTGGGGTATTTAGCGGGCTTATGTTACTTACTTCATCGTTCCTTGTGTCAAGACCACCTATATCCTCAACATGTGTTTTATTATAATTCAACCCTAACATTTTCCCAAGTATCTCAAGTGCTTCTCTAGGCATCTCAACTTCTATATCCGAATCATAAGGATCATCCTTAATATTATGACTGCTATATACAAATTGCCCAAAAGATTCATCATCTGTTTCTTGAGATTCATCATCATCGATCATAAAACCTAGGTCTTTTTGATCAATGTGATCATGTTCGGCTATATCCTCCATCACATCAAGGTTACCAACGTGCTCAGCTTGTATTGTGGTGAAATCAAACCACTTCGTGCACCCAGTTATCTCATCTATAGACTTATCCCCAAACAATCTTCTTGCTTGTTCCCTTAAACTTGCTATCAATTGATCCGTAACAACGTTTGTTGGGTTGTCCATTTTTTTGGCAAGTATGGCACAATTCTCTATGGTTTCCCATGCTTCATCAACACTTAATCCCCAAAGGTCCCCATCTGCGGTATGGTCAATGTCCATTTTGGTATAGTAGTCGACACGATGGTAAAATATTTCAATTTGGGACCATAGATCGAAATTATGATGAGGGACTTTTCGGAGTAAATATTTAAAACGAGCCCATGCATCATAGATAGGTTCATCCTCATGTTGTTTAAACATCAAGATGTCATTTGGAGTGGGTGAATTTCGTGGTTGGTAGTATGGCGGATTCGCGTTCTCCATAATGGCTAACGGAATAGTCAATGGAAAGGTTTTTAGAAACAAAAACACAAAGAAAAGATAGACTAAAGAAAACCTAAAAATAGAAATAAAATCTTACTAGAAAGGAATCTAGTAAATAGACCTAATAAAAAGAGATTCTAACCTAGACAATAACTATTCCCCGGGCTGCGGCGCCAAAAACTTGATGCATAGGGATTGCACCAGGCTTTACCTCTCAAGGGATCTCGAGAAGCTTACAACCCCCACCAGGCAGTGTACCTGATCGATGTAGTATAGTATAATGACAAGTACCGGGGGATTGATCGTTCAGCTAGGAATAGTGTCGCTAGGATTAGAAAACCTAAAGACTAGGTCTAGAGATGAGGGATGATTCTTTTTGTATTTTTTTAGTTTTTATAAAAGCAATTAAAAATCTCGGGTTTGAAGGAGTTGGGCGGAATTAGTTGCTAGTCAACTAACCCAATTACTAAGATGCAATCAAAATAAAATACTAGAAATGAAAATAAACTAAATTATACTAGAGATGTGAGCAATATATGGGAGAATTGTGTTTACTTAGATTTCACTACTCCCTAGATATCTTTTACATGTTAATTACTTGTTACAGTTGCGTGGATGACGGGTTGTATTCCTTAATACCATTCATGGGGTGGCGTACTTACTTCCCCAATCCTATAAGCGCCTACTTCACTCCTATGTCGAGCCGGCTAAGAAGCTCCTAACATGGGATCATTAGAATTTGCTCATGCATTAAATACAACCAATAAAACCTAGTACACATCGGTTCATGTTTCCTAAGACGTTCAAGCATGTTACACAATGGAGATCTGCCAGTTTTCTTAAGCCTAACATTGAAATCATTCATCCAATACAACTATAAACAAGTAATTAACATATAATTAACATCTAGGTTTCATTACATCTAAGCAAACACATGATAGATCTAGCCTAGCATGTTGAAATCAAGACAAGCATAAGATATATTCAAACAACATAAAGACATATTGAATGAATTAAGAGAAGACTTATCTCAATTGAACATGAAAGGATTCAAGGGGTGAAAACCCTTGAAAATACTGTAAAATACGACATAGGGTTTACAAAGTTCGGCCCTAGTATTCTCCACACAAGTTCCTCTTTAATGAATGAAAAATAGAAAACTATATATAGATTCTGATAGGTGACGGCGCCAAGAACAAATTTCTAACGCCGTCATCTCGCCGCCAAATAATTTCTCGGACTGCCTAGATCTGGGTCTGACGCCGTCATGTGTACTCCTTATGCAGACCGTCACCAAAAATAGTCTTGACGCCCTTGTTGTGACACCTTCAAGTTTTCACTGGGTCGTCACGAATTTTATTCTTGACGCCGTCAGGTTTTTCTTCTTGACGCCGTCAGGTACTGTTCTCAGCATGGAAAATTAAGTGTTTGCCGTTTTCTTCACTTTTATGCTCCAAAAACGTCCGAATTGCTTCCTTTTCCAGAATTCACTCCCAAAGTACCTAAAATCACAAAAGGAACGATTTAGGGCAATATTTGATCAAATAAATTCAATTCCGGGCTTAAATGACCCCTTAAAAGTGGTTCATTTTTCGCCTCATCAAATTCCAACACTCCATTCACCCTAACTGCATCATTTATTGCAAAAGTCACTGACTAAACCTCGACACGGTACCATACAAGTGTGATCTACTAGTCAAGGGCTTTAATGTTGCCCACACCACGACAGGCCGTCATTGAAATGTTGAAGGGCATATTATATCTTGATGTTTTGTTAGCTTCACTTTCTGGAATAAAGGAGCTCTAAGTATGTTTAAACCAAGTGGCAATGATGCTAGAACTTTTGAAAAATAAAATTTGTCGTGAAGAAAAAAAGGCAACATAGGTGGAAATATGAATTAGAGTATGGAACTTGTTTAGTCCATTATTATTACTTTTTAGATAAACAATAGCAAATTAAAGTTCCCATACAGCATAAGGTTGATGTTGTACACTATCGAACTAGAGCATCATCAATTCATAAAATTAAAACAGCAGTTAATATGGATTATGATGCAAATGTAACACAACCTTCTCCGATTTTGTAACAATTCATGATAGTTCCTCAAAAAGTCTAATTACATTTCAAATATTAGTTGGACTAACTGAAAGCAGATTCAAGAGTAAAAAATTTCTCATCAGATGCAATAGAGATTAAGTTTCAGCGTATCATGCTCTCGTTTAGGTTGTCGACATTGGTGGTAGTGAGATCCAAAAGCAAATCTAACATGGAACAAGGTGGTGGTTCATTTATGGTATGTCATTGTGCCCTTGTTGTGGAATCTGGTTAATGGTTATGTTTTAGTGAAAATGGTAAAGGAGTGGAATGAAAAAGTTGGAACACATCCCACATCGGCTACTTTGTATATTCTACTACTTCTCTCCCATTATAAATATAGAAAACCTGCTTAAACCTTTTCATCTATCTATATGGTATTGGCAATGAGTAGATTCTTTTTAATGGGAATTTTTGTTGGCTTGATTATAAGGTTTTTGTTGCAAGCATTTTGTAATTGACCAAGCAGAGGTTAATTAAACAGTGTAGGCAGCAAAACTTCTTTTTCAAACTAAAAGAAATTCCATTAAATTGGCACTATTTATAACCAAATACCCTACTAAATGGTATTAATAGTAGTTTTAAAAAGTATTTTAACTTTAATCGTGATGTTTTTATCTTTGATTAATATACATTATCAAGAAGTTTAAATACAAACATATTGAAATGTAAGCAATTTTGTGTGTATATTTTTCAATTGTATTTTTACCATCGATAATAGGAAAATGTTAAACAACTTACATTATATTTTTACAAAGTGTTTTAATAGGATCTTGCTAAGTGTGAGAATTGACGGTTTGGTTTGAATTGAGAGGAAAGAATAAGTGGGAGAAAACTATATAATATTGTTGTGAGTGTAGGAGTATGTTGGGAATTATACTAACAGTTACCACGGCTAGTGAAGACATTACAACTGCTGAAGAATGTACTTGCAGTGGAAACTCATTACCACTGCAAGAACATATATTACCACTGCTGTTTAGATAACTGTTAGGAAACGTGTTTAGATATATATAGAATAGATCTTGTGTATGTCTTATTCTATTAGCATTATACTTATCTTGTAGAAGAGGACTCCTTGTGCTATAAAAGGAGATCCTAGGTTAAAGGTTAGATATACGTTTTCTAGAGCTTCAAGGTGTAACCCTAGTGATAAAAAGATCACTCATATTATTATCATTAATAATATTGGAGCTAATCGTTTGTTACATATATTGTTCTCATTTATAAACAACTGTTTCATTCACAATCAAACTTCTAAGTGTTACTAAGTAAATTCCGCATACTTAGTGATATAACTCAAAGTATCAATCTAACACAGTTCAAGGTGTTTAGATCCATCAAGTGGTATCAGAGCCAGGCTTTGATACTTTGATTTAGAAGACCCAATTTCACTCAGAAGAATCAATGGAGACAGAAACCAGTCAATCCAACATTGCTGCTAAGCTTCCAAAGCTTAAGTTGAATGACTTTGAGATGTGGAGGCTTATGATCGAACAATTTTTTATGGTGCAAGACTACACACTCTGGGAGATCATTATGCTTGGTAATTCCTTCAAACCAAGTTCTACCTCAGAGATGGTTGGTGGCAAGGAAGTAATAAAGGTTAACACTGGACCTGTTACAAATGATGAAAGACTTCAGATGAAGAATGATCTAAAGGCCAGAGGTTTGTTGCTGATGACACTTCCCAGAGATCAAGTTCTTGCATTCAGCAAGTACAAGACTGCAAAGACTCTGTTTGAGGAGATCTGTAATGTTTTTGGTGGTAATGATTCCACCAAGAAGACTCAGAAGACCCTGCTGAAACAGACTTATGAAAACTTTGGTTCATCAAGTAATGAATCTATTGATAGCATCTTCACAAGGCTACAAAAGATTGTTACTCAACTCACTGTTTTTGGAATTGAGGTGGAAAGGGAAGACCTCAATATAAAGTTCTTAAGAAGTTTACCCTCTGAGTTTGGAACCAATGTTGCTGTATGGGAAGATAAGCCAGATTTGGAGACCATGAAACTTAATGATTTGTACAATAACTTCAAGGTTATTGAACAAATATTGAAGAAAGCTGGCAAACTAAGCACAGGTTCAGGAAGTGTAGCACTCATATCATCATCTGTTGATGATAGTTCAGATGAAGAAAGTGATAGTGATGATGACAGTGCTAACATTGTTGTTTCCACTATGCCTTTATATGAAGTCAAGTGGGTGGTTCAATTCTCAATCATGAGGATTTGGATCAAATTCATGAGGATGATATGGAGGAGATGGACATTAAATGGCAGGTGGCATTACTAAGCTTAATGGCAAAGAAGTTTTGGAAGAAGACTGGAAGAAAGATTACCATTAATGGTAATGAGACAGTAGGTTTTGACAAAAAGAAGGTGGAGTGCTATAATTGTCATAAGAAGGGGCACTTTGCCAGGGAGTGCAGGAAACCAAGGAAACCTGACAACAGGTCAACTTGGTATAAGCAGGACAAGAAGAAAGAACCTACAACTGATGAGCCAAAGGGGCTATTGGCTATTGATGGAGTGAGCTTTGATTGGAGCTTTATGGCTGAGGATGAGGAAGATGATTCAGAGTCTGCAATGGTTTCTACTGAGCTTGCACTAATGGCTTTCTCTGACTCTGAGGTACAAATTGATAATGCTTGCTCTAAAACTTGTAAGGCCTTAAAAGAGTATGCGAACATTAAAGCACAATATGATGAACAATTGCTAGAGTTAAATCATACTAATTATAACTTAGCAAATCATAAAAGAGGCCTAGGTGTTTTAGAAACTCAATTAGAGCATTATAGGGCAAATGAATCTAAGTTCAATGATGATATTGCAGTGTTAAAAAAAGACTTAGATTATCAGGTTGCTGTAAACAAGGTTCTTAGGGAAGAACTAGAAAAAGGTTAAAAGGGCTAGTGAGAATATTAAGATAACTTGTAATACACTGGACCACCAATCCAAGTGTATTGACAAAATTTGGGAAGCCCAAGTTGTGAACAAAGCCAAGTCAGGAGTTGGATACAAAACAGTTCCACCACCTCTAAGAGGTGTTCCATCACCTCCTAGCATTGACTTAGCTCACACAGGATTAGAAGAATTCCAGGAACCAACCATGACCTATGGACCAAAATTTGTTAAAGAATCTGTTATTGAGAAGGTTCAGGTTGAGGTTGATACATTTGATAGTGCTAGTGACTCATCTCTTAAAGATGAAAGTTTGAATGTTGAGTCTAAACCTAGTGTTCCTGAGAATGTAAAAGTGGTGGTTAAAAAGAGTATTCCTGATGTTGTCAAAGAGAAGCCTAGGTCACAACCTAATTTCACTAGGCCCACTACTAGATATGTAGAGATGTACAGAAGTAGGTCAACAACTCCTAGGGGAAATATGAGGAGTTGGAATCATGTTAAATCTAGGCAATTTGGTAGTGACTTTGTGTTCAACAACAAACCCTGTCATATATGTGGTAGCTTTGACCATCTGTCTTATAACTGTACCTATCACATGGGTAGAAGGGAAGTGTTTGGGAGTACTAGGGTGAATGGATATAATGTTAATAAATTAACTCACCCAAATCCACTTAGCAAGATGATTCCCAGGTTTGTTTTGCTTAACTCTGGCATTAAACCTATTTTCACTGCTAGACCAGCAGTTTCCACTGCTAGACTAGCAGTTGCCACTGCCAGAAATAAAAACAGAGTTTATCCTAAGTCCCTTGTTGCTACTTTTGTTAAATCTACTCAAACAGGGAAAAAGACAAATTTTGAAAAGAAAGTTTACAATAATCACAAGTGGGTACCCAAAATTTCAAAACCAGCAGTTTCCACTGCTAAGCCAGCAGTTACCACTGCAAGGCCAAAGGTTTCCACTGGTGGGTCTGTAAACAATAAAAGGGTAAATATGGGAAATGTTGTTAAGGCCTCAGCACGTTGGGAATGGAAACCAAAAGGAACCATCACCTCAAACAATCCCAATGGTGTATCAATGACCTTTGATAGATACAATTATATTGATACACGAGGCAGATCCAAGTCATTTGTGGCTTCGGTCTCCAAAAGGAACTAATTCCTTTATTTTGTGTACAGGAACATTCAAAGACTACAAATGATCAAGGATACTCAGACAATGGATGTTCCAGGCACATGACTGGCAATAAGTCCTATCTTTCAGACTTTCAACCTTATGATGGACAATTTGTCAGCTTTGGAGGAGGAATTGGTGGTTAAGTTTCTGGCAAAGGAACTATCAAGGCTGGAAACATAGACTTTGAGAATGTGCACTATGTGAAAGAACTCAAGTACAACCTTTTCAGTGTGTCACAGATGTGTGGCAAGAAGCATAGAGTTCTATTCACAGAAGATGAATGCTATATCTTATCTAAGGATTATAAGCTCCCTGATGAAAGTGATATTTTGCTCAAAATCCCTAGAAAAGGCAATCTATATAGCATTGACATGAAGAACATAGTGGCTGATAATGATGTTACTTGCTTGCTTGCAAAAGCCACTTTAGATGAATCCATGCTTTGGCACAGAAGACTTGGTCATGTTAACTTCAAGACCATCAACAAGATTGTGAAAGATGGACTTGTCAGAGGTTTACCTGAGAAAAGATTTGAAAATGACCAAACTTGTGTTGCCTGTCTCAAAGGAAAGCAACACAGAGCTTCATGCAAGACCAAAGCATTCAATTCTATTGATCGTCCACTTTTCATGCTGCATATGGACTTGTTTGGTCCTACATCTGTGAGCAGCATCAATTTGAAGAAGTAATGTCTTGTTGTGACTGATGATTTTAGTAGATTCACATGGGTTTTCTTTTTAAGAACCAAGGATGAAACCATTGGCATCCTTAAGACATTCATCACTGAAGTTGAAAATCAAGTTGAAAAGAAGATCAAGATTATCAGGTGTGACAATGGGACAGAGTTCAAGAACAAAGTTATGGATGATTTTTGCAGAGACAAAGGTATTAAGAGAGAATTTAGTGTTGCAATAACTCCTCAACAAAATGGAGTTGCTGAAAGAAGAAACATAACACTAATTGAGGCTGCTAGAACCATGTTAGCTGACTCAAAGCTTCCAGTGACTTTTTGGGCTGAAGCAGTTAACACTGCTTGTTACATACAGAACAGGGTTTTAGTGGTCAAAACAAAGAACAAGACACCTTATGAGTTATTCAGAGGAAGATCTCCTACTTTGGAGTTTATGAGGCCATTTGGGTGTCATGTTACTATTCTCAATACCATTGATCATCTGGGTAAATTTGAAGAAAAGTCTGATGAAGGCTTCTTTGTTGGATATTCCATGGTTAGCAAGGCTTTTAGAGTCTATAACTTAAGAACAAAGAAGATTGAAGAGAATTTGCATGTTGAGTTTCTTGAAAATAAAGCTAACATGGCAGGTTCAGGACCAGATTGACTTTTTGATCTTGAAACATTATCCAATACAATGAATTATGTACCTCTTACTTCAAGTATAGGAGACAAAGATCTTGAAGGTTCAGAAGAATTCATTGATGAAGATGAAGCTTGCAAAGATGATAAAGATCAAATTGTTATGCCACTTTGGGATTTTGTTGATAATTCTAAAAAGAAAAGTGATGCAGATGGTGTGAATTTTGATGTATTGAATAAAGAAATTCCTGCTAGCAGTGGTAACTCAATTCCCACTGTTACACCAGAAGTTTCCACTGACAGCCCAAATGTGGAACATACATCTCAGGAATCACCAAGTGATGATGTAGAGATCTCAAACATGCCTACAACATATGATATTCCTAGCACATCACAGACTTCCATTCACAAAATGCATCCACTTGATAATGTTATTGGCGAACTTTAATCAGGTGTAAAGACTAGAAGACAGATAAAGAAAGATGATATTCATGGATTCATTAGTGAAGTTTATGAGTCCAAGAAGCATAAGAGAAAGAATGAATGTTTGTTTTTCTGTTTTCTCTCACAAGTGGAGCCTAAAAATGTTTATATGGCTTTAGAAGAATCTAGCTGGGTTGAAGCTATGCAAGAGGAGTTGTTGCAGTTTAAACTTTAAAAGGTTTGGGTTCTTTGTATTTTGCCTGATGGTATGAAGGTCATTGGTACTAAATGGGTTTTCAGAAACAAGAAAGATGAAAGAGGTATAGTAATCAGGAACAAAGCTAGATTGGTTGCTCAATGATACACTCAAGAGGAGGGTATTGACTATGAGGAAGTTTTTGCTCCTGTTGCAAGGATTGAAGCTATTAGATTGTTTCTAGCCTATGCATCATTTATGGGCTTTACTGTCTATCAAATGGATGTTAAGAGTGCCTTCCTATATGGTAAAATTGATGAGGAGGTCTATGTCTCTCAACCTCCAGGCTTTGAAGATTCTCAACATCCAAATAAAGTGTATAAAGTGGTTAAGGCTCTTTATGGCCTACATCAAGCTCCAAGGAAGTGGTATGAAACCTTGGCAACTTATTTGTTAAATAATGGGTTTCATAGAGGCAAGATTGATCAAACTTTGCTCATCAAGAAAGACAAGGGTGATATTCTACCTGTTCAAGTATATGTTGATGATATTATCTTTGGGTCTACTAGACAAGAGATGTGCAAAGAGTTTGAAAAGCTGATGAAAGATGAATTTCAAATGAGTTCTATGGGAGAACTTACATTCTTTTTGGGGCTGCAAGTACAACAGAGTAAAGAAGGCATCTTTATCAGTTAAGACAAATATGTGACTGAGATTATTATGAAGTTCAAGTTTACTGATGCAAAACCTTCAAATACCCCTGCTGATAAGACCACTCATCTATTGTTGAAGAATGCTAGTGGTGCTGATGTTGATGTACACACTTACAGGTCTATGATTGGTTCTTTGATGTATCTTACTTCATCAAGGCCAGACATTATGGTTCTTTGATGGTTCAAAACAAGAGCAAACAACAAAGATTTCTAAGAAAGATCAAGCTCAGATTGATTTTGATGCAAGATTGGCAGAACAATTAGCTGCAGCAGAGAATGAAAAGAAGAGAAAGCTAGAGGAAGATGAAGTTGCTAGTTTTATGGAAGCAAAGAGGTTGGATAAACTTGAAGCAGTAATGGCATAACCACTTTCAGTTGTTTCACCAACTGTGATACATGAGAAACCTCCAATGTTTACTTATGTGCCTACAGAGGAAGAAATTGACTACATGATGAACAATGATCCTATTCTGATGATTTTGGAGTTGCTTGGAAGATCATTAGAACTGGAAGTGTCACAAGTATATGCAGAGATTTTGAAGACATTGTTAGATCTTGTGATAGAGAAGACTTGGATACTTTGTCGAGGATTGTTCAAGATCAGTTCAAGAAGGATGAACTTGTTGATGTCAAGGCTAAGGAGTTATGGGTTCACTTCAGAAGATTATATGAACCTGACCCAAGTGACAGATATTGGAGATTTGAAGCTCACAACATGAATACTTTGTGGAAGTTTTATGACTCAAGTGTTGTACATCATCTTTCTACTCAAGACGGATTTGATGTGTTTATGCTTGCAGAGAAAGAATATCCATTAAGAGCTGGAGTATTAACTGTGATGATGTCAGTGAAGCTTAGGTTTTGGGAAAGAAGTGAAGTCATAGAAGATTTGCTGCAAAGGATTTATGATCAAAGTGTGAGAGCTGATAAAGAGTTAAGAAGAAGAAGATAAGTGTTTGGAAGAATTCCCATATCCTCATGTTTGCTGATTGCTTGAAGAAACTTATTGATTTACTTATTAATCATAAGTTTAGGGGAGGATTGTTGGGAATTATACTAACAGTTACCACGGCTAGTGAAGACATTACAACTGCTGAAGAATGTACTTGCAGTGGAAACTCATTACCACTGAAAGAACATATATGACCACTGCTGTTTAGATAACTGTTAGGAAACGTGTTTAGATATATATAGAATAGATCTTGTGTATATCTTATTCTATTAGCATTATACTTATCTTGTAGAAGAGGACTCCTTGTGCTATAAAAGGAGATCCTAGGTTAAAGGTTAGATATACGTTTTCTAGAGCTTCAAGGTGTAACCCTAGTGATAAAAAGATCACTCGTATTATTATCATTAATAATATTGGAGCTAATCGTTTGTTACATATATTGTTCTCATTTATAAACAACTGTTTCATTCACAATCAAACTTCTAAGTGTTACTTAGTAAATTCCGCATACTTAGTGATATAACTCAAAGTATCAATCTAACACAGTTCAAGGTGTTTAGATCCATCAGAGTATTTGTAAGATGAAAATGTAAAAATATGTAGCAAAGCTTATAATACGTAGTAATAATGAATTAATCAGATAATAACTTTAGAAAAGGTGAACCTAGTTACTAGACCTCCACTTGTTAGAAAGTCAAGTCATACACATATTCGAATATCTTCATAAAATTTACAGTTTGCGGTTTCAAGTGAGCCGGATTACTCAACTTGATGACAACCCAAACTCGAACTCGAGAATCAAAAACTGATCTAACTAGGCTAGCAAGGGTTTATTAGGAAAATCACCTTTAGGTCAAATGATTACGAGTTTATAAAGAACATTAGAGCTGTCTCATGAATTATAATGATTATGCACCATCACAATAAAGAGACCCTTAAAATACATACACAAAGACTCAAAACCGGACGCTCTTTAAAATGCATACCTACAAAAGACATTGTTAAAATGCATACCTACAAAAGGGTTTAAATCAATTACACCTGTATGGATAGTTATCTTCATCCATTTATGTTTAGAATCAAGGAATCTAACGTCAAATACTCTTTACTAAACCCGGTGTTGATAATCAGTCCCTTCCCACCCCGAACTCACACCCCTAACACCAATCAAAATACAAAGAATATTTATACACTGGTGTTATATTAAAAGGAAGGAAACTGAATACACTTTACAAAGCAAACCTACCACCCTATTTATACTAACAGTAAACTAACTAAAGTACATAAAACATGCAAAAGATATAAACGTGGTGTGCATGATATTCTCATATAACCCACGTACCCTTAATACTCGGTCAACACAAGACTAGGTAAAAGTAAAACCCATGCCTTTTATTCACATACTAAATGGAGCAACCAAAATATTGATTCATACTTGGCCCATCAAGATTATACCCAACATTCGTCCCCGTAATCTTGATGTCTATCACGATCTCGGCTTATACAATCATAATCACGAACACGGTCTTGGCTTCCTTGCTCGGTCTTAAACTTACTTCTTTCTTCTTGCTTCTGGCTTGCTATCTTGAATGTACTTTCAAAGTTTCAAAAAACTTTGTTCTTGCACTTACATTCGAGTTCCAAAACGGTATTATTTTCTTACAAACATACCGGTCTTGATCTCGTTCTTACTTCTTACTTTCTTACTAATTGATTACTTACTTATTGATTCTTGCTTGCTAGTTTCATGCTTGCTACAAACCCGAAACTTTCTACTTGCTATGATTGTGTTGCCTACTACTTGCTACAGACTATGCGACAACCTTCTTGCTTGATTTCTTTCTTGTCTGCTACTTGCTTTCTTGTGATCACCACACGTGATCAACTTTGTTCGGTCTTACTATGAATCTTCGGTCATTTGATTCACGGTTCGGTCTTCAGCTATTAAAGCTTCGGTCTAGACAACCCGCCGGTCACGGTTGTCTCCTTAGGTCTCAGTTTAAACTTTCTTGGTATAGATGTTGCCCGGTCTTTTGAGGCTCCTCGGTCTTCTCGGTCTCAAGGTCTTCTCTTGGTCTCACGTCAGTAAACATTAACCTGTCACCATCATTCTTTCTTCTCTTGCTGCTGCTTTCTTATGGGCACCTGTTGTGACAAAAAATGTTGCAGCTTGCTTTCGTCTTTCGTTGCCTTAGTACATAAAAGGCATTATGTCCTTTCTTTCTGGCTACATACCAGGTATGAGCCCTGTGGCTCTCAAACCCACCCTTTAATCGAACTCAGCTCTTCATACCATGTTGATAATCAATCCCTTCCCACCCTGAACTCACACCCGCTAACACCAATCAAAACACAAAGAAGATTGATACACTGGTGTTATATTAAAAGGAAGGAAACTGAATACACTTTACAAAACAAACCTACCACCCTATTTATACTAACAGTAAACTAACTAAAATACATAAAACATGTAAAAGATATAAACGTGGTGTGCATGATATTCTCATATAATCCACGTACCCTTAATACTCGGTCAACACAAGACTAGTTAAAACCCATGCCTTTTATTCACATACCAAATGGAGAAACCAAAATACTGATCCATACTTGGCCCATCAAGATTATACCCAACACCCGGGGCTTGTAACTATGCCTCTCATCCTTTTGATAACTGATGACTATATACATTTGTTAACCATATAAGCAAAATAGCAAAAATTACCTGACAGATTCATAGTGCACGTTTAAATAAGACCATCATCAATTTATGGAATTCAGTGCGAAGTTAACATGGTTTCTGTTTCAAACGTAACACAACCATATTCGACTTTGTAGCAACTCTTATAAGTTCTCAAAAAGTCTAAATACACTTCAAATTTTAGTTGGATGAACTGAAAGCAATGTCAAGAACAATGAATTGCACATGAGATGCAATGGAAGTTAAGTTTTAGTCTTTCAGTGCACCGTTCTCTCGTTTAGGTGGTCAACATTGGTGGTAGTGAAATCCGAGAGCGAAATCTAATGTGAAACCAAGGTGGTAGCTCATTTATGTTATGGTATAATGTCTTCGTCATTCGTCAGTTTGTTGTTGGATTTGTGGTTATGTTATGGTGCAAAATTGCAAAGGAAAGAAATGAAGTTGAGCCCATCCTACATCAGGTGTATTGGTGTGACCACCGATGCAACTATGTGTTTTTTTTGTGTGCATATTTTTTTGAAAGATGATTTGTGCACCAATTTTTTTGGCTATACACCACTAAATCACACCAATAATGCACACAGTATAACACCGTTATGTATAATTTAGTGGTGGATGACAAATAAAAATGGTGTACAAATCACCTCCATATTTTATTTTTATTTTTAAATTGATGCAACCGGTTGTAGCCAGGTGACCTTAGACGAATACCCTGCAAACCGTGTGGTTTTTTTAAGTTCGTAAACAAGCGTGTGATTAGTTGCCATTTATAAAGAGATTCTCCTTCGTTAGTATATATATATATATATATATATATATATATATATATATATATATATTAATTTATAGTAATGCAACCATGTTTTCTATTGATAGACCAAATAGTAAAACTTGCCACATTTAAAAAGTAGTTCCATGTAAACTTGTTTTGTAAGAGGTATATTAGTCATTAGACATTATTCAAAATTTAAGAACTTTTAAGTTTAAGGATGCATATATTAATGCATTATAAGTTAGTAAAGATATGTATTTGTTAAAGAGTTTAGGTTGAATATGGTAGAGAAAAACTAATTTTACTTTAATATCGAATAAGTAATATGAAATAAGCAGTCCGTTACCTGTTTATGAAATATTGCTTTCCTACTTATAAAAAAATGCATAAAAACATTGTTTGGATATCAAAACTGATTTTCTGCTTTAGAAATAGATAAGTGTTTTTGGATATCAAAACCGTTATAGAAAAGGTAGATAAACAAAATAGCATAAAAAGCAATGTCAAACACCCACTAAAACCATGAACCAAACAAATATATGTAAGACCCCAATTCTTTTTTTGGTCTGGTTATCGGATGAGGAAGTGTTATTAGCCATGTGTTACGTGGCCATTTCCAAGGATAATAAAGTCAGAAGTGACTAAACCAAAGATTTGTTTTGGTACAAGGTTCTCCACAAGTTTAACAAAACTAATTTTCAAAAAACGTAACAAGGATATGTTGACGAGTAAGTGGCATATGTTGAACCATAATTGGCAAAAGTTCAACTCTATCTATAAACATTTACAATGTTTGGGTCGTAGTGGGAAAAACAAGGTTGATCTTATGAACCGTGTTAGGCAAGCATATCATGAAAAGTCGAAAAATAGATTGGTTTCTCAATTTGGGGGTGCGGGCTGTTTTGAAAAAGCACGCCAAGTGGGACGCGATCGAGCACGTTAATCCGGTTGATCTCACCGAACATGACTAGCTATTCGGAGATGATCCGAGACCACGTCTCTCCGGCAAACCACGTCCCTCCAAAACAACTAACTCAGAAACCACGTGATACGTGGGAATCGCACCAGGCTTTACCTCTCGAGGGATCTCGAGAAGCTTACAACCCCTACTAGGCAGTTTACTTGATCGTTGTAGTATAGTATAGTGACAAGTACCGGGGGATTGATCGTTCGACTCAGGAATAGTGTCACTAGGATTAGAAAGTCTCCTAAACTAAGTCTAGAGGTGAGGGATGATTCTTTTTGTATTTTTATATTTTTTAAAAGCAAGTAAAATCTCGGGTTTTGGAAGAGTGGGCGGAATTAGTTGCTAGCCAACTAACCCAATAACTAAAGATGCAATCAAAATAAAATAACAAAAATGAAAATAAATCTAATTATACTATTGTGGTGTAAACAATGATGTGTAAAGTTGTGTTTACTTAGATTTCATTACTCCCTAGATATCTTTTACAGGTTGATAGCTTGTTACAATTGCATGGATGACGGGTCATATTCCTTAATACTAGTCATAGGGCCGTGTACAATATTCCCTAACTCTATAGGATCCTACTTCACTCCTATGTCGAGCCGTTAGAAGCTCCTAACATGGGATCATTAGAATTCTCCTACGCATTAAATACAACAAAAAATCGTAGTACACCTCCGATCATGTTTCTTAAGACGTTCAAGCAAGTTACCAATGGAAGTCTGCCAGTTTTCTTAAGCTTAACATCGAATACAATCATCCGTAACAACTATAAACAAACAATCAACCCATAATTAACATCTAGGTTTCACTACATCTAAGCAAACACAAAAGAAATCTAGCCTAGTATGTTAAATTGAAGACAAGCGTAAGATATATTCAAACAACATATAGACATATTGATTGAATTGAAAGAATACTTATCTCAAATTGAACATGAAAGATTCAAAGGGTTGAAACCCTTGAAAAGGCTGGAAAATTCGACCTAGGGTTTTTCCCTCAAAGTTTCACACTAATGAATGAAATTTGGAAAACTATATATAGATTACAATGGGCGACGGCATCATGTATTGGGTTGTGACGCCGTCAACTCGCCGCCTATAATGAAATCGTATTGCCTAGATCCACTTGTGACGCCGTCATGTGTAAAATTGCTCTGGGCCGTCACTAATACTTGGACCATGACGGCCTTGGGTGACGCCGTCATCTCCAATGCACAAAACTCTCTGGATCGTCACG
The DNA here is from genome assembly GCA_030686995.1 of Artemisia argyi. Lineage (NCBI taxonomy): Eukaryota > Viridiplantae > Streptophyta > Magnoliopsida > Asterales > Asteraceae > Artemisia > Artemisia argyi. The sequence goes on along the minus strand of CM060679.1, from coordinate 140,517,585 downwards.
TGTATTGTCCACATCCACCTCTTTTGTAACTCTTGACGCCGTCATGTAGAAGTTCTTGACGCCGTCAGGTACTGTTCCCAGCAAGGAAAATTAAGACTTTGCCGTTTCCTTCACTTTTATGCTCCAAAAACGTCCAAAATGCTTCCTTTTCCAGATTTCTCTCCAAAAGTACCTAAAATGACAAAAGGAACGATTTAGGGCAATATTTGATCAAATAATCACGAATCCGGGCTTAAATGACCCCTTAAAAGTGGTTCACTTTTCGCCTCATCACCACGTCCCTCCAAAACAACCAAATCAGAAACCTCGTCGAGCACAGCGAGCAGTAAGTCATTTAAAATGAGTTTCGACTCAAACGGGATGCCGCTAAATCGGCGTACAAGCTGGTGAAGGAGAAAGACCGAACAATAATGAAACTGAAATAAATGAAGTTTTTCACAACTAGCACCAAGGATTTGTTGACGATGCCTACTTCATCAACATGCAAAAGGAAAAATAAGGAAAAAAAAATATAACTTGCGTCGCGATTAGTCGTCTTCATTATTACTCCCTCCGTCTCAAATTTATTGTCCACTATTGACTTTTTTAGTCTTTCTTTTCCAACTTTGACCTTAAATATTTTTGTGGATGTTATATAATATTTGATGCAAAATATATAAATGAATTGGGTTTTAAGTGTACTTTTCAATTATATAATTTTTTTTATCAAGTATTATATAATAAAAAAAATATATATTTAAGGTCAAAGTTTAACCAGTTTAACTTTGAAAATTCAAACTGGACAATAATTTTGGGACGGAGGGAGTATTATTTTTTTCTTATTTTTCATATATTTTTGTATTGCAATTTGTATTTCAATTTAATGAATAAAAATTAGTTTATTTAAAAAACTGGAAAAGAAAACAAAAATGATGAAGTCTAAAAAATTTGATGTTAATGGTGTTATGAGTCGGAAGTTATTTTGATGTGTTGTGTTAAATGTTAAAGTAGTATAATTTCTGGTGTTAACACAATAAGGGCCCGTTTGGTAGAGGGGTTTTTGTAGGTTTGGACTCAAAGGTGAGTTAAAACTTTTGTTTGGTATAAAATGTTGGTTTTAAAATCGGGGTTCAAACCATTAAACACTACCATACTTAAATACTAGGTAGAGGGGTGGGATTGTATGTGAATTTGATGGCCCACATGCTTTTTCTCTTTATCTCTCTCATACTTTTTACATTTAAATATAATTAGCCTAATATCAAATTTTTATATAAATTTATAAAATAATAATTTATATTTTTATAATATATTTTCTATTTCTTACATAAAATCAAATCTAAAAACAAATCCACATCTTAATCTTAATCTAAATCCAAATCCAAATCCAAATCGTAAACTCGTCTACAAACCAAACGGCACTAAGTCTTAATAAGAAATCTTAAAAACAGCATTTCCAGAAAATAATAATATAAAAAAAAAAGAAAAAAAAAAATAAAAAATCCTAAACATGTGACATACATTAAAAGGTTCATGGTATGTTTTAGGCGGATCTACATTTTTCCACCCAATCAAATAAAAACATAATCTTTTATGCTTTTTTTTAATTAATCTCAAACACATAGATACACATCAGCTGTGTTTCAAGTGAACTGAAAGTGTTTCAAGATCTGTTCAGCCGACACCCTCAAACATGAATCCCAATGTCTCATACCACTATTTACATCTACACATATAACAAGATCCCATCGTTAACCTTATATTCATTCTTTCAAACACAAATTTGTTATCTTTATTAATCTTGATATAAAAAAGTACTAAACTTTGGTTTAATTGTGAGCTAAAATGAATAGTGGTTTGTTTGGGTGGACATCATCTGCATTTGAGGTGAAGTCTGGGAAGACTATAGTGTTGGTTCTTTTGGTTATGGTTGGTTCTTTTTATTGTGGGACTTTTTTTGGGCGTAATTCTTCTTCAATATATATGCAAGATGAGCAATTTGCTATGAATTATACATCTTCAGCAACATCACTAGGTACCCTTTTCTTGTTTGTGCTTATGGATTTGATTATTGATGTGAATGTTGAAGATGATGATTTGTGTTTGTTTTGTATGTTTAGTGATTCGTGTGTGTAGATCTTGTTTGGCATGTGTTATGTAGTTGTTTAGTGATAATTGTGTAAAGTTTCGCTTTGCGGAAACGAATAGAGTAAAAATCCAAACTTTGGTCACTTAAAGTAGTGGCAAATCTTTATTAGTTGAGGGATTTTGTTATTTTGGTCTCCTTAGGATTTAGGAGTTTAAAGCAATGAAATTTATCGGTTGTGGGATGTGAATGAGCTGAATTATTCTTGTAATGTTCACAAGTTTGTGCTAGGAGTAGTCATGGAGGGCCAATATACTAGATTAAGTGTATGATTGTGCTGTTTTGTGTAAGTACTAACCGGTGTTCAGATGTACACTTAAACTCAGTTTTAAGTGTTTGGGTAAAAGTGATTATGATTTCGGTTTTTCCCAATTATGTACGGCCAATGTAATTAGGTTTGAAGAAATATGTGAGACGTTGCTTTTAGAAAATTCATTATTGTAATTATGTTTATTCATTTGAGTATCGTATCTCATAGCTAGGAATCAGTAAATATCGGTTATTAGGCACGAGAGCATTGTAAATTTGCATATATCTATATTTGTTTAGAGTAACACATTAGATTAGTTATCATATTTATATAGGAGCTTTGTAAAAACGCTGATGGTTGAAACTTCAGTTCATTTATTTAAATTCATGTTATCAAGACCCTTAATTATTCATCAGAATATCCAAAGTCTACTTGCATTGATCGATTTTATTCTTTTATGCTTTCAGGTGAGCCCACATTTAGTAATAGAGTTATTCTTACTCATCGACACTCACCACTTACAATTCCAGAAACTGGGATGAACATATGCCCTATAGAATTTAATGAGCATATTCCATGCCATGACCCTTCGTACATCAACGAGCTACTTCCAAATTTAGATATCACCAAGCGAGAAGATTTAGAAAGGCATTGTCCTCCATTAGAAAGACGTTTATTTTGCTTGATACCTCCACCAATTGATTATAAGATACCCATTAGATGGCCAACTAGCCGAGACTATGTATGGAGGAGCAATGTGAATCATACACGTCTTTCTGAAGTAAAAGGAGGGCAAAATTGGGTGCACGAGAAGGATCAATTATGGTGGTTTCCAGGTGGTGGTACGCATTTTAAACATGGAGCTACTGAATACATTGAGAGGTATTTTAAAAGGACTTCCTTTATGTTTTGAAATTGTGTTAATCGCAAGTATATTTTGATATTTGTGCCATAAATGTTTTAAGGAGCTGTTGGAACCAGAATTAAGTATAAGCAGTTTTCTTGCTTCTCTAAATCTGATCATTTTGACCGAGTATTAGAGATCAGAATCATTAGCACTTATACGGATATACCCTAGGGATAAAACAGAAGTCAATTCGATCGAGACCCATATCTATCTGTTGGAACTAACACAATATATCAAATACATGTCTAACAAACACTACAACACAATCTTGCATCTTTTCTAGCTTTTTGGTTTCAAGTTCTTTATTTCCCGACTCTTCTCCATTATTTTAAATTTAATTGATTAGTTTTTAACTTCTGCAGATTAGGGAATATGACTACGAATGAAACAGGCGATCTTCGTTCATCTGGTATCTATCAAGTTCTTGATGTTGGCTGTGGGGTCGCCAGTTTCTCAGCTTATCTTCTTGCATTAGATATACACACGATGTCATTTGCTCCAAAAGATGGTCATGAAAATCAAATCCAGTTTGCTTTGGAGCGAGGGATTGGTACTATGATATCTGCCTTAGCTACAAAACAACTCCCCTACCCCAGTAACTCATTTGAAATGGTTCATTGCTCAAGGTGTCGTGTTGATTGGCATGAGAATGGTATTTTTTCTCGTTCAACCTGATCTTTAGAACAATTTTTTAGGCTAGTTAAACTCTCTTACTAAAAATTTATATGATATTTGCAGATGGAATTCTTTTGAAAGAAGTAAACCGACTTCTTAGACCAAATGGTTATTTTGTATATTCCGCTCCTCCGGCTTATAGAAAGGACAAAGATTATCCATTAATATGGGAGAAACTGGTGAATATAACATCTGCAATGTGCTGGAGGCTTATTGCTAAGAAAGTTCAAACAGCTATATGGATTAAAGACGTTAGTGAATCTTGTCTTCAGAACAACGCTGATCAGATGCTTGTAGAGATTTGTGATTCTGTGGATGATAAGAAACCCTCGTGGAAAACACCACTAAGAAACTGTGTACCTAGTACCGCAGCTTCTGAGTTTCCGAAACTTCCTCCTAGACCACACCGTCAATCAGTATATCTGGAAAGTCTCAATGATATAGGTTTGTTTTCATCCCCGGAAAAAAATTCCCTTTATTTTGGCATTTTATTTGTTTATTCCATAATAATTATTAGAGTAAATTACGTAACTTGTTTATGCGGGTTGTTAAAAATAACGGATTCGTCCCTCGTTGATACTATCTGCCAGGATGATCCCTGATTGTACTGTTTACTTTCACTTTTGGTCTTTCAAGTATGTAACTAATTTCTCTTTCGGTCCAAAATGCCTAAAGGGTAACTGACTAGGGACCAAAGGTAGGGGGCCATATATGCAAATAGTATCGACAAGGGAGCATTTCCATTGCTTTTATCATGCCACTTGGACGGCTTCTGTATTTTACTCTAATTATACATGTTAAACAATCAAACATGAAACATCTAAGTATTTGATCATTACCACTTCAAACAACAGAAACACATTATGCACTTTACACCTAAATACTATTTTCTAGAACATGTTTTATTAGAACTGATTAATTTTTTATTAGTTTATCTGATGAGTCATATTATGTTGGCTGCAGGTATAACTCAAGAAATGTTTCTCTCAGATTCGCTCTACTGGCAAGATCAAGTTCGCCATTATTGGAGGTTGATGAATACTGATGAGACATCAATTCGAAACATAATGGACATGAATGCCCTCAATGGTGGATTTGCAGTCGCCTTTAGTACTTGGCCAGTTTGGGTGATGAATGTTGTCCCTGCAACAATGAACGACACTTTGTCAGCTATTTATGCCCGGGGCCTTATTGGCGCTTTTCATGACTGGTGAGTCATAATTGCAACCAGGTCAACCAAGGCCAATCACCTTGCTTGTTTATAACGATAAATATGATGCTAATTTACACTGCCACATGTAGGTCTGAGGCATTTTCATCCTATCCACGCACATATGATTTGCTGCATGCGAGCTATCTATTTTCTCATTATAAAAACTGCAATGATGGTTGCTCATTGGAAGATATCATGCTAGAAATGGACCGTCTTCTACGACCTCAGGTATCAATCACCTTTTTAATCTGATATAAAAGTAGCACTTCCCTTTTTGGAAGTTTTTGATGTTAAGATTATCTATTTACCCCTTACCATCGTTTACACAGGGGTTTGTCGTTATTAGAGACGATGAATCCATTGTATCAAGAATAAGGGATCTTGCACCGAAGTTCCTATGGGATGTTACTTCACATGTACTTGAAAATCAACAAGGAGTATCAGAACCGGTTTTAATCTGCCAAAAGAAGTTTTGGGCAATTGTCTAATATTTATATAACCTACAGTTACAGGTCTAAATTCTTAACTTGATAGTTTCTCTTTTGAATGTACTATTTATTTAGACATAAGCGCTGTAGATTAGTGTTTGTATACTAAAAACACCATTCATTCTTTCGTTCATTGTAAATCTTGTGGACCGAATATGCTCATTCATCCCTTGGTTAGGTCACCATGGTATGGAGTTTATTGTAAGTTATGACTTATAACCATGGAATATAGGAACTTGGTGATGTAATGATGTTACAGTTATAATGAACTCATGTACACCAATGTATGCATTTTCTTATCTTCAATATCTTGTGAGAATCCGATTTGTAGCAAGGTATTAGAAGAATAAAAATGATCAACACATGATGGTGTCACAGTCAATTAAGTTGACAGACAAACTGCATCATACAAACGTTTATAACATAACACAACATTCTAAGATACTGTTGGATATAAGTTCCGGAGTCTAGTACAAACCTGGAATCTACAATAGAGAAAAGGTCATCTTTAGCAAAACTAAGAAACTAGACAATTAAGATGCCTACACATGCGGTGATACAAAGTTTACCAAAACAGATAAAAGGCCAAGTTTTGAAAGTGCGAGACATGTAGCGATTGATGTTATCGTCGGCCAACTCATCAAAGTATCAAACCCTTGTAGCAGCAGATTTCAGACGACTGCCATATATAGATATACCAAATAATAACTGGTTTTCAGTTAAGACCATGTTTCTTGACCGAAATGTGCATCTCCTAGAATCTCATTCAAACCATAGATAAACACAACAGAAAACATCTGACAGATAATTTGCTCCTTTATTTATGGAGACTCCATACTAATCATCTAAAAATTAAAGTAGCCTACATTACAAGCTTGGGGTTGCTTATTACTAAATCTCTGCTTACATAACCAACCTTCAAACTACTTATTTCACTCGCAAACTACTTATTCAAACCGCTTACTGCTGGGACAAAAACTAAGGTGGAACAGGAGAACTCGCATTCAAACTATCAGCCGAGGAATCACCACTTGAACCCGACAAACCCTGCATTCTTTTCAAATAAAGCCTATAATTTTGCAACAGACATCAACTGCATTATGGTCTTGGGTACAGCATTCTTAATACCTAAATGAGCAACATCATCCACAAATCTTTTATGTAGCTGTGAGGTCCACACAAGCCTTGGTCTTTTTAAGGTTCTTGCTGGTTCACCATTATCACCATTCACCAATACCTAGTTCAGATGAATCAAATTCATTTGAGTTTGGTTGTTGGTGGTTAAGGTGGTCATTATCAAACAAGTGATCAGTCGCAGAGTCACCACCCGAACCCGATAAACCCTCCATTCTTTCCAAATAAAGCTTATACTTTCCCAATGACTAGCAACATCTTGTAAAGTTAACCCTGCATCAACACACATTAACGCCAGCAGAGTCTCTGGAATAACATTCTTAACACCTAAATGAGCAACAACGCCTACAAATAGTTTATTAAGACACAGGATCCACACAAATGTTGCTGCTTCATTATGATCACCCCTTATTTCATCAGAGTCTGGTTGTTGGTTGTTGTAATTAAGGTTTTTGTTGTTGTGTCTCAGGTTTTTGTTGTCTTTCAGGTTGTTGTTGGTAAAAGCAAGTGCAACATTGCAAACAAAATTCATAATCTCATATCAAATCCATGAAATCAGTCTCCACCAAATTTATTCAAAATTCATGTATAACATCAATTCAAGTCATCAAAATTCATGTATAAAAGAAATAAGCCAAGTAATCAACCATTTGGCACTACACTATAACATCATAACTCAATAAGTTATCATCATTATTTCGCATTTTCAATTTATCTCAAAAACAAAAATCCTAGCTTGTTTCCTCTTTCGCCTCATTCGCTTCTTTCGCATTTTCATCTTTTTCTTGTTCTAATTGATTAAGCTCTTGTTGTTCAGCCGTTTTCTCAGCTTGTAAAATAGGAGCATAATAATTTTGATTAGCTTCCATACATTTCGTCAAAGCAGAAGTAACTTGAACACATTTTTCAACAATATCTTCACCATTATCCTCACCTTCTTCAACACATTTTTCCCAGTTTATAAAAGCTTCTCTACATTCACCTCCTTTCATGTATGCACAAAATGGACACTCACCCTCTTCTTCTTCTTCCAAATCTTGATCTGGGTTCTCATTATCTTGGACTGGTTTTGATGATTCTTGATTAGGGTTTAGGGTTTCTGGGGTTTTAGTGGGTTTTGGAGTGTTTTCTTGATCTGGGTTTGTTGGGTTTTCAGATGGGGTTTCAGACATGGCGGCTGTGGTGGTGGTGGTGGTTTTAAAGGTTTTATAAGTTAAACCCTTTGTGTTGGTGTGAAACTCTTTTATAAAAAGTCTGATGTTTTTTATTGACTTTTTGGTTTGAGTCAAGTTTTTTAATTCTTGTTGTTAGGAACGCTGGCGTCATCATCATGAGAGTGAGTGAATACATGCATGACGAAAGAAATACTAGATGAAGTTTAAAAAAAAAAAATACAAATACAAATAAAATAAAATACTAGATGTTAAAACAACAGCAAAGAAAAAAGAACCAACAATGCTGCTCATTGTAAGGTGATCATGAAGAGACGAAGAAGGGTCGGTGAAGGTGGTTGTGATGAAGAAGATGGTTTTGCATGGTCTGGCGGTGGTTGTGATGGAGGAGGTGGATGTCGGTGGATGTTGAGGATGCCATTGAGTAGATAGAAAGAAGATTGGTTTGATTTTACTGAGTGGTTGGTGATTGTTAAAAGAGTGATCCTCACTCGCACTGTAGCATTTACTCTTTCCCACAATTCCGTTAGGATCGTACACCTGAAAACAAGAGATCACATAACGACTAGCCAAACATTAAAATAAGGAAAAAACACAACACATAATGATTCAGCGGTTCGGCTCCTTTAGCCTAATCTACTAATGAAAACTCAATATAGATTTGTGATTACAAGATTGAGAAGCTCAAACTCTCAATACGCTCAGTTTCGCTAGATTGGCAAGATCAAGTTCTGTCATTTTTGGAGGTTAATGAATGCACACTAGACATGAATTCAACACGTCTTAGACATGAATGAACTTTATGGTGGATTTACGGTCGCCTTTAGTAATTGGCTAGTTTAGGTGATGAATGTAGTCCCTGCAACCATGAACGAACTGTGTCTGCTATTTATTCCCGGGCCTGACTGGCGCACACTTACAATGATTGGTGAGTCATGATGGGAACTAAGTCAACTAAGGCTAATCATCATTTTGTGTTTATGATGAAAAAGTGACGCTAATTACACTGCCGCGTATAGGTCTGAGCCATTTTCATGATATCCACTCACACATGATTCCTGCACCCGAGCAATTATTTTGTCACTATAAAAACTGCAAATTATTGTTTGCTTATTGGAATATATCATGCTATAAATGGACTGTCTTGTGCGACCTCAGGTATCAATTATCTTTCTACCCTGATGTAACAGGTAGCATTTTCCTATTCGTGAAGCTTTCAGTGTTGAAATAACCTATTTAACCCTTGCCATCGTTTACACAGGGGTTTGTCATTATTGGAGACAATGTATGCATCTTATCAAGAATAAGGGGTATCAGAAACTGGTTTTAATTTGCCAAAGGAGGTTCTGGGTGATTGAATACAAAGAAAAGTTTAGAGGCATGTCAACTTATGGTAGTAGTAGAATAATAATGAAACCTTTGTGGTTTAACAGAAGGTATTTGAAGAATCATAATGAATCTTAGCGATTCTCACAATTATGATATGTGATAAAGTTGATCGATCCAAGGTGCGATTATCCAACAAAATTGCTAAACTTATCAAATCACGAGAGCTTTATAACAGAGCACAAGAGTAATATTCAATATTTTCTTGTAATTATACCGTCTGAGATCAGTTCAAGAGCTAGTTCAAACCTGGATTTACAATAAAACAAGTAGCATACTTTTACATCTAAACTAAGTTAAGTAAAATGCCTACACATTTGAAGTTTACCAAAATGGATACAAGCTCAAGTCTTTAAACTTTAAGGAATATGCGACTTAGTCCTAATTCCTCCCATTCCCTCAAAAGACGACAATTCATCAGCATTTGCCTTCACTATCATCCATCAGGAACTCATGAAATACTTGTAGAAGCACATTTAACATGATGCCATATACTCATATACAGATATACCAAATAACTCTTTTCAATAAGCTTGGTATGTACTTCCGACTGGCATAGGTTGAATTAACTTCTAATAAACATGTCCCCTGAACGCAATGCTTCACCTGCAAGCTCATTTAAACACTGCATAAACATCTTATGATGAAAAATGGGGGTTCACTTTTAATGGAATGACATGGCTAATAACTAAAGTGAAAAGCGTTATTTTATAAGTAAGGGGGTGTCTGAAATTGCTTATTTAAACAGCTTACATTTTTTGAAACTATCTAAAGGTGAGATAATCAAGTGTTATAGAACACAATACAGAAGATAGTGTTTGGATTTGCATCTGCATTTCTGCTATAATAAAACGTAATAGTCAACAAGCAGTTGCTTTGAGTACATGACAATTATCAATTAGTCAATCAATTAGTCAACAAGCAGTTGTAATAGTCAGAAACTCAGAATCCTATAAGCAGTTTGAACAAGCAACTCCCAAAAAGTTTATTCAAAATTGCTTATTTCACCCACAAATAGGCAGATAATCAAAAGAAGTTCGCTTCCATCTAAACACTCGGTATCCTTTATCTCTAATAAAAGACAGTTTAACAAGGACACGTGTTGTTTAATTAGAGGATTTAGTCTCACAAATATTTTGCAGCGTTTTATAATAACTTCATTTACTATTTCACAATTACCCAATTAATTATCCACCCATTCACCATACGTCACCATGAAAAGTTGTGTAGTTGTTTACCATCCAGCACAACCATATGTGGAAATTGACGTTTTGTAAATAATCATCGGCCCAACTTTTCAACAGTCAACCATCGCAACTATCTATTTCAAATTTATGCCAACTGCAGTATTTATCCTACATTATATTACTCGATACCCACAACCAATCTCTAGCCACTTGGGTTTGTAAATTATAGTTGCAAAGTGTTCTCCACTATTTCATGTTTATACAACTTCTGCTATACACCTTTGTTTCTAAGAATTATTATTTGATATCTGGATATTTTGATATAGTACTACGGTTATATAAAGTTATTTCTTTATTAGCTTTATATATTATCCTCCTTGACCACAAATGAAAGATCGTATATGTTATAGTGGCATATCTTATGGCTTCAAATTCAGATTTTTAATGGGCAAAAGGAATTTAGTATATTTATCACCACGTTAAATTCAATCGTTATATAGAGAAAAATTTTAGACTTTTGGCCGCTTTATATGCATATACTAAATTTCTTTCATTCAAAGTATATTCCATTGAGCAAACATCCAATCAAAAAATCATTGCATTTTTAATTATCTCAAACAGCCCGTGAAATTCACGGGTAACTAATCTAGTCAACTAATATGTTCCGTTTTTTGAACAACTACTAAACATTTATTCATGTTATGCTTCTATGTACACTTAAAACTGCTAATAGAGTCGTATCAAAATGCAACAAGCATATAAAGCAGTATTAATCAACAATTCCAAACATTCCCTAAAAGGCTAAAACTACTGTATTTATTGAAACAAAAAGCTTCAGTTTGCTTATTGGAGCAAACAACTTCGAATACTTAACCAGATAAACATTATTGATAAGCGATAGCTAAATTAAAGGAACAATCTCATGAAGTACTAACAAAGATCAAGAAATTACCCAAATTCTTCAATCATCACCAACGGGAAACAAAGTCAACGCCTTTTTCTCTTTACCATTCTCCAAATCATCCACATAACTCCCATGAACCGGATTCCCGACCCTATGAACACCCTGACTCATTTCCCTACCCATAATCCCAGACCCAAAATGCCTATTAAAATGCCCATGCCCACCAACCACTCCCACACCCAACCCCATCTGCTGCTGCTGCTGTTGTTGCTGATGCTGCTGTTGCAACATAGCAACGGGCATATACGGCATCAACCCATCATAATTCTGATGCAAAAAATGAGGCGGAACAGGCGAACTGGCAAACAACCTATCCGTGGCGGAATCACCCCCTGAACCCGAACCATACCCACCCCCATTCCCGGAACCCGACAAACCCTGCATCCTTTTCAAATAAAGCCTATACTTTTGCAAATGACTAGCAACATTCTCCCTAGTCAACCCATCAACAGACATCAACTGCATTATGGTCTTAGGAACAGCATTCTTAATACCCAAATGAGCAACAGCATCCACAAACCTCTTATGCAGCTGTGGGGTCCACACAAGCCTTGGTCTTTTTAAGGTTCTTGCTGGTTCACCATTATCTCCAGTACCCAGTTCAGATGAATCAAATTCATTTGAGTTGGGTTGGGATGATGGAGTTGAAACAGCTTGTGGGTAGTTAAGATTATTGTTGTTATTAAGGTTGTTGTTAAGGTTGTTGTTGTTGTTGTTAAGGTTTGTGATGTTGAAAGCAAGAGCAAGATCAGGAGTGATTAGGGTTTGAGATAAAGGAATGAGGTCTTCAGGGTTTGGTAATTCATTAGAAGATGATGATGATGAAATAAGCCAATTTGATGATTCAACTTCTTTCATTGCTACTAGTAGTAATCAAGAACAAGAAAGAAATGGTTTTTAATGAGTGAGTGAAGGGTGAATTCGAGGTGGATCTTGTTTGGTATCAGAGTTTGGAAGAAGTAATAATTGTGTTTCTTTTGGTACTAATAAGATTGGGATTTGATGGGAATGGAATAATGTTACTATATCAAGAAAAATCTTCTATTGGTCTTTCTTTGGATTGGCTTTTATTTGTTTCTTTAGTACTTATCAAAAAGGTTAATTGACAAACATGTGAGTACACTTTTAGAAAATGCATCTTAAATATTTTGAGTTACTGAGTTTATCTAAAGCAAATTTTTTTTATAATTTCAGTGTTAATCGAAATGATTTGAATATATATTTTTGGATAAGTTAAGTAACATAAATATTGTGTTTTTACAAGTTCGGTGATGTTTTATTTATATTTTTATAACTTTAGTGACCTCAAAATGTCATGTTTCATAAGTTTAGTAACCAAGTGAACAAAATAAAAGTTTGATATTTTAAGCGCATTTTTTTGAAAAGTTTAATAACATATTTGTATATCAGCCGCATCAAAACTACTTAAAAAGTTAAAATAGTCGGATTTTCCATTTTTAATCAGTGTTATACTTGCTTCCTCCATAACAAGTGTTACTATATTTTACAGTATGTTGTCTCAAACTAAATGTTTCTTTCATATTTCAGTCAATAAAAAAACTTTAAATGGATATAGATGATATCTTATTTATGATGAATGTAGTTACTAAGTAATCATAAAACTGTCTGCATTTTCAAAATGATCACTTATTATGTAACAGAGTATCTTTTTATTCATAAAATCAGGACATGTAACATCCGCTACTTGTTGTTATTTATACTTTTTTTTAAAAAAAATAAAAAGATAAGCTGAAAAATAAAGTCATTCTCAGTGTCATTCGATAATGGTGCCATTATACCGTTGAGCCCCACCGTTATACCGTTGAGCTATTGAAGTTGTTCTCAGCGTCAAGGGCTTGGTGTCGATATAGTGACGCTAAGATTTTGTGTTTTTTTTTTGTGTGTATATGTGTATCTTGGCTTGTTTTAGCATGCACGTTCCGTTTTAAGAGTGCGGATAAAATGCATTTTGGGGTTATTTTCGACGTCATGATGACGTGAAGTGGATGACACCGAAAACAAATTCACGCTACCTAGAGCTCTAAGTTAGGTGCAACAAAAACCTATCAAAACCTAAATGTTACAAAATAGTCAAATATTCCACTTTTAATCAATGTTAGACTTATTCCGTTCATAATAAGTGTTTAACATTTCAATCTTGTGTTGTTTCAAAATAATTGTCAACTTTATAATTCAACAAATAAAAAAGACTTAAGTGGATAGAGATGATATTTAAAGATGATATTTTCAAAATAAATACTTATTATTATGAAACTAAAAAAGTATTTTTTTTTTCCCCTCAAAATAATGACTTGTAACATTTACTACTTGTCTTTCTTTATACTTTTAAAAAAAAAGAAAAAAAAAAATTAAAACGATAAGTTGACAAATAAATTAAAAAAAGGTGTTGATAAGTAAGGATGTGACTTTCAGTGCTACTACAATAAAGATTATCTTGATTAGTTTATGTCCCAAGTGGCCTAGTGTGATTCCATCAATGAAAAATCCAGAACATAGTTCATACATTAGTACTCAGCTAGGTTTTATTTCAATGATTCGAACTCTATCATGTTCTTTTAAATAAACATTATTATACAAATCATAGGATTCGAGGTTATGAACCATCAAAGGTCTTATGTCCATTAAAAAATGACAGTAAAACTTACCCTACTCGTAAAAGCTTGCAAGTAAGAACAGTTTTGAGATTGACATAATGTTTCTAACAATCTCTTACAGCATTTGCCTGCCACAAGTATGCACAGGCAAATACAGACAAATTCCTTACAACGTTTGCCCGTTATTAAGACCAAAAAGAAAAAACACTACGAGATGTTATATAGGTCATATAATATGAGGTTATGCACCCTCAAGATCCAAAAGTTGAAAATAAACTTAATCTAGTCGTAAGAGCCTTTTGACATTAACAGGCCCTTTTCTGCCACAAGTAATACAGAGGCGAATTGAAATATGATACTCAGATACTGCTACAAGTAATTCATTCATAGAAACAAATCTCTTACAGCGTTCAATCGTTCATGCATTATTTAAACAAAAGAAGAAGAAGAAGAAGAAGAAGAAGAAGAAGAAGAAGAAGAAGAAGAAAAAAAAAAAACACAACAATATGTTGATTGACAATAAATCCTTAGCAAAAACTACTCAACTACTTCCAAGATTCGTAAAATTATTCTGGGAAACAACCCGCCTTGCTCAAGCTCTCATTCTCTTAAATGAATACTAATGTGGAAAACGAGTGAACGGAGATAATGACAAAACAACGTCTCCTGAATAGTACTGATTGTTCTTTTTCACTTTTTACCCTGTGATTAGAAACATTTCCTGTGCACAATTGAAGGTCCAGATTCATCATATTCTGCCTTTGCAATCCACATCTGCAACAATCACAGTAAAAAAACATTATTAGATTTACGCTAGCCATGTGAAACAGAAACAAGAAAACGGAAAGAAACGCACCTGCTGGAAAGTGCTAAGAGATGCCAAAATCGACCCTCCAATCCAGACACTGTATTTCCTTTCTGGTGGGGCCACAACCTTAATCTTCATGCTACTTGGGGCTAAAGCAGTGATTTCCTTACTCATTCTATCAGCAATACCAGGGAACATAGTTGTACCACCACTAAGAACAATGTTTCCATACAAGTCCTTCCTAATATCCACGTCACATTTCATTATGGAATTATACGTTGTCTCATGAATTCCAGCAGCTTCCATCCCAATCATAGACGGCTGGAAAAGGACCTCAGGACACCTGAAACGCTCAGCACCAATCGTGATCACCTGCCCATCGGGTAATTCATAGCTCTTTTCCACTGCAGAACTAGTCTTAGCTGTTTCTAGTTCCTGTTCATAATCAAGAGCAATATACGCCAGTTTCTCTTTCATATCTCTCACAATTTCCCGTTCAGCAGTTGTAGTAAACGAATAACCTCTTTCAGTAAGAATCTTCATCAACGCATCAGTCAGATCACGACCAGCAAGATCCAAACGCAAGATAGCATGTGGAAGTGCATACCCTTCATAAATGGGAACAGTATGACTCACACCATCACCAGAATCCAACACAATACCTGCAAAAAGAAACAAATATAAGCCAAAAGATTCATCCTTTATGAGTCCCACTTTAGTTGAATAAAATTGGAGACTAACCAGTTGTACGACCACTGGCATACAATGAAAGAACTGCCTGAATTGCAACATACATAGCAGGGGCATTAAACGTTTCGAACATGATCTGCGTCATCTTCTCACGATTGGCTTTTGGATTAAGTGGCGCTTCAGTGAGAAGAACTGGGTGCTCCTCTGGAGCTACACGAAGCTCATTGTAAAACGTGTGATGCCAAATCTTCTCCATGTCGTCCCAATTACTTACAATACCGTGCTCAATAGGGTACTTCAACGTAAGGATACCTCTTTTGGATTGAGCCTCGTCACCAACATATGCATCTTTCTGACCCATACCAACCATGACTCCAGTGTGACGTGGGCGCCCAACAATACTCGGGAAAACTGCTCTTGGTGCATCGTCTCCAGCAAATCCAGCCTTATAAACAATAAACACAGGATCACAAAACCAACACACGAAAAGGCTATAGCATTAACATTTATTTGTATCCAAAACAAGCGAAAAGGTTAACAATACCTTGACCATTCCAGTTCCATTATCGCAAACAAGGGGCTGAATATCTTCTCCATCGGCCATCTTTTAAATTCTATAAAGAAACAAAAATTTAATCTATTATACATCATCAACTAAAACAAGAATCACCATAACATATCAACTAGTTCGTTTCAATCCAGCTATGACACGTTCAAGATTAACGGCTAAATGGGTGTGTTTCAATGCCTTTTACAAGAACTAAACATCGTCACTAAATCCTCTTATTATTCAATATCATCAAGATTGCATCCAACATGACCATAACAACATCTTTCTACTTTCCTAATCACATTATAATTCATTCAATATCATCAAAATTTGCATCAAATCAAAGGTAAATCATACAAATAAAAAAACCTTCCATCAATTTAATCATAAAATAATATCCATTTTCTTGCCAAAAAAATGGGGATTTAAAAAGTGAAACCTGAATCGATAAAATGTAGCAATATGATCTACTCATGTGTAACCATCATACATCAACAAGAATCAAATTCATAAACTCACGTTACCAATTCAACCAAAAGGGTATCCCAAAAACAAAAACTTTTAACCAATAACACAATGTGACCAATCTTTTTAAATTCCAACCCTAAATCAATATTGCAATGTGATCTAACCAAAAGCATAATCATACATCAACAAGAACCAAATTTACAAACTCACATTACCAATTCAACCAAAAGGGTATCCTAAAAACCAAAAATTTTCAACAAATAACACAATGTAACAAATCTTTCCATCTCATCACATCAAATAAACACAAATGCATAACAACCCACATTCACAATCATAAATATAATCAAAAACATAACATGGGTATTGATCAAAATGGGTTAAAAAACACTCACATTTGAAACTGAAGATTGAAAGAATGAAGGGGGTTATAATGGAGTTGGTTTAAAAACAGGTTTGTATGTACTGTTTAGGTGTGTTTTTAAATGTAGTTAAAAGAAGGGAAAATAAATGGTTGGTTTGGTTGATGGAATAAAAATCGGGAGATGGGAAATTATTTATGGGTTGAAAATAGGTGGTGTTAATATGTCGAAAACTATGGCTTATTTCAAGATCATCCTGTGGCTTCGCTCTCTCGTTCGTTTCAAAATTATTGTTTACCGATAAAAAAAGTATTAAAAATCTAAAAATATGTTTTTCGTGTTGGTATAAGTGTCCTAAACATGTAAATCAAATTATAGAAATGTTTAAATCTTTGACTATCACTTGTTTAAGATTATGATTTTAGTTCATTTCAAAACAAGTGTTGCATTTTCAAATCTTGTAGGAGCCGTTTGAGTAGTTGATTGCGTTTTAGAAAACTAGACTCAATGGTTTAGGGGGCCCCTAATGTGATCAAACATAGTTTTTGTATTCGATGATAACAATGACGCCCGTTCTGTAACCAATTGGCTAATTTTTGGAATAAGCTGTCTATATATTTCTGTCAGGACAATTAGTTCAAAGAGTTAAATAAGATGTTTTTATATGAATCATAGACTCTAAACAAAATGGTAATTTGTTTTGACAAAAAAACAAACCAACATAAATATATGGTTTTCTGTTATATACTATTCGTTGTTCAACCTGATCGTGTTCTCTTTTAGCTTATTTTGCTAAAAGCTGTTTGTTCAAAATAAAAAGCTAATATAGCTCAAAAAAGTTCCTAAAAAGCTTGCTACCAAATAGGTAAAAAATCCTGCACATGTTAACAAACGCAAAGGAATAAAGTATAATAGGGAGTAGTATGATAAGAGATGCAAAACACCATGGACGGTACAATACATGTACCAAAATAAAGTACAAATTTACTCAAAACCAAAGTCATCCTTCCTCTACATAGTTCAAAATGAAAGAAACCAATGGCATCATCCTGGCTGGCGCGATATTGTTGAAGTAATTCATTGTGCAAATGCATCAAACGAACATATAAAACCTCAAGTTCCTGCATTTAGGGAACACTCTAATCAATTTCTAACTGAAAAGAAACAAATAAGAAAAACGACATCATCAAACAACTCAAATCACAGACCAAAGATAGAAAGGGGCAAGTAAGATCAAACTTGACAGAAAGAATCACATGCATATGTGTATGAATGTATGACATCATCATATGGACAAATTCAGCAGATACAAACCATAACAGTTATTCATGTATACAGATTAACAAAAAAACGCCCACAAGATAAAACTTAATGTGATTCCATATCTGCTCTTGAAGCTATGAGATTACTAAATTAAAACATTTGACATGTAATGAATCCCGAAAAAACTATAACTTATTTTGGAGGGCCACTTGTGAGAATGTTTAACTAATGAGATATCTTAACTCTACAAAGAGTCTAAAGATAAATATGAATCAGCAGAAGACTTCTTAAAGAAAGGATCACGTCATATCATCAAATATGTACCAAAATGCTAGATTTAGAAAGAAACAAACAAGCTTCTTAGTACTATTACTATAACATAAAACATACCGTGGATTGAACTAGACATTTTCTGGGCGTAAAGCAAAATATATATACGGGTATGGCAGAATAACACTATCTAGCAGCATGTCATAACACAAACTAAAATAACAAAACCAAATACTAAACACACCTTGCTAGTCAAATTCCACAAACGGGTATAGCGGAATAACACTTTTTGGGAAATCATTTCTTTGTTCAGCAAGGGAGTAATATGCAAGCAAAGAAGGAGGTTTCTGTTGAGTGGGTCCCTCGGGTGCATTAGCAACATTTGGTTCATATGTAATTAATTCCATCTTCCAAAATGGTCGAACCATCGCAAAAAGATCATGACCACATTTAAAAGCATGGTAGTCCTCAACCCACAAGTACCTTAAAGAGGTTACATTCAGCACAAAGGTGACTAACGCCTGTTGGCTAAAGTCACAACCGCTCATCTCCAACTTTTGCAATTTCGGGCACCCTTTTGATAATTCCACAAGTGCTGCATCAGATTCGGGACAAAACCCAAGATTCATATATCTTAAATTTTGACCATATTTCCCAATATACCCACAACCAAGATCAGTCAGCCCTCCAGGCCGAAGGTGAATACTTAGCTTTTCAAGTTTGGTGCAACCTTTTAGCAAAGCACGGATCCCATTGTCTAGTGGTAGATCACTTGCAGGCTCTTCTTTGTTATGCAAAACCATACCGAAATCAGAAAGTTTTTTTAAGTTAGCCCCTATAAATTCCAAAACTACATTACTAATATCTTTTATGGTAATATGTAATGATTCTAATTCAAGACATCCTTTTGCCAAAGCCAACAATCCTACATCCGACACCAACCCTACTTGCCCACTTTTCTCAACCGTAATCCTACGCAACTTCTTACAAATGTGACCAACAAATTGCAACCCTAAGTCCCCAATAGTATCTTTAGTATACAGAACTTCTAAATTTGGACACAAATATATAATCGCACAATGGTCATCTGCATCAAACATCGAAAACCTTAAGTCAAATTTAGTAAGCTGATGCCCAAAAGATTGTATAACGGGGATATCTTCTTGAATCCCATGCAGAAACGCCACACTTCGCATTGTGGGCGGATACTTCACGTCAAGCATTTCCTCACCTTCTTCAATATACAGATCACTACTAAAATCCTCCAACTTAACACCATATCTAAAAATATCCATTACATACTTAAGATGACAAAGCCCAATCCTCAAACAAACTAACGACTCACCACAATTCTTCGCTATCTTAACAAAATCTCCACAATCATGGTTCCTGAAATGCGTCATAAACAAATTCAAAGTCTCAATCCCCTTACTCCTCTCCGCCAACTCACGCAACCACTCCCCATCTTTATCAACAATCGAACTCTCCTCCAAACTCAAAACTCTCAACCCACTACACTTCTTCCCAATATGCAACAACCCATCCGTCGTAAACCCCGCACACCCCTCAATCCTCAAAACCTTAATCTTCTCCCCACACATTCCCGCCAAACGCTCCAAATCATTATCAAAAACAATCATCCTCTTAAACCTAACACATTCCAACCGCTTTAACGACTTAACCATCACTTCAACCCAATCATCAACAATAGTAAAACCTCCCCACACTACCGGAATACACGCCTTGTTCGGTTTTCCTACGAGCGTTAGGGATTCTAAGTTGGGGAAACGAGTAACGAGACGCGACGGAGAGACGGAGTAACAGTTACGGAGGGTTACGTGCTTACGGGTCAAGCTATCGAGTTCGTATAGTTTACGGGAGGCTAATGAAACTGAGTTACGGTCGTTTTGGTGAATGTAGGGGATTATGCAGTCGAATAATTCGTCGGTTGAGTCTGTTATATAACGGCATTGTTTGTTGTTCATTGTTTGGATTGAAATTAATTAAAGTTGTAATAATAAGGAAGTTAGGTTAGGTTATATGATTTAAAGCATTGAAATTAATTAATATTTAATCAGAACCTGATGGTGGATGGTGGGTCTCCGGCTGCCGTTAACCGTCTCTGTGATTATTATGCATTTCCAGCCCAAACCGACTGCCTCTCTGTGTGTTATTTGATGGTGTTTGTTTTAGGTGAAGCCGTGATGGTGTTTGTTTTTGAAAATATAGGTATAAGCTATGCCGTAAGCCGTAAGGTAACATGTAAACTACGGGCCGGCTTTGAGGGTGTGCAAGATGAGCGACCGCTCAGGGACTCAAAATTTTAAGGGGCTCCAAAATTTGTCCCGTTATATGCATGTGTCGACACATTTTTAACAAATAAAAGAGTATTTAGATGGTAAAATATCTTAAATGGGTAATATGTTAGAACGTTTTGATAACTAATTGCATTATATTTTATAAATGGTGACACTTTATATATAACATTGCTTATCGAAAGGCCTCATTATATAATTTCGTACAGGGCCCTCAAAAATTTCACCAATTCATGGGACGGCGCTGGTAAACTACAAAGCTGAATTATGTTAACATGGGCTACAAGCTGGATATTTTTTTTCAATAAAAGTGTTTGGTAATTAGTTGCTAACTGTAATTATAAGCTGTTAACAGTAATTTTATGTTTTAATAACTCTGAATATTTTAAAAGCTTTATTAATCAGCTTTTTATTTTGGAGCTTGTTTAAAATAAAAATTTGATATTGATGTATCCAAACAGAGTTACTTGTTTTAGAGGAGATTATTTTTGTAACAAAAAACTTACAGCTTCAAAAAAGTTCGGTACCAAACAGGCCCTAGGTAAAATAAGAAAGCGAATTTAGTGGCTTGTTTTTTTTTCCTTGTATCTATTTGCGTGTTTAACCATTTAATGATCGTGGATATAGTAACATTTCCATCTAAACAATAATTTGCAAAAATATAATAAAACACGTTAAAGTTAAAGTGGTTATTCAGTAATTTGCTTTTATTTAAAAGAAACTTATGATATTGACATATTTGTAAATTTTCAAATATGACTCTCAGACTAATTACATTCTTTAGTACATCGACATATAAAAATATTCTTGCACTTTCCAGTAGAGTTTTCGTCCTAGTTTAGTTTACATCTCGCTACGCACCCTTCCTTAACGCAAAAACCTCGATCAATTCTTTATGGCATAGTTCATTCGCTTCCTCGAGTATCGCATCTCCTGCAATGATACGCAAATCATATAATATGTTACATATTAAGTTACATGATTAATAAAAATAACTCCGGATATTAAAAAAAAAAAAAAAAAAAAAAAAACTATTACAAAAGAAACAAAAATTACCTAAAGAAACGAATACATTTGTAAGAAGAAACAAGACTAAAATGGATACGTTCTTCATAGAAAGACCTTTTAAATAAGTTTTAGTGAAGAAACGTAACTTTTGAATGACTTACTCTCGTATAGAAAATTCTGAATGTATATATCACAACTCATCTTATATGCTAAAAGATTAAGTCATCTTCATTAATGTTAAGTCTTAGGCTATGTTTGGCACATAAGAATGTTGAGAGATTATGGTTATATACTAAAAGATTAAGTCATTTTCATTAATAAAAGTGTTTTGTAAATTAGTTGTTAATTGTAATTATAAGTTGTTAAGAGTATTTTTATGTTCTAATAACTCCGAATATTTTAAAAGCTTCATGAATTAGCTTTTTATTTTGAATCTTGTTTAAAATAAAAGTTTGAAGTTGATGTATCCAAACAGAGCTATTTGTTTTGGAGAAGATTATTTTTATAACAAAAAGCTTACAGCTTCAAAAAAGCTCCCTACCAAACAGGCCTTAGGTAAAATAAGAAAGCCAATTTAGTGGCTTGTTTTTCTTCCTTATATCTATTTGCGCGTGTAACCATTTAATGATCATATGGATATAGTCACATTATATATATTATACATATACTAAACATGGGTAAGTGGTCCGTTAACGGTAAAGGTATTACAAAATGTAATTACGGGTGTGTTATGGCCAAAATTGTGGCTCACATGGAATGAGTACAAATATTACTATACATATTATATATTATTATATATATATACTAAACATGGGTAAGTGGTCCGTTAACGGTAAAGGTATTACAAAATGTAATTACGGGTGTGTTATGGCCAAAATTGTGACTCACATGGAATGAGTACAAATATTACTATACATAGTACATATCTTTCACAATATTATTGGATGAAATATAACAGGAACTGTTCCTCCGTCCCGTAAAACAACTGTGCGAAACACTGTTCATTACCTAATACCCCGTTCTCGAAAACTGTTCATGCCGGTAATGCACCTGTAATGGTGCTATCTTCCCGTTTTACTGAATCTAGACCCTTCTTCTCACTTACAAAAATTTCCAGATAACCCCATTTTCACCATCAATTATCATCTTTCACATCTGTTACACATATCTTAAGCCAAAAATAAGATCCACCTTTCACACACAAACCTAAATCCATCTTTCACATTTGTTACACACATACTCATATAATCCAAATACAAACCCTATTCCAATAACCCAAATCTAAAGACACGACCGCCGGTTCCATTTTTTGTTTCGATATTGATTTATACCCATGTTAATGCCAATTGAAGATGAAACTTACTGAAGATGGGGAAACATCTGATGGACTGGTAACTATTATTTTTATTAGATGTCTTTTGGTATTGGATTTTGATATGTTTTATACTATTGAAACTCTTTATTATGATGATTTATTTATTCATTTATTTATTTTTTGATTAGCTGATTAACTTTGATGTGTGTATGGTATGTTTTGTAACAGGAAAAAAGGAAAATATTAGAAAGATGTAATATCCTTCTTTGTCAAGTATTAGGGATCTCAGGTATTGATTTTTAAAATTTTGGTTATTCATTGGTGGTATCTTATAAATTTATCTGTGGGATTTTGGTTTTGTTTAGTTTGGTGGCTTAATTTTATAAGATTTTATATATTCATTCGGCTTTTGAGTCATTTGTCGAGTTCCTG
Source organism: Artemisia argyi (assembly GCA_030686995.1). Lineage (NCBI taxonomy): Eukaryota > Viridiplantae > Streptophyta > Magnoliopsida > Asterales > Asteraceae > Artemisia > Artemisia argyi. Next base: position 140,493,988 of record CM060679.1, on the reverse strand, counting down.
TCACTTAGATATTAGGAGATGCCTGTTTATTTAAGCTTTTGTTGGGTTGATTGCATTGTTGGTATTGAATTTAGGCCTTAATTTAGTTAGAATGGTTAGTTGCAGGTGTGTCGATAGCAATTGGAAATAATGAACTAGCACACTGCAAACTGAAAATCGAGGGTATATCACCGTGAAGAACCCAGAATAGAAAAGGAGGTTAAAAGCAACATATTTTGAGGCAAAAAGTATTTCTTCTCCCTGTTGATTCATGCTAACGACTGTTAATAGTCTTTTGATGATAACCAAGTAGTTCTAGAAATAGTCTTTTGATTTGCTTATGATGTATAAAACATGTAGTTTCGAGGAATGTTTTTAGTGATATCAAGGGTCATGACTGTAGCGCCAGTTTTCCTTTGTCTTTTTACCTGATACAAAAGTTAAGAGTTTGGAAGAAATGGCGGCATTACTTGAGAAAAAGGATACTCAGAGCAGTATGGTTGTTGAGATACATGAAAAAATAAATTTTATACATGTTAATGGAACCTTTGTCAATGGCATGTAGGTATGAGTTTGAGCTGGTACAACTTTATCGGTTTCCAACTCTTTACATATTGTCAATGGATCGCTTCTTGATCAAGTTTGGATTGTGCAGCATCAATGAGGTATTTACCATCGAAATTCAATCTATCTAAAACTCTATTTAGATCAAGTTTTGATCTTTTAAAGTCCCTATATGCTGTCGTGACCTGTGATTCAAGTAATTGTAATTCAATATTGATCTAACCCATGATGTAAAAGGATAGATCATGACAGTGAACAACTTTTAAAAAATTAAAATAAGTCCAGTATATGATAAAATTCCACGATATGATCTGTTTATATTCTCATTCAGGATTCATGGGACATGACTTTCAGAGATGTCTCTATTTGCAAGATGCAACAAATATGAGCAACAACTGGATGTGTAGCCATATTTTATACGAAGAATGAAATCACCTATAGGCTGCATCAAAGAGCAAGGTACATTTTTCATAGCTTTGTCATATTGTTTATTGCCGGAAGTACTACTTTGAAGCAAGTTGTGAATCGGTGTCTTGCGATATTCAGTTCCACAAAAGGCCCCGATCATCGATGTAATGCATTTCACCAAAGAAAGATGTGAAATTGAAGAGAATGCTGTGACAAGTGATTTGGTACAAATTACTTTTTCGCACTATCCTCTTTTGTTTCCCATCTTTCTTTGTGAACTACAATTTATTATTGATCATGACCTTTTGTGGAACTAGAAACGAAAGCAAGCAAAAGCATGCATTTCATGCAATGAAAAACCTAAAATCTACATACTTTGGTTGGTCAATTTTTATGTTAACTCCTGAATACACAACGTAGTCGTTACAAAACTAATTGAATGCAGGGACACAACGTCTAGCATCAGGCAGCGGTGAATATCAAGGTAACAATATTTTTTCTTTTTTGACATAAAATATGTTTGACAATAAAATAGTTACTGATATAATTGATGCTATTGGTGCTTTTGAACTTCTATTTTCACAAAATTTTAATTAAGTTTATTAACTTATGAGGTTACTTTTTTGGGCGTGCTTAGTTGATGTTTGGTTTGCTAATGTTGGTTTGTACTTGGACATACTTTCAGTTCACTTCTTTTAATCAACAATAGTATTGCCTTCTAAAAATATAACAAGTGCATTGTGTTGTTAGTTATTAAACAATTTTGTTTGTCATGGTTCAGCGAAGCCGAGTCGATGACAAGGAAGAATATCTGTAGCAATGCGGACAAGTTTGAGTTCCTCACCTCATCTCTTATATTTTCATATCTGGACGTTAGCCGAATGGCTGTTGTAGGTTACTACGGCAGTGCTTCTATATTTGCAAATGATGCTTCTATATAAAACTTAGTTTTGCAACTTCATTAATCGGGGATCCCAAAGTATGTTAACTATCCATGTACTCGATTAATTTTAGCATCCTCTTATATGTTACTAATAATGGTCTCTGAAAACATACGCAGGTTGTATATGCAGATGTGCCCAGCACGTGTCTTGATCCGGCTTCAAGACATGTGCCCAGCACGTGTCTTGATCCAGCTTCAGGATATTAACGTGTCTTGATACAGCTTCACCTTTTTTAGCAGCCGTTATGAGGTATGCGTTGACATAGGATAGTGTAACTTCACTACTACACAACGGTTACTAACATTTGCTTATCTTTTTCTCTTGGGATACCTTTGTGTAATGGGGAGCAGAGAAAGTGGCAAAATGGCCGTAAAAGTTAATGAGTATAAATGGGTCATCTTTATACAGTAAAACCGATCAAAATGGATTGGATTAGGCTGATTCGAGAGCATCTTCTTCAATGAGTTTCTCGAATTTTATAATATAAAATTGTGTCGATCATATTTTCTGTTAGCCTGTAATTAACCCACATTTATAATTAAACATTATAAAATATCTCAGAAACAAATTCTATTTCTTATGATAAATATAGACTAAATGGATCATTTGGAATTTGTAAATAGGTTCTGCCCATGAGATTGATAACAATGGGTTCTTCTTATCCCTGTTCTGAAATTGATAACAATGGGTTGACGCTATGTTGCAAACCTTTGGGATCTGCCAGGAACATGAAGGGAAGGCTGCCTGTGGAGTTCGTGAGTATGGTGCCGCGATTATCATTGGCCAGTGCAGTGTAGTCTTTGATATATAGTGAAGGTACGGTCTGTTTTTTATAGCCAGCCAGAATGATATTCACCTGGTAAGGATTCTGCATACTAGAAATAGAGCAAATCCAAGAATCACAGACCATGATACTAAAAAAATACAACTTTTTACTTTTTTACAAATGAACTTTCATCGATAATGAGATCCGGTAAGTGGTTTTCTTGAGATTAATAAGAAAGTGCAAAGAGTTACAACTAAAGGTGGTACAACTTTATCGGTTTCCAACACATAGAAAGCCAAAAAAGTTTAATCTTTTTTATTTTGCAAATATGTAAACTTTTGATTATACACTACCAATCTGAACTTTTTTATTAAGTTTTCACAACAATGAGCAGAAAAGGTTTGGAAATTATGCATTTGTTCTTTGCCCTGTCAATTTGTGAATTCATTTGTCGCATACATCATATGTTTAAACCATTTGCAGCGAACCTGGAAGAGCCCAAAAGTATCTAAAACACAGATGCTCATATAAAGCCTAGCTCCATATTGGCTCAAAGCTGTCTTAGTCGTTGATGTGTTTTTGCAAGCATCTTGATCAAAAAGGAAAGATCCCGCACCCTAGGTTGACGTTGCAACTCCAAGACACAAAGTCTTGAAACATACAAAAGCACCATACTCGATCAAAATCAACCAAATGAGAACCAAGAGTAGTAGGAGCAACGACAGCAATGACATGTATGATGAATTTAAAGTGGGCTGCAAGTTTGCAAATGTATATTTTTTGTAAAATCTTCGATCCATGTCAATTCAATAATAGACTTTATTTTTGTTTATTCTTTTATACAATTCAATAATAGATTTTATGGTTACGAGAAATGATCAACCACGTATGCCTCTATTCCGATCTCATATAGCAAGTGCTCCCGCGGCAACGCGCGGGCTACCCCACTCGTTTCCATCTAAACAACAATTTGCAAAAATATAATAAAACACTTTAAAGCGGTTATTCTGTAATTTGCTTTTATTTAAAAGAAACTTATGATATTGACATATTTGTAAATTTTCAAATATGACTCTCAGACTAATTACATTCTTTAGTACATCGACATTTAATAATATTCTTGCACGTTCCAGTAGAGTTTTTGTCCCAGCCTAGTGTACATTTCGCCATGCACTTTAGCTTAATGCAAAAAATTTGTAGAAATTCTTTATGGCATAGTTCATTCGCTTCCTTGACTGTCACATCTCCTGCAATGATATGCAAATCATATAATATGTTACATATTAAGTTACATGATTAATAAGAATAACTCCGGACATGTTTGAAAAAAAAAAAAAAAAAGTACCTAAAGAAACCAATACATTTGCAAGAAGAAACAAGACTAAAATTGATACGTTCTTCATAGAAAGACCTTTTAAATAAGCTTTTAGTGAAGAAATGTAACTTTTGAATGACTTACTCTCGTATGGAAAATTTTGAAGGTATATATCATATCTTATCTTATATACTAAAAGATTAAGTCTTCTTCATTAATGTTAAGTATTAAGGTTTCAAGTATTAAGTCTTAATGACTTAAAGACTTATAATTAAATTCATTCTTATTACTCGAAACTTCTAAACCCATACAAAACTTATATGTCCACACTTAAGTTTCACCTTTATGCCCAAAAGTATCTTTAATGAGAACATTAATGATCCATTGACCATATAAATTACTCAAAATTATATTCACCCACCACAGATAACAGATTACCATAATTCATAATTGTATATCGTACATGAATTGAATATATTTTTGTGTGTAGTTCAGATGACTTCATAATTCATAATTGTATTTCTTATATGATTACGATCCACTAGACAAAAATATTAAATGGTCATTTCAAGTAACTTTTGATTGACTACACAACCTTATATGAAGCTCACTAATGAATACTCATTCTTTTATCTTTTTGGCATATTGTTGAGGCCGCAACTCACAAAGATGACGCGCAAGGTGTTAACAAAGGAATGAGTTCACAATAGCAGACACCGGAAGCTGATGAAGCAGATGCAGCTTTTGGTCTGAGTCAAGAAATCGGACAAGATTGATAAGGACGCTACTATGGATAACTAAGGGATAATTGTATATATATATGTGTATTTTTATAGAGTGAAAAGGTGACAAATGCATTTAAGTTTGTAGTTACTAAATTTAGATTGGAATTTTCAACTTCTTTTGTTGTCTAATATTGTACTTTTGTTACTTTCTTATCGACAAATGAAATATATGAATATTTTGGTTGAAATGGATCAAGCATTATGTGTTGGGTGCCACATCTGAGGATGAATTAGTAAAATAAATTATAATATAAAATCAAGGTTAAACTATTTTCACATGTAGTATAAGTTTGTAATATGTAACAGAGTTACGATCCTATAAGAAGAAAAATTAAAATAAGAATAATAGGAAGAAACTGCAACCACTCATTTTAGATGCACCTACAAAAATAGATGCATTTCCCCTTAAATTTCTCCCTCTTATTTGAAATGTGTGGCTAGAAATTATTCTTATTTTTCTTATTTTAGTTTTTCTTCTTATAGGATTTTTTCACATATGTAACATACATGATTTTAGTAACATATAAAATAAGAGTAAATTACACCATTCGTCCCTAACGTTGTACCAAACAACACGTTCAATCCCAATTAAAAAAATAAATGCACCATTCTTCCCAAATGTCTTCATTTGTATCCCTAGAGGTCCTTTTAACTAACAAAAATTTGTCAACAATAGTTAGACACCTCAAGTGCTTTTCACGTGAGGGCAAATTGGTCATTTCGAGTTTTTTGTCTTATTTTCTCGATAACGTATTTCAAACATAAATCTTAAAAGAAGTAAAATAACCGAAATACCCTCATCCTCAACGCCCTCCATCTTGTTACCTGTGTATATGTTTCTTTCATTTGAAGACTTGAAAAACATCAAGAACATAAAAAACACAAACCCACTAAAATTGGAACCACCAAACTAACGAACTTGGAATGCACATTTTGTTGGCCTTTTAATAGCTATGTCACCCACTTAAATTAGAACCACCAAACTAAAGAACTTGGAATGCACATTTTGTTGGCCTTTTAATAGCTATGTCATGTACACTAGGAACCCACTTAAGTCTTCACATGATTCCAAATGCAGAAATAGTTCCCAAAACACATATCACTAGAACAGATAACTATCTAACAAGCATATATGTGGTACGTTTGGCAATAGTAGTTGTTAACTACAAACTGTAAGTTGTAAGTTGAGAATTAGGAACCGTAAGATGGAAGTTGTTAACTATAGCTTTTACTTATATAAAAGTGTTTGAAACATAGCTTGAACGGTAATAATAAAGTGTAAAATGACATTAAAAGACACTTATATTGTAATTGAAAAATGCTAATTAATCTTTACATATTCAATTTTACATAAACTAATTATATGCAACATACACAGGGTTTAAAATTGACACGAAATCGGATTATACGAGTAATAATTTTTAAATAAAATTGTTTCATATATACAATAACTAATTACTAATGATACATATTTCACAAACAATAGAAATTCTCATTTTAGAGAATGAATGACTTATAAACACAATGGATGTTTTTTGCTTCGCATTTTAAACGCTTTTTTTTTGGAAAAAATAATGCTCCAATTTAGTTTACCAAACAAAATTATTTTTGCTAAAAGCTGTTTGTTCAAAATAAAAAGCTAATATAGCTCAAAAAAGTTCCTAAAAAGCTTGCTACCAAACAGGCCCATGAACTAATGACTCAATTAAGAAAAAAATCCTGCATACGTTAATAAACGCAAAGGAATAAAGTATAATAGTATGATAAGAGATGCAAACGCCATGGACAATACGATACATGTACCCAAAAAAAAGTATGTAAATTTACTCAAAACCAAAGTCATCCTTCCTCTATATAGTTCAAAATGAAAGAAACCAATCTCATCATCCTGGCTAGCGCGATATTGTTGAAGTAATTCATTGTGCAAATGCATCAAACGAAGATATAAAACCTCGAGTTCCTGCATTTTTTTTTTTTTTTTTTTGGTAAAAGGGACAATATCCCGGCAAATATATTAAACACCAAAAACTATACAAAAAAAAACTAACTATGGACACACCCATAGTAGTTTATAATGCCAAGACATTCCCAAAACATGCTTCGAGAATACCAAAAGTAAAAACAAATCTCCACTACAGCTAAACTTATTACAAACCAAAAGATCTCTAATAAAGTGAAACGAGAATGGCGACGGGCCGCCGCGTTGCGGCAGGCATATTTTTTGGTGCCCTTTTTTTCGTATCTTTTATTTACGCAACATTTAAGCGTTTTTTCGGATGTTTTTGAACTAAAACAAATGTGTGGTTAACTATAGGGCTAAGGAAAGGCCCAAGATGGTTGACCGAGTTGCGGGATGGCTTTTTTTTTTTTTTTTTTTTTTTGTTGTTGTTGTAATCGTTACTTGATATTTTTCTTAGTTTTGTTTAGTATATGCACGAAGCTTTTAACCATATGGTGGTTAGTGCTATATCAAATTGGGGCATTTTTTTATTTTTTATTTTTATTTTTTTTTATTATTTTTATTTTTTTTTTGTTGTAAATGCTAGCATTGCATTTTTTTAATATTAATAGTTTAAGATGTGTACATGGTATGTAATAGTATTATTTGACGTTTATATGAAATACATAAAGCATGAAATATGCAAGCAGCCCGTCATCTATATCTATACTACCTATAAAGGAAAAATGGTCAACGTGGAAAAGTGGAAAAGTCAAGTAATGTAAAATGTTAAAAAATCTTATTAAAGGAACTTATTATATTTAATTAATACTCTTATTAAAATACCTCATTACTTAAAAGTACAATACTTTATTCACATTGTACAACCAATTAAAACAATTAATGCAAATCACAAACCGGGTTGACCCGGGACGCTTTAAACCCGACGGGTTGAACCGGTTTAATTTGACCCGTTTTCGACCCAACCTAGCAAGTTGACCCAGTTTAAATCGACCAATTTTTCGACTGGAACGGTTCAACCGGTTGAACCACCCGGGTCGAACCGGGTTTCAAAACATATCTACCAAATTAAATACAACCAATTAAAACCATTAATACAAATCACAAATCGGGTTGACCCGGGACGCTTCAAACCCGATGGGTTGGATTGGTTTAATTTGACCTGTTTTCGACCCAACCTAGCAAGTTGACCCGGTTTAAATCGACCAATTTTTCGACCGGAACGGTTCAACCAGTTGAACCACCCGGGTCGAACCGGGTTTCAAAACATATCTACCAAATTAAATACAACTAATTAAAACAATTAATACAAATCACAAACCGGGTTGACCCGGGACGCTTCAAACCCGACGGGTTGGATTGGTTTAATTTGACCTGTTTTCGACCCAACCTAGCAAGTTGACCCGGTTTAAATCGACCAATTTTTCGACCGGAACGGTTCAACCGGTTGAACCACCCGGGTCGAACCGGGTTTCAAAACATATCTACCAAATTAAATATAACCAATTAAAACAATTAATACAAATCACAAACCGGTTGACCCGGGACGCTTCAAACCCGACGGGTTGGATTGGTTTAACTTGACCCGTTTTCGACCCAACCTAGCAAGTTGACCCGGTTTAAATCGACCAATTTTTCGACCGGAATGGTTCAACCGGTTGAACCACCCGGGTCGAACCGGGTTTCAAAACATTATGTTTAATTCCCAAATCTTCAAACTTTTATTATTTTTCATTTATAACCTATAAATTTTTTTATCAATAAACTATTTATCGCTATAAAATCCCGTTGCTATGCATGGGTACTCGTTTAGTGTACTTTCATAACTAAGCAAATGTGTGTGATACCATACCAATACTACATACAATAAATGAAAGTCTTATGTAATATACAACTCTTATTTGATACTTATAGTGAGAGACATAAACAAATCCATGCTACCACATTTGTGCAGGCTTGCTTTTCCTAAATAATCAGAAAACCAATAAGCTACCACGAGCATTTCCTACAGATGGTCTTGTGATAGGGTTCAAACCTGAGCCGAAACCGGAGACGAAGAGTCAATTTCTACAAACTGTCCCAAACACTCTCATAAGCATATAACCGAACAACATGATTCTAAACACAAAGACAATCCGTACCATTCTGAGCCAACTGCATTTTCTTTAACCTGTAAAACATAAAACTCCATCTTTCTTCCCCCTTTTTCTTTTGATTTGGAAGACGGGCGTTGCATTTGGTTCGAAAGGCAAGAGGTTTTTTCAGTATTGAAACCATCTACGTGTCACGCAAATTTATCACTTAAAAACTTCATATCAAGAATACATTCAAGAACAATAACACTATTATGTTTCTGGTAATTGGTCACAATGATATGGTGTGTGACAATTCTCATTCCCACCTAAATCTCTAAAAGTACGTCTGGTACCAGTTTTTACGCCATGGCCAATGTCAAAATGCAAAGTATGACAGAGTATAAAAAGGAGACAACTAAGTTTAGTTACTGTTTACCTTAATAAGGGAACTTGTAAAAGCAAAAATCGACAACATCTCATTAATCTAGCATGACATCAGAGTCCACAATGCCATACTTGCAAACGCTTTTGCTTAATAAGCCTACATAACGAAAGCCCAAACCATATTAGAATTGTTGATACAAATTACAAAATAAAAAGAATCTTCGTTGGTAAGTTATACTAATTCAAACTTATTCGGAAATAATTAGTCATTTAACAATAGTTTTTTTTTATATAAGTTATGATACCTACTTTTTTTATGTAGGTAACTTTGTTTTGCCGCCCTTGAGATATTCTTTGCATCTACTTAAGAGTAATAAATGCTTTGAAAAGATAACTGTTGTAAATATACATGTCAAAGAGATACACATTTATAGATCGAACATATATGCATATAACATATAATGCTTATGCCATTCAATAGGCATCAGTGATGGTGTTACCAATGGTAGTTCCTATTAAAACCCCATACTACACAACTTAAAGACTGAAATAGTTAAGTAAAAACAGGCCGGGTTAATTGGATTTTTAGAATAGAAAACCTTACCCGATACTTGATACTAATAAGCTTTGGGTTTCTCTGGTGCATGTGTATTCAGCTTCGGGTATTGCAAATGCAAAAAATAGGAAACTATTTCAACCTGCAAGTTGTGCAGTATGGGGATTTTTTGTTATCACATAAGCTAATTTGCAAGCCCAAAAAAACTGCTTATTTTGACCCAAGTCCAGGGTGGAATTTTATCAAGTTATTTATTTGTAAACATAGTGGTTGAGACGGGTCTTTATACTTCATGTCCATCGATTCAGCAAAGATTGCACAATAACGTATGACCAGAATCATGAAAACGGGTAGTGAAAGTATTGCCATTGCGTTACTAACTCCAACTAAGTTTTTGGTAAAAGAAATATGAAACTTAAGAAAGGTTGAACAAACATTAATTACGCGTACCTTAACCAAGGACTACAATGTCATCAACTTGAGGTCCTAACGGTGGCGAAACTGTCATCGAATCTGACCTACCAACATCATCTGTTTGAATCTCCTTTGACCTGAATACTTACTGTTTCATGGTAGAGTCATAACTTCTAATATATAGAATGCGTACATAAAAACGTAAAAGAGCAAAACAAACCTGAGGAAACCATTGTTATTCATATCCGCATCCAACAAATCCTTAATGGTAATCTCCCTCTACAAAACCCAATTCAAAACCCTTGTATACCTCTTATCAGTTCTCACCTCAGCCAAATACAAAACAACCGCAGTACTAACTTGCAGAAAAACCGAGTGCGAGGTAATAAAACCGGCTGTTTAAATAACTTAAGATTGGTATTTTGCAGATTTCACTAACTTATCCGCGCACACACGCATACGCAGGCAATATGCGGATTACATTAATTTATTCGTGCACACACAGGCATACATGAACAGTTAAGTTGGCCATTTTGCAGATTTCATCACTTGGACACAATGTATCCTAATACAAACACACTTGACGTCACGATTGATTGATATCAAATCACAGACACACCCACATATTGTCAAACATACTAACAATAAAATTGAGGGACCTTAAGTGACGCCACAATTCATTGGATTTATAACACCCACTAATTCACACACAAATATTAACAGTTAAATAGACGGGGATTTTAGTGATGTCAGTAGGCTGACACACGTCAACATGGCGGATATTAAAAAAAATGCCGTGACACCTAATTATATAAGTTAATCACATGATGTGGTCCACGTACCTCAGAAGACTAATAGAAGATCCATCTAGAGAGTTTTAGGCTTCCTTTTCTAAATACACGGCTGTGACCCAAAGTACATTGCTTGCAGCGACATTTTCCACTTATGCAGCATCAATCGATAAATAAGTAACCAAGTTTCTTCAATTCCCATATCCGTGATCAACCATTGGCAATTGAGATGAACCTGAATCAAATGATTTCGAGTAAGCAAAACAGGGAGTAACATTATAATGAATTTATATATAGAATATAATGGTCATCAACTATTACTAACCTTGAAGAGGGACACTACTTGCCGCTACACTTTCTACTTCTGCACTATGAACAGATAAAGAAGTAGCCAAATTTCTTCGTTGCACATATCCTTGATTGATCATTGCTATTCATACACATTATAAGCATTTTCTCAATCATGTACAATCGTGTATGGCCTGAAGAAAAGAGTAACACATATTAGTTATCCAAAAATGTTTCCTAAAAAAGGAACCCACAACTCTTTAACTTTGAGTAACAATGCACAAAGTTATACCACATTAAAGCGTTTGACCATTTTTTATAATTAAAAGGAAATTTCTTGAAACGAAACATTTACATAGTCATCTCATCCAGGCACGAACGCTGAGCCCAACGCGAAGATTATTCCTATACGCTATAAAAAGCAAAAGATGTATAATACTTACGCTTAGGCAGCAAATCCTGTCGCAATGGGCTGCATAACTTTTCAGCTTCCCGACTTAAAATCTATAAATGGACCAACGACATATTTCAATAATCAATAAGCAAAAAGAAAAGATTGGTAGTTGAATATAAAACCTTAAACATGTGACAACACATACCTTTTACCAGACAACATATACCTTTTATCATGGCAAGCTTATTCACTTGCATATGTCAAACATCAGCATGTTGTGATAAAAAGAAAATAGGTCAAGCCAAGTGTAACAGATAACGGTTTTAGACCATTCAAACAAATGGAACGACATCTATTTTTTTTAATTCAACATCAAATAAAATACCTATTCCAGACGTGATCAACTTCTGTAGATCAGGAAACCTTTAATTTTCAACTGATATAATCGAGTTACAAACATTAACCAATTTCTCTATTTTATCTTCAAATTACTCAACGTCTGCAAAAAGCTTCAAAACACCTGAATACCGATAAAACAATAACTGAAGTTAGATATGGTAAAATTATTCAAATCTGCATAACCTAACCAAGACATAAACTCCCATTTATCAAAACACCAAACCTTGATAATTTGCACCTGTATCACATTTCAGATACATCTCATACCTGCCACATCTCTGCCACTTTTCTATAACATAACTGCAAATGATGATGACAACCGCGGCAAATAAGGCTAAGATCTACAAAAGTATAGCCACAATACATCATCAAAAAGTATGTAAGAACTAACTATTTCAATCACCTTGGGTCATTGAGCATTTACGTTTATTGGGTAAAGGGTTTTTACCCTGGTAAATGAACGTTTAAGTTTATTGTTTCCATGTGGACCGCTACAACCCTCTTCTAATCCTTCATTTATACCTAGTATAATAGCAACTTTAAGTATAGTAGTCTTAGGTAAATTACAGAGATGTTAAAACTTGAAAACCGAGAAATTAACTTACTTTCGGTAACCGTAACACTTTTCGACATATGACTCATATCTGCAAAAACAACAAGAAAAAGAAAGTATCAAATGTAAGTTACAGCAGCCTTTTCAATGTTGCATATGGTAAGCTTCGTATGACTATTAACAAAGCTAACATGTACACACACATGTAACATCAGCGTTTACATAAAGATTATCCTATAGCACTTGGACCATTCATATAATGATACTAAACATCATAAATAAAGCAAATCACACCTTGTTTTCACAACTACAACATGATAAAATTCTGACATAACATTCATACCTCATAAATGTTGACCATCTCATCCTTAATACTGAAACCATTATTCTATCAAGCCTTCTAAGGTAGGCTCGGATATGGTAGCAAACGGAAAAAAGCAGGTGGACCCGAATGGCTGCAACGTCGAGGCGTTGCTATGCTAAGATGCGGGGAATATCACTTTTAACCCGACTGATACAATACCAAGCTAAAGGTAATTACGTAAACGTAAACGTGACATGAGTGACTATAGAAAATTGTTTCTTGTTGATCATTGAAACATAAACAGTTAGGCTCAGATTAGTAACAACGGACCGGGTTATAAAAACTTCTGAGTTTCACCATGGCTGCAAACAGACTCGGTTGCATAGCAAACGGTTATACCACGCCGTCCAGTCATTGCCTCGCCAGGTTACTTGCAAGCTTTCAAGGACCAATTTCATTTCCATCATATTATAACAATCATCAAAGTCCGTTAACTATCATCATTGCCTTTTCTAAAAAGAGTATCTCATATTCATTAGATTATAAAATTTTCATTTCCATCAGATTATAGCAATCACCAATTTGATTTCTATCAATATTAATCAGTCGCATATTCAACCACATATTAAACACATACCAACAAAAAAAGGACAAATCAAAAGTCTAAATACTATATCGTAATCAAAGTGAACCAAAAAGAGGGTATACCTTTATGCAAACACTAATCAAGAATAAATTAACTGACCACACCATCAGCAGAAACCCCTAAATCGGAACCTCGAGAAGAGAGAAGTCGGTATTTTATTGACCGGACCTCTCTTGCCAGTAAACGCCACCATGGCTGCAACCACAAATTCGATGTGGCTACCCTTCCAATATACGGGGTTCGACCGTCATTAAGATTTTGCCTGGTACACTGTTTTGGATCTAGGGTTTGATACAGTAGATCAAAAAAAGCTAAGAAACACCGAATTGTGAATGTTCTGGAATTCTGTAGTAAATAAACATAACAAATACCGTGTACTTGGCAACAATTGTGAATCATTCAAGATGGATCAAGGCTAAACAAAGTGGGCCTTAGCAGCCCAAAAAATTTGGTGGGAAACCCACGACGAAAACGGCGTCGTTAGCAATGTGATTTAATAATATGTATAATAACCAAAACAAGATACTATTCTTCCTCTTCATTCCCAGGTCCAAATCAATAGGATAAGTTATTGAGCATTTCACTAAATGAGATTGTCTCCTTAAAAACCTTCCCGGGAAAAACCCATCGGGATAAACCCCGAGTAAGGAAAAAGAGTACAACTTTCGCATAGGACTCCTACCAAAATATCTTTGGCCTTCAATTCTTCAATCCAAATATAAGCATACTTCTGGTACAAAGAAGCTCCAATACAAATCTTACTGGACTTACAAGCCCAAATTATCAACAGCCCACAACTGTTCGATAAATTGAGAAAATAACCAGCAACAGAAGAATACTTCACACCAGATAGCTCATCAAAAGAAAGAATATGAGGAGCCCAAAGAAATATAATCCAAACCAAATGGAGCCCCATACGTCCAGTAAAAACATACCACTAAAACCCACCCATCCTTATAATCCACAACCCAAGAGGAAGAAGAAAAAACCAAAACCTTGACCCTGAGAAAGTAGACTCCAACCTCCATCTCTTTTCTACACTTAAACCAGAAACATTCCCAGACAAACCCAGACCCCCACCACCACATGACCAGAATAATAAACCTCCCCATAATACTCATGAATCAAACACCTAATAACCTTAACTAACCAGTAATACTCACACTTAGGAAGCCCACAGAACATCATAATCATCCAAACATCATATGTGCTAGGCACACACCATGTAAGACAATAAGATGAGTAATGGGTCTCTAACATAACCATTAGCATAAAATGCATGCCAATCCCAATATCATCTAAGCTAGGCTTACACCACATTGAGAAAGTATGTAAAGAAAAAGAACCATGGCTAATAATTCTTTGTAAATATAAGGCAACTTTACTTCTGATAACAAAAAAACACCCCTTATGCCTCCATTTGAACCAAGTCCAAATCAGGAAGCCATAATAACACTTAACTATCACAACCAAATCCAGCTCACCCCAAATCAACACAACATCAACCATAGCCTAAACAGACCACTCCACCTTCCAAAAAACAATAAACACAACCTCACTAACCATTCTTATGATAACCATTACCTGAATTAGTTTCATCACAGAATTTAACTTTCTTCTTACCATACACTTTTTCCACATGGAATCCCCATTGCAGAGCAACTTCATAAACTTGGACAGAAGCATTGACACTGAGACATAAAATCCTAAGCCTGACAGTTTCTTTAATAATACTGCAGATGACATCCAAGATTCTAGCTTGGTTTTGAAAGATTCTTAGGTTTCTTTCCTGCCAAACAAAATAAATAGAAGCATCAATAAGCAGTCTTTGCAGCACACTCCATATAGACTTGCTGATAGGCCTCACCAACAAGAATTCAATGATCTCAGACCATATGTTAGGAGCATTATGCAATTTAGCTAATCCTTTCAATTTATTCCATATCTTCCTAGGTACCTCACAGTCAAAAAATAGGTGATCATGACTATATGGAACTTTGTTACACTCATCTTATCATGGGTCATTAATCTGCCATGGATAGCAAGCCACAACATGAATGAATGTCTTGGGATACATTGACTAATCCAAACAATATTGACCCAAGGAACCAACTGTTTTCTATCTCTTAGATCATTCCAAACAGTGTAAATAGAAAAATCTTTATAATTGCCATTTTTTGTTTTCCACATCATCTTGTCCATCTTATCATCGCATATCCTAGGAGTATCCATGTGTTTCAACACTTCAAACTCATCAAAAAGAACCTTAGGCCACTTCCACTTTCCTTTATCAATCAACTCAAAAACTTTAGCATTAAGAGAAATCCCAGCATAATGAATTTTCCTCTTTGAAATGAAACCACTTAGAAGACATAAAGGGTTCCAATTATCAAACCAAAGTGAAGTGTTCATACCATTTCCAATTCTGTGAACTATATGCTCCCTCAGAAGCCCTCTTATATTGAGAATTTTCCTCCAACTCTAAGAAGTTTCCTGTTTAACAAGAATATCCCAAAAGTTTCTGCCCTTAAGTTTGTACACTTGAACCCACTTAACCCAAAAGGAATTCTTATCAGAGATTAAATTCCAGACATGCTTAGAGATAAGAGCTACATTCCATTCTTCAAGAGATCTAATGCCTAAACCACCTTCCACTTTTGGCTTGCAAACATCAGACCATTTGACTTTATCCTTTCCTCTTTTGAATACACCATAGTTCCATAGGAAATCTCTCATCAACCTTTCAATCTGATGGGAAATTGAAACAGGGAGAATGAATATAGAACACCAATAAACTTGCATAGAGTTCACCACAGATAGCAATAATTGAAGCCTCCTAGCAAAAGATAAAGACTTGTTCTTCCAATCCATAATTCTATTCCTTACTTTATCAATAAGAGACAAGTAGTCTTTGCAATACAATCTTTTAGAAATGAGAGGCACTCCTAGATATTTAACAGGCAGACACCCAACCTTAAAAGGCATAATATCAAGAATTCTAGCCCTAGTAACATCTTGGACATTCCCAAAAAAAATATAGTACTTTTATGGAGACTATGGAGCAGGCCAGAAGACTCACTAAATTCTTAATAGCATTCTTCAAAACAGACAAAGATTTGCTATCTCCATGGCAAAACAGCAAGAGATCATCAGCAAAGCAAATGTTTATGAGATTTAACTCTTTATATTGCCAATGATATTTGAATTGAGGTCAATTAGCAACCTACCTTTTGATCATAAGGTTCAGAACCTCCATAAGCAGAGTAAAGAGGTATGGTGATAGAGGATCACCCTGCCTTAAGCCCCTTCTTCCTTTAAAGAAACCATGCAAATCTCCATTGATATTGATAAAGAAAGAAGTAGAAGTAATACACTCCATAATCCATTTAATCATCACTTTATTGAGAAGACAACTTTCCAAAAATTTCCACTCCACAGTATCATAAGCCTTATTAATATCAATTTTGAAAGCACATTTTGGAACACCCAACTTTCTATGATAACCTCTCATAAGCTCTTGAGATAAAAGAATGTTGTCACAACTGCTTCTATTTGGAATAAAAGCACTTTGATTCATATCAACCAAATCATCCAGACAACATTTCATTCTACTCACAATGATTTTACTTATGATCTTATAGACCACATTGCAACAAGCAATGGGTCTATAATCAGACACAAGTTTAGGAGTATTAAGTTTAGGAACTAATGAAATAACAATAGCATTTACCTCCTTGAGAAGTTTACGAGACTTGAAGAAGTCTTTAATAGCCTTGCATAAATCACCACCAACAGAACTCCAAGCAGATTTGAAGAAGTGAGATGAGAACCCATCATGGCCTGGTGCCTTGTTACCATCAATATCAAACAACACCACTTTAATTTCATCATCAGAGACATCCCTAATCATGAACTCAACATTAGGAGTAGACAATTTGTTGCAAAAAAAAGAACAAAGGTCTTCAATAACTTTGACATTAGTACTATTGCCAAATACATTTTGAAAGTGTGACACAAATTGCTTCCCAACTTCCTTACCATGGAATGTACCACCACATAAATCCTCAACAACAGAGATTCTTCCACTATTAAGTTTACCTTTAACCACATTGTGAAAATACTTAGAGTTATGATCACCTTCACTCAGCCATTCAATTTTAGCCTTCTGTTTAAGAAAAGTTTCCTCATCTTTCAAGGCAGACTTGTAAGCTTTAAGGCTTTTTCACTTCATTATCTCTTAACTCATCAGGATGAGGGTTATTAGCCACAGCAGATTGAGCTAGCCAACTCCATCCTAAGAGTCTTTACATTATTAAACAAATTGCCCTGGTCAGAATTAAGCTTTCTTAAGCATTTTCAACTTAGAAACTAGAGAAAACATAGAAAACCCCTCTACATCTTGGTCCCAAACTTTCTTAATAATAGGAATAAAATTATCTCTACTGGAAAGGTAGTTATGAAATTTAAAAGGCTTAGGTTTAGGTTTCATAACCTCTGTGTAGAACCGTAGGGGGGTGAATATGGTTTCTTCGGCTTTTAAGACGTTTAAAAACTATAAGCCTCGAAGAAAACCAAGTGGTTGTATAATCAATACAAACAACCACAAACACAACCAAAGTATATAAAGCAAGTAAAGAGAGACACCACGATATATACTAGTTCGGGATGGGGGGTTTATACCATCCATACGTCCAGTTGCGAATCTACGACACCGATACTATTCTACTAGTATAATCCTTTTGGTGGACTACAAACCGTTACAATTCACTCCACCGATATTCACCAATATTGATCCTCAAAAAGAAGGAGTTACTCCCACAGTATTCCGCACCTCGGAAACCACCCTAAAGAATCTCGTGATTCAACTTACACTATGGGTCACCAAGACCACTACTAACCAAAACTTCCCACCGGAAGTATCAAACCCCAACTAGATCCCCAATGATCTAGGCTTGGTCACCAAGACACAAGACTTCCCTTACAACCAATTTGAATGAATATAAGTTTCTTTGAACCAAGCCCTAACCTAAACCTGTGACTCGATTCTAATAGAAAGGGTATAGAGAAGAAGACCCTCGACACAATCACAAGAGTGGATTAGGTTCTTGTGATTCTTCCCTTGCAAGAATATGTGTTCTTTCAAAGATGATAAGAGAGAAAGATTAAGAACACAAGATGTGTAGTAGACTTAGAGGGTAGAGAGAAAGAGATTAGAGAAAGAAATTAGAGAGAAAAAATATTTTTCAAGGGGTGAGGAATACAAGAGGCAATGCATGGTATTTATAGGCAAAAACCCAACTTGGGAATATTTTTACGAGATTGGCGCGTCACCCCGCGCGTCAACGCATGGGCAGCGTGCCAGGATCTCTGATCCATATTCCCAATTTGGGTGTTTGGCACTTTATAAATACCTTACCTTGTTAAACCCCCAATTTTACTTCACACTAAACCTTAACATTAATCAATCTAAGGTTTACCAACTCAAATAGCCAGTTGGGAAAATGTTTTGTGAAGTGTTTAAAGAGAAAACAAATTACCAAGGGTAGAAAGAGTAGATAGGGTAATTTGGTAGGGGTAGAAATGGTATTCCTCACATGGCATAAGTGAGAAGAGAATATGCCATGGTATATTCCTCAAAGAGTGAGGAAGGTTGGATTAAGATGTAACCAAGGTTAGGTTAAAGGTTTAGAGGTTAACCATGGTTAGGTGAGAAGGGTTATGTGTTGAGAAGTAACCATGGTTAGGTTGAGAGTAAACCATGGTTGGGTTAAAGGGTATATCAAAGGGAATATTCCATCCTTGGTGTGGTTAAGAGTTAACCAAGGTTAAGTGTATAGAGGTAACCATAGTTGGGTTAGGTGTGAACCATGTTTGGGTTAAGAAGGGATATTCCAAAGGAATATGCTTTGCTTGGGGGGAAAGGGTGAATCAATGGTTGAGATGGTTTTGGCTTGAAATGGATGGCTAGGATTAAACACATGTGATGAAATAGAGAGGAGGGTGAGTGAATAGTTGAGATGTATTGTAAGAGGATGGATGGTTGAGATGAAAAGTGTGTAAGTGTGGGATGTGATGGATTGGAGCCTATGCTTGAGAATTCAAATAATTCACCATGTGTGGAATTTAGAGAGGAGGAAGAGATAAGGTGTGAGTTGTCAATGAGTTGGAAATGAGTTGTGTTGTGTAAGGGATAGAGGATTGTGTAAGGGATTGTGTAAGAGATAAGATATGGATTGGATTATGTGAGTTGGCTAAGTGTGTAGGAGAAGCTTGTGAGGTACCCCATGTGGTGAAAATTGAAGAAGTGTATTGGAGAAGATTTGTGAGATATACCACATGAGGGGAGAATGAAAAGAAGTTTGTTGAGAAAACTTTGAGGAATACCCTTTGTGGTGAGAATGAAGAAAGTGTGTTGAAGAAGGTTTATGGTTTGTAGAAAAGGTTTATTTGTGTATGGAGAAAATGAAGTTATGGTGGCCTGTCATTGGTAGGAAGAGAATGTTGGGAGAGAATATTTTGGAGATATGATGTGGGAATGTAGGCGACAAATAGTACATGAAAGTACAAAGGGTGTAAGAGAATAAAAAGATAATGTTGGTGATAAGATTTGGGAAGATTTGAAGTGGTGATTAAGGATAATCAAAGAAGTGATTAAAAGATAATCATGTTGTCATTAAGAAAGAAAGAAAAAACATGATTATGGTTTTAAGAAGATGATTTAGAAAAATCAAATGTTACTTATAATATCAAGTAACTCAACGTCGAGAATCCATAATCTCATAACTTGTGACTTTCCACGACTCGATGTATTCAACTAACACCTTGGTGCAAACAAGTTAAGTGCTTTGCCTTGATTGTAAAGCATATCCCATGCGGGAAAGGATGCGTTTACGCAAAGTGATCTTTGACTTAGTTCGACCAATAAGGGAGTACGCCCTTTACGTGATTAGAGAAGACGTAAGTACGGGATATGAGCATATAAATACGTTCACTTGATGTTACGTGAAATATATAAGCTCCCTAGGTTTAGAAAATCCTTGGCTAGAGGCGTTTGATAAAATATTTGAGTTGTCGTTTTGACAAAAACGAGAGCTTGCAATTTTAAATCCCTCTAAGTCTAAAACCCGTTTCGAGTGTTCCTAATGAAGCACTTATCATATTCATACCTGAATTGAAAGATCCACGGTTGTCGGGTAAGGGGAAAGGCGACTTTCAAAATTCGTCCCGAACCATATAGTAGCCTGGCGCGTTACCCACGCGTCGACGCGTGGGTGGCGCGCCAGGAACAGATATGGAAGTCGGGGAATTTTGGCTAACGTTTGTTATTTTATGTGTTTCGATGGTTTATTTGTTATCATTAAAAGACAAAGAGATATTGATAATGTTGCCTCAACACTTTGGAATGACAAAAGTAGCCGGAGAATGATATGAAGTCATAAATGGCAGGAATTGAGCATAATATGTAGGAAAAGAAGACAAGAAACCAGCATTACCCATAACCCTGTCTAACTTTTTCAAAAGACCACCAGGCTTACCGGGTCTTTTATTCCATGTAACATTAAGCCTATTCATTGCAATATCTTCCACTTCAATATCAGCTACGCAGTCTCTGAAATCACTCATAGCAGTAGTAATCTTAGAACTTCCAGTAGACTTTTAGAAGGGTCAAGAGTAGCGTTAAAATCTCCTAAAATCACCCAAGGCGCACCCTTAATAGTGTTACAATACCTAATTAAAGACTTCCAGAGATTTCTTCTATCAACTGTATTAGAACTAGCATAGACAAAAGAGCAGTGAAATCTCAAATCACCATTAAGAGATTCAATGAAACAGTAACTTGAGCATCCTGCTCCATCACCATAAGTCTAATATGATTAGGGTCCCAACCAACGATAATTCCAGTTTCACCTACACTATTAGCATTATTAGACACCCAATCCCAATTACCCAAAACATGCTTACAAATACTGGCAACCTTATTCTTTTTTACATGCGTTTCTAAAAGACCACAGAGACTATACCTGTCATCTCGAAGTAGTTCAATAACCTGATCTTGGTGGGTAGTGTTGCTTAGACCCCTGACATTCCATGCAACCGCTTTAAACCCCATTAAGATCATTAGATAAAATTTCTACATCATTACTATTTCTACCAGCAGCATAATTAGCAAATTCCGGCTTCATGTCTTTAGCAATACCCACCTTATCAGAATCAACATCTTCATCTTCATAAGAAGGGTCCAACTGGAACTTATGATAATTTCTGTAGAAATAATCCAACTGATGACTTGACCATTCAATAGCTTGAGATGGATAAATACCAGCCTCAAAAAGAAT
This sequence comes from Artemisia argyi, assembly GCA_030686995.1. Classification (NCBI taxonomy): domain Eukaryota; kingdom Viridiplantae; phylum Streptophyta; class Magnoliopsida; order Asterales; family Asteraceae; genus Artemisia; species Artemisia argyi. The sequence continues at coordinate 140,472,127 of CM060679.1, read as the reverse complement.
ATCAACTTCCTCTTTCAAAGCAAGCCAAACCTTACTATACAATTCCTCTTCGTCATTAACTTCATTCCCATCAATACCCAAATCCATATCATCAATAGACAAACCTTGAAAAGAGTTGTTAATAGGGATTGATTCATGGTACATAACTTCAAAAGATGTTTCAGAACCAGAACTTCTAACAAGAAGTTTAGGTTTGAGAATTCTTGAGCTTTGATGGAGTGTAGGGAGTTGACATTTGTCATTTTGAGGTGGAAACAAAGGTTGTAATGAATGATCTTGAGGAATCGGGTTTGTATACTCATTGTGAGTAGATGGTGGCCCATTTTGTGGTTGAGAGACAAAGAAGGAGAAAGAAGAAGATGATGCCTCATTATGTGATGTGGGATTGGAATTGACATGGTTATTGCCAATCTTCCTCCATATGGGTTTGACCGATATTCTTGGTTTTCTAGGGGGTGACATTTTGTTGGATGACATTGTGAGGAAGAGAGGTTATGCCATGGCAATGAATGGAGGAAGTGGTGGTTTAAGTAGAGGATGAAGGTGGCAAGAATAGCAAAGCATGCATGCTTGATTAGATTAGTTCAAATGTTGCTTAAGCAAATTAGGAATGTCCACAAGACCTAAGGGTAGGCTAGTCAAACATGCAGGAATATAAAGCAGTTAACGATTTACACACAGATGGACGGTCCTTCAAATAAGGGGACGGTCCTTTATCACGTATGGGACCGTGGGTCGATAAAGGACCGCCACCAGAAGGATTGCCAAATTTCAGAAAATATTTCTAGTGTGTGCCTATATGAAACATATGTGGAGATGTGATTATCTTGACTCTAAAAGAGAAGAAAAATCCTAAGAGATAATCCAAAGTCTCCTAATTTCACTTTTGCTCATCTTTCCATGTCGGATAACATATTTGTTACATGATCTGATAAAGGCATTGAGCGCATCGTGCATGCATGGAAAGACGTTTTTGAATTGTATTAACATTGCAAGAAAAATTGATTTTTCCTATTCGTGAGAAGATTTTGAACACATGAATTGGGATTTTTATGCACAAAATCAAGTTTTCTTATTATCATGCAACAATGATTGTTAATAAAAATAGTTACTTCCCCAATTCGAATTTTTGTGCGCAAGAAAATCCCAGACTCAGATCAGAAGGCATTCTTTAACTATGAAATCTAAGAGGATATGTGTTCCATCATTCCTAATCCTAATTGAACATAAAAGAATGGTTCACGCTTAAGTGGTTTAGTAAGAATATCAGCTATGTTTTCCTCCGTTGGCACTTTTTCAATAAATATGTTACCCTTTTGCACATTATCCCTAAGAAAATTGTGACGAATCTCAATGTATTTGGTACGAGAGTGTTGCACAGGGTTTTTACTTAAATCTATTGCTCCTTTATTATCACACATGATTGGAATGTCATCAAGTGTAATACCATAGTCTATGAGAGCTTGTTTCATCCATAGTACTTGTTGGCATGCCTTTCCAGCGCTTACATATTCAGCTTCGGTTGTGGAGATAGCTAGTGCAGTTTGTTTCTTGGAGAACCAAGAAGTTAAGCAACAACCCATGAAGGTACAAATGCCACTAGTACTTTTTCAATCCACATAATCTCTCGCATGATCAGAGTTGGCGTAAACTACAGTTTCTATGTCGGTCCCCTTAGGATACCATAATCCTAAGTGCATAGTGCCTTTAATGTATTGGAAGATACGTTTAACCGCTTCTAAGTGAGTAGATTTGGGATCTTCTTGAAAGCGAGCACAAAGGCAGACACTAAACATGATATCGGGCCTATTTGCCATTAGGTACAATAAACTTCCTATCATACCTCTATACTTAGTACTATCTACGGATTCACCCTCTTCATCCTTGGTGAGCTGTGTGTCCGTAGCCATTGGGGTTTTCATCGGTTTAGTATCTTCTAGTCCAAATTTCTTAAGCATTTCCTTAATATATTTAGATTGATTAAAGAATATTCCATCATCTAATTGTTTTATTTGTAGTCCAAGGAGGAAGTTAAGCTTGCCCATCATACTCATTTTAAACTCGTCATGCATGATTCTTGAGAATTCATCACACATGTCTTGACAAGTTGAACCAAATATAATGTCATCAACATATATTTGGATGCTTATGATGTTTGAATATTTCTTCTTGGTGAAAGAATGTTGTCTACCATTCCCATCGAGTATTCATGCTTAAGAAGAAACGCTTTCAACCTATCATACCAAGCCTTAGGGGCTTGCTTTAAACCATATAAAGCTTTCTTTAGTTTATAAACATCCTCGGGGTACTCAAAATCAATGAATCCTGGAGGTTGTGCAACATATACCTCCTCATTGATGAGACCGTTTAGGAATGCACTTTTCACATCCATTTGGAATAACTAAAAATCTAATGCACATGCATATGCGAGTAGTATCCTAATGGACTCAACTCTAGCTACGGGTGCATATGTTTCGTCATAATCAAGTCCTTCTTGTTGATTATAGCCTTGTGCGACTAACCTAGCTTTGTTCCTAGATACTATACCATTTTCATCTAGTTTGTTTCTAAATACCTACTTAGTCCCTATTATTGTGACATTCTTAGGTCGTGGTACTAACATCCAAACATCATTAGACTTAAATTGGTTTAATTCTTCTTGCATTGCGATGATCCAACTTTGATCTTTCAATGCTTCATTGACATTTTTAGGTTCAATGATTGAAACAAAACGAAAGAGGTTACTATTGTTTTGAACTTGTGATCTAAGGGTTCTTTGGTTTAGGCTTCCTATGACATTATCTAAAGGGTGGCTTTTAGATTCTTTAACATTTGAAGTTTCACCTATTTCGATGGTTTCTTGAGATATGTCTAGGTTTTTCATGTTTTCAACTATGGCGTTTTCTTCATCCAAATCATCATCTACCAAAGGTGATGCTTTAGATGGAGGGGGACTTTCATCGAACATCACGTTGAGTGATTCTTCGACGACCATTGTTTCCTTATTTAAGACAATGTAGGCTTTACTAGTTTGAGAGTAACCTAGAAATACACCTTCGTAAGACTTTAGGTTGAACTTGGTGAGGTAGTCTTTGGTGTTTAGAATGTAGCATTTGCTACCAAACACTCTAAAGTAATCTAGGGAAGGTTTCCTACCTTTCAAAATTTCATAAGGGGTTTTTCCTATGATTTGTCTAATTAAAATTATATTAAGAATATAGGTGGATGTATATACGGCATTACACCAAAACTTTTGAGGAATCGATTGCTCATTAAGCATGGTTCTACTCATTTCTTGTAGGGTTCTATTTTTCCTTTCGACTACCCCATTTGATTGTGGAGTTCGTGGAGCCGAGAAATTGTGAGTAATACCATTAGCGTCATAATAAGCTATGAATTGAACTTCATTGTCAAATTCTCTACCATGGTCCATCCTAATGGAGACTATGTTGCATCCTAATTGATTTTGAATTTTCTTACTTACTATTTTGAATTGATCAAAAGTTTCAGTCTTGTTTTTAGGAAACCTAGTCCAAGTATACCTAGAGTAATCATCTACGATCACTAGGGTGTAGAGATTTCCTCCATAACTCCGTATGGCAGAAGGAACGAAGAGATCAATGTGAAGAAGCTCTAGGCATCTAGATGTTGAGATCATGTACTTAGGTTTATGGTTGGAGTGAGCTTGTTTTCCAACCTTGCAAGCATAACAAAAGTGTTGATCAAACCTAAGTTTGGGAAGGTTTCTAACTAGATCCTTAGAGGACAATGATTGTATTAGACGCATTTTTGCGTGTCCTAATCTTCTATTCCATAAAGTAGAGTTATCATTAACCGTAGCTAAGCATATGTTTTCACTAGGTTTGTTAATAATTTTCATAACATATAGGTTACCTTTTCTAATTCCTTTAGCAATAACTTTTCCGTTCTTAATTATCTCACTATCGTCTTTGGAAAAGATTACCTTGCAACCATTATCACAGATTTGACTAATACTAAGCAAATTAAAACCTAGGTTATCCACATGTTCTACATTAGTAATAGTAAGAGAGTTATGAGAGATCGCACCTTTGCCAATGATATTGCCTTTGAGCTTACTACCAAATGCAACATTACCTCCAGTACTTGCATTATATGATGAGAATAGCTTGCGATTACCCGTCATGTGATTTGTGCATCCACTATCCTTGACCCATTCGTCGGGCTCCAGGCCAATTCCCAAACATATCTAATGATAACACAGACAAACTTAAACATATGGTTCCCAATATCTCATGGGTCCAAAGTTGTTAGCACCAAACATCCTATACATTTGTTGCATTTGTCTAGGGTGTGGAAATGGTGAGAAGAATTCAATAGGAGGGAAATCATTTTTCTAATTCATGGAGTAGTTCTTAAAATGATTTTTATTTTTAGTTGTTTTTTATCCTGTTTGTCTATTTGATATATTTGTTCTCCTAGGGGATGGAGGTGTAGATCCCATAGTTGGTTTGTTGTAACCTAGTCCTGGTTTTAGTATTGGTATATAGAATTGTTTTACTTCTATACTAGCAATGGGTGTTTCTGGTTTTCCTAGTATTGGATGTTTTGAACCAGAATATGTAGTGACTTCGGGTAAAGTCACAGTCTTCCTTACTGGGTACGGTCCTTAATCGATGGGACAGTCCCTTAAAGGTGAGGGACCATCGGGTGGATTTGAGGGACCGTCTCCAGTAGCTAGGTCCGACTGAGATTTCACAAATTTTATTTGTTTTTATATGTTAGGTGATGCTTCAAAAAAGTTATAACCTAGACCGTTTTTATCGTCGGAAGCCTTTTGAACTCCTATTAGTTGTCTAAGAGAGTGAGTACTCTTTTCAAACTTATTCAATTTTGAGACTTCCTCTTTGAGTTCCTCATTTTCGATTTTAAGAAGTTTGCACGTTTTACACTCCGAAACGATTTTTTTACCTTTCTCAAGTCTAGATAACATCTCTTTTAATTCCAATATCTCTTTTTCTAATTTAGATTTGGTGGATTTTAGAGATTTGTTTTTCACAATCATCTTTTGACTCACTTCACAAATTTTATCATATTCATTATCTAAGTCAAGTGAATCTAGTGAGCAAATATCAAAATTGTGAAAATCGGTTTCGGTACGTACCTCTTTTGAAGATCCGGCCATGAGACAAGTCTCAGTCTTATCATCTTCTTCGCCATCACTCCAAGCACCGCTAACATACGCCCTTTTGTTTTTGTCCCTTGTTTGGTGTGGACAATCTCCAACTAAGTGTCTTGTATCACCACATCTAAAACATCTCTTCTCACCTTTGATGTATCTATCTTCACGAGCTTTTTGAGGAGTTTTCTTTTCCTCTCGTGGTTGTCTTACTGATGAGGCGAAAAATGATCCGTTTTTAAGGGGTCATTTAAGCCCGAATTCGAATTTATTTGATCAAATATTGCCCTAAATCGTTCCTTTTGTGATTTTAGGTACTTGGAGAGTGAATTTTGGAAAAGAAGCCATTTTGGACGTTTTTGGAGCATAAAAGTGAAGAAAACGGCAAAGTCTCAATTTTCCATGCTGGGAACAGTAGGTGACGGCGTCAAGAGTAATTTCCTGACGGCGTCAAACCTCAAGAATTAAAATCCGTAGTTCATGAAGGCGTCAAGAGCATTTTGGTGACGGCGTCAAGAGTAAAAGTGGTGACGGCCCAGAGAGAATGTGAAGGCGTCACCCAAGGCCGTCACGTGTTAACTTGTCAAAACTTGCGCGCGAAGTAGCTGATATTGTTTTGGTCATAACTCTTGCATACGAACTCGGATTTAGGTGATTCAAAATCCCACGCGAAGAAGACGAAGAGATCTACAATTTGGTGAAAAAATGGTCTTGACGGCGTCAAGAGTAACGGGCTGACGCCGTCAAGAAGGGCCGACAGAAAACATGCCTATAAATATAACTTCATAACTTCACTTTTTGTAAGCCCTAAACCCTAAAGTCGATTCCTGGGTTTAGGTGGGTATTTTTCCAGCAACTTAGAGGGTTTCAATCACTCCATAAATATCATATATTGGTTTGATGATTCTATCTCAATTATGTTTTTCATTATTCTTGTTGATTGTCCTTCTTTGATTATGATTTGCTAATTCACCTTGTGTCTACTTATGATTATGTGAAACTTGTATATAATTGATTAGATCTCATTGATTTCTTATTGATGTTGTGTCTATCTCCATCAATTAAGGCGTGACAACTTCAATAGATCTAGTTGGTTTAGTTTATAATCCTTGTTTCCTATTGATTCTTGTTTTGATTGAATGATTTATATGTTAGGCTTAAGAAAACTGGCAGATCACCAAATGGTAACATGCTTGAACGTCTTAAGAAACATGAACCGAGGCGTACTAGGTCTTTATTGGTTGTATTTAATGCATGAGCCACTGTTTACAATCCCTATAGTTGTGCTGGGCATGGTGTAGGAGGAGATAAGAGCTCATAGAATTGGGGAGTTATGTATGCCACCCCATGAATGGTATTAAGGAATACAACCCGTCAATTAAAACAAGGTTACAATTCAATAGGTAGGATTAGATAGCTAGCAAGGAGTAACATATCATGGGTAGACATGCTTCACTTATCTTGTAGAACCTTAGTTTAGTTTTCTTGTTAATTAGTTTAATTAGTAGCTTTTGGGTTAGTTGATTAGCAACTAATTCCGCCCACTCTTCCAATACCCGAGATTTTTACTTGCTTTTCATAAAATATAAAAATACAAAAATAATCATCCTTCACCTTGAGACCTAGTTAGATTAATTTCAATCCTAACGACACTATTCCTAGCTGAACGATCAATCCCCCGGTACTTGTCACTATACTATACTACAACGATCAGGTACACTGCCTGGTGGGGGTTTTAAGCTTCTCGAGATCCCTCGAGAGGTAAAGCCTGTTGCGATTCCCACGCATCAAGTTTTTGGCGCCGCAGCCCGGGGAATAGTTATTGTTTAGGTTGAATTTGATTTTTATTAGGTCTACTCATTAGATTCCTTTTTAGTGATATTTTTATTTTCTTTTTATTAGATTTCTTGTAGTCTATCTTTTCTTTGTGCATTTGTTCGTAGAAACCTTTCCATTGATTCTTCCGTTCACCATTATGGAGAATGCGAATCCACCATACTACCGACCACGAAACCCATTCTACCCTAATGACATCTTGATGTTCAAACAATATCGAGATGAACCCATATATGATGCATGGACTCGTTTTAAAAATTTACTCCGAATAGTCCCTCATCATAGTTTCGCTTTAGCATCCCTAACCCAAACCTTTTACTATCGTGTTAACCGATATGACCAGATGTGCATTGAGGATTTTGCCAATGGGGACTTTAGGGAATTAAATGCTGAAGAAGCATGGGATGCCATAGAAGATTGTGCCCAATATTATTATAGATTAGACAACCCGACAAACAACATAACAAATCATTTGACAACAAATTTGAAGGATCATGAAACAAGTTTGTTGGGGGATGAATATACTCATGTTTTGATACCTAGTTGGATGGCACCTAATATCATAGTACAAAACAAACATATAGGTAATCTAGGTACAATGGAGGATGAGGTGGATAATCCAAGCCCACAAAGTACCCCACAAGTCCTACCATCATTTGAGACTCATACACCGCCCATGACTTACCCGGAAGAAGTAGATGAGACTATAGGAACCCCTATTGAGGTAGAACCCTTGGACCAAGCACCACTAGAGGATATAGGTTTGAATACTTGTAGTGATAACCTTACTCCTAGTTCTAGGGAATTTCCTAATGTTGATGAATCGGAACCTCAACCTTTACACAACTTCCCATCATTTGATTTATTTCTAGGAGACAAAAGAGGAACCGACCCACCCATCAACCTATATTATCCGGGTAGTTTTAGGATGAAGGAAGCCATTCACTCACCCCCTTCACCTCACGTGGCATATTTACACCCTAAGGGTGTGTATCACTACTTCCACCCACACTTAATCCTAAGTGTAGGGAAAACTTCCCGTCTTTTCGTTAAATAAGGGTAGAGTCAGGCTCGTGACTCGAACAAAAACAAACGCTTCTTGGGAGGCAACCCATGTTTTTAATTGTTTGATGTTTTTATTTTATTTGTTTGTTTGTGTCATATATGCTTAATCATAGTTGTTTAATTTTCATGTTTCGAATAATTTGTGAAAATGCTTTATTTTGTTTTTAACCTCGTCTTAATTGCATATAAAGGTATTTTACAAAAAAGATAAGTGTAGGGAAATTTATATCTTGTTAAAAAGAACTAAATTCGAACATGAAAACTTCACAATTTATGATTAGCATATATTTTATCTTGTTTGTGCGTCAATAATTGTGGATATGTTTTATGAGTTCCTATTTGTAATTCATTCTACAAGTATCCTATCCTTTTGTTGCTTTGTCTTGTTTCTATTTTTAAGTCTGGAATTATATCTAGTTGTGATCTTTGTTCGGTTTGATGCTTGGGTTTTTGTGTTTGTTGATTACAGGACAAGAAGATGATTTATATTTCTGGAGGGAAGCTTTCAACGCTCATCTTCTTGGAGGTAGATTTAACCATGTTGTCACGTTATCCACGGTGAATGAATCAGGGGAGTATTAGTTTCTTTCATTCTTATTTATTTTTACTTTTACATCTTTTATCTAGAACATTGGGGACAATGTTCGGTTTAAGTGTAGGGAGGGTATATTAGAAACTATTACTCCACTTGGTTTTTATTTTGTTTAATAGTGAATGTGTAATAAAACTGAGAGAAATATTTGTCAGGGCAATTTTAGCACCAAATTTAAAATTTTTTGCAACATGTAGGAGTAAAACTTTAGTCTTAATAAGCGTCTCATGGATAGGAGTTGTATGACTAGCACAAAAACCATACCACTCAAAAATTTCCACCTCAAATATGTGAGGTTCGCCCTTAGATCTTTAGGAAAAAACATTCATTGTTGGTGCTTATGAGTGTACCGGTAGTATTTAGATTCTAGAACTTGTGATAGCGATGCATCCCGAGACCGCTAGTGAGACTACATTCGTGTAGTTAGGATTTACTACATGATAAGAGGCATTAGGATAACCCTTGTTCTACACCTGTAATATAATTACATTGACCTCATAGGTCAAGTAATTCTCCCACACCTTTGCGTTGTACTCATTTTTAGTACACGATACCCCTAGTACACCCCTCCGAGCCTATCTTTTCGTTTTTAACTTTAAGCATTTTACTTAAAGGAAGAATTTGTTTACAATCCACCCCAAATGTGCAACCAAATCACCTTAGTCTTCCTTGTATGCGCTCATCTTTAGTGCATTATTGTTAATTGTTTAAACCTTTTGTTAGTTGTCTAATTGATTACATGGTTGCTAAGTCGAGTCATATCTTGTACATATTGTTTTGGGACGATTGGGACTCATGGGTAAAGTACTTGTGTTATGGAGTAATGGGGATGATGTCAATTATTACCCCCATATGTGCGTTAATATTTAAAAGTACTCAAAGTGTTTTGATTATCTTGATTCGAGTCATTAGAATAGTTGATTGTAAAGTATGTAAAAGCTCAAGTGTAGGGAGGAAACGAGCTCCCTTTGATGTATTGTTTTGGATGGTAGAGTAAGAGTGTATGCAAAAAAAAAAAAAAAAAAAAAAAAAAAAAAAAAAAAAAAAAAAAAGTCGAAAAAAAATAAAAAAAGAAAGAGAAAAAAAAAATAGAAAAAGAAAAGAGAAAAACATACGGGCTACCATCCGTTTCTTTTATTTATGTTTAAGTCAAATAGTGTCTTGAAAATCCAAAAAGAGTTGTGGTTAATTTAAGTTGAGTCGAGTCTTGGCTTAGCAACGCCTCATTGTACATGTAGTTAACTAAGACAATTGACTTGCCACCAGTAAAATATCTGTTTATCCAACAAAACCGTGTTTTCCATATCCCCTACACCTAACGTTATAACCCTTTAAAAGACCTCTTTGATAGTTTATCCTAGGTGCTTACGCCAAGTGGTGGAGGTTTGATCCTTTCCCAAGCCTATGGTAATCTATTTGCTATGACAGGTAGAGAGTGATATTTCTCCATTTCCAATTATGACATATAAATTTACAACACCCGAGAGATAAGAGTATCCAAATACTTAATGTGAGGTGCTAGTGTATAATTTCCGTGCTTGTTTTGACTAAGGTGGAATGATCATTTGTTGTAATTACTTTTATATTAGTGTTAAATGACCCCTAACTTGTATTTTGATTGGTGGAAAAGCTCATTTGCTTGAGGACAAGCAAATCCCAAGTGTAGGGATATATGATGAGACGAAAAATGATCCGTTTTTAAGGGGTCATTTAAGCCCGAATTCGAATTTATTTGATCAAATATTGCCCTAAATCGTTTCTTTTGTGATTTTAGGTATTTGGAGAGTGAATTCTGGAAAAGAAGCCATTTTGGACGTTTTTGGAGCAAAAAAGTGAAGAAAATGGCAAAGTCTCAATTTTCCATGCTGGGAACAGTAGGTGACGGCGTCAAGAGTAATTTCCTGACGGCGTCAAACCTCAAGAATTAAAATCCGTAGTTCATGAAGGCGTCAAGAGAATTTTGGTGACGGCGTCAAGAGTAAAAGTGGTGACGGCCCAGAGAGAATGTGAAGGCGTCACCCAAGGCCGTCACGTGTTAACTTGTCAAAACTTGCGCGCGAAGTAGCTGATATTGTTTTGGTCATAACTTTTGCATACAAACTCGGATTTAGGTGATTCAAAAGCCCACGCGAAGAGGACGAAGAGATCTACAATTTGGTGAAAAAATGGTCTTGACGGCGTCAAGAGTAACGGGCTGACGCCGTCAAGAAGGGCCGACAGAAAACATGCCTATAAATATAACTTAATAACTTCACTTTTTGTAAGCTCTAAACCCTAAAGTCGATTCCTGGGTTTAGGTGGGTGTTTTTCCAGCAACTTAGAGGGTTTCAATCACTCCATAAACATCATATATTGGTTTGATGATTCTATCTCAATTATGTTTTTCATTATTCTTGTTGATTGTCCTTCTTTGATTATGATTTGCTAATTCACCTTGTGTCTACTTATGATTATGTGAAACTTGTATATAATTGATTAGATCTCATTGATTTCTTATTGATGTTGTGTCTATCTCCATCAATTAAGGCGTGACAACTTCAATAGATCTAGTTGGTTTAGTTTATAATCCTTGTTTCCTATTGATTCTTGTTTTGATTGAATGATTTATATGTTAGGCTTAAGAAAACTGGCAGATCTCCAAATGGTAACATGCTTGAACGTCTTAAGAACCATGAACCGAGGCGTACTAGGTCTTTATTAGTTGTATTTAATGCATGAGCCACTGTTTACAATCCCTATAGTTGTGCTGGGCATGGTGTAGGAGGAGATAAGAGCTCATAGAATTGGGGAGTTATGTATGCCACCCCATGAATGGTATTAAGGAATACAACCCGTCAATTAAAACAAGGTTACAATTCAATAGGTAGGATTAGATAGCTAGCAAGGAGTAACATATCATGGGTAGACATGCTTCACTTATCTTGTAGAACCTTAGTTTAGTTTTCTTGTTAATTAGTTTAATTAGTAGCTTTTGGGTTAGTTGATTAGCAACTAATTCCGCCCACTCTTCCAATACCTGAGATTTTTACTTGCTTTTCATAAAATATAAAAATACAAAAAGAATCATCCTTCACCTTTAGACCTAGTTAGATTAATTTCAATCCTAACGACACTATTCCTAGCTGAACGATCAATCCCCCGGTACTTGTCACTATACTATACTACAACGATCAGGTACACTGCCTGGTGGGGGTTGTAAGCTTCTCGAGATCCCTCGAGAGGTAAAGCCTGTTGCGATTCCCACACATCACTTACAAATCTTCCTCTTCGTTTGAAGAATTTCTTGAAATCTCTAACCGCCAATGCATACTCTTCGTAATCACTTTCTGAGCTTGAGTCTTCATCATCACTTAATTCCTTTTTAGCATTTAATGCAATTGATTTTCTTTCCACCTTACTATTTACAATATCAGAATCATTTTTGATGATTAACTTATGGACCTTCAAGTTACCAATGAGCTCATCTAATGATAGAGATGCCAAGTCTTTGGATTCTTCAATCGCCGTGACCTTTGCTCTCCACTTCGGATGTAAAGCCCTGAGATATTTCCTAACACAACTTTTGACAAAAATTTCCTCATCGAGTGCTTTTAAACTCGTGATTATTGTGTTAAATCTAGCAAATGAACTATCTATAGATTCATCTTTAGGTATGATAAATTGTTCATATTGTTGAACCAAAAGATCGATCATATTGTCTTTGACTTGATTATTACATTGATGAGTGACTAACAAAGTTTTCCAAATATCTTTAGCCGTATTGCACATAAAAATTCTTTGAAATTCCTTTTTAGGCAAGGCATTGTAAATAACCATTTTTGCTTCATCATTTTTGGCTAATTTATTTTTAAATAAGGAACAACTTCATTTTGTTTAGTTTCAAGATTAAATTCAATAGGTTTAAAGTCACCCATTGTAATAACATGCCAAAGATCAAGATATTTTGATTTCACATACGTTTCGATTCTAGTTTTCCAATAAATAAAACTATCAGCCTCAAAGAGTGGTGGTCTTAGCATAGACTGCCCTTCTTGATATTTTTCAAATTCCATTGATCGTTTCAAGTTTTAAAATACAGTATATTTTAAAAATCCTTGAGCAACGAAGCTCTGATACCAATTGTAGAAACTAGAAGGGGGGGGGGGGTTGAATAGTTTCACCGTTATTAATCACGTTTTTATAAACATGACTTTACAAATTATGTTTGACAAAAAGGTTCGATTCGAAGCTTACAAGTAAAGATAAAGAAAGGAAAGATCAAACCGTCACACGAAGATTTATAGCGGATCGGCCACGAAGCTCACTCCTTCGTCCCTACTCCACTCCTCGAGTCTCACACTCGAGAGTTTCACAAACACTATATCAACACGCTTCCTTATGGCGGAACAAACCTTACACAAGCTTACACCAAGTTTAACGACACTAAGCTGAATGTCGAGTCCTAATCCTAGCTAAAACCAATCTACCAAAGCCCACGTGGCTTCACACCTCGTACCAACATGATGGCACGATACAACACAATACACAATATAAGACTTGCACTCAAGTCTTATTACATACACGAAACAATGAATGAAAGTAATGATAGATCCGCAACAATAAGATGAGATGAGCAAAACTCTTCTTCAACACTTCGTTTCTTGATTACAACGAATGTTCTTCTCTTGCACTTAGAGGAAAGATGAATGTGATCACTTGTAAACAACTAGAACTTGATAATGTGATCAAAGAGTATGTTTTGGAAAGAATTTTGGAATACAGAAGGTTTTGGTGCATAAGAGGTGAAGTTTTCTGGAGGAAAACAGTTCTGTATTTATGGGCGTCAGGAGAGAAGCGACGGTCCTTTAAATGCCAGACGATCCCTTATCGATAAGGGACCGCTGCCCTATTTAAGGGACAGTCCAGAAAGACGCTCCCCGTTTTGTCCTGACGTGGTGAAAAACTATCTGGTGAAGTTTTGTTGTCGGTTTTGAGCGGGAAATATGGCTGTTATGATTTTGAATTTTGAAAACATTTTCTTAATAAAACATTTCTTTAAATTATACAAAAATACTTTTGTAAAAATGTTTTGTGACATGAAAATGTAAAGTTTTTAACTCCTTTGATCACATACACAAGTTGGTAGAAGTTTGTACATACCTTAAGTGATGTTGATGACGAAAACGAGTTTTCCCGATCAAAAACTTATTAGTCGTAGTTTTATGTAACGTGTGTTTGTATTTTGTGATTATCAAAACTAGTAGAGACCGATTAATGCAAATGACGTTTTTGACACTATTTGTATTAACAACCCGTTTGGAGAAGAAAACCTAACCCCTGCAACAAGTCCATCTCAACAAATGATGTAACTAAACAACCAACACCTCCACCAACATTTATTCCCAAATATCCTCCAAATGCTCAAACTCATTCCATTGAACCCTTTCACAACCCTAATCATATTAGCCAAACATCCACATTCATTCCAAGCTACACACTTCAACCTTAAACTCACTTCAATGAAACCTTTCAAAATCCTCATCACATTAGAGAACCATCCAACTTCGCTTCCAATTACACATCTTAATTCCATCCATTTCCACCAAATGATCAAATCCACATTCCCATGGAAAAGGAAAAGTTCCGTGAAGAGATAAACCAAATCCATAACCTTAGTGATCTCCTTGTTATGCATCTTGCACAACGTAACAAGGGCCAACCTCCATCATCACCTTACTTAAATTGCTTACCTCACTCTCTCAACTTGGACCAAGTTACAAACCACACCCATTATTGTCCTTATTGCATTTTCCTTCAAAAACAAATTCTCTACTTGAGTGAAGACATATCTTGGATTGAATACCTCCTCACTCGTCATCATCCAATACCTCCATTAACTCGATATAACATCATTAGATCTGCCCCTTACGCTCCATACCCTTCTCCATCAAACAACTAAGCTTTATGCTTATGTTTGTGATTCCTCCCAAACCGTCAGGTTTTATCACACAAGTCAACCACTTGTGAATGGTCAACCGTAATAAAGGCCCTGAACAGCCCGGGAGGAAATGCAATTATGAACGAGGAGTATAGAATGTTCCTAGGTCGTTATGTCCCAACGAGGTGTGAATTCTGTAATACAACGAATGTGTGATCTGGTAAATTTAAATATAAAGACAGGAATCTGACTGACTAACACTAGAAATGTGAATAGTAAATAGCTCTTGTCACAGCTATTTCAGTAAAAACGTGCAATCAGAAACCCTAACATGTAAAAGGATTTACAAACGTACGTTTAGTTTAAAATAAACGTAAACGTACAAAAACAAAAGGGGAATTATAACAAAAGATGGATTTGCATGCCTTAGCGGCTTAAATGCAAATTAAACAAACTTAATATATTTATTTATTAATTACAAACTTATTTAACAAAACCTAAAAATGTGAAAAGTAATAAAAATGTACGTTTAAATTAAATTAAATGTAAACGTACCAAAATAAAACTGAAAATTGATCAATACAAACCCCACAAATGTGAAATTTATATTTTTGTGATCCTAATAATAAAAGAAAATTAATTATGAATTAAAATAATTTTTACAACTATTTATGTAATTACTATTAATTAAAAACTATTTATTTATTAATTAACTATTTAAACTGATTTAAAATATTACACATACTAAAAAGACTTAGATAATTAAGAAGATTTTTATAAATCTAATTAACCATCACAGGAATCCTAAAAAATTATAAAAAGTTAGTTTTATGTATTTTTAAACTATTTTACTAATTATTATATTACATATTAATTAATATCTAATTAAACTATTTAATTATAAAAAATAGAAAATGAACAATAAAAATTCTAGAAAAATTTCTAAAATTATATTATATCATATAAAAGCTAGGAAAAATATAAAAACTAGGTACTACTTTATAATAACTAATTATGCTATTTAAAACTTAATTGTTAATTAAAAACAAAATATACTAATTTTAAATCTAAAAATTAGAAAACTAAAAGTGAAAATTGCAAAAGTAATTTTTACATATGCTTAATAACTTAATGAAGTTAGAAAATTTATAAAAAATTATCTAGGATAAAATTTAGATACTAGAACTAATTTATTTTTGGCTTTTTCATTTAAACTAATTAAATTAAAATTAAATCTAAAAACTAGCAAATGAACTGTAAAAATTGTGAAAAAATTATAGAAAGTATAATTACTTATAAAGAAGCTGGGAAAAATAAGTTGGGGAGCTCAGCTTATTCCAATAAGCTGGAATAAGCCAAACAGTCCACATAAGCTGAATATACCACAACTATGTTAAGTATATTAATTGTGCATGAGTATACGGAACTGGTGCCCCAGAGCAAGTGGAAGGGGTGTGAGAATTAAGCATGTTATACTAGCCTGAGGTCCCAAGTTCGAATCCCACACCCAACATTTTTGCATTTATTTTATTTTTGGAATTTTCTTTTTACAAAACTTAAACACAGCTAATTATAAGCAACTTTAATAAAAACAACTTTTTCAAAACATAGAAATAAGCTGTGTAATAGCTTATTTTCAACACAGAAGGCTTATAAGCCTTAAGCTTCTAAATAGAAGCTATCACTTAGTGTTAAAGCTTCTTTTTGGTATTTTCTTTTTATGGAACTATATATATAATGTATTTATACAAGTTTAACAATAATGAAACTTTACAAACATAGAAATAAGCATATTCATGGCTTATGAGCTTATGCAGTGAGCTTTTGGGCTCACAGCTTGGCTACAAGCTTGGAATAAGCTATTTAGTGTAAACTAAAGATAAAAGTATAAGTATACATATATAATGGATAAGTATAAAACAAGAATATGTACATGTTTTGGCAATTAAGTATGAGCTTATGGTTTAGACAGTTAAGCATTTTGAGGCTTAACTTGGATTGAGTGAAAGCTCAAATGAACTTGGTATAAGCTCCATACTGGAAACAAAAGTATAAATATGATATGTACAAGTTTTATAGACATATTTATACAAGCTTGTACACTGGAGTTGGCAAATAAGCTCAAGATAAGCTAATAAGCAATTACAAAGTGCACAGATCCAAACACCCCTGCAGTCAAATGTTTGGGCAATTTTAGCTTATTAAATAAGCTCAAGAGGCCAAATAAGCTTTTGATATAGCAAGAAGGTATGGTGGGCTTCTCAAAACGTCCAAACTCACCTAGTGGGGTCCACTAGGGAGCTTTTGGAGGGCTTATGAAAAAGCTATCAAAACACTGATTGCTCAGTATTTGATATGGCATGGGACAAACAAAAAGCCATTTGCAGCCCTATTAAATAAGATGCAAATTGCTTTTTAAGCACTGGAACTTAAAGACTAGTGGATAAGCTCCACAAGGAACCAAATTTCACCAGTTAAGTCCCAAGAATAAGCTTTTTGTGAGCTTATGAAGATGTGATGAGTATGCTGTTTTCTCAGCATACTCAGGGAATTGGTTAAGTTAAAAAGCTACTTGTAGCCTAACTAAATAAGCTACAAATTGGAATTTAAGAATTGGATCCTAAAGTTTGGTGGTTAAGCTTCACATAAAGCTAAACCACATAAGCTATGGATCTCTAATGAGCTTTTAAAGAGCTTGTGGTAATGGTGTAAGTCCACTGATTCCTCAGTGGGCTATTGTAAGTGGGCAAACAACAAGCTCTAATCTAACTTATCAAATAAGCTCAATAATGCTCAACAAGCACTGAACCATAGAATTGGATAGCTTAGCCTCACATAAGGCCAAGAATCACAAGATCAAGCTCAGTGAGGAGACTTTTATGGGCTTATGAAAATAACTCACCTTCACTGTTTGCTTCAGTGAAGGGAGTTTGGTGGAACAAAAAGGTGGGTAGTAAAAGCTATCTAAATAAGCTACAAATGGGAAAATAAGTATTCATATAACAAAAAGGCTACTAGAACTTTAATTAGCAACAATAAGCACAACCACAAGCCCAAAAGTCAACAAGCTACAAGCTTGTGACTTTGGCTGTGTGACTGTGAGACAGGGCAAAATCATACATAATTAAGCACAAAAATAAGCACAAAGACATTGAAACTAAAAATTAACAAAAATACAAATAGACAGATAAGCAACAAAACTATAAAACCCTACAAGCATAAGTCCTACAACTTAGTAATAAGCTCAGAAATAAATTGTCAAGTTTATTAAAAAACTTTTTAACAAGGAATATTGACTTTTGCTATAAACACATAGGTTGACTAAAATGAATTTAAAACTTAATCTATGGACTGATAATGTAATAATAAGGTATGAAAACATGAAAATAAGTTAGATATACTAATTATACACTAGTATGAGGAATATAGACTTGCAAATTTTCACAGTGTTCAAGTTAAGGGTCCAAATTGTGAATTTTGACTTTTAAATGGATACACAATAGACTTATGGCTTGTCAAGCCATAAGGAACTCTATGCAACATATAGCAACCATAACTAACAACCTAGGCTCAACTCATCACCATACACTCAGCAAACCCAAACACTTCTTACACAAACTAATTATTGGATTTTCAAGATATAACACTGATTAAGTCCATAAATCTGAATCCAAACTATATATTATCATCTAATAAGACCAAAAGAACAGATAAACAACAAATATAACAACAATACACTAGAATCACTCATATGCCATTTTCACAGTGAAAAATATAATATCAAGCAACTCTATAAGCTAATAAACAAGCTATTTATATTAAGTACTAAGTCAACTAAATAACAACAAATAAACATGAAAATATGAAAATTAAGGCATATAAATAACTTAAGCAATAAAATGCAAAAATTATAAAAAAATAGCTTACAAGGGATTATGCTGAGAACCAAAGAACCAATGACCATTGTCACATCCTATAGCCTCCCATGAGGCTTCTAAACCAGAGTCATCCAAATTATACCCTGCTCCAAGCAGAATTCACCATGAACACAGATTTTTTTATTTCCTTTTCTATTTTCTTGATTATTTTTGTGATTTTTGAATTTTAAAGACTAAGCTGAGTTAAGGGTTTCTAAAAGCTCACAAAGCTTTGTCAGGAGCTTATGTGACTTAATGAGTCCATTAAACAACACTAATCAACAAAGAATAAAAATGACATGAAAATGAAAGTGGTATGAATAAGAAAACATGAAACTTAAAGGTAACTTGCAATTAAACTGTAAATGAGGTTCCATTACACTATTTTAAAGATTAATACAACATTTGAAACATTAAAAGACATTAATTTTAAAGAAAGCAATAAAGATTAATTATTCTACGAGACTAAGGCTAGCCCAAAGTGTTGATTCCTCCGCTCCTTCTTCTTTTTTTATAGTCTTTGAGTTCCTTGGTGATCACTCAATAAATCCCATCACATTTCTTGGCCATTGGATGTGCAAAGATGATCTCAGCCATTTAAACTACTTTTGGTGCCAAAAAGTCCTAGGGTAACGTGTGAGGATTTCAGGGTAATTAAGGGGTCTTGGACAGTTGTGGAGAGTTGGGGGGACAAGATGAGATATTATGATGGCCAACTTGAGGTAGTTTGATACAAAACAGGGGATTTGAGATGGTTTTGAGGTTAAAGATAGTGGGGATGCATTAAATGGTTTGTAGGCTGAAGTGAGGTGTAGGGGATGAGCTGGAGAAGACAAGGGAGAGTAGTAGGTGGTGAGGTGGTAGCCAAGTGGTGGTGTTTATAGGTCGAAATGGATAGGGGGTGAGGTGGAAGAAGAAGGAGGTGTATATACGGGGTGTTGTATTTGTGGTGGGTTTGACCGAGGGTAAGGGGGTTTGACTTGGGCTTTGGAGTGGGCTTGAGGAAATAAAAGGAAAGGGTGGGCTTGGTATGTATGGATTGGACTGGATTGGTGTTTGGTTTTATTTTTATTTTTGGTCCGGTTGTATTGTAACTTGCAAAACCATAGGGACCAAAAATGTAAATTGCTGAAATTTCAAGGACCTGGTTTGCACATTATCCAAAGTATTCCAAGGACCATATTTGCCAATGTTGAATAACCCAAGGACCTTAATTGCATAATTTTCCATTTTAATATCTCCAGGGACCTTTTCTGTAATTTATGAAACTTCAGGGACTAATTATGTAATTTCACTAAACTTCACACCAAGGACCATTCCTGCAAAAGATTAATAGCACAAGGACAAAAATTGATTTTCTCAAAGTTTTTTTACATCCCAGGGGCCATTTATGTCAATTTTACAAAGTACAGGGACTAAACTTGTAATTTTGTGAAACTTTACACCAAAGGACTAAATATGTAACTTTGTGATTTAAAAAGGATCTTTGGTGACTTTTTCATGTTTTTTAGAATAACCAGGGACTAGTTTTGACAACTTGTGAAACTTGAGGGACTGAAACTGCCAATTATGCAAACTTTGTAAGTTTTTCATTTGTTTTTGATTATTTTGCATTTGAAACATATAAAACACATTTCTAAGATATTTTCAGTATTTTGATGCATATTTGAGTATTTTTGGATGTTTTGACAGCTCAGATTGGTATAAAATGATGAGTATTTAGACACTCATCTGTTTGCCACCTACAAATAATATCGTTCAACATTTTGTGTCGCAAGCAAGTCCAATCGCCCTCTTTGGAAATTTAGGACCTTTAATTTCTTTTACTTGCGTTGTATTCAATATGCTTCAAGCATATTGCATGATGTAATGGTACTCATATGTTCTACATGATCATCTTGAATGCATGAATAAATTAGTTGTCTTTGTTTACTCTAAATTATTATTGCTATGCATAGTTCTTAATATGTTTTTGTAGCTAAGATTTCCATAGCTCGATTCCTTGGTGCCCTCGAACGAGAGGGAGCACACATCAAGGGAGAGCTCTCATCCTGTCAAATTTCATTTATGAAACTAGTCGGCATAACCTTTTTGATTTTACAAAAAGGAGGAGAAGTGAAGATAAACTCACTAAATACTTGTCTAAAAATTAATTTTTGATTTAATGAGTTTAGATTTTGTAATCATCAAAAAGGGAGAGATTGTTGATATAAATAATTCCTAAAAACGTTATTAATATTTTTCGATATTTCTACGTTTTGATAATCACAAAATATAAAATCATTAAACATAAGATTATGACGTAAACAAGTATTTAGTCGTAAATATTTACTTTAACAACTTAATCACTCAAGGTATGAATAAACAAAATGCCTAATGCATTTTATGTTCAAAGGAACATTAACTTAATCTCTAGATTTTTTATAAAATGCTACAAACATTTCATATCTTTTAGAAAATCATTTTTGGTATTAAATAAATATGCTTAATTCATTATAAATATATGAATTCAAATTTTCAACAAAAAATGTTTCAGAAAAACATTCTCCAGTAAAAGACAAAATTTAGAGCCGTTACAGGGGGCGGCCCCCTTAAATACAAGGGCGGTCCCCTTAAACATTAAGGGGACCGGCACCTATTTAAGAGGACCGATCCCACTCATCCAACTGTAAATTTTGATTATAAATACTGGTTCATTCATGGATTTTTTCTTCACCTTTTACACCCCAAACTTTTTGATTTAAATCTTTCTACACATCTTTCTAAATCCTATGATCATTTAATCTTAAGCTTTTGTTTCCAAGTGATCCAAGCTTCAACCATTCAAGTGTAAGAGAAGAATACTTCTACCTCTCAAGATAAGAAGTATTACAACTTAGTGTAATCCAACTACCTAAGTTCTTGGTGTATTATACATTGTAAATCATCCATTCATTTATGTATAAGGTGTGTATATTAGTTAGATAGGTGTGAACTTAAGTGATTAGATTAGTGTAGTGTGTAAGTTGTGAAGGAGTGAAGAAGTCGTGGCGTGTAAGTAGTGAAGGTGTGAAAAAGTAGTGGTGTGTATAAGTAGTGCTAAGTCGTGAAGAAGTTGTAAAGAAGTTGAGTAGTGATTGTTGGTGTGAGATTGGTTCTAGCTAGGATTAGAACTCGACATTTAGCTTTGTGTCGTTAAATTGGTGTAAGCGAAAGAGTGTAAGGTTTTCTCCGCCATAAGGGAGCTTGTTGACATAGTAAAGAGAACTCTCGAGTTAGGTGCTCGGGGAGTGGAGTAGGGCGAAGAGGTGTTTCGTAGCCGAACCACTATAAATCCTTTGCATCACGGTTTGATCTTTCCATCTCTTACTTATTATATTTGTTGCTTTCTTATATTACTTAGTTATAATTGTTCATATTGTTCAAGAGTTGAGTTCACATAATATTCGAATCAAAGTTTTTAAAAGTAAACAAAGTTTTCATAATAAATTAAGAAAAAGACGTAAAATTATTCAACCCCCTTTTAGTTTTCCACAATCGGGTCAAACCCGGACCAGACCAAGACCGATTTAACCCAAAACCACGGATCGAGGACCGAACCAAATGTGTTCGATCCGGTCCGGGTCGGTCTGGTTCTTTGTTCGATCTGGTCCGAGAAGGTAAAATGGTCAGTTGTACGTAAGACCGGACCGAACTTGACCAGACCGAATATCGAACATGAGATAAAATGTGGACTGAAATAAGTTCTCGATTCGATCCGGTCCGCAGTCGGTTATGCACTACACAAACACCATAATGAGACAAAACTTAACAAAAGGTAACAAAACAACCTCCAAGTTACTACTGGTCTGTCTAATCAAATAAAATCCCTTATTTATTACGGAGTAAGTAAGAAAATAAATCACCAATGGGGACGGCCAGTTTCCATTAAATCCAACGGCCCACAAAAACTCACGAGCCGTTTTTTCTCAAGGTTCAAACTTTTAACACCCTATAGGTAACGTTAACCACCGACCGTTAACTCCCACATTCAAACCCTTTTTAACGATATACTTAACGCCGTTAACTCACCCCCTCCCTTCATTTATATTCGTTACAAAACAAAATTTATACGTTTTCTTTCTCTCTCTCTCTTTCTCTATATCTCGATCTTTCAACGGATGGTTTTTTCAATTCTTTAAAAAATAAATAGGGTTCTTTATTTTTTAACTTCAGTTTTTGCTTTTTTATAAAAAAAGATATTAAAGGTATGTTTGTTTTTATGGTTTATTAGTTAAAGTTGCAATCTTTATTGATTTCTCAACTGGTTTTTTTTTTTTTTTTTTTTTTTTTTGGGTGAATTATGATGGGTTTTTGTAGAATTGAATTGGGTTTAAGTTGGTTTGGTAGTTAAGGATTTAGTTAATTAGATCTGTGTTTATTTGTTTTGGTAATGATTGGATTGAGTTTTTTTGGTAAATTGGTAATTAGGGATTGAGAATTATGGTGTTTGTGATGAATTGATGGTTTTTTGTTTGTTGTTTTATAGGAAGAGTTTGATTGGATATGGGTGGGATGGAGTTGGAGATATATTGTGTTGAGAATAAGCAGTTGACAGCTGCATCGAGCTCGTCGATGTCGGAAGGTAGTAGTGGCATTGTGGTACCTAGGTCGCCGAGGGTTTCGAGTCCTACTGCTACATCTCCACCTCAAAGGTATGCACTGTGGTTTTGTTTAGCGAATTGCAATTGTGATGAATAACTTGTATGTATCTTGTGTCATAAGTTTTTGATGCGTTTGTGTGGCGAGTGAAGGTAGATATTAAAACTTGGTGGAAACTTTGAGCTTGGTTATGTTAAATAGGACTAATCAGCGTTCATCGAATTGTTTTATATCTTCTAAGTAGATATGGCACAAAGTTTATCCCAAGAGTGGTACTTTTGGAAAATTTCTATTGTGGAGATGTATTTGGTAATGATATAATATACGAGGTGTTACTATTCATGTCTAGTTAGGTGTTAGTTAACATTGTTAACAAGGATGCAATGCAATATAGTTGAGAGCATTGATAGTTGTAGACTTGTAGATAGCATAATAAGTGTGTAGGTTTTATAGATTTACAGTACTGCATAATCTAATGGCTGTGTTCATCTACTCTTTGTCCACCTTAATTTTTTTTTTTTTTTTTTTTTTTTTTTTTTTTTTTTTTTTTTTTTTTAAAAAAACTGATAACAATTAATTTTGGATTTACAGGCGGACAACTGGACCAATTAGACGAGCAAAGGGGGGTTGGACACCTGAGGAGGTATGTATTTCGTTTCAAATAAGTTTATCTAATCGTGATGTTGTTGTATCACCTCTTTCTGTATAAATTTGCATTGGAGGGATAGTCTTTAAGTCTTTGCTAGTTTTGAACTTGTAATGTAAAAGAGTTGTTGTTTTCATATAGTAGATAGACTTAGACCTAAAGATAACACGCATTCCTTGTTTCTTTGCATTATTTTGGTGGTTTCATGATTTTTTTTTTGTTGTAAAAAGATGTCAAAGTGAACTGTTATGACACTAACAAGTCTTCCTACATCTGTTCCAAAGTTATAATTAGCATACCATGTAATGCGATGTGCATATATATGTTCTTAGTGTCATATTTATCTGCAAACTAATAACATGTTTGGTGGTTGCTCTGTTTCATAATGTTTCGTTGATTTTTCACAGGACGAGACGCTAAAACAGGCTGTTGGGAAATTCAAGGGCAAATGTTGGAAGAAAGTAGGTGAGTCTCTTTTCATTGCATTTCCCATAGCATTTACTTTTATATGACTCGGCACTTTAAATATGTTAAACAGATTTTTTAAGCCATATGATAACATAAAAGGACTTTTAACAGCCTAAAGTCAGTAACTAACTATAGGGTGAAATGCTGGAATGGTCCTTTAGCAATTTCATAATTGTTTGATAATTTCCTTTGTCTGTTCCTTGTAAAATTTTACTTGTACAAGCTGTTCGATTTACTACAAATCGGTCAATGGATTCTGAGTTTGTAACTCTTCAATTTGATTCTCATTCTCTTAATAGTTAACCTGTTTACTGAGCTATCTTACGGCTAAGAATATCAAACTGAGACAGTTGATAAGTTTTGCGGTCATGATTGATCCATTACATATCAGAAACACATAAATAGTAGTTATGACCTTAAGGAGATGATGCATAGTATTTGATTAAAGAATATTAACTATCTCTTAACCTTAATCAACAAGCTGAGTTGGCCTGTGGGATAATCTTGAAGCAAATGCCTTTTTTTGACTAGAAATATTGTGATAAGCCTACATTAACTAAGAAGCAAAACCCTGTTCATAATTTGTTGGACCGTAGACTTGAGATTAATTTTTGCTTAAGTCAGTAATAAAGCTGCAGGTATTTGCCATGATGCAGTAATCTTTTTGAAGAAACCCTGTCTATCAGAATTCTAAGCAATGATTTGAAAATATTAGATTAAGGAATTGATAAATTGATGCTGGTTTTAATATTTTGGAAAGGTCTCAATATTGATGCAATCAGCTGTAAAAGGGATACGGATTCTTTTAAGATGAATACTGCCAGGAGCCCTAATTTTTCAATGTTTCAGCATAGATTAATCTGTTTTTCAATGATATTTATCAAGGACAGTTACTCTAAATACTAGTTCAAGTACTTGTTAACTATTATTTTTAAGTTAGTTAGCTATAGTTGTTTGTCCAAATATTAGTTTGCAGTAGCTCATTCAGTGACCTAAGAAATGGAACATGAATGTGGTTTATACTTTATAGTATAACTTTTCAGGTGGCCTTCTTTAATTAGTAATGGTGTCTATATATATTTAATATACTTGGACTTTATTTGCATGAAAATTCATGGAATTGGAGTTTAAATACTATACCAAGAAATGCTTATCTGAGGGAAAGGGAGTTTACTTATCAATGTTGCTGTTTTGCAGCTGAGTATTTTACTGATAGATCAGAAGTCCAATGTCTGCATCGCTGGCAAAAGGTTCTTAATCCCGAACTTGTTAAAGGTCCTTGGACTCAAGAGGTATGCACCTGATTCCTTACTGCATTGAAATATAGTTTTCTTGTGTGTTGTGTGCATATGATAACATAAAATCCCTCTCGGTCTCTTTTTTTCTGTAGGAGGATGACATAATTGTCGAGCTGGTGAAAAGATATGGACCAACAAAATGGTCTCTCATAGCCAAGTCTCTGCCTGGTAGAATCGGGAAACAATGTCGTGAAAGGTATTTTCGAAACTGGCTGGTAATACGTTATCTACCATTCATTCATTGCTTATGTTAAATATTTTGATAATTTTTTTGCAGGTGGCACAATCATTTGAATCCAGATATTAAAAAGGATGCTTGGACCCTGCAAGAGGAGATGGCCCTCATGAATGCACATCGTGTGCATGGAAACAAGTGGGCTGAAATAGCAAAGGCACTTCCAGGAAGGTAATTCTTTACACTTAACTCCCAGTTTTTATAATTCTATCATTTTACTTGAACACATTATAAAGTCTAGTAAATAACATGATATTAACATTTTCCCATAACTGGAATGTTGTCATGCAGGACTGATAATGCAATAAAAAATCATTGGAATAGTTCCTTAAAGAAAAAGTTAGATTTCTATGTAGCTACCGGGAACCTTCCAGCTATCTCAAAGAACGATAGTGATGTAACCAGAACACCTTCAACTGCAAAACCAATTTCCTCATGTGCACCTTCTCGGGTATCACTATCACCTGGACCTGCAGAATACCATAAGGTAGAAACAGATACCACAGATGATATAGAATGCTCGACCCCTTCTCAAGATATAGATGCTTCATCAAGTTTTATTCCAAGCGGGTCTACTGATTCTGAACCCATTGGAACCAAATCACACCCTTCAAAAGATCTTAGTCACCTTAGCCGAAATTTGGTTCCAAGATTCGACAGTTGCAGTACAAGACATAATGGAATTAATCAGGAGACATTAAATGCAACCCCTTTACAATCCAGTGCTCCAGCATACGGTTCTTTGTATTATGAGCCTCCACAAATTGAAAGTTTTGTGCCAGCTGACTATAGTATTATTTATACACACTGGAGCTCCCGCGATTACAATTCTCGATGTTCTTCAACTCCACCTTATGCTGAAAAGTGTGATGCTTTGAATGCTCAGACACCTGAATCAAGATTAAAGATTGCTGCTCAAAGCTTTCCTAATACACCTTCGATATTGAGAAAAAGAAAAGATCACTCGTCTGTTTCTTTTCAGAAGATAGTAAAGGCTGATGAAGTGAAAAAAGTTAATCATGATTTGGAGGAATCTAAATCATGTGATGTGGCAACTGTTAATAATACATACAATACATCTCCACCGTACAGATTAAAGTATAAACGGAAGTCTAGCAATAAGTCTGTTGAAAAGCAGCTTGAGTTCAGATCCGATGAGGAGATTTGTAGAAGTGAAAGCGGATCTGCGGATTTGAACGTTAAAGATAACTCTGTCACCAAAGTGTGTTTAAGTGCATCGTAATGGCTGTGCAAGAAACTGTAAGTGTCTTTTTAGTTACCGATTACATGTAAAGTCCATAGACTAGTCTTTTTCTTCTTGATGGTTATTACAAGTGAAATCCGAGTTCCTGATTTTTTGTTTTTTGTTGGTTATATTTTAGATTTTTAAGATCTGTTGGATTGCTATTGGACTATATCTGAAGTTGTCTATGAAGGATTGCTGCCAAGTTGTACTTAAGAGGATGATTCTTACATATATCTTTTATTTGATGAACATAGCGACTAAAGATCTCAGGAAATATTTAGAAAGTTGATTGCTTCAAAATAGAGATACAATAGATTAAATGACTTTTTGTTTATTTTATTTCCCATTTTTGTATGGACAGAATGCAGTTTAGGTACTAAGTTATTTTAATCAGATTTTGAAAAATTACAATAACTACTGGCATAACCATAACTGGTTATGCCACTTTCTTGTATAATTATTACATTTTGAAATGTGTAATTGTAAAAACTCAGGTGCATTGAAATGTGAAGTTATGTTGAACCATGTTTATGTTTATGATGTGTTTGGTTGGTTTGCGTCTGAATGGAATATGACTGCCAATTGCGAAGGGTGGCATGTAATTATGTACAGACTACAGATACATGAATCATCCAATCTGTTTACAGGTTATCAAACTAATCATGACTAGTTAAACACCATCACTTGTTATAGTTTAATCACAAATAACACATTTATGTAGGTACATTTGCATTGAAATAATCGAAGTATCAGCTCGTAACTATTTGCATATGGTGGCTGACTGGCTGAGCTATAATTCTCTGATTCTGCCATGCATTTGCATTTGCATCTATGAGAACTGCTATAAAACATTTACGTGTCAATAAAATTGTTCAAAAAATCAATTCAAGTGTCAAATTGTTACATTATTCTTAGAATCAGAATGTATTGAACTAATAACCTGTTTTAGGTTAGGACAGGGCCTGTTTCTCAGTCTAATCAAACTTCGATTATATCAGATTTTAATTTGTATACCTTTGAAAATAACGGGTAAAAAGTGTTGAGGGTTATCAACCCAATCCAGCTCGTTTTGACTTATAAATTTTTTCTATCACAGTTATCTACGTCGCCATTTTGCCACCTATAATAGCAATGTAGTTGGTTAATTGGCATGTCAACCCTGGGTTTGCTCAGTTTCTCACCCTTTCATGTACTCAATGCCAAAGAGCTTTCTTCTGAAGGGGTTTCCATAAACATTGGCATGCGGCGTCACAAGGCGCATTGTATGGTGTTTGCCAGATTAAGATATCTGTATCCAAAGACAATAACCAGAAATGACAGGATCATATTCTCCAACATATGCCCTACGTTTTT
Source organism: Artemisia argyi (assembly GCA_030686995.1). Taxonomy (NCBI): domain Eukaryota; kingdom Viridiplantae; phylum Streptophyta; class Magnoliopsida; order Asterales; family Asteraceae; genus Artemisia; species Artemisia argyi. The sequence goes on along the minus strand of CM060679.1, from coordinate 140,443,776 downwards.
CCTTGTACACTTGCTTTTCGTGTCAAATTACAGTTACTGTTAGAAAATTAGAGTTTCTAAGCATAACCTATGCAGAAAGTTGAACCAGTGGGTACAACTGTACACAACCACCTTACCAGCAAACTCTTAGAAAGTATTGGGCAACATCCACCATCAGAGCTGTAAAGATTTGATCCCAATTTCTAAATTTGGAGTAGAGCTATACACTTGTATCACTGCAACTCTAAACGCTTTTACAAAGTAGGTCTCTTTTTTATCTCTGAGAATTGACACCAGGACGACGGTACTCTCCAATACCTAGAAGGTCCTGCAAATACAATCAAAATTTACTTGCCAAGAATTGGACTTCAGTCTTGCCAGAATTAAAAAAAGTGATTCTGAATGGAAGAAAATAACCAATGATATGATATTTCTACGTGACGTTCAAAAAAGCACAGTTAGCCCTCGACCCACAAAAAGGTTAACATTTCATGTTCGGTATATAATGGAACCATTTCTTGTCAACTTAAATAATTCTTCCTGTCAGAGTGTCACAATTCATTTGGTACTCATCACAAAGTGGCCGATACTCAATTCTCTTAGGACATTTAGCGAATAGTCAAGTGTTATTACTAATCTACATCAATGAAAGAAGCATATATGGGCCCAACATTCACGAAGAATACAAATAGGTGAAATTAAGATTCCATAATAGCAGTTCTCATAGATGTATGATCAGTTCCATCCCCATATGTCTCTGTGCAGGATATTTATAAAGTAAACATTTTTTCTGTCAAATTAAGTTGGCACAACTTAAAAACCGCCCTAATAATTGGATACATGTAAGTGGCCTAACAAAGGGATATTTCATACTTTTAGTTAATTAGTTTCATGCAGTAAACACGTTTATCTGATTAACCTTTTCCAAACTCTTTATTAAACTGGTAGTTGCACATCAAAGTGTTCTGAATGCTTAATTTCATGGTGGTCAATTAAATAATTGATGTGTCAGCAGCTGCAAAGAGAGAAATTTACCTGACATGCTTTATTTTTTGCTCTGGTTTCAGCTGTGCTAGGAATATCATGATTTGGTTTACTGAATCTCTTCTCACGTCTTTCACATGAACCCCATCCATCAGAGAACCTACCCCCTCTAAGAAACAGATAAAGAATTTTAATAGATAGGATAAACAGAAACCAACTCTGCATCTTATACAGAAATTCAAGTACATAAACATACTGCATATGTGCCCGGACTATGAATTCAGCACGCTGAACATTACGGTCATCATCAAATTCTATAGTCTTATCTTTGATTTCATAAGAGATGTTGAAATAAAATGATATCTTTCTCCAACCTGTTTTTGCAATCTGAATTCATCAGCAAAAAAAATTGCACAGACCATAACTGTATTAGAAGCTGAAAGTTCTTACCAGACTTTTTGATGAAAGGATTCCCAGAGATCATAGTATAGTCACTCTTTTCCAGAATCTGCAAACAGATATCAACTTGTATTACTCTTGGTACGGAGTAATGAAGTCTGAAGTTTTGATCGTTATACCATCTCTTGTAAGTATTACTCTTTTACCCAAAAAAAGAGTAATGAAGTCTGAAGTGGGCAAAGACATCAAGTATCATTTAGACTTTTTAAGTATTATATCTAATGGTAATAATCTGGAATTCTACACTTTTTCTCTGAAAATTTTCATTGTATAATTAAAGCATTAAATTGCTGATATAACAAAAAGGCTATATTTTTCCGAAGAAAAAGTTCTGTAGTCTCTTCTATAGAATGCCTGATGGTGAAGTGATTCATTGCAATCAGAAATAAAGCATGCATATGAATTTGTGACCAACTCGTACATGCATTACTAGTCTCCAGCCTCTACTGTCTCTTCTATTGAAAAACCTAACTAAATTAGTAGCAAGCTAGCATTTAATAGGTCCCATTCCATAAGAAAGATCAGATATCCAGACCCTGAACCATAATTATTCTTGTTCCCGTATCTAGTGCTTGTATTTGATTGGTGCAACCACTTATGATTAGATCTAAGAAATTATGATCAAAGTCCATTAGAAACCTACACACCTCCTGCATCTTACCTTCTAGGATAGACTTTAACATGGCCATGCTGATAATGTGATATACTTATGAAAACACTCTCATCCTCCAATATATAGACAGCAAAGCTGATATGTTTTTCGTTCTAGTAAGAGAATGAAAAAGTACTCACTGCACCTAACGATTACTATGGAATTCTTTGAGTAATGTTCCTTATAATTTGCAAGCTTTCCTAGAAGATATTATCTTAACTGCTGTTATTATTTTGTCCTCCCCCGAATTATCATATAGTAGTCGTGATCATGTCCACAATGTATACTTTCATTTGAACAAGCAAGGTATTTGCAATGTTTATGGAAAGTTTAGCCTTATAGTAAACTAGTTCTATCAGGTTTGTGTGCGGAGTCAAATACTTAAATTCTAGTTGGACAAAGTCGGGATGTTTGGCATTGCATTTTGAAACTAATTACGTGACTTATAATGATTTAAAACCAGATAATCAGCATTACTACAACTTTAGTTAAAACAATATATATTCTATAGGCTTGTACCACTGTATTCTAATGAGCTAAAACAAAACAGGTTGATAGTGTATGGATACGCTTTTGCTAGTTAAAACTGTAATTCCACTAAATAAGCATTGCAGCTACTCGAAACTGATTATTTGACTACTAAATAATCATATAATCTGAATCAATTTCCATATACAAACACCACGAACTGATTATATACCTTTTTAAACATAATTATCAAATAATCACTTTCCAAATGCAATGCCAAACACCCCCTCAAGGCCTCAATAAAATTAACCTAAAGAAACTATAGTCCTCGTGTTTTTCTTCTACACGATTTATTTACCTAAAAAATACCTATATAAAGTAATTAAACAAAACGAAGAAAATAAAAATGTTTACGGACCGCCATAGCAGCATTCTGATACTCTTTAAAAACCGCAACAGACGGAAACCTTCCAGACAAGCTATGCTGACTCATCATCACCGAACAATCCGAAGAACTATCCCCAACATCCACACCAGGACTCCGAATCTCATACTCCGAACCATACGTCACCATCGTCTTCGGCGTACTCACCATCGCAAGCGAATAACAGCCTCTTTCATTTCCACAAACCTTCTTCGCCACAGGCGATACGTTATCGGTAACTAGTGAGTGTTTTCTGGTAGGTGTAGTGGCGGTGGATGATGGAGATGAGATGATTGGAAATGTGATTTTGGGCGATTTGAAGCGGTTTTTGGTGGATTGTGGTTTGAGTGGTTTTGTCGCGGTGAGTGCGGATGAGGAGGTGGCGGCCGCGGAGTTGATCGCGGCCCAGAGAGCGTCGTCATCGAGATCGTCTAGGGCTTGGGTTATTGGGGAGATCATGTTTTGGGGATTTTGAATATTCAAATTTTCAAATTCCCGCCACAGTTGAACGTTTTATAAACAGTGAACTAAACGGGGTGTTTGTTTTTACTTTTTCTCCAATTGATAGATTTTTTTGTCAAGTATATTCAGCAAAGGTAATTGTTGCAGAAACTGCGGAGATATTATTTTTATAAGTTACATGGCTGAGCATCGGGTCGGAACCGACCCGAACCGAAAAAACCGAAAACCAAAATACATGAAAACCGGAACCGAAACCGAACCGACGGGCCGTCGGTTCGGTTCGGTTTTCGTCGGTTCGGTTCGGGTTTGTCGGTCCATGTGTATTTTGGCATGTTTTTGTCGGTTTTGGGCTGAACCGGACCGAACCGAACCGACCCAAAACCGAAATTCATGAAAAACCGGAACCGAAACCGAACCGACGGGCCGTCGGTCCGATTCGGTTTTTGTCGGTTTCGTCGGTCCGGTTCGGTTTTGAACCTGCGGTGTTCAGCCCTAAGTTACATAAAGTAGTATTTGATTTTCAGAGATCATGTAAGATTATTATTTTTAAAATATCTGATAAGTTATGTCTGCCAAATAAAGTATGTATTTTAAGTAACTTATTTTTTTTAATACACATAATCTCTCAATAATATTGTGTACCAAGCATAAAGGAGTGTTTGAGCTTGCTTATTTAAACTTGAATATACGTTTTGATATCGTGTAATTAGATAGTTAACAGTTACAAAACGTGATTTTGAAATATAATGTTTGGATCTAATTATGTTGTTTGATATCGGCATATAATGAGATAATGAGCTTTTTAGTGTTTGGCAAATCATGATTTGGTAGCATATTATTACTTACTTTTTAAGATAAATGGCAAAACATTTTATACATATTATTTTGATAGACAATTTTACTACTCCGTATAATATTTGTTTCGCGCATAGCGGACTTTAGAAAAATAGAAGATTAGTAAAATACTTTTTCCTTAATAGGCTTAAATTAATAAAAAGTATGAAAGGTTAAAAATAAGGTTTTATACGGGATATTACTTTTCTTCCTAACGTTTCTATTTCTTTCGGTCACTCATCTTCTTTCTCAACATCTCTTTCTCTCACAATAGCAAAAAACCAAAAATACATACATGTGCGAGGGTAACTCAATAAATTGCCAAAAAAAAAGGTAGATTGCTCTTCGAAAAAGCATGCATGGAGCTGCTTTTTCAAAACCGCATTTTGATGATTTCAAAACGCAAATAATCACATTTCTGGTTTTCTTTCTCAAACACTGTCCATTAGATTATTGCGTTTATATGGAGATAAAAATATATGTGATTTTTTTTTTCTTTTTTTTTTTTAATGGAGAAATCTGATGAATTAACTAGATCTATAGCTTATTAGTGTAAAATGACATTAAAATAAAGGAAAATGGTTATCATGTCTAAAATGCATGATTAAAGATATACCTAAGAACAAGATGATGACAAATGAATAATCAAAAGTTGAATATTTAGAGTTAGAAAATGCATGAGTGATGTGTTAAAGTAATTAATGGTTTAGTCATGAGTTTAGGCATACTGTATATGTTAGGTTGCTTTATCATTGCTAAAAAATAAATCACATAAAATTCACATATATTTTTCTCTTTTACATGTTCATACATATTTTGAAATGTATTTAATTAATTTGTCGAATTAAAAGTTGTACTCATTTTTGAAAGCTTAATTCCATTAGCATTGAGATTATGAAAGCTGATGATTTTAAAAACTTTCGCAAGATTGTGTATCAAATAAAAGTTATTTTACAAGTAATCTTATTATAAAAGCTCAATTTTATAAACTCCAATAAGTTTGTTTTCAAACACACCTATGTACTTGTTTTGTTTGCATAATTAATTTTTTTCGCAAAGTATTTAGTATGACTCAATAATAATAATAATAATAATAATAATAATAATAATAATAATAATAATAATAATAATAAACAAGCTTAAAAATTAGATAAAACAATATGTGAAAACTTTGGACTTCAAAAGAGCATCATGTATCATGTGTGTATTGTTAGAGATACTAGATGAATACACGCGTAAAAGTGACAAATAATTATATTTGTGAAATTGTGGTTTTGGTTTGACCCTTAATGGAAAATGCGTGTTTTTTTTGAAATACAAACGTGTGTTTTTAAAAGTTGTCAAGTTGAGAATTAACCAAGCTTATGTTGTATTAAGGGGTACTTAGAGGTAATTTCGATAAACTATATTAATTTAAGTTTCAAGAAAACGCATACATTATTTATAGACAAAAATACACCATTGGTCCCTAAACTTTCCACGAAATATCACGGGCACCTTAACTTTTTTTTAGTCGTCAGGCATCTAAAACTTGAAATTTTGAGTCTGAATGCGACCCTCCACCACTATTTGTTGTTTTGTTTTGTTTTTAGTGGAAGGCATAACAGTCATTTCATATATTTGGATTATTACTCATGTAATTCTCTTATCATGTTGACATATGAACACAAATCAAGTAACACCCCAAAAATTATCAAAAGGCACATGGTACTGTCACTTAGCTTCAAAAGTGTCATAAAAAATAAATATATGTATATATAGATGATGCATTCTAAGCTTCTGTTAAGTGTGTAAACTACCCATTGTTGGGTTATGATCATCTGATGCAAACCCCTTCATCAGATGACATTGCTTCTGATAACATCATGGTCCTTGATGATGTATACGCCAATGGTTGTGTGATGATGGTGATCAGAAGATGGCGACATTACAATTAGACGGGTTTTAGTAATTATATATCTTAGCGTAAACTTATCTCCATTTTTTTCGTTATAGGTCACCGACACATAAACTATATAAGTATGAGCACCTCATGCCATCCATTCATTATATTCCAATCAACACTCAAACTTGTTTTCGTTAAACTTTGTGTTTAAAGTATAGTTTTTATTCATTTTTGCTTCAGATTGTCAAGATGACTTCACGCAATAACGTTTCTCCGCTCTCTTTACGCCTCGCTCTGCTGTTTAACAATGTTTCTCTTGCTACCATTGACCCTAATGCTTTAGCTTTCCTGGAATTCCTGGGCGGATTACCGGATAGTGATCTTGTAGCACTAGCAAAGAGACTAAACAGTGGGGCGATAGGTGGTTTAGGTTGATCAGAAGAGAAGATTTTGGAGCATCTAAATGTGACCATGGCACAAGGAAAAAGGTGCGAAGGGGAAGAAGTTGATCATTGTGTGATTTGTTTGAGTGGATACGAAGAAAATGATCAGAAGATGGCCACATTACAATGTGGGCATGGGTTTCATGTTGAATGTATCAAGAGTTGGCTTCTACTTAAGAATGTTTGTCCGATGTGTAGGGCAACCGCATTGACGGTATAGATTGAAACTTTAGTACCTCTTGATAGTTAAGTTGTTTTAAGTATATTTATGATCTAGTGAATGGACGTCATAATATTTTGCTAATTTTTTGAAAGAACTATGTATTATATATTATTTTGAAACATTATTACGAATTTGAATCAATTAGTATCAAATATGGGAGAGTTTTTTTTTTTTTTTTATTAACATTAGAGATGAATATAAACAACTTCGTATATAAAAATGAAGAAATGTACATTTAATTAATTAAAGAAGAGTAACATAAAATCTTGAAGATACCGACATTTATCTGCCATTAGCAATGGGCACTATAGTCTGCTTGTTCATGCTATCAAACGAACTCGAGTTTATATTACATGTATCGTTGCACTCATACCTTCTTTTTTGGTGGAGATGCAACAGTTAGAAGTTAATTTGGTTTGAATAATCCAAATATATGAAATGACCATTATGCCCTTCACTAAAAACAAAACAAAATAGCAAATAGTGCTGGAGGGACGCATTCAGACTCAAAATCTCAAGTTTTGGACGCCTGACGACTAAAAAGAAAAGTTAAGGTGCCCTGTGATGTTTCGTGAAAAGTTTAGGGACCAACGGTGTATTTTTGTCTTATTTATAAGTAGCAGAGATGAAATGGATTAATCATTTAGATAAGAGTATTTATCTTTTAAATGAATGGAAGATTTGTGACTCTTAATTTATTTGGCTCCAAATGTAGCCTATAAAAGGCAATGGAACTTGACTCTTTCTACATCTCATTTCATTCCGAAACAAAATCTCTAAATGTACTTGTAAGTTAATTTGAGAGTTTTTGTGATATCTCTTAGTTACAAGAGATACAAAAGATTAGTATTTATCCTTGTAATTAGAGATAATGTGCAACTTCTACGTTTCATCATAGTAAACTGTATATTTCCTTGTTCATTGTTTTTTATCTATTGAGGTTTTCCACATTAAATATGTGTTATCTTTTATCGTATTTTATATATTAGTTACGGTTTTGCTTCAGTACGATGACATTTTTCTCAACATGTATAAGTTACGATCAGCTATTCAAGGACTAACGGGAACGGGCGATGAGTGCATGGGCACCCATGCTAAAAAAAAGTTTACAACTCCTACCGATCCTTTGTTCAAAACATTTTAAGCTAGGAGAAATGCTAAATCCTCCTACAAAAACCTCATATTTATCCTCTTACTCATAGGATCCTAACAAATGTCAGAATTGACAGTTTGGATGCAGAGAGAATTAATGAAAAAAAATATATAATATAATTGTTTGTGTAAGAAAATTAGTATGAGGCTTTAGCAATGCTATTTAAGGGTGGTGGCATTCATGATCACATACTTCACCCATACCTCACCACCTACCAATAATATTATTCCACCTCACCACATGCCTCACCATACCTTTTTAGTGGCAACCATGATCCCATGGCTCACCTAATTTTATTTTTTATTCTTATATTCATAATTATATTAAACAATATAATAAAAACATAATATTTCATTAGTAATTAAAAGAAAATTACATAAAACTTAAAAAAATAAAATAAATAACTAGTCATCGAGGTATGCTAAGTCTTAAGTCTCTACGTGCTCCGTAAGATCGTATCGGAGACGGTAATGGATATCTTCGTCGAGTAACTCCTACAGTACACTATCGTCATAAATTAGCGCGACCGGTTGATCCATTATATGAACTGGTGATATTGCCACCTCGTCATCTTTTAAAATCATATTGTGAAATATAATACACGTATAAAAAAGTTGTCGAATCTTTTCGACCGACATAGCCCGGAGAGGACGATTGAGAATCTTCCATTTTGCCTTAAAACGACCAAAAGCTCGCTCGACATCTTTTCTTGCAAACTCTTGTTGCTTCTTGAATATCTTTTCCTTCGGTTCAGTGGGATACTTATATGCTTTAACAAACGTTGAATACGTAGGATAGATTCCATCGTAAGATAACATCCACGTTTGTAAAGCCGTCCGTTTACAGAAAATGAACTGTTTGGCGCCGTTTCATTTCGCTCTGTAAGATACAATGGAGACTGATTCAAAACATTGATATCGTTGTTTGCACCGGGAGGACCAAAAAACGAATGTCAAATCCACAAATCGTTTGAAGCGACGGCTTCAAGCATAATAGTCGAGTATTGGTGATCACCTCGCTTATATTGGCCTTTCAAATGTCTAGGACAATTTCGCCAAACGAAATGTGTACAATCAATGTTACCAAGCATTCCAGGAATGTGATGTTTTTCTTCATGCACCTCGAATAAGCGTGCAACGTCATGGGATGTCGGCCTACGTAAGAACTTTCGACTATATAATTTAATAATCGCATGGCAAAAATGATCAAGGCATTCTCCTGTAAATATATATATATATATATATATATATATATATATATATATATATATATATATATATATATATATATAACAAAAACTTAAAAAAAAATAATGAAAACTTTATAAAAAAAATATATTAAATAGCAAAAAATGAGAGTTTCCAAATGGCCGATGTGCATTTTTCTAATGCCGTGAAACATTTTTTCCCCTCGCGTCTTGGCCCTCTTGAAACCATTCGAATCTCGCTTCAACATCACCAACAATTCTTAAAAACAAGCTTTTATTCATACGAAACCTATCACGAAAAACATGGTCGGGAAACTTTGGTCGTTCGACGAAATAATCATTCATTAGAGTTTGTAAAGCTTTTTCACGAAAACGGGTGACAAACTCCCGAGTTTCGGTAGAGCTTGCCGTGTCTTCAATAGAATCATACACGGCTAAAAGGTTGATAGGGTACTACAGGATAACAATAGTTCAGAAGAGTCGGCGGGAATAAATAACTCGTCGGATGAAGAAGAGGAGGATGAAAACATTGTAAAAAATATTGTTTGTGTGAAAATATGTGAATTATTTGTGTGAAATATGTGAATTGTTGGTTAATTTATAAAGAAATTTTTTATTTTTTTAAAGTTTAATGGCCAACGGTACAAATCCATCCCAACGGTCCAAAATTTAATTGCCAACGTCTCTTTTTCTTCGATGCCGTTGAGGCAATGTTTTCCGCAAGACCTCATACCGTTGCCATGCCGCTGAGGAGGCAATGGTGTTGCCGCTCGGAATGAGCTCATGCCGAGCCAAACCGCATCCCATTGCCACCACCCTAAACTAGAGATAAAAAGAAGGGATGACAATGATTTTTCCCGTGACAATAGCATATAACACGGAAACCTAATTTGCTCTCATACATGAACTCTTCTGACCTCAATTAATCAGATCTCAATGTTTTGTCTCTTCATTTTTTTTTTATGAATGTTGCTATGTTAGGAACAATAACTTATCACATGTGAGATGCATTATTTTGCATATCATTGTCTTCAATGTCTTGTTAATTCAGAAACTAATCAAGTAAGATTTTAAGTAAACAACAAAAGTTGAATGTAAAAAAAAAAAAAAAAAAAAAAAAAAAAAAAAAAAAAAAAAAAAAAAAAAAAAAATCTGCATAGACTGTGCCTCTTACATTGATCATACTTCGTAATATGTTAATTATCTATGGGCGACACTAAAACATCTAAATCTTAAAAACGTGAAAATAAAATCGACATCAAGCCCATATGGCCAAAAGAGACATGCAACCTAAGCCGAAAATAAGAAACGCAAATGCCATTATTTGAAGCTTCCAGCTTGTTTGCACTTTTGCTTTCATGAAATCCACAGCAAGAAGATCCACAAGTGCCATATAAATAAGTATCCCAGCCGAAGCAGCATTGAATACGCCTTCTAATATGAGAGCCGTGTGGCTATTTTCGTTATATGTGTTCGAGATCAAAAACCCAATAACAATCCCTATTGGGGTTATAACAGAAAAGCCTATAGACATTGTTGCCATGGTCCTTACGTTGTATTTGGCCTGCATAGTAAACATTTAAAAATGAAATTTTTTGTATAGACTAAAATTAGCTATAAAAGTACTAAAAGAGTAGATTAATTAGGTACCTCACTTATGCAGCTTCCAAGGCCCATGCCTTCAAACATTTGGTGAAAACTCAAAGCCACAATTAGTGGTTTAATTGTATTGGGATTGAGTGAAACTCCTAATGATATTCCAATAATTACTGAATGTATTATGATCCCCATCTCCAAAACCTACAACACAATTTCAATTAGTCCTTACAAGAAGTCTCCAAACCAAAAGAAAAACAATGTATCATTAATCTTCTACTAGTATAAATTTAAAGAAAAAAAATTTAAGCTTCTACCTATATTATTTGGTCAATTAATTTCATTATTCAAATAGGCACATACGTGTGACAGATTCTTCTGACTAGCATTTATTTTGGACACACATTTTGATAAATATTTATAAGAGGTTTTTAATAGAATTGAAGAATGACAATTGTCACATAACGTAACTAGTCATACTAATACAATGTTACAATGAATGCATAAAGAGATCAGTTACCATTGAAATAATCCGGTGACGAAGTAGAACCTCTGACGAGTCCAAACCATCGAGCGCCGGACCGTGTGCATGGCCATGAGACGTATGCGTATGAACATGAACATGACCTTCATGCAACTGCTTCTCTACATCATGATCATCACCATTCTTAATTACCTCGTTCTTACTACAATGTGATCTATTAAAATAACTCGTAACCGAGGTCTCAAATACCATAACAGCAACCGCGGCCAACATAGCCACGAAATTCCCTATAGGAAACTCCCCCCAAAACATGTCACCAAGACATGGATTTTCTAAACTCTCATTAGCATCCGGAAAAACATGGACAAAACCGGTTGATAATATAACTCCAGCCGCAAAGAACTTAACCGCTAAAAACACATTGCTTTCGGGTTTCAAAGACTCAAACTTCTTGCCTAGCAAAGGTACACAAACGCCAACGCTACCCGCTACAAGAATCGAAGCTATGGCTATTAGTTTGAGCTTTAGAGCTTGTGACTTGTTGTTACCATCTTGGCTTGATTGTTCACATGTACATTCGGCGTAAACTGGGATTGGGAGTAGTAAAAGAAAAAGACACCACATCAAATTCATGGCTGATTAATTCGATGTTAATTGTGAAACATAGTGATGTATACGAAGGGTTTATATAGGAGAAGAATGGGAAGTGTTTTATGTATAAATGTCGACATTCTTATGACTTGAAACTTGTAGTCAAATTCTATTTATTTGATATGACGACATTTGTATTAGATGTTAACTAGGATTGGATATTTTTTTACCTATTTTATCGTTGAGATATTTATATTGTTTTATTGCATTTTTTATTTTTGGTGCTGATCTTTTTTCTAAAGTGATATTTTTTTCACTGATATTTTTTACCTCATACATTAATTGACACATTTTTTCAACATCACATACAAATGTTACCATCGTCTAATAATTATTTCTGATTTAAATTCCATGTTTGCGATTTTATTTTATTTTTTTATTTAAACAACCGCAACTAACTATCTCACAATTATGCGAATTTTACTTTAACCTCGGTTAAACTAACAAGCTACTTTTTTCGATGCTATTTTCAGATTGTTCGATACTTGGATTATAGCATTGTAAGTTTCTAACATCTATGCAACTGATGGTAGAAACTAATCAAGAGATGAAATATCATTGATTCCATTTTGTAGAATAGAAAAGAGTGTGTTGTGATTATAGTCTAATGTACAATGTTCCATTGTGTTCATTACAAAAAAATTACAAAAAAGAGTGGTGCGAATAGAATCTAATATACAAAGTTCGCTTCAGGGAGTCCATACGCGAGGATAGAAGTTCGTTAAAGTCCTCCCTACTACAAAATTTCTTAGTTTACACGAGTCTTCAGAGCATTACCTTGGCGGGCTAACCTTAAATGGCAGGCCTCCATGTTCGAAAGACCTAACAATGAATCCTTACATAAAAAAATGCTTACAAACGGCCAACCTTAAATGGTAGACCAACATTCTGAAAAACCTTAATCTCACCACCCAACCCTGCTGTTACAATCACAAACCCCCACGCTGTTGCTTGGATAGTCTTGTGACCATGGTTACCACCCAATGGAGACTTGAGGTTGGTTGAGGGTGAGGGTGAGGGTGAAGGTGAAGTCATTTCATCAAACCTACCCGAGGAACCATTGGCTGAGTTGAAAGACTCGCATGGCCCAACGCTTGAGTCAGTTTGGGAATGATGGTCTGTGTACTCAATACTTTCCATTGAAGGGTTGCCGCTTTTAGGAAGGGGTGGCAGAGGTGATGATGATGGCTTACTATTGCTGATGTCATCGCGTGTAGGTGAAAATCCGGGTGATGGTGATGGTGATTGTGTTGGGAGCGTGGGGGTGGATTTTTTTGCATTTTTTTTGGAATGCATTGCTACGAGCGGTTGTTGGAGTTTGGTGATTCCGGGCCATGGTGCTGTAACGGAAACTTCTTTACAAGGGAAGTTTTCGTATGATGTGATGATTGGATGTTTGTGTTTCCCTCGTGTTTCTTCATGCCTCCAAATGCATACATGTGAATCTTCACTAGCACTGATTATGTACTTTCCGTCGGGACTATAGCCAGCTTTAAATTGACTGTTATTGTTTTTGTAACCTGTGGCATATCAGTAGTTAGTAGTCAGTGTTACAATTTGACTTCTAAAGTCAAATCTACAAATTTCTAATTCAATTTTCAGGTAATTATCTATTCAAAACTTAGTCAGTTAAGTTCCTAGAATTCATTGCATGTTTAAAATTCCTTTAGTTGATATAAAAAACATCAAAAATGTAAAAATGATCGAGTCATTTTCATGAGCAGGTAGCTTGTTTGACCTGAAAGTAAAACTTCTTTTCTAACAAACAGAGTTTGATTCATCCATGTAACGGCAATACCTTTATATTTTTGGACAAGTTTTGCTCCATCCAAGATCCTAACCCGTGAATCTGCTGATGTCACAAGTACTTCTGATGGATTCGATGATGAAAACTGTAAATCAAGATTGGTTAGGTTAATGTAAAGGACTAATGTAGTCGGGTAGTTAAGATGCACTGAAACCTGTATACATACCTGAAAACCGGTTATCTTTTTAGGTTGTGGCTTTTTACTTGTTTTCAATTCTATTTGCTCCTTAAACTCAAGCTTGAAATCTAAGATAAAAATAAGCTAAGTAATATAATTTACTACACAAGACACAAAGGGGGAAAATAGTTCTAGGAACACTACATACCAGCAGTGTTGTAAAACCGACAGATCCCTTTGTGTGTACCAACAACCGAAACCTTTAGAAACAAATTATTTAGTTATTCATTTTAATCTACAGAGAGAAAAGAAGTTTTTCGGATTATAATTTCTACCTTGCCATCATTAGAATAGCCAACCGCGGTCACCATTTCATGAAGATCAAGCCAGTCCACAACATGCCGATCCGGTATGTTCCAGATTCTAACCTTAGAGTCTAGTGAACCACTTATAAAGTAGTCATCGTCTGCTGGATTGAACTGAATACACGTCACTGCCATACATATAAGTTATATGGGTTTAGAAAAGATCATCTATTGCCATTAAACAATAACTTGATCAACTAGTTATGTATGTGCATACCGTAATCACTATGAGAAAACACCTTCAAACAGTTTTTAGTTTCGATATCCCATAGCTTTACTGTCTTGTCCATTGAAGATGAAAGCAGGAGCTGCCATAGATAAACCCATTGATTATGCTATGCAACTTTAAGCGCTACGTACACGATCTACAGGGGTCGTATTTATTGATTAAATCTGGTCTAAGTAGGCTAAAATGACGAAAAACCCTTTATTTGTATCTTGGCTTGGTGTTCAAAACATATAATATAACCTTCAAATTCCTTGACTAGAAACTTATGCCAATCAAATTATAAGAACTAAACTTTGTAAATATAAACTGACCCGAGATCTTGACCAAGATAGGTCGAGAATATCGTCCTGATGACCTGTCAAAGTACAAACCGGTTTTTCCGACAACCCAAAAACAGTTTCTGGCTCATGAACGTAGTCTGGAATCCCTTTCTTTTTCTTCCCTTTTTTCTTCTTCTGATCAGGTGTAGAATCGGGTAAAGGTGGCCTACCATCAGGACTAGCCATCATAGCCATCGGGTGAACCGGTGTCCCACTGACTGAACCCAAATCATCTGCATTCCGCATTGTCATCACATCACATTCCTGCACTTCCCATATATGAATCAACTTATCTTCACCTGCGGTCGCAAGATAATGACCATCGTATGTAAATTTCATAGCCCAAATCGACCCGTCGTGACCTTGAATCTCTTGACTTAAATGCAATGCTGTGAATTCTTTGTATGGTTTCCCATGAACTCGTGCTTTTACCCATTGTGAAGATGGTTTCTGCTCGGTTGTTGAGGAATTTGAATTAGTACTATTGACTGAAGGAGAGTTCGTGATCGTGGGAGCTCGCTCTTTATCTGTTTTGGATGCCCCGATTGATCCTAATTTTATGTTCTTAAACAATGCAGCCCCTCTTTTCTTGCTTTTTTGGAAGCTTTGCTTGAAAGACAAGTTATTAGCTGTCAAAATTTTCCGATCACCATTTTCTGATTTCCTCATCAACTCCTTTACCTTCGGTGAATGCCCAACGTTTTTCTCGAATTCTTCCATAGTAATCTGCTTCCCAGTTTGAACATCACTCAGTTTATTCCAATTCCCTTCATTGTGACACTCTTTAACCATAAACTCATTCCCATTATCCAAATTCTTGATCAAAAGAATGGATTCCTTTTGGCATTTTGACGTCAAATTGTTTCCGTTATTGCTGGCTACAAAAATCCTTCTTTGTTGGCCTTCGCTCTGAGACGCTAAACCGACAAACGGCGTCGAAAACCCTGAGGGTGTGCGTGTAAGGCTTTGTTTAGATACCGAACCAATCATTTCCTCATTTCTAATTTTCGTATCAGTGTAAAATGAATCTAGACCTCCATCTGATCTTGACCGCACCAGAATCCCTTGCGAGCCTGGTAATCCATCACCAGACTCGCATGGCTTGTGCGCCCCGAGTTTGTCATCATCTTTTGGTTTTACCGAAGCATCTGACAACTCTTTCTCCACAGGTGGAGGAATGTCAGTTTTTTCCGAAAGTATTGGTGTTGTTGGACCCCCAAACCCCCCTAACAAATCTTTATTGCTTCCCAATCCCATATCTTGCAGAAGCCTACGGCGCCTGTCTGTAATAGACTCGGGCGCCGCCATCCACATATCATATTCACTCGTTTGAAATTCTGAAAAGTTGCTATAATCAGCCGACGACGAAAATGACATTCGACTATCATCAAATTCCTCATCAGATGACGAAGACGCGAGATCCTGAGGAGAAACAGCCGAGAGTCGTTGAGCATCAAAGAAAAGTTCTTCATCGTCGTCAAGGTCTCCTAACCCGTCCCAGTTCATCGTCATGGTTCTTCTGGGTTCCATTTTTACACATTTGTATTAAACAACAATCTGGCAGCAAATTATTATGATAATATATATTGAAATGGGTTGAAAGAGATGTTTATTTTTCTTTAGGAAAAAATGGCGATTGGAAGAGAGGAAATCAAGGGATACATGACATGACGTGATCACTACTTGTCACGTCTCTTAAAGACATGCAAACCTTAACACTCTAACCATGGCTTCCTCATTGTTTTAATAATAAAAAAGCTAGGTTGGTCACATATTATATAAGCATGTTGCTTGTTTCTTAATGCTAAATTTTGCAAAAGGATTTATTTTAAGGTTAAAAATCAGATTATACTAGGACATAAGATATTGGTCATAACCTTGCTCCTAAAAATAATCTTAAAAAAAGTTATCAACATTTTTGGCTTTAGTAACCTTTTACTGGTTTAATTACGAGCATGTCAACAGTCAACCTCTCGGGAATTGTATTAGCAACTTAATCCACAAGTCATTAAAAGCCAACTTGCGTGTGTTAATGTCATATCCTCTCGAAAGCATACATTGTTCTTCTTACATAATTAAGTCATGAAGTTAATCAAATAACGTATTATGAAAGTATTGATAACTACTGTAATAATGTAACCGGCATAATGGGTCGGACCCAGGACACCTATGGATATTTGTGTCGTAGTGTTAATTTTGTTAAAAAAACACCGATTTTTCTTAAATGCGCCCGGTCTTTAAAAATTGTGTTTGCAGTATTGTTTAGTTTATTCCAAGTGCACCTGGTCACACCATGTTCTGGTTCCGTCACTGGTAGGACCTGCCCGGATAATGGACAGTATAGTAACGACCTGAAGAAGGCCAAATGGTAATAGTGTGGTGTCGGCTGTTGAACGAAAGAAAACAAAAAGACCAAAGAACACAAACAGAGCAGAGAGCATTTTCAGATGATTAAAGAAACACAGGGATGAATTGATCGAGGTCAGATAATGTGGGCGCACACGAAATATAACGGGCCTTGAATCTTCACTCTCTCAAAACAGCAGTTCAGGGTTGGCTCAAATAACCTCCTTAAGTTATCAGGTCAAATAAAAAACAATGCATACTCAATCAATGAGACCCAAAACAATTTTTATTGCATAGAATCAATAACTAAATGTTCTTTCGATACAAAAAAACATGTGGGGTATAAATTGACACATAATTTGACAATCACCTGGTTATATATACAGCCAGCCAAACGGGTAATCACACTTAATTCGTATACAAACTAAGAATGTTATAATTCTCAAATAATGTAAATAAATATACTTGTAAGCGAAAATCATGATACACGTATAAGAAGGCGCATCATTTATAACTTCGTTAAGAAAATACAGACAAAGTTAAAAATGATAGATTGATGATGTGTAACCCGTTCTTACATGTACATAAAAATCGCCTATCATAAAAATCGGCCATTTTGACTCATACCAATTTTTACATAATTTTTAATCCACCTAACCTGTTCATCATCTCTTCACCACCTAAGGACACACAATTACAGCACAAAGAATCATGAATCAAGACACTTACAATGCTTCATTCCAGGTGAATGAAAAACAAATTACTTGCACTGTTTAGGCCTGAAATTTTCGGTACTTAGAAGATTAGATACAAGTTTTTCGAGTCTCTTTGAGCTCATAGATGGTCTAATGGCATCTGTATTTCCGAAAACACTATTTTGGACTGATCTTCCAAGAGGTCTGGTTCTTCCCAAAAGCTCTACGTCGATTTTGTCAAGGACAGGATCATCCTTTGCAAAAGAATGACCAAAAGGGGCCCCACTCTCGACCATTTCAGGGAAGTGTTGTATTGTGAGATTTACAGGGTACTGCTTAGGGGGATTGTCCCATTTGATGAAGTGCATGTCATGGTTAACAGTTGTGTTTTGATAGTCTTTATGGTTACATAAAACGGTGTGGAAGTAGCCCTCAGATGACGACAAGAAGTTTGTGTAATACATAAGAAGAGTACGAGGAAGATTATCCCAACCCCAAATGCAGAACTCAAGAAAAGGCCTAGTAAGCACAACCCACGAAGAACCTATTGGACAAAACAAGAAAATAATCAACCAACATATTTAGCAGATACAGGTAAAATCCCGCGTTCTTAGTGAAAAAAAGTCTACTTTGACTTTCAGGGTCAACTTACTTCTAAAATTAAAGAAGCAATCTGAAATGACTGAGATTGTCAACTTTTCAGTGGGATATAGTGTTTCACTTCTGATAACTTTACATTTGCAAAGTCAATTTTGCACAGTTAAACTAAAGTAGTCAAACTGCATGGCTGCACCTTTTTTTGCCAAAGTACAAAGCTTTAAATTACGAAGGAACGATGTGTGCTAGTAGTCAAATACTGGCAGATTGCACATCCAAGCAAGCATAACATGTAAATGCATTATAAACACAGAAACAATTAAAGCAAACAGGTGTGGTAGACATGTGGATCATAAATCTAAATCTAAATGACAGCAGATCATAAATCTAAATGACATGGCTTCATTGTAAAATACAAGGAAAATAATGCATACCAAGAATCCAGCAAATTCAAGGCAACTTTTTTTAGTAAAGACACAAAATGAGTGTGTCAGGCAGGTTGGGTGCCATGTCAAAACTGGTAACTTTTTAGTGCGAGTCACAGCAGTCGGATCAGTCACGTCAATACACATTGTTTAGTTTTATTTATTTTCATGCATATACGATGCTTTAAATATACTTAAGAAGCTATATTATTACAATTATAATCTCATTTATGCAATAAGACGATTCAGGAGATATTAAGGACTTGAAATACACTTTCTATGACTTTGAAGCCCATTTAACCCATTTCTATTTGAACTAAAAACTAAAAATGCAACCATATGACCCACCCAAATCGACCCGTTTACCCCTAATGGGTAATGAAAGTACACCAGAACATAAACGACCTTACAAAGTCGGTGAACAATGAAAAAATGGGGTATTGGTATGGCATCATGAAGACCAATAATTGGATGACTTGCCACTCTGCTCGCAAGTATTTCGAATGCTAACCAAAGACAGTGACAGAATGATGTCTACCTTTTCACTATTTTAACTTTTGATGCAAATTTCACCAGTTTATCCAGATGATAACAGTATTGTTACAGAAAATGCTCAGAATCCACACCCGAATGGAAGAAATTTTTACTACTACTCAATGACAGATCCCTGGTAAGCCCAGTGGATGCCCGTGGCACCGTGGGTAGGATATAGATTCCTTAAAGCACCTAAACTAATAGCCTTCTGTTATACTTTATCATTCTCAATTCTCACTTTCAAACTCTTAGAGCATCTATGTCTCAACAAATTGACTATCATCTAGAACGTAGTGCAAGGTATAGAACAAAGAAAAGGGATCATAATAAAGTATGGTGTAGGAAAGTACCCATGAATAGCTTGAATGAAGCAGGCATGGAGCGTTTCTCTTTGGCCCAGAATACACCAGATTTCTTTGAATGATATAAGCCGGGATCAATAACGATTGGCCTTGCCCTTTGATGCCTGCAAAGTTGCAAAGCAAGAAGAATATCACTCAACATCTTATCTAGAAATTAATAAGGAAGATCTATCCAATGTGTATCAGTGCAAACCCACTCTTTCCAGCCAATGTTGGTTGTGTGCTCAAGAAAGTTTAAATCCCTTGGCAAGTAGGAGAATATGTGGAGGATATCTGAAAAACAAAACTGAAAAGAGTCAAAATAGAGTCAAATTCATCATATAAACATAGTATCAACATAGCCAATACCAGGTTACTATTTAATACTCCAGTTGATAGATTGGATATCCTTTCATTTATGTTACCAAACTTATATTGTATGTGTGCAGGATAGAAAGGGCAGTACCAGACTGCAAACCCGGGTTACAACTCCACCCCTTATGAGAAGTTCGAATGTCTAGCAGACTACTTTGATACACCGATTCTTCCCCCGATATAGACCCTACCATGTGTTCTGAGTAAAAAAACTGATTCACAGACAATTTGGAAAAGCTTTTTAACATTTGTATCCAGAATCAGATTTATGCATTATTTTAAGGTTCACCAAAATTCAACCATTGGTCTGTCAATAAATAGCCCACCATTGGCCTGTGTCAGCTTTCCATTTACTGCATTTAGGTTTTCTATGCCAAAAACTAAGTCACTGTCCATGTACCCATACATGAGTACACATATGGCTGGGAGAAGGGACGTATACTTCAACTAGCTATATGTACCACCCTAATCACATTGTTCTTTTGTTATTGAGATTTGTGTCAGAGATATATCCACAAATGTGCAAGAGATGTATGATCCTCTATGTAACAGGACATTAATTTGTAAAAAATAAAATAAAATAAAAAAATAAAATTATATTTGGTTCTATAACACCACCACACTAGAAAGGATTATCTAGGATGCAAGTGAGCCTTTGCTAAAGTCATATCATGTTAACGATTGTCATTGCCTGAATCCCTAAATCATCAATAGATGTTCTTGAACTTATAAAACTTACTATGAGATGTTTTCTTTCTTCACCACTATAGTTTCAGTCTAAACTTTTATTACTGGCACATTACAACTTCCTGATAGAATTCTTGAAGAATATATTGCTTTTTAGTAACTATATACTGCTAGTCTTGAACATTCCTTACATGGTCTCAAGCAATCTAGCACATATCCTAGACAGGACCCTCACCTGTTTGAAACATTTCATCATGAGGATAGTTACTCAGTTCAACTGTATGGTTAATTAACAACTAAAACGAACTGACACAGTAAGTTCAATCACAATTTTTTTCTTATCGGTTGATGAGCCACCCTGCTAAACAAAAATTTCGAGCACAGTCCAATATCTAAAAACAATGTGCATTCATAGATCAATCAAATATATAACATTTCAATTTTTCATAGTATATAAACAAAGTTACAAACTTACAGCATAACACATTTAAAAACCTAAAAATTACGCAGTAATAGGTTTTAGCTTAGCCAGACAAATAAGCTTAAACAAACACCCACACATGTCTCAACTGAGACTGACACACAACTATTTGGCAATTGTCACTCACACACAGCTAAGCTAAATACTCTTCTTTCTGGCACCGACATATCTAAGCAAGGGCAGAACTATTAAGAGGCAGGGTGGCAACTAGTGCATATATTTTAGGGATAATTAATTTAGAAATACAATCCAATCTCTCCAATTCCTTAACCGGCCTTTGACTATAAACCATATGACATATCCTCTTCAATTTTCATAATTAAATTATTGATACATTATTTATGGCTTAGATAAGATAGATAATCTCGCCCCATTTGATTCATGCAATAAAAGTATAAAACTATGCCTAAGGGTGTGTTTGGCGCAGAGCGTTTAGGAGCATTTAAGAGCGGTGAGCGTTGAGTGTTCTGATTTTAATGCTCGTTTGGCAAGCAGCAAGTAGTTTTATCTTTTTTTCGGAATGCTCATCTTCCAACGCTCCATGAAGTAGGAGCTGCTTTACACATTATTATTACACATTTACACCTACACCTACGTTACTAAACGTTTATATAGAAAAAAAACAGCTACTACGTATAACCATGGCCGGATTCGGGCCTGTGCAGAGTGAGCAACTGCACAGGGCCCATTATCCTTTGGGGCCCAAAATCTATCTACTGTCTAATATAATGTACATGCCATGTTTAAAGCTCAAGTTGTAAGTTTTATTTTGTCCGGTAGTCATACACGAGGGAATATAAATAACTAGAAGGATTATTACTTGAATTTCAAATGTAAAATCAAAGTCACCTGTACCAAAGAAAACCGTATTTCTGGATTCATCTCATTTCCAATAATTGACGCATGAATGTTAAGAAAAAACCTAACTGATAGGCGATCCACATCAATTATCTAGTTACCATGTACATAACTTTTTATGAGTTCGGTTCATTTATTTGTTTTTATATAGTTAAAGTACAATTGTTAAGATTTGCCATTCAATGTTATATATAATTAGGCTTTTAAAGTAGAACTTTGCTAGAGTTTGGTAGGATTTGATGTTATCAAATTAATATATGATCGAAAGTGTTAATAGATCGATTAATTCGTTAACATCTTAGATTCTAAGAATTGCAGGAGAGCGACACCAACAAGTTACGCAGAGCGTGCTGCTTTTACACATGTGAGGATGAAGGGATAGTTGTCACTGTGACATTATTGTTTTCAGTTAAATTTGACAATTTTACAAGTATTTATGACTTTTTTTCATGTCTAATTTTTCTTGTATCAATTTTTTTTGTTTAAAGGGCCAACATTTGAGTTGGGCACAGGGCCTCCGAAAACCACGGGATGGCCCTGCGTATAACTACTGCTTACTGACAGCTACTTTTGCCAAACACACCCAAGCCTAAACTTTTCTTATACAATTAGCATAAACTTCTTATCTGATGTGTAATCTTTTTTTTGGGTAAAAGGGTATTCTTGCCCCGGGAAAAAAAATGATGTGTAATCTTGTTTAACAAAAATGTACTTCTTATTATCTAAATATTTGATTCTTTCATGTTTAACATTTGAAATTCAGATTATCAATTAGTATGAGTTATGAGTTCTGATTTTCTGTATTCGAGATTTGAGACTTGTGCTTAATAGTATTATTACGGGTTTATTCTTTTCTAAGTTACAAAGAAGTTCATTCAAAACTTGGATAAATCTCCCACCGCCCCTATAAATGTTCAAGTTCCGCCACTGTATCTACAAATAAGGTACATTATCAACCAAATGTGTAACATCAATATCATTTAAAGAAACTAACCATCTTGCGGCATAAGTGGATAGTCAGAAGCACTCAAGTTAACAAACCAATCCCAATCCTTCCATTTCCGCAACAAAACCGCAACCCCTTGCAACAAACAAGCAACCATAGTAATCCCTTTAGACACAACCAAGTTCCCTTTCTCAACCACCACCACATTCTCCAACCCTTCAAAACTCCTAACTAGCCCATCCCTCTCATGATCACCAGCTTCAATATCCAAATGCAGCAGATAATAGTTTCTCTTATGGTACACTGCGTTCAGGAGGCGCGTGAGACGAGGGCCGTCGCCAGATGTGCCGGAGATGAAGTAGGCGAAACGTGGAGGAGGGGGGAAGGTGGTGGGGGTTGGTGGTGGTGGGGTGGGTGGGTGGTGGGAGGGTTTTAGAGAGAGGAAGAGGAGGAGTGAGAGTGTGAGGAGGATGGGAGTGAGGTAGGTGGTGAAGCGGTGAGATGGGGTGAATTTGAAACGTGGTGGGCGTTTGGTGGTGGTGGTCATGGTGGTTTGGTTTGGATCTCAGTCAGGTGAAATGAGATGAGTTGAGTTGGGGAAGATGATGAGACAAGACAGGACAACTACCGTACTTTTTATATGTTGTTGTGTTTTGTTTTGTTTTTTTTCAAAATCTAGTTGGTTTTCTTTTTCCTATTTATTTGTGTTTTCTTTTTGAGAAATTATTGATGTACTTAAAGTCTAATTTTGTGTTTAAAATTGGGTGTCATCAATGTCAGTTGCAGATGAGAGACTTATGATTTCACAAAGTGATAAGTAAATGCCACACAATTTTAAGCACAAAGTTAGGCATCTCAATCATTTCTTTTTCTTTTTTAGTTCAACAAACTCAAAATAATGTAGGAAACAAATTTTTAGGAGTGTTTGGCTAAGCTTGTATGATGTGCTTATGAGCCAAGCATGCCCTTATTAACATATTACGTACAAAAAAAAAAAAAAAAAAAAAAAAAAAAAAAAAAAAAAAAACATTTACAATTTACTAAGGTATCTAATGTTTTGGTCAAGTTTAGTAAATTTAGTTGAGATAATTGTTGAAACTTGGTATAGTATATTGATATTCATCTCCCGCTTAAAGAAGCTATAAGAGAGCTATGAAAGAAGCCATAAGAGAGCTATGTGGAGTCCAGGTTATCCGTCAAGTTATAGATGCATCACGTCAACTTTTAACTTATAATATTCTTATAACACAAAATCCCAAAAACACTTTCCCAATTATAAGACATGTTATAGGTATACGTGGGTCTTAGTTTTTACTCTTCATTTTTTCAAAAAACAAATGCACTTCATTAAGTACACTTAAACCAAAGTTTATACGTACATTTTTAAGGACTAAAAATATTTAAAAAATAGCTCATGGACTAACAATGTAAATATACCATAAACTAACAGTGTAAGAAAAACACTTTTAAGGACTGATAATATAAACATATATAATACCAATGTTTAAAATGAAAAAGTAATAATGTAATTCTTATCCTTAGCTCTTTGGAAGGAAAACCTACAAACCGAAACACAAAAACACGAAATACAAACAATTAAAAAAAAAAAAAAAAAAAAAAAAAAAAAAAAAAAAAAAAAAAAAAAACTAGTTATGTGGATAACATGGACCTATAATGTACGTATAATGCACACGCCGGTGCACTTTGACACCGTTATAATGAGAAAAGAAATGAATGAAATGAGTTTTTTTTTTCTTTTTTTTTTTGCATGTTTTTTTAAAGTCTAATTATCACTTCTCATTTTTTAAAGATATCAAATCCACCTCTTCTTCCACAAACATTTGATACTATAAATCAGACAGAAAAAAATCTGATAAACAAACAACACAACACCTAAGTAAAAAAAAGATGGACAATAAAATCTAAATAATGAGTATATTAATTTATTGTAACACGATAAATAACAACCGTGTAGATGAACTTTTGACCTTGCACACTATCATGCAAAATTCAAACTCTATAAACATTTTTTCACGGCTTATGAAGCCTGATAAATCACCAATCATCTACAATCCTCGATTATAAGACTATCGTAACCTACTTGTAATATCCCAATATAGTTGTAGCTTACGAAGTTTGACCTCAGGGCATATGTTGATGATTTCCAAGCTATAGGGTACCCTTAGGTTTCTAAAAACCGATGGTTTGCTAAGGTGGCATTTGAATTCGATTTAATTGACTTGATATGAAAGAGAAAAAAAAAAGAAAAAAAAAAAGTTAAGTCATATGAAACTTTTTTTTTCCGCAAAGGGTGAATTATATTAATATTCATCAACGATTACAAGATATTCACTCAACCGAGATGGCAATTACCCATCCAGTCGCACTAACAGCAAACATACATTCTATCTGACTAGTAGGGTACCCGCGCGTTGCAGCGGCGGGTACCCTAAAATAAATGTTAACGACTTCAAAAGGAAAAAGTGATAGCTAAGAGTTGTAAACCTTTCGTGCTCAAGTCCGTTGGCCTGTGCTTGTTCGGGATCGAGCCCGTTTGGCCCGTGCTCATTCAGGCTCTAGCTCATTTGGCCCGTTGCCCGTTCGGGCTTGAATATTTGTATAATGTGTTTTATTATTTATATTAGTGACATTTAATGTAGGAATTGTGTTTAAGTTGGTTGTATAATATCCTTAATAATTTGTATTTCTTATATAAAGAGTGTTTTAATAACTGCATTAATTGTATTTATTGATCAGTTTATTAAGGTCATCCACTATGGTAAACCTTTTAAAAAGTTTATACTTATGTTATGACATTAAATTATAAACTGATGAGGCGAAAAATGAACCGTTTTTAGGGGGTCATTTAAGCCGGAATTGGAATTTATTTGATCAAATATTGCCCTAAATCGTTCCTTTTGTGATTTTAGGTACTTTGGGAGTGAATTCTGGAAAAGGAAGCATTTTGGACGTTTTTGGAGCATAAAAGTGAAGAAAACGACAAAGACTTAATTTTCCTTGCTGGGAACAGTACCTGGCGGCGTCAAGAAGAATTTTATGACGGCGTCAGGAGCAAAATGGATGACGGCCCAGAGAAAACGTGACGGCGTCAGAAGTAGGGCGTCAAGAGTAAATTTGGTGCGGCCTGGAAAAAGATTACACATGACGGCGTCAGATATAGATCTAGGCAGTCCGAGAACTTTATTGGCGGCGAGATGACGGTGTCAGATTTTTCCTCTTGACGTCGTCACCTCACAAAATCTATATATACTTTTCTATTTTTCATTCATTAAGAGAGGGACTTGTGTGGAGAATTCTAGGGCCGAAACTAATAAACCCTAGGTCGTTTGTAATAGTATTTTCAAGGGTTTTCACCCCTTGAAACCCTTCATGTTCAATTAAGATAAGTTTTCTTTCAATTATTCAATATGTCTATGTGTTGTTTGAATATATCTTATGCTTGTCTTGATTTTAACATGCTAGGCTAGATCTTTTATGTGTTTGCTTAGATGTAATGAAACCTAGATGTTGATTATAGGTTGATTGCTTGTTTATAGTTGTAATGGATGAATGATTTCAATGTTAGGCTTAAGAAAACTGGCATATCTCCATTGTGTAACTTGCTTGAACGTCTTAAGAAACATGAACCGATGTGTACTAGGTTTTTATGGTTGTATTTAATGCATGAGCGAATTCTAGTGATCCCATGTTAGGAGCTTCTTAGCCGGCTCGACATAGGAGTGAAGTAGGAGCTTATAGGATTGGGGAAGTAAGTACGCCACCCCATGAATGGTATTAAGGAATACAATCCGTCATCCACACAACTATAACAAGTAATTAACCTGTAAAAGATATCTAAGGAGTAGTGAAATCTAAGTAAACACAATTCTCCCATATATTGCTCACACCACTACCTTAATTTAGATCATTTTCATTTTTGTTATTTTATCTTGATTACATCTTAGTTATTGGGTTAGTTGACTAGCAACTAATTCCGCCCACTCTTCCAATACCCGAGATTTTTATTTGCTTTTATAAAATATAAAAAATACAAAAAAGAATCATCCCTCACCTCTAGACCTAGTTTTTAGGTTTTCTAATCCTAGCGACACTATTCCTGAGTTGAACGATCAATCCCCCGGTACTTGTCACTATACTATACTACAACGATCAGGTACACTGCCTGGTGGGGGTTGTAAGCTTCCCGAGATCCCTCGAGAGGTAAAGCCTGGTGCAATTCCCACGCATCATAAACCTTTTTGTTTTATAAAACCTATCCCCACTATGTTGTAAACCTATTCAAGTGATATAAACTTCACACATAATCAAAAGCATTAAATTATGAAAAGGTTCAATATTCTAGACCTTTTCATGACACATAAGCTTGAAATGGATGCTCACTATGGTTTATAAGTTCTTAAACCTCTTCATAATTTTATAAACTTTTTCACAAACCACCATAGTGGATGCCCTAATGTTAGTAATTGTGTTTTAATTAGTTGTACTTTTAGCTTAAAAACTTGTAATGCCGAATTTTAAGTATTTCTATTTAAAGATTGTATTTAATGTTAGAAAATGTGTTTTAAATTAGTTGTATTTTTAGCTTAAAAACTTGTAATTGTATTTAATGTTAGAAAATGTGTTTTAATTAGTTGTACTTTTACCTTAAGAACTTGCAATGCTTAATTTTAAGTATTTCTTTTTTTAGAAGGCCTAAATGCTTG
Organism: Artemisia argyi; assembly: GCA_030686995.1. Classification (NCBI taxonomy): domain Eukaryota; kingdom Viridiplantae; phylum Streptophyta; class Magnoliopsida; order Asterales; family Asteraceae; genus Artemisia; species Artemisia argyi. The sequence goes on along the minus strand of CM060679.1, from coordinate 140,416,024 downwards.
ATAAGATAGTATGATATCAGATAACATACCTTCTATCCATGAATGCATACTCTCAAATTCTCCCACCATAACATGAAAACGCATACAAACATGAAAACTCATATAGACAGCACTACAAAGACAACATTAGTGTCTAACAACTTCAATCAATCAATAATCCATATACATTTCCATTTTGCATCCCACTTCTTCTTGTACCACTCACACATATATCGAGCCCAAGTCTCTAATTCTTCATCAGTGGGATTCATCTTATTATTCACAAACATATCAATCATTTCCTCCTCCTTCTCCCACCTAGTAAAAATATCAACCTCCTCATTTTCTTTGACTATATTCCCTTCCATACTTACGGACTTTCCATTTTTATCCCTGCATAAATCTCCCTCATCCTGGCAATTTTGATTATCATTAGAGTCTAGAGTTTCATTGTTGCCTTCACTTCCTGATGAGTGTGTAAATACTCATCATTTTTGTCTTATATGAACTGCCAAAACGTCCAAAAACACTCAGTAACGCATCAAAATACACAATTTATCTCAAAAGTGTGTTTTATATGTTTTAGATGCAAAACGTTTAAAAACAAATGAAAAACGAACAAAGTTTGCACAATTGGCAGTTTCAGTCCCTCAAGTTTCAAATATTGACAAAACTAGTCCCTGACGTTTTAAAACGAAAGAAAAGTCAACCCAAGGTTTTCTAAAGTAAAAAATTAACAAATTTAGACTTTGGGTAAAAGTTTTGAGAAAATTACATGTTTGGTCCCTAAAAAATCCAAATTAACATAAAAGGTCCCTGAGCTTTCAAAGATTGTCAAAATTAGTCCCTGGTCAAAATAATTCAAAGAAAAGTCAACTTGAGTCCTTGGGAATTTAAAATAGTCAATATTAGTCCTTGGAATGAAAGATTTGAAAATTTACAATTTTGGTCCCTGTACTTTCACATTTGGCAAAAATAGTCCCTGGGTGTAAATTTTTGGAAAATATCAAATAAGGTCTTTCGGCTATTCATCTATGGCAAGTTTGGACCTTGTGAATGCCTTGGAAAACTTACAACCTCAACCCCTTAACTTTCGGCATTTTACAAATTGGTCCTTGTTAAAATCCCAAGTTACAAACCATACGGATCCCTTTTTATTTCCAAACCCAAAATAAACCCCACCCTAATCCAATAACTAAACCCAATCCCACCAAGCCCACTAACCAAAAACCCACCCCGTTTTTAATAACTTCCCCCAGGGTCAACATTGACCAGTCAAACCCTCACAACCCCATGGTCAACCCTCCACCTCACCTCCTTCCCTCTGCCAAAACCTGCAACACCCCACACCAACACCATCATTACTACCTCCTACACACTCCACCCCTCCCCCCTTGCACCTCAAACAAACACAACACTCCAAAATCTCCTTCTAGCATCAGTACTAACAAAGAAACAGACAAGAGCTTTTTGGCGCCAAAATTGAAGAACGGTCCAGATTGAACCCTATTAATCCTATGGTCAAGGAAACTGCTGGGAAAAGACAAGGGACATCCAAAAACCCTAATTTTGACTATAAAGGAAAAGAGAAGCAGTGGTGAAGAGTTAGTTAGTTTTTAAGTAGTATAGTTTAGTTTTTAATTCAAATTTAAATGTCAAATTAGTATGATTTATCTTTTCAATATGTAATTTCAGGTTAATTAGTGTACTCTAATCTCTATTATTGTATTTCAAAAAGCTGTGTACTCAATTCAAGTCTTAATATAAGTTGAAGTTTTCCTTTAAAATTCTATCAATTAATTTTCAAGAAAGTCTTGCTTTTGAATCTGTTACTAGCTTTCATCCAGTTCCCTCTTAAGTTAATTCTAGCTTGATAACAGTTTGTAGTGAGTTTGGGTGCTTGTTTTCACTTAAGTGGATTTAGAAACTCATGGTCAACAAAAGTCAACAGAGCAGGTTATTAGGATTTGGTTTACTTAGATTGGATCAAGGTTGTTGCTATGGTGATTAGGTCTGTTTAAAAGATAGGCTTGGTTTGAAATCCCTCCCCTGTTTCAGTCAGGGTCCCAAGATTGTAAGTCTCACTTCAAGTTTCCATTAATAATTGCTCAAACTTTGTATTTGCTAGTTATAGATGTTATAGTTGTTGATTCCTTTTTTTTATGTTCAATACTGGATTAGAATCAGCTTAAGACTAGGTTTCATGGTGTACATTACCATTTTGCTTCATAAATCATTGAACAGCCAAAATAAGGGGTGTTTGGCTTAAGCTGTTTCAGAATGCTCAATATGGTTTTGGTTATGGTTTGTTGTTCCTATAACTCTAATTAGGTTGCCTTAGTTCATTTTAGCAAAAAAAAATACTAGTGTCATATGATCAGAAGTCAAATTAGCCACATAGGTTCTCAATAGTCTAACTGTTGGAATTTTAGATTGCATCTCCATTCATTTAGTTGCATTAGCTGTTACTCTAGCTTATTTTAGTCATAATGTAGCTTATTACAACATTCTCATTCATCTAGGATCTTTTAAAATCCAGTTTAGTCAAACTTGTGCACAAATCTGAAAAGTCAAAAGTTCTAGGTTAGTCAGTTTTTCCAAAAATTGTGGGATTTTTCTTGATCTTAATTTTTCATATTAGCTTATGAGTTTTTGGGGTCCTAAACTTTGGAAGCTCACCTTTTTCATGCTTATTTTTGCTTATTTTTCTTTAGTGCTTAACTGATGCATCTTTTTGGCCTGATTTCCATAAAGTTGCCCTGCTCCATCAGACTTCACCAATTGACCCAACTTCTGTGGGACCCACATGCCTCATTAGTGGGCCCAACACCCTGACTCTTGGCTTATTGGACAGCCAATAAGCCAAGCTCTTAGTACTATAGCTTATTTCTTAGTTTAGACTCCATTTCATAGGGCTGCAAGTCTCATCTCTTTTGTCCATCTCCTGATTGGCTGAGCATTCAGCTTTTGAACCTAAGTTCCCTAGCCCTCTCCTGAGCTTATTAGTGGGTCTCAGGACCTTCTTATTGGCTTTTTAGACAGCTCTTAAGCTCAGCTTTTAGGTTCAACCATTAGTTAGGGCTTCCTATCCACCTAGTGGGCCCCACATTGGCCTAAACTTGGCCAATCAGGCCTGTTTGGTACTTAGGATTGGGTGGAATTGCTTATTCAGTTTTTTTGGCTTATTTACTAAATTCAATTGCTTGTTTCTGCTTGTTTTCCATGCACTCATCCTCCTTACATCTTATTTAATCTTTGGTTTGTGCTGAGTAGCTTTTTACAAGCTTATTCAAGATTCTTTAAATCCTATTAAGCTTATGTCCACATCTGCCAATCCAATAAGCACTCAAAAGTGCTTATTTCTGTGTTACAGCCAAACTTCCTTTTTTAAAGTTTGTTATTTTTAGTTTTTAAATAGTTCTCAAAAAAGAAAATCCAAAAAAAGACAAAATTCCAATAGTGATAGCTTCTATTTAAGAAACTTATTGCTTAAGTGCTTATTTTCCTTAAGCACTTTCTGTTTTTATAATTTTCCTAAGTTCCTGTAGTTGTAAAATAATTTCTGTAATTTTTTCATATTTTTCTCTTTTCATTTAGTATTTTTAATAATTAATATTAGTTTTTATTAATTAATAATTAGTTAATAATTAATAATAATTATTTAAATAGTCTTAAAAATATATTTTCTGTTTTAAATTTAGTTTTATATTATTTTAGATTTTTCTGAGTTTTAATTTTATTTTTCTAGGCTTATTTTACATTTTCTTATTATTTAGTGTATTTTTAAATAGTTATAAATAATAATTAATTAATAGTAATTATTTAAAAAGTAGGAAAAATATATTTTAAGTTTGAAAATTAGTTTTATAATATTTTAGATTTTTCCAAATTTATTTTTCATATTTTTAGTGTAATTTCATAATTAGCTATAATTTAAGTTAATTTAAATAATTAATAAGTAATTAATAAATAGTATTTAATTAATAGAGATTATATAAATAGTATAAAAATTAATTTTAATTTTCTAAAAAGTTTCTTTTATTATTAAGATTGTAAAAATGTGATTTTCATCTTTGTAAGTATTTTATTTTACCAAAACTCGCGTTTTATTTCGTAGGTCAACGTAACTTTAATTCAAACGAACGCGTTTTTAGATTTGGCTCACGGTTTTAGGTTATCTGATTATCAGTAAATGTTAATATAGTGTTTTTAAGTTATTTTCATTTCTCATCTCGTAGTGTAATCATTCAAACCCCTTTCCTGTCCAAATTCACCCGATCACAAACCCGTTTGTTTACAATCCACACCTCGTCGGGACATAACGACCCGGGGAAACCCTATACTTCCACGGAGATTGATTCTAGGCTATTTGACCCTGTTGACCATCACCTGGTCAATTAGGTTGACCGTTTGGAGCCAATCACTTCCCAATACATCAAATCTGTTCTTGTTCACTTTTTGTAATATGCTTTGTGATATGCTCCTTCTTGCTTTAGATCCTAGAGCAGGGAACTCCTCTTCATATTTTTTACCATTAACATCATCGGCATCTTTTTCCTGTCTATCAAAAGACCCAACATCTGCAGATTTGTTCTCCTTTTTATTAGTCCCATTACTACCAGATGGATCAGCTTATCCATTTTTTTTCTAACTTCCTCAATATTTTGTTTCCTCCTATATTCTTGTTGCTTATGAGTAAGCTGTGTGAAACATCTATTAACACCAGTTTGGTTATGAACATTACCTGTAACTTGCTTCTTCTGGGCTTGAACTTCCATATTACTCCTCATACTACTCTGCTCCTTGTCATTCTTTTCCAAATTCACATTCTCAGCTAATGTTACCATACCAACCTCAGTAGCCTTGTTAAGCTTGCAATGAACAAAACCATGACCAAAAACCTTGCACTTAGTACACCTAGAAGGTTTCCAGTCATACATCATACTTACCTTCTTAGTACCTTTGACTTTATTCTCTTTACCTCTGTATTGCACCTCAATCTCATTCCTAATTTCCTTCTCAGCATTAATCTCTACTAGTACTCGTGCATAGTCAATATTGCCAACTCCACTATAACACATAGATGCAGTCATAGAATCCATTACCATAGGTTTCCCTAAGCTACTAACAAGAGCACTTACCCCTTTCATACTCCAAGCTTCAAAGGGAATATTTGTCATTTTAACCCAAACAGGTAACTTCTTAGGCTCTATTATCTGCATTCCAATCTCAGGGCTCCATTTTCGAACAAATAGAGGTTTGTTTTGAACTATCCAAGGCCCTTTCTCAATTACAGCATTCAAACCTTCCTCATCCCTAAACTTAAACAAATACTGCCCATTCTTACTAGCACTTATATCATCTATACCAAACTTGTTCCACATTCTTCTTATATTGTACCTTAGTTCATGAATACTCATATGATAACCAATAAACTGTCCACAAGCTGTTAGTAACCACCTTTCACTTCCATTCTTCACAAGCAATTCATCAAACACTACAACTTCATTACCAGTCTCAGACAATGCAATTGGAATGAACATGAGTTCCTTAGGAAATTCATTCATCTTCACAACATTTGCATAAGAGGTACTATCACGAATCTTATCACCATTATTAATACTACTATTCACTTTATCAGTAGCAGTTTCCTTATTAACATGCTCAGTAATATCAACAGTTTTATTATTAGTTAAAGAATTCTCAGTCTTATTATTAACAGTACTAGCAATAACAACATTCTCCACATCAGTAGGCATAGAAATACTTACAGATGATGCCTCTTCTTCATTATAATCCTTCTCAGTATTCCTAATTACATTTCCCCTCTTATCCTTACGAGTCTCCACATCAGATATATATCCTCCCAAATTCTTATCACTTTCCTGACGTTTCTGACTTAGACCTGCCACCACATGATCCTGATATCTCGCTGGGACTTTAGTCTGTCTTTGAGATCGTTTCTTATTCGACATACTGATAAAAACTTACAAATACAAGTAACCTAACCACTAGTAATTGAGGATTTAATCATTTTGTATTTTGGCGCCAAATAGTTAACTATTCAATTACTTGGTTAAAATTGGGGAAAAGTATATCAGTATGTGTAGAATGAAAAACTAATTCAAATGATTGGATTAGATTTGGAAATTATGTATTAATTGGGGCTAGATCTAAGAAAAACGAAGATATTAATGGAGGAAATGGGCGGGATATTAGTTAGAGGGGAGAGAAAAGAGAGAAGACTGAAGAGAAATCTCCATATGAAACTGTTTGTTCGTAACTTAATAGAGAAAGATGTCTGAAAATATTAAGTAATAAAACGTAGCGTGCCTGAATTAAGTCATCTCTTAATTAAACATAACTTAATAGAAAATTTTAACAAACAAGCCCTTGGTTAGATAATCGTAATAGGTTTGTGACTGAATTGGGTCGTTTGTTTTGTTTGAATCTTGAAATTAGCCAAAAGGTGGTTGACATGTATCCGTTTTCTATTAAATATATGAAACTTTCAAAATTTCACTTGTAAAAGTAACTATACATCTCAAAAGCATCAATATATACATAGTATCTCCTTAGATTTGCTGATCGAGCACATGTTTGTGTGGTTAAAACAAAATGTAGGGGTTATGTTTGTTGTTTTATGGAAGATTATGGATGAACTTTTTGTAAATGAAGCTATAATGGGAACAAGTAAAATAAAGTGACGGTAGAAATTACAAGGTATTGAAGTCGAAGAAGAAATAACTACGATGGTTAGACGAAATTGCATCCTTTATTTAAAAAAAGTGAAAAGTGAAAAGGAAAATTGTAGAAAAAATAAAAATTATGTTTTTCCAAATCTTAATTATAAATATGAATGTGAGTCATCTATTCTTTTCTGACTTTGTGTAAAATAATTTTCTGGAAAATAGCCTATTTTTCTACTAGTTATACACATTTTTAAATCCTTCTGAGTATAAAATAGAAAGAAGAGAGATGGAGAGAGAAAAAAAAGAAGTAAAGAGGAGAAGAATAAGAATGATTTTTTTATCTTGTGTTACCGAGTTGAAAAAAAAAGTGAGCAAAAAAAAAGTTTTAAAATCAACTTCACTCAATTTCATCTCAATCTGGGAAGAAGATTAAAAGAGTAATTTTGGTGTGATTTACTATCATTTGCTTTCTTCTCCCCTCTTAAAAGATCTCATGAACACAATGTTTTTCTATTACCATCACAAACCTTTCCCTTTCACTCCAAAACTTAAACTCGAGAACAGAGTGGTAACAAGTCAACAAATGTAAGTTGTTGCACATATCACTAAAAGAAAATGCAATTGTAATGTAAGTTTGAGGACTATTCATGCAAATTACTCATTTGAATAAACTAAATAAGCAGTTTTCACATAAGCAAATCCAAACACCCCTCTTGACTCGCTCTCGTCTTCAGGTCTGCTTAATTGAAAAGTCAAATTTCACTCCCTTAACAAAGGTACCATTACAATTTCGATCAATATTCATCATCTTTGCATCTGTGATGTTTGTATTTATTTTTAGTCAATTGGTTCATTATAGATTCATAAGATTTAGGGTTTTATGATGTTGAGATTGAAATTAGGGTTTTAAGTCTGACTGTTATGAAATTTGGGTTTAGATCTAGGTTTTTAACATAAGATATATAATTTGTACTGAATATTTGAGAATGGTTTATTTATTATTCTTCTTAGTGATTAAATGAAGTGATTTTATTAAGTTGTTGTAAGTAATGTAGTGCCGTTATCGATTACACGTGTCGATAACTGATAACTATGTAAAAAGTTTACAAGATGTTATTTGGGCACCTGGCTTAGTGTGATCGTCTTTTGGTTTATAATGAACTGTGTATTTCGATGGAAAAAGAACCATTGGACTTTAATGTAAACAATTTGCTCAAGATGAACGGGTTTTGTAGGATGACAAGTTACATATTTTTCGCAACATTGTGATGAATATTGCTCTAAACGAGAAGTTTTATAATGTAGAAAGATATGCACTGTATAGCATTCTTTGTAAGTGTTGAATATGGAGTAATTCGATAAGTATAGACACATACTATAGTACGTGTCACATATAGAAGGTTTTTATGAATTAGAAATGATGTTAGGATCCGATGTTTTTGGGTTGACGTTTGCTGTGAAATGCATACCGAGAAGTCCTATATGCAATGTAATTAGTGAGTATTGCTAGTCAGTTGGGTTAATTTGGGAAATGAAGAATTTGTCACATGAGTATCATCTTCTAAGTATATCTTTTTATTATTGCATAAGCTCTAGCATGTTTGGGCTTTCACATTATAGTAGCTGAATGTTGACACATGACTCTGATGTGATCCTTAATTCCTTATAACTTATGGGCAATGATCACTAGGGGTGGAAACGAGCCGAGCCGAGCTCGAGCTCGGCTCGTTTAAGTTTTAAAAGGATCGAGCTCGAGCTCGGCTCGTTTCGAGCCTTAAATTTTAAGCTCGAGCTCGGCTCGTGGAATATTATATAGGCTCGGGCTCGGCTCGAGCTCGGCTCATTTATACGATTTGGCCATGAAAAGTCAAAGCTTGGCTCGAGCTTGAGCTTGGCTCGTAATATATCTTTATTGAGCTCGTTAATAAGCTTGAGCTCGGCTCGTATATAAGTTAAAATATCGTATTTTTGTTTAGGCTCGTTTAGGCTCGCGAGCCCAAACGAGCTTTTTATGTAAAGCTCGAGCTCGAGCTCGATTAATAAACGAGATGCAACTTAGGCTCGAGCTCGGGCTCGAGCTCGTTTAGGCTCGGCTCGTTTGAGCTTTTTACGGATCCGATCTCGAGCTTTTCACGAGCGGCTCGGCTCATTTCCACCCCTACTTATGGTCCCCTTATTGCTTCATATTCTTAGTACCTTGATATGATTGAAAAACAAATGTCTCGAGACAGACATACCCTTCACAAAATGATTAAGTATAAGAGTTGCAAGGTTGTTTAAGACAAAACGGTAATCTTCAAATTACTTGCCTTATCTTTATAATCCAATCTCAACTGGTTCAGTATTTAGAATTGCTGTAAAACCATGTGAACTTTTCTACTTATTTACTATTTGCAGTTTTGCACTAACCGAAAAACTTGTTAAACAGTTCCGGTGGAGAGGTTCTTTTAAAACAATTTCTAATTCATGTAGTCCTTAAAAGTGAGTGGTCTGGTCTTAGCTGCAGGATATAATGTTTAATCATATAGTAGTTTTTATTTGTAAGAGATTAAAGGAAATACTCTTAATTTTAACTTCCTGCTCAAATTGACTTGCCTGACTTAGGTCAGCTACTCATAACGAGTCTAGAATTCAGAAGCTTTTAATCTGATAAAAACATTATAATTATTGCACATGACTTTTGTATTTTATCTCTGGTGGGTTGAGTTGATAGACCAATTTGATACACAGTTACAGTTCATGTTTTCTCCCATTCCAGTGGCAAGTTACAGATATCGGCGGCTTCCATTGGCATGCAGTAAATGTTAGGACCGCTAAGCCCATGCTTACAGAGTTATTACATTTACTGGATTTAGAAATCCTAAATGCTGTGTTCAAACATGTTTGTGATGATAGGTTGGGTTAGCAAATTCTGCTTATTTTTGTAAAGTGAGAACACGGTTATGCTGTTTTTCTCTTGCTATATGAGTTCGGAAACTGGCTGTGGACTGAACATAACATTTGTAGATTTAGATTGAATGCCATCATCTAGTTCCCAAAAGGGGAATAATCACTTATAATATGCTTACAGCTTTTTTTTTTTTTTTTTTTTTTTTTTTTTTTTTTTTTTTTTTTTTTTTTTTTTTTTTTCCTAAAGATTTGGTATAAACGCTGTGTTCAGTTGGATTAATACCTGTCACATGATTGCTATGACCTCTAATATATTGTCTTGTTGTATTTTATGCAGATGTTTAATGATCAGGATTTGGGATTCTTTGCTAATTCACTGGGCATCGTTATACTCTTTCTGGTTATTGGTTATCATTTTGTGATGGCCGACCAGAAGTATGAAGGCAACTAGTGGTTGATTTAAACAGCAGTAGAACTTAACTGTATCGGGTATATTAGACTGCGGTTATGTTTTAATGTGTAATGCAATAATGACTCTTTTAAGTTGCTTGAGACTCTCCCCGGCTAGACCTTGAGAAACTGCTTGCTATGAGTAAAATTCTATGATAAAAGCACATTCGTTATATTGCATATGCATCTATGAATCCCATGTTTAAGTTTGCTTATGATATACAGTTATACACAAATATATCATAAGCTAACAGTCTTTGAACTTGCATCTTTAGTTCCATGTTATAATTTGTCTTGAATGTGTCGTGTCGACTCTTTTAAGTTGCTTGAGACTCTCCCCGGCTAGACCTTGAGAAACTGCTTGCTATGAGTAAAATTCTATGATAAAAGCACATTCGTTATATTGCATATGCATCTATGAATCCCATGTTTAAGTTTGCTTATGATATACAGTTATACACAAATATATCATAAGCTAACAGTCTTTGAACTTGCATCTTGAGTTCCATGTTATAATTTGTCTTGAATGTGTCGTGTCGACTCTTTTAAGTTGCTTGAGACTCTCCCCGGCTAGACCTTGAGAAACTGCTTGCTATGAGTAAAATTCTATGATAAAAGCACATTCGTTATATTGCATATGCATCTATGAATCCCATGTTTAAGTTTGCTTATGATATACAGTTATACACAAATATATCATAAGCTAACAGTCTTTGAACTTGCATCTTTAGTTCCATGTTATAATTTGTCTTGAATGTGTCGTGTCTGCTACTATGTGGAGCAAAAATACACCAAAAATGAATTCTCGTAAGGTTCAAGTTATGGCAGTTACAAATTTTAAAGGGAGTTAGATATCATGGTTTTGTTTTATTAAAATAAAAGATCAGCAATGTGATTCGAGCTGAAACATGGCATTTTTCTTGGTTTTGAGAATGTGTTGAAATAGAAGAAAGAAAATTTTTGACTATAAATTGAAATCAACATACAATTACAGGCTCCAAGTATCATGATCAAGATTGTGTTTACAACTAGCCTTGAAAGTATTTTGTCAATATAGTACTTACATAAAAGCAGGAGGAGAATAATAATATACGTTACTATGATTTGTGTAATGGTAACTAGAACCCACTGTGAGGACATTGGTTCTCTGTTTGGCTAAAAAGGCTCTTCGTATGGTTCCTCTATGGGTATGATGCGTTTATGCGTGCCATTGTGAAGTGATCATTGCCTTATGTCAAAAGATTTGTTGGACTTTAGACATCCGTAATGGATGGAGTTGGATCCATTGTGCTTCTACTACTTCCTCTAAAGATAAAATATACATTTATGATGGAGATGGCTTATGCTAATTACACTTTTATTTATGTGCAAATTTTAGCACATCAACCCTTAAAGCTACTTTTTATGATTACAACTATAACCATAAAATATAGAAGTGGTGATACTGATGTAAAAAGTGACTATTTAACACAACATCACTATCACTATTTCTACATTTTATAGTTTCCACCAACAAAAAATATAAAAATACTCACTTTTTACAAACATGTCACACACACTTATAAATAAAAATAAAATAAAATAAAGGTCGTGCAAGGAGTGAGCATCGAGTCAAACCCGACCCGACAAAAACCAACCCGACCCGAAAACCGTAAAGGAAAAAACTCAAACCGAGAACCGAACCTAGAAATAGAAATCAAAACCGAAACCGAACCGAATAACTCGGTTCGGGTTGATTTTCGGGTTTTGAACCGAAAAAACCGACAAAAACCAAATCAAACCGAAACCGACAAAAACCAAAATAAATATACAAAACCGAAACCAAACCGAAACCGAACCGAAAAAGGTTGGTTCGGTCCGGTTTCAGTCAGTTCGGGTCGGTTTTCGGGTGGATTTGCTCAGCCATAGTGCAGACCACCGGTATGTGCAAAGGTGATACAAAAATAAAGGTGATGATGAAGGTCTTTTACGATGGATCACTCGTGATGGGTGGTGTGAAGTTGATGTTTCACCCTTATAAAAAAAACCAGCCTAATATCACTTATCAAACAAATTTTAGAATGAATAGTGAAATAAGGGTAACTTGGTCTTTTCACGTGATAAATTTTGGAATAAATAGTAAAATAGAGGGTAATTTGGTCTTTTCACATGATACATTAACTTTCATTCATTTGAAAGTTTAGGGTGCGTTTGGTTTGGGTATATGGGAATGATGGAATGATTATGATAGTGATATCAAATGTTTGGTTTACTACTATTACAATCAAACTATCATTTCATAGTCACAGATCCATTCAAGTGGCTAGAGGTCGGTTTTTTAGGGATTCCGTGAGTCCATCTACTTTATTTATTTATTACCACGTAAAATAATAAATGAGCCCACTTTTCAAAATTAAAGACTCGTAAGAGTTCATTTTAAATATTACATTTTAAACTCATAAGAGTTCAATGTTTTACGTTTGGGTTTCAATGTTACGTATAACATTGAACTCAATGTTATAAACTCATAAGAGTTCAATGTTCTACGTTTGGTACATTTTAACATTTGACTCACAGTTACAATGTTCGATGCTTTTTAAAAAAATGATTCTTATGGCTAATTAGCAAGCCTACTAACATGCCTAATGATTTGATCGATGGATTTAAATAAGTGATTGGTGAGAATTTAAGAAAAGAAAATATATAATACAATTGTACAAGTAATTTATATATTAGACATGTATTTAGACATGGATCACTCTACTTTTTATTCTCGCTTGACCATTGACACATATTTAAACATTCTACTCAGTTGGCCTAATGTATAATAGTTCAATCATTTTTATTTACTATCACTTTATCATAATCTTAATCCATGTGACTACTTTAATAGTCAGCAGATTAGTCGTCTTCAACACTCTTGCATACCCAATATCAGACTATTGTTCATTCCAAAAATAGTAGTCTTATGATATGTTTAGGCCAACAAATGATTGTCTTATGATAATAGAAGGTTTAGCTCATTCCAAAAACAGTATTAAAGATGGACCGGTTTTACACTAAACTCAACCAAACTTCCTGTGATATACTCAAGAGCTGTAACCTTAAGATTTAAGGCGAGATTTGACAAATGCAATATTCTCATAAAATGTATCCAAAATTTGAATATACAACAAGAAGCACATCTAAGAAGAGGCTTCAAAACCACATACCTGACAGTTAACACACATAGAAAGAGGATAGATAGATGACACCATGAAGCCGGTCTTTTACCACACGTACTTGATATTTCATAATCCATCATTTTATATTATTATTACTAGTTAGCCTCCATTACATGACATTTCCATAGATACAAAAATAGGCAGTAATCTACCATGTTGATTCAACACACGAGACTATGATCGAAACCTTGGTGAAGATCGCAGCTTATGCTTGTTCAGATCAAGGGGATTCTTCTTCTTAGAACCAAAACTGTTTCCGCCATTGTTTGTCGCATTACCTGCCATACATATCATAGGGCCATACTATTAAATATCAAATAGAAGTTCATCATTAAATTTCTATCTGCGCATACTGATTTAGCCAAGATGAATGAAACTTTGGACAAAAGAAGAATGAAGTGACCTAATACTAAAATGCTACACAGTTCTATAGCTGTAGAGACATGAAGAAAAAAAAAGACATTAAGGTTTAAACCAAATGTATATACCTGCAGAATTCATCTTCTTACTCTTTTGCTCTGTGGGAAGTTCATCACCATCTAATTCTTTCATGGTATCTGTTTTTATATCTGCAGCCTCTTGATTAATGCTCGAAGGATTGACCTTTCTTCTCGTATTGCTTGAACCGTTAGTACCTACAATTGAAGCCTCAGAAGTTAAATTTTCTTCCTCTTTGTTTAGTACTTGACGGATAAACCTCCTATTAGTTAAAGAACAAAAAGATGTCAAAAAATGTATCCATGCACCTTCGGTATTGATCTTCTTGTTCCTTTGTTCAGGGGGAAGTTCGTCACCATCTGATTCTTCTGTGCTATCTGTTTTTATATTCGCAGCATCTTGGTTAATGCCAGAATGAGTGGCCCTTCTTCTCATATTGCTTGAGCCGTTAGTACCTACAATTGAAGCCTCAGAAGTTAAATTTTCTTCCTCTTTGTTTAGTACTTGACGGATAAACCTCCTATTAGTTAAAGAACAGAAAGGTGTCAAAAAATGTATCCATGCACCTTCGGTATTGATCTTCTTGTTCCTTTGTTCAGGGGGAAGTTCGTCACCATCTGATTCTTCTGTGCTATCTGTTTTTATATTCGCAGCATCTTGGTTAATGCTAGAACGAGTGGCCCTTCTTCTCATATTGCTTGAGCCGTTAGTACCTACAATTGAAGTCTCAGAAGTTAAATTTTCTCCCTCTGTGTTTAGTATTGGATGGATAAACCTCCTATTAGTTAAATAACAGAACGGTGTCAAAAAATTTGTATCCACGTACCTTCGGTTTTGATCTTCTTGTTGCTTTGTTCAAGGGGAAGTCTGTCACCATTTGATTCATTTGTGGTATCTGTTTTTATATTTGCAGCATCTTGGTTAATGCTAGAACGAGTGGCCCTTCTTCTCGTATTGCTTGAACTGTTAATACCTACAGTTGTAGTCTCAGTAGTTACATTTTCTCCCTCTTTGTTTAGTACTGAACGAGTAAGCCTCCTGTTAGTCACAGTACTTGGGTTGTTCCCATCAACAGAAGTGTTCCTTTCAATAGTATCAACAAATATGCCTTTGGCCTTCTGAATTTTTGCACGAGTAGTCCTCAATTCTAAATCTGGACTCATCTTAGCTTGTCTCTGTTGTCCAGCATTTGTACTAATATCACTGGTAGTGAAGAGTGACTTCTTAGTTTTTGCTCGTTTTGGCGCATCTTCTGTTTCCAAGGATTCTTTCGAAATATTGGAGAAATCGTCAATCCCTTTGGAAATGTTAGGGGAAATTTCAGGGCTTTGAGGAAACTTTGACATCCTAGAAGCAAGAGCTGCACGAGCAGCTAGAGGGTTCAGTGGGGACCTGATGTCTTCTGAATCACTTCCATTTGGCACAGCGATATCTGTTTCCTTTACCTGTTCATGAATATTAGCTGCAGTAAAGAATACACAGTCAAATGTATTTTCACAAACAGCTTAAGCTTAATCACGTTGTTGGTTGTGAGATTTACCTTCTAACTCCAAAATCTCATCTCTAATTCTTTTCTTGGAACCATGAACTGAGTTTTTGATTCCTTCTATTTGTTTTTCTAACAAATCATGGAGATCGAGATCCAGATCAAAGTCATTGACATCAGTCAACTCTGGAGACATACTGGAGAAACATGAGTTACTCAGTGACACTGATTTTAAGAAAGCCGAAATTGTTGGATGGTCATTGATGCTTTTGTTAGCCAATCTCATTACTGAACCAGATGCAACGGTTAAACTTTTACCATCAAGGTCTTGATGAAGCCATTTAATCATGAACTTACATCTACACTGTGCCCTCTTTGAGTGTCTTACGCTTAGCACCTGTTGATAATGTAAATTATTGGATTATGATAAATATAGTTTGGAAATAAAAACTGAAGTATAAGAAAATATACCTTTTCTATCTCTGCATCAAAGAAGCCTTTCTCTGAGTTTTGACAGACAACACGGTCACCTGGTTTGATGCGAGTGCAATCATCTTCTAGGAGAGGATGTGAGCGAACCCGAATCCTCATTAGTACTTCTTTTTCACTCATTAATATGTCTTGGGAACTGTTATTCTCGTATTTTATACCAAGCCCACCACCATTTGGGCTGCATATAAGAGATGTCACATTATCATGATCATTTAGTATGCTGAGACGGCGTTCTGTATCTAAGTGCCATACTTATAAAGAATGCACACTCTTCAGCCATAATGTCAGTAAAGTACTATGTAAGATTATGTGAATATGAACACACCAATTGAAAAATGTTGTGTTCTTCACAATATGGTTTTTGTGAAAAATTTGATTCCCTTTTATGTGAACAACAAACTGAGTATTTAATATTTGTGTTCGATCACTTTATCTGTCTGGATGCACTACTCACGTAGGTGACGACAGTTAAAGTATCAAATTGAAATGTAAATCCACAAACTTTTGGAAAATACCAAATATCCATAATGCTTGTTTTCTTTTCCATTTAAAATGAAGCTTAAATAGTTGTCATGGTGATGGCCATTACTGATATCTATTCTCTAGATTGTGCATTATCAGTATTTGATATGTTATTCTTTTATACCTTCTGCACTAAATAAAACACCACTTTAGCATAACTACAAACTAACGACAATACACAAGGTTGGTTTATAGATTCAAACGAGTCACCATGGTTACCAAATAAAATAAAAAAATAAGCAATGTCAAGCAACCACACAGAGTGCGAACAGCAATTGATTTCATGATGAGAAACAAGTCCCGATAGACGCTCTACCGAAAGAGATTTGTTATGACAGTCCCTCTTTATTTAAGACTCCAACATCTTAAATGGAATATGATATCGCACTCTCCCTAGTGAAATGTTGTAAAAACAAACCTCGTTGGTCATTTATAAGATAACTAGAGAAGGAAGTATTTGCTTCTCTAAGGCTAGTTTAGCAAATACGCCAGCCGTTGATCAAAATTGGTAAAGTGGTGATGCTTGATGTAATTTAGTCCACCAAATTACGTAGCATAGAGAGTAAAGATGCTTAATCTTATTCTGTCTTGATTATACAAATAGAAACATAGGTGCATTAGTTGTTACAGGTAACTAATAATACTTAATCTCATTACATGTCGTCACTTCTAAAGTGGATATAAAATGGTTTCTGATCTGCTCAATGTTTTCGAAATGTGAGTATGCACACACCGATATACACACATCATGAGCATTTTGATTGGTGTCATATTCCTTTCACTTATTATCACAGCTACGTACACAGATCCAATTGCAAAGTTGCGTCATAAATATTTTGGGTAACAAGTACCATATGTGGCATATACAACAGTTTTAGGAATGTCTTGTACATTTAGAGTTTAGTCAAACACCCGAGATCTTAATAAGCACAAAGCGAACAGTGTTCAATAAATGCTTAAGACTGCAAATATCTGAACACGGTGAAGTAATTACTCATTAGTAACGATTTTAACCATATAAATGTTAGTGGGTTTATTATTGTTACTGGGTTTTATTATGTCTAGGCCATTGTATTGTTATTGGGAAGCCTAGCCCATGTTTATACTTATTTATATTGTATTTGCACATTATGCTAATTAATCAAGTTATTCATTCCAACATGGTATCACAGCCTAAGATCCAAATCTCCTAATTTATCTAACAAAAACCATTGCTCACCCTAAAAGTTTGTTGTGGTTCCCCCTCCCTCACCAAGCCCTAACCGAACTATAAACCCTAACCTATTTTTTTTCAAATCTACCTACACAATCATATCTATAAACCCTAATCAATCATGACTGGCCCTACTGCTCCTCCAGCTTTGTCTCTAACTGATAAACTAACTGTTAACTGTTCACAATATTACCTCCCTTGTTCCGGTCAAATTGGATGTTGACAAACTCAATTATTCATCATGGAGTTATTCTTTTTAAGAACCAGTTGAATGGTTAAAGGCTGACACTATTGTCAAGTCTTGGACTTTTCTAACACTTTTGGATGCTCTACAAGAAAGACTTATTACTAGAGATCCGAAAACTGCCAAAGAGGCTTAGGATTTCTTGGAAACAATTTTTCTAGACAATAAATGCACTAAACCCGTTGCTTTGAAGGGTAAATTAAGGATGATACAACTTGGTGACCTAACCATTGATGCCTACTTTCGGAAGATAGAGCCCATTACTACCCTCCTCACCAATCTTGGGTTTCCTATGAGTAATGATGACGTTGACATATGCTCTCAATGGTTTAAGTGACAAGTATGATCATATTTCGTGTGTTATTCATTCCAACAATAAACTTGTGCTGCAAATGTACCTAAAAATTTTAGCCCGAGTAATGTTGCGGGTGCTATAGCCTATAGGCGATCACATCCTAACTTATTTCAAATACGCCAGCACAACTATACAACTTAACACAATCAGGATACGGATAGACTTACTATTTAAGGCAATTAAATACTAAACCCTTAACACGAACTAACTAACGGTTAGAAAAACCATAAATTCCATTGAAATTGCAAATCATCCACAAATAAATCACTCTATTAAACCAACTAATAAACCCAACTGTCATCTAACTAACCCCTAACAACAATTTACCTACATGTAACATTTACTAAAAAATTAATTTCCTATACAAAACACAAAATAAAGCAAAAAAATTAGGATCATCAAGCAACTAATTTCAGCTTAACCAATCAATCAAATTAAAAACATTGGATTTATACCTGAAAGTGAGCTGACAAGGATGCCAAGAACAATCATCAGTTCTCATAGCTTCAAATTGTACTTCATCAGCCATTTAAAATTAAAAGATGAGTATGATCTGCTGATTAAAGTTGCTATTATTGTTGTTGTTGTTGTTCAGACAGCTTTTTATTTATTTTAGGTGGTAGATAGATAGATCAGACATTGTTGTTGTTGTTGTTGTTGTTGGATTTCCACTTGTTTATAGGCCCCTGTAAAATAGTGTAGTAAACACACTCACTTTCTATCTATAAAGAGTTACTTTTTTTTTAGCAACTATAAAGTACTTAAAACTTAAAAGTTATAAAATTTTGGATTTCAATTTATTTTTTTATTTTTTATTTTTAATTTGTGTTATAAATAAGGTTAGTCTCAATATTCACTCCGTTTCATAAAAATGTTCACTTTACTATTTATATTTGTTCTAAAAAAAATAGTCATTCCATTTCATAAAAAGTGTCAACGTTACCTTTATAATCAAAACTTGCACTAATTGCTTATTTTTAATTTTTATAACCAAAAAAAGGGTAAACAAGACTATTTATCAATTAAAATTTGTATTAATTACACATATCATACCTTGTTATTTTTTGTTTGTGGACACTCTTATTAGGATAGAGAGAGTTTTACCAACTGAGGCTTGATCCAGTGGTATCAGTCCTCCACCGTAAGCGTTCAGTTGACCAGTCAAGGAGGGCCTCTTGGAGAAAATGGCTTGGGTTCAATCCCAACTCCTGACTAATTAGGTCAATGAGAACAAGTGATCATTGCCTGGACCGGGTCCTTAGAGAAGGGTCCGGTTTGCATCAAAAGATACATGAGATCGGGGTGTTCCTACAAATTTACACATTTTTGGAGGATGGAGAGAGTTTTTGTGAGTATGATTTCTTACTCTTATTAGGATGGAGAGAGTTTGTGCGTATGATTTCTTTTGTGTAAGACAAGTGTTCGGGCACTAGTTAAATGATATTTGTAAAATTATATATTTTTTCTTCAGCTGAATTGTTTTTGTTTTTATTTTTTATTTTTTTTTTAGTTTATGGATTTATCTTATTTAAATTTGAAAAGACGTGTAAGCTTATGTGATTTATCATGAGGTTTAGCTCATGAAGTTAAATTACTATAAGCTATAGTTGATTAGCTCATAAGTGGAACAAAAGTAAGTTTATCAGATTTTTAATATTTAAATTAGCCAATAAACATTGAAAATAAGCTAATCTAAGAACCCGATTTTTAGTTTGGTCGTAGATACGTACTGTTAGTGCAAAAAGTGTGACAGTTTAGGATTGGGCTTGCTTATGTGTAGGGCAGTCCTTGATGAATTGTCCGTTACGATGAGTTCTGCACTAATCCAAGTGATAGATCGATTCCTGCACAAATGAAAGCAAACCGTTAGGCTTACCGTGGGGACGGACCCCACGATTAAGCTTCGGCGTGAGAGTAAGTGTTCATGTTGTCAGAGAAATGTATGTGTACTTAGATGTGTGAGAAACTCATACCTCGCGAATATGTAATGAGGTTGCCTTTTATAGGTGGTCGAAATGCTAGGGCTTCCTAGTATTTCGCATATTGCTGTAGTGGGACCCTTGTCGGGCAAGGATCCGTTAGCTTAATCATGATTGCGGACATAGATCACCTTCCGGACCGTAGGCCGGTCCGTAAGCTTTCTTTGAAAGCGCCGCTTGGGTGATCTGTGTGCGCCCTTATAAGTCTGGGTCGTGCCTTGCGCATAGCTTGGGCTTTGGCGATATCCAGTATGTTTGTTTGTTGGTTCGGGGCCCAGTTGTGCGTAATGCAGTTCAGGCCCGATTGTATGATACAGTCTAGGCCCAGTAAGCCCGCTATCCGTATTATACGTCATCAACTTGTTTCGTTGGGCCGGGGCCCAATTGTGTATAGTACGATCCAGGCCAGTAAGCCTATTATCCGTATTATACGTCATCAAGTCCCCCAGTCTAGTGTGTTCATTGTGCGTGCTCTTTTTGTATCGTGCGGTGAATACTTCTAGACTAATATTCTGTCCGCTCTGCTCTGAGCTCGTGGCTTTTCCGTGACGCGTCCTTATGGTCAGCGGATAAGGTCGTGGGGGACGTGGACCATTTTTTAATCGTTCCATCTTCTTTTTTGATTGGTTGTCATCCTTATCTTTTTACTACTGAGCGTAGCCGTTGATTGGAGTACGCTTGCCACGCGTCATGTGTCAAATCTCTTGGATATACCGCAGGTATAAATACCTAGGTTAGCGTGTTGCTATTTTTCCTTTTCTACTCTTTCTCCTCTGCTTTTTCGAGAATCCTTCCAAATTTCTATTTTCCGTTTCCTTTTCTCATTTCACCCCGCACGTTGTCTTTAAAACTTCTTGTATGACAATGGTTAAGATTACGGATGTTAAGTCTCATCTGACACAAGGGAAGCTCGACGACTTGTGTCGCCAATGTCATATTTCGTCGTTTGTCCATCCCCTTTGGCCTGGTCCCGATCAGACCATCAACCAGTATCCTCCTGGAAAGATTGTTCTTTACAGTCGATTTTTTGATTATGACGACATTCGCTGGCCGTTCTTTGTTTTCTTTGTTGAAATTATAAAACATTACCGCATCAATATCTCTCAGCTTTCCATTATTGGGGCGTGCAAAGTTTCGCATTTTGAATTTTTGTGTCGTGTTCATAACATTGTTCCAACAGTGTCATTGTTCCGGCGTCTGTATGTTAATTCCATAGAAAATGGATGGCTCTCGCTTAGCAAACGCTCGAAGGATACCAGTATTTGTTATGATAAACCTTTGGATTCTGTGAAAGGTTGGTGCGACCGCTTTTTCTGGGCTGATGCTTTTGCCTGCCCAAATATCTTTCCTTGGCATACGGGTGATAGTGTTGAGAGGGATTTAGCTCCCAAGTCTGTCGAGTATAACGAGGAAGAATATAACACCCTTATTAGTAAGCCGGCTCCGTTTCGCAGGTACCCGGAGGCTTTCCTTTGTTGGGTTGGCCTAAGCCGTTATTACCCGTTTAGTGAGGATGATTATCCTACCTATCATCTCAATGGAGAAGGTTGGTGTTTTATGCTTACTTCCCCCTGTTCTCTCTCTCTCTCTCTCTCTCTCTCTCTCTCTCTCTCTCTCTCTCTCTCTCTCTCTCTCTCTCTTGACTGTTTTCCTTGTCCGTGCAGGGATAAGCGCGTATGTTTTTATTACTCACAACGGTCCGGATGAGGTAAAGGTTGAAGAAAGGCGGCGAGCGGTGGGTGAACCTAAACTTTTGGAGGTTACCGCTGATCGAGTTGTTCCACTTTCTCCGCATCCGCAAAATCAAGCGGAAGGTGAATTGGAGGTTGATGATGGTGAAGGTGATGGCACGGGGCAGTTTGTTTCTGGTGTTGGTAATGAAGGTGAGCGTGCTAAGAATGTTTCTTCGCGGCGTATTGTTATCCCCCTTAAACGGAAATGGAAGGAGGTGGGTGTGGTAGCCGGTGCGTATGCTTCGATTCTTCCGCCTAAGAAATTGAGGGCAAATTATGGCTCTTTGAATAGGCCTACTACTTTTGGTAAGTCTATGGTTGTTATCCAAAGTTTGGTGACTACTAATGTAACACCCCCAAAATTTGATATAGCGGAAGACTCAACAAGCTTTCGAGGTGCTACGGGGATTGGTATCCATTCAAAGTCATGAAAGAACGAGATAAAGTAAACATAAGAAAAACACAACCAAAACGGGGTTTAAAGTTTACATTTATCCCAAGAATTATCCAAAGTAAGGCCCAATAGAAATAAAGATAGGTCCACAATAGTTTATCAGAGTTTTAGAAAATAGATCCATAACCGGTGCCATTGCCAAGCCTCCAATCCAAGCATCCATAGAGCATCACTTAATTTCCTGAGAAAACGTGCTAAAAGTCAGCTTTCGCTGGTGAGATCATAGGTTTAAATTCATCTAACAATATAGTGGACATATACGCAAAACGCTTGCTAGCTAGACTAAGGATTCGCTAAAAGCCTGCGGATACCCTCCGCTCCAACATAACACACGGATACCCTCCGTTCTAACATAGATATTCGGGTAACCCCCGCAATATCATAAATACTCGGATAACCTCCGAAGTATTAATAACCTATAGGTGCACACTATAGTATCTAAATAAGTCAACCTTGAATAGTACACACGAAACTATGTGACTAAAGCTGACAATCCAAATAAGCCAACCTTGAATAGTACACACAACAAATATGTGACTAAAGCTGACAATCCATCAATAACCAAATAAGCCAACCTTGAATAGTACACACAAAATGTGTGACTAAAGCTGACAATACATCCTAGTCCATACGCATAGCAAGTTTTGAAAAGAATATAAAAGCGATAATAGTCCACATAAAATAATTTGCACGTTTCTCACCCCAAGTATTGAAAACATAGTTCAAGATTAAAAAGTGGGGCTATGACTCACCTCAAGTCCAGAAATTCAGCAATAAGAAATCGGTAGAGGTAAGATGTATAGTAACTCAAAAGACGGCAACTACGGACTCGGCACAACCTAACATTATCAACTCGTTCAGAAATCATTTCCTCAAAATCAAATATTCCCAAACCCGAACGTATTCCATTATACTTCCGAAAATTCATTTCTCGTATAAATCTCGTATTAGTTTGGAGTTTGGCATTTGGTATCCATACGGGTGGTGGGTCGACACAACTCAAACCAAGAAGTCCCAACAAAAGGATAATAAAACAATCTATAGGTCTAATATTAGTCCAATATATTATTTAAATAAATATCAAAGTTTATCAAATCCGTCGATTTGGTAATCCCCATATTTATTTACGTAATATACCATTCTAAGATTATACCCGAATCCTAGGTCACACATTGCACATAAGTACTATATGGTATATATCAAAGTTTAATAAATTCTCTAATTATGCCGTTAAACTTACCAAATTCGTCGATTTGGCAACCTCACGGGATACTTAGTAATTTATTATTCTCGTACACATACCACAACCTATGGGCGTCGTAGGATACGATGCCCATTAATATACTCAATTTAAACAACTAAATAGCTCTTATTTAACCCGTCGATTAAATAAGTTACGTAGTCATCGAAAGCGAGTGTATTAATTGTCATATATCCGTGACAACACAAATGTCACAAATAATAAACCACTTGGACTCAAGTGACCACAACCCCGTATAACTCGATAGTTTTCCTCGTTAATTTAAAAGAAATTATATTATTTAATTATTTATTCAACGTCAATATTTCATCGTTATTTATAGCGTTTAATTATAATAACGCTCCCAATATTATTACACTACTTTCATAGCATAATATTTATAGTCACGTTATCGTTATAATATTACTCGTGATCTTTTTATTTTTAATATACGCATTTATATATTTATATATACGTTATTCACGTCTATATATTTATATAAACGTTTATATTACCAATAATATTATTACGAGTTTTATTATTTGCGTTTGATTATAAATATTTATCGAGTCATACGAAATGGTCACATGTCCGAGTCATCACTCTCGGCTCATTGTCCAAGTCCAAAATAGAAATAATAATCAAGTCAAATCAAGTAATCAATCTCCGTCCAACAATACCCAAATCACGTGCTACAACAATAGGGTCCGACTACGGCACCCGACTAACCTATCTCCGTCAATCTAAGTGACCGTCTCACAATCGGTCCCCAATACCACTTTATCGACAACACTTCACAATAATCACAATATACCCATTGTCGAGACCACAATGGTCTCGACCAATCCAAAGTATTCGACCAATCAAAATATCATCACAATAATACAAATGACATATATAAACCATATCAAGGAAAAACATCAAAATAGGCTAGTTCCGGGTTGGTTTACCAAGCCAAACCCGAGCCTTGCAACCCACTTGGGTCTCGGCTAAACACATGAGTCACAAAAGACTCAAAACCAAGACCACATGGTCTCCCAACAAGCTCAAATGAGCAACTGAAAGTCTGCCAAAAAGGCCTTCTTGGGTCGCGACATAGACCAGCAACAACCAGGCCAAAAACACGACTCAATCGAGTCAAAACCAAACATCATAGCATCCACACTTGCTAACCAAGACACATGGTCAATCACCAAGAAAAATAGCGAGCCATAGGGCTCGTACCCACATCAAGCCGTGAGCCTAGGCTCACGGTTCCTTCGACCCAAACGGTGAGAAGTAAACCCGGATACCAAACGATGATTTACATTATATTTTAGTCAAAACCCACTTGAATAACATGTTTTATTTCAAAATAACCAAGAAAACTTCAAAACCCATCAATATACACATCCGTATAACACGGATCGATGCTCTCCAAGGCAAGTTTACACTTGTCTTGTCACTTGCTCACCTTCTTGAACCTCGTAGCTCGCGGATCTAGTGAAAACAACAATACTCCAATCGGATTTATAATATTTCGTGGTGTTAAGATGGGTTTTAGGGCGCGTGGTGTATACCAAATGATAGATCTCGATGAGATGATTAAAATGGTGGTGTTGGTTTGGTCGTGAGGGCGGCGGTGGTGGCTGTGGCGACGGTTTAAGGTGGCGGCTGCTAGGGTATTTAGAGGGGAGAGAGAGTGTGAAATATTGGAGGTGATAAGGTTGTGTGTATGTTTGTGTGGTGTGTCCAGGAACACAAGGACGATTTGTAGTTTTACTCTTAAAAAGAAAATGTTTTCTTTCTTTCTTTTTCTCAAACAATAATACTATTAATAATAATAATGATAATAATAATAATAACAAAAATGTTATTATATTTAGGGTAAGGTGACTAGGTGTAAAATACACGGACCAAAACCCGTAACTTTATAAAATACTCAAACTCTTTCTCGGACCGAGCTCGTTCCCAAAAATATCACAATACGTTCAATAAATAAATATATATATAGTCGAATCCGTAGACTCAAGACATAAAATTTTAGTTAGGTTATCCTAGTGCCGGAGTCAACGTAGTGCCAATAAAATCTCGAAATAAATTCTCATCACATCGATAATCCAAATTGATTCCATAAAATTTTAAATATAATCAACCAAAATATTGGTTTTTATAAGTTCGTTACGAATAAAATTTCAAATATAAATTTATAAACGAACTTTAATGTAATGCGGGTTTTCAAAATAACTCCCTAATTTGCCAGTTGTCACATCCTCCCAGCCTCAGAAGAAACCCGTCCCGGGTTTCTCTCGGAACAATCCATCTACGAAGTGAAAAGCTTCGGATATCTCTTTCGGAACTCGTCCTCACGTTCCCACGTAAATTCCGGTCCATATCGGGAATTCCAACGAACCTTGACGAGTGGTATGCGACTTCGCTTGAGTCGCTTAATCTCACGATCCAAAATCTCATCAGAAAGACACTTCTTTAAATTACTAACATGAAACACATCGTGAACTTTACTCAGTTCCTGTGGTAATTCCAACCGATAAGCCACGGGCCCAATTCTTTCCAAAACAAGAAATGGTCCAATATAGCGTGGGTTGAGTTTCCCACGTTTCCCGAAACGTATCACACCTTTCTAAGGCGAGACTTTCAGCATCACTTTGTCTCCAACCTGGAACTCTAGGGGTTTACGTCTCAAATCGGCGTAACTTTTCTGCCTATCTCTAGCTGCTTGCAATCGATCACGAATTTGAGTCACTTTCTCAGTAGTTTCCAAAATAAGTTCAGGGCCTGTGAGTTGGCTATCTCCAACTTCAGCCCAACCAAAAGGCGAACAACATTTACGACCATATAAAGCTTCAAATGGTGCAGCCTTAAGACTTATGTGGTAGCTATTGTTATAGGAGAACTCCGAAAGGGGTAGATATTTCTCCCAGCCTTTACCAAAGTCTATTATACATACACGAAACATATCCTCCAAAGTCTGAATGGTCCTCTCACTTTGACCATCGGTTTGGGGGGTGATATGCAGTACTCATATCAAGTCTCGTCCTCAAAGCCGTTTGAAGTGATCACCACAAAGCTGACGTAAAGCGGCTATCGCGATCAGAAATAATCGATATCGGGACTCCATGACGAGAAATAATTTCCTTCACATACAACCTCGCAAGTTTATCCACACTATCATCTTCACTAATTGCTAGGAAATGAGAAGACTTAGTCAGACGATCCACAATTACCTAGATAGCGTCACAACCGCTAGCTGTCCTCGGTAATTTGGTAATAAAGTCCATTGTAATCCGCTCCCATTTCCAGACTGGAAGTTCTGGTTGCGTCAATAATCCTGACGGTCTTTGATGTTCGGCTTTAACCTTAGAACATGTCAAGCACTTACTAACATACGATGCTATATCTGCCTTCATGTTTGGCCACCAATATAACTTCTTAAGATCCTGGTACATCTTGTCAGATCCAGGATGAATAGAGTACCTTGACTTATGCGACTCATGCATAATCAACTCTCGAATTCCTCCATACAAAGGTACCCAAATCCGATCTCCAAAACATAATACTCCATCAGAACGCTTAACAAATCCTTTCTCATTCCCAGCCATCCCAAATATGTTCTCAGCAGATCGGTTTTCTGCTTTCAACGCTTCCGTTTGAGCTTCAAGTATTTGAGACGGTAACGGCGATACGATAGTCATTCCCAGTGACCTAACTCGTAACGGGGGTATTCTCTCCTTTCGACTAAGAGCATCAGCAACAACGTTTGCTTTACCAGGATGGTAGCGAATTTCGTAGTCATAATCGCTTAGCAACTTAATCCAAAGTCGTTGTCTCATATTGAGCTCTTTTTTTTTATTCAAGATGTGTTGTAGACTTTTGTGGTCAGTAAACACAACACACTTGGTTCCATACAAGTAATGTCTCCATATCCTTAAAGCAAAAACCACAACACCTAACTCCAAATCATGGGTGGTGTAGTTCTTCTCGTGCTTCTTGAGCTGTCGGGAAGCATAAGCTATCACTTTCTCTAGTTGCATTAACACAGCTCCTAAACCTTTATGCGAAGCGTCACAATAAACGACGAAGTCCTCGTTACCTTCAGGTAACGTTAAGATAGGAGCACTACACAACATTTCCTTAAGTAATTGAAATGCTTCCTCTTCCTTATCTCCCCATTCGTACTTAACACTCTTTTGAGTCAATTTGGTCAACGGTTTTGCGATCTTCGAAAATCCTTCAATGAATCTTCGGTAATAACCGGCTAATCCCAAAAATTGACGAATTTCTGTTGGGGTCGTAGGTGCAGCCCAATGTTTAATCGCTTCAATCTTAGCAGGATCTACATGAACTCCTTGACTATCAATCACATGACCCAAAAATTGTACCGTCGGAATCAAAAATTCACATTTGGAGAACTTGGCATACAGCTTCTCCCTCCTGAGCAATTCTAAGATAAGCCTTAGATGCTCCTCATGCTCCTTTTCATTCTTCGAATAAATCAGAATGTCATCGATGAACACAATCACGAACCTATCTAAGTAAGGCTTACACACCCGATTCATGAGATCCATGAATATCGTCGGTGCGTTAGTCAACCCAAACGGCATCACCTGAAACTCGTAATGCCCGTAACGGGTTCTGAAGGCCGTTTTCGGAATATCTTCTTCGCGAACTCGAAGTTGATGATATCCCGATCTCAAATCGATCTTCGAATACACACTCGATCCTTGAAGTTGATCGAACAAGTCGTCGATCCTCGGTAACGGGTATCTATTCTTCACCGTTAACTTGTTCAACTCTCGGTAATCAATGCACATACGAAACGATCCATCCTTCCTCTTCACAAATAAGACTGGGGCTCCCCAAGGTGAAGAACTTGGTCTTATAAATCCCTTTTCGGCTAACTCCGCTAATTGCTTCGACAACTCTTCCAATCCAGTAGGTGCAAGACGATAAGGCGCTCGTGCCACGGGTGCAGCACCAGGTATCAACTCAATCTGAAACTCTACTTGTCTAGTAGGTGGGATTCCCGGCAAATCATCAGGAAATACATCAGGAAAATCACGAACTATAGGCACATCTCCAATGCACCTTTCCTTCTTCTCCTTCCCTCCCTTCTCAGAGACTTGAGCTAAGAAAAGGCAACATCCTTTTTCCATTAGCTTCGGTAACCTAGTGCAAGAAATGACCGCTAATCGGGATGGGCTCCTTGAACCTTTTTGATCTCCTTGTATATTTAGAATTTCCTTTTCGTAAGGCACACGCACGATCTTCTCATCGCAAGGTATGTGAGCACGATACTTCGACAACCAATCCATACCAATGATGACATCGAAACTTCCTAGCGTGACGGGTAGAAGATCTATGTTGAAAGGGTGATTCAAGAAATTTAACGTGCAACCGCGAATGATAGTCTTAATCCTTTCTATGTT
The DNA here is from genome assembly GCA_030686995.1 of Artemisia argyi. Taxonomy (NCBI): domain Eukaryota; kingdom Viridiplantae; phylum Streptophyta; class Magnoliopsida; order Asterales; family Asteraceae; genus Artemisia; species Artemisia argyi. Next base: position 140,387,229 of record CM060679.1, on the reverse strand, counting down.
CCCATAAGCTAACTCTTCATCATACCCAATTCCTAAGGCCATCGGGGGTAGTGGACACAAAACTTCTATCGGGACCAGTACCAAATAGTATGAAAGTATAACGATTATTGAGGAGGAACGTACCAGTAACGACGTTCGGATCTTCTCCTCTCTCGTTCCCAAGTGCATACACTCTCCCATGAGCAGCTCCAACTTCCACACGTTGGTCCCCATTATCTTGTCGTCCACGGTTTCCTCCAGTTCCACGATTTCCCTGATTGTACCCATTACCACCCGATCCTTGATTTCCTCGGTTCCACGATCCTCTACACTCGCTCCTATAGTGTCCTTTCTTTCCACACCCAAAACAAGTAACATCCGCCTTACTTCTCACTTCAGGAGTAGCCTGAACCATAGCAAGAGGTCGTGCTCTACAATCCCTAGCTACATGTCCTCTCCTTGAGCAACTCTGACAAATCACAGTACATTGTCCTGTATAATTCTGGTAGCAACGACCACACTTGGGTGCATCACCATTATAGTTCTTCTTATTTCCATCCCCAATAGCATAAGCTTTCGCAGCAGCTTGTCGCTTGTTTCGGTGATCATTACCCTTAGAGTGATGGTCTCTCTTTCTCTTTCCATTCTTATCCTTATCAGCTCCTTCCAATTCCAACGAATCCATTAATTGTTGAGCGATTGTGATTGCTTCGTGGATATTTGCAGGTCTAGCAGCAATCACATCATTCCTTGTAGCCACAGGTAACCCATTGGTGTACCTCTCAATCCTTTGAGTCTCAGTCCTAACCATATCGGGACAAAGTAAGGCTAACTCTCGATAGCGGCGATTGTAAGTTGCCATATCGGTACCTTTCACCTTATGGTTCCAGAACTAAATCTCCAACTTCTTAATCTCATTCTTTGGGTAGTAAGTCTGGATCAGCAAAGACTTAAATTGCTCCCAAGTCATAGCATAAGCCACATCACTACCAACCGAATTTCGGTAATTGTTCCACCAAGTTAAAGCTTCATCCTTGAAGGTAAAAGAAGCAAACTTTACCTTTGCATTCTCCACACCACCACTGACATTAAACACTGACTCAGTCTTCTCTATCCACCTGACCAAGTAGACCACTCCTTCGGTTCCACCAAACTCAATGGGTCCACAAATTTTAAACTCCTTGTAGTTACGTCCATTAGCACGAACAGGTGGAAATGTTCCAGCAGAATTATTGGAATGATTTGACTCAGCTAGTGGCTCAGCAACTCGTTGCTCCACAAGTTGATTGATCATTGCTTGATCCACAGTAGGTGCGTTAAGTGGAACATGATCATTGTCTCCCTGAACATCAACATTTTGATTCCTGTTGTTGTGGTTAGTAGTGTCCAGGTTATCAGGAGTAGGGGTTTCGACATTTCGAGTAGGACGGCGTCCTCGACGACTAGGGGTAGTCGTTGCAGGACCAGTTCCGGTAGCTCTAGCAGGGTTTCGTCGTGGGGCAATTAATATAAGTCACAATACAAGGTTCGTAAGTCTCCACTAACACGTACCATAACGTCTAACAAGAATCCGATGGGTGAAAGTCGAAGTACGAACATAATACCAACACAATATCAACCACGCAAATAGGAACACAATTCTCCGTGTACGCCAAAAACCATAGAATATCATACGAAATCACCATCATTCATACAAGTAGCGATCGATACGTCATTCCAAAATACTAAAAGACATAATAAATACTAATCGTTCTATACGAGACGAACATACAATCCGAATAGCATGACTTAAGGGATAGAATAACCAGCTCTCATAACCAAGCACTCCCTGGCTTAGGAAGCAACATAACAAGAACACAAATCCAATCGATCTAGCCATGATGCTGGCATAGACTCCTCAACTCCGATCCCAAACCATCCAAATTCCTCAATAACGATCCCTGCTCAACACTATGTGTATCTCTATCCCTCTTGAGGTCCGCAACCTCCTTTTCTAACACTGTGTTCCTCTGCCACAGCTTGCGATCTCCCTCGCGAGCCATGAGGAAACCTCTCTGCAGACTCTCTATCTGCTCATGTATCTCTATCATACCTGTCCTAATCGCTGTCGTCCTGCCCATGACAGTAGTCAAATCAATTCTCAACTCAGCAACAAACTCAGCAATAAACTCAGCAATAATCATCTCAAGTCGGTCAGACATCCGCGAGATCTTCTTGCCCTGTACAGTAATCTAAGTCCACATCCTACCAGTCTCACCTAACTCTGCATGCTTAGCAGAAACCTCAGAAGGTGCATTCGACGCCACAGGACTACCAGGTGGTGAATCAAACAAAAACGGATGATTAGGTGAAACCGGCTCTAACGGATGTATCGGGGAATCGGGCTTCGCAGAATGAACTGAATGTGCTAGCGACCCATCATTATCAGGCATCTCCTCCTCCTGAGGATCATCCTCTTCCTCATCTTGAGGGTCATCATTCTGCTCACCCTCGTACGCCTCCTCATACTCCTCGTCGGAGGGGTACTCCAACAATCGTCGTCTCTGAGCAGGTGAACCATGAGGCGATAAAATCGGTGACTTAGGGCGACAATGAGACGATAAAGTAGTGGCCGAACGCATGACCAACACGTATGGGTCATCAGGGGCCATAGTGATTTACGAGGGGCGTCGCGTACTAGCAATAACAATTCTCAATAACATCGTACGAATAGGAGGTCATGGTTTGTGACAACGGCGTAGGGTAGGTGTAAGTGTTTCAAAACAACTAAACCGCGAACTCAAAATACCATATCAAAATCATCATATAATTCCCAATCATATATATCAAGAAAGATTTAAAATACCGCATTACTAAAATCATTCATAAAACAATTAAGCCATATCATTCCTCAAAACGCCATCATATTACTAAATCAATAACCTCAATCCTCAAATCATCTCAAGAATCCCATATCTAATAATCATCTCAATATACCTCAATAATAATAATGATGCTTCGGCTTGGCGGGCTGGCGGGCAATGGTCGAGGATCGTTTTCTATATAAATCAGTTATAGTTTAGGTGTTTATTTACCTAGTTCTCTATAACCTTGGCTCTGATACCAATCTGTAACACCCCCAAAATTTGATACAGCGGAAGACTCAACAAGCTTTCGAGGTGCTACGGGGATTGGTATCCATTCAAAGTCATGAAAGAACGAGATAAAGTAAACATAAGAAAAACACAACTAAAACGGGGTTTAAAGTTTACATTTATCCCAAGAATTATCCAAAGTAAGGCCCAATAGAAATAAACATAGGTCCACAATAGTTTATCAGAGTTTTAGAAAATAGATCCATAACCGGTGCCATTGCCAAGCCTCCAATCCAAGCATCCATAGAGCATCACTTAATTTCCTGAGAAAACGTGCTAAAAGTCAGCTTTCGCTGGTGAGATCATAGGTTTAAATTCATCTAACAATATAGTGGACATATACGCAAAACGCTTGCTAGCTAGACTAAGGATTCGCTAAAAGCTTGCGGATACCCTCCGCTCCAACATAACACACGGATACCCTCCGTTCTAACATAGATATTCGGGTAACCCCCGCAATATCATAAATACTCGGATAACCTACGAAGTATTAATAACCTATAGGTGCACACTATAGTATCTAAATAAGTCAACCTTGAATAGTACACACGAAACTATGTGACTAAAGCTGGCAATCCAAATAAGCCAACCTTGAATAGTACACACAATAAATATGTGACTAAAGCTGACAATCCATCAATAACCAAATAAGCCAACCTTGAATAGTACACACAAAATGTGTGACTAAAGCTGACAATACATCCTAGTCCATACGCATAGCAAGTTTTGAAAAGAATGTAAAAGCGATAATAGTCCACATAAAATAATTTGCACGTTTCTCACCCCAAGTATTGAAAACATAGTTCAAGATTAAAAAGTGGGGCTATGACTCACCTCAAGTCCAGAAATTCAACAATAAGAAATCGGTAGAGGTAAGATGTATAGTGACTCAAAAGACGGCAACTACGGACTCGGCACGACCTAACATTATCAATTCGTTCAGAAATCATTTCCTCAAAATCAAATATTCCCAAACCCGAACGTATTCCATTATACTTCCGAAAATCCATTTCTCGTATAAATCTCGTATTAGTTTGGAGTTTGGCGTTTGGTATCCATACGGGTGGTGGGTCGACACAACTCAAACCAAGAAGTCCCAACAAAAGGATAATAAAACAATCTATAGGTCTAATATTAGTCCAATATATTATTTAAATAAATATCGAAGTTTATCAAATCCGTCGATTTGGTAATCCCCTATATTTATTTACTTAATATACTATTCTAAGATTATACCCGAATCCTAGGTCACACATTGCACATAAGTACTATATGGTATATATCAAAGTTTAATAAATTCTCTAATTATGCCGTTAAACTTACCAAATTCGTCAATTTGGCAACCTCACGGGATACTTAGTAATTTATTATTCTCGTACACATACTACAACCTATGGGCGTCGTAGGATACGATGCCCATTAATATACTCAATTTAAACAACTAAATAGCTCTTATTTAACCCGTCGATTAAATAAGTTACGTGGTCATCGAAAGCGAGTGTATTAATTGTCGTATATCCGTGATAACACAAACGTCACAAATAATAAACCACTTGGACTCAAGTGACCACAACCCCGTATAACTCGATAGTTTTCCTCGTTAATTTAAAAGAAATTATATTATTTAATTATTTATTCAACGTCAATATTTCATCGTTATTTATAGCGTTTAATTATAATAACGCTCCCAATATTATTACACTACTTTCATAGCATAATATTTATAGTCACGTTATCGTTATAATATTACTCGTGATCTTTTTATTTTTAATATACGCATTTATATATTTATATATACGTTATTCACGTCTATATATTTATATAAACGTTTATATTACCAATAATATTATTACGAGTTTTATTATTTGCGTTTGATTATAAATATTTATCGAGTCATACGAAATGGTCACATGTCCGAGTCATCACTCTCGGCTCATTGTCCAAGTCCAAAATAGAAATAATAATCAAGTCAAATCAAGTAATCAATCTCCGTCCAACAATACCCAAATCACGTGCTACAACAATAGGGTCCGACTACGGCACCCGACTAACCTATCTCCGTCAATCTAAGTGACCGTCTCACAATCGGTCCCCAATACCACTTTATCGACAACACTTCACAATAATCACAATATACCCATTGTCGAGACCACAATGGTCTCGACCAATCCAAAGTATTCGACCAATCAAAATATCATCACAATAATACAAATGACATATATAAACCATATCAAGGAAAAACATCAAAATAGGCTAGTTCCGGGTTGGTTTACCAAGCCAAACCCGAGCCTTGCAACCCACTTGGGTCTCGGCTAAACACATGAGTCACAAAAGACTCGAAACCAAGACCACATGGTCTCCCAACAAGCTCAAATGAGCAACTGAAAGTCTGCCAAAAAGGCCTTCTTGGGTCGCGACATAGACCAGCAACAACCAGGCCAAAAACACGACTCAATCGAGTCAAAACCAAACATCATAGCATCCACACTTGCTAACCAAGACACATGGTCAATCACCAAGAAAAATAGCGAGCCATAGGGCTCGTACCCACATCAAGCCGTGAGCCTAGGCTCACGGTTCCTTCGACCCAAACGGTAAGAAGTAAACCCGGATACCAAACGATGATTTACATTATATTTTAGTCAAAACCCACTTGAATAACATGTTTTATTTCAAAATAACCAAGAAAACTTCAAAACCCATCAATATACACATCCATATAACACGGATCGATGCTCTCCAAGGCAAGTTTACACTTGTCTTGTCACTTGCTCACCTTCTTGAACCTCGTAGCTCGCGGATCTAGTGAAAACAACAATACTCCAATCGGATTTATAATATTTCGTGGTGTTAAGATGGGTTTTAGGGCGCGTGGTGTATACCAAATGATAGATCTCGATGAGATGATTAAAATGGTGGTGTTGGTTTGGTCGTGAGGGCGGCGGTGGTGGCTGTGGCGACGGTTTAAGGTGGCGGCTGCTAGGGTATTTAGAGGGGAGAGAGAGAGTGAAATATTGGAGGTGATAAGGTTGTGTGTATGTTTGTGTGGTGTGTCCAGGAACACAAGGACGATTTGTAGTTTTACTCTTAAAAAGAAAATGTTTTCTTTCTTTCTTTTTCTCAAACAATAATACTATTAATAATAATAATGATAATAATAATAATAACAAAAGTGTTATTATATTTAGGGTAAGGTGACTAGGTGTAAAATACACGGACCAAAACCCGTAACTTTATAAAATACTCCAACTCTTTCTCGGACCGAGCTCGTTCCCAAAAATATCACAATACGTTCAATAAATAAATATATATATATAGTCGAATCCGTAGACTCAAGACATAAAATTTTAGTTAGGTTATCCTAGTGCCGGAGTCAACGTAGTGCCAATAAAATCTCGAAATAAATTCTCATCACATCGATAATCCAAATTGATTCCATAAAATTTTAAATATAATCAACCAAAATATTGGTTTTTATAAGTTCGTTACGAATAAAATTTCAAATATAAATTTATAAACGAACTTTAATGTAATGCGGGTTTTCAAAATAACTCCCTAATTTGCCAGTTGTCACAACTAATTTTCAAGATTTGCACTGTATGCTTAAGTCATCTCCCTATGTGCCTTCCATATCTTTCATTTCAGAGAGAGAGATTGGTTTCAGCTTGATACTTCTGCTGGATCTTATCTCTGTACTGTTCACCCTGCTGAGAGGTTCGTCGTTTCTTCTGACTCGTCATCTTTTTCTAGTGCTCATGATATTGAAGTTAGTTCTTTTGCTAGGTCTTCTCTTCCTTCAGCGTCAGTTGCTGCCGCAACCTCTGCCTTTGATGCTTGCACATCATCAAAGGGAAAAGATAAAGACGGTGTTTCTGAGTCATCTTCTTTCCCGAACGTTCCTTTGTCCATTAGTGGTTCTAAGTTTGGTATTGGTGGTCAGGAAGGTTTTTCCGGAGATGGGTTTTCTTGTGGTCTCATCCGCTCTACTGCTGATGTAGATCCTAATGTCTTTGGTGAAGTTTTTATTCCAGAGTGGAATGTTTCTCGCGGCTCTCGTTTGGACATCACTGCTGATTGCCGCGAGATACTTGATGGGTTTGCTCCAACTGGGTTCTTTGATGAGGTCTGTGGTATGAAACATGACCAATTTTTTGAGGAATTTAATTATTTGACGGCCCGTCAGATTGCTTTTTGTGCGGAATTACGGATGCGGGCTGAACATAATATTGCTCGGAAACAAAAGTTATCCGCTCTCTGTGACCGCCGGGCTGACCAGCTAGAAGAGAAAGATGCGGAAATTGAAAAGTTAAAAATGGAGGCATCATGCCTTCGTACTGAAATCTCTTCTATGAATTCATCCGATAATCCTTATGCTGCTGAGACGTCGTCTCTGAAGGAAGATAATTTGAAGCTTAAGGGTGAGCGTGATTCGCTCAAAGTGGAGCTAGTGGAATTACGTTCGTCCGTAAATGGTCAAGCTGCAGCTTTTGAAACGGAACGTGCCACATTTTGAATGAAACTAGCGGAGCTTCGGTCTTCTTTGGAAGATAAGGATCACAAACTTGCAGACTTGGATGCTACCGTTGCAGAGTTGAAGCGTCAGAACAAGTGGTCTTCAGATCGGGTATGTGCGGTGTTTTTTCTTTTATTTTGTTTATACTTATTCCTTTTTTGTTTTCTCATCCGCTCTTTTTTCTTCTTTTCTTTTTTGAAAAGGCTCGCTTGTTACAAGCTATTCATGAGACTTTGGAGAGTTTTTATAAAGAGAACCAGGACGCTCAGATGAAAGGGATTACTGATAAGTTGACCCAGTTAGATGCCCGCCTTATGGATATAGTTGTTCATCTTGATGAAGACTTTTATCCCCGCTTTCTTACTGCTATTGCTAGGTGTAGGTGGCTGTTTGAGCACGACATGAAATTGTTCCTTACTAAGTGCTTAAACTCTTTGGAGTATCGTATGATGTTGGGAAAACTCTTGAGTTGCGCTATCAGGAGAGGGATGCAGAAAGGTTTGGATGCTGGCATTATGCATAATAAGGAGGGTAGAAAGCTTACGGATATTGCCGCTAATAATCCTACTGCGGAAGCGGACTACAACTCCGTTTATCGGGCATTTCGCGAACTTGATTTTCCTCTATTAGCGGATTTGTCGTCATGCAAGGACTCCAACATTGAGGATGTTATGTGCCTTCTCTAGCTTGAGGCTGAGATTGCGGAGAAGCTTGGATTGGCTGATCTGCAGCCTAGTTTGGAGCAACTTTTTGTACCTCGAATTAGAGGTAACTTTGTAAAACCCGAAATTTTAAACAAGTTAATATTCCCAAAATACCCTCTAATTTTGAATTTTTCAAAAAGACGGATGATAATGCAAGACATTCTTATACATTTTAACATAGGTGTTTAGAACCATGATACTTGAAATATAAACGTTACACGATTGATAAAAACATACGATTAAATAATTATGCACGTTTTATAAATATCACACGTTAACATGTCCCTAGACCGAATTTTATTCTTTGTACAAGCGTATGGGGCCCGAAAAGATGACTAGATTCATGATTTATTTTGTTCCCCTAATTGCTCCTTAATGTCAGCTACTTATCATTTGGAAATCACCTACTCGTTTTTTATTCCTAAACCGAACCACAAATAGTCAAAATAAACATACACATTTGGAAAGTTAATGTGATATCCTCCTTATCACATCTCCATGATTTTTGGCAAAATCAGTCACCAAATCCCCTATAACGTCGAGTAAATCAAATCACACATTCATTCTTGACAACTTTCCTTCTAAACGACTCCCTCCCTCACACGGTTTAAACAACCGATTTACACAACTCACACGACACTAAATAAAACCATACAAACTGTTGAAAGTATTACTTCCTTGTGGAAAACAGCTGAACCTTCAGGGGGTTATTATGTAACTATTTTATAACTATTTTTTCTAACTTTGTAACTTTGGGTGTTGTTTGTAAGTTCTGTTTGTGCAGGGTTTAGAGTGAAAGATCCTGGGCTATATAATGTCTCTATCCAGCTAGGGTTTCACATCTTACGCTCTCATACTTCTCTCAGTTTCACACACAAGTTCTCTCATCATCATCTGGGTTTAAGTGGGTTTCTGGGTAGTTTACTATTGTAAACAAGTGTAGTAGATCTTCTTGATCTCTGGTTTGGTTTTGTTTATAGATCTGGTAGAGTGTGAGTTGTTGTATTCTATTGTTGCACCTATTAGAGGGACAACAATCTTTTCTTTGTATTCGTTTTGTTAGCACCTGTGTTGGGGACTAATTTGCTGTGTATATTGTTATAATAAAAGATTATCACCAAGGGGTGGTTGGTTGGGTGATTATTGCCTTTGTTATGTACCATTTTAACATGGTATCAGAGCTCTAGGTTGGTAATCGATTGATCTCTTGGTGATTCTTGGTTGATTAAGGGCTCGATTGAATTAGGGTTTTTTCTTGAAACTCTAATTTTTGGGGGTTTTCTGTTATTGAGGTTCTTGGTTCGATTGAAGGTGGTTTTAGTAGTTTCTGTGGTTGAATTATTTGTTTCTTGGTTCAATTGGAAGAAACCCTAATTTTTCAAATTGGGGGTTTCTTGTATTCTGGGAATCTTGTGGCTCTTGGGCTATTTTCCGCTGCTGGTTACATCTCTATAGCACTGTAAGGTTCTTTCTTCCTTTAGGGGTAACTAGTTCTCAGTTAAGTAGGCGCAAACGGATTGACTAACTTCTTCATCTGCCTCTATAAGAGGTGTGAATACCTGCTCTGGTCAATCATAGCTTGCTGGCGTGGGCTATGTTAGTCCTGGGTGTGAGTGTTTTGTTTCTTTTATGATTTGTTGTTTTAGTTATTTTTGGTTAATTGTTTGTTTTATTAGTTGGTATTTGTTGATTATCTATTTCTTTAGTATTTTTAGTTTTATCTGGTTGCTTGTGTTCTTGCTTGTTTGTTTATCTGGTATTCAGTGGTTTAGTGTCTTTAATTTTTTTTCAGTATGGCAATTATGATTAGCAGTCTTGATTAGAGTAATCCTCTGCATCTTCATCCTAATGATTCTAATTGTGCATCTGTTGTGAGTATTAAATTGGCTGGTGTTGAGAATTATAGAGTTTGGGCTAGTGCTATAAAACTTGCTATGCAAATTAAAAATAAGATGGGTTTTCTTGATGGTTCTTGTGTTAAAACTGATTATGCTGCTAGTCCTTTGTTAGAGGCTCAATGGGATAGATGTAATGTTGTTGTGCTTAATTGGATTTTGAGTTCTTTAACTCAAGATGTGTATCTTGGGCATGTTTTCTCTGATAATGCTTCTGTTGTGTGGAAAGATTTAAAAGATACATATGATAGGATTGATGGTTCTGTAGTTTTTAATTTGCTTCAAAAGATTAACAGTTTTAAACAAGGTGGCTTACATGTATCTAGATATTATCATAAGTTAAATTCTTTGTGGAGAGAGTTTGATATTATTACTAAGTTGCCTGATTGTACTTGTGAGGCTAGACAAGAGCTTGTTGATCATGGTAAGTTGTTAAAATTGATGCAGTTCCTTATGGGTCTTGATGACATTTATCAACCCATAAGAAGTACTCTTTTGACCAGGGAAGTCCTTCCTGAAGTCAAAGATGCTTTTGTCATTGTATCAAGGGAAGAATCCCATAGAGGGGTTCCAACCACAACTGTTAAAACTGAGAAGGCTCAGGTGTCTGCTTTTGTTTCTAAGACTTATGATAATAAAAATACTAATTGGAGAAGAAACAATAATGGTAACAATTTTGGGTATAATAACAGGGGAGACTATGATAGTTTGCTTTGTTCTAATTGTGGTTTGAAGGGTCATATTGTTGAAAGGTGTTTTGAAATTATTGGTTATCCACCTGGTTTTAAAAAGAATCCTAATCTGAAACCTGCTAATAATTTTAATAAAACCAATGATATAAAAAGTGCTTCTGTTGTTAATAATGGCTCTAAGAATGGTACTGGTAGTATGTCTTTGAGTAATGAACAGGTTATGAAGCTTTTAAGTTTGTTGAATGATAAACCAGGAACCTCTGCTCATGCCAATATGGCAGGTAGGGATTCTTGTTCCTTTTTTAACTACAGTGTTTTCTTTAATCAGCATTTTTATAAGTTTTTTTGTGCTAATATTAAGTTGGATGGGGTCAATTATCATCTGGGATGGATAATTGACACTGGTGCTAATCAACATTTAACTAATAGTCCTCTTAATATGTATAACTTAATTGATATATCTGATTTAAAGATTACTACGGGACACCCTAATGGAACTATAGCTAAAGTTACTCATGTTGGCAACTTAAAGCTTAATGATAATGTGGTTTTGTTTGATGTTTTAGTTGTTCCTGAGTATTGTGTTAGTCTTATGTCTGTTAATAAGTTGATTAAAGATAGCAAGTTGAGAGTTGGTTTTCATGTGACTAAATGCTATATTCAGTATTTGAATCAGCAGAGGGTGCTTGGGACTGGTAGTGAATCTGGTGGTCTTTATTTGTTTGATAAGTCCAAAGTTTCCTCTGCTTGTGTGATTAAAAGTGAGTTTCTTAGTTGTTTTATTTCTAAAGATGTTTGGCATAGTAGGTTGGGACACCCTGCTAGTCAAGTTTTAAAACTTTTAAAAGGTTCTTTAAAATTAACTCATATTGATCATGGGGCACCTTGTGATGTTTGCCATAAGACTAAACAAACAAGGGATCCCTTTCCTTTAAGTGAACATAAGACTTCTGTTTTTGATGACCTTATACATTTAGATGTGTGGGGGCCTTATAAGGTGGTTAGCAGGGAAGGTTTCAGATACTTCTTGACTATTGTTGATGACTTTAGCAGATCTGTTTGGGTGTATATGCTAAAAGGAAAACATGAAGTTTTTGAGATGTTTCAAAGTTTCTTTAAAATGGTTTTGACTCAGTTCAATATGAAAATTAAGATTGTTAGATCTGATAATGGTACTGAGTTTGTTAATAATAAAATGGGTGAATTTTTTGATACTATGGGTATTATTCATCAAACTAGTGTAGCATATATGTAACAACCGTACGTGGTTTTAGCATGTTAATTAGACTAATAGCCTTGAGTTATCTAACTTTGTTTGGTGTGATTTGGGTGGATATATGGGTATATGTGTGTTATGGTGTGTTATTGTGTGATTAGTACTTGAGTTAGCACTAAATCCCTTTGCGCTAGTGGTTGTTATTGTGATTTTGGGAAATGTTGATTTTGGGAAAGTTCATTTTGATCGCCTTTGTGGTGTAGAAATGACTTATGTATATTTGGTGTTTTGTGATTTTGCGTAACGAGTCTTCGTTCAAGTATTTGAACGTTAGTAAGTTACGGGAAGGTTCTTTTGTGGGAAATATTTATGGAGTGTGTGAAATTCTATTTTTGGAAACTTTATTTTGAAAATGAATATTTTCCGGTTTGTCGTAAAATTAAGGTTTATCGCGAATGACGTTAGGTTTCGTTATGGGAGTACATAAAATATGAAAAGTATGAGGTTTTGAGTGTAATAAATAAATTTAATAATATATATATATATATATATATATATATATATATATATATATATATATATATATATATATATATATATATATATATATATATATATATATATATATATATATATATATATATATATATAAGGGGCGGCCGAATATAGGGATTAGGGGGAAAAGGAAACCAAAATTGATACCAAATACAACTCTAAGCCTTAAGGGTTATCCAATATAATTATAAATACAAAATTAAAACCTCCCTACCCCTTTCTTTTGAGCACACGGTCGACCAAGAGGAGAGCAACAAGAGAAAATTTTAGGGTTTTGTTTTTGAAGCTAAAATCAAGATCAAGGTATATTTTTAATACTAGTTTTCATGTAATTAATTAATAATTGTTATGATTCATGTAATATTGATTATGATGGAATCTAGGGTTTACATACTTCTGTAAATTAATGAAGTAAAACATGTTAGGATCATTAGTTGATAATAATATAGTAATTGGTTAAGGGAATTGAGTGTAAAACACGCTAGATTATGTGTTAGGGTTTGGACACACGCTAGATTATGTGTTAGGGTTTGGACAGAAAACTATGGATGTAAAGATGTGAGTGTAATTAACAGATGGTGATGAGTTAAGTCACAAATTTTTTGTCTAAATTGAAGTTTAATGAATGAGCTTTCCAAAAAGTCCGGCCACGATTGATTTCAAGGTCGGTAAGTTAGTCTTTTGATTTTTCTTTGATAAGGTGTCAAAGTTGTTAAACCGGGACAGAATTTGGGTAAAAGTTTGATAGTGAATTGTGGGTGAAAAAGTGGTATTTACGTTAGCCCTTATGGAATAGTTGAGTTTTAGGTTATCTTAGACTACCACGAAAAGGATTCGCGATAAAAAGTTGTAGAAGTATTTTAATCTAATTAAAACTTTTTGGTTTGCGTTCAGATCCGAATTTGGATAGTTGACAAGTTTGATTTTCTTTTGAGTACTTGTGTGTGTTATTAGTCCATGGCCTTCTGGGATTAGCTTGTATGCTTATGAGAGACCATAGTCAATTTTTGGTGTGAGTTTTTGAGCTTTAATTGTTATGATTTCATGTGGGCGAATGTACCCTAAAATTCTTCGTTTTCTGATTTTAAAAGTGCAAGGGATTTAGTCAGTGTTAGGTTATGGTAATGGTTAGTATGGTGTCTAGGAGATCCATGGTGGGTCATATGAGTCATAGACATCCATTATATGTGTATTACATGGGTTATTGCTTTTAGCTTGACCATGTGTAAAGTGGATTTATTTTTGTGTGTTATAGATTGTGATTTGTTTTTGTGGAAGCTGCAAGGTTTGAGGTGAGTTCATAGTTCCATATTTTTACTTTGTTTTAAACTTGGGATGGGAGTGATGCTTGTCTTAAATGTTTGGGTTACTGTGATTATGTGTGTGTCAAAGAGCTTGGACTTATAACGTTATCGTATGTATGCTATGTGTGATGATTCGATTGTGAGATTATACGTGCTTCATTTGGGGACCCATTTGATGTTAAGTTCTGTGTGGTTAAGTGATTCGATTAGGAAGATGCTTATCCTGTTGCTCACGCATGCGACCTAATTGATGTCAATGGGGTCGGTGGACACGATCCATCCAGATGGTTGCCTTTGTGTGTGGTTATTGGTTTGCGAATACATGTAGCTATATGATAACTATAAATTATTTGTCCATCTATGTTTTTATAATCACAGTGAACTGGTTGCCTTGTGAGTGTATGTGTGTCTAAACCTATGAATCTCACCAACATTATGTTGACGTTTTAAGCATCATTTTTAGGTGAGCATTCTAAGGCCAAAGTTGAGGGCAGCAATTAGGCGAGACTTAGTTGCATATGGAGACTTTATTTATGTTGGGATTTGACTTTATTTGGATTTGGTTGTGATACATTTATGTTTTCCATTTGGTACTTTCATATCTATTGAAGATACCTTTTAGATTTTGTTTTGGTTATTTTATTTATCTTGGGGTATTGTTACAACACTTTGTGTTGGTACATTGCTCTATTTATATGCATGTAGTTGTTCTCTATTTAGACACCAGGTGTTGTGACAATATACTCCTCAACAGAATGGGATTACTGAGAGGAAACATATGCATCTACTTAATGTAGCTAGAAGCCTTATGTTTCAGGGGGGAATTCCTCTTGTTTTTTGGCCTGACTGTGTTTTAACTGCTACTTATTTGATTAAAAGGTTGCCTTCCTCTGTTTTAAATGGTAAATCTCCTTTTTCTTTGGTTTATGGTAGAGAACCTAGTCTGGCACATTTTAGGAGTTTTGGGTGTCTTTGTTATGCTACTATTTTAAAAGAGTCTGATAAGTTTTATGAGAAGTCTGAAAAATGTGTTTTGCTTGGATATGCAAGTGGAAAGAAAGCTTATAAGTTGTTAAGTCTGGAAAATAGGTCTATATTATACTCCAGAGATGTCAAATTTTATGAGACTATTTTTCCTTATAAAATGAAACAAACTGATTTGTCAGATTCTCATCTTGAAGTCAACACTTTAAATTTCTTTGATAGTCTTGAGTCAAAAACCAGAACTCCTAGTCCCTCTCCCAATGATGAAACAAATGATGTAGCATCTGTTGGTAGAGAAGGTAATCTAGATCAGTCTGGTAGGGTTGTGGATGATGTTCAGGATGATACTTTAGAACAGATACTTTACCCTGATGCTCCACAGCAACCAGTTGATTCTAGTTCTGCAACTCCTTTAGATGAGAATATTAATTCTGAGGGAAATGCAATATCTGAAATAGATGTGCCTAGTTTTCAAAATGTGTTTCAAAATCAAACTGAGGAAGGAACTACTAGTTGTAGAAGATCTAGTAGATCTTCTAAGTTACCTGCTAAATTGAATGACTATGTGCTTGATTCTAAACTTAAGTATGGTTTAGATGAATATGCTGATCATACTAGATTGAGTTTTGATAATTGTTGTTTTGTTGCTAATTTGAATAAGTCTTGTAAACCTTCCTCTTATGAGGAAGCTTCAAAGAATGTTAACTGGAAAAGTGCTATGAATGATGAGATTGTTGCTTTATATGAGAATGATACTTGGGAAGAAGTTGATCTTCCTGAGTGAAGAATTCCTATAGGATCTAAATGGGTTTGGAAACTTAAGTTTAAATCTAATGGTGAAATTGAAAGGTACAAAGCTAGAGTTATGGCTAAGGGTTTTAATCAAAAACCAGGTTTTGACTATGATGAAACTTTTAGTCCTGTGGTTAAAATGGGTACTGTCAGGTGCTTATTGAGTATTGCTGTTTAAAATGATTGGAAAATGTTTCAAATGGATGTTAACAATGCTTTTTTATATGTTGATTTAAATGAAGAGGTTTATATGTTACCTCCACCTGGTCTTTTTCCAAAAGATAGTAAAAAGGTTTGCAGGCTTAAAAAATCTCTTTATGGCTTAAAACAGGCTCAAAGACAATGGAATCTTAAATTGTCTGAGGCCTTGTTTGAGGCTGGGTTTGTACAGTCTAAAAATGATCACTCTTTTTTGTTAAAACTAAAGGAAGTTCAGTATTGTATTTACTTGTGTATGTTGATGATCTGGTGATCACTGGTAATAGTGAAAGTGAAATTGAGAATTTTAAAACTTTTCTAAGGAATAAGTTTAAAATTAAAGACTTAGGAGAGTTGAAATATTTTCTTGGAATTGAAGTGCTAAAAATTGGTATAGGCTTATGTTTAAACTAGAGAAAATATTGTCTTGAGCTGTTGAATGATTATGGTCTTCCTGGTTGCAAGCCTGTTTTAACTCCCTTACTTGAGAATATTGTGCTAAATAATAATGAGTCTGATGATGATAAGTATTTGAAAAATATTACTAGTTATCAGCAACTTGTTGGGAAGTTAATATATCTTACTATGACTAGGCCTGATATTTCTTATGCTGTGCACCGCTTGAGTCAGTATATGCATTCTCCTTTGAAATCACATTTTGATATTGGCTTAAGAGTGTTAAAGTATCTTAAACTTGCACCTGGTAATGGGCTATATTTTAGTAAGAATAATCAAGGGTTTAAACTTTCTGCCTATTCTGATTCAAATTGGGCTAAGTGCCCAATTACTAGAAGGTCTGTTTCAGGATATTGTGTTTTTGTGAATGGTAATTTGGTTTCTTGGAAGAGTAAAAAACAAGCTACTCTGTCTAAGTCTTCAGCTGAGGCTGAGTATAGGTGTATGGCCTCTACTACATGTGAGGTTATGTGGATTCTTAAAGTGTTAAATGATTTTGGTATTACAGAAAATTTGTTGCCAGTTGAGTTGTTTTGTGATAACAAAGTTGCTGTTCAAATTGCTGCTAATCCAGTGATACATGAGAAAACTAAACACTTTGATATTGATGTGCATTTGATTAGAGAAAAGGTTGCTTCTGGGTTGATTAAAACTGTTAAGGTTAACTCAAAAAGTCAAACTGCTGATGTTTTGACTAAAGCCCTTGGGTCTGTGCAACATAGTGTTATGGTTAGAAATCTTGGCATGATTAATCTGTTTGCAGGTTCATCAGTTTGAGAGGGGATGTTGAAAGTATTACTTCCTTGTGGCAAACAACTGAACCTTCAGGGGGGTTATTATGTAACTATTTTATAACTATTTTTTCTAACTTTGTAACTTTGGGTGTTGTTTGTAAGTTCTGTTTGTGCAGGGTTTAGAGTGAAAGATCCTGGGCTATATAATGTCTCTATCCAGCTAGGGTTTCACATCTTACGCTCTCATACTTCTCTCAGTTTCACACACAAACGTTCTCTCATCATCATCTGGGTTTAAGTGGGTTTCTGGGTAGTTTACTATTGTAAACAAGTGTAATAGATCTTCTTGATCTCTGGTTTGGTTTTGTTTATAGATCTGGTAGAGTGTAAGTTGCTGTATTCTATTGTTGCACCTATTAGAGGGACAACAATCTTTTCTTTGTATTTGTTTGGTTAGCACCTGTGTTGGGGACTAATCTGCTGTGTATATTGTTATAATAAAAGATTATCACCAAGGGGTGGTTGGTTGGGTGATTATTGCCTTTGTTCTGTACCATTTTAACACAAACCCTAAAGACTCTAAACCCTAAACTAAAAAGCTACGGCTGCTGCATGCCTTTTTTTTCCTACCTGATCAACCAAAGAAAATACAACGGAGACTCGTTGTGACATTTTTTTGTGAGCTTTTGATCGTGGGATGCTACGGTTTCGATAGGAGTTTGGTCGCGATGGATTGCTGATCCAAGAAAGCTACGAGCGTGGGTGTTGGGTCCTGTTCGAGTTAGTGTTTTGGTCCGGCTAAGATAGCAACTGGTGTTCGACTTAGTATTTGATCGTGGTTATTCCTTCTCTTCTTTGACACGACTATGAGGGTACGTTTAACACACCTTGTTCGAATCCTATTTAATCTCTGTTCGGTCATGATGTTATTTTCTTAATCGGCTTAAATCTTGTACTTCGAATCGAATATATTTTTCGTCGCATAAAATGATAACATGAGTCGCATGAAAGGATGATAGAAAAACATGTTCGATAATTTTGATGCTTGGATTGTTTAAATCTGTTTGTGTCGAGTTATAAGGCAGCGTTTGAATCGTATTTTACCGGACCTCATGTCGACAAGTTTATAACCATTGCAAGCCACAACAATCTGTTTGAAATACACGGCCTATTTGAGCATCATCCTGCTCATTAGTATACGATCTAAAGCCTGAATGAACGCAAGTAGTAATTAACGTCGAGCATGTGCTTTAACTAAGCATATAGAAAAGTTTTATGGGTATTAATTATTTTATACGTGCATGGGTAGCAAAAAGAAATAGGTGTGGGGCATGTGAAATTATGTTATCTGTTTTTTTTTTTGTGTCGGCAAGTCAAATAGAAGGCTGTAAAAATAGATGGGAATGGTGTAAATATGTGAATATTTGGGTGAAGTAAAAGAGTAAATCGAGTGTGTCTCGTTATTGCAACAGTCAAATAGTGTTCATGGGCGTGAGTTGGAGTAGCCATAAAATAATGTGATACAAAAGATATTAACATGTACATGTGGTGTATGATTTGTTTTGACGTGTGAATTAATAGGGTGCGTTTAAGCATGATGTGGATAGCGCGTTTATATTTTGTGAAGCAACGGAGTCATAAAATGGTCATTATGATATTAAATTACAATATAAACCCTAAAGTTAACATTTGATATTTATAAACCTTAAATTTTGATAATTTACATTTATAACCTTAAACTTTACTAAACTGGCATAATAAACCCTAAACTATGAAATTGTTGTTATTAACCTATAACTATAATTAATTGTCAATAGTAACCCTAATTTTTGAAACTTACTAATTTGGGAAACCCGCTATAAATAGAAAGATACTTAAAATGACTAAGTTACTTAAAATGAAAGCTTACTATAAATGGAAAGTTACTAAAAATGGAAAGCCAACTAAAATGAATAATCTGATTTATAATAAGTTATTAATAATAAACGGATCACTAAATCGTGTAGATTCGCTGAAGAAGGAGTAACTTCCGATCTTTATGATGTGTTTGCATTCGCGGTTTAAGGTACAGATATTCTGACATTTAGTATAAGGTTTCTTATGATTCTTATAAACCTTTGATCTGTTTAGCTTCTGACTTGATACCTTTACTATGATTCCCTTTGTTATGAACCTTTGCTATGATCCCTTTGATATGAATATCTGATATGAACCTTTATTATTAATCTCTGATATGAACCTTTATTATGAATCTCTGATATAAACCTTTGATTATGAACCTTTGCTATGCACTTCTGAACCATTTTGACATGAACCATATGATATGAACCTTCTGATATGACACTCTGATTATGATATGATATCTGACTCTCAGTTTGATACCCGAGCCATTTCACTAGTCATGGGGGTTCCATGTCCGTGTCATTGATGCACCAATGGCATGACTCTAGTGTGGTTGAGTGATGTTCCACACCGTCCATTTCTGTTATATGATATGCGCATTATGTTGTTATGGCCACTATGATTTCTGCAGGGGCGTATGGATGCATCCTAGATCTGTTATCTGTTATGTTATATGATATATGTCTGGTGACTGGCGCTTGTGTGCAATACACGCCTTTCACATTTCTGGGAGCTGATCACTCCATTATGTTACTTATGAAGATTATGATTATGATGATATGATATGATATGTTTCTATGCTCGTGGTGGATTACTGTCCTACTGTTCATTATTCATACACACTTATTATACCTCATGATATTTCCCAATGCACCATTTCTGTTTTTGTTCTTTATCATTACTTTGCTTGTATATCTGTTCACTGGGCTTTTTAAGCTCAGCCGCATTTTTTCACCGCGGCAGATTTTTAGAGGGAAGTCGGGATATGAGTGAAGAGTGCATAAGAGCTCTTAGTGGACTATACCTTGATTTGCTATCCTGGACCTAGAGATGACTAGAAGAGATTTTTCATTATCAGACTTAGTATTTATTATTGTTCTCATTTGTAACCTTGTACTTTAGATTTATCCTTTTTAACCTTTAGATTCATTTGTATTATTTAAGTCTTATGCTTGTGTTTGCTTTGATATGTCACCATAACGTAATACTTCTACCCTTATCGGGTTGGGGTGTTACAATTATGGTATCAGAGCCAAGTTGCGACTTGTAGTACATTAAACCTTGACCTGTGAAGTTTGGACCCTTAAGTTTTCACTATAGGCGCTCATAAGACAACCTATAAGGATTTTCTTTAAGATCTCCCCATAGGATCTTAAGTTATTACCGGTGAGGAATGGGTAGACTAGGACATTTATGTAAGTAGCATTGCTTCCGCATCACTCTGATTCGTGCCTCTACCTCTAGTAAACCTTATAAGAACATTTGTTTCAGAGGTTAGAAAGTTATGCTCACCCCAAGCTTGGTAACCTAGTAAGTTTACAGTACCTCAGGAACTACATGATACCTTACACCATTTAAGTTTCACTTTCTGATTTTGATCTTCATTCCGATTTGTTTGATAAACAATTTGACACCTTTCTGACCATCTCGTAGGTCATTCAACCATAATGTGTTAGACACACTCTGTGAATTCTTTATTTATGCTGGATATAAAATGTATCATCTGATACTACTTGACTCTGCATAATCCATTATTACTCCTATGAGAATTCTGGTAATTATTAACCACAGATACAGAAAGATTTGTTCCCTCCCTTTTGAATGATGAACTTTGTCTACCAATCAGTTTATTTGGAAGGATATGATGTTAATATTATCTCAATATGGATTTGTTAACTGAGCAAGATGATGCTGACAACTGATATCCTATACATCTCACCTTTGACAACCATACGATGTTCGTATTACTGATGATACACACTCTACTTATCACTTGTGCTAAGGAGCTAAACAAGATTCCAACACCTTGAACTATTCGCTTATCTATCTCAACACTTTTGATGAACCATGCACTTGACCCTGATATATGAACTATCCGTCTGGTTTGAAAACCGTATTCGTTCTACGAATCTGTTTACTGTTGATATATGTGATTTTGAGGCCTTTTGGTTATGGATTTGGATGGCTCCTCTTTAAGCTACCATAGACTACCGTATCCGATATGTGACCTTTAACAATCTACTTTATCCTACTTTTGTTATGATGGCTCTCAACCACTTAAATCAGTTAAGTTTAATGCTGCTATGGAAGCACATACTCCGATCTCATTTGATTGTCAAGTTTCTCCTGACACCTATTAGTATCAACACTTGGAAAGCTCTGGCATTGGAAGTATTTTGTTGTACAAAATTTTCCGGATGAACCTCTCGGTATTCCCTCCTGCTTCGGAAGTAGAGTTGGCATTACACTGATCTCAGTTGAAGAAACCATTGATGCCATAAAAGTTGAGAGATTGAAGGAGCTGACGGAATATGATTTTGCTCACCCTAGTGTTTCTTTTGAGATGCTCCTGTTGGTTTATGAAGAAGAAAGAGAGAAGTATGCGACGGTGTATCGACTATCGTGAACTTAACCGTATCACTATCCGTAATCATTATCCGTTTCCGCATATCAATAATTGATTTGGTCTACCTTTGAAACTCTGTATCAGATGGCCTCACTTAGATTTGAAGGACTGAAGAAGCAACCACAAGAACTTCTAAGAAGGGGGTTAACTAACCGAGAGTAAACTCCGTGAAGTATTTCAGTTTTATTCGTGAAGAAGAAGGTAGAGGATGTGAAGTGGTGTGAAGTTTCCCTAAGATGATTCCTGAAGCTGCCTTTGTACTCGTTATAATCATTATGAGCTTTAATGATGCCAATTGTATTGGCTAATAAAGTCATGTTTCCACGAGTTTTTGAACAAATTGTCATAGTATGACATTGTGTTGTGTTCAGAGACGAAAGAGGAACATGGAGATCATTCTCGTATTAAGTTAGAATAACCCTTTGTTTTGGAAGAGTAGATTTGATTGGCGTTCAGAGATTGTAGCAGACAGCACTGCCATGTGTCCTGCAAAGACAGAGTTCTTACAAAAAGGATCAAGATCGAAGACAGTTACCGAAGGCACATATGCTCCCCAAGGAAATTCCTGCCACATATGCTCCCTCCAAGGAAAAGCATTCCATTCATCCAAATCATCAACTAGAGCCACAATCTCTTTGACCATCACATGTCTGATCTCTTGACCCATAAAACAATAATCAGCCGCTAGTAGAAGGCAAACACGCACATCATCCTCTTCCGCTAGGTGCTTAAACTGTTGATCCTCAAGTAAACTGTAAAGGTTTCCCCCCTTCAATATCTTAAGCCCGGGGAACACACGCTTCATAAAACTAGACTTAACTTTCTGCAAATGGTCTAACCCCCAAATCAAAAACCTGTTATAAGACAAAACTCTTTCCTCCCCATCTCTATCGTGTGTTGGCCAACATAAAAAATAAATGGGGTATCATAATCTGGATCCTTAACATTCCTTTGCTGAAAAAGAAGGAAATTCAGAAGATGATTATGATGATCTTCCGTTCTAATGTTTAGCCATGGCTCGAAAACAATACTTTAAACATGTTATAACAATCCTCCCCTTCCTTTAGGCAATTTCGGATCCTTTGTAAGCAGGTATAACTTACTTCTGATATTCACCCTGGCATTAACAACCTAAAAAATAATAATAATAATAAAAAAGATTAAAATTATGAAGTAAACCATAGTAAAGCTTACTACATTAAACATGGACTGCTTAGATCATTTGGCTCATAAATTTGTTTCCGTGCAACATTAACAATACTTTAAACATGTTATAACAATCCTCCCCTTCCTTTAGGCAATCTCGGATCCTTTGTAAGCAGGTATAACTTACTTCTGATATTCACCCTGGCATTAACAACCTAAATAATAATAATAATAATAATAATAATAATAATAATAATAATAATAATAATAATAATAATAATAATAAAGATTAAAAGTATGAAGTAAACTATAGTAAAGCTTACTACATTAAACATGGACTGCTTAGATCATTTGGCTCATAAATTTGTTTCCGTGCAACATTATTGTATGCAAACTTTTCAATTTAGCATATCACATATTACGAAACCGTCACATTAATAGCCAGTTGACAAGGAATTAAATTTACAGAAACTACACTATCATCCGACAAACTCAAATGATCTATCACATATCCGGACGTCGTTGCAGATCATAAATCGTAAAAATCGTCTCTATCATTAAATCGTCTGAAACAGATCATTAAAGCATACACTTAAGGCATCATTTTCTACTTACTAAGGGCAACGAACACAACTAACTTACTAAATTCATATCAAAACCCCCAAAATAATAATCAATCGATACAGATATAGTTGAATTATATAACCTAATATCACAAATAATAACAATGATCAATCAAATAATAATGATAGATATATGAATCTAAAAAAAAATTAATTAAAAAAATTAATTAAAAAAATCCTTATACCAAATACACCATTAATCCTTATACAAAAGATACCATTAATCCTCTTACAAAACACATTCTTTAATTCTGAAACCCTTATACCAAATACACCATTAATCCTCAATGACATCAAGCTTTACCTTAATCAAATGAACCTTTTTAAAATAGCACTATCTTTTTAAACTAAAACCTAATCAAAAAAATCAAATAATCCTCTTACCAATCACATTCCTTAATTCCGAAACCCTTAAACCAAATACAACATTAATCCTCAATGAGATCAAGCTTTATCCTAATCGAATAAGCATTTTTAAAATACCACTATCTTTTTGAACTAAACCCTAAACAAAAAACCGAATAATCAAAATAGAATTTATGTTAATTCTAGGAGCCATTGCACAACGAGAGAAATACAAATCCACTAACACCTTATGATTAGGGGGCAAGATCGCTTGATTTCATATTGTGTGTGTGTGTCGTTAAGTGGTTTTTTTTTTTTAATTTTTTTTTCTTTATTTTTTTTAAAATAAAAATAAGAGTACATAATGTTCGGTTCTTTAAATTTTTTAAAAGTAAGTCAATGGTATTTTTTTTATTAAAATTTGTACTACAAGAAAGTACAAAAGAGATCTTATTCCCCCTTTATTAGATATGTTGTTCTTTTTCAAGAAATTTTATCATATGGGTCAGCCGAAATTCTCACATTCGCACATTTGCAATTCGCACATTTGTTAAACGACACGTGATGTACAGTTGATAGTGAGTGAGCCTGCAAATGATTGGTATAGTCCTTTTTGTCTGGACACGTGTCAAAAAACTAATAGAATCGCACATTCGCACGTTAGCACATGACCAAATTGGGAAAACATGTTTGATTTGTACCATTTTGGGAAATTGAACAAAAAAAAATACCTTTTTGGGAATTTACTCGCTAGGATTGTTGTTGAAACGTGAGAAATATCTGGTGGGTGTGTAGAGGGTTTAATCTTTAGGGAGTATTTGTCTAATCTTATTGTTTGGGTTAAAATAAACATCTTAATTATTGCTTATGATGAATAAGCTATTATATGTTTTTGACGTTTTGGAGGAGAAGCTAAGGTATTTGGATTAGCTTATGATAGTAAATTGAAAAAAAAAAAAAAAAAAAAAAAAGAAGAAGCCATAATTAGCAAACAAATAATTTTAAGCCCCCAAAATAAATTAGATATTAAAGCTTATTGAAACCCCAATTCAGCTAATGGTTAAGTGACAAAAGGCAATTTGTGTTTTCATGAGTATTATTAATCTTCAGCAATAGTACATATAATTTGGAAAAAGAAAGATATAATGTAGTTGTTTGAAGTTAAAGGTATGCCTTTTCAAGATGATATTCGATTTAGAAAGTAGGAAACTAGAAATATATAGATAAAGTTTGTAAAGGGGCCAATAAGTAGTTAGTATAAAGTGTAGCGGTATTAGCAAAAAGATTTATTTTTAGGTATAGCAGGGTACTCGCGTGTTGCGGAGGTGGATACCCTGTAATAAAGTAATTTGTGATAAAATGTTTTTCGTTTTATGTTTCCGTTACAATAATATTATGGATTCCGAGAATATTTTTTTTTATTAAGTTTAAGTAATATTAAGCTCTAGAGTGCTCGTCGATGCGGATTCAATATAAAGACAATAATACTGATAATTAGTTATATTTATTGTTCAATAGACATTACAATCATTCTTTATGGTTCACAAATAGTTTATTATTATTATTATTATTATTATTATTATTATTATTATTATTATTATTATTATTATTATTATTATTACAAGATTTGGACCTTTGTATTATTTATTTTATTGATTGTTAATGTAAAATAAAGTTATTTTGCAGTACTTGAATAAGAAAAATAATTTACAACTTTTAGTAATTGTATTATATTAAAATTATTTATTGTGGGGAAAAGTAAATGTCACATGCTTTAAATGTATTACTTAAATTTCAATTAAAGTTTTGGTTTTTATGTTGACTCCAAAAAGATGTTGACTATAGCTTGGAAGAGAACTTTTTGTGCTAAATTTGTTTGTACAACAACCTTATTGAATTGTATTGCTTAAACTTAAGGTGCGTTTGGTTTGAGGGTTTAAGATTTTTATTTAGGAATTATACCCAAAAATATTGTTTGGGTTGCGTTTGGTTATTGGGTTTCCTCATCAACTTTTGACTTAAAGGACAAACTGCTATTTGGAACGAAAAAGTAAGTTCATGGATTGGTGATAAAACCTTAAAATTGGGTATACACGAAAAGTGGGCCACATTTCTAACTATGCGGTTATTTTTTTTTTAAATAATGGGCCACATTTCTATCTCAACCACATGTTCTATTTTTATTGTTTTTTAATAATAAATTTTAATTTCAAACAATCTATCAAATTATAAATAATTATTTATAGATTTTATAATTTATTTTTCCTCTTCTACATGAAATTCAAATCATAATCCTAATCCAAATCCTAATCATAAACCCAACTACAAACCAAACGGAACCTTGGTAACTATTTGTGATCCCAAAAATGGAGATGAGTAACTAATATCAGCTTTGGACAAATCCTGAGTACTTCGCCTACTTTTATCAATTCTTTTCATTTTATGTGAGCCCTTTTATAACCTCCTCCACTTATAACCTTTTTGTTCTATTTATTAAATAGTACTCCCTCCGTCCCAAAATTATTGTCCAGTTTGAATTTTCAAAGTCAAACTGGTTTAACTTTAACCATAAACATATATTTTTTTTATTATATAATACTTGATGAAAAATTATACCATTGAAAAGTATACTTAAAACCCAGTCCATTTATATATTTTACATCAAATATTATATAACACCTACAAAAATATTTAAGGTCAAAGTTGAAGAAGAAAGACTAAAAAAGTCAATAATAGACAATAAATTTGGGACGGAGGGAGTAATATTTATTAATTATAAATTATATTCATTTAAATTTAATAATATATTATTTAATTGTATTTTTTTCTCTCATCATTCATCATTTATCAAAATCCAAATTCTTTTGGTTCGTAAAAGGGTTTGTAATTGGATTTCGATTTGGTGTTGGTATGATAGAAAGTGAGGATAGAGAAAATAAATAATAATTTGAAATATTGTTTTATTTTAGTAAAAAGTATATACGTAGTACCATACAAAATTGTTTATATATTTTTAATGCATTTTGCTAAACACAACCCTATGGGTTGTGTGTAAGCATTCCAATTTTATGAAAATGACAATTAATGAACTAATATATTCCATGATTATATATTTTTAATTATTATAAAAGAGGTAAGCGATGTTTTAACTATGGAATATTTAGAGTTCATTAAGTGTTTATTAAATGTTAATTACAGGTATGTAGAGCTGGCATACCTGTTAAGACACGAACCTGTTAATACACGAACCTGTTAAGGTCAAACACGAACACAACCTGTTAGCTTATCATGTCATTTTTCTCAAACACGAACACGACACGAAAATAAACAGGTTAACCTGTTAAGACCTGTTACCACTTAAACATTATTCCAAGCCAAATCCAGTCAACAAGAACAACAAATCCAGTAACATCAAGAGCAACAAATCCAGTAACAAAAACATCAAGAACAATTTGTGGAAAACTAGAAGGGGGGTTGAATAGTTTTACGTCCTTTTTAAATTTATTTCCAAAATATTTTGTTGGTTATAAAAACTTTCGATTCGATCTTAAGTGAGTTCAAGCAACAACCAATATAAGAAAGTCTAAACTAATATTGAAAGTATTGAAATATAATGAAGAAAAGATAGAGTTAGAAAGATCAAACCACAACACGTGAATTTATAGTGGTTCGGCTACAAGGACACCTTCCTTGCCCTACTCCACTCCCCGAGTACCACACTCGAGAGTTTTCTTCACTATGTCAACAAACTCCTTATGGTGGAGAAACCTTACACACCTTGGCTTACACAAGTTAACGACACTAAGCTAAATGTCGAGTTCTAATCGTAGCTAGAACCAATCTCACACCAAATATCACACCACGTGATCTTCACACCTTAATCACACCTTCACACCTTCTTCAAGACTTCACACCGTCTTCACACCTTGTCAATCTTCACACTTTCTTCTATGCACAACTAAGTCACAACTACTAAACTAGTTTACAACACACCAAGATTCTACAATCAACAAATATACACAACACCTTAACAAATAACTATCACTAGTACTATATGAAACTAGCTATACACAACACCACTACAATAAGATGGATGTAGAGAAGTGTTCTTCTTCTTGCACTTGAATGGATGAAGCTTTGGATCACTTGGAAACAAAGACTTATGAAATATATGATCAAAGGATTTTAGATCTAGAGAAGAAGATTGGATCAGAAAGTTTATAGTGCAAAAAGGTGAGAAAAATATGTGGAATGATTCAATATTTATAGGGCCAGAAAATACTGTTCGGGAGCGTGCTGGTCCCCTTAATTGTAGGCCGGTCCCCTTAATGATTAAGGGGGCCGCCTAGTAAAATTAAGGGGGCCGCCCTCCTGAACGTTTCAAAAGTTTTTCTGGATAAAATTTGCCCTTTTTGGTTGAAAATTTGAAATCATATTTTTGTGGTTTAATAAAGCTTTACCAAAAATGATTTACAAATATATATAAAATGTTAAAATCATTTTATGTAATATTATGTATTAATATAAAATTTCCTTTGATCATGTAATGCATAAGTTACTAAGTTTATGCATACCTTAAGTGATATAAGATGTAGAGGTAAATATTTGTCACCAAATACTTGTTTATGTCTTATTCTTGACTTAATTTGATTTAAGTTTTGTGATTATCAAAACATAGGTTTATTGAGAAATATTAATAACATTCACAAACATTATTTATATCAACAATCTCCCCCTTTTTGATGATTACAAAACTTAAACTTATTAACTCAAAAATTAGTTTTTAAACAAGTATTTTAGTGAGTTTATATGTACTTCTCCCCCTTTTTGTAACATCAAAAAGGTTATGCCGACAAGTTTTCATACGTGAAAATTTTGACGGGTAGAAACTCCCCCTTGATGTGTACTCCCCCTCATTTGGGGGCACCAAGAGAACGAGCTATGGAATGCTTGCAAAACAAAAATATTAGAAGCACAAGTATGCACACAAATATAATGTAATAAGGAAAGAAAGAAGCATTCATATTAGAGCAATGGTTGTGTCAAGACACAACAATACAAGTACAAGTAATGAAGAGTACAAGATATTAGCAATTACATAAGCTAACAACAATAGAAATACATCATCATGCAAAGGGTACATGGACTTCATAGAGCTTGCAAGCAAAAGGGATGGTAAAGGCTTTATTTATTAAGCATATCATATGCTTAATTTGGAGAGCATGATGGTGATGGTGGAGTAATGGGTGAGAATTGTGGTGGAAGGATTATTGGAGAGGATGGTGGAGTTGGTGGTGGTGGAGGGTGGGTAAGCAAATGTTCAATATATGAAAACATATATTGAATTTCATCTCTAAGGCCAAAGATGACCGTGCGGTTGTGGATGCAACAAAGACAAGTATCCCCATGGGATTCAAGTAGCCTCCAAGGTACGGGATTGGCAAAGAATGGTGGTGTAATTTGTGGTGATGAGAGATGAGCATCAAGTGGTGTTATTGGTGAAAGTGAGATGGTAAGATGAGTGGATATAGGTTCTTGTGTGGGAAGTGGTGATGATACTTGTGGTGACAAGTGTGAATTGATGTAGTCATTGATTGATGAGGTTGAGGGTAAGGAAGATGAGGAAGTTCCATGAGTGGAAGGTGTTTTGGATGGTGCATTAGGTGCACTTGGAGAGGAGCATTTTGGTGGAGGTGATGGGGTTATGTTGTCTTCATTTGTTAAGTCAATGAAGAGTTGTTTTGGAGGAATGACCACAAGTTTTTGTTTCTTGGAGGTTTTGGAGTTTGAGGTGCTTGGAGGAGTCATGATGATATAATGAATGATGAGATGAAGAATGGTGATAATGGAGGGAATTTATGGTATGGAAATAGGTGATTTAGGTAAATGTTTGAAATGGTTGAAAGAGATTCTAAAATCAGTTGGGTCAAAATGGGAAATGGTAGCTGAAACTAGAGAAAGGATTCACAAGATGCAAAAGAAAACAGTAAACCCAGTTCCAGATGGCCGGTCCCCTTAATTGTATGCCGGCCCCCTTAATCATTAAGGGGACCGCCTAGGGAATTAAGGGGGCCGCCCATCTGGTGTTTTCCCAGATGACCAGAAACCCAAGATTTGCAGAATTTGGCCATTTTTCAAGTTTGTTTTTCCAGCAAGCTCTATTAGAAGCATATACACTAGGAATGATGATATATAAACATATATGTATAACCAAATTTTGCATGCAAATTAACATATTATAATCCATATTTGAAAAGAAGCATAGCATAGCATGATAATAATTCAAAGACTAAAAATTATTCAAGAGATAAACAAGAGCTAACACAAGTATTTCCGAATAAGTCGGACAAGTAGCAAACCATACAAGTGTCAAATAGAAACAAGTAGTAACAAATAGCAATACATCAAAATCTTCTACTTCTTCTTCTTTCCAAGCATCTTCCTAAACATCTTCCCAACGGATTTGAATCCTCCTCGCATCTCTTCATGCATATGTTGTTGTTGATTGATGATGGAGGTTTGGCGAGTGAAGAGAAGTTCATCGGTACGTTCGTGAGGAAGAGGAACTGAATATTCGGAGTAATCAAGATCAGGAAGATCATCAACAAAGGTCGTAGGGGATGGAGTACTAACACGTGAGGTGTTTTCATCCTCATCATCATCGTCATCACGATGAGATGTAGAACCACGACCCCTAGAGTACAAAGGAATACGAGATTTTCCTTTGTCACTACGAGGACGACGAGTATGAACACAAGTAAGTTGATTCAAAGTGGGAAGGATATGAACGTAGTAGTCTCTTTGAAGATGTGGGTAATGTTCCATCACATAACGATAAAGTCGTGTGAGAAACATACCATAAGGAAGATTGGCATTTGGGGTGTTTTTGGCGGACATTATTCGATGAACAAAAAGATAAGCCAAATTGTATTGCTCTTCAGCAATAACACAGTAAAGCATGTGGGTAATGCTCGCCGTGACATGATCACGGTGACCACCCGTACCAAACGCATTCTCGCGAATGAGTTCTTCCCACTTCTTCATGTTGGGGCTTAGCTCTTTGAGGAGGATTTGATTAGCATGAATGTCGACATTCTTCGACTTGATCACTCGACTAGTCGTACGATGTTCTAGTTCAAGCATTCGACGATTGTCTTCAGGACTAGGAATCTCAGAATAGTAGGGGCCATCCTGAGGACGATTTCTTTCAAGAGTGGAAAGATCCCATTCATTTGAGAAAACGGCTTGGCCGTTGAATGGGATTCTAAGAATTTGCCCAAGTTGAGCAAGAGTAAGAGTGATGAATTGATTTTGAATCATGAAGGAAATGAGGAGATTACCATAGGGATCGGTTTGCACCGTCACTTGGCTATAGAAGTCGAGGATAAAACGAGGAATGATAGGTTCGTTGATTTGGAAAAGACATTCAAAACGAATATTGGAGAACATTCGTTCGGTGTCATCAGATTCATAGAAAGATGGATCGACAATTCTTCCTTCGTGAATGTTTCTATTTTCAATAGGACGATAGAAACATGCAACTGAAGGAGACATGCCAGGAGTAGAAGAGACTTTTGGAATGTATTGTTTGGTTTTGGAGACATCACCAACCGTGGTCTTAGGCATTTTCACCTAAACAATATAACAACAAAAATAGAATTAATATAAAAACAACTATCATGCATATGTTATATATATGTATATATAATTATATGCAATATATGTGGAACGAAATTCTACTTCGACAAAAAAAATATTCAATGAAGTAATTTCATAATGTTCCTTTTATTTTGATTTTAAACTCGTTTAGAATATATAATATCAAAGAGTATGATATCATAATTCATTTCGAAATAAGGTTAGATATATATTAGATTATATATCTTCTATTTCGTAAGAGTTTGACACAATATGAGCTTGTTTAAAAGATTAAAAAGCGAATTTTAGTTTTCAAAAATATCATTTTCGAGATAAACCAAACGCTCCCTTAACTAGATAAAGACATCCTAAAACATCAATATATATATTGATTATATATCTTGATGACGTCTATTGATCTTAGTAGTATTAACAAGTTATATGAAAAAGTTTTAAGTTTCAAATAACTACATATAGTTATAGTTTGTTCATGAACCAAACGCCCATGTTGTCTTCATGAACCATTTTCTAATTAATTGAAAAGTATGTTTTGATTGTTTAGGACGTTAAAATAATATAATGTAGTAAGTTTTAAGTGGTTTTTGAGAGTTATATCAACAATGTGCCTCTTGAAAAATAAAATTTAACAAGGGTTTATGGGCGATTAATGATTTTGACAAAATAATATGTTATACTAATTTTGAGTTGCAATATATCATTCTAATCCTATGGGAAGCATTTGGTAGTTCAATTTCTAGCTTCTATTGCACTTAAATTCGAATTAAAATAAGTTTTAATAAAATGCATAATAATTGATTAGATACCAAATCGAATGAAATGTGATGAAATGCATGTTGGAAAACTTACAAAAGATGTTGTTATATGTTTTGTTGATGTTTGCCCCTTGCGAAACAACCCCGGATTGGTGATATGATGGAGGATTTTGAAGTTTTTGGGTGTTTTGGTTCGTACTCAGTAGCAGTGGGGAGGAACAAATGAGTGAATGGAGTGTTTGGGAATGGAATTAAGGAGGAAAAACGGATTTGGAAGTGTCAGATGGCCGGTCCCCTTAAACATTAAGGGGACCGCCCTCGATAACAAGCCGGTCCCCTTAATTATTAAGGGGGCCGCCTTTGAAATTTTCCAAATTTCGCGGGATCAGTTTGTGGAACAAAAATATTTATACGTATATAATTAGATTTATAATATATCAAAAATACGTGAACGTTCATTGGCGCGATGATAAAATTCTTAACAATTTTTAATTACCGTTTCGATAATTAAAATATACCTTTGACAATTTTGGATAAAATGATCAAAGTGTTAAGTTGATGAAGGGTTTGAGGTATGTTTGGGAATATGTGAATAAGTGTGTGTGTGTGTATATATATATATATATATATATATATATATATATATATATATATATATATATATATATATATATATATAAATGTGAGTGAAAGATGGGTTGATGGGTGAGGTTTAAAAGATAGTAGCGGAGATAGGATATAGTCGGCGAGAGGAGTTTGTTTCATCCATAATGTTCACGTGCGAAGGCGTTCTTGCATTATAAAAGTCCACTTGACTCATATCCCTTCATCATCATGAGTCTCCTAGAAGAGGACTTACTAGAATAATGCGAGGGGGGAAGGAAAGGGTTCGATAAAGAACGATTTCCTGGAGTTCTAGAAAGTCAACTAATGACGTATATAGGTTATGTGCAAGCAATTATATATATATATATATATATATATATATATATATATATATATATATATATTTAATATATTAAGTATAGGAGTATATATATATATATATATGTAAATAAGTATATATATATATATATATATATATATATATATATATATATATATATATATATATATATATATATATATATATATGATCGAAACAAGTAGAGAGAAAAGGGCAAGCTATATCTATGCAAACAATATGATCAACTAAAGCATATTTATCAAAGCATGGCAATGAGTTATGAAGGAATGGCGTACCCGGTGGTCTTCAAAAAAATCTTCAAAATCATCAAGATGATATATAGACTTTGAAAAAGTCTATGTTGAGAGAAACTTCAAGATTGCCTCAAGGAATGTTCATCTAGCCATTCGATCCCCATTGTCTCTTTGGTCCAAAGTTGTTTGGTCCAAACATGTTTAACATTTGACTAGGATGCATGAAAGGTGGTAGTATACCCCAAGGATTGTAGCTTTGTTGGTAGTTCCACATTTGATTACTATTGTTATTATAGTTTTGCCTATTTTGGTTTCTTCTTGGTTGAGGTGTTTTAGACCTAGGATTAGGATTATTTGATTTCCTAGGTGGTGGTGTTTTGGATCTTGTCTTAGATTTAGATGATCCTACCTCGTTTTTCAAAGATGATTTATAAAAAGCTTTTACTTCTTCATTGTTGGCAAGAGGTATTTTTCTATCATTAATAAGTATATACTTAGGATTAGATTTTAGAGATTTTTGTTCGTTAGGTTCATTTTCAAATTTGACATTTTTAATCTCACTTGTTGAAGCTTCATTTGAGTTAAATCCTAAACCGGTTTTATCTCCGGATGTTCTTTGACTACTTATTATTTTATTAAGAGAGTGACTACTATTTTCAAATTTATTAAGTTTCTGAATTTCTTCCCTAAGTATTTCGTTTTCATCTTTAAGCATTTGACATGACTTGCATTCTTCGAAAGTTTCTTTACCTTTTTTAAGTTGATGTATTTTAATTTTTAGTTCAAGTACTTCATTTTCCAATTGATTGTTTATGTATTTTAGTGATTTGTTTTTAGCCATTACTAGTTGTCCTAATTTGCATAGCCTATTATATTCATTATCTAGATCTTTTTCATCTAATGATAAACTTTCATCACTAAAATATTCGGTTTCGGAACGTACCTCATTTGATGTATTCGCCATAAGACACTTTTCTTCTTTTGTCGTTTCTTTCTCATCTTCATCACTATTACTCCAAGCACCTCCAACAAAAGCTCTTTGATTTTGATCTCTTGTCATCATTGGACATTTTCCTATGAGGTGATTTGGATCACCACACTTGAAACACTTTCTTTCAATCTTGTTGTTCTTGTCATCTTTACTCTTTTGAAATGTTTTCTTTTCATCATACGGTTGTCTTACGAATCTTCCTCGCCATTTGAAGAATTTCTTGAAATCTCTTACGGCCATGGCGTATTCTTCGTCATCACTTTCGGAAGATGAGCTATCTTCGATACTAGATTCCTTTCTAGCTTTCAAGGCGATTGACTTGCTTTGCTCTCGTTTTTCTTTGACCATTTCGGAGTCCTTCTTAATGATGACTTCGTAAACTTTTAGATTTCCAATTAATTCGTCAAGTTGCAATGTTGACAAATTCTTCGATTCTTCAATAGCCGTCACTTTAGCTCGCCATTTTGGGTGAAGAGCCCTAAGAAACTTCCTAACAAAATTCTTACTAGAAAAATTCTCATCAAGTGCTTTTAAACTTGTGATGATAGTGTTAAATCTAGCAAAAGCATTATCAATTGATTCCTCTTCCGGAATCGTGAATTGCTCATATTGTTGAACAAGTAGATCTATCTTATTATCTTTGACTTGACTATTACCTTGGTGAGTTATTAGTAAAGAGTTTCAAATTTCTTTTGCGGTTTCACACATAAAGATCCTTTCGTACTCTTTACGTGGTAGCGCATTATAAATAACCATTTTTGCTTCATTATTTTTAGCAAGTTTTCTTTTTAAATCATCATTTTGTTTTTCAAAAGGTACGATTTCATCTTTCATAGTTTCCGGGTTATTTTGAATAGGTAAAAAAATCACCATTAGTAATAACATGCCAAAGATCTAGATCTTTTGACTTCACATAAGTTTCGAATCGATTTTTCCAATATAAAAATCCATCACTTTCAAATAGTGGTGGTCTTTGCATAGATTGCCCTTCTAAATATTTTTCAGATTCCATAAATCGTTACAAGTTTTAAAATACAATATATTTTAAAGATCTTGCTAGACGTGGCTCCTGATACCAATTGTGGAAAACTAGAAGGGGGGTTGAATAGTTTTACGTCCTTTTTAAATTTATTTCCAAAATATTTTGTTGGTTATAAAAACTTTCGATTCGATCTTAAGTGAGTTCAAGCAACAACCAATATAAGCAAGTCTAAACTAATATTGAAAGTATTGAAATATAATGAAGAA
Source organism: Artemisia argyi (assembly GCA_030686995.1). Classification (NCBI taxonomy): domain Eukaryota; kingdom Viridiplantae; phylum Streptophyta; class Magnoliopsida; order Asterales; family Asteraceae; genus Artemisia; species Artemisia argyi. The sequence goes on along the minus strand of CM060679.1, from coordinate 140,351,581 downwards.
AAGATAGAGTTAGAAAGATCAAACCACAACACGTGAATTTATAGTGGTTCGGCTACAAGGATACCTTCCTTGCCCTACTCCACTCCCCGAGTACCACACTCGAGAGTTTTCTTCACTATGTCAACAAACTCCTTATGGTGGAGAAACCTTACACACCTTGGCTTACACAAGTTAACGACACTAAGCTAAATGTCGAGTTCTAATCGTAGCTAGAACCAATCTCACACCAAATATCACACCACGTGATCTTCACACCTTAATCACACCTTCACACCTTATTTAAGACTTCACACCTTGTTAATCTTCACACTTTCTTCTATGCACAACTAAGTCACAACTACTAAACTAGTTTACAACACACCAAGATTCTACAATCAACAAATATACACAACACCTTAACAAATAACTATCACCAGTACTATATGAAACTAGCTATACACAACACCACTATAATAAGATGGATGTAGAGAAGTGTTCTTCTTCTTGCACTTGAATGGATGAAGCTTTGGATCACTTGGAAACAAAGACTTATGAAATATATGATCAAAGGATTTTAGATCTAGAGAAGAAGATTGGATCAGAAAGTTTATAGTGCAAAAAGGTGAGAAAAATATGTGGAATGATCCAATATTTATAGGGCCAGAAAATACTGTTCGGGAGCGTGCCGGTCCCCTTAATTGTAAGCCGGTCCCCTTAATGATTAAGGGGGCCGCCTAGTAAAATTAAGGGGGCCGCCCTCCTGAACGTTTCAAAAGTTTTTCTGGATAAAATTTGCCCTTTTTGGTTGGAAATTTGAAATCATATTTTTGTGGTTTAATAAAGCTTTACCAAAAATGATTTACAAATATATATAAAATGTTAAAATCATTTTATGTAATGTTATGTATTAATATAAAATTTCCTTTGATCATGTAATGCATAAGTTACTAAGTTTATGCATACCTTAAGTGATATAAGATGTAGAGGTAAATATTTGTCACCAAATACTTGTTTATGTCTTATTCTTGACTTAATTTGATTTAAGTTTTGTGATTATCAAAACATAGGTTTATTGAGAAATATTAATAACATTCACAAACATTATTTATATCAACACAATTCATTATCTATTAGATTCATAAACAACAAAAACATTATTCCAAGCCTAATCCAGGTTCGAACAACAAAAACATCAAGAACAATTGATGATGCAGCCATTGGTGGTGTTGATTGAATATTATTAGCTTTTTGTTGTTGACCTCCATTATTTTCAAGATTCAAACTTTATAAAAACTTCATAAAAAAAGATTGAATCTTTATCTAAACCCATCACAGATTCGAACAAAAGAAAAAAAAATCCAATAACATCAAATCCTATAATCAAATCAAAAGAAAAAAAAGAAAAAAATCCATCACAGGTTCGAACATCAAATCCTATAATCAAAAAATCCAATAACATCAAACCCATCACAGGTTTGCTTCTTGGATGTTTGTCTTGATTTCTTGAAGCCTTTGTCTTGATTTCTTGAACCGGATCTTGAAGCCTTTGTCTTGATTTACTTGCGTTTGTGTTTGAGTGATTTGGTTATGATGATAAGTCAAAAAGGATGTATTTGTGAGAACATTTAGCATAATACTTTGATGATTTGAAGATGATAAACGTTTGGTGAGAGCCTGAGAGGTGTTGGATCTGGAAAACGTGAGATGGGGGATTGGGGGCGGAGTCCTTTTGTTAACTGTGTGTGATTAGGGTTTGCTTGGGTGTAGTGACTTTATATTATTATATATATAGTATAATATTAACAGGTCACTAACAGGTCTTAACAGGTCTGACCTGTTAAGACACGAAAATTAAGAGGTCTTAACAGGTCTGACCTGTTAAGACACGAAACCTGTTAAGGTCAAACACGAAACCTGTTAAGAACAGGTCGTGTCGTGTCGTGTTAACAGGTTTCGTGTCAAAATTGCCGGCCCTAGTAGTATGTATTTATGGAATGCTTATAGACAACCCATAGGTTGTGTTTAGCAAAACCTATTTTTAATTCATATGAATAATTAAATAATAATAAAAGAAAGAGAATATGATATCGTATATGTGGTGTAAGTTTAGAAAAAGATTATGGCATGTCAAAGTTGTTAGGAAAGTGCCTCAAAATCACCCATTTATTGAGGAATGAAAATTTGGGTTTAGATTTATTGATTATTTGATTGTAATCAATACAAGATACCAAACAATTCTTTTAGTATTGATTCTACACCAAGACAGCCACACCCCCCAAACAAACACATCCTACAAAATCCTAAAACCATCTACAGTACATACAAAACGGGCACTTAATTTAGGTTAGATATATACGCCTCTTTGTTATCACTTTTTCATTGAGGAGAATCGACTAAACCCTTTTTTGTCGCCATGGAAATTGAGGAAAAAGGCCGTCGAAATCAACCTAAAATCACAACAAATCGAATCAGTGATTTACAAGATCGGTTAATTGTCGAAATCCTGTCTCGTTTACCTTCCACAAAAGAGGCCATTAGAACAAGTATACTCTCAAAACGATGGAAACATATTTGGACTCAACTTCCTACTCTTATTTTCAAACAAGTCGATGCTGATAAGGATCCATATTATGTCAGTCAAGAGTTGCTCTCCGTTTTCCTTTTGTCTGTCGACAAAATTCTTACTCAACGCGGTGAATTGAATATCTACAAATTCCAACTTGATACACATTATGATAATGAGTGTTTATTACTAGTCAGCAACTGGATTCATTATGCTGTGAATTGTAATGTTCAAAAGCTATATTTATCATTACTGAATATGGACAATCCGGCATCTTACTTTGTATTGTCTGATGAATTATTTTTCACCAGTTCATGTTTTACTCATCTCGAATTGTCAGGCTGCATGCTTAATCCTACTGGTGCCATTGATTGGAAGAAACTTAAGAGTATGTCTATTTTTGGTGGGACATTAGATGAAGATTTGATTCAAAATATATTATCCGGAAGTCCCCTTTTGGAGATATTGAAGTTGGAATATTGCAATGGTTATAGGCGGCTCAATATTATTTCCAAGAGTGTTAAGAAGTTAGTGTTCTCTGGATACCACGATCTCGGATGACGTTTTCATGATCACATTATTGAAATCAATGCTCCTCATATTTTGTCACTAACAATCAAAAAGCTTTCTTCTTGCGGAAGCTGTTATTGCAAAATGTGTCTTCTTTAGTTGAAGCTAAATTAGATTATAAGATGATTAAGCATTATAATACAGCACTTGAAGAATCGGAAGAAGATATCCTTTACAGGTTTGTACGAAACCTTCACCATGTCAAGGAGCTTACAATTGGTGATGCATGTCGTGAGGTACAATTAATTTATCATTAGCATTGTAAAGTTGTTAGTACTTATACTATTACTTTTTGTTAAACTTGCTTACTTGGTCAAACTAAAAGATATGCACTTACGGCTCTGTTTTTTGTAATTGATTATCCTGATTTTAAGAATTAAGGTAGGTAAAGTTTTCTTTCAAAATGAATCACATGCTTATTCATTCTATTGTTTGACCCTAAATCATCAAAATCACTTAAGAAAAACAATTAAAGTTGATAATAGTCAGTATAATTGCACGCTCCAAAAGTATACTAATGATGTATTCTTAGATTCTTAGATATTTCCAGCAAGGGATACACAATTAAGTAACCTTTGCATATGATCAATTTTCATCTGATTATTTTGACCCGAGTAGTAATCACGCTACCTAAACATACTTTGGCGATTGTGCCCTTTGGAAGTTAGAATAATTAGTTTAATCACATATCCATGTGTCCCTTTGAACTAGCAACACACACCTCAACAGTTGTGAAGATTATCAAATTAAACCATACATGTACATAAAAAAGAAACTATGAACCCATCGGAGAATATCCTGTCACCAACAGAAGTGCGTGATTTCTTAATGTTAATCTTAATTTGTTGTAGGTGTTTCTTCAGTATGAATGTTTTTGTTTCTTCGTCTTGGGTTTTTTTGTCAGTTTGTGTATGCGTGGTTGTTCTTAAGGGGTGTGATCAGAACTTCAGAAGTTATATTTTCGGTTTGCCTTGATCATAGTTACTTCATACACACACTGCACTGTTTTGATATTGTTCTATTTTCATTGTTGTTTTCTTTTGGTAGGTTTTCTCTCGTTTGAAAGCTCGATGCTTCACTCCTCCATCAAATGTGAGGTTCTAGATGTTACATCACGTACCATTGTACTCTGATAGCGATTTGAATGCAAGTGGTGATTTGGAGGAATATCTTCTTCATCATGGTCCTGAAGAGGTTAACTCATTGATGGCACTTTAAGTTAATGCTTGTCTTCACACTTATAATGTCTTTTGAATTCTTATAAATATGTTATTCCAAAGTGACTTTGATTGGGTAGGTTCTGAATTATGTTTGTTTTGATTCGTTGTTCGTAAGCGTATCAAATATGTTGGGTATCATGTCTCTCGTCTATTGTTCTCGTTTTGGATGATAAAGTTGTTTGATGTATTATATTTTCATCATCATTATCATTATCATTATCATTATCATTATTATTATTATTTGGTTATCAAAATTCCACTCCCATAATCATCTACAGGTTTCTCGTTCTGTTTTAATCCTTTGAACTATATCCGCTCCACTTTTACTCATAACTTGTTGAACGTCGAGGCGCATGGTGGTACTAGGATGCTTGCCATTGTGACCATTTTTTCTGGTACAAATCACAACCAGTTAATTTGGTAGTTCGGGATTTTTTGTAATCTCAAAAATAAATAAATAAATAATACTGGTGGTAATTGTGTAGAGGTTTTAAGGGGTGTTTGTCTAATCTTATTGTTTGGCTTAAAATAAGCAGCTTATTACTTATGATGAAAAAACTTGTACACTTTTGTTGTGTTTGGATGAAAAGTTAAGGTGTTTTGATTAGCTTACGATGGTAAAATGACAAAAAAGAAAGAAAGAAGCTTATCAAATAAATAAGCTTAAGCCCCCATAATAAACTACAAAAAGAGCTTATCAAAATCACTGAATCAGCCATGAGCTTTCCCTAATTCAAACACTACAATACTCTTTCTTTAGAGACTTAACCCTAAGCTATAAGGGTTCTGTCGTATAATCTTCTTAATTATCTTTTATGACAACTTGTTTTTCTACGAGTATTATTGATCATTAGCTTTAATATAGTTGTTAATACAATTATAGCGGTTAATAAAAAAGAAAGTTGTAAACCAGAGTATTGAGAAAATTTTGCTCGAGAAGTGCTTGTGACTATCACTCTAAAATGTGTGAGGTCTTAAGTTCGATTTCTTCATGGCGCAAACAACCTTAAGTGGTCACGTCAACCTCCTGAAAAAAGAGGGTTTTACCTGCTGTGCGGCGGTGGGTTCAAACCCCTTGGATTAATTGGCCAAAAGGTCGAAAATCATGGTTACCCAAAACTAAAAATAATAATAATAATAATAATAATAATAATAATAATAATAATAATAATAATAATAATAAATAAAATAAAATAAAATAAAATAAATTGCTGGAAAAGAGGTCGAAGATCAATGGACAATGTAGCTCAAACAAATAAGAAGTTATATGATGATCAGATGTATACGGCGTATACAAGTCCTGCAACTGAAAAAATGGAGAGGAAAATGTGGTTGAACCACATGTCATTTGTGATACCAAATGTCTCCTGAAACAGTTAAACGGGAATTTATTTCTTCTTATGTTGGTTTCTTTTTGCTTTCAAACAATGTTTTTGTGGAAAATGAGAAAGTTTGTGTAAACCTATTCATAATGTTTTTCATATTATAAAACAAAAAAAACATTTTCAAAAAAATATATATTAGAAAATAGTGTAGGCTCTAGACTTTTTAAAGATCTTATACATTTTCATTCCACCTATGATTAAAATAGTTGCGCAATTTACAAATCTATAAACCTTTTCAAAGATTCTTTAACCTATTTATAAAGCATCAAAGTGAATGCTTTAAGTAGGTGCTTTTTTTTTTTTTTTTCTTAATTTAAAACGAGCGACTAAAATTTATCCCTCAATCTCGAAAAATAAAATATGATGTAAAGTAAATTGAAGAAAAATAAAATAGTTCTAAACGCCAAATTCTACAAAGTGCAGGGGTCTAAAGCATAACTTTATTTCTATCTATTTAACCCACCGAGAGACTTGTACTGGTGGAAGAGGCGGCCTAAAATTCACCCAAGCATGAACCCCCCAAAAAAAAGATTGAAAGAAATTGTGGAAGAAGGTCGAAAAATATGTTCGTTACCAGATTCAATACTTGTTGATATCATATCTCGTTTAGACTCCACAGAAGAAGCAATTAGAACAAGTATACTCTCTAAACGATGGCAATATCTTTGGCCTTCAGTTTCTAATCTCATATTCACACATGATTACTTGTACTTGTTTGACGCAAAAGTTGATCTCTTATCATTCATTGACCAAACTCTAACTCAATGTGATACCCATTTGAACCTTAACAAATTCCAACTGAAAACTAATTTCATTGAAATCTATAAACCCCAGATCAGTGAATACATTCGTTATGCTGTTAGTCGTAACGTTCAAGACCTTGCTTTGAAATTAAGGCATGTAAATGATCCAAAATTGTTTGCGTTGGAGTTAGATGAGTCCTTTTTTACTGTTTCTTGTTTTACTAAACTCAAATTGTCGGGTTTTAGTTAATACGACTTGTGCTATTAGTTGGAAAAACCTTAGGAGTTTGTGTATTTCGCGCATGAAATTAGATGAGGGTTTGGTTCAAAGTATATTAACAGGATGTCCGGTGTTGGAAATTTTGGAGTTGAAAAAATGCTGTGGTTATAAGCGGCTTGATGTTACTTCAAAAAGTGTTAAAAACCTGGTGTTGTCTGGATACAACCAGAGGCGGAGGATAATAGGGGCAGGGAGGGGTGGTGGCCCCCCCTAAAATTCTCAGAAGTAGTACCAAGTTTCAGTTACTTCAGGGTGTCTGTTAGTATATGCGTCTGTGAAAGTCAGCTGTGATTTCTTGGTATGTAATGTTTGGTACCAATAAATATAAAATATGGTTTGTTCCCTCTGCACAGCTGCACTAACACATGGTGGGTCTCTTTGACGTGATATTGGGTTGTGGTCTTTGGCTAGGCCTTGGTGTTTTCTTTTCTGTCATATTGTTTTAGTGTATTTGTAGCTTGTTTCAATGTTTTGTGTTGTATTTTTTTTGAACGAATGTTTTGTGTTGTATTGCCCATCGTGTTTTAGTGTATTTGTGGAAACAACATTTTACGATAAAATATTTCAGCCCCCCCAATTGATATGCTCAAGCTCCGCCACTGGATACAACGGATTCTACACGTATATTGATGCAGGCTGCTCTGTGCGTTTAGGCTGCACTTTGCATTCAGACTGGTATGCGTGGGAAGCTGATATTATTGAAATCAATGCTCCTTATATAGTGTCACTTACGTTCCGAAAGCGTTTGATTTTGTGGAAGGTTATTTTGCTAAACGTGTCTTCCTTAGTTAATGCTAAATTAGATTATAAGAAGAGGGGGCATTATGACGATTGTGAGGAAACAAAAGAAGAAGCGGAAGAAGATATGCTCAAAGGACTTATACAAAGCCTTAGCCATGTCAAGGACCTTACCGTTGGGTCTTTTAGTTTAAAGGTAAGATTCCGTGTTTATTTTTTGGCAATTTGTATCTTTGTGTATAGCTTATTGATCGTTTGCTTTAGTAGTACTTAATGTTATTCTCTAGAAGCCTTTTTTATTGTATAGTAGATCAAAGTCACATATTTTGTACTATAACGATTGTTCCCCTTCAAAGTCAATTATTAGTTTAATCACACATCCATGTGTCCGTTTGAACTCGTAACACATACTGCAATGATTATGAAGATTATCCAACCATACATGTGTACATTTAGAAGAAACTATAAACCCATCGGAGCATATCTTGTCACCAACAGAAGTGCGTGATTTGATGTTAAAATTACTTACTTGGTCATTAGTGTTGTTAGTACTAGACTGATTACGTTTTTTAAACTTACTTACTTGGTCAAACTTAAAGATACGCAATTAACTCTGTTTGCATCTGTGTTTTGGGATTGTTTACCCTGACTTTAAGTATTAAATTAGATAAAGTTTTCTTTCAAACTTCATGAAATGCTTATTCGTATTAGATTATTTGACCCTAAATAATCAGAATCACTTAACCGAAACAATCAAAATTGATAATAGTCAGTATAATTGACAACACAAACTCAAACAATTGTGAGGATCATTAAATTATAGTGTTGAAGAAACCTCAACATTATTTCTCACAAACACGTATCAGTTTTACTTTCACGTTTTCGTTGGTAGGTTTTCTCTCCTTTATAAGCTAAAGGTAACTGTTGGTAAACTGTAACTGTTTGCTGTATAACAAACACAAGTGTGTGTTTTCTTTTAGCACAACTTTGTTGTAGGTTCCTCAATTGAATTCTTAGAATTCATCCATATGTTGTGAATGTATTTGTTTCTTTCTCTTGGGCATGTCTCTTTTGTTCTTAACACGTGTGATGACATGTTATATTTTCAGTTGGCCCTGATCATAGTTAAGTCATACTCACACTGTTCTGTTCTAATGTAGTACTCTTTGCATTGACAGGTTTTCTATCGTTTAAAAGCTAAAGGTTTCATTTTTCCATCGAACTTGAAGGTAGTTGATAGTGATTCGATGGAGTCTGTTGGTGAGTCAGATGAGGTACTATGGTCAGATGAGGAAATATGGCCTGATGATCGATGGTAGTGATTCAGATGAAAGTGGAGATTCGGAAGGACTATGGCCTGATGATGGTAGTGAAGGTGATGAGGTTAACTGATTGATGACACTTTGAGTTCATGTTTGGTGTATTTCAAATGCATCTAAATTTGTTACTCCCAAGTGATTTTGAGTAAACATATTCTAAATAATGATTTGCTTTAACCTCAAAAAAGCTAATTGTTGGAATTTTTTTGATTTAATCTTCTTGGATTATAAGCTTATTAAATATAGGTCTCGTGTCTAATTGGTCTGTGGTTCCTTTTCTTGAGTGATAAGGTTTTAAACCGTTCTAGCTATATTTACTCCACTTTCACTCGAAACTTATTGGATGTCAACATGGCCCGGATGGTGGCGTGAGATGCTGTGAGCGTGCCAAATTTATCATTTCATAAAACTATATGATTGAAATACTAGACTCGATGTCAAATTTTTACATGAGAAAGTTTATTTACACACTAACTGAGTTGAACCGGTGACCCGGTGACTCGACCGGGTTGATTAAAAACCCTGTTTTCAAAACATTGTATACAACTTGGATTATATGTTGGATTTGGATTTAAATGTACTTTCCTATGTATTTAATATGACACTGTATTATAATTATAACTTGGATATTATTGATTTTTTATTTATACATATTTTTATCATTATGTAAATCATTATGCCATTTATAGCTGAATTGATAACCCCGTAACCTTCTTCGCTGCTTAACCTATTTACTTAAAATGTTAAACGGATGACAAAAGGGATATACGTATAATGCAGGTTGCTTGACACGATTAATAAACAACTCATGTTTGGGTAGAGGCTATACCAACCCGCGAATCCGAATAAGTCAACTCGAACATGACTTGATTGTCACCCCTAGTTCACCTCACTTCAACATGATAAAACATGAGAGGCAAATATTAGAAGATCTCAATCCTACTTTTTATTTGCGAAAAATATTGTATAACCCACACAATTAATATTGATGAAACATATTTAGCCATTTTCTTTTTTATTCTTTGTAAAAGCTCTAAAAATAAGGAACAAGATAAAGACTTAAGTTATGTTTGTTGTCATATATAAAAAAATATAAAAAATAAAAAATAAAAATAAAAATAAAAATAAAAAAACTTTTATTAAAAGATGAACAGGGCCTTTTGCAAAGCCTTTCGAAATAGTTATATTTGCCAAAGGTTTACTTTATAGCCGACATGCAAATTGCACCAAAACGAGTCAAAGTTGAAAAAGAAGAAGAAGATCATATAAGCGTGTTACCAGAAGGCTTACTTCTTGAGATCATCTCTCGTTTACTGACAACAAAAGAGGCCATTAAAACATCTACACTATCTAAACGATGGGAAAATCTTTGGACTTTAGTACCTTATCTTATTTTTCGATATGATGATGATGTTGTTATTGACCATGAAGACGACATTGGTTATGATTTTCTCAAAGATTATGTTTCATTCGTTGATAAAACATTAACTCAATGTCGTCAGTTGAAGCTCAACAAATTTAAACTAGATACCAAATACGATAGTGAGTATAAGACGTCACAAGTCAAGAAGTGGATACATTATGCTATAAAGTGTAACGTTGAAGAGCTTGCTTGATTTATCTCTGTGGGGTATGAATTTGAAATATGGGAGTGGGATTGCATTAGATGAGTTGTTTTTCTCGAGTTCATGTTTTACTAATCTGAAATTGGCAGGCTGCGTACTTAATTCTGTTAGAGTTGTGGATAAATATTAATACGTATATGTCTAGAATCGAACCCGAGACCACGGGATTGCACACTTTACGTATGAGAATTAAAGTTTAATAATTTAATATAAAAAATTATATTTAATTATTAATTACACAAAACAAATAAAGAATGTTAGTAATTGGTGAAAATTGACTAACGTACAAAGATAAGGACCATGAATAAAAAATGGAGAACCCTAAACTTGTTCTCTAAGTTTTGTATCCTATAAAAGCAAAGTTAATGGTTTATTTTTTGGAGACTCGTACACACGTTTAAATCCAAAAACTTAAACAACATATCTTTGTTTTTCTTTCTTTGTAACAGTCGACAAGCATGTTCACAGAAGGTTGGTATACATGCATATTATGCATGCACATGTATAGTGTGCATTTAATGTCACTTTTCTGTTGACTTATGCGATTGACTATTGGATCACAATTGTTGGTGATTTGTTTCATTCGATTGAATGGTTTTGTTTTTAAAACAAAATATTGTTTTGTGTATATTAAAACTAGCATTACTTTAATTTGATTTAGTACGTGTGTACAAGAACGTGGTGTAAACATACTTTTGTTTACATCTTGGATCGAATAACAAAACGGTAAGGGGTTATTCATTGATCCTTATAAACCCTAATTAGGGTTCTTCATATTGTTAAAGACAATTGCTTTTGATTCTTGTTCGGGCTAGAATCACCACGGTACGTTCCTATTTATGTTTTAGTTAATCTTTGTATGTGTTATTCTTGATCCTAGCTTCCGCTATATGTGTACTTTGATTGTATAATTATAACAGTGGCATCACGAGCCATGGATAACATGTAATTGATTACTAAAACTTAATCAAAATCGGATCTTTAAGTGTTTTAGATACATGTTTTGATCTAGGGTTTTGTCTTTTTAAAATTTTTTTGAAAAATTCGAAACCCTAACCCTAATTTGGGGGGGGGGTCGATTTTCCATGAAACCCTAATTAGGGTTTTGTGGTTTTCTTGGATTATGTGTAATCACTAGAAACCCTAGGTCATTAACCGGTTAAGTGAACGTATCTTGTGACCTATGTGCTAATTGTTAGGTTTTATCCGTGACGAAACATGCATGTTAGTCATGGATCTTGTTGTTTTTTTTTTTATTTATCACATGTTTTAGATAGATCTTAAATTGGGGAAGACTCCAATACATATTAAAATCGATTTATATATGCTATGTGGTGTGTTTATTAGCTTTGGCCTACGCAATTGATTCGTCAATGTATGTGGCTCTCTTCCATTAAGAGGAGAAGGCCTTAGTTGATTGCATGCATAATTATACCTAGAATTGATTTTATTAGGATCTTTTCTAATACGGATTGCATGTGGCTAATTGTTTCACTTATTTATTATTGGTTGTTTTGATTTTCTTTGATACTTGTTTTATTGTTTTAGTTTGACTTGTTGTAAGCAATAAAAGGGTTGTTTTCATAAAGAAAATTAATACGGACTAATAATTGTGAAACCCTAAAGTGATTAAGTTAGAATCTTGCAAGGTCTTATTGCCAATCGTGGTCCGATTCGCACGGTAATCAGCTCCCAGGCGAGACTAGCAAAATTCAAACTTTATTACTATTTTGAGATTGAATCCATAAACTTTTGCTTGAATGATGTTTTGTGCAAGTATGCTTTTAAAATTAAGTCTTTTAAGATGATATTCATAACCGTGATTTGAAGGCTTTGAAAAGAGCCTTAGAGTCTGCCTTGGTTATCACAATCTTGAATATGTCTTAAACGAATTACTTTTAAAATCATATGTTGTAGAAAGTCATCTTAAGGTTTTGGCATAAACCTCAAGTAAAACTTTGTGTATTAATTTCACGAATCGGATATAAAAAGTTTTTATGAAAACTTATGATATAAAGATGAGTGCATGCATCTTTGTACATAATTTTTGATTGACACATCAAAAATTTATACCCTAAAATTTAAGTTACATGCCATCTAACTATAAGAAACACTTGAAGTTATTATTTAGTAAACGTGAGACGCATGCTAAATTTTAATGACAAGGTAAATTTCCGAGTGTGCGTGAGACCACACATGGAGAATTTGCAGTTTCTAAGTTAGACGACTTAATTAAGTTGATGCGTGAGACCTAGAGCTTAAGGCATGAGATGGGATGAAACATGCTTACATGACAAATTGATGAATCAATTTGATGTAAATCCCATAATGATCTAGGAATTGGAAAAGTGTTTGCCAATTATTGTTCGACAGATTACCATCTTTTATGCTTTCACCACTAGCAGATCAACTGATGTGGTGGAATCTATGTAAAGTTGGATCCTAGATTTTCAAGAAATTAGTTGGTTATATGAATATAACATTGGGTAATATATTTTCTTGGAAATATAAATTATCGAAAATACTAAAAAGGAATTTTGTAAAATTCTTTAAATGTATTAATGCAACTCAAAACCGTAAACATAAGTTATTCTTTTAATTGATCTACACCCGGTTGGGTTTTTGGTTAGAGTCAATATTTACAAAAAGAATAAATATAGTCTTCTTTCCATTACGAGAAGTGTGAGACTTAAATCCTATTCCTTTTCATGAATGAAAAAGGTATAATAGGATGAATAGAATTGTCTAAATTCTAAATACATAACTCATAGCAAACTTTAATAGTAAGAGTATATGCACCTTATGAGTTATTAAAGTAGAAGCTAGACTGATTACTGCATAATGGTAAAAGACAAATTAGATTATTTTATCTAGTTGTTTTGATTTGACCATTTAAAGATACTACATACAATTGTTGGAATGGTAGATCTATACAAGAAGAAATTGCATGCCCAAGCCTTTTCAAGTTAATAATTTGGAATGTGATGAATCACATTTATATAGTAGATTACATTCTTTTATAACCTATATAATTGTTTGAATGGGTTTTCTTAAAAGATGTAGGAAAGTAAATAGTACATTATTTCTTTCACTGATTAATGAAACATTTACAATGTTGTCAAATTCAGTGGGAGTATTGTGTTCTTATGAATGAATAAGGGATTATTATTATGTTCTCTAATTCAGTGGGAGTTACAAGACTTACTGTCTTGATTGTAACTTAGATTATCTTTTGAATATCTCAAGGTAATTACTTTCCAAATATAGACACTAATATTTTCAAGGATAGTCATGTACGTTTCCTTGATTGATTGAGTAAACTCTATATCTACTAAGTTATGTTAATGACACAAATCATATTATTCACATTAACAAACGCGTGCGTGTTTTTTATGTGGTACATGGTGTTGTACCATGCACAAGTGGGAGAAATCTTCATTATGTGCAAAGTACAACACATAAGAATATGATTTAAAGAATTCTCTTAACTGCAAGTAAGAGATTATAATTCTAATTAGATTAATACATCTAATCTTAGAAACACTTGGTGTTGAAATTTAGTAAACGTGAGACGCAGACTAAATATTAACAACAAGGTGAATTTCCATGTATGCGTGAGACCAACATGGATAATTTACAGTTTCTAAATTAGACATCTATTAGAACATGTGTCAATATGATAACAAGACAACTTCAACTATAATATTTATGTATTATTGGAATGACATAAATGCATGAAGTAATATAATACTACTTCAATAATTATGTATTCTTAGAATGACATAAATAAATGAAGTAGTGTGTTAACTTGAAAATATTATTGAAACCAAATGATGGTGTTCAAAGATTACTTTAATTATACATGTTTATACTTTATTGTATAGTTATAAATATGAAGTCTTCTAAGTATTACAAAACTTATAATTAAGTAAGACGTTAGCTTGTTATGGTCTATTAATTAAGACATATACAAGAAGTCATTGAGTTGATCAATGATTAATAACGAATAGTGGGATTATAACAAGTTTATGTTTTATAAGACATAAACATGAAGTGACTTGATTAATAAGTACTTGTTATAAAGCATGCAATTGGCTTGAAAATACTATTATACCATTAAGTTGATTTAGTTGGTAAATAGGTATGCCAACAGGAATATGGTTATCTTATATATATTGTTAGATCTTCTTACAATATTAATTCTAATTGAAATACCACATAAAGATAGTATGTTCAGTTAGGGAATCAAACTCTTGTTAGATTGTTTGATTGAAGATAACTATGATTTCTATTCTTCTAAAAGTTATCAAGGTTAGAAATTGAGTATGGCTTGAATATACTCAATTAGACTCCTAGAAGATTAATAAGACGTTATTGAATTATGAAATGTGATGAATCACATTAAGTCTTAAATTGAAGTTCTGAATTTGTTAAGCCACTTATAAGAAGGATTGTTAACAAAAGAATATCAGGAACTATCAATGTGTATTTGTAATGTCCTAAAAGAGAACGTTGGATTGTTGCTCTAAATTGCTAAGTAGTTATAGATAGTTTCTGTATTACTAAAGGCAAGTGGGAGTATTTTATCTTGAAAAGATAGATTTACAAGATACATAATCTTCTAAAACTACACTAGTTAAAATCATGATGAGGTCTAACATGTAAATGATAAACCTCAAGATGATGGAATTATCATTCATAGATCCACTTGGATATCTCATATATTTAATAAATATACTGACGATTATATGATGTAATATTACCAAAATAATGAATTGGGTAAATTGCTCATAATATGAATGTAATAGATGCTGTTCATAAAGATATTCAAATTCAGAAAATTTGGTTTATCTTAATTCTTAATAGTTAGAGAATGATGATGAGTTTATTCAAAGATAATGTAACCCTAGTGGTTTAAATCTTTGTGAAATAATCATATGGACAAAATTGTACACATATCTTAATGCATGTCTTATGACAAGATTATTAATCATACTTAAGCAATTAACTATGATTGAATACTCTTTCCTAAGCACATTAAAGATACAAAGATGGTTAATTGTCATATTTATATGAATATGAAATTTGACAATGAATATCAAAAACTCTTTTTTGAATAATTACTTGAGCGAGGACGATAAGTAATCAAAAGGAGTTTATGAATTCAAGAAAATCTTTGGAAGTGTACAAAGTACAATAATCCATGAATGGATAAATGCATGCATCTAGGAGATTATTCTTATGATAAATTATTAAATCTATGTTTAGGTTTATAATTAAAATAAGGTAATTTCTAAGAATTCCTGAAAACTAGTGGGAGTATTATGTTTGATTTACTAAATCATATATGTTGTATAACATATAAGAAGTTACATTCCACATAAGTGAAATGTTAAGACTTAGTTTGGAATGAAACTGTAAGTGAAAGATTTAGAAAATAAAACATACAACCTTGGAACAAAAGTTTATTATTTAATAAACATGTGCGGTAAATAAATTCTAATAGAATATGATATATCATTTAGTAAATGGATATACATATTTGGAAATATAGAACATGAATATAAATCTAAGTATGACTGAAGGATTTTCATGTGCATCGTATTATTGTTACATCATGCTTAAATGCTTAATGATTTAACAATATTTGATATCTTGTGTAATGAATATTCTAAAGAAATATGTTTGACTTAGAATAATGATCCTCAAACCTGGAATTGCTCCCAAAATTACACAATGGATATTAAGTTTACGGGATTTTAAAGAGCATATTGTAATTTTATACAATGATGCTAGTTTAATTGAGATAACACTCAATACTAGTCATGGTAGGATTTTATCCTTGTTAATGGCCATGTAAACTAGTTGTGCTCTACTAAGAGCATAGTTGCATTATACATTAAAGAATTAGAATACTTAAACTTTAAAATGTTTGAAAGTTTGATTATCATAAGATGGTGATTGAGGATGTCACACCATTTATAAAAAATTATGTGTAACTATATCAAAATAGTTGGATATACACATACAAGAATTTTGCTAATTAAATTCTTGAAAGAAGTATTCTCAAAATTCGGATAGATCAAAGTTAGTTGAATAATGCCTTGTCAACAAGTATGATTGTCATTACTTGAGGCATAATTGTCAACAAGTCATTACTTGAGACAAAATTCATTAACTAGAATTATCATGCATTGATCTATTTAGTATTTGGATAAAGGACATCAAGCAATTATTATTTATAAATGAATTAAAGTACTTAGTACGTTTGTTTTCATTAATAATAAATTGTGTCCTATATTTGCATGTTTAAATCCGTGAATAACTTATATTATTCTAAATTGTCCATTGTCAATTAATGATATGGGAATATCATTAAACTAAGACAAATCTGAGTATTGGTTAAGAATATACTTGAAAGTATATTGATGCGTTGACATACCAATTTCACATGATATTCAATGAATTGAATATAGGACTTATCCCAACTACATGATTTTACTTTATGGATCTTGTCAGTAAGTAAATCATAAATTTGTTATCCTTAGACTTGAGATACCAGATAAGTGTCATGGATGTAGTGCATTTTTGTGAAGCAATCTACCGCTCACCGTAACAGGGAGTTATAAGGGTTGTTTTCAGAAGTGTTGCAAAGTTCATGGGTTATTCTTGTAGTCAAGAGAGAATTTGTTCCTTCTGATTTGTTCAGAAGTTTAATACTGCTGGGCCCCTCGTAGGGTTGTCAAGATGTTTGCGTGCGCACGCCCAAAGTCTATCTGGAATACGTTCAGATGTTTTGGTAATCTTGCTCAATCATAAACAACGAGAAACAGAATTGTTAATTAAAGAATGACTAAGATCCATATCTTTATTAACGTGGTATTAGAAACAAAAGGATGATAATAATAATGATGAATCATTAAAGGTTTTTCCAGGAGACCTACCTCGAGTTGAACTAGGGGCATTGGCGTGTTGCTAGACGCTAACCAATGTCATTATACTATTAATAGATATCCAAGTGGGAGCTGTTAGAGTTGTGGATAAATATTAATACGTATATGTCTAGAATCGAACCCGAGACCACGGGATTGCACACTTTACGTATGAGAATTAAAGTTTAATAATTTAATATAAAAAATTATATTTAATTATTAATTACACAAAACAAATAAAGAATGTTAGTAATTGGTGAAAATTGACTAACGTACAAAGATAAGGACCATGAATAAAAAATGAAGAACCCTAAACTTGTTCTCTAAGTTTTGTATCCTATAAAAGCAAAGTTAATGGTTTATTTTTTGGAGACTCGTACACACGTTTAAATCCAAAAACTTAAACAACATATCTTTGTTTTTCTTTCTTTGTAACAGTCGACAAGCATGTTCACAGAAGGTTGGTATACATGCATATTATGCATGCACATGTATAGTGTGCATTTAATGTCACTTTTCTGTTGACTTATGCGATTGACTATTGGATCACAATTGTTGGTGATTTGTTTCATTCGATTGAATGGTTTTGTTTTTAAAACAAAATATTGTTTTGTGTATATTAAAACTAGCATTACTTTAATTTGATTTAGTACGTGTGTACAAGAACGTGGTGTAAACATACTTTTGTTTACATCTTGGATCGAATAACAAAACGGTAAGGGGTTATTCATTGATCCTTATAAACCCTAATTAGGGTTCTTCATATTGTTAAAGACAATTGCTTTTGATTCTTGTTCGGGCTAGAATCACCACGGTACGTTCCTATTTATGTTTTAGTTAATCTTTGTATGTGTTATTCTTGATCCTAGCTTCCGCTATATGTGTACTTTGATTGTATAATTATAACAAATTCAATCGGTGTTATTAGTTGGGATAAACTTAAAAGTTTGTCTATTTCCAACGGAAAATTAAATGAAGATTTGATTCGGAATATATTATCCGGAAGTCCTGTATTGGAAACTTTGAACTTGTACAACTGCTACGGTTACAGGCGGCTTGATATTACTTCAAAGAGCGTTAAGAACTTGGTATTTTGGGGTTACAGGGTCCCTAACACCGAATCTAAGCATTATCCAAACATTATTAAAATCAATGCTCCCAATATTATGTCATTAGCGATCAAAGGTGAATTAAATTTGGGGAATATTTTGTTGCTCGACGTGTCTTCTTTAGTCAACGCTCAACTAAACTATAAAATGCCGGGGGTTTATGGGAGAAAGCAAGAGGAGGTCATAATGCTCAAAGAATTTATACTAAACCTCCACCATATCAAGGAGCTTGAAATTGAGTTTTCTGCTTTAAGGTAAAATTTATATCTTTGTTTATATTGTATTGATTATTCTAGGGCAAAATTCATTAACTTTGTTTCAAGTATGTTGGGTAAAATCTAGAGATATGTACTTAGGAGGTGTTTGGGGTGCGTTTTGGAAGTGACTATTACGAGACTTGAAGAATTAGTATCAGTTTCTTAGAATTTAACCATGCAGTATAACTATTTTTGCTTCTTCCTCTTGATTGAGTATCTCTCTTGCTTTTTAGGGTGTGATTACTTATCATTTTGTTCTGATCAATTTTAATGTATACAGCGAAACATTTTATTGTTCTTATATTTGGTCTCTATTCATTGGTGCATTGTTATCCTTTTGTTGCCAGGTTCTCGCTAATTTGGAGGCTATAGGTTTTGTTTACCCATCAAACATGGCCATTTCACCTATATACTATCAGATGAAACGGTGTCACTTGATCCGATAGTGATTCAACTGAAAGAAGAGGTTGGGAGGTGCTAATGCATCCTCAGATTTGTGATAATGAAGAGATTAATTGATTGATGGCACTTTAATTTGAATTAATGTTCTGATATACATTGTTACTTTGTTAGTGCGTTCCAAATGCATATATAATCGACAATCCAAATGATTTTAAATGACGAGATTCTGGATAATGCTTTTCCAAAACTCTCAAAAGCTAATTGTTGTCAAAGCCTTTAAAATTTCTTTGGCTCGTAATATATGCGTCCTATATCTCTATATCTCAAGAGGGCTGGTCTTTTAAAAAAGTGGTTAGCCAAACTGAAACCCAATTTTGACCCTTTTAGTCTTTTACTAATGTCTAGAATAATAAAATGTAGCTAAACAGTAACATAATGAAAGTCTCACAAAGTGTCATTTTAATGCGTAAATGATAAACCTTTTAAATGTTTCGGGTCAACCCAACCCAGCATCACCTGTTTGAAATTGAAGACAAACATACATTTTTTTGATAAATCCTCTCCTTTTATAGCCATGATATAACCATGTTTTTGCAACAGAACAACTGAACTATCAAACGACTGTATTGCATCAGAAACAACATTGTATCTTTTTTATTTTTGACTAAGCTCAATTGTAGATCAATGGAGATCAAGAAAAATGACGGGAAAAGACCATAAAGTCTCGTTAATCCACATTCCGTTCTCTAACAATTTGCCATTTTACAGTAGGTGGCAAGTGTCTTTCTGTCTAACTTCAAAAGGAGACGGAGCTTCTGTCTTTCGGATATGAATATGTTCATTTAAATGTTGGTCAACCAAAAATTAGTATGTACAAAGTAGAGATGCAATATATTAGACCATATCAAGACTGATATACATACAATCATGTACGGACAACAGAGTACAGATGCAAATACGTATTAAAAGCAAGCCATAAGGTAGAGGTTAACCAGGACTGATATGAAAAACATAACAAAATAGATTTTCATGAACAAAGTTATTAAATGAGTTGATCCTATAGGATCCTAAAAGTTCTTCAAATCATGATAATCGCTTCGAAAACACAAATGCAAACACCCCTTAAGTGTAAATCCTTAACTTTGATTAACAAAGTACTACTATACTAACGCTAATGATCAATCAGTTTACCTCAAAACACGCGTCTCCAAAGCACCTATCAGTCAGCTTCAGAACCTTCCCAAACAATGGCTCCTCCTAATCTCCGCTATCAGCTGAATCACTATGAGACATCTCATCAACTTCAGAACCTTCATCCTCCCAATCTTCATTTTCATCTGATGAATCACTATCAAACAGCTCATCAGCTTCAGATCCTTCTTCCTCCCAATCTCTGCTTTCATCTGAATCACTATCAAACAGCTCATCAACTTCAGAATCTCTGTTTTCATCTGAATCGCTATCAAACAGCTCATCAACTTCAGAATCTTCGTTTTCATCTGAATCGCTATCAAACAGCTCACCATATTCAGGTGAAGTAACATCAAGAACTTTCAAGTTTGACGGAAAGATTAATCCTTTAGCTTCCAATCGAGATAAAGTCTATCAACAAAAAATTACAGTACAATGAGAACAAAATTAGAACACTGCAATGATAACTGGAAATAGAGCTTCCCATCACACCCGTTGAAAAAAGACATTCATACTATATGAAAGTATTATAAGCAGCCAAATAAGAAAAGACATACAACAAAGTTTTAATACTAGACAAAAAAATTGCTAATTCAAAGGCAAAAAAAATTGGTTTTTAGTGTTTAGGTAGCAAGTTTAGTAAGGAATAACCAATAAAGGGACAACAAAAGCTACTACTGATTATCAGTAACTGATTCAAATAGCGAAAATGAAGAAGGAAATCTAACCGTAGCACAGGAATTTCCAATTGTAAGCTTCTTGACATGGCGAAGTTTCAGTATAAATCCATTAAGCATTTCTTCTGTCGCTTCTTCTGGTGTTGTTTCATAATACCCATATTTGGAATAATCTAAGAAGGCTTCATCTAAAGACGACACATTTAGGAGCAAAAGCTTCCATAATTCCAAATTAGCTTGGATTCTTAAAGACAAAATGTAAGGAGCATTGATTTCTACAATATCTGACTGATAATCAAATTCATCATCGTAATTATAGTATCCTGCGAACAACAGGTTTTTAACACTTTTTGAGGTAATATCGAGGCGCTTATAACCATAGCAGTGAGACAATTCCAATGTTTCCAAAAGAGGACTCCCAGATAATATAGTTTGGATCAAATCTTCATTTAGTTTTCCATAACGAATACACAAATTGGTAAGTTTGTTCCAACTAATCACTGGATTAAGATTAAATACGCAACCCGACAATATAAGATGAGTAAAACATGTAGCAGTGAAAAACAAGTCCTTCAACTCAAACTTATCTCCCCAAAATACCAACTCAAGCTTTTGGACATTACATCGTATAGCAAATTGGATCCAGTTTTTGATTTGTGACTCAAACTGCATATCGTACTGTGTACGTAGTTCGAATATGTTGAGGTTCAAATGGCGACATTGAGATATCGTTTTGTCAACCAACACATAGTAATCGTGCAGCGGATGATTATCATCCTCATATTGTCGAAAAATGAGATTAGGAACTAAAGTCCAGAGATGTTGCCATCGTTTGGAGAGAGTACCTGTTTTAATGGCTTCCTTTGTAGAAGGTAAACGCGACAAGATTTCGAGAACTAAGCAATCTGGTAACAAACTTATTCGATCTTCTTCTTCTTCCTCCATAAGGGTTTTCTGAACTTTTTCTCTCTTCTTCATTTTTTTTTTTTTTTTTTTTTTTTTTTTCTGATTTTGTTCAGTGTTTTGGCGGGAAAGTGAGAGAGAAAAAGGAGGGAAATGGATTGGAAAGCAATGGAGAGGAGGGATATTAGGGTGGATTTTAGGTATATTAGGCTTCGATTATTTTAGTTTTTAATGATGGGCCAATATATGACTTGTTTTAGTCCATGCTTCCATGGTCTTGTAACTTACCAAACTTTTATCCTATTGCTTAAAAATGCATTTTCCAAAAGTGAGAAGGTTTTAGAAAAGTTCTTTTTCATCTATTTCTTTGAAATTTCTCGTTTGAAGATAGAAAACCAAGTTTCTTACTATCATAAGAAAACTCGGATTTATGGTTACTCAGATTCCAAAAACTTTATGTGAAAAAAATAATAAAAATAAAACTTACTCCTTTTCAGGAAACTAAACATACTCTTGGCATCTAAAAGGTATAATAAACGGAATGAATATACATACCCTCTTTTTAGATTCTAATTACATCCCCCCCCCCCCCTTTTTTTAATTTTTTTTTATTTTATAAAACTAAGAAATATAAAGTACGAAACAAAAAAATATATAGTTTAACAAGTCAAACATATTAAAAGGAAAAAAATGATTAAAACAAAATGTCTTGTAGTGTTAATAAGGGGGTTAAAAAATGGATCACGAGATGTAAAAGGTGAGTCATGAAGGGTATGCATGACAATGCCCGTATGTTAAATATAAGTACATGTAAGATAGATAATTCAACTATTCTATAAGCTCAATCAGAAAACTAAAAATTATGATTAATATTGTACATTATACCTAAATCACATTTGTAATTGTTTTTGTTTTACAACAATATATCAAAATAAACGTTCATCAGGGGATTTGAAAGATTGTTGTAACATAAGAAAACTAACATCTAAATTAGCTTGATAATGTTAGCTTATTAAACTCCAAAACTCGTTTGTTTAGACTCGTCTATAAGAAAACTAAGTAATCATTCCTTTATTCAAATTACCCATGATATTCACTTTTTTCATTTCTGTTTGGTTAAGTGTGAATTGTGAAAGCATAAAATAACTTAAATAATACTCCGTACAAAAGACGTGTAATGAGTGGTTATTATTTATCCTTTGATCTTTATGTTTTTGTGGTCTAAATAGCTCAGCACAATACTTGAAAGAAGTTTAATGACCGAAAGCTACTAAATTAACCTAAACGAATATCCTCCGACACTAACAAAGTGTTATATTGTAATATAATATAAGGGTTTTAAGGTATGGGTAAGGATCCAGTGAGAAGAAAACTTAAAATGAGAAGAATGAGAAATAATTATAACCACACATTTGAGATGCATCGACTTGATTTAAATGCATCTTTATTCATTCAGATGCATCCCAATTAGTTTCGAAAGTGATTTTGAAGTGAAAATGATGCAAAGTAGTATTAACAACAAATTTGACCCGCAGAGGACGAAAAATGTATAGGATTCGTCTAACTTGATGAAATGCATCTAATATATGTATATGCATCTAACTTTTTGCTAGAAAATATATTATGGTGCATCTAAAAGACTAGGGATGCATCTAATTCAAGTCGATGCATCTCAAATATGTAGTTATAATTATTTCTCATCCTTCTCATTTTAAGTTTTCTTCTCATTTGATCCTTAGTCTTTAAGGTATAAAATAACAACAAACTTTTTCTATCGTGAACTATTAAAAGTATCATTAAAGAATACAAAAACAGAACGAATACATGAGTTAAGGGTAGCCATTTCTGATTCGATACGAAACCTAACCTTAGACCATTACGGAAATAAATAGGTTTGGATTGAGTCTAAACAAGTTTCGGGTCGTGTTTGTGTCGATCTATCTAAGCTGTTTATTAAACATGTCAAATTTGGGTTGAGAATGGGTTAAACGGATCGACTCGCAAATCCAACTACGATTTTTTTTCCTTATAAATTAAAATTTAAACAATTCACAAAAATACCCAATTTTTCAAACCTATTTCAAAAAATACCCAAATTTTTTTTTCTTAAAAAGCAAAAATACCCATAAAATTCGCAAACAATGAACCCTTTGCGAACTTTTAGAAAAATCATTTTTCTTTTTCTTTTTTTTTTCCTTAAAAATATCAAAAATTTTCGATATTTATTAAAAATATCAAATTCTTTTGATATTTTTAAAACAAAATATCTATCTCGACCTTTGCGATTTAACACTCAGAACCTCCCAAACCTTTCGAATTTTCTCAAAAGAGACAACATGACAGATTTATTTGCAAAGGAATTTAGAGGAAACACATGAAATTTCGCAAGTTTTATCCAAAAGTTAGCGGAGCTTTTTAAAAATATATTGATTTTTTTTTTATATTTCTTAAAAGCATTGAAAATTTTCAATATTTCTTAAAAATTCGCAAACTTTGCGATTTAAAAAATATATACATATTTTAAAGTGGAAATTTTTTGATGTTTTTATCAAAAAAAATTCGATTTTTTTTAATAAATATAAAAATCTTTTTTGTTTTTTTGTTTTGTTTTTTTTTTTTTTTTTTTGCAAAAGTCCCAAATTTTGATGATTCGTGGGTATTTTGGCCTTTTCCGAGAAAATTTTGTAGTTTGTGAAATATGTTTGAAAAATTGGGTATTTTTGTGATTTTCCCTTAACATTTATATATATTTGATTATACGGACTAAATGGGTTAAGCGAGTCTACCACAAACTCGTTGAACGTGTGTAACCCATATAATGCGACAACTTGTTTAGATAAACATGTTAAATTGGTTACGCTAAATCCGTTTAACTTATTTAACCCGCCAACTCATATACATGAGTTAAATAGATCATGTTCGAGTTATGTATATACACGTTAAGTTTGGCACAGTTGGCTCAATTATTTAAACAAGTCGTCTTCAGGTTAAAGTTTTTGACCCGCCAGCTTGTCAACCTCAACACAACACGACTGGCCTAACCGAAGCATCAAAATATTATAAAACCATAGAATAAGACTAGCCACTTAGTGACCCTTAACAAATAGAAAATGTGATAATCTAGTATAGCAAAAATCCGCCTACATTAGGGGGAGAGAGTGGCTCATTCATTCTCTCTCCCATCACTCACTCCCAAACAATCCCCTTATGCCATATCATTCACCCACTTTTTTCATCACTCACTCATTTTTTTAGAGGCATCACTTCACTCACCTTCACTCACTCACTTCACTCAAAATAAAGTTGCAACGTTAAAAAAAATGATCCTGTGCGTGAAAGTTTAAGGCAAATGAAGGATCCCGCGCATGAAGGACTCCCCGGCGGCGGTGTTCCCATGGATGAAGGCTTCACTCACGTGCCTTCTTGTGCCCACTCCCACCTCCCTTAATCCCTCCCTCTTTTCCTATTTCCCATTTCCCTCCTTTTTCTTTCTTACTTTCCCGCCAAAACACTAAACATATCCCAGAAAATCCGCCTACATTAATCCCTCTCTCTTTTCCTTCTTCCCATTTCCCTCCTTTTTTTTTCTCTTTTCCCGCCAAAACACTAAACATATCCCAGAAAATCCGCCTGTATTAATCCCTCACTCTTTTCCTCTTCTCATTTACCTAATAATAATAAAAAAAAAAAAAAAAAAAAAAAAAATCAGAAAAAACTTTATGGGGGAAGAAGTAGAAGATCGAATAAGTTTGTTACCAGATTGCTTAATTCTCGAAATCTTATCTCGTTTACCTTCTACAAAGGAAGCCATCAAAACAGGTACTCTCTCCAAACGATGGCAACATCTTTGGACTATTGTGCCTAATCTCATATTCTTACATTACTCGGATGATAATCGCCCGCTGCAAGAATTCTTTTCGTTAGTCGAAAAGGCCATCACACAGTGTCGTCATCTGAACCTACACAAATTCGAGCTATGTACAAAGTATGATGTGCAGTTTGAGCTGCATTTCAACCACTGGATTCAATATGCTATAAGATGTAATGTCCAAAAGCTTGAGTTGTTATTATTAAGAGATAAGTTCGTGTTAAATGACTTGTTTTTCACCACTACATGTTTTACTCATCTCACATTGTCGGGTTGTGTATTTAATCTCAATCCAAGTAGTGTAATTACTTGGAATAAACTAAAGAGTTTGTGCATTTATTTTGGAAAACTAAATGAAGATTTGATCCAAACTATACTATCCGGGAGTCCTCTTTTGGAAACATTGGATTTAAATGATTGTTATGGTTACAAGCGCCTCGATATTACATCCAAAAGTGTTAAAGAACTTGTTGTTCTCAGGATATTCCAACGGTGAAAGTGAAGCAGATATAATAGAAATCAATGCTCCTTATATTTTGTCTTTAAGAATCGAATTTAATTTGGACTTGTGGAAGCTTTTGCTACTAAACGTGTCGTCTTTAGTTGAAACTTTCTTAGATTATTCAAAAGAAGGGTATTATGCAACGACGTCTAAACTAGAGAAAGAAGAGAGGGATTTATACTAAAACTTCGCCATGTTAAGAAGCTTACAATTGAAATTTCTTGTGCTAGAGTAAGATTTCCTTCTTTTTTTTTCGCTATTTCAATGATTTGCTGATTATTAGTAGTAGCTTTTGTTGTCCCTTTATGATGGCAAAATCTTCGCATACGCAAAAAGTTGGGCTGCTATGGACAATTTTTTAAAAGTTGGGGGCTTCTTTGGGTAGTATGGACATCCTCGATGTGTCTAAATGGCCAAAAGTAATACCGTAGTATAATTTATTACTGTAACAATCGGCGTAATTGGCAGTAGACTCCACCTATTTCGATGAGTTGCTGATAATTAGACTAATTTATATTTTATTAGTAGTAGCTTTACTATGTTATATTTTATGTTTTTATTTTGGTTTAGTTTTCCCATTTGTTTTTAGTTTTCCCATTTGTTTAATCAATGTTTTTAAACTTTCTAAAGCATGTATATAGATTTAGAGCTTTTTTGCTCGTTTTATTTTTTATTTTATTTTTTGTGACGTAAATTTAGCAATAAAGTTTAGTTTATTAGTTATGGTTAATAAATGAACATGAAATCCTTCTTTTCTATGCAACACTTAATTTTTAAGGCCGTCTGTTTTGTCCCGTGCCCGTTTGACCTAGCCAGCCCATTTTGGCACCTCTACTTTATTGATTATTCCTTACTAAAACTTGCTACCAAAACACTAAAATCCAATTTTTTGCCTCTGAATTAGCAGTAATTAGTTTGATCGCACATACACAATCGTTTGTTATCTTGTACGGAGTATTAAAACTTTGTTGCATGTCTTTTCTTATTTGGCTGCTTAGAATACGTTCATATAGTATGAATGTCTGTTGGAAAATTTAGTGCACTTGAGGGATCAATTCACACCTGGTAATGGGTTTGGAGGTATGGAGTATACACCCATTTGGTCACTGAATCCCCTGACTCAATAGTGGTTATGTATTGATTCTACTGATAGCATGATTCTGCTGATAGCATGATTCTACTGATAGTGTGATTCTGCTGC
The DNA here is from genome assembly GCA_030686995.1 of Artemisia argyi. Lineage (NCBI taxonomy): Eukaryota > Viridiplantae > Streptophyta > Magnoliopsida > Asterales > Asteraceae > Artemisia > Artemisia argyi. Next base: position 140,324,117 of record CM060679.1, on the reverse strand, counting down.
TCGCATTCTACTGCTAGTGTTTCCACTGATGTGTTAACATTACCACTGCAAGGGTTATTGTTTCCACTGATAGTGTAAGCATTACCACTGCTATTGATATTGTTTCCACTGATAACCACTGATCCCTACTATTATGGAAAGTATTATGATATAATTAATGGGCCGTTAATTATACATAATTCCATGGGCTAGGGTTTGAGTATTCTCTATTATAAATAGAGGTCTCATCATTCTGCATGGATAAGACGAAAACACAAAACCCTAAACACTTGAATACGCATCTGGTTCTTGGTTTGTGCCTAAAACAAGAACATCACTTGGTCTTATCCCATAGAGATATTCGTGTAACCCAGCCATAGGGTCGAATAGTTTCTATTGGAAAGTGATACCACGATTTCAAGTGAATATCCGGTACCTTTATTGATTATCTTAACCCTAATCTGGGAACCTGTTTACATCTAAACCAACAATCAATAGAAACTATTAGTGATAATCAATGGCTGCTGCTATGAGACAAATAGCTGCTAACTTTTCCAAGTTGGAAAAGTTTGAAGGTGTTGATTTCAGAAGATGGCAAAAGAAGATCCACTTCTTATTGTCAAGTATGAATGTGGTTTATGTTCTCACAACTGAGATTCCAGAAGATTTTGGAGATGATGCTACTATGGATCAGATGAGGGCAAGAAGCAAATGGGAGAATGATGACTACATATGCAGAGGTTTAATTCTCAATGGTATGTCTGATTCTCTATTTGATATTTATCAGAATGTTGAAACTTCTCAAGAACTATGGGATTCCTTGGAAGCCAAGTATATGGCTGAGCATGCATCAAGTAAGAAGTTCCTTGTAAGTAATTTTAACAATTACAAAATGGTTTATTCTAGACCCGTCATGGAACAATACAATGAACTTCTTAGTATACTTGGTCGATTTACACAACACAAGATGAACATGGATGAGGCTATTTCAGTCTCTTGTATCATCGATAAACTACCTCCTTCTTGGAAAGAGTTCAAGTATATGCTTAAGCATAAGAAGGAGGAGTTAACTCTTGTTGAGTTGGGCAGTCACTTGCGCATTGAGGATTCACTCAAAGCTCAAGACATTGACAAGCCAAAGAGTAGCACTGCTACTGGTCCATCAGTTGTCAATATGGTGGAGCATAACAACTCCACCAAGTACAATGACAACAAGGGCAAGCGTAAGCATCAAGATAACACCAAATCTGATCTTAACAAGAAACCTAAGGTGACTTGTTGGAAGTGTGGGAAACCTGGACACTTCAGGAAAGATTGCAAGGGTGGTAAAGTTGGAAACAAATCCAATGGATCAGGCACAAGTGGAGGGAATGGTAATATCAATTCTCTGAAAGGTCAGAATGTGTTTAATAAGTCTTTTAAGATTTATTATGTTACATATATATCTGATATTTACTTTGTGCAGGATGATGATGTTGCGTGGTGGGTTGACTCTGGAGCAACAATTCATGTGTGTAAAGATAGAAGCTGGTTCAAGACCTATAAGTCAATGAATGATGGTTCTATTCTTCATATGGGAAACGAGTCAACTGCCCTGATGCATGGAAAAGGATGTGTTGATTTGAAGTTTAGTTCTGGAAAGATTGTTTCTTTATTTAATGTTTTACATGTTCCTGATATTAGAAAGAATTTGGTTTCTAGTAGTGTTTTAAATAATTGTGGTTATAAACAGGTTATTGAATCTGATAAGTTTGTTTTGTCTAAAAATGGTGTGTTTATTGGTTTTGGTTATTTATGTAATCAAATGTTCAGACTTAATATTGTTCATGATAATATTGATTCTGCTTTTATATCTACATCTAAATTTTATAATTCAAACCTATGGCATGCAAGACTTGACCATGTACATTTTAAAAGAATGCAAGATATGTCCAAGGATGGGTTAATACCAGCTTTTGATATGAACACTGAAAAGTGTAAAACTTGTATGTTGAACAAGATAACTAAGAAACCTTTTCAAGGAGTAAAACGTGAAACTAAAGTTTTGGAGTTAATTCACAGTGACCTTTGTGATTTACATGCTACTCCCTCTTTGGGGAATAAGAAATACTTTGTGACTTTTATTGATGATGCTTCTAGGTTTTGTCATGTTTATTTATTACGTTCTAAAGATGAAGCATTAGATAAATTTAAAGTATTTAAAACTGAAGTTGAATTGCAACAAAGTTCTTTGATCAAAAGATTAAGGACTGATAGGGGAGGTGAGTACATGGATACTCTGTATTTTCAGTCTGTTGGTATTATCCATGAAACGACTGCCCCTTATACTCCTCAGCAAAATGGTATTTCTGAAAGGAAAAACAGGGTGCTGAAGGAGATGGTTAATTCCATGTTGTCCTATTCAGGGCTGAGTCAAGGGTTCTGGGGTGAAGCTATGTTAACAGCTTGCTATTTATTAAATAGGGTTCCCAACAAAAGGAACAAAGTTACCCCTTTTGAACTTTGGACTAAAAAGAAACCTAACCTTAATTATCTTAGGATATGGGGTTGTAGGGTTGTTGTAAGACTCCCTGATCCAAAGCAGAAAACATTGGGTGAAAGAGGCATTGAATGCATCTTTGTTGGATATGCAGAGCATTCCAAGGCATATAGGTTTTATGTTATAGAACCTAACGAGTCTGTTTCAATTAACTCAATAATTGAATCAAGGGATGCACTCTTTGATGAGAACAGATTCTCATCTATCCCTAGACCAAGTCAAAGGATTCCAAATGGAACCAATGACAATGGTGTTTCAGAAGTATCTGATGAGGTTCCTGCTGAGGTTGTGGAACAACAACCTGAACCTGAGCTCAGAAGGAGCAATAGGGTGAGGACTCCAAAGTCATTTGGACCTGAGTTTCAATTATACTTAATTGAAGGTACAAGGAGTGAGGTCTCTGACCAATACTCCTATTGCTTCTTTGTGGAGGATGATCCCAAAACATTTAAAGAAGCAATGAAGTCCCAGGATGTTGCTTTCCGGAAAGAAGCAATTAATGATGAGATGGACTCTATCATGGGTAATAACACTTATGTGTTGACTGATCTACCACCTAGTTGCAAACCTTTAGGTAGCAAATGGATTTTCAAAGAGAAAATGAAGGTAGATGGAACTGTTGAAAAGTTCAAGGCAAGATTAGTTATTCAAGGCTTTAAAAAAAATCAAGAATAGACTACTTTGATACTTATGCTCCAGTGGCACGTATCAGTACCATAAGATTGCTAATTGCTTTGGCATCAATTCACAATCTGATTATTCATCAGATGGATGTGAAGACAGCTTTCTTGAATGCTGATTTAGATGAGGAGGTTTACATGAACCAACCTCAGGGCTTTATCATGCATGGCAATGAAAACAAGGTGTGTAAACTGATTAAGTCTCTTTATGGACTAAAATAGGCACCTAAGCAATGGCATCAAAAGTTTGATGAAGTGGTTTTGTCTAGTGGTTATTTACTTAATCAAGCTGACAAATGTGTATATAGCAAATTTGATGAATCTAGTAAAGGAGTCATTATTTGTCTATATGTTGATGACATGTTGATCTTTGGCACTGACCAAAATTAAGTTGATCTTACAAAAGAATTTTTGTCATCAAAATTCTCCATGAAGGATATGGGGGAGGCTGATGTTATCCTTGGCATTAGGATTAAACATGAAAGTAACAAAATTTCTATATCTCAGTCTCATTACATTGAGAAGGTGTTAAAGAAATTTAATTACTTTGATTGTACTCCAGTGAGTACTCCCATGGATACAAGTGAGAAGCTAATGCCTAATACTGGCAAAGCTGTATCTCAACTTGAGTATTCTAGGGTGATTGGCTGCTTGATGTATGCCATGACTTGTACAAGACCTGATATTGCTTTTGCTGTGGGCAAACTGAGCAGGTATACTAGTAATCCTAGTGCTCATCATTGGCAAGCAATTCAGAGGGTCTTTAAGTATTTGAAGAGAACTATGGATTATAGTCTCTCATATACTGGTTATCCTTCAGTATTAGAAGGATACACTGATGCAAGTTGGATCAGTAACACTGAATACAATTCGTCTACTAGTGGCTGGGTATTCCTACTTGGTGGAGGTGCAATTTCTTGGGCATCCAAGAAACAAACTTGCATTACCAGTTCAACCATGGAATCTGAATTTGTGGCTTTAGCTGCTGCTTGCAAAGAAGCTGAATGGTTGAAAAACTTGCTTCTTGAGATTCCATTGTGGTCTAAACCTATAGCACCTATTTCTATCCGTTGTGATAGTGCTGCTACATTGGCAAAGGCTTATAGCCAGATGTACAATGGGAAGTCTAGACACTTAAGTGTTAGACATAGCATGATTCGTGAGCTTATCATGAATGGGGTGGTATCTATAGTGTTTGTTAAATCTCAACAAAACTTAGCTGATCACTTGACGAAGGGTTTGGTTAGAGACTTGGTTTTGAAGTCTGCTAAAGGGATGGGCTTAAGTCCAACTTAGTCTCTGAATGCAAAGATACCCAACTCCCTTCTAAGGAAACTTGGAAGTTGAGTTCAATGAGGAAAGCTGATCATTTAGTGGTCTGAAGCACATGTATCACAAACATCCCTAGGTTGTGCTTGTTACCTGCTGAAAGGAGGATGAAGTCTTCACTTCTTAATGGTTAATTTTCTTTGAAAAAGTGCTAAGCAGGAGCATGAATTAAAGATGAACCACCTATGTGAATGTTGAAGTTTTGCCGCTTCAGGAAGCTTTGGACTTTTAGCTTTTACAACATTTATGAATTGGATATGGACACATGGCTTTTATAGTGTCAGGAGTATTTTAGTGTTTGAAAACTTGTGTGTATTTATCATCAGGTATTCAAATGGGTTGAAGGGTTCAATTATTAGAACACCCTGATTCTCGAATATTTGAAAGTATATGTACTAATGTGGAAATTCAATCCTCAGGATATTTTCATTTATGCACTTGTTTTGTTTTGTGTTTAATTTCTCATTCAAAGGAAGTGAACTAAATTTGGGGAGGATTGTTGGAAAATTTAGTGCATTTGAGAGATCAATTCACACCTGGTAATGGGTTTAGAGGTATGGAGTATACACCCATTTGGTCACTGAATCCCCTGACTCAATATCCGGTACCTTTATTGATTATCTTAACCCTAATCTGGGAACCTGTTTACATCTAAACCAACAATGTCTTCTCTTTTTTTTTCTTTTTTTTTTTTAATTTTTATTATTATTATTTTTTTATAACCTGTGTGATGGGAAGTCTATTTCCAGTTGGCATTGCAGTGTTCTAATTTTGTTCTCATTGTACTATTTTTATGTTGATAGACTTTATCTCGATTGGAAGCTAAAGGATTAACCTTTCCATCAAACTTGAAAGTTCTTGATGTTACTTCACCTGAATATGGTGATGGTTCTTCGGAGGTCATATGTGAGTCGTCTGACAGTGAATCAGATGAAAGCGGGGACTGGGAGGACGAAGATTCTAAAGTTGATGAGTTGTTTGATAGTGAATCAGATGAAAATGGAGATTGGGAGGACGAAGGTTCTGAAGCTGATGAGTAGTTTGATAGTGATTCATCAGATGAAAACAATGATTGGGAGGATGAAGGTTCTGAAGTTGGTGAGATGTCTCAGAGTGATTCAGCTGATAGTGAAGATTAAGAGGAACCAATGCTTGAGAAGGTTCTGAAGTTGACTGTTAGGTGCTTTGGAGACCCGTGTTTTGAGGTAAACTAATTGATCATTAGCATTAGTATGGAGTAGTACTTTATTAGTCAAAGTTAAGGATTTACACTTAAGGGGTGTTTGCATTTGTGTTTCCGATGCGATTATCATGATTTGAAGAATTTTTAGGGTTCAAGATATGAGCGAAAATCTTTGAACGGACCCTATAGGATAACTCATGTAAAAACTTTGTTGATTAGAATCTATTTTGTTATGTTTTTTATTCAATCTTGGTTGATCTCTACCTTATGACTTTCTTTTGATGATTGAAGTCATCATATAGTCTAAATATTCACATCTATACTCAGTACATTTTTGAATGTATTTATGTAGTCTAAATAATTAGAAAGAGAGAAGCTCGTCTCCTTTTGAAGTATGACCAGCCAGGAGATGTAATTAGACAGAAAGACACTTGCCACCTAGCTACTGTGAAATGGCAAATTGTTAGAGAATGGAATGTGGATTAACAAGACTTTATGGTCTTTTCCCGTCATTTTGTCTTAGCTTATTTCTTCAGTCTCATCACAAATCTCATTATCCTCTTGACTACACATTTTATCATTCAAATCACATACTGAAACAACATACTTCCCGGGGATTTTGATTCGACGTTTTGAAGATCTACGTTTTATCGACATGATCGTACTAAACACCGTAAAATGAAAAAAAAAAAAAAAAAAAAAAAAAAAAAAAAAAAAAAACCACTAAACTAAAACCGTTAGGATTATGTAATTGAGTCTTCTCAATGAAATGTACTGTTTAGAATTGAAAATTAGGCTAAAAAAGATGAAGAAATGAGGTCACTAATGGTGGAAATGGTTTGATATTTAGCGCAAAATTCTGTTGGGGAAGAGAGAAAGTTCCCCTAGTAAGATTGTCAAAGTTTCCAACACATAAAGGTTACTAAACGGACAATTAGAAAGATCCCATTGAAAAGATTACTCCTTGACTATTGGTTAATTTCCATTATGATATAAGTTGAATATGTTAGATTATGGACATTATTTTAGTAATTGTATGTTAGGATCGAACTCGAGATCACGGGATTGCATACTTTACGTATGAAAAGTAAATGAATAACAATTATATATATAAATGTTATATTAATTATTAGAACATAAACACGTAATGATCGTTAACATTTAATGGAAAAGGCTAACGACCATTAGACGAATAAAAGGAAAGGGACTATAGATGAAAATTGGAATGTCAAGAAGGCTCTAGAACCCTTGTAGGTTGGTTAGGGTTGATTGGCTAAGGGTATCTCACATCGTTTGGTGAAGCTTTTGTTCCAAGTTTTCTACCCTATATAAACACACAAGGTTTCATTGTTTTCTCATAACTTGAACACATAATCTTGTGTGTTTTCTCTTCTCTTATCCTTGCAATTTTTCGACACCCCATTAAAGTTTAGGGGAGTCGAAACTTTGTATTCTCTAGTGTTTGTGCTCACTTTACTTGCATAAATGTTTACTTAAAGCAGTACGTGTGTACAAGATCGTGAATCAAACACATTATTGTTTGTTTCTTGGATTTGTTCACATAAACCCTAATTAGGGTTCTTGAGTTGAAGATTGCATTTGATTCTTGTTCGGGCTAGAATCACTACGGTATGTTTACTATTTATATTTGATTAATTAATTACATATTATGTGGTCTTGTTATAATTGCTTTCGCTATGCTCTCTTGATGTGTTTGGTTTATTTTATATGATTGTCATGATATTATAATTCCAATAGTGGCATCTAGAGCCGTTATAATGTGAAATTAATTATCGAAACACATAAAATTGAATCTTGATTCGTTTAATTACATGTTTTTATGGTTTTTCGTTTCCTAACACTAATTTTTTAATTGGGTCAATTGACCTATTAGGATTTTAGGGTTTTGGTTTTGATTTTTAATATGATTAGAAACCCTAGGATGTCATGTAATTCGTTATGCATTTTAGTAAACGATCTTGGTGAAATATGTTAATTGTTAAGCATAATCCATGAAAAATGCATATTTGCATGGATTTTATTGTGTGATGATTTAAATGGTTTAAATTTGATATATAAATTAAATGTTAAGTTATATCGAAACATGTAAATTTATTAATAGATGTCGAATTGGGGAAGACTCCAATATTAAGTAATCAATTATGTGCTATGTGGTGTTTGTTTAGTTTTGGCTTACGCAATCGACTTATTGATGTATGTGGCCCTTTTTCCTTTGACGAAGAAAGCCTTAATTGAATAAATGCATTATACACCTAGACTTGATTATTAATAGGACTATTGAATAAAATTTGCATGTGGCTACATGTTTTATACATATTTAATTGTTATGTTATGTATATGTTTATTTAATTGTGTTATTTTTTATTATGTATTACTTGTTTTTGTTTATTATTATGTGAGACATGTTTATAAACGAAAAGGGGTAATTTTTTAATAGAAAAATAATATGGACTAAATAAATAGCGAAATTGTTTTGGTTTTAAGAGTTTAAATTTCAAAGGATTGGTTGATTGATGTTTTTGTACATAGTGTGCGAAAGGCGGACCGAAGGTTGCCATACAATGTGCTTGTAGAGAGGGGTTTTTAAAACCATGCACCTACCGGTTCTCTACAACCGCTTGTGTGCCGACTTTAGACTTACCTATATCACTATATTACATACATTGTAATCTTAAGGGTGAATTTACCACAATTCCACAATGATTATCCGAAACACTAAGCCTTAGGGCTTATGCAAAAGTACGATATAGTGGACGATAATTATTGGTAATTCTTTAATTGGTGAACCCGATACCTCAATCAAAACTTTGTTATTTTACTCTTAGTTAATTGGTAATAAAAATGTTTTGAAAAACCATTGTTATGAAGTTGTATGCATGCTTCTTCATATATTATTTTGATCACACGTCAAAATTAATACCCTTATAAAATTAAGTCGAATGCCATCTAATTAAGAACACTTGAAGTTGTAGTTTACGTCATGTGAGAGCTTGGCTAGATTGCAATGGAGAGGTAAATTTCTTATTTCATTGCTAGCAGATCAACTGATGTAATGGATTTATGAGTTTGCAGTTTTTAAGTTAGAAGACTTAAATTGAGTAGGAAGTGAGAGCTTGGACTCAAGGCATTAAGATGGGGATGAAACATGCTTACATTACAAAGGTTTTGTAAATGTAAATCCCATAATGATCTAGGAATTGCAATATGATATTGGCAATTATTGTTTGACAATTAACTTGTTGAATACTGTCATTACTAGCAGATCAACTGATGTAATGATACTATGTCAATTTGGATCCTAGCTTTAAGAAAATACTATGGTTTATGTGAATATATTTACCAATGGGTATTTTATTTTCTTAAAGACCTAATTATCGAAAATACTGAAATTCAATTTTGTAATTCGTTTTAATGTATTAATGCAATGTTCAAACCGTAAACGCAATTTGGGCAATTTGGGCTATGGTAAATTGATCCCGTTCTGTTTTCAAACAAATGTTTGATTAAGAATAATTTACTTAAAAGACAAAAGAAGTCTCCTTTCTATGAAAGAAGAGTGAGATACAATCCTATTTCTTTTCATGAATGAAAAAGGATAATAGGAATATTAGATATGTCTAAATTCTAATACAACTCATAGCAAATTTTTAGTAGTTAAGAAAATAGCGAATATTTTTCATATGGATTTTATCATCCTCATTCGGTGATTAAATTCTTAGTAACAAATGTGATATTTGGTTAACAGAAAAATTATGTATGACATTTTATGAATTATTATAATTAGAAGCTAGGCTAATTACTGCAAAATGTTTAAAGACAAACTAGTTGTTTTGACTATTTTAAAGGTGATACATACATTGTAGGATGGTAAACCCATTAAGAAAGAAATTGCATGCCCAATTTTTCAAGTTAATAGCATTTGGTGGATAGTCCATCATTTACGTAGTAGAATACACTCTTTAGTGCATAAGTAATTGTTACGTATGGACATTCAAAGGTGTAGGAAAGTTAAAAGCACACTATTTTCTTTCACTGGATATGAAACATTTACAATGTTGTCAAATTCAGTGGGAGTATTGTGTACTTATTACTGAATAAGGAATTATTGTAATGATCTTTAATTCAGTAGGAGTTACAAGCTTTGACATCTTGGTAGCTAAAGATAATTACTTTCCAAGTGTAGACACTCATACTTTTAAGGATAGTCTTGTACATCTACTTGTTATGCTAAAATCTATGACACAATCATATTGATCACATAAACAAATGCATGGCGTGTTGTTTATCAACTATATGAGGTTGTTCCATGCACAAGTGGTAGAAATGTTATCTTTAATGTGTGCAAGAAACAACTCATAAAGATATGATGGATTCTCTTGACTACAAGGTAAGAAAATAAAGTTCTAATATGAATTATACTAATCTAATTTAAGAAACACTTGGTGTTACAATTTATGTTATGTGAGAGCTTATCTAGATTGCAACAACAAGGTAAATTTCATATTTTCATTACTAGCAGATCAACTGATGTAATTGAACTATGAGAATTTGTTGTTTCTAAATTAGATACCTATTAGAACATGTGTCAATATGATATCAAGACTACTTTAATTTGTATATTTATGAATTCATGGAATGACATAAATTAATAAAGTAATCTAATGTTGCTTCAATCTGAATATTTATGTGTTCTTGGAATAACATAAATAAATGAAAAAATAATGTTATTTACATTATTGTGAAGTAATAAATTAACTTTAAATTACTATTGAAACCAAAAGATGGTGTTCATAATTACTTTAGTTAAACATGTTTATGTTTCATTGTAAAGATATAAACATAAAGTCCTTTAATTGTTACAAGACATATAATAAAGTAAGACATTATCTTGTTATGTTTTTTAATTAAGACATATACATGAAGTAATTAAATTGTTAAATGAATTATAACGTATAGTGGGATTATAACAGTTTAAGTTTTCTTGTAAAGACATGGACATGAAGTGACTTTGTAAAAAGTACTTGTGTTATAAAGCATGTAATTGGCTTGATAATTTTACCATTATAAAGAATTAGTTGGTAAATAGACAAGTGTCACAACTCGTAATTTCATGTCCTTTTTCAAATGTCGAAATTTCAAAATTTATTTCGGAAGGTACTATTCATCAGTTACTATTCACTATTACTATTCACTTTCACTATTCATTCCCGAAAATTTTTATTTCATATTCTCGTAAGTTAAACTATTTTAACGATAATCCGAGAGTTTGGCACTCGTCGGATCATTTCTGCAAAAATCACGAAGCCGTGTCCGAGATTTACTTTTGGGTTTAAACATCGTTCCAGCATCCCGATATATCCATAAAACACTATAAACGATAGAAATATGATTTTCTCTCATTTTACGACAATTCTAAAAGTTTTGGAATTTTATGTTTTCTAGTTCAGCGTTTTACGCAAATTACGCGTTTTAGACCCGCGTTTCCAGTTTTAACAGCGTTTATGCAACCCGATGGAGCTTACCATTCATTTTATATTTTATTATGGAGTATTTTGACAAGTTTAGTCATTCTTTCAAGTTTCATATTTTTACGATACCCGGATTTACGTTTCGCGATTTAACACTTTACGATTAGCAATTAACGGAACCAAAACTGACTCCGTGAACGAGATATTATCAAACTTCCTTCATACTCATCCTAAATACCTAACAAATATCTAGATACTTTCACTTGTCACTGAAATTACAATTATGCCTGATGAGTGCTCAAACACTCATCGTTTTTGACATATTTAAACTGTCAAAACATACAAAAACAATCAAAAAGATATCAAAATACTTAAATTATCCTAGGGATTGTGTTTTATGTGTTTTAAATGTAAAATGTGCAAAAACAAAGAAAAAACATACAAAGTTTGCAATATTGGTAGTTTCAGTCCCTCAAGTTTCGAAACTTGTCCAATTTAGTCCCTATGCATTTATTTTGAAAGGAAAAGTCAACCCAAGGTTTTGAAAGTCAAAAATCATAAAAAAATTACACTTGGGTAATAATTTTTCCAAAATTACATGTTTAGTCCCTGAGTTTCAAAAATGGCAAAATAGGTCCCTGGGAAATTTTGAAAATTGAAAATGGCAAGTATGGTTCTTTGACTTTGGATTTGTAACATATTTGGTCCTTGGAAGCAATGTGGAAAATTACAAAATCAGTCCTTAAAGTTTGGTACACTTATAAAAATGGTCCTTGTGTTCATAAAGTTAACAAACCAACCGGACCCTTATAATAAACCAAAACCAAATCCATTATCCCATCCAAATCCAATTTCCAGCCCAAATCCAATCCCTTAGGCCCAGTCCACAACACAGCCGGCCCTTTCCCTTTTTAATATAAATCCACCCCCGGTCAAACCTCCCAGTCAACTCCTTCTTCCCCCCCCCCCCCAACCGTATCCCACAAAACCAGGCACCTTGCCTCCCCCCTCCTCTCACCTTTTTCACAAGCCCCCCCCCCCCCCCCCCACAATTAATACTCCCCACCAAACTAACCCACCACAATAAATTCCCACACCAACCCCCACCAGTTCCACTCATATTACCCCGTGTATGTTTTGGCGCCAAATTTGCAATCAAGGGTCAAGATTGATCAAAGCCCAATTGAGTGGTGAGGATTTGGTCAAGAGATCAACACTAAGCTATTGGGACTCTCAGTTTTCAAGAAAAAGCCATGTGGGAAGACTTAGGGTTAAAATTTTACCTCGTTATATATTGTAGCTCATTTTTGAGCATTAGTGTGTGTAGTATTGTAATTGTAGTTCTAGAAATGTTTTAAATTTCCTTTGTAACTTAGTTTCAATTAAATGAAAGCAATATTTTAAGTTTATTTCTTGTTTAAATTTTCAAGTTTCATTCAAAGTTCTCAAATGTTAATTTAAGGTTCCAAAGTGTGTTCAATCTATTCATAAGCTCATATAAACTCACAAAACAACTTTTTAGAAACTTTCAAGTTTGTGGTAACTTCCTAAACTCAGTTTCATAAATACTAAAAAAAATTAAGAAAAATAAAAATAAAATAAAAAATGGACAAAGGTTGAAGCAACTTTGGAGTTTGGTTGATTTGTGGATTGCAGAGGGTAATAGAGGCTTGTGGAAGCCATTAGGTAGTATAGTTTGGTTCTGGTTCATGATCTCAGCTTGGAAGGCTTTTGTAAGTCCTTGGTTCAATTTTCTACTCCACTGTGTTTGTGCTTAAATTTGTTTTACTTTGAATCTTTTGTGTTATTTAGGTGTAGTTAAGTTGAATTCTGGCTTAAAATTGGGTAGTTATAGTTTGGAATTGCTTGTTGCTCATTGTACTCATTTAACTGTCATTTTGAGCAAAACTAGTATAAAGTAGTATAAGTAGTGGTAGTGGTAAAAGGTTGTGTTTCTCAGCATATATATACCCTACAACTAGTAAAAAAATGGTTTAGAATAGTTAGCATCAATCTGTGTTGCTCTTTATCTCATAAACTCAAAATCAGTGTGTATAAAGGGGTGTTTGGTAATAGGTTGCTTGAAGTGTTCTACTTTTTTATTTGTACAACTCTGTGTCTCATCATGTTACTTGTGTTATTTTAGGGTCTAAGTAACCAATCTCTGAGTCCTAAACTCAGTAAAGGTCAAAATCACAAGGAAATAATCACTACAGTTAACTGTGGTGATCTTTGGAGTCCAAAACTCATCAAACCTTTTCACAAATTGGTATTTTTACTAAAAGTGGTCTTTATTTAGCTTATCATAAGATATACAAGCAATAAAAAGCATCTGAGTTTCATCAAAGTCAAAGTTCTAGTTTCTAATAAAAAGTCAAAAGTTCAATCTCAGATTTTTGCCAAAATGGCATGAATTAAATTGAATTTTGTGAGTGGTTTCAAGCTTTGAAACTTGTTGTGTGTTTAGCCTACCAGTAGAACTTGTGATTTTCATAGTTTTTATATTTTTGTGATTTTTTCTTTGTGACCAAATTGCCCTTGTAACACACCTGCAGGGCAAGCTGAGTGCCCTGCTTCAGCAGACTCAACTCACCCCACCATCTTTGGTGGTCATTTGTGGTTAACCCAGTGGGTCCCATACCTAATACTTGAGTTCTCCCAACCCCCTCCTACCAGGGATTAAGGGTTGACCTTTTGTTTGACCTCTAGACCTGTGAACCCCACTTAGTTTTGCTCCCAAAAGCTGTCCCCATTTTGTCTCAGAATATCAATAAGCAAAGTGCTTATTTGTGATTTGTGGCTTATTTAAGCTGCTTATTTGGTATAATATTGTTCATAATAGTTCATGTAACTCATAGAAACCCAAGTTTACCATTCTGGACCCCACCTTAATCCATTTGAGCTTAAATCTCATCACAGTCAACAAAAGTCAACTGTTTGGGTGAATAAGCACTGAAAGTGCTTATTGTTGGTTTACATCAAAAGTGATTTCATAAAAAGTTTTAGTTTTTAGTAGTAAATTAGTTTGGAAAAAGAAAAAAACCAAAAAAAACCAACTTTACTTTTAGTGATAGCTTCTATTTAATAGAAATTATCATTTTAATTTTCTTTTTAGCTTATTTATAAGCAATATATCATTTTTATATTTTTATAAATTCCCTTTTAGGTTAAAGTAATTTTAGAAATTTTTCCAGATTTTTCTTTTGTCTTTTAGTGGTTTTTAGAATTAATTTTAGTTTAATTAATTAATAATTAATATTAAGTAATTAAATAGCATAATTAGATTGTATAAAGTTCAACCTAGTTTTTATAAATTTTATAGCTTTTATTTTAGTTAAAACATTTTTATAAATTTTTCTAGAATTTATACTGTTTATTTTCTATTTTTTATAATATAAATAGTTTAATTGGTAATTAATTAATAATTAGATTAATAATTAGTAAATTAGTTTAAAAATACATAAAATCAACTTTTTATAATTTTTTAGGATTCCTGTGATGGTTAATTAGATTTGTAAAATTTTTTCTTAATTTTCTAAGTCTTTTTAGTATTTTTAATAATTCTAATTAGTTTAATTAGTTAATAAATAGATAATTAATAATTAATTAATAATTAATAATTAAAAAGTGTAAAAATAGTTTTTCTTTTTCTTAAAATTCTCTTTATTTGTTAGGATTGTAAAAATAATAATTTTACACTTATAACCTTTCCCGTCCATCAGTTGTACTTTTTGTTTCGTTCGTCTGCGTACGTTTTTAATTAAAACGTACGTTTTTAGGTTCTAGCTCGAATCTTCTTGATCTAAATTCCCGTAATCATTCACATAGCTTTCCTAAGCTATTTTGTTTAATAATTTCCAAATAATTCTCATAACCAACCTTTTCTGTGAATAAACACCCGATCACAAAGCACGCTCAGTCACATTTCACACCTTGTCGGGATTTAATGACCTGGTGATACCTTATATTACCCGGAGCATTGGTTTAGGCTATTTAACTTTGTTGACCATTCCTTGGTCAATATAAGTTGGTGGTTTAGCACCAATCAAATTTTTGGCGCCGCTGCCGGGGAGGTGTGCGCATTTCTGCAGCGTCTTTTGAGATTAGTGTTATCTCACCTCACTCACTGTACAAATACCACCACTTGTGTATATTTTCAAAATCAAAACACAAAAAAGTCATTAACACTTTTCCTAAAGTGTTAAAACACCAAAAAAATTAAAAACAACAAAACATATCGTAACGTTTTCTGATTCGATTTTCTTTTAAAGTGATTCTTAAAGAAAAACGATTTTAGATCACGGGACGATTCCAAACATATTATCCAAAAAGTTTTTATCCCTAGTGCATGCACACTCGTTCTTCAAGGTCCACTAGCCCATTACGTGAGCTTGTCCGGAAACCTCGAAGACCTCGTAGACGTTCTGCACCAACAGTCGGATCTGAGATCCGTACTGTTGTCACACCCACTGTGACCATGGCGGAAGACCGCCCCATGTGTGAGCTTCTCCAAGCACCCATCAAGGGTTACGGAGATGCCATTGTTGTTCCAGCCATCGTGGCTGATAATTTTGAGCTCAAAACTGGGTTACTCAATCTTGTAACCTCAAGTCAATTCTACGGTTTTGAGAGGGACGATCCTCATGCTCACATTCGATGGTTAAATAAAATCACTTCGACCATCAAGTACAAAAATGTCCCTTGTGAAGCAATAAAACTCCTTCTCTTCTTATTCTCCCTGGAGGGACAAGCCCGGATTTGGCTTGAAAAACAACCTCCACGATCTATTCAGACTTGCGAAGATCTTGTCAAAAAATTTGTGAACGAATTTTTCCCACCTTCCAAGACCACGAGTCTTAAGAACGAAATTACCAAGTTCACTCAGAAATATGATGAATCTTTTGGTGAAGCGTGGGATCGTTTCAAAGAATTACTCCGCAAGTGTCCACATCATGGTTTCTCTGAGTTGATGCAACTCGATACTTTCTACAATGGCGTGAGCCAAGCTGATCAGGATTCTCTCAATGCCTCCGCGGGAGGCAATTTTTTGAGTAGAACCACAAAAGAAGCTTTGCAAATCATAGAAAACAAGTCCAAGGTCCGCTCTACACGAAACAAACCGATTGTTTCTCAAATCAGTGCGGGTGATGAGTGCTTATTCACACATCATTTTTAGGCTTTAAAACAGACCAAATACACCAAATACTAACCAAATATGCCAAGAGAATGTATGTTTTTGTATTTGTGTATGTGTAGGTACGGATATGTGAAAAATGAACAAAAACAAGCCAAAAAATGACAAAAACGAGCACGAGATTGGAAAAAGGTAAAAAGCCGAAGCCGAGGAAGAAATTTATCCAAGAAAAGCCCAAAATGACAAAAGTAATCCTTAGAGATTCAGAGAATAACAAAAGAGACTCTTAGTTGAAATATGAAGACCTTTACAATAATGGCCCTCCAAGTTTCAGCAAGTTGTCAACTTTGGTCCTTTGAAAAACTTTGGAAGAAAAGTCAACTCAACTCCTCCAAGTTACAAGATCGTTACGTGTAGTATTTAGTTGCATTTGTAGCGTTTTAATATGTTTTAAGTAGTAATTTCATGTTTTGTAAAAGTCTAGGGGCTAATTATGCAACAATGTCAAAGATTAGAGAAGCTCTAGCCCCTAGCCTATAAATACCCCTTAAACACCAACTTTGAAAGGTTGGTTGTTGAGGGTTGGTCCTCTTAGTATAGGAGTAATGTAATGAATTAATGTTAAGTTTTATTTACTTTCTCTCTCTAAAGCTTTATCTTTCTAAAAATCTTTAATTTTTAGTTGTTAAATTCATGTTTTTATTGGTGGGATTTAAAGTTTATGGTTAAACTAGTTTATTTAGAAATAAATTTGGTGAAAAACATTAGTTTTTAGGCTTTATTTTGGATCAAAATGGTGTTTTGTCATGTTTTCTTTCGAGTTAGGAGGTTTAAAAAATTGTTATCGAGTTAGGAGTAAAAAAAAAAATGTTATCGAGTTAGGTGCAACTTTACATACCGAGTTAGGTGTCAACTTTACATATAGAGTTAGATGCAACTTTACATATAGAGTTAGGTGCAACTTTACATACCGAGTTTGGAGTTTTATTTTTATCAAGTTTGAGTTTTATCGAATTTCGTTTCTTTTGGCGAGTTAGCCAAGATTATCGAGTACGATAATCATTGCCTCATCGTTTATCGAGTGAGGTTCTCTTATGCTTTATGCTAAGGCAAAACTCTGCCGAATTTTATTTTGGCTTATCAAGTTTGTTTATTTTATCGAGTCTTTTTATTTTTATTTTTTTTCAAGTAACTTTATTTTATTAATATGAGTTTTGAGTAGTTTATTAGTGTTTGCTTGGTGGCACGAGTTTGTGAGTTAAGTGTGGCCATAAAAGAGGATCGTGATTAATAATTGTTATGATTATTTAGACTTGTGATTTTATTATTTGAAGGGCAAAAGCCGGAGAATAATCAAATTACAAATCTAGTAATTATTTTCTTTTTAAAGGATTATTTTCAAAATAAACCAACGTTGTGAGAAAATAGTCTTGTTTAAGGAAAATAATTCGTCGTCAATCCTTGGCCCACACTTGATGAACTTATTCACGTCACTTAGCAAACATATTGTTTTTAAATTCATTTCCCGTCTTAATTTCTTTTCGCGTTTTAAATCTCGTTTTTCTTTAGTCATTTTATCTTACACTTGTTTTATTTGTTTGTTTCATTTGCGTCGTTTTATCGTTTCTTTTTACATTTACTGCGTTTTAAAACCTTTTAGTAGTGTAATCTAAAACCAACCAAAATATTTCTTTTTAAAACCCCATTCACTTCACAATCACGCAACTCAAGCCGACTCAATCGCCGTCTTACCTTCGTTGGGACATAACGACCCGGGGAACATACTTTCACGAGCGTTTCTTCGGAATAAATTTTATACTATAAAAACGACTTTATCAAAATGGCGCCGCTGCCGGGGAAGGTTTGAAACGAGAGCGTCGTACTTGTATCGTTTGTTGGTGATTTGAAGATCCTTCTCCCAAGAAGTTATCGTTTTTTATAAATATTCTCAAAAAAAAAAAAAAAAAAAAAAAAAAAAAAAAAATTATACAAAAAGATTTTCTTTTTCTCTTTTGATTTTCTTTTTCAAATAATTCAAAAACCAAAAATAATCTTCGTATCTTCTTATCATTTAATTCTTCTTCATTAACCCTCTAAACCGATAATTCTTATGGATCCAATTTGTTTTAAATGTGGAGAACCGTTCTTTGAAGGTTCTTGTGTTTGGTGTACATGCAGACGGTGTGGTAACGATATTCGAGACGAAAGTTGTTTGTTTTGCAATTCATTTGCTTATGCACCTAATTCGTACAACAACTTTCTAAATTTTTCCGACTACCCACCTCAGCCCGATTCATTCAATCAACAAATTTGCAAAGAATGTGGATTTACTCATGGGTTTTGTATGTGTTATGCTTCGAAAGCTGAACCCACATTCACCTCCGATTATGATTCGAATTTTTCAAATTATCCTCAAAACAATTTCAATTCATATGAGCAAGATACGTTTCAAAATGCACCGATTTCACAACAAAATGGTTGTGAGTATTGTGGAGGTCCACACTTTAGCACCGATTGTCCAACAAGGAAACCGTTTCCTTATGACAATGATTATCACGACCAACCTCCACAATATGAAATGATGACGGCTCAAAATAACTTTACCGAGTTATTAGATCTTTTTAAAGAAGTAATTCGTGTGAAAGAACAAGTTAACACCGTTAAGAGTGATAAGAATGAGCTTTATAAAGAAGAAAATTTTACGATTAATCCCACTCTGTCTTGTGAACCTTTAAATGTTGAAGATTGTTCTATGACATTTCTCGACGACGATTTCTTTAAACGTAAGGCTTTGAAAATAAAAATGGAACAACTTTACGTCTCATCAAAAATTGCAAAAATTCGTGTTGATTATGATGGACCATCGGTTCCTACTCCCTCTCCGGTGAAGGAAACGGAACAAGAAACCGAGGTGACAAAGGACTCGGTACTTTCCACTGACAATGAAAGTGCTAAATACGTCCAACCTACGGTTGTCCAAGAGTCTAAGCCTACAATTGTTCTTAATCCGTCAAGATTTGATCCAAACCTTTCACGATTTACGGTTAAGAGTTTGTCAAGCAAACGTGCTGAGCTTAAAACGGTGTTTATAAACGACTTACCTAATCTTCACGAACAAGAACCGGAGACCATAACAGAAGTGGTGGAAATTCCTAGCTCTCAGAGCACACCACTTGTCCCACCTCCGGATTCTTCAAAATGTTTTTCGAGACTTGAATCAATTACTCCCGATTCTTCCCATCCTTTCCTCACACCGGGTGAGGGAAATGATCCCGTTTTGGAAGAAGTCAATACTTTTCTTGATAACAATGATTTTACTTCGACTGAGGAATGTGATTTACCTCCGATTGATAATTCGATTGATCCTGATAATAATCATTCTGATTCCGATGGTGATTGTACTTCTTTATCTTGTGGAGATATTGATTACATTGAGGAGTTACCTTCTGAGCTCGTCAGCTTAGAAGAAGAGAATGATGAAGTAGTTGACACTGAAATTCAAGATGAAGCTCTTCGTGAGAAATTATCCAAAGTTTATCTTCTCATTTCTAAGATCGAGGTGTTGAATGATCCTCCAATTTCTTCTCCTATCCCCAATATGGATAGTGATTTCTTACCCGAGCTTGAAATTTTTCGATTTGAAGAGACGAGTAGTGGCAGTCCCACTATTCATGCTGATATCTCTCTTCCGGATTATGAGTGCTTTAACTTTGAGATCGACTCTGTGCTTATTTCCGATAATCCGTTACGTAACCCTCTTTTAGAAGATGTCGATCCATTTCTTGCTGCGGATGACTCGATACCACCGGGTATTGAGAATGACGAGAATGATATTCTTTTCGATTTACCTTTTTCTCGTCCACCGGCAAAACCACCTGATGTAGATTATGAATCCGATACGAATGAAGTTATTTTTGGAGTGGTGGACGAGATTTCTGAACATGATGTTCCTATGCTTGAAATTTTACCCACCCAACCCACCCATGATTCTGACGATGTTTATGCTTTTACCATTTGGGTGTTTAAACCGTTCTTTACTTATCCCCTCATTTCTTCTCTTTTCCACTCCACCGGGAGTGAGGATACCGTCTTTGACCCCGGCATCTCCGTTTATCATGCCGGTTATCCGTTTTATCTGCTCTCCCCAAGGACGAATTAATTCAGGGATCGAGTCAAGCTCATGTGACTCGGTGAACAAAAACAAGCGCTTCGTGGGAGGCACCCCATGCTTATCCAATTTCAATTTCTTTATTTTCTATTTTCTTAAATAACGTGACGTGAGGGGGGCGACCCTTTCCAAACTCGTGTTTTCGTGGTTGTTTATGAATGTTCAGGAATTTCCCCGAAGTTTGAGGACTCTCGTGCTCGTGGTTTGTCGTTCTCTCCACTCGAGTCTCATCCTTCGCTGCTCTTTCGGAAATTCACCATATCCAAAATCTTATCGACTAACGTTTATCTCTTGGCATACTTAATAAACAGCCTTAGATATTACGTAGATTACCTTTACCCTTTAAACATTGAGGACAATGTTTTACTTTAGTCTGGGGGGGGGGGGGGGGGGGGGGCGAATCTTTGATTCGATTTGACCTGTACCATCGTCTGAGCTGTTTAACTTACGCAACTCTGTTTTCCACCAAAAATTTTAATTTTTGTCACCGCTTTTTGTCAAAAAAAAAAATAATAAAAAAAAATTAAAAAAAAAAAAGTATGAAAAAATGAATGAAAAAATATATATGTTATAAATAATAAGTTTTGACACCTTGTTTTGACTTTCCTACCGGCGAGAGTAGAAATAAATGTTTCGACTTGACCGGGCGTGTTGAGCCCTAGCTTGTCTCCCTTAACCAATATAATCATAAGATTATGGCTAGGCATCCGCAGATCTCATTATTTGGGATTTTAAATTTGCGGAGATCGAGGAATGATAGAGTTTATTTAGAAGTTTCGTGCTATACACGGATCGCATTACTGGGATTTAAAAAACCCACGAGAGGTACTTGTGGCCTCCTTGTTCCCATCAGGAACGTCACCAATATATAATAGATGTCTAGGATTAATTAAGGGTATACGGTTTGGGCAATACTTAGTTTTTTCTCGTTCCCAACAAAATCTCTGCATATGGGGGTTTGGTACACATAGGGGTACTGCCAGTGTTACGGTAAAATAGACTATTGCATCTTACCGGTTCGCAGCCGATGTTGTGATCTTAGTAAAGGCCGTAGGACTCGGGGTTTGGCATATGATTATGAATATCAATAATAATAGTCCAAAGCCAAATAAAAAGGCAGAGGAATCCAAAGCTACAAAAAGCAGCGGATAGAAATCCAAAGTCATAATAAAGCTCTTACATCTTGGCGGCTCATAAACCGTTGACTATAAAAGAATAAAGGACTAAGGACCAAAGTATTATTAAAGTGCTTATGATTATGCAAAAATGCCAAGCTTCGACTCCGGGGGTTTCCCTAATAAAAAGCTTCCGTTTTGGGTATCAAACATGGTATGTTTCGGTCGTAAATAAAAAGGGAGCCCCTACAAATCGTGTTAAATCAGAGACCTTCATGTGGACCCGATTTCTGTATGCAGGGATTTTCGAGGGAAAGTTTGGAAACTACTTAGCGTTCAAATTTTGTGCTCTTATCGGACTAATAACTATCAAAACGAGAAAATATGAAGCAATTCATTTCTCACAAATTAAAATCTTTAGATACAAAACTTAGGACCTGGGGACAAGAGGTAATACACAAGTAACTTTTGTGGGCAGTGTTAGCATCTAACTTCTGGATAAACAATGATTTCGATTTTACGCTTAGTTTGGGAGCTTATGAAAAATCAAGGATGACGATTTTTATCCGTACGGTCTCTTCTCTGTGAGAAGTGTTTCTACTCGTTGACCCTGAAAGTTATC
Source organism: Artemisia argyi (assembly GCA_030686995.1). Taxonomy (NCBI): domain Eukaryota; kingdom Viridiplantae; phylum Streptophyta; class Magnoliopsida; order Asterales; family Asteraceae; genus Artemisia; species Artemisia argyi. The sequence goes on along the minus strand of CM060679.1, from coordinate 140,301,879 downwards.
AACAGATAAGAATTGATAATGAAAGTCAAGGCAAACCGTCACTTATATAAAAATGAAAAAGTACAAAAATAGTAGTTGTAGTTATTATTCATGAAAATCGGAAAACGGAGCGTTTTTGAGAATAAATGATTTTACTATCTCTTTTGAAAGTCATTGCTACTTTACAACGTCAGTAGAGAGAGGTTTTGAAAATTATTTATCTCTTAAGCGTGAGGTGATGACATTGCGTGAGGGCACAACAATACCTTAGTCTGGGGGATTTAGGGCGAATCTTCGATTCGATTTGACCTGTACCATCGTCTGAGCTGTTTAACTTACGCAACTTCGTTTTCCACCAAAAATTTTAATTTTTGTCACCGCTTTTTGTTAAAAAAAAAAATAATAATAATAAAAAAAAATTAAAAAAAAAAAAGTATGAAAAAATGAATGAAAAAATATATATGTTATGAATAATAAGTTTTGACACCTTGTTTTGACTTTCCTACCGGCGAGAGTAGAAATAAATGTTTCGACTTGACCGGGCGTGTTGAGCCCTAGCTTGTCTCCCTTAACCAATATAATCATAAGATTATGGCTAAGCATCCGCAGATCTCATTATTTGGGATTTTAAATTTGCGGAGATCGAGGAATGATAGAGTTTATTTAGAAGTTTCGTGCTATACACGGATCGCATTACTGGGATTTAAAAAACCCACGAGAGGTACTTGTGGCCTCCTTGTTCCCATCAGGAACGTCACCAATATATAATAGATGTCTAGGATTAATTAAGGGTATACGGTTTGGGCAATACTTAGTTTTTTCTCGTTCCTAACAAAATCTCTGCATATGGGGGTTTGGTACACATAGGGGTACTGCCAGTGTTACGGTAAAATAGACTATTGCATCTTACCGGTTCGCAGCCGATGTTGTGATCTTAGTAAAGGCCGTAGGACTCGGGGTTTGGCATATGATTATGAATATCAATAATAATAGTCCAAAGCCAAATAAAAAGGTAGAGGAATCCAAAGCTACAAAAAGCAGCGGATAGAAATCCAAAGTCATAATAAAGCTCTTACATCTTGGCGGCTCATAAACCGTTGACTATAAAAGAATAAAGGACTAAGGACCAAAGTATTATTAAAGTGCTTATGATTATGCAAAAATGCCAAGCTTCGACTCCGGGGGTTTCCCTAATAAAAAGCTTCCGTTTTGGGTATCAAACATGGTATGTCTCGGTCGTAAATAAAAAGGGAGCCCCTACAAATCGTGTTAAATCAGAGACCTTCATGTGGACCCGATTTCTGTATGCAGGGATTTTTGAGGGAAAGTTTGGAAACTACTTAGCGTTCAAATTTTGTGCTCTTATCGGACTAATAACTATCAAAACGAGAAAATATGAAGCAATTCATTTCTCACAAATTAAAATCTTTAGATACAAAACTTAGGACCTGGGGACAAGAGGTAATACACAAGTAACTTTTGTGGGCAGTGTTAGCATCTAACTTCTGGATAAACAATGATTTCGATTTTACGCTTAGTTTGGGAGCTTGTGAAAAATCAAGGATGACGATTTTTATCCGTACGGTCTCTTCTCTGTGAGAAGTGTTTCTACTCGTTGACCCTGAAAGTTATCAACAGATAAGAATTGATAATGAAAGTCAAGGCAAACCGTCACTTATATAAAAATGAAAAAGTACAAAAATAGTAGTTGTAGTTATTATTCATGAAAATCGAAAAACGGAGCGTCTTTGAGAATAAATGATTTTACTATCTCTTTTGAAAGTCATTGCTACTTTACAACGTCAGTAGAGAGAGGTTTTGAAAATTATTTATCTCTTAAGCGTGAGGTGATGACATTGTGTGAGGGCACGGCAATACCTTAGTCTGGGGGATTTTGATGAGTGCTTATTCACACATCATTTTTAGGCTTTAAAACAGACCAAATACACCAAATACTAACCAAATATGCCAAGAGAATGTATGTTTTTGTATTTTTGTATGTGTAGGTACGGATATGTGAAAAATGAACAAAAACAAGCCAAAAACCGACAAAAACGAGCACGAGATTGGAAAAAGGTAAAAAGCCGAAGCCGAGGAAGAAATTTATCCAAGAAAAGCCCAAAATGACAAAAGTAATCCTTAGAGATTCAGAGTTAGTTGAAATATGAAGACCTTTACAATAATGGCCCTTCAAGTTTCAGCAAGTTGTCAACTTTGGTCATTTGAAGAACTTTGGAAGAAAAGTCAACTCAACTCCTCCAAGTTACAAGATCGTTACGTGTAGTATTTAGTTGCATTTGTAGCATTTTAATATGTTTTAAGTAGTAATTTCATGTTTTGTAAAAGTCTAGGGGCTAATTATGCAACAATGTCAAAGATTAGAGAAGCCCTAGCCCCTAGCCTATAAATACCCCTTAAACACCAACTTTGAAAGGTTGGTTGTTGAGGGTTGGTCCTCTTAGTATAGGAGTAGTGTAATGAATTAATGTTAAGTTTTATTTACTTTCTCTCTCTAAAGCTTTATCTTTCTAAAAATCTTTAATTTTTAGTTGTTAAATTCATGTTTTTATTGGTGGGATTTAAAGTTTATGGTTAAACTAGTTTATTTAGTAATAAATTTGGTGAAAAACATTAGTTTTTAGGCTTTATTTTGGATCAAAATGGTGTTTTGTCATGTTTTCTTTCGAGTTAGGAGGTTTAAAAAATTGTTATCGAGTTAGGAGTAAAAAAAAAATTGTAATCGAGTTAGGTGCAACTTTACATACCGAGTTTGGAGTAACTTTACATATAGATTTAGGTGTCAACTTTACATATAGAGTTAGGTGCAACTTTACATACCGAGTTAGGTGTCAACTTTACGTATAGAGTTAGGTGCAACTTTACATATAGAGTTAGGTGTCAACTTTACATATAGAGTTAGGTGCAACTTTACATACCGAGTTTGGAGTTTTATTTTTATCAAGTTTGAGTTTTATCGAGTTTCGTTTCTTTTGGCGAGTTAGCCAAGATTATCGAGTACGATAATCATTGCCTCATCGTTTATCGAGTGAGGTTCTCTTATGCTTTATGCTAAGGCGAAACTCTGCCGAATTTTATTTTGGCTTATCAAGTTTGTTTATTTTATCGAGTCTTTTTATTTTTATTTTTTTTCAAGTAACTTTATTTTATTAATATGAGTTTTGAGTAGTTTATTAGTGTTTGCTTGGTGGCACGAGTTTGTGAGTTAAGTGTGGCCATAAAAGAGGATCGTGATTAATAATTGTTATGATTATTTAGACTTGTGATTTTATTATTTGAAGGGCAAAAGCCGGAAAATAATCAAATTACAAATCTAGTAATTATTTTCTTTTTAAAGGATTATTTTCAAAATAAACCAACGTTGTGAGAAAATAGTCTTGTTTAAGGAAAATAATTCGTCGTCAATCCTTGGCCCACACTTGATGAACTTATTCACGTCACTTAGCAAACATATTGTTTTTAAATTCATTTCCCGTCTTAATTTCTTTTCGCGTTTTAAATCTCGTTTTCCTTTAGTCATTTTATCTTACACTTGTTTTATTTGTTTGTTTCATTTGCGTCGTTTTATCGTTTCTTTTTACCTTTACTGCATTTTAAAATCTTTTAGTAGTGTAATCTAAAACCAACCAAAATATTTCTTTTTAAAACCCCATTCACTTCACAATCACGTGACTCAAGCCGACTCAATCGCCGTCTTACCTCCGTTGGGACATAACGACCCGGGGAACATACTTTCACGAGCGTTTCTTCGGAATAAATTTTATACTATAAAAACGACTTTATCAGCGGGTCTTTCTTCTTCATCTTCTGTGGGTCAATCTAGCACGGATGTTAAGCTTGACAAGCTCACTGAAGCGATCCAAGCTTTGGTTCTCGCCCAAACAAAGAAAGTTTCATATCCACAACATCCTCCCCCTGCTGAGGTTAAAAAAGTGGAAGTCTGTGTGACTTGTGGTGGGCCGCATGCCTACTACAATTGCACAGCTAATGATGGTACTCCATGTGAAGCTAATGCTGTTGTCGGGTCCCAAAATCAAGGAGGCAATCAATACCACCCTCCTATGGACCTGAACTATCGTCCTCACCATTATCCTGGACCTTCCGGTTTTAATCAAAACCAAAATGTCCAAAACCGTGGCCAGAATCAAAATAGAGTGAACCAAGGTTATCAAAACCAAGGTAACTTCAATCAGGGTAACGGTTTCCAAAATCAAAATCAAGGTTTCCAACACCAAAATCAAGGAAACTTTAACCGGAACCAAGGTCAGGGTAATTTCTATCCAGGGAACTTTCATGGAAACAATCACCAGAATCAAGGGAATTTCCATCATCAAAACCAAGGAAATTTCAATCAAGGTCCCAATCCGAACAATCGTGCTCCAAATATTCCTAATCCGAATCAAGCCGTTGTTCCAACCGGGCCTTCATCTGATGAGTCGTTAAAGCAATTCATGAAGTCCCAAGAAGAGTTGAACAAGTTGTTGGTCAGCCAGATTTCTGATATCAAGAAGTCTTTAAATGATCAACCCTCGGGCTCAGGTACTACTTTACCGAGCAATACGATCGCTAACCCGAGGGGCGATGCTAAGGCGATCACAACACGAAGTGGTGCTTCATATGATGAACCCGCGATTCCTACTACCTCTTCTTCCTCTCCTCCTAAGGTAGTGGATCGTGAGCCTGAGGTGACAAAGGACAAGGTGCAAACTCCTAGCCCACGAAGTACAGCACACGTCCAACCTCAGGTTAATCCTGAAACCAGATGTAAGCCTGGAGTTGTCTTTGAACCACCAGAAACTCCAGGGGACAACCCAAAATCCAAAACTTCTATTCCTTATCCATCACGTCTCAATGAACAAAAGCTCCGCGAAAAAGCTAATCACCAAATGGATAAATTTTTCCAAATCTTCCAAGATTTTCACTTTGATATTAGCTTCGCGGATGCTATTCTCTTGATGCCCAAGTTTGCATCGATAATCAAAAATTTGTTAAGTAATAAAGAAAAACTCTTTGAGATGGTAAGAACTCCTCTAAATGAAAACTGCTCAGCAGTTCTCTTGAAAAAGCTTCCCGAAAAGCTTTGAGACCCCGGGAAATTTCTCATTCCTTGTACTTTCCCGGGTATGGTTGAATGCTTCGCCTTAGCTGATTTAGGTGCTATCATTAACCTGATGCCATATTCTGTGTGGAAGAAACTCTCTCTTCCCGAACTCACTCCCACGTGCATGACTTTAGAGCTTGCCAATCGTTCAATTTCTCGTCCTCTTGGCATTGCCGAGGACGTATTCGTTAAAGTGGGAAAGTTCCATTTTCCAGCAGATTTTGTGATTGTTGACTTTGATACCGATTCTAGGGTCCCTCTCATTCTTGGGAGGGGATTCCTTAGAACTGGGCGTGCTCTTATCGATGTATTTGAGCATGAGATCACATTACGTATTGGAACGGAAGCTATTACCTTCAACCTAAATCAAACTTCGAGATACTCCTCCGATTATGACTGTGAATCGGTGAATCAAATTGATGTCATCGATGTGGCTGCTGAGGAGTATGCTCAAGAGATTTTAGGTTTCATTGATGATTCTTCGAGTGAAAACCTCACTCAATCTTCTCATTCCATCATAGCCAATTCTTCTCCTTCTCTCACTCCGTTTGAGGGAAGTGACTTCATCTTAGAAGAGATTGAGGCCTTTCTCAAAAGTGACTCGATTCCCAATGGAATCGATAACCAAGAGATTGACCCCGAGAGGGATATTCTCCTGCTTGAGAAGTTATTAAACGAAGATCCCTCTCCTCTTCTTGTTCTACCACAAACACTTCATAAGGAGGAAGTCAAAAATGTTGAGAAAATTGATGACTTCCCCGAGGTTGAACTTAAGGACTTGCCGCCTCATCTTGAATATGCATTTCTGGAGGGTGATGATAAATTGCCCGTCATAATTGCTAAAGACTTAAGTGTTGAGGAAAAGGCTGCTCTTATAAAGGTTTTGAAGTCTCATAAACAAGCAATTGCTTGGCGACTCTCCGACATCAAGGGCATTGACCCTAAATTTTGTACTCACAAGATTTTAATGGAGGACGACTTCAAACCTGCATTCCAACAACAAAGAAGGGTGAATCCAAAAATTCACGAGGTTATCAAACAAGAGGTTTTGAAACTTCTTGATGCCGGATTGATTTACTCTATCTCGGACAGTCCTTGGGTCAGCCCAATTCATTGTGTTCCAAAAAAAGGGTGGCATTACTGTTGTCACAAACGAGGAGAATGAGTTAATTCCAACTCGTTTGGTTACGGGTTGGCGCGTCCGCATTGATTATCGTAAATTGAATGACGCCACCCGTAAGGATCATTTTCCTCTGCCCTTTATGGATCAGATGCTCGAGAGATTAGCGGGGAATGAGTACTATTGCTTCCTCGATGGTTTCTCGGGTTACTTTCAGATTCCCATTGACTCGCAAGACCAAGAAAAGACCACTTTTACGTGCCCCTATGGAACTTTCGCATATAAACGTATGCCATTTGGCTTATGTAATGCTCCGGGCACGTTTCAAAGATGTATGATGACCATTTTTTCTGACATGATCGGGAAAACTATGGAGGTCTTTATGGACGGTTTTTCGGTCATTGGGGATTCGTTCCAATCATGTCTCTCCCATTTAGACAGCATGCTAAAACGTTGTGAAGACACAAAGTTATGTCTAAATTGGGAGAAGAGTCACTTTATGGTCAAAGAGGGCATTGTCCTCGGCCATAAAATTTCAAAGAACGGGATTGAGGTTGACCGAGCCAAAGTGGACGTCATTGCAAAATTGCCTCATCCCACGACTGTGAAAGGTGTTAGGAGCTTTTTGGGTCACGCCGGTTTCTATCGTAGGTTTATTCAAGATTTTTCTAAAATCGCCCGGCCTATGACCCATCTCCTCGAAAAGGATGCTCCTTTTATCTTCTCCCCCGAGTGCATCGAAGCCTTTGAAACACTAAACAAAAAGGCTTACCGAGGCACCGATTCTTGTTGCCCCCGATTGGGACTTGCCCTTCGAGCTCATGTGTGATGCTAGTGATTATGCGATAGGGGCAGTCTTGGGGCAACTCAAAACAAAACATTTTCAGCCTATACACTATGCCAGTAAGACTATGACCGAGGCTCAAAGTCATTACACCACCACTGAAAAAGAATTATTAGCTGTGGTGTATGCTTTAGAAAAATTCCGGCCATACTTAATTCTGACCAAAAGCATAGTGTATACGGATCACTCGGCTTTGAAGTACCTCTTTGCAAAACAAGATGCAAAGCCGAGACTCCTCCGTTGGGTTCTCCTCCTTCAGGAATTTGATATCATTATTCGTGATAAAAAAAGAGCTGAGAACCTAGCTACTGATCATCTCTCCCGTCTTGAAAACCCTCACCAAGATGCTTTCGAGAAAAAGGAAATAAATGAAACATTTCCTCTCGAAACCCTCAATGCGGTTTCATTTCGTGGAGACTCGATTACCCCATGGTTTGCCGATTTTGCAAACTACCTTGCGGGTAACTTCATTGTGAAAGGGATGTCGTCCTAACAAAAAAATAAATTTTTCAAAGATGTAAAACATTACTTTTGGGACGACCCCTACTTGTTCAAAATATGCGCGGATCAAGTCATCCGGCGGTGTGTGTATGGTCAGGAAGCCGCTGAAATTTTAAAGGCTTGCCATGCTGGTCCCACAGGGGGCCACCACAATCCCAACTACACCGCCAAAAAGGTGTTTGATTCCGGCTTTTATTGGCCCTCGATCTACAAGGATGCCCAAGAATTGGTCAAGTCCTGTGATGCTTGTCAGCGTCACGGGAATATTTCACAAAAGAATGAAATGCCTCAGAATGCAATTCAAGTTTGTGAAATTTTTGACATCTGGGGCATCGACTTTATGGGGCCATTTCCATCCTCTCACGGAAACAAATACATACTCGTGGCAGTTGACTACTTGTCAAAATGGGTTGAAGCGAAAGCTTTACCCACAAATGATGCCCGAGTAGTTGTGAAATTCCTAAAAGCTCTTTTTGCCAGATTCGGAACTCCACGTGCTATTATTAGTGATCGTGGTACGCACTTCTGTAATGACAAATTCGACAAAGTCATGCAAAAGTACGGTGTAACTCACCGTCTTTCCACTACGTATCACCCTCAAACAAGTGGACAAGTCGAGGTTTCCAATCGGGGCATCAAAAGAATTTTAGAAAGAACCGTAGGTGAAAATTGTGCATCATGGTCGGATAAATTAGATGATGCACTTTGGGCTTTCCGTACGGCTTACAAAACACCCATTGGGTGTACGCCTTATAAACTTGTGTACGGGAAAGCGTGCCATCTTCCGATCGAGCTTGAGCACAAAGCCTATTGGGCTTTCAAGCATGCCAATTTTGACCTCAAAACGGCGGGTGATCATAGAAAAGTTCAACTAAATGAATTAAACGAACTTCATGATCAAGCTTACGAGAACTCTTTGATCTATAAAGAAAAGACAAAGAAGATTCATGACTCAAAAATCAAAAACCGCGTTTTTAACGTTGGTGATCGAGTCCTTCTTTTCAACTCCAGACTCAAGATCTTCTCGGGAAAGCTCAAAACCCGATGGACTGGTCCATTCACTATCGCAAAAGTTTATCCTTATGGTACCGTCGAATTATCTCAAAATGACGGTCCTAATTTCAAAGTGAATGGACATCATTTAAAGCACTATTTTGGAGAGGACATACCATCAATGGTTGTCCCGGATCTCCAAACTTTCCCCAAGGATAATTGAATTCGGGGATCGAGTCAAGCTAGCGACTCGATGAACAAAAACAATAGCACAATACGGGTTTTCACCCGTATCTCTGATTCTTTCTATTTTCTACCACCTAGTGTGGGGGAATGGCCAACCCCCCGCTGTTTGAAAAATGTATATATGTATATAAAGTTAAAAAAAAAAAAAAAAAAAATGTGTATATATAGAAATAAAGTGAAATTTGGTATTTCCACAGTTAGATTCGAATCTTGGTTTTTACGTTCAAAGAATCGGCATAATAGCCGGGACTTTGAATATTGAGGACAATATTCATTTCTAAGTGTGGGGGGGAATTCTAGCGAATTTTATCAAAATATATCTTCTAGTATCCCCGTTTTTGGCAAAAATTTTCAAAAATTTTTCACTTTATTTCAAAATTTTTGTGGTAATCAGTCCGCCAGGTCTAACCGACAAAGGGATTGGCTAATCCAGGAGCAAACGGCTCTTGGTAAAGACATATCAAATCCGTTTATGGCTTGCAATTTGCCCAAAATTGTATGGTACCTCAACTCGCCATATCCTAAAACGCGAATGAGTTGGCTAGCCCGCAAGATTATGGCTTGTGGTAAAGGCAGTGGAAAATCTATAATTGGTAATCAGCTCACCAAGATGTTGACTAGGTCCATCAAGAGTTGGCTAGTCCAGGAGCAAACGGCTCTTGGTAAAGACTAAACAAATCCGTTGAAAGCTGGTGGTTTGCTCAAAATCACACGGTTATCAGGTGTGCCACAGTTCTTACACCTGGCTACTCCAGAAGTGATGGATTTTGGTAAAGAGCTTAAAATCCATCAAGTTTTCTAAAAAGATTGCTAGGGACTAGCAATAAGTTAGTGTGGGGGATTGATGAGTGCTCAAACACTCATCGTTTTTGACATATTTAAACTGCCAAAACATACAAAAATAATCAAAAAGATATCAAAATACGTAAGTTATCCTAGGGATTGTGTTTTATGTGTTTTAAATGCAAAATGTGCAAAAACAAAGAAAAAACGTACAAAGTTTGCAATATTGGCAGTTTCAGTCTCCCAAGTTTCAAAACTTGTCAAATTTAGTCCCTATGCATTTATTTTGAAAGGAAAAGTCAACCCAACGTTTTGAAAGTCAAAAATCATAAAAAATTACACTTGGGTAATAAGTTTTCCAAAATTACATGTTTAGTCCCTGAGTTTTCAAAAATGGCAAAATAGGTCCCTGGGAAATTTTGAAAATTGAAAATGGCAAGTATGGTTCTTTGACTTTGGATTTGTAACATATTTGGTCCTTGGAAGCAATGTGGAAAATTACAAAATCAGTCCTTAAAGTTTGGTACACTTACGAAAATGGTCCTTGTGTTCATAAAGTTAACAAACCAACCGGACCCTTATAATAAACCAAAACCAAATCCATTATCCCATCCAAATCCAATTCCCAGCCCAAATCCAATCCCTTAGGCCCAGTACACAACACAGCCGGCCCTTTCCCTTTTTAATATAAATCCACCCCCGGTCAAACCTCCCAGTCAACTCCTTCTTCCCCCCCCCCCCCCCAACCGTATCCCACAAAACCAGGCACCTTGCCTCCCCCCTCCTCTCACCTTTTTCACAAGCCCCCCCCCCCCCCCCACAATTAATACTCCCCACCAAACTAACCCACCACAACAAATTCCCACACCAACCCCCACCAGTTCCACTCATATCACCCCGTGTATGTTTTGGCGCCAAATTTGCAATCAAGGGTCAAGATTGATCAAAGCCCAATTGAGTGGTGAGGATTTGGTCAAGAGGTCAACACTAAGCTATTGGGACTCTCAGTTTTCAAGAAAAAGCCATGTGGGAAGACTTAGGGTTAGAATTTTACCTTGTTATATATTGTAGCTCATTTTTTAGCATTAGTGTGTGTAGTATTGTAATTGTAGTTCTAGAAATGTTTTAAATTTCCTTTGTAACTTAGTTTCAATTAAATGAAAGCAATATTTTAAGTTTATTTCTTGTTTAAATTTTCAAGTTTCATTTCAAAGTTCTCAAGTGTTAATTTAAGGTTCCAAAGTGTGTTCAAGCTATTCATAAGCTCATATAAACTCACAAAACAACTTTTTAGAAACATTTCAAGTTTGTGGTAACTTCCTAAACTCAGTTTCATAAATACTAAAAAAATTAAGAAAAATAAAAATAAAATAAAAAATGGACAAAGGTTGAAGCAGCTTTGGAGTTTGGATGATTTGTGGATTGCAGAGGGTAATAGAGGTTTGTGGAAGCCATTAGGTAGTATAGTTTGGTTCTGGTTCATGATCTCAGCTTGGAAGGCTTTTGTAAGTCCTTGGTTCAATTTTCTACTCCACTGTGTTTGTGCTTAAATTTGTTTTACTTTGAATCTTTTGTGTTATTTAGGTGTAGTTAAGTTGAATTCTGGCTTAAAATTGGGTAGTTATAGTTTGGAATTGCTTGTTGCTCATTGTATTCATTTAACTGTCATTTTGAGCAAAACTAGTATAAAGTAGTATAAGTAGTGGTAGTGGTAAAAGGTTGTGTTTCTCAGCATATATATACCTTACAACTAGTAAAAAAAATGGTTTAGAATAGTTAGCATCAATCTGTGTTGCTCTTTATCTCATAAACTCAAAATCAGTGTGTATAAAGGGGTGTTTGGTAATAGGTTGCTTGAAGTGTTCTAGTTGTTTATTTGCACAACTCTGTGTCTCATCATGTTACTTGTGTTATTTTAGGGTCTAAGTAACCAATCTTTGAGTCCTAAACTCAGTAAAGGTCAAAATCACAAGGAAATAATCACCACAGTTAACTGTGGTGATCTTTGGAGTCCAAAACTTATCAAACCTTTTCACAAATTGGTGTTTTTACTAAAAGTGGTCTTTATTTAGCTTATCATAACATATACAAGCAATAAAAAGCATCTGAGTTTCATCAAAGTCAAAGTTCTAGTTTCTAATAAAAAGTCAAAAGTTCAATCTCAGATTTTTGCCAAAATGGCATCAATTAAATTGAATTTTGGGAGTAGTTTCAAGCTTTGAAACTTGTTGTGTGTTTAGCCTACCAGTAGAACTTGTGATTTTCATAGTTTTTATATTTTTGTCATTTTTTCTTTGTGACCAAATTGCCCTTGTAACACACCTGCAGGGCAAGCTGAGTGCCCTGCTTCAGCAGACTCAACTCACCCCACCATCTTTGGTGGTCATTTGTGGTTAACCCAGTGGGTCCCACACCTAATACTTGAGTTCTCCAAACCCCCCTCCTACTAGGGATTAAGGGTTGACCTTTTGTTTGACCTCTAGACCTGTGGACCCCACTTAGTTTTGCTCCCAAAAGCTGTCCCCATTTTGTCTCAGAATATCAATAAGCAAAGTGCTTATTTGTGATTTGTGGCTTATTTAAGCTGCTTATTTGGTATAATCTTGTTCATAATAGTTCATGTAACTCATAGAAACCCAAGTTTACCATTGTGGACCCCACCTTAATCCATTTGAGCTTAAATCTCGTCACAGTCAACAAAAGTCAACTGTTTGGGTGAATAAGCACTCAAAGTGCTTATTGTTGGTTTACATCAAAAGTGATTTCATAAAAAGTTTTAGTTTTTAGTAGTAAATTAGTTTGGAAAAAGAAAAATCCAAAAAAACCAACTTTACTTTTAGTCATAGCTTCTATTTAATAGAAATTATCATTTTAATTTTCTTTTTAGCTTATTTATAAGCAATATATCATTTTTATATTTTTATAAATTCTCTTTTAGGTTAAAGTAATTTTAGAAATTTTTCCAGATTTTTCTTTTGTCTTTTAGTGGTTTTTAGAATTAATTTTAGATTAATTGATTAATAATTAATATTAAGTAATTAAATAGCATAATTAGATTTTATAAATTCAACCTAGTTTTTATAAATTTTCTAGCTTGAAAATTTACATCAATGACAAAAAGTTAGTTCACCCAGTCTAGTTTTCAAAACATCCAACCGTTTGTCAAAAGGATTTATAACGAATAACTTGTGGCCTTCCAAACTTTCCCGAAAACTGCCCAGAATCTGCCAAAACAGCCCAAACACCTCGCTTGACGGCTATTTTCCTTTATGATCGAGACCCGTATGGAATAACTTCAGTTCTGTGACTTTTTAGATATGGTGAAAATCTTCTCAAAACTACTAAGCTTCTTTCCTAACTCTTAATATTAGCTATTTTGCGACTAGTTTTGAGAGACCATTTTGGTCATATTTTCAAGTTATGAAAAGTGTCATTTTACGACGAAAATACTATATTTACCGATAGAACACCAAATAAGGATCGTGGAGTACCGTTTCAACGTATTTACATGGGAAGTGTTTATTAACTTAACGAGACGTCAAAAACGTATTTGTCAACGATAAACGTTATTTTCAAAACTAACGAGTGGTATCGATAACATACGTATTTGCATGTGTAGCATCAATTCAATTCGTACATTAGATCATATCATTCATATTAGGTTGCGGTTAGAGATCGTGCCCCATTTCTGTGTATCCACTTCTGTTCTCATAGCTATCGCACCAGGTGAGTCATAGCCCCTACTCTTTTAATAGTTTTGTAAACTCTTTGGGGGAGAATACATGCTCGTTTTACTTAAATGCATTACTTGCTTTACATGGTTGATTACTCAAATAGTTTCAGCTTTATCTAAATATATGTTTGATCACCTGCATTTCATTGATATGTTTGATTGCCTGTATTTCTTTGATATGTTTAATCACCTGCATTTCATTGGTATGCTTGATTACCTGTATTTCATGGGATTGATCGTCCTTGTTTATATGACCTCATGGTCACCAATTGTCCCTATATGTTCATTGTAATATTGTGGTATTCTCCACTTGGCTGTGATGTCAAACGTAATATTGTGGTATTCCCCACTTGGCTGTGATGTCAAACGTATTGTGGTATTCCTCACTTGGCTGTGATGTCAAACGTAATATTGTGGTATTCCCCACTTGGCTGTGATGTCAAACGTAATATTGTTGTTTCCTTACTAGACTTATTTTATATGACCTCATTGTCATTATTGTTTACTTGGTGACATTGTCAATCTTATTTACATGACCACATTGTCATAGTTGTTTATCTGGCGACATTGTCAGCATTGTTTTATAGCGGTATTGCTACATTTATCTTTGAATCTAGATACAAGTATTCCTTTTGTTCACGTAAACATATTACATTTGGCAGTGGGTCGTAAACACATAGGTTACAAGTCTCTTATGGCGGGACTTGTAACTGAATGGATTTACGAGGCCTTAGCTGGGAAATCGTCATTCATATGCATTACATTCTTTTTCACAAGACTCTATGAACTCACCAACCTCGTGTTGACACTTTAGCGTGTATTTTCAGGTATTAAGCAATGGCACGCTACAGGAGGTTTTGGCAGGGCTTGGCATGGTCATAGAAGACTCTGATTATTCATTTGGGGACCGTTTTAAGCTATTTTAAGGGCCTACTTCCGCACTACTTTTAACAATGTAAATTCAACATTTTTGATTAAACTATTTTATTTTAAATGATTGAAGTGAAAACATTTTTGTACTTGTGTTGTGATATCAATTGAGTTACACCCCAGCTACATGTATGCTTCCGCTGGACCCGATCTTTGGGGGTGTGACAGATTGACATCAGAGCTTTGGCTATAGCGAACTAAGTGTTTTTAAAACCTAGACTATAGCTACTTTCACGAAAACTTAACCCTATGACCGTCACGTGTATGCCTGCCAAGCTGAAGCCTCATTTGTGGTTAGTTGCTGACATAGGTGATGAGATTTGTGTCTCATTATCTAGTATATTATATTCATTTATTCTAATTGATTACTATAATTGTCTTTCATATAAGCATGCTCATGTATCATATATGTCACCGAGTTATGTTTTTCTTGCATAGTTGCATCATTTGACCTCGAGTTTGGTCACTTGTCTTAGTCTTTCGAACGTCTTTGTATTCATGAAGGTTTTAGAAAAGTTCTTTTTCATCTATTTCTTTGAAATTTCTCGTTTGAAGACAGAAAACCAAGTTTCTTGCTATCATAAGAAAACTCGGATTTAAGGTTACTCAGATTCCAAAAACTTTATGTGAAAAAAATAATAAAAATAAAACTTACTCCTTTTCAGGAAACTAAACATACACTTGGCATCTAAAAGGTATAATAAACGGAATGAATATACATACCCTCTTTTTGGATTCTAATTACATCCCGCCCCCCTTTTTTTATAATTTTTTTTTTTTATAAAACTAAGAAATATAAAGTACGAAACAAAAAAATATATAGTTTAACAAGTCAAACATATTAAAAGGAAAAAAAATGATTAAAACAAAATGTCTTGTAGTGTTAATAAGGGGTTAAAAAATGGATCACGAGATGTAAAAGGTGAGTCATGAAGGGTATGCATGACAATGCCCTTATGTTAAATATAAGTACATGTTAGATAGATAATTCAACTATTCTATAAGCTCAATCAGAAAACTAAAAATTATGATTAATATTGTACATTATACCTAAATCACATTTGTAATTGTTTTTGTTTTACAGCAATATATCAACATAAACGTTCATCGGGGGATTTGAAAGATTGTTGTAACATAAGAAAACTAACATCTAAATTAGCTTGATAATGTTAGCTTATTAAACTCCAAAACTCGTTTGTTTAGACTCGTCTATAAGAAAACTAAGTAATCATTCCTTTATTCAAATTACCCATGATATTCACTTTTTTCATTTATGTTTGGTTAAGTGTGAATTGTGAAAGCATAAAATAACTTAAATAATACTCCGTACAAAAGACGTGTAATGAGTGGTTATTATTTATCCTTTGATCTTTATGTTTTTGTGGTCTAAATAGCTCAGCACAATACTTGAAAGAAGTTTAATGACCGAAAGCTACTAAATTAACCTAAACGAATATCCTCCGACACTAACAAAGTGTTATATTGTAATATAATATAAGGGTTTTAAGGTATGGGTAAGGATCCAGTGAGAAGAAAACTTAAAATGAGAAGAATGAGAAATAATTATAACCACACATTTGAGATGCATCGACTTGATTTAAATGCATCTTTATTCATTCAGATGCATCCCAATTAGTTTCGAAAGTGATTTTGAAGTGAAAACGATGCAAAGTAGTATTAAACAAATTTGACCCGCAGAGGACGAAAAATGTATAGGATTCATCTAACTTGAAGAAATGCATCTAATATATGTATATGCATCTAATTTTTTGCTAGAAAATATATTATGGTGCATCTAAAAGACTAGGGATGCATCTAATTCAAGTTGATGCATCTCAAATATGTAGTTATAATTATTTCTCATCCTTCTCATTTTAAGTTTTCTTCTCATTTGATCCTTAGTCTTTAAGGTATAAAATAACAACAAACTTTTTCTATCGTGAACTATTAAAAGTATCATTAAAGAATACAAAAACAGAACAAGAATACAAAAACAGAACGAATACATGAGTTAAGGGTAGCCATTTCTGATTCGATACGAAACCAAACCTTAGACCAATACGGAAATAAATAGGTTTGGATTGAGTCTAAACAAGTTTCGGGTCGTGTTTGTGTCGATCTATCTAAGCCGTTTATTAAACATGTCAAATTTGGGTTGAGAATGGGTTAAACGGATCGACTCGCAAATCCGACTAAGATTTTTTTTCCTTATAAATTAAAATTTAAACAATTCACAAAATACCCAATTTTTCAAACCTATTTCAAAAAATACCCAAATTTTTTTTCTTAAAAAGCAAAAATACCCATAAAATCCGCAAACAATGAACCCTTTGCGAACTTTTAGAAAAATCGTTTTTCTTTTTCTGTTTTTTTTTGTTTCTTTTTTTTCCTTAAAAATATCAAAAAATTTTGATATTTCTTAAAAATATCAAATTCTTTTGATATTTTTAAAACAAAATATCTATCTCGACCTTTGTGATTTAACACTCAGAACCTCCCAAACCTTTCGAATTTTCTCAAAAGAGACAACACGACAGATTTATTTGCAAAGGAATTTAGAGGAAACACATGAAATTTCGCAAGTTTTATCCAAAAGTTTGCGGAGTTTTTAAAAAATATATTGAATTTTTTTTTTATATTTCTTAAAAGTATTGAAAATTTTCAATATTTCTTAAAAATTCGCAAACTTTGCGATTTAAAAATTATATACATATTTTAAAGTGGAAATTTTTTGATGTTTTTATCAAAAAAAAAATCGATTTTTTTAATAAATATAAAAATCTTTTTTGTTTTTTTGTTTTTTTTTTTTTTTTTGCAAAAGTCCCAAATTTTGATGATTCATGGGTATTTTGGCCTTTTCCGAGAAAATTTGGTAGTTTGTGAAATATGTTTGAAAAATTGGGTATTTTTGTGATTTTCCCTTAACATGTATATATATTTGATTATACGGACTAAATGGGTTAAGCGAGTCTACCACAAACTCGTTGAACGTGTGTAACCCATATAATGCGACAACTTGTTTAGATAAACATGTTAAATTGGTTACGCTAAATCCGTTTAACTTATTTAACCCGCCAACTCATATACATGAGTTAAATAGATCATGTTCGAGTTATGTATATACACGTTAAGTTTGGCACAGTTGGCTCAATTATTTAAACAAGTCGTCTTCAGGTTAAAGTTTTTGACCCGCCAGCTTGTCAACCTCAACACAACACGACTGGCCTAACCGAAGCATCAAAATATTATAAAACCATAGAATAAGACTAGCCAATTATTGACCCTTAACAAATAGAAAATGTGATAACCTAGTATAGCAAAAATCCGCCTACATTAGGGGGAGAGAGTGGTTCATTCATTCTCTCTCCCATCACTCACTCCCAAACAATCCCCTTATGCCATATCATTCACCCACTTTTTTCATCACTCACTCATTTTTTTAGAGGCATCACTTCACTCACCTTCACTCACTCACTTCACTCACAATAAAGTTGCAACGTTAAAAAAATGATCATGTGCGTGAAAGTTTAAGGCAAATGAAGGATCCCGCGCATGAAGGACTCCCCGGCGGCGGTGTTCCCATGGATGAAGGCTTCACTCACGTGCCTTCTTGTGCCCACTCCCACCTCCCTTAATCCCTCCCTCTTTTCCTATTTCCCATTTCCCTCCTATTTCTTTCTTACTTTCCCGCCAAAACACTAAACATATCCCAGAAAATCCGCCTACATTAATCCCTCTCTCTTTTCCTTCTTCCCATTTCCCTCCTTTTTTTTTTTTCTCTTACACTCTGTTCCCGAGTTTATTTTTTGGAATAAAAGGGAAAGGTTTGGGATGGTAGTAAAAAAAAATTGTATTCCTGAGATTTTTTAGGAGAGGAGAGGAAAGTAAAGGATAGTAAATTACATCAAAATTACTCTCCTAATTTACTTCCCAAATTGGGATGAAATGGAGTGGTGTTGATTTTAAAGCTATTTTTTTGTTATTTCCTTCTCTTTTCTTTCCAACTCGGGAACACAAGATAAAAAAATAATTTCTTATTACTCTCCTCTTACTTCATTCCTTTTTTCCTCTCCATATCTTTTCTTTCCGTTTTATACTCGGGAACAGAGTGTTACTTTCCCGCCAAAACACTAAACATATCCCAGAAAATCTGCCTGTATTAATCCCTCCCTCTTTTCCTCTTCTCATTTACCTAATAATAATAATAATAAAAAAAATTCAGAAAAAACCTTATGGGGGAAGAAGTAGAAGACCGAATAAGTTTGTTACCAGATTGCTTAATTCTCGAAATCTTATCTCGTTTACCTTCTACAAAGGAAGCCATCAAAACAGGTACTCTCTCCAAACGATGGCAACATCTTTGGATTATTGTGCCTAATCTCATATTCTTATATTACTCGGATGATAATCGCCCGCTGCAAGAATTCTTTTCGTTAGTCGAAAAGGCCATCACACAGTGTCGTCATCTGAACCTACACAAATTCGAGCTATGTACAAAGTATGATGTGCAGTTTGAGCTGCATTTCAACCACTGGATTCAATATGCTATAAGATGTAATGTCTAAAAGCTTGAGTTGCTATTATTAAGAGATAAGTTCGTGTTAAATGACTTGTTTTTCACCACTACATGTTTTACTCATCTCACATTGTCGGGATGTGTATTTAATCTCAATCCAAGTAGTGTAATTACTTGGAATAAACTAAAGAGTTTGTGCATTTATTTTGGAAAACTAAATGAAGATTTGATCCAAACTATACGATCCGGGAGTCCTCTTTTGGAAACATTGGATTTAAATGATTGTTATGGTTACAAGCGCCTCGATATTACATCCAACAGTGTTAAAGAACTTGTTGTTCTCAGGATATTCCAACGGTGAAAGTGAAGCAGATATAATAGAAATCAATGCTCCTTATATTTTGTCTTTAAGAATCGAATTTAATTTGGACTTGTGGAAGCTTTCGCTACTAAACGTGTCGTCTTTAGTTGAAACTTTCTTAGATTATTCAAAAGAAGGGTATTATGCAACGACGTCTAAACTAGGGAAAGAAGAGAGGGATTTATACTAAAACTTCGCCATGTTAAGAAGCTTACAATTGAAATTTCCTGTGCTAGAGTAAGATTTCCTTCTTTTTTTTCGCTATTTCAATGAGTTGCTAATTATTAGTAGTAGCTTTTGTTGTCCCTTTATGATGGCAAAATCTTCGCATACGCGAAAAGTTGGGCTGCTATGGACAATTTTTTAAAAGTTGGGGGCTTCTTTGGGTAGTATGGACATCCTCGATGTGTCTAAATGGCCAAAAGTAATACTGTAGTATAATTTATTACTGTAACAATCGGCGTAATTGGCAGTAGACTCCACCTATTTCGATGAGTTGCTGATAATTAGACTAATTTATATTTTATTAGTAGTAGCTTTACTATGTTATATTTTATGTTTTTATTTTGGTTTAGTTTTCCCATTTGTTTATGATGAGGCGAAAAATGATCCGTTTTTAGGGGGTCATTTAAGCCCGAATTCGAATTTATTTGATCAAATATTGCCCTAAATCGTTCCTTTTGTGATTTTTGGTACTTCGGGAGTGAAATCTGGAAAAGGAAGTGATGAGTGTGTAAATACTCATCATTTTTATCGTATCTGAACTGTCAAAACGTCCAAAAACACTCAGTAATGCATCAAAATACTAAAAATATTCCAAAATTGTGTTTTACACGTTTTAGATGCAAAATGTTTAAAAACAAATGAAAAACGAACAAAGTTTACACAATTGGCAGTTTCAGTCCCTCAAGTTTCAAAAATTTACAAAACAAGTCCCTGAGCGTTTTTATGAAAGAAAAGTCAACCCAAGGCTTTTAAAAGTAAAACATTATCAAAAACGATCCTTGGGTGAAAAGTTTGAGAAAATTACACATTTGGTCCTTCAAAATCCAAATTGACACAAAAGGCCCCTGAACTTTCAGAAATTGTCAAAATTAGTCCCTGGGAATTTCAAAATATGGAAAATATCTTTTGTGACCTTTGAACTATTGAAGCTTGTCAAAACTGATCCTTGGTTATGAAAATTTGAGTATTTGCAGTTTAAACCCTCAACTTTGGCAACTTGGCAGTTTGGTCCCCGGGAAATTTAACATTAGAAAAATCACACTTTGGGTCCCTGGGATATTTAAGTTGTCAATTTTGACCCTTGGGATAACATTATGGAAGTTGGCAGGTTTGGTCCTCATGTTTGGTTGAATTACAAAATTAGTCCTTGTGGTGCTTTTGTATTAAACCAAACGGACCTTTATAGTTGTTAAAACCCACCAAACTAACAAACCAAACCCTTCCCTTTTTTTTTGGCCTGATCCAGCAAACAACCCCAAGCCACCATGATCCAGCCCACACCCTAACTAATAAAATTCCCTCACCCCGTTTTTATCCTCACCCAGTCAACAAGTCAAACTCACCCTCTTCACCCCCACTTGCCTGCTACTACCCAGAAAACACCATCATCATTCCACCTCTGCTATATCACTGCCACACTCCAACCCCTACACCCCCCTTACACCTCAAACAAACACAAGACTCCAAGTTTACCCCTCTGGCACCAATAACCAAGAAGAAAACTCCAAAAGCCAAATTGGCGCCAAAACAACTTTTGAAAGGCTGGGATTGATTTAAGCCTATCCAACGGCTGTGAAACATGTGGGAAAGGAAGAGAGAGACTTCAGGACTTGTATAAATGAAGAAAAATGAAGAGGGAGCAGCTGGCTAGTTTTTAGTAGTAATTTTAGTTTTAATGTAATCGATATAATTAAATTTCAAATCACAAGTGTAGTTTCTAGTTTATAAGTTGTAATTACAAGCTTTTTAATGTATTCTGAACTTAATTCAAGCTTCAATTTCAGTGTTTGATTACTTTTCAATTTTTACCATTTTTACTTTGAAAATCTCACTTTAATGTAGAGTTGTTAAGATTGGTGCTACACAGTTCTAAAAAGCTATTTTAAGCTTGTTGGTAAGTTTTTAAAAGCTTGGGAAGTATCTAGTTCAATTTTACTAAAAATACTAACAATAATGGAAAAATAAATGAAAAATAAAAAAATAAAAAAAAAATCAAGGAAGACAAAGTTAGAGGTACAATCATGGTGGTATTTGGCAGTGTTAAGGGGGTGGTGTGAGTTCATCTAAAAGATAGGCTTGATTCAAAAGAATCCTCTGCTCAGCAAAGGACTGTGTTGTAAGAATCTCAACTCCTATTGAGTTGCTAATTCAGTTTTATAGTATCATGATTTAAGTCCAGTTTGCTTAATTGATTATTGTTTCATTATTTCTGCTTGATCATGATCTAGTTGCAGTTGAGCACTGTAACCTTGTTTAATGGTTTTAGTTTAAGTTTTTAGTGTAACTGTTTCATTCTAAAAATGCTTAGCTAGATCTGTGATTCTTAGCATTTGTTGTTTAAATAAGTTTGTTACTGTCCATTTGCATTTGACTAATGCTCAGTGCCTTAGTTTGATCAGTAAAAGTGAGTTTCATAGCTTGAATAAATAAGTGATAGTATAATCATAATCATAAAGGGGTGTTTGGATTAGCTTTTTAAGCTAGGTTCAAGGGTAATAAACTTGTTGTTTTTGGTTGTATTATGTCACATAGGGTTAGTCTAGGTCATATTAGCTTTAAAATCCAGTGGTCATAGGATTAAAAGTCAAAATCATCTCTTAGCATCCACAAGTGTTTCACTGTTTGGATCAGAGGAGTACCAATCCTCATTTTGGATACAATAGGTGTTAAGCTTACTTAATATCAGTTCATTTTACCATATTATAGCATAACAAGTAATTTATGGTTAGTGGAATTTCAATTAAGTCAATATAGCAAGTTTTATTGAAAAGTCAAAATGCACTTTTGTCAGTTTTTACCAAAATAGCATGAATTGTTCTGAATTTTGAGCTATGTGTTAGCCTATGAAACTTTTAGGTTTTGTTGTCTACCATCCCATCTCCAAGATCCCATATTAGTTTCATTTTTGTGAATTTTCCACTGGGCCCCACAAACCCTCAAAGAGGGCTGCAGGGCAACAAGCTGCCCTGTGCAGCAGATAGCAGTCCCAAACACCACCCTTGGTGGTGGTTTTGTGGCCACCACAGTGGTCCCCACATCCATATCTTTGCTCCATTGAACCCCCTCCTACCATAGTTGACCAATTGACCTTTGGTTTGACCTTAAAACCTCTGGGACCCACCTGGATTTGGCCCCCAATCTTGTCCCATTTTCTGAGTGAACCATGAAATCAATATGCTTAATGTTGGCTTATTGGCTTATTCTGTGGGATCCAATGGCTTTTTATTGCTTAAACCAGTTCATCTAACTTAATTGGACCTGAATCATCCCTAGTGGGCCCCATATAAGCTGGTTTTAGCTTATTTCCATTGTTGGTCAACAAAAGTCAACTGTTGAGCCTTTTAGCTTGTAATTTGCTTATTTTTAAGTTATAAAACTTTTGTTTTTACAAAAGTTTGTTGTTTTTAGTTGTAAAATAGATTGGTAAAAGAAAAATTCCAAAAATCCAATTTAATTTTTAAGTGATAGTTTCTATTTAATGTGAATTAAATTTTGTTTTTCATTTTTAGATTTTTATTAAGTACTTGTCATTTTTATATTTTTATTAATTTCCTATTATATTAAAGTATTTATAATAAATTTTTCAGATTTTTATTTTATCATTTAGTATTTATTAGAATTAATCTTAGTTTTATTAATTATTAATTAATAATTAATTTAAAATAGCATAATTAGTTTTTATTAAGTAAAATCTAGTTTTTATATTTTTTATAGCTTTTATATGTTATAAAATAATTTTATAAATTTTATTAGAATTTTTACTGTTCATTTAGTATTTTTCTTAATTTAAAATAGTTTAATTAGATAATTAATGTTTAATTAGTAATTAATTAATATAAAAATCCACAAAAGACAAAAACACTTATTTTTTAATTTTAAAACTTATTTTTAGTTATTTTATAATTTTAGAAATTTTATTTTCATTTTTCTAGTATTTAATTAGTATTAAATTATATTTAAGTATTTTAAATATTAATAATTAGTAATAATTAGTATTTAATTAATAATAAATAATTAATTAGGGTTAAAATTTATTTTAATTTTCTAAAAATTTTTCTTTTACCCTTAGGTTTGTAAAAAAGTCATTTTCACCCCCTGGGTGTTTTCAGATTTCCGTTTTCACTTTTTCGTACGTTTACGTTTTATTTAAACGTGAACGTACGCGTTTTAAGTTTTAAACGTTTCTGGTTTTTCTGACTTTCCAGTATTGTTAATATAGTGTATTTAAGCTATTATCTTTCATATTCCAGTAGCGTAATCATCACAACTCACTTATATCCATTTCCGTCCAATTTCACCTGATCACAAACCGTTTTAATACCATCCACACCTCGTCGGGACATAACGACCCGGGGAAACACTATACTTCCACGGAGATTGATTCTAGGCTGTTTGACTTTTACGGTTGACCATTCACAAGTGGTTGACTAATAAAAGTTGACTAGTTTAGAACCAATCAAATTTTTGGCGCCGCTGCCGGGGAGGTTGTGCGCGTATTCTAAACGGTTTTGCGTATTAGTGAACCTGGATATACATCCATTGTATATTTACCATCCTTGCATATATTTTCATAAAAACAGTTCCTGAAAACTTTGTAAAATTAGTTTTCAACGAACACAAAAACACAAAAAGATTTTCTTTCTGATAAAATGTTTATCAAAAATGCCAAAAATATCCATCTTTACCCTCCTACCTTTTTTATTCTTCATCCCTTTACCCTCTATCCTTTTGATTCTACCTTCTTCCACTTATCCCATAATTGATTCTAATGGCATCTCTCGATGACGATTTCTTTGAACAAAGGGCCTTTAAAAGCGAAGTTGAAAAACTTATGGCTGAGTCAAAAATGTCGAGATGTCGTGTTGATTATGATGGACCTTCGATTCCTATTCCCTCTCCGGTGAGGGAAAGAGATCATGAAACCGAGGTGACAAAGGACCCTGTACTTTCCTCTAACCATGAAAGTGCTAAACACGTCCAACCTACGGTTATCCAAAAACCTAAGCTCACAAATGATCCTAAACCTTCAAGAATCAATCCTGATCTTTCACGATATAAGGTTATAAGGTCATCAAGCAAACGTACAGAGCTTAGGGCTGTGACTGAAAAGAACGACTTGCCCAATCTTCACGTTTATCAAAAACCAAAACCCGAGACCATAACGGAAGTGGTGGAAATTGCTAGCTCTAAGAGCACACCACTTGTCCCACCTCCAGATTTTGTTCCTTGTGTCGGTTGTGGTGAGCCACTTTTTGGTTTGCCATGTCGTTGGTGTACATGTGTGCAATGTGGTAATGATATTCAAAATGGGAGTTGTTTGTTTTGTGGGTCGAGTAATTCATTTGCTTATGATCCTAATCAAAACTCATTCAACAACTCCTCAAATTTTTCCAACTACCCATCACATTCATACGAGCAAGAATCATATTATCCAAACCACAATGATTGTTCGTATCAAAATACACCAAACATTTCTTGTGAGTATTGTGGAGGTCCTCACCAAGGTTTTGATTGTTATAATAGTCAAAATGTTGGTTACGACCAATATCCATACAACTCACCGAACCAGGCTCAACAGTTTAACTGTTGTGAGTACTGTGGTGGCCCACACTACAGTTCTGATTGTTAATCGGGCAACATGCTTGTCTATGAGCAGTTTCCTGATAACAATTATGACTCTAGCACATACGACCCACAGCCACATCAGTCTTACTGTTGTGAATATTGTGGAGGTCCTCACTTTAGCTCGGATTGTCAAACAAGGAATCTATTTCCTTGTAACGATTATGACTATTCAATTCAAGACCAACCTCCACATTACCAAATGATCCAAACAACTCCTCCTAATACTGAGCCAGACCTTTTACTAGAGGCTCATGAAATTTTGCAAAAACTTAAGGAGGAGTTTGCCACTACATCGTTTCAAGAATCTCGTGAAAAATCAATGGCAGAATTACTTGCTAAAGAACGAGATGCTAGAAACGAATTGAGCATGGAAGAATTACTTGCTGAGCAAAGAGCGGCTAAAATACATGCCAATCTTCGCTATGCTGCTCTTTATGATGACGATGATGACAGTGATGATGATGAAGATAACATTGTTATTATTCAAAACGATTCATCAGATTCATCTGTTGTGATTCCTTCCATGGAGAATCAGGGAGAAAATAATGTGACGAAGTCACTAGCCGTTGATCAAATGGAACTTGAAAATTCCATAACTGCTAGTACTTCTAAACTCCCTCAGTCTATTGATATCACACCTGAAGTTCATACTCACTCTCTAAATATGGGGGATGAGCATCTTGACACTGTTCCTGCAAAGGAATCGGACGAATTCATAAAGTCTAGTGTTGAGAACCTTGTCCCAATCCCAGGAGAGTCACAGGGGACTTTTGATCATGTGTGTGATTTACCTTATCACCCTGAAAATCCAAAAGATCATTTTGAGACTTTCTCCCACTTTAATGATGATTGCGCATCTTATGGAGAAGTTGAGTATGAGGAGGCACCATTGCCTCATTCGGATGTTGACCCTCTTATTGAGGAGTTCACAGATGAACTTACTCACATCAATCCACTTCCATTAGGAAGTGATGGTGGTCTCCTTGACCTTGAAGCCGATATGGGAGAAACTGAAAATCTTTTAAACTCTAATCCCAATATCGAGCTTAGTACTTCACATACTGATGAAAATTCTTTATCTTCTGGAGACATCAGTCATGTGGGAGAATTACCTTCTGAGCTAGTTAGCTTAGAAGAAGAGAATGATGAGATTGACATTGAAATCAAGGATGAAGCACTTCGTGCAACATTATTGAATGT
Organism: Artemisia argyi; assembly: GCA_030686995.1. NCBI lineage: Eukaryota > Viridiplantae > Streptophyta > Magnoliopsida > Asterales > Asteraceae > Artemisia > Artemisia argyi. The sequence goes on along the minus strand of CM060679.1, from coordinate 140,275,704 downwards.
CAATCTCCTCCTTGCAAAAATCGAGGCTTTCAAAGAGAAACCTATTTCATCTCCTATCCCCATTAAGGATAGTGACATTTTCTCCGATGATCTTATTCCGGAGTTTGAAGCCTTTACTTTTGATCTTATGGGAGAGAAAATTAGTGGCAGTACCACTTCTCATTCTCAAATTTCTCTCCCCGAATATGATTCATTCACCTTTGAGGAGTTCTCCGGTGAACTCACTCATATCATGACTCCTCCGGAGTATGATGACCCGGGGGGAGATGCACTCAATCATGAGAATTTGCAAATTCCCACCCACCCTCCCGGGATATCTACGAGCTTAACCCTTGAAATCCAAACTCAGGCTACGGAGCCTGATCTCGAGGAAGAAGATCAAATCATGATATTCATCATGGTTTTCTTCCTGTACTTCACCTACAGGGTGACATCTCCTGTTCTTCACTCCTTCGGGAATGAAGACATTATATTTGATCCCGGCATTTTCATGTATCATTATCTTGAGCTGGATACTTCTCTCATCGGTGTGGAACTTTCACGTGCTTCAAATGTTTGTCCAAACATCTTGAATGAAAGTCCGATTGAGATTGTCTCTTCCACATCACGCTTCCCCAAGGACAAATGAATTCGGGGTCGAGTCAAGCTAGCGACTCGGTAAACAAAAACCGTAGCATGTTTAAAGGGTTTTTCACCCTAAGTGTGGGGGAGTCCCCCACAATGGTTACAAATAGAGTGAAAAACAAAATGATGTTTTCCACGCTTAGCTTGTAATGTTGCCCTTTTACGTTCAAAGAATCGGCATAATAGCCTGGACTTTGAATATTGAGGACAATATTCATGCTTAGTGTGGGGGGGGGGGGGGGGGGGGGGTATTCGCTATTCTAGCGAATTTTATCACATTTTACTATCTAATACTCCCGTTTTTGACCAAAATTTTTTTTTCAAAAATTTTTCACTGGAGCTCAAAATTTTTTGTGGTAATCAATCCGCCTTGTCTAAACGACAAAAGGGATTGGCTAGTCCAGGAGCAAACAGCTCTTGGTAAAGACATCTCAAATCCGTTTATGGCTGGCAATTTGCCCAAAATTGTATGGTTCCTCAACTCCCCAAAAACAAATGAGTTGGCTAGCCCGCAAGATTATGGCTTGTGGTAAAGGCCGTGGAAAATCCATAATTGGTAATCAGCTCACCAAGATGTTGACTATTCCATCAAGAGTTGGCTAGTCCATAAGCAAACAGCTTTTGGTAAAGACTAATCAAATCCGTTGACAGCTGGTGGTTTGCTCAAAATCACACGGTTATCAGGTGTGCCACAGTTCTTACACCTGGCTACTCCAGAAGTGATGGCTTTTGGTAAAGAGTTTCAAATCCATTAAATTTTCTCAAAATATTGCTAGGGACTAGCAATAGTTTAGTGTGGGGGATTGATGAGTGTGTAAATACTCATCATTTTTATCGTATCTGAACTGTCAAAACGTCCAAAAACACTCAGTAATGCATCAAAATACTAAAAATATTCCAAAATTGTGTTTTATACGTTTCAGATGCAAAATATTTAAAAACAAATGAAAAACGAACAAAGTTTGCACAATTGGCAGTTTCAGTCCCTCAAGTTTCAAAAATTTACAAAACTAGTCCCTAAGCGTTTTTATGAAAGAAAAGTCAACCCAAGGCTTTTAAAAGTAAAACATTATCAAAAACGATCCTTGGGTGAAAAGTTTGAGAAAATTACACATTTGGTCCTTCAAAATCCAAATTGACACAAAAGACCCCTGAACTTTCAGAAATTGTCAAAATTAGTCCCTGGGAATTTCAAAATATGGAAAATATCTTTTGTGACCTTTGAACTATTGAAGCTTGTCAAAACGGATCCTTGGTTATGAAAATTTGAGTATTTGCAGTTTAAACCCTCAACTTTGGCAACTTGGCAGTTTTGGTCCCCGGGAAATTTAACATTAGAAAAATCACACTTTGGGTCCCTGGGATATTTAAGTTGTCAATTTTGACCCTTGGGATAACATTATGGAAGTTGGCAGGTTTGGTCCTCATGTTTGGTTGAATTACAAAATTAGTCCTTGTGGTGCTTTTGTATTAAACCAAACGGACCTTTATAGTTGTTAAAACCCACCAAACTAACAAACCAAACCCTTCCCTTTTTTTTTTGGCCTGATCCAGCAAACAACCCCAAGCCCACCATGATCCAACCCACACCCTAACTAATAAAATTCCCTCACCCCGTTTTTATCCTCACCCAGTCAACAAGTCAAACTCACCCTCTTCACCCCCACTTGACTGCTACTACCCAGAAAACACCATCATCATTCCACCTCTGCTATATCACTGCCACACTCCAACCCCTACACCCCCCCCCCCCCCTTGCACCTCAAACAAACACAAGACTCCAAGTTTACCCCTCTGGCACCAATAACCAAGAAGAAAACTCCAAAAGCCAAATTGGCGCCAAAACAACTTTTGAAAGGTTGGGATTGATTTAAGCCTATCCAACGGCTGTGAAACATGTGGGAAAGGAAGAGAGAGACTCCAGGACTTGTATAAATGAAGAAAAATGAAGAGGGAGCAGCTGGCTAGTTTTTAGTAGTAATTTTAGTTTTAATGTAATCGATATAATTAAATTTCAAATCACAAGTGTAGTTTCTAGTTTATAAGTTGTAATTCCAAGCTTTTTAATGTATTCTGAACTTAATTCAAGCTTCAATTTCAGTGTTTGATTACTTTTCAATTTTTACCATTTTTACTTTGAAAATCTCACTTTAATGTAGAGTTGTTAAGATTGGTGCTACACAGTTCTAAAAAGCTATTTTAAGCTTGTTGGTAAGATTTTAAAAGCTTAGGAAGTATCTAGTTCAATTTTACTAAAAATACTAACAATAATGGAAAAATAAATGAAAAATAAAAAAAAAAATCAAGGAAGACAAAGTCAGAGGTACAATCATGGTGGTATCTGGCAGTGTTAAGGGGGTGGTGTGAGTTCATCTAAAAGATAGGCTTGATTCAAAAGAATCCTCTACTCAGCAGAGGACTGTGTTGTAAGAATCTCAACTCCTATTTAGTTGCTAATTCAGTTTTATAGTATCATGATTTAAGTCCAGTTTGCTTAATTGATTACTGTTTCATTATTTCTGCTTGATCATGATCTAGTTGCAGTTGAGCAGTGTAACCTTGTTTAATGGTTTTAGTTTAAGTTTTTAGTGTAACTGTTTCATTCTACAAATGCTTAGCTAGATCTGTGATTCTTAGCATTTGTTGTTTAAATAAGTTTGTTACTGTCCATTTGCATTTGACTAATGCTCAGTGCCTTAGTTTGATCAGTAAAAGTGAGTTTCATAGCTTGAATAAATAAGTGATAGTATAATCATAATCATAAAGGGGTGTTTGGATTAGCTTTTTAAGCTAGGTTCAAGGGTAATAAACTTGTTGTTTTTGGTTGTATTATGTCACATAGGGTTAGTCTAGGTCATATTAGCTTTAAAATCCAGTGGTCATAGGATTAAAAGTCAAAATCATCTCTTAGCATCCACAAGTGTTTCACTGTTTGAATCAGAGGAGTACCAACCCTCATTTTGGATACAATAGGTGTTAAGCTTACTTAATATCAGTTCATTTTACCATATTATAGCATAACAAGTAATTTATGGTTAGTGGAATTTCAATTAAGTCAATATAGCAAGTTTTATTGAAAAGTCAAAATGCACTTTTGTCAGTTTTTACCAAAATAGCATGAATTGTTATGAATTTTGAGCTATGTGTTAGCCTATGAAACTTTTAGGTTTTGTTGTCTACCATCCCATCTCCAAGATCCCATATTAGTTTCATTTTTGTGAATTTTCCACTGGGCCCCACAAACCCTCAAAGAGGGCTGCAGGGCAACAAGCTGCCCTGTGCAGCAGATAGCAGTCCCAAACACCACCCTTGGTGGTGGTTTTGTGGCCACCACAGTGGTCCCCACATCCATATCTTTGCTCCATTGAACCCCCTCCTACCATAGTTGACCAATTGACCTTTGGTTTGACCTTAAAACCTCTGGGACCCACCTGGATTTGGCCCCCAATCTTGTCCCATTTTCTGAGTGAACCATGAAATCAATATGCTTAATGTTGGCTTATTGGCTTATTCTGTGGGATCCAATGGCTTTTTATTGCTTAAACCAGTTCATCTAACTTAATTGGACCTGAATCATCCCTAGTGGGCCCCACATAAGCTAGTTTTAGCTTGTTTCCCTTGTTGGTCAACAAAAGTCAACTGTTGAGCCTTTTAGCTTGTAATTTGCTTATTTTAAAGTTATAAAACTTTTGTTTTTACAAAAGTTTGTTGTTTTTAGTTGTAAAATAGATTGGTAAAAGAAAAATTCCAAAAATCCAATTTAATTTTTAAGTGATAGTTTCTATTTAATGTGAATTAAATTTTGTTTTTCATTTTTAGATTTTTATTAAGTACTTGTCATTTTTATATTTTTATTAATTTCCTATTATATTAAAGTATTTATAATAATTTTTTCAGATTTTTATTTTATCATTTAGTATTTATTAGAATTAATCTTAGTTTTATTAATTATTAATTAATAATTAGTTTAAAATAGCATAATTAGTTTTTATTAAGTAAAATCTAGTTTTTATATTTTTTATAGCTTTTATATGTTATAAAATAATTTTATAAATTTTATTAGAATTTTTACTGTTCATTTAGTATTTTTCTTAATTTAAAATAGTTTAATTAGATAATTAATGTTTAATTAGTAATTAATTAATATAAAAATCCACAAAAAGACAAAAACACTTATTTTTTAATTTTAAAACTTATTTTTAGTTATTTTATAATTTTAGAAATTTGATTTTCATTTTTCTAGTATTTAATTAGTATTAAATTATATTTAAGTATTTTAAATATTAATAATTAGTAATAATTAGTATTTAATTAATAATAAATAATTAATTAGGGTTAAAATTTATTTTAATTTTCTAAAAATTTTTCTTTTACCCTTAGGTTTGTAAAAAAGTCATTTTCACCCCCTGGGTGTTTTCAGATTTCCGTTTTCACTTTTTCGTACGTTTACGTTTTATTTAAACGTGAACGTACGCGTTTTAAGTTTTAAACGTTTCTGGTTTTTCTGACTTTCCAGTATTGTTAATATAGTGTATTTAAGCTATTATCTTTCATATTCCAGTAGCGTAATCATCACAACTCACTTATATCCATTTCCGTCCAATTTCACCCGATCACAAACCGTTTTAATACCATCCACACCTCGTCGGAACATAACGACCCGGGGAAACACTATACTTCCACGGAGATTGATTCTAGGCTGTTTGACTTTTACGGTTGACCATTCACAAGTGGTTGACTAATAAAAGTTGACTAGTTTAGAACCAATCAGGAAGCAATTCGGACATTTTTGGAGCATAAAAGTGAAGAAAACGCCAAAGTCTTAATTTTCCATGCTGGGAACAGTAGGTGACGGCGTCAAGAGTAACTCCCTGACGGCGTCAAGAGCAAAATTCCATGACGATCCAGAAGAGATTTGACGGCGTCATGAAGGTAGGGCGTCAAGAGTAAAATTCATGACGGCCTGGAAATGATTAAGTCTTGACGGCGTCAAATGTAGATCAAGGCAGTCCGAGAATAGTTTTGGCGGCGAGGTGACGGCGTCACAAGCTTTGTCTTGACGCCGTCAGACCTCTTTTCCTATATATAGTTTTCTAATTTTTCACATTTAAAGAGAGAAATTTTGGAGAAACCCTAAGTACGATTTTGGTGCGAATTTTACAGGTTTTTCAAGGGTTCCAAGCCCTTGATACCTTTCATGTGTAATTAAGATAAGTGTTCTTTTAATTCAATCAATATGTCTATGTGTTGGTTGTCTATATCTTGTTCTTGTCTTAATTTGCTAGGCTAGATCTATCTTGTGTTTGCTTAGATCTAATGAAACCTAGATGTTAATTATGTGTTGATTACTTGTTTATACTTGTTTTGGATGAATGATTTATATGTTAGGCTTAAGAAAACTGGCAGATCTCCAATTGGTAACATGCTTGAACGTCTTAAGAAACATGAACCGACGCGCACTAGGTCTTTATTGGTTGTATTTAATGCATGAGCCACTGTTTACAATCCCTATAGTTGTGCTGGGCATGGTGTAGGAGGAGATAAGAGCTCATAGAATTGGGGAGTTAAGTGTGCCACCCCATGAATGGTATTAAGGAATACGATCCGTCATCCATGCATTTATAACAAGTAATTAACGTGTAAAAGATGTCTAGGGAGTAGTGAAATCTAAGTAAACACATTTTCTCCACTTATTGCTCACAACTTTAGTATAATTTAGTGTATTTTCATTTCTAGTATTTTATTTTGATTGCATCTTAGTATTGGGTTAGTTGATTAGCAACTAATTCCGCCCAAATCCTTCAAAACCAGAGATTTTTAATTGCTTTCTAAAAAATATAAAAACACAAAAATAATCATCCCTCACCTTTAGAACTAGTATTTAGGCTTTCTAATCCTAGCGACACTATTCCTAAGCTGAACGATCAATCCCCCGGTACTTGTCACTATACTATACTACAACGATCGGGCTGGTGGGGGTTGTAAGCTTCTCGAGATCCCTCGAGAGGTAAAGCCTGTTGCGATTCCCACACATCAAGTTTTTGGCGCCGTTGCCGGGGAATAGTTATTGTCTAGGTTAGAATTTCTTTTTATTAGGTCTACTTGCTAGATTCCTTTCTAGTAAGATTTTATTTTTATTTTTAGGTTCTCTTTAGTCTATCTTATTTCTTTGTGCCTTTGTTCCTAACCTTAATTATCTTAGGATATGGGGTTGTAGGGCTGTTGTAAGACTCCGTGATCCAAAGCAGAAAACATTGGGTGAAAGAGGCATTGAATGCATCTTTGTTGGATATGCTGAGCATTCCAAGGCATATAGGTTTTATGTTATAGAACCTAATGAGTCTGTTTCAATTAACTCAATAATTGAATCAAGGGATGCACTCTTTGATGAGAACAGATTCTCATCTATCCCTAAACCAAGTCAAAGGATTCCAAATGGAACCAATGACAATGGTGTTTCAGAAGTATCTGATGAGGTTCCTGCTGGTGAGGTTCTTCCTGATGAGGTTCCTGCTGAGGTTGTGGAACAACAACCTGAACCTGAGCTCAGAAGGAGCAATAGGTTGAGGACTCCAAAGTCGTTTGGACCTGAGTTTCAATTATACTTAATTGAAGGTACAAGGAGTGAGGTCTCTGACCAATACTCCTATTGCTTCTTTGTGGAGGATGATCCCAAAACATTTGAAGAAGCAATGAAGTCCCAGGATGTTGCTTTCTGGAAAGAAGCAATTAATGATGAGATGGACTCTATCATGGGCAATAACACTTATGTGTTGACTGATCTACCACATGGTTGCAAACCTTTAGGTAGCAAATGGATTTTCAAAAAGAAAACGAAGGTAGATGGAACAGTTGAAAAGTTCAAGGCAAGATTAGTTATTCAAGGCTTTAAAAAAAATCAGGAATAGACTACTTTGATACTTATGCTCCAGTGGCACGTATCAGTACCATAAGATTGCTAATTGCTTTGGCATCAATTCACAATCTGATTATTCATCATATGGATGTGAAGACAGCTTTCTTGAATGGTGATTTAGATGAGGAGGTTTACATGAACTAACCTCAGGGCTTTATCATGCGTGGCAATGAAAACAAGGTGTGTAAACTGATTAAGTCTCTTTATGGACTAAAACATGAACCTAAGCAATGGCATCAAAAGTTTGATGAAGTGGTTTTGTCTAGTGGTTATTTACTTAATCAAGCTGACAAATGTGTATATAGCAAATTTGATGAATCTAGTAAAGGAGTCATTATTTGTCTATATGTTGATGACATGTTGATCTTTGGCACTGACCAAAATCAAGTTGATCTTACAAAAGAATTTTTGTCATCAAAATTCTCCATGAAGGATATGGGGGAGGCTGATGTTATCCTTGGCATTAGGATTAAACATGAAAGTAACAAAATTTCTATCTCTCAGTCTCATTACATTGAGAAGGTGTTAAAGAAATTTAATTACTTTGATTGTACTCCAGTGAGTACTCCCATGGATACAAGTGAGAAGCTAATGCCTAATACTGGCAAAGCTGTATCTCAACTTGAGTATTCTAGGGTGATTGGCTGCTTGATGTATACCATGACTTGTACAAGACCTGATATTGCTTTTGCTGTGGGCAAACTGAGCAGGTATACTAGTAATCCTAGTGCTCATCATTGGCAAGCAATTCAGAGGGTCTTTAAGTATTTGAAGAGAACTATGGATTATAGTCTCTCATATACTGGTTATCCTTCAGTATTAGAAGGATACACTGATGCAAGTTGGATCAGTAACACTGAAGACAATTCGTCTACTAGTGGCTGGGTATTCCTACTTGGTGGAGGTGCAATTTCTTGGGCATCCAAGAAACAAACTTGCATTACTAGTTCAACCATGGAATCTGAATTTGTGGCTTTAGCAGCTGCTGGCAAAGAAGCTGAATGGTTGAAAAACTTGCTTCTTGAAATTCGATTGTGGTCTAAACCTATAGCACCTGTTTCTATCCGTTGTGATAGTGCTGCTACATTGGCAAAGGCTTATAGCCAGATGAACAATGGAAAGTCTAGACACTTAGGTGTTAGGCATAGCATGATTCGTGAGCTTATCATGAATGGGGTGGTATCTATAGTGTTTGTTAAATCTCAACAAGACTTAGCTGATCACTTGACGAAGGGTTTGGCTAGAGACTTGGTTTTGAAGTCTGCTAAAGGGATGGGTTTAAGTCCAACTTAGTCTCTGAATGCAAAGATACCCAACTCCCTTCTAAGGAAACTTGGAAGTTGAGTTCAATGAGGAAAGCTGATCATTTAGTGGACTGAAGCACATGTATCACAAACATCCTAAGGTTGTGCTTGTTACCTGCTGAAAGGAGGATGAAGTCTTCACTTCTTAATGGTTAATTTTCTTTGAAAAAGTACTAAGCAGGAGCATGAATTAAAGATGAACCACCTATGTGAATGTTGAAGTTTTGCCACTTCAGGAAGCTTTGGACTTTTAGCTTTTACAACATTTATGAATTGGATATGGACACATGGCTTTTATAGTGTCAGGAGTATTTTAGTGTTTGAAAACTTGTGTGTATTTATCATCAGGTATTCAAATGGGTTGAAGGGTTCAATTCTTAGAACACCCTGATTCTCGAATATTTGAAAGTATATGTACTAATGTGGAAATTCAATCCTCAGGATATTTTCATTTATGCACTTGTTTTGTTTTGTGTTTAATTTTTCATTCAAAGGAAGTGAACTAAATTTGGGGAGGATTGTTGGAAAATTTAGTGCATTTGAGGGATCAATTCACACCTGGTAATGGGTTTGGAGGTATGGAGTATACACCCATTTGGTCACTGAATCCCCTGACTCAATAGTGGTTATGTATTGATTCTGCTGATAGCATGATTCTGCTAATAGCATGATTCTGCTGATAGTGTGATTCTGCTGCTCGCATTCTACTGCTAGTGTTTCCACTGATGTGTTAACATTACCACTGCAAGGGTTATTTTTTCCACTGATAGTGTAAACATTACCACTGCTAGTGATATTGTTTCCACTGATAACCACTGATCCCTACTATTATGGAAAGTATTATGATATAATTAATGGGTCGTTAATTATACATAATTCCATGGGCTAGGGTTTGAGTATTCTCTATTATAAATAGAGGTCTCATCATTCTGCATGGATAAGACGAAAACACAAAACCCTAAACACTTGAATACACATCACTTGGTCTTATCCCATAGAGATATCCGTGTAACCCAGGCATAGGGTCGAATAGTTTCTATTGGAAAGTGATACCACGATTTCAAGTGAATATCCGGTACCTTTATTGATTATCTTAACCCTAATCTGGGAACCTGTTTACATCTAAACCAACAATTTCTTCTTTTTTTTCTTTTTTTTTTAATTTTTATTATTATTTTTTTTTTATAACCTGTGTGATGGGAAGCTCTATTTCCAGTTGGCATTGCAGTGTTCTAATTTTGTTCTCATTGTACTATTTTTATGTTGATAGACTTTATCTCGATTGGAAGCTAAAGGATTAATGATGCGTGGGAATCGCAACAGGCTTTACCTCTCGAGGGATCTCGAGAAGCTTACAACCCCCACCAGGCAGTGTACCTGATCGTTGTAGTATAGTATAGTGACAAGTACCGGGGGATTGATCGTTCAGCTTATGAATAGTGTCGCTAGGATTAGAAAGCCTAAATTACTAGTTCTAAAGGTGAGGGATGATTATTTTTGTATTTTTATATTTTTATGAAAGCAAGTAAAATCTAAGGTTTTGGAAGAGTGGGCGGAATTAGTTGCTATTCAACTAACCCAAAACTAAGATGCAATCAAAATAAAATACTAAAAATTAAAATAAACTAATTATACTAAGGTTGTGAGCAGTAATTGGAGAAAATGTGTTTACTTAGATTTCACTACTCCCTAGATATCTTTTACACGTTAATTACTTGTTATAATTGCATGGATGACGGATTGTATTCCTTAATACCATTCATGGGGTGGCATACATAACTCCCCAATTCTATGAGCTCTTATCTCCTCCTACACCATGCCCAGCACAACTATAGGGATTGTAAACAGTGGCTCATGCATTAAATACAACCAATAAAGACCTAGTACGCCTCGGTTCATGTTTCTTAAGACGTTCAAGCATGTTACCATTTGGAGATCTGCCAGTTTTCTTAAGCCTAACATATAAATCATTCATCCAAAACAAGAATAAACAAGTAATCAACACATAATCAATATCTAGGTTTCATTAGATCTAAGCAAACACAAAAGAGATCTAGCCTAGCATGATAGAATTAAGACAAGAACATGATATAGACAACCAACACATAGACATATTGATTGAATTAGAAGAACACTTATCTTGATTAATCATGCAAGGTATCAAGGGGTTGGAACCCTTGAAAAACCTGTAAAACTACACCAAAATCGTCTTTAGGGTTTTTCCCAAAACTTCTCTCTTTTAATGTGAAAAACTAGAAAACTATATATAAGAAAATAGGGATGACGGCGTCAAGACAAACAATGTGACGCCATCACCTCGCCGCCAAATACATCCTCGGACGGCCTTGATCTACTTCTGACGCCGTCAAGGCCTAGGCCGTCACACAAATTACTCTTGACGCCCTGTGTGTGACGCCGTCATCAACTACGGATTTTTATTCCTGGGGTTTTGACGCCGTCAGGAAAACTCTTGACGCCTTCATGACTCTGGGATTTTTATTATTGAGGTTTGACGCCGTCAGGGAATTACTCTTGACGCCGTCACCTACTGTTCCCAGCATCGAAAATTGAAACTTTGCCGTTTTCTTCACTATTATGCTCCAAAAACGTCCAAAATGGCTTCTTTTCCAGAATTCACCCTCCAAGTACCTAAAATCACAAAAGAAACGATTTAGGGCAATATTTGATCAAATAAATTCGGATTCGGGCTTAAATGACCCTCTAAAAACGGATCATTTTTCGCCTCATCATATATCCCTACACTTGGGATTTGCTTGTCCTTAAGCAAATGAGTTTTTCCACCAATCAAAATACAAGTTAGGGGTCATTTAACACTAATGTAAAAGTAATTACAACGAATGATCGTTCCACCTTAGTCAAAACAAGCACGGAAATTATACACTAGCACCTCACATTAAGTATTTGGATACTCTCATCTCTCGGGTGTTGAAAATTTATATGTCATAATTGGAAATGGAGAAATATCACTCTCTACCTGTCATAGCAAATAGATTACCATAGGCTTGGGAAAGGATCAAACTTTCACCACTTGTCGTAAGCACCGAGGATAGACTATCAAAGAGGTCTTTTAAAGGGTTATAACGTTAGGTGTAGGGGATATGGAAAACACGGTTTTGTTGGATAAACGGATATTTTACTGGTGGCAAGTCAATTGTCTTAGTTAACTACATGTACAATGAGGCGTTGCTAAGCCAAGACTCGACTCAACTTAAACTAACCACAACTCTTTTTGGATTTTCAATGCACTATTTGACTTAAACATAAATAAAAGAAACGGATGGTAGCCCGTATGTTTTTCTCTTTTCTTTTTCTATTTTTTTTTCTTTTTTTTTTCGATTTTTTTTTTTTTTTGTTTTTTTTTTTTTTTTTTGCATACACTCTTACTCTACCATCCAAAACAATACATCAAAGGGAGCTCGTTTCCTCCCTACACTTGAGCTTTTACATACTTTACAATCAACTATTCTAATGACTCGAATCAAGATAATCAAAACACTTGGAGTACTTTTAAATATTAACGCACATATGGGGGTAATAATTGACATCATCCCCATTATTCCATTACAATAGTACTTTACCCATGAGTCCCAATCGTCCCAAAACAATATGTACAAGATATGACTCGACTTAGCAACCATGTAATCAATTAGACAACTAACAAAGGGTTTAAACAATTAACAATAACGCACTAAAGATGAGTGCATACAAGGAAGGCTAAGGCGATTTGGTTGCACATTTGGGGTGGATTGTAAACAAATTCTTCCTTTAAGTAAAATGCTTAAAGTTAGAAACGAAAAGATAGGCTCGGAGGGGTGTACTAGGGGTATCGTGTACTAAAAATGAGTACAACGCAAAGGTGTAGGAGAATTACTTGACCTATGAAGTCAATGTAATTATATTACAGGTGTAGAACAAGGGTTATCCTAATGCCTCTTATCATGTAGTAAATCCTAACTACACGAATGTAGTCTCACTAGCGGTCTCGGGATGCATCGCTATCACAAGTTCTAGAATCTAAATACTACCGGTACACTCATAAGCACCAACAATGAATGCTTTTTCCTAAAGATCTAAGGGCGAACCTCACATATTTGGGGTGGAAATTTTTAAGTGGTATGGTTTTTGTGCTAGTCATACAACTCCTATCCATGAGACGCTTATTAAGACTAAAGTTTTACTCCTACATGTTGCAAAAAATTTTAAATTTGGTGCTAAAATTGCACTAACAAGTATTTCTCATAGTTTTATTACACATCTACTATTAAACAAAACAAACTCAAGCGAAAGTGCATATGTAAGGTATCATCTTTTTACCCTCCCCTTACACTTAAGATGAACATTGTCCCCAATGTTCAAGTAAAGAATGTAAAAGTGAAAAAGTAAAGAGAATGAAATCAAATACTCCCCTGATTCGCTCGGTATGGATTAAAGGTTGGCCAGGTTAAATCTTCCTCCAAGAAAATGAACAATCAAAGCTTCCCTTCCAGAATATAAATCATCTCCTTGTCATACATAACCTGTAAAACCTGACAAAAATAGACAAGACAACCTCGCGTAAAATCGGCGGCATCCTATATAAGTTACTAAGTCCTAGAAAACAAGATAAGATATAATGCTTGTGGAATGAAGTTTGCAGATCTCCTGGAGATTATAAAACTTAATAATTCACAAAAAACCATAAGACTCCGTTAGAAAAACAAAACCGGTAAAATTTCCAGATTTTTAACTCCTGACGCCGTCAAGAGTAAAACTCTGACGCCGTCAGAATGAACCTGCAGAAATTCTTATGTTAAGTTTCTGGAAAATTTTTGGAAAAACTTGGTCCTACTTCCTGGAAAATCCTGCAAAAACTTCATTATGACTCAATACAAGCATTTGACTCTAACAAATACGAATACACATGCTCATTTATTATTGTGGAGAATCATGATCGGTTTGTTTCTTAAAAACATATTTGGGGTTTCCCCTTACACTTATCTTTTGCAAAAATACTTTTAGGTTGGAGTTAAGACTAGGCCAAACAACATAGTAAAGTATTTCCACATTTTAATTGAGAAACATGATCAACCAACAATAAAAATAAAGCATGCATACGGAAGCAAATAACAATCAAACAAACAAACAAACAAATAAAAAAATACACAAAACATGGGTTGCCTCCCAAGAAGCGCTTGTTTTTGTTCGAGTCACGAGCCTGACTCTACCCTTATTTAATGGAAATAGGGGAGGTTCTCCCTACACTTAGGATTAAGCGTGGGTGAAAGTAGCGATACACACCCTTAGGGTGTGAATATGCCACGTGAGGTGAAGGGGGTGAGTGAATGGCTTCCTTCATCCTAAAACTACCCGGATAATATTGGTTGATGGGTGGGTCGGTTCCTCTTTTGTCTCCTAGAAATATATCTAAGGATGGAAAGGTGTGTAAAGATTGAGGTTCCGGTTCATCAACACTAGGAAATTCCCTAGAACTAGGAGTAAGGTTATCACTACAAGTGTTCGAACCTATATCCTCAAGTGGTGCCAGGTCCAAGGGTTCTACCTCTATTGGAATTCCTAAAGTTTCTTCTACTTCTTCCGGGTAAGTCACGGGCGGTGTGTATGCCTCAAATGATAGTAGGACTTGTGGGGTACTTAGTGGGCTTGGGTTTTCTACTATCTCTTCCATCACATCAATATCACCTATGTGTTCATCTTGTATTATGGTAGTACCTAACCATGACATGCAACTAGGTGGCTCAACTCTAACCTCATGTGTGTCGTATGTTTTGGTGAAATCTATCCCGCTCATGCAACTAGGTAGTTCAACACTAACCATATCATAATCTTGGTTTGATTCTAAGTTCATGTTCTTAGAAACTAGGTCATCTCGCTCATACAAATCCACCAATTCGTTGAACTCATGGGTTATGGTTAGGAAGCTTTTCTCAAAATTCATCCAAAGGGTCTCACTAAAAGGAATTGATCCTGATAATGATCGTCTAATAGAAAACACACATGCATAAAATTCATCAAACCCATCTAACTTTCCACCCATCTCCTCTTGTATATATGTAAGATCACTTAAAAATTCATTGGAACAACAGGAGGCAAATCAATCCAAGTAAACTAATTGTTCCTCTATAGTTAATGATCTAAATGGAATTTCATCCGCCATGGAGACAAATGAAAATGGTTTCACAAACAAAGGGCACAAAGAAAAAGATAGACTACAACAAAGCTAAAAAGAAAATAAAAATCTCACTAAAAAGGAATCTAATGAGTAGACCTAACAAAAAGAAATCCTAACCTAGACAATAACTATTCCCCGGGCTGCGGCGCCAAAAACTTGATGCGTGGGAATCGCAACAGGCTTTACCTCTCGAGGGATCTCGAGAAGCTTACAACCCCCACCAGGCAGTGTACCTGATCGTTGTAGTATAGTATAGTGACAAGTACCGGGGGATTGATCGTTCAGCTTAGGAATAGTGTCGCTAGGATTAGAAAGCCTAAATTACTAGTTCTAAAGGTGAGGGATGATTATTTTTGTATTTTTATATTTTTATGAAAGCAAGTAAAATCTCGGGTTTTGGAAGAGTGGGCGGAATTTGTTGCTATTCAACTAACCCAAAACTAAGATGCAATCAAAATAAAATACTAAAAATTAAAATAAACTAATTATACTAAGGTTGTGAGCAGTAATTGGAGAAAATGTGTTTACTTAGATTTCACTACTCCCTAGATATCTTTTACACGTTAATTACTTGTTATAATTGCATGGATGACGGATTGTATTCCTTAATACCATTCATGGGGTGGCATACATAACTCCCCAATTCTATGAGCTCTTATCTCCTCCTACACCATGCCCAGCACAACTATAGGGATTGTAAACAGTGGCTCATGCATTAAATACAACCAATAAAGACCTAGTACGCCTCGGTTCATGTTTCTTAAGACGTTCATGCATGTTACCATTTGGAGATTTGCCAGTTTTCTTAAGCCTAACATATAAATCATTCATCCAAAACAAGAATAAATAAGTAATCAACACATATCAATATCTAGGTTTCATTAGATCTAAGCAAACACAAAAGAGATCTAGCCTAGCATGATAGAATTAAGACAAGAACATGATTTAGACAACCAACACATAGACATATTGATTGAATTAGAAGAACACTTATCTTGATTAATCATGCAAGGTATCAAGGGGTTGGAACCCTTGAAAAACCTGTAAAATTACACCAAAATCGTCTTTAGAGTTTTTCCCAAAACTTCTCTCTTTTAATCAGAAAAACTAGAAAACTATATATAGGAAAATAGGGATGACGGCGTCAAGACAAACAATGTGACGCCGTCACCTCGCCACCAAATACTTCCTCGGACGGCCTTAATCTACTTCTGACGCCGTCAAGGCCTAGGCCGTCACACAAATTACTCTTGACGCCCTGTGTGTGACGCCGTCATCAACTACGGATTTTTATTCTTGGGGTTTTGACGCCGTCAGGAAAACTCTTGACGCCTTCATGACTCTCGGATTTTTATTATTGAGGTTTGACGCCGTCAGGGAATTACTCTTGACGCCGTCACCTACTGTTCCCAGCATGGAAAATTGAAACTTTGCCGTTTTCTTCACTATTATGCTCCAAAAACGTCCAAAATGGCTTCTTTTCCAGAATTTACTCTCCAAGTACCTAAAATCACAAAAGGAACGATTTAGGGCAATATTTGATCAAATAAATTCGGATTCGGGCTTAAATGACCCCCTAAAAACGGATCATTTTTCGCCTCATCAA
The DNA here is from genome assembly GCA_030686995.1 of Artemisia argyi. Taxonomy (NCBI): domain Eukaryota; kingdom Viridiplantae; phylum Streptophyta; class Magnoliopsida; order Asterales; family Asteraceae; genus Artemisia; species Artemisia argyi. The sequence goes on along the minus strand of CM060679.1, from coordinate 140,259,064 downwards.
TTAACCTTTCCATCAAACTTGAAAGTTCTTGATGTTACTTCACCTGAATATGGTGATGGTTCTTCGGAGGTCATATGTGAGCCGTCTGACAGTGAATCAGATGAAAGCGGGGACTGGGAGGACGAAGATTCTAAAGTTGATGAGTTGTTTGATAGTGAATCAGATGAAAATGGAGATTGGGAGGACGAAGGTTCTGAAGCTGATGAGTAGTTTGATAGTGATTCATCAGATGAAAATAATGATTGGGAGGATGAAGGTTCTGAAGTTGATGAGATGTCTCATAGTGATTCAGCTGATAGTGAAGATTAGGAGGAACCAATGCTTGAGAAGGTTCTGAAGTTGACTGTTAGGTGCTTTGGAGACCCGTGTTTTGAGGTAAACTAATTGATCATTAGCATTAGTATGGAGTAGTACTTTATTAGTCAAAGTTAAGGATTTACACTTAAGGGGTGTTTGCATTTGTGTTTCCGAAGCGATTATCATGATTTGAAGAATTTTTAGGGTTCAAGATATGAGCGAAAATCTTTGAACGGACCCTATAGGATAACTCACGTAAAAACTTTGTTGATTAGAATCTATTTTGTTATGTTTTTTATTCAATCTTGGTTGATCTCTACCTTATGACTTTCTTTTGATGATTGAAGTCATCATATAGTCTAAATATTCACATCTATACTCAGTACATTTTTGAATGTATTTATGTGGTCTAAATAATTAGAAAGAGAGAAGCTCGTCTCCTTTTGAAGTATGACCAGCCAGGAGATGTAATTAGACAGAAAAACACTTGCCACCAAGCTACTGTGAAATGGCAAATTGTTAGAGAACGGAATGTGTATTAACAAGACTTTATGGTCTTTTCCCATCATTTTGTCTTAGCTTATTTCTTCAATCTCATCACAAATCTCATTATCCTCTTGACTACACCTTTTATCATTCAAATCACATACTGAAACAACATACTTCCCGGGGATTTTGATTCGACGTTTTGAAGATCTACGTTTTATCGACATGATCGTACTAAACACCGTAAAATGAAAAAAAAAAAAAAAAAAAAAAAAAAAAAAAAAAAACCACTAAACTAAAACCGTTAGGATTATGTAATTGAGTCTTCTCAATGAAATGTACTGTTTAGAATTGAAAATTAGGCTAAAAAAGATGAAGAAATGAGGTCACTAATGGTGGAAATGGTTTGATATTTAGCGCAAAATTCTGTTGGGGAAGAGAGAAAGTTCCCCTAGTAAGATTGTCAAAGTTTCCAACACATAAAGGTTACTAAACGGACAATTAGAAAGATCCCATTGAAAAGATTACTCCTTGACTATTGGTTAATTTCCATTATGATATAAGTTGAATATGTTAGATTATGGACATTATTTTAGTAATTGTATGTTAGGATCGAACTCGAGATCACGGGATTGCACACTTTACGTATGAAAAGTAAATGAATAACAATTATATATATAAATGTTATATTAATTATTAGAATGTAAACACGTAATGATCGTTAACATTTAATGGAAAAGGCTAACGACCATTAGACGAATAAAAGGAAAGGGACTATAGATGAAAATTGGAATGTCAAGAAGGCTCTAGAACCCTTGTAGGTTGGTTAGGGTTGATTGGCTAAGGGTATCTCACATCGTTTGGTGAAGCTTTTGTTCCAATTTTTCTACCCTATATAAACACACAAGGTTTCATTGTTTTCTCATAACTTGAACACATAATCTTGTGTGTTTTCTCTTCTCTTATCCTTGCAATTTTTTGACACCCCATTAAAGTTTAGGGGAGTCGAAACTTTGTATTCTCTAGTGTTTGTGCTCACTTTACTTGCATAAACGTTTACTTAAAGCAGTACGTGTGTACAAGATCGTGAATCAAACACATTATTGTTTGTATCTTGGATTTGTTCACATAAACCCTAATTAGGGTTCTTGAGTTGAAGATTGCATTTGATTCTTGTTCGGGCTAGAATCACTACGGTATGTTTACTATTTATATTTGATTAATTAATTACATATTATGTGGTCTTGTTATAATTGCTTTCGCTATGCTCTCTTGATGTGTTTGGTTTATTTTATATGATTGTCATGATATTATAATTCCAACAGTGGCATCTAGAGCCGTTATAATGTGAAATTAATTATCGAAACGCATAAAATTGAATCTTGATTCGTTTAATTACATGTTTTTATGGTTTTTCGTTTCCTAACACTAATTTTTTAATTGGGTCGATTGACCTATTAGGATTTTAGGGTTTTGGTTTTGATTTTTAATATGATTAGAAACCCTAGGATGTCATGTAATTCGTTATGCGTTTTAGTAAACGATCTTGGTGAAATATGTTAATTGTTAAGCATAATCCATGAAAAATGCATATTTGCATGGACTTTATTGTGTGATGATTTAAATGGTTTAAATTTGATATATAAATTAAATGTTAAGTTATATCAAAACATGTAAATTTATTAATAGATGTCGAATTGGGGAAGACTCCAATATTAAGTAATCAATTATGTGCTATGTGGTGTTTGTTTAGTTTTGGCTTACGCAATCGACTTATTGATGTATGTGGCCCTTTTTTCCTTTGAAGAAGAAAGCCTTAATTGAATAAATGCATTATACACCTAGACTTGATTATTAATAGGACTATTGAATAAAATTTGCATGTGGCTACATGTTTTATACATATTTAATTGTTATGTTATGTATATGTTTATTTAATTGTGTTATTTTTTATTATGTATTACTTGTTTTTGTTTATTATTATGTGAGACATGTTTATAAACGAAAAGGGGTAATTTTTTAATAGAAAAATAAAATGGACTAAATAAATAGCGAAATTGTTTTGGTTTTAAGAGTTTAAATTTCAAAGGATTGGTTGATTGATGTTTTTGTACATAGTGTGCGAAAGGCGGACCGAAGGTTGCCATACAATGTGCTTGTAGAGAGGGGTTTTTAAAACCATGCACCTACCGGTTCTCTACAACCGCTTGTGTGCCGACTTTAGACTTACCTATATCACTATATTACATACATTGTAATCTTAAGGGTGAATTTACCACAATTCCACAATGATTATCCGAAACACTAAGCCTTAGGGCTTATGCAAAAGTACGATATAGTGGACGATAATTATTGGTAATTCTTTAATTGGTGAACCCGATACCTCAATCAAAACTTTGTTATTTTACTCTTAGTTAATTGGTAATAAAAATGTTTTGAAAAACCATTGTTATGAAGTTGTATGCATGCTTCTTCATACATTATTTTGATCACACGTCAAAATTAATACCCTTATAAAATTAAGTCGAATGCCATCTAATTAAGAACACTTGAAGTTGTAGTTTACGTCATGTGAGAGCTTGGCTAGATTGCAATGGAGAGGTAAATTTCATAATTTCATTGCTAGCAGATCAACTGATGTAATGGATTTATGAGTTTGCAGTTTTTAAGTTAGAAGACTTAAATTGAGTAGGAAGTGAGAGCTTGGACTCAAGGCATTAAGATGGGGATGAAACATGCTTACATTACAAAGGTTTTGTGAATGTAAATCCCATAATGATCTAGGAATTGCAATATGATATTGGCAATTATTGTTCGACAATTAACTTGTTGAATACTATCATTACTAGCAGATCAACTGATGTAATGGTACTATGTCAATTTGGATCCTAGCTTTAAGAAAATACTATGGTTTATGTGAATATATTTACCAATGGGTATTTTATTTTCTTAAAGACCTAATTATCGAAAATACTGAAATTGAATTTTGTAATTCGTTTTAATGTATTAATGCAACGTTCAAACCGTAAACGCAATTTGGGCTTTGGTAAATTGATCCCGTTCTGTTTTCAAACAAATGTTTGATTAAGAATAATTTACTTAAAAGACAAAAGAAGTCTCCTTTCTATGAAAGAAGAGTGAGATACAATCCTATTTCTTTTTATGAATGAAAAAGGATAATAGGAATATTAGATATGTCTAAATTCTAAAACAACTCATAGCAAATTTTTAGTAGTTAAGAAAATTGCGAATATTTTTCATACGGATTTTATCATCCTCATTCGGTGATTAAATTCTTAGTAACAAATGTGATATTTGGTTAACAGAAAAATTATGTATGACATTTTATGAATTATTATAATTAGAAGCTAGGCTAATTACTGTAAAATGTTTAAAGACAAACTAGTTGTTTTGACTATTTTAAAGGTGATACATACATTGTAGGATGGTAAACCCATTAAGAAAGAAATTGCATGCCCAATTTTTCAAGTTAATAGCATTTGGTGGATAGTCCATCATTTACGTAGTAGAATACACTCTTTAGTGCATAAGTAATTGTTACGTATGGACATTCAAAGGTGTAGGAAAGTTAAAAGCACACTATTTTCTTTCACTGGATATGAAACATTTACAATGTTGTCAAATTCAGTGGGAGTATTGTGTACTTATTACTGAATAAGGAATTATTGTAATGATCTTTAATTCAGTGGGAGTTACAAGCTTTGACATCTTGGTAGCTAAAGATAATTACTTTCCAAGTGTAGACACTCATACTTTTAAGGATAGTCTTGTACATCTACTTGTTATGCTAAAATCTATGACACAATCATATTGATCACATAAACAAATGCATGGCGTGTTGTTTATCAACTATATGAGGTTGTTCCATGCACAAGTGGGAGAAATGTTATCTTTAATGTGTGCAAGAAACAACTCATAAAGATATGATGGATTCTCTTGACTGCAAGGTAAGAAAATAAAGTTCTAATATGAATTATACTAATCTAATTTAAGAAACACTTGGTGTTACAATTTATGTTATGTGAGAGCTTATCTAGATTGCAACAACAAGGTAAATTTCATATTTTCATTACTAGCAGATCAACTGATGTAATTGAACTATGAGAATTTGCTGTTTCTAAATTAGATACATATTAGAACATGTGTCAATATGATATCAAGACTACTTTAATTTGTATATTTATGAATTCATGGAATGACATAAATTAATAAAGTAATCTAATGTGCTTCAATCTGAATATTTATGTGTTCTTGGAATAACATAAATAAATGAAAAAATAATGTTATTTACATTATTGTGAAGTAATAAATTAACTTTAAATTACTATTGAAACCAAAAGATGGTGTTCATAATTACTTTAGTTAAACATGTTTATGTTTCATTGTAAAGATATAAACATAAAGTCTTTTAATTGTTACAAGACATATAACAAAGTAAGACATTATCTTGTTATGTTTTTTAATTAAGACATATACATGAAGTAATTAAATTGTTAAATGAATTATAACATATAGTGGGATTATAACAGTTTATGTTTTCTTGTAAAGACATGGACATGAAGTGACTTTGTAAAAAGTACTTGTGTTATAAAGCATGTAATTGGCTTGATAATTTTACCATTAAAAAGAATTAGTTGGTAAATAGACAAGTGTCACAACTCGTAATTTCATGTCCCTTTTCAAATGTCGAAATTTCAAAATTTATTTCGGGAAGTTACTATTCATCAGTTACTATTCACTTTCACTATTCATTTCCGAAAATTATTATTTTATATTCTCGTAAGTTAAACTATTTTAACGATAATCCAAGAGTTTGGCACTAGTCGGATCATTTCTACAAAAATCACGAAGCCGTGTCCGAGATTTACTTTTGGGTTTAAACGTCGTTCCAGCATCCGGATATGTCCATAAAACACTATAAACGATAGAAATATGATTTTCTCTCATTTTACGACAATTCTAAAAGTTTTGAAATTTTATGTTTTCTAGTTCAGCGTTTTCCGCGAATTACGCGTTTTAGACCCGCGTTTCCAGTTTTAACAGCGTTTATGCAACCCGATGGAGCTTACCATTCATTTTATATTTTATTATGGAGTATTTTGACAAGTTTAGTCATTCTTTCAAGTTTCATACTTTTACGATACCCGGATTTACATTTCGCGATTTAACACTTTACGGTTAGCAATTAACGGAACCAAAACTGACTCCGTGAATGAGATATTATCAAACTTCCTTCATACTCATCCAAAATATCTAACAAATATCTAGATACTTTCACTTGTCACTGAAATTACAATTATGCCCTTTTGATAAAATTACCAAAATGCCCTTGAACTATATATAGAAAATTCACTAGTTTATTTCATTAGTTTCACAAAAATCTTCTCTCTTTCTCTTTGGGTGCACGGCAACAACACAAGAACAAGGAGGAAACATAATTTTTCCAAGATCAAAGTGGTTTCAAGAGTTATTAGTGTTCTAGTTAAGGTTTTGGAATAAAAACCTTGAAGTTAATTAAGTATTCCAACTCCAAAAATTCTTCATCACTTCAAGTAAGTTACTAATGAATTTTCCTACTCTTTTAAATCTTTACTTGATGTTTTTTCATGATCTAGTAACAAAAACATGCATATATGTTATGTTTCATACCACTTATTACTCATTTTCTTTATAAACTTAGATCTATAATTTTTATTAGCAATCTCATGAGATCCACCATTTTTGGTGAATACTAGGAACCCATGACACCCTAAGAAGGTGTGTGGCAGGAATAGACTAGATTTGTGTTGATTGGAAGTGATTTGGGTGGATTAGAAACTAGTTTGGAACCCTATATTTGATTTTTAAACGTATATATATACCTACTGTCCCGAATCGTCAAATCCAGAAAACTCAGGGGTTTCTGGGTAACTTTGGGCTAGAGATTTAGAAAATACTTTAAAAAACGAAGCCGTGAGCGAAAGAACGGATTAAAACGGGTTTATAACGAAGGAGATATGATTTTTGCAAGTTTAACGACGAAAACTATTTTCTAAAAGTAGTAAGCTGTCACACGATTTTTATGGGTAAAATCGAACCGTTAGACGTAACCTAGAGGAACCGAACTATCAAAAATATATTAGTATATGTCAATACGATTCCGGGGATATAAAGAACGTAGAAAACGAGCTTATAACGAAAAAGATACAAGCGTTTGAACTTAGACGATTTTAATATTTTTGCTTCAGCAAAACACTTGAAAAATTTTCCAAGTATTAATCATTTCGCTAAGTGACCAGGTTGAGAGCCATTGTTCTCATTGATAAACTCATTTCTGGAAAATTTACATCAAATACCAAAAGTTAGTTCACCCAGTCTAGTTTTCAAAACATCCAACCGTTTATCAAAAGGATTTATAACGAATAACTTGTGGCCTTCCAAACTTTCCCGAAAACTGCCCAGAATCTGCCAAAACAGCCCAAACACCTCACTTGACGGCTATTTTCCTTTATGATCGAGACCCGTATGGACTAACTTCAGTTCTGTGACTTTTTAGATATGGTGAAAATCTTCTAAAAACTACTAAGCTTCTTTCCTAACTCTTAATATTAACTATTTCGCGACTAGTTTTGAGAGACCATTTTGGTCATATTTTCAAGTTATGAAAAGTGTCATTTTACGACGAAAATACTATATTTACCGATAGAACACCAAACGAGGATCGTGGAGTACCGTTTCAACGTATTTACATGGGAAGTGTTTATTAACTTAACGAGACGTCAAAAACGTATTTGTCAACGATAAACGTTATTTTCAAAACTAACGAGTGGTATTGATAACATACGTATTTGCATGTGTAGCATCAATTCAATTCTTACATTAGATCATATCATTCATATTAGGTTGCGGTTAGAGATCGTGCCCCATTTCTGTGTATCCACTTTTTTTCTCATAGCTATCGCACCAGATGAGTCATAGCCCCTACTCTTTTAATAGTTTTGTAAACTCTTTGGGGGAGAATACATGCTCGTTTTATTTAAACGCATTACTTGCTTTACATGGTTGATTACTCAAATAGTTTCAGCTTTATCTAAATATATGTTTGATCACCTGCATTTCATTGGTATGTTTGATTACCTGTATTTCTTTGATATGTTTAATCACATGCATTTCATTGGTATGCTTGATTACATGTATTTCATGGGATTGATCATCCTTGTTTATATGACCTAATGGTCACCAATTGTTCCTATATGTTCATTGTAATATTGTGGTATTCCCCACTTGGCTGTGATGTCAAACGTATTGTGGTATTCCCCACTTGGCTGTGATGTCAAACGTAATATTGTGGTATTCCCCACTTGGCTGTGATGTCAAAGGTAATATTGTTGTTTCCTTACTAGACTTATTTTATATGACCTCATTGTCATTATTGTTTACTTGGCGACATTGTCAATCTTATTTACATGACCTCATTGTCATAGTTGTTTATCTGGCGACATTGTCAGCATTGTTTTATAGCGGTATTGCTACATTTATCTTTGAATCTAGATACAAGTATTCCTTTTGTTCACGTAAACATATTACATTTGGCAGTGGGTCGTAAACACACAGGTTACAAGTCTCTTATGGCGGGATTTGTAACTGAATGGATTTACGAGGCCTTTGCTGGGAAATCTTCATTCATATGCATTACATTCTTTTTCACAAGACTCTATGAACTCACCAACCTCGTGTTGACACTTTAGCATGTATTTTCAGGTATTAAGCAATGGCACGCTACAGGAGGTTTTGGCAGGGCTTGGCATGGTCATAGAAGACTCTGATTATTCATTTGGGGACCGTTTTAAGCTATTTTAAGGGCCTACTTCCGCACTACTTTTAACAATGTAAATTCAACATTTTTGATTAAACTATTTTATTTTAAATGATTGAAGTGAAAACATTTTTGTACTTGTGTTGTGATATCAATTGAGTTACACCCCAGCTACATGTATGCTTCCGCTGGACCCGATCTTTGGGGGTGTGACAGATTGGCATCAGAGCTTTGGCTATAGCGAACTAAGTGTTTTTAAAACCTAGACTATAGCTACTTTCACGAAAACTTAACCCTATGACCGTCACGTGTCTGCCTGCCAAGCTGAAGCCTCATTTGTGGTTAGTTTCTGACATACGTGATGAGATTTGTGTCTGATTATCTAATATATTATATTCATTTATTCTAATTGATTACTATAATTGTCTTTCATATAAGCATGCTCATGTATCATATATGTCACCGAGTTATGTTTTTCCTTGCATAGTTTCATCATTTGACCTCGAGTTTGGTCACCTGTCTTAGTCTTTCAGAACGTCTTTGTATTCGTGAAGGACATAGTATTAGTATGACTGAGCTTAGTATTTCAAAATTCATGGAACCTCGGTGGAATATAGACTGGTCATCTATATTCGACCCGGGATAGTGAGATATAGGCTGACCACCTATGTCTGACTCAGAAATGAATTTTGCAACACTGAGAATGGTTATAATAAAATTTTGTCTGGATTGAATCCTCTACTCAATTTCCAAATGTTTCATTTATGTGTGTATACTCTCGTTGTCAGGACATTCATACTTTTCATCACCTTGTGAACCGTCGCCTGGAAGCACGTCAACTGGTCATTACATTTCATGAACATTCACGTCTATACACGATACACTTATATCACAGTATTTTCTTTTATCACAATCTCATTTTGTCGCAGTTGTCACAGTCTTTTCCCTTCTCACCATCACTATCATTCCCTTTCCCATCCCTATTTATATAAGGAATTAGGTGACACTCTATAGAATCCTATGTCACTCATCCCTCACTACCTCCAATATTGATAAGTGGATATTATCAATAACCTCCCTAGAAAAGACTTTCCATACCATATATAAGGAGGATCCCTAGGTACATTAAGATCACTCAAAACTCAACAGAAATATCAAGATATCGCAAAACTATTCGAACCACTATCACTGGCCTGATCACCAAAATTCTATCATCTAGAAAGTATTGGCTTGACTGAATTATAAGATTTGTTTAGATATGAGTGCTCACTAAGCCACACCATAGAGATAAATCCAACCTCTTAACCGAGACTATAGATTGAACATGTCCTCACCAATAGACTTTATTCAAACATGTTAGACACCTATGCATTTGTGCAGACATACATACCTTGCTATTTTATCCTCTTAATACTTTCACTTTTAAATGGATTTTTCTCCAAACTACAATTATACAAAACATATATCTTGTAAGAAATACTTTTCTGAGACACTTATTTTGATAAGCAAATTCCTTTTGGTTAATCCCTTACAAAACTATTGAATTGTTAGGAAATTTTAAACATCGATCTTTGGTAAACCATATTATCCACCTTATGTTGAAAACTGTCCTATCTTACATAACTATTAAATTGTGAAACATCAAGAAAAATGTTACTTGGAAAGCCGTTTGCTTAAAGTTGTAAATTCATTTATTCAGGGAAGGTTTATGAATAGAACACACAATCTCAAAACAAACTTTGAAAATCAATCACTATATTACATCCCTTATACATTTAGGAGTTTGTCAATTGACGACATAGAGCTTAGGAAAATCTTAGTAATAGATACTAAGCATCGTAGGTGGAGAAGGACTCAATTCATGACATCCTGTGGAGGATCACAACCTTATCCTAATTTATTATTCCAATAACACCCTTTGACGGACTTAACCTTGTAAGTTTTTCCACAAGATTCATGATACCCATTTCAATTATTCCTAATAGATGAATTCGATTCACCTCAAAATCCTAGCGATTTCATTAAGATTCCTTTGGAACTACACCACCTATCATCTGCAGATCAATGGTCAGAATTAGAGAACGATTCAAACATAGGGAGATATGCTCAGAGCATAAGTGATTGACTCTAGAAATGGTTGGATTAACCGTTTTCTATAAAAAAGATTCCTTTATAACCATAGTTACCACACGAACTTAGAGACTACACCATTTGAGGGACTCTATGGTCGAAGTGCCAACATCCATTGACGGATCGAAATTTTGAAAAAGCCTAACTCACTAGTCCAGTAAGCATTCATGAAATAACTTGGAATTTCCTACAAATCAAGAATCAGTTACATGTTCGATAAATTGTAAACCCTTACATTTCAAGTTGGTGGCAGGGTTATGTTGAAAGATTATGCCTAGGAAAGGCATGTAACCATTCATAAAAATTCAGAAAGTTAAACCCGATATACACTGGACTATTTAATATTTCAGACAGAGTAAGCTTAGTGGCCTACAGACTTGAGCTCCCATTAGAGCTCAGCAGCTTACACGACTCAATTATCCCCACTTTTCCACCAATACCACTTCAGAGATCAACACAAACTGAACTTCGGGACGAAGTTCCTTTTAGAGGGGAAGAATGTCACAACTCATAATTTCATGTCCTTTTTCAAATGTCGAAATTTCAAAATTTATTTCGGAAGTTACTATTCATTAGTTACTATTCACTATTACTATTCACTTTCACTATTCATTTCCGAAAATTTTTATTTCATATTCTCGTAAGTTAAACTATTTTAACGATAATCCGAGAGTTTGGCACTCGTCGGATCATTTCTGCAAAAATCACGAAGCCGTGTCCGAGATTTACTTTTGGGTTTAAACATCGTTCCAGCATCCCGATATGTCCATAAAACACTATAAACGATAGAAATATGATTTTCTCTCATTTTACGACAATTCTAAAAGTTTTGGAATTTTTTGTTTTCCAGTTCAGCGTTTTACGCGAATTACGCGTTTTAGACCCGCGTTTCCAGTTTTAACAGCGTTTATGCAACCCGATGGAGCTTACCATTCATTTTATATTTTATTATGGAGTATTTTGACAAGTTTAGTCATTCTTTCAAGTTTCATATTTTTACGATACCCAGATTTACGTTTCGTGATTTAACACTTTACGGTTAGCAATTAACGGAACCAAAACTGACTCCGTGAACGAGATATTATCAAACTTCCTTCATACTCATCCTAAATATCTAACAAATATCTAGATACTTTCACTTGTCACTGAAATTACAATTATGCCCTTTTGATAAAATTACCAAAATGCCCTTGAACTATATATAGAAAATTCACTAGTTTATTTCATTATTTTCACAAAAATCTTCTCTCTTTCTCTTTGGGGTGCACGGCAACAACACAAGAACAAGGAGGAAACATAATTTTTCCAAGATCAAAGTGGTTTCAAGAGTTATTAGTGTTCTAGTTAAGGTTTTGGAATAAAAACCTTGAAGTTAATTAAGTATTCCAACTCCAAAAATTCTTCATCACTTCAAGTAAGTTACTAATGAATTTTCCTACTCTTTTAAATCTTTACTTGATGTTTTTTCATGATCTAGTAACAAAAACATGCATATATGTTATGTTTCATACCACTTATTACTCATTTTCTTTATAAACTTAGATCTATAATTTTTATTAGCAATCTCATGAGATCCACTATTTTTGGTGAAGACTAGGAACCCATGGCACCCTAAGAAGGTGTGTGGCAGGAATAGACTAGATTTGTGTTGTTTGGAAGTGACTTGGGTGGATTAGAAACTAGTTAGGAACCCTATAATTGATTTTTAAACGTATATATATATACCTACTGTCCCGAATCGTCAAATCCAGAAAACTCAGGGGTTTCCGGGTAACTTTGGGCTAAAGATTTAGAAAATACTTTAAAAAATGAAGCCTTGGGCGAAAGAACGGATTAAAATGAGTTTATAACGAAGGAGATATGATTTTTTCAAGTTTAACGACGAAAACTATTTTCTAAAAGTAGTAAGCTGTCACAAGATTTTTATGGGTAAAATCGAGGCGTTAGACGTAAACTAGAGGAACCGAACTATCAAAAATATATTAGTATATGTCAATACGATTCCGGGGATATAAAGAACGTAGAAAACGAGCTTATAACGAAAAAGATACAAGCGTTTGAACTTAGACGATTTTAATATTTTTGCTTCAGCAAAACACTTGAAAAATTTTTCAAGTATTAATCATTTCGCCAAGTGACCAGGTTGAGAGCCATTGTTCTCATTGATAAACTCATTTCTGGAAAATTTACATGATTGACAAAAAGTTAGTTCACCCAGCCTAGTTTTCAAAACATCCAACCGTTTGTCAAAAGGATTTATAACGAATAACTTATGGCCTTCCAAACTTTCCCGAAAACTGCCCAGAATCTGCCAAAACAGCCCAAACACCTCACTTGACGGCTATTTTCCTTTATGATCGAGACCCGTATGGACAAACTTCAGTTCTGTGACTTTTTAGATATGGTGAAAATCTTCTCAAAACTACTAAGCTTCTTTCCTAACTCTTAATATTCACTATTTCGTGACTAGTTTTGCGAGACCATTTTGGTCATATTTTCAAGTTATGAAAAGTGTCATTTTACGACGAAAATACTATATTTACCGATAGAACACCAAACGAGGATCGTGGAGTACCGTTTCAACGTATTTACATGGGAAGTGTTTATTAACTTAACGAGACGTCAAAAACGTATTTGTCAACGATAAACGTTATTTTCAAAACTAACGAGTGGTATCGATAACATACGTATTTGCATGTGTAGCATCAATTCAATTCTTACATTAGATCATATCATTCATATTAGGTTGCGGTTAGAGATCGTGCCCCATTTCTGTGTATCCACTTTTGTCCTCATAGCTATCGCACCAGGTGAGTCATAGCCCCTACTCTTTTAATAGTTTTGTAAACTCTTTGGGGGTGAATACATGCTCTTTTTACTTAAACGCATTACTTGCTTTACATGGTTGATTACTCAAATAGTTTCAGCTTTATCTAAATATATGTTTGATCACCTGCATTTCATTGGTATGTTTGATTACCTGTATTTCTTTGATATGTTTAATCACCTGCATTTCATTGGTATGCTTGATTACCTGTATTTCATGGGATTGATCATCCTTGTTTATATGACCTCATGGTCACCAATTGTTCCTATATGTTCATTGTAATATTGTGGTATTCCCCACTTGGCTGTGATGTCAAACGTAATATTGTGGTATTCCCCACTTGGTTGTGATGTCAAACGTATTGTGGTATTCCCCACTTGGCTGTGATGTCAAACGTAATATTGTGGTATTCCCCACTTGGCTGTGATGTCAAACGTAATATTGATGTTTCGTTACTAGACTTATTTTATATGACCTCATTGTCATTATTGTTTACTTGGAGACATTGTCAAACTTATTTACATGACCTCATTGTCATAGTTGTTTATCTGGCGACATTGTCAGCATTGTTTTATAGCGGTATTGCTACATTTATCTTTGAATCTAGATACAAGTATTACTTTTGTTCACGTAAACATATTACATTTGGCAGTGGGTCGTCAACACACAGGTTACAAGTATCTTATGGCGGGACTTGTAACTGAATGGATTTACGAGGCCTTTACTGGGAAATCTTCATTCATATGCATTACATTCTTTTTCACAAGACTCTATGAACTCACCAACCTCGTGTTGACGCTTTAGCATGTATTTTCAGGTATTAAGCAATGGCACGCTATAGGAGGTTTTGGCAGGGCTTGGCATGGTCATAGAAGACTCTAATTATTCATTTGGGGACCGTTTTAAACTATTTTAAAGGCCTACTTCCGCACTACTTTTAACAATGTAAATTCAACATTTTTTATTAAACTATTTTATTTTAAATGATTAAACTATATGTATGCTTCCGCTGGACCCGATCTTTGGGGGTGTGACAACAAGTCAAAAGAAATATGGTTATCTTAAATATTGTTAGATTGTCTTAATTAATTAATACCAATGAAATACCAAATGTTTATGGTATGTTCAGTTAGGAAAATCAAACTCTTGTTATATTGTTTGATTAAAGATAATTATGACTTCTTTTCTTCTAAATGTTATCAAGGTTAAAATATTGAGTATGGCTTGGACATATTTAATAAAACTCCAACCTAGAAGATTAATAAGACATCATCATATTATGGAATGTGATGAATTACATTAAGTCTTAAATTGATGTTCTAAATTTGTTTAACTGCTTATGAAGAGGTTATTAACAAAGTAAAGTCAGGAACTGTCAATATGTATTTGTAATATCCCAAAAGAGAACATTGTATTGTTGTTTTATTTGCTAAGTATTTAAAAATAGTCTTTAAATTACTAAAAGCAAGTGGGAGTTTTGATATTTAAAAGATAAAATTACAATATACATAATCTTCTTAAAATACACTAGTAAATATCATGATGAAGTTTGACATTTAAATGTTAAATCTCAAGATGATAATAAAGTTTGACATTTAAATGTTAAATATCAAGATGATGGAATTATCATTCATAGAATAGTAATATATCTCATATATTTGATTAATATGTTGAGGGCTATGATTTACAGGATTATTGTAAACCTGATAATCATTACAATACATTACCAAATATGAAATTGGGTAAAGTATACATGATATGAATGATTAAGATGTTGTCCATAAAGATAATCAATTTTAGAAATGTGGTTTATCTTAATAGTTAGACTAGAAAATGAAGATGAGTTTCTTCAAAGATTAGGTAACCCTTGTGGTTTAAATCTTTGTATAGAAATCATATGGACAATATTGTGCACGTATTTAATGCATGACAAGATTATTAATCACACTTAAGCAATTAACTGTGATTGAATATTCTTTTCTAAATACATTAAATATATAAAGATTATGATTGTCATATTTATGAAATTGACAAAGGAATATCAAAACTCTTTCTTGAGTGATTACTTGAGCGAGGACGATAAGTAATCAAAAGGAGTTTATGAATTCAAATAAATCTTTGGAAGTGTACAAAGTGCAATAATCCATGGATGGATAAATGCATGCATCTAGAGGATTACTCTTATGTTTAATTATTAAATCCATGTTTTGATTTATAATTGGAATAAGATAATTTCTAAGTATTCCTAAAAGCTAGTGGGAGTATTATGTTTAATTTCCTAAATCATATATGTTATAGAACATATAAAAAGTAATATTCCACATAAGTTAAATGTTAAGTCTTAGTATGGAATGAAACTTTACTTGTAAGATTTAGAAAATAGGACATACAACCTTGGAAAGAATGTTTATTGTTAAAACATGTGCGGTAAATAAATCTAATATAACATGATATATTATTTAGAAAGTCTAAATAGATATTTATGACATGAATAAAATCTAAGTATGACTCAAAGATTTTTATGAACATATTGTTTTGTTGTATCATGCTTGATTACAAGATGATTTAGCAATATTAATATCTAATTAAAAGGTTATTAGATAACTTGTGTAATATTCTAAATGAATATGTTTGATTATAGAATCTCATCCTAAATCTGGAACAGCTTCCAAATTCTATAGATGAACAATTTTTCAATTGTTGTGAAAATTGTCATAGCCAACAAACTTGAAAGTTTGAAGCGCATCAAACATTACACAATAGATATTAAGGTTTACGGGAAGTTTTAATAGCATATTGTTGATTGCATATAATGATGCTAATGAAATTGAGACGACACTCAATACTAGTTATGGTAAGGATTTCATCCTTGGCTATTACTAGTTATGCTTAATAAGAGCATAGTTGCATTATACATTAAGAGAACAAGCATACTTTAAACTTTAAAATGTTTAGAAGTTTTATTATCATAAATTGGTGGTTAAGGATGTCACACATTTTATGAAAGATAATATGGCATTATCAAATAGTTGAGTATGCATATACAAGAACTTCAATAGTTGAATTCTTGGAATAAGTATTCTCAAAATTCTGATAGATCACAGTTGGACGAAATATGCCTTGTCAACAAGTATGAATGTCATTACTTGAGACATAATTCATCAACAAGAGTTATCATGCATTGATCTATTTAGTATTTGGATAAGGGATGTTAAACAATTATTATAAATTGAAATACATGGTATGTTTAATTTATAATATATTGTATCCTATATTTGTATGTTTAATCCATGAATAAATGTTATTCTAAATTGTCCGTTGTCAGTTAATAATATGAGAATATTATTAAATTAAGACAAATCTGAAGGTTGGTATAATATACTTAAGTATATTGATGCGTAGTCATGCCATTTCAGATGATATTCAATGATACCGAATATAGGACTTATCCCAACTACATGATGTTACTTTATGGATTTTGTTATTAAGTAAGTCATGAGAAGTTATCCTCAGACTTGAGATGCAAGATAAGTGATGAGTGTGTAAATACTCATCATTTTTACCATTTCTGAGCTGCCAAAACATCTAAAAACACTCAATAATGAATCAAAATAGTGAAAATATCCCAGTAAAGTGTTTTACATGTTTCAAATGCAAAAATACCAAAAACAGATGAAAAACGCACAAAGTTTGCATAATTGGCAGTTTCAGTCCTCCAACTTTCAAAAGTTGTCAAATCTAGTCCCTGGTCATTCTAAAAACTTGAAAAAGTCACCAAAGGTCCCTATAAATCAAAAAGTTACATAATTAGTCCTCTGGTGAAAAGTTTCACAAAATGTCAAGTTTAGTCCCTGAACTTTGAAAATTGTCAAAAATGGTCCCTGGGATATGAAAAAATTTGAGAAAAACAAATTTTGTCCTTGCACTAACCTTTTATGACAAGATTGGTCCTTGGTGGAAAGTTTGGTGAAAATTACACAAATGGTCCCTGAAGTTTGAAAGTTTGACGGTTTCAGTCCCTGGTGAAAATAAATTTGAAAAATCATCAAAGGACCTTATACTATTCATGATATGGCAAATTGCACCCTTGGAAACAATATGGAAACATGCCAAATCACACCCCTCAACTTTCGAAAAATTACAAAAATAGTCCTTGTGTATATCATAAACCAGACCGGATCCAAAAACAATAATACTACTCCAAGCCTAGTCCAGTCCATGCCATCTAAACCCATCCCCATTTCCTATTTTTGGGCCCAAGGAATACCAGCCCACACCACAGTCCAAACCAACTCACCCATAATAATTTTAGCCGGGTCAAACATTTGACCCCCTCGGTCAAACGTGGTCAAACAACCACCTCCCTTCCCTCTCAGCCTCCCCCACACCTCCACAACCTGCCAAACTCCACCTCTCACCACTTGCAAAAAGTATCATCACCTTCCCACCGCCCTGCAACTACCCTCACATCACATTTAATGCAACACCCCCCCCCCCCCCAATTGCTATAAACAAGTCCCAATTGCCCAGCAGAATTTTGGCGCGAAAATTTTCAAAGGCTGAGATTGATCAATACTAATCCAATGGATGAGATGAGAGATGGGAAATGATCATAGGCTCAAGGATAACCTAATGGATGGCTATAAATAGAAGAAGAAGTGCAAGGAAGCTGTGTGTAGTCCTTTAGTAAAATTCTAGTGCCGATTTTTAAATTAAGTTCTTATCTTAGTGTAATTTTCAAGTTTAAGCATTGTAGCAGTTATCCAAATGTACTCTTAATCTTTTTTAGTAATAAAATCAAAGTTCCATTTCTGTTTTGTGTAATTCAAATTTTCTCTATTCAAGCATTCCTTAATAAGCTGAGTTGTGATTGGAAGCAAGTTTCATGGACTGAATAAGGCTCATATAGGTTCCAGTAAGCTCATTGAAGCTTCTTAGAGACTCTAAAATCCAGTTGTAATAGAAAACATCAAAAACATAAAAAGGTCAACTTTGGTCAACTGTGCTTGTTTGATTTTGATTTCAGGATTAAAGAGGCATTGAATGGTGATCATGGAAGTGGATTAAGCCTATTTAAAGATAGGCTTCTGTGGAGAAGCCCCTTGTTCAAGCTAGGGGTTGGTTGTAAGCTTTTGCTCATTTAACAATTCCTCTAAAACCTTAGTTATTGATATTATCTAGTTGCTTATTTGTATTCTGTGTTTGTTTGTGTTAATTGAGTATTGTTCAAGTAATTTTTAGCTTAAAATCAATAGCTTGTTTGTTAGACTAAATAGTTACTTAATAATTTAGATTTAACTGTCAAAGAATAGTTTAAGTGGTATACTTGTGCTTTCATAGTTGCATTCTGTTTCTAAGTGCTTAAATTAGTCTATTTAGTCATAATTTATGGTTTGGAATCAAGCTTACAGTCCCTAGTTATAATCCCCTTTGAAAATCATCAAGATAGTCAAATAAGGGAGTGTTTGGCTCAGTGAGCCTTGCTGAGCTTTTGCTAGTTTCTTGGGTGTTCTCTGCTTGTAATATGTTTCATTAAGTCCACTTAGCTCTGTCAAACCTTAAAAATTGATGTTTCTTTGGTAAAAGTCAAAATCACAAGTTAAACTCCCTCACAGTTAACTGTGAGGAGTTTATGTCTTCAAATCTATCACAATAGTTACTAAAGTTGTTAATTTAGCCTAAACTAGTCTTAGATTAGTATAATAAAATCAAATCAGTCATCTAGTAGTCATTTAAATTGAGCAAAGTCAAAGTAGTTCATAATTTCAAAAGTCAAAATTGTAGTTGTTCAGTTTTTTCCAAAAACTCAAGGAATTATTGTGATTTTTCTGTGGAGATCTAGACCTTGTGCTTTTTAGGTTTAGTAGTCTCCCACCTCAACTTTAAGGTCTCAGTATCATTCTATTTTTGTGATTTTTTTTGTGGGCCCTACAACCCTCCAAAGTGAGTTGCAGGGCAGACCCTTGCCCTGTACACAGCAGAACCACCTTACCACCACCACTTTGGTGGTGATTTGTGACCACCTCAGTGGACCCCAGAGGTTCATTCTTGGTTTGGACAACCCCCCTCCTACCAGAGATCAAGTATTGACTCTTGGTTTGACCTAGGATCAAGTGGACCCCACCTGGAATCCACCCCAAAGTCTGTCCCATATCTGTGTTCATTTTCAGTTTGCTCAAGTGCTTATTTTGATCTTAACAGCTTATTTGTGCTTAGTGCTTGTTGTTTCTGGCTTATTTATATTTGCTAAGCTTATTAGTACTCATTTTTTCCATTGTGGGCCCCACCTTCACTCATTTGATCTTATTTGTCTAAACAGTCAACATAAGTCAACTATCTAGCCAAAGGGGGTACTTATAGCTTATAAATAAGCTAATTTTCAAAGTGTTTTCACAAAAGTTTTTCATTTTTAGTAGTAAAGTTAGTCTGTAAAAGAAAAATCCAAAAAAATCCAATTTAAATTAAGTGATAGTTTCTATTTAATTCAATTTAATTTTAATTTTCATTTTTAGATTTTAATTAATTAATTAGTGTTTTTATATTTTTATTAATTACCTTATATAGTAAAGTATTTTTAGTAAATTTTTCAGATTTTTATTCTGCCTTTTATTATTTATTAGATTTAATACTAGTTTTCTTAATTATTAATTAATATTAAGTATTAAATATCATATTTAGTTTTTATAAAGTAAAACTTAGTTTTTATATTTTTCCTAGCTCTAATATAGTATAATAGACTTTTAGAAAATATATTTGTAATTTCTACTGTTCATTTTCTATTTTTCTTATTTTAATTGTTTAAATTAGACATAAAGTAATAAAAAGGTAAATAATTAGTGGATTAATCTTAAAACATAATTTTTATAGTTTTTATAATTTTGTAGGATTCCAGTGATGGTTAAGTAATTTTATAAATTTTCCTATAATTTTCTAAGTTAATTCAGTATTAATATTAGTTAAAAGTAGTTTAATTAGTTTAATTAAGTTAAATAGTTTTTAATTGATAAAAAACCCATAAAAAGACAAAAATATTTATTTTTATTTTGTATACTTTCTTCAAGTTCTAATTTAAGTTTAGAAAATATTTTTGCTAATTTTTAGTGTAATTTATATCATTTGTCATTATTAGTTAATTTAAATTAGGTTTTAATTTTGATTTAAAATAGTTTTATTAATTAAATAATATTTATATAATATTTTAATCATTTTCATAATTCCATTTTCATTTTCAATTTCTTTTTAACTTTTAAGTTTCAAAAAGTGTCAAAAGCACCCCCTGTAGTTTGTTAAATACCAAATCCCACTTTTTCAGTCCGATTGCGTAAATCTGAATTGTGAATACGTGCATATATCTGGTATCTGATTTTTGTGAATATTATATCTGTGTACAAATACCAAAATAACAGTAGCAAAATCAATTCCACATCATCTGGGCTACTGTCCTCAGTGCCACTCACTCATAAACGATTTCCAAAGCACCATTTCAATCTCGCTGGAACTTTAACGACCCGGGGAAACACTATACTATCCACGGAGCATTGAGATAATCTGTTTTTGACTAGTTGACCTTGGTCAATTATATCTGACGGTTTAGACTCAACCAATAAGTGTCATAAATGTAGTACATTTTTGTGGAACAACTTAACACTATACGTAACTGGTAGTCATAAGGGTTGTTTTCGAAAGTGTTACAAAGTTTGTGGGTTTTGCTTGTAGTCAAAATAGAATTTGTTCCTTCAAATTTATTTTTGGAGTTTAATACTGCTGGGCCCCTCGTAGGGTTGGTAAGATGCATGTGCGGCCGCACCCAAGATCTCCCCTGAATATGTTCAGAAGATTTGGTAATCTTGATCAATCATAAACAACGAGAAACAGAATTGTTAATTAAGGAATGACTTTAATCCATATCCTTATTAACATGGTATTAGAAACAAAAGGATAATAATAATGAGAAATCATTAAAAGGTTTTTCCAAGAGCCTTACTCGAGATCGTACTAGAGGCATCGGCGTGTTGCAAGACGCTAACCGATGTGATTACACTATTAAAATATGTCCAAGTGGGAGCTGCTAGATTATGGACATTATTTTAGTAATCGTATGTTAGGATCGAACTCGAGATCACGAGATTGCACACTTTACGTATGAAAAGTAAATGAATAATAATTATATATATAAATGTTATATTAATTATTAGAACGTAAACACATAATGATCGTTAACATTACGAATAAAAGGAAAGGGACTATAGATGAAAATTGGAATGTCAAGAAGGCTCTAGAACCCTTGTAGGTTGGTTAGGGTCGATTGGCTAAGGGTATCCCACATCGCTTGGTGAAGCTTTTGTTCCAAGTTTTTTACCCTATATAAACACACAAGGTTTCACTGTTTTCTCATAACTTGAACACATAATCTTGTGTGTTTTCTCTTCTCTTCTCCTTGCAATTTTTCGACACCCTATTAAAGTTAAGGGAGTCGAAACTTTGTATTCTCTAGTGTTTGTGCTCGCTTTACTTGCATAAACGTTTACTTGAAGTAGTACGTGTGTACAAGATCGTGAATCAAACACATTATTGTTTGTTTCTTGGATTTGTTCACATAAACCCTAATTAGGGTTCTTGAGTTGAAGATTGCATTTGATTCTTGTTCGGGCTAGAATCACTACGGTATGTTTACTATTTATATTTGATTAATTAATTACATATTATATGGTCTTGTTATAATTGCTTCCGCTATGCTCTTTTGATGTGTTTGGTTTATTTTATATGATTGTCATGATATTATAATTCCAACAGTATCGTGCAAGTGGTTGAATTATTATTTTTGTCTCTGAACTTTAAAGTTAGGTTTGAGTTAGAACAGATATTTTTCACCGCTTCATGTTTTACAAGTCTAAATGCCTTAGGATGCAGTTTTAATCCAACTGGTCCCGTTGAATGGAATAAACTCACGAGTCCTCATTTGGAAGCTTTGGAGTTGCACGATTGAAGATTCCCTTCGAAATATATTTTCCAGAAGTCCTCGTTTGGAAACTTTGGAGTTGCACGATTGCTATGGTTTTAGGCTGCTCGATATTACCTCAAAAAGTGTAAAGGAGTTGGTGTTCCTAGGATACGTGAACCGAACCGCCCCGCGAACACCCCTATCATAGAAATCAATGCTCCCCGTATTGTATCACAAACAATCGTGGACCATTTGGTTTTGTGGAAGCTTTTGTTGTTGGACGTTTCTTCTTTAGTCGTAGTTGAATTAGATTACACTAAAAAGGGGCATAAGTAAATAACGCGTAAAGAAGCGAAAGAAGAGATACTTAAAGGATTTAGGCTATGTTTGGCAAAAGTAGCAGTAAGCAGTTGCAGTAGTTGTGAGCTGTAGCCACCGCTTACAGCTTCTTAAAGAAGCATTGAAAAAATGAGATTTTTTAAAAAATCGCAAAGCTCACCGCTCTTTTGCCAAAAGAACACTAAAAAACAAAAAGCTCATTGCTCACCGCTAATCGTCCCAAAAAGCTTTGCGCCAAACATAGCCTTATACTATACTTCGCCGTGTTAAGGAGCTCACAATATAATTGGGATTTCGTGCTCTAAGGTTAGATTTCCTTTTTTAAGTTTTGCAATTTGTGTCTTTTTGTTTTATTAATAATCTTTAGTTTTAGCCCTAGCTTCGGTACTATCTTATTGATTATTAAGTCAAACGTTTGTACTTAGGAGGTGCCTATAATTCGTGTTTTGAAATTGATTATTTTGATCCATGTAACTATAGACTCATAGTCATCATACCTGTACCCTCAACCAATTTTATGCAATTTCAAGTAGCAATAATTCCTCACGTCCATTTACAATAAGCCAATTTAAACTCACAACACAAACTCTACCAATTCTGAATATAGTTAGACCATACATGTACGTTGCAGAATAAAAGGATAGGCATGTTTGATACATGAAATTATGGAAAAATTGTGCTTATTTTTTCAAAAAATAAGCTACTTAAAAAATAATCTTCGTTTGACAGACAGAACTTATAATAATAATAATAATAATAATAATAATAATAATAATAATAATAATAATAATAATAATAATAATAATAATAATAAATAAAAATTCTTTCATAATTTTCAGTTTCAGCAACAGTTACTTTTGTCAAACATACCCAACATCTATTTTTGCCAAGCATACCCTAAACTACCTAATTTTTTTCAAAAGCTTTAAGGATATAATCGTTAAACTTATTTTAGTTTATGATTATTTTTCTCAAATACCTTTAATAAACACCCAAAAAGAGTCTACGATTCCACAGTCATTACCTTGTATTTGTAGTATTTCCTTTACAATAATTATTTCCAAAAAAAAAATGTTGGACCTAACGTGATTGAGCATAAGACATCAAATCTTAAGAAGACTCCAGATCCAATAGAAATCCACACCACGCCCGAAACAAACCCGGCACGGCCGGACCTAGGAGGCGTACATTTTGCTACACATAACCAAGGCATGACAATGAGCCATGGAAGTATATCAAGTCCGGAATTACCTCGAGATCTTAACCATATAACCTAGCCTAAAATAGTAAGGAACATAACTTGGGATCACGAAATAAACATAGACGCACCAAAAATGGAAAGAAGCGGTGACTTGCCAGTCAAGGGTAGCATTCCCGAGATGTACAGTAGTCAACGAGCATGACTTCAAGGCAAACCTTCTGTAACCCATCGGTCCATAAGATGTACTGCATCCCGTGATCCCCTAGAAGACGACAAAGGCATCCGCCTATAAATAGGAGTGCATTAAACACTCCTAACAATACAACTCTCTCACTAGAACACACATACTTTCTCTCTCTAGTACTTACTCTCACGACCAAGATTGACAGCGGGAACCCCTCCCCACGATGAAACTAACGTTGTCTTTCTTTTTTAGCATATCAATATCAATACCTTCACTTAGTCCATAATTCCCAACACTTCCGCGGAACCTCGTTCCAAGGTAGGTCCAAATCATTAATAAGCGTCTGCCCTGAATTTTGTACTAACAGTAATTAAAATGAAAATGGCAAGAAACAATTTTAGCCACACATATTAAATGATGAGAGAGAATTTGAATGAAAATGCATTTATTTTTTTAGATACATCTCAAATGTGGATGAGGATTGTCTCAAGTTGAAAAACCAACTTGATTCAAGTTGGGGAAGTGTGAGCCATTTGATTTGATCTAATGACTCAAATGAAAATAAGTTCTTTTGATTTAAGCCATTGGATCAAATCCAATGGCTCACAAATGCACAACTTAAGTCAAGTAATGGGAGAGGATCCTCACCCCTAAAATGTATGGTATGATTGTGTTTATTTCTCATTTTCCACATTTTAATTATTCTTATTATTTGATCCTAACTCATCTTTTATATAATAAAAGAATTACTTCATTTCGTAGTATTTTTACAAAACCCTTCTCATTGAAAAAAAATAGACCAATAGGAGAGCTCGATTTTGCTACGTAGGCGAAATCGAGCAATATGATTGGTCAATAGAAAGTCAAAATTAAATTGATTTTGGTCAAACTTAATAAATTTGGTTAAGAAAAAAACTGTAAAAAAAATATAGGTGTCAAATTTATGAAAACACAAACTTAAAAAGAGATGAAGTAATTAATAAAACTTTAGTGGTTGAATTTTACATAAAATATATGGATCTAAGTGTAAAATTACAATTTTCATGTTTTTTTAATAACTTTAGAAAAAACACAAATAACCCGTTACACTTTATACCCCTTATACTTTATAATATGAACTTTGTTTAAAATGACATGAGTGTTAGTATTAGTTTCAGACTTTACAAGTTCCATGTTTTTTAATAACTTTAGAAAAAACACAAATAACCCCTTACACTTTATACCCCTTATACTTTATAATATGAACTTTGTTTAAAATGATATGAGTATTAATATTAGTTTCAGACTTTCATCTATTTAAATTACAAAATTTTGTAGCGAATTAGTTTTAATATTGTTAGTTGTAGACTTTCATCCATTAGAATATGTTTTTAAAATAAGGACTCATGTTATTCTTTTTAAAAGTTTAATTTATGTGTACACGGGTTTGAATATTAATACTGCTAAATTATTAGTAACAGGGATATAAATATCAAATGGTAAGCACGAGTTACTGCAATATGAAAATAAATATACGCTATTTTACTTACAACAACGATTTTAACTTCATTAACGCTCATTTATGTGCTATTAAACTAACACATTTTGTACAACATGATATTAATAGTTAAAGTTAAACAATAACATTAACATCAACCCCAGCATATTTGCAAGTTAAAAACATTATACAAAGCTAAATATTAAAAAAAAAAAAAAAAAAAAAAAAAAAAAAAACATGAGTTAGATAGTCATTGTTTAAGTTAGAAGTGTTTTCTTTAAATTATATAAAATAAAATAAAAATGCACGCATCACAATCCTTATTTGATAACAATCACCTTCTAAATCAAAAAAAGAAAAACTATGTAGGTGATAACCTAACTTTATTTATTGACGTGATGTTTCAAAAAAAATAATAATAAATAAATAAAACGTAATTGTTGGCCGTTGTAAAGGAATTAAAGTATGTACTTGAGAATTATTAAGCAAGCATATGTAGTTTTTAACCAGGTTATTACGTTACTGTACTGCTTTAATGTTATTGAGTTGGTAATCACGGATGTGAGATACTATTCTTCTATACTTATGATTTATGTGTTAACCTCTTTTTGCTTCTCGATAGAATCTGAAAGAGATCTCAACAGAACTTTGGCTTATTTCTTATCTAGCTGATAGTTTTTAGTAACCTTTTTTATGGTTTAACTTTTTTGTTATACACACCAACTTTTAGTAATTTTTTTCTTATGTTTTATCGAAAACTTCTACACTTAATATTTGTGTTTTTACTATGAACACACTAAGCTATAATAGAATTAGTTGTGAGTTCAGAGGTTTGTTACTAAGCTTCTCAAAAAAGCTTATAGCTTTATCATAAACTTATTGTGTTATGGTAATTGAATAAGCCAATAAGCACCTTTAATAAGCATAACCAAACACCTTTTTAGTTATAATTTGAAGTTTTCTTATTTGATGTTATAACTAACTATGTTGTTATCCTTACTATAATGCAACATGTAAGTTGTTTTTGCAGTTTTATGATCTTATCACACACACTAAAGTGCAATACAATTTGTTGTGTGCGTTTTTAGAAGAGGATTAAGTATCAACACATGATTGTCATGGAAGGATTTTCTACGCCTGCTCAAGGTATGAATGTATAATTAAGTTGAGTTGCTGATTTAGATAATACATGAATGTATTTTAATGTACCAAAGATGTATTTTAGTGATATATGGGGAATTTTATAGTAGGAATTCTTAGCAGGTGTCTTTGAATGAGTTAATGAAACTTAGCATGTGTTTGCTGTCATTAATAATACTATGGGTATCAATCAACGGTCTAAAATATGAGTGTCTTTTACCTTGATGATCTAGGCCAATTGTAAAGAAAGTTGCACTAAGTAAAACCAATTGAAGTATGTTAAGAGATTAATTTATTAATCGATAATAATACATAATCAAAAAGAAATTTTAAAAACCCTGTATGTGCACAGATATTATAACTAGTTTAGACATACGAAAACATAATGGTTTCTTTCATTGTATTATATTAAAAATTATAATGATCGTGCAAAAACCTTAATGATACTCAAACAAAATCGAATATTGGAGCCCAATATATAGCTAAAATCAACCCAAATAATACTTCATGAAATAAATCTTCTATTTTTTGGCCCATCATCAACGAATAAAGCTAAGGTGCAGTTTGGTTTACGTGTTTTATTCAATAGGTTAGGGATTAAGATAAAATCATTTGTTTGGTTTGTATACTTTGGATTTAAATTTGGGACTCAGTCCAAAAATTAAGGCATACATAAAACCTGTGGTCATTGACTACTTTTCATATTAGGATTTCTGACAGGTCCCACTGACATATTCTCTTTCATCTTTAAACAAATTTTTCTTATTATTTTTTGTTTATATGAGGAAACGGACAACTTCTATAGTGTGTACTTTTTATTCCAAAAATCATATTTTATTATTTTTAGCAGACCCACTCATTATTTATTTTATTTTAAAATTGAAATAACTATAAATTCTAAACTATAATTTATATCCCAACATACAAACTAAACAACTTTTTTTCTTTTAACTCAAATTCAAATCCTAATCCTAATCCAATTCCAAATCATAATACTAAACCCATCTACGAACCAAACGGGCCCTAAAATCCGCCGTAAATTCCCCATCTCTTTTCCTCATTCTTAAACTTTTTTTTCTTCCAAAAACAGTAAAACAAAATCAGAAAAAAACCTTATGGCAGAAGAAGCAGAAGATCGAATAAGTTTGTTACCAAATTGCTTAATCCTCGAAATCTTGTCGCGTTTAACTTTTACAAAGGAAGCCATCAGAACAGGTACTCTCTCGAAACGATGGCAACATCTTTGGACTTTAGTTCCTAATCTCATTTTCCGACATTACTCTGCTGATAATCGCCTGCTCCGCGAGTTCTATATGTCGGTCGACAAAACGATGTCTCAATGTCGCCATTTAAACCTCAACAAATTCGAACTACTAACAAAGTACGATATTCAGTTTGAGCCACAAATTAACAACTGGATCCTATTTGCTATACGATGTAATGTCCAAAAGCTTAAGTTGACATTTTGGGGAGATGGCGGTGAGTTTGAGTTGAAGGACTTGTTGTTCACCGCCACATGTTTTACTCATCTTAAATTGTCGGGTTGTGTATTTAATCTCAATCCAACTGGTGTAATTACTTGGAATAAACTTACGAGTTTGTCTATTAATCGTGGAAACTCTGGAAAGTTAAATGAAGATTTGATCCAAACTATATTATCCGGGAGTCCTCGTTTGGAAACATTGGAGTTATTTAAATGCTATGGTTATAAGCGCCTCGATATCACTTCAAAAAGTGTAAAGGAGTTGTTGTTCTCAGGATATGCCAACGGTGAAAGTGAAGCAGATATAATAGAAATCAATGCTCCTTATATTTTGTCTTTAACAATCAAATATGATTTGGACTTGTGGAAGCTTTTGCTCCTAAACGTGTCGTCTTTAGTTGAAGCTTTCTTAGATTATTCCAAATGAGGGTATTATGCAACGACGTCTAAACTAGAGAAAGAAGAGATGCTTAAGGGATTTATACTAAAACTTCGCCACGTAAAGAAGCTTACAATTGGGATTTCTTGTGCGAGGGTAAAATTTTCTTATTTTTTTCGCAATCTAAAAACCAGTTACCTCAACACTAAAAACCGATTTTTGTGTCTGAAGTAGCAATAACTCGTTTAACCACACCACTCCAAAGTAGAGATCTCGAGTTCAAACCTCACAGGCAACAATTATTTGTGTGATATGTCATGGGTTCGAGCATAACCACCCCCCCCCCCCCCCCAAAAAAAAAAAAAAAAAAAAAAAAAAAAAGCAGGTTTGCAGGAAAAAACATAACATTGCTTGCAGTGGTTGTTGGGGAAGGGTAACATAAGGTCCAATTTGGATCTCGGTTAGGGTTGAAAGTTGACCAACCTTTTGCGAATTAGTTTAATTGCGCATACACAATTTGTTTTGTAGTTAAACTTAGTTTTAATTCTTTCCTCAATTGGCTGATTAAACTTCATCCAATTTTTTCTTTTTGGTTCGGGGGTAAGTTTTGTTTCCGACTACTCCATGGGGTTGGAACCACCGCCACACATATTAAAATCAGGTAAAGCCCTCCTTTTTCAAGAGGTTGGTGTGCCCACTCCAGGTTGTTTGCACCTAGTAGGAATTGAACTTGAAACCTCTCACATTGTAGTGATGATAGTCACAAGCCTTTGCCACTAGGCAACTTCTATTTTGAGTTAGCATTGCAGTGTTCTAATATTGTTCTCATTTTTTTGTTTTTTCATGTTGGTAGACTTTATCTCACTTGGAAGCTAAAGGATTAATCTTGCCGTCAAACTTGAAAGTTCTTGATGTTACTTCACCTGAATACGATGATGCCATAATTGAGGTGTTTGACAGTGATTCAGATGTAAGCATGGATTGGGAGGAACCTTTACATGATTAAAGTTCTGAAGTTGATGAGTTGTTTGAGAGAGATTTAGATGAAAATGGAGATTGGGAGGAGGAAGGTTCTGAAGTTGATGAGTTTGATAGTGATTCAGATGAAAATGGGGATAGGGAGGAACCATTACTTGATGAAAGTTCTGAAGTTGATGAGCTGTACGATAATAATTCAGTTGAAAATGGAGATTCGGACGACCCGTTACTTGATGAAGGTGCTGAAGTTGATGACCTCTCATAATGATTCAGTTGAAAGCCGAGATTGTGAAGGCTCTGAAGTTGATTGATAGGTGCTTTGGAGACGCGTGTTTTGAGGTAAACTTATTGATCATTGGAGTTATAGTAGTACTTTACTGATCAGAGTTAAAGATTTGCACTTATGGGGTGTTTGGAGGTGTCTTTTGAAAGTGATTATCATGATAAGAAGAATTAAGGTTAATAAATTTTTAAGTCTGATGTATAATCAGTTTTCTTTTAATATTTCTCTCATGCTTATTCATATATGATTACCATACCCTTAACTAAATGAAAAATCTGAATCACTTAACCAAAACAGCGAGAACTAATATTGGCCGGTATATATTACACATCCCAGCAAGCCCAGAATATTTACAAGACACTCAATTATTTTTTGGCAATCATTAAATTATAAATGTAAGTTGCTGAAGAAACTATGAGTCTGTGAACCCACATTGGCATTACTTGTTATGTTTAGAAATCATCCATGTTGACGTTTTATCACATTTATACTCTGATAGTCATTGGTTGGAGCTAGATGATTGGTCTGATAATGATTCAATATGAAAGTGTAGACCAGGAGATGCTGTTGCTTTGATCATGGTCGTGAAGATGACAAGTTCAATTGAGTGATGGTCCTTTGGATTCATATTTAGACTCTTTAATGCATTCTAAATGTATATAAATCTGTTACTCTTAAGTAATTTTGATTAAGCAGATTGTGGATAATGCTTGTTTTTAACTCGCAATAGCTAATTGTGTGCAAACTGTTATAATTTTCTTTGCCTGTGATTTGTGGATTAGAAACTAACCAAACCATTCTTATGTCTTGCAAACAATGAATAGATCAGCTAAATTGTAGACTAAACTACCTAAAAATTTACAAAAGCTCTAAGGATATAATCGTTAAACTTATTTGAGATTATGATTATTTTCTCTAACTACCTTTTATAAAGCACCAAAAAAGAGTCTACGATTCCAGTCATTACCTTGTATTTGTAGTATTTCCTTTACAATAATTATTTCCGGAAACATATATATATATATATATATATATATATATATATATATATATATATATATATATATATATATATATATATATATATATATATATATATATATATATATATATATATATATATATATATATATATATAATTGTTGGACCTAATATGATTGAGCATAAGACATCAAGTCTTAAGAAGACTCCATATCCAATAGAAACCCGAAACAAAGCCGGCACGGCCGGACCTCCGCGGCGTACCTTTTGCTACACACAACCGGGGCATTACAATGAGCCTCGGAAGTATATCAAGTCCGGAATTACCTCGAGATCTAAATCATCACCTAGCCTAAAAAGAGCAAGGAATATACCTTAGGATCACGAATTAAACATAAACGCACCAAAAAAGGAAAAAAGCGGCGACTTGCAAAGGGTAGCGATCCTGAGATGTATAGTAGTCAACGAGTATGACTTCAAGGCAAACCTTCTATAACCCTTCGGTCCATAAGAAGTACTGCATCCCGTGATCCCCCAGAAGACGACAAAAGGCATCCACCTATAAATAGGAGTGCATTAAACACTCCCAACGGTACAACTGTCACTAGAACACACACATACTTTCTCTCTCTAGTAGTTACTCTCACGCTCGAGGTTGACCACGGGAACCCCCTCCCGCGATAAGACTAACGGAGTAACGGTGTCTTTCGTTCTTCGCAGATCAATAGCAATACCTTCACTTAGTCCATGATTCCCAACACTTCCGCTGAACCTCGTGCAAGGTAGGTCCAAATCATTAATAAACGTATGCCCTGAATTTTCTACAAACAGTAATTAAAATGAAAATAGCGAGAAACAATTTTAAACACACATTTTAAATGAAGAGAGAGAATTTGAACAAAGATGCATTTATTTTTATAAGTGCATACATCTCAAATGTATGATAGATTTTGTTTATTTCTCATTTTTCATATTTTAATTATTTTTATTATTTAATCCTAACTCATTTTCAGGTACGAAAATATTGAAAAATATAATGATCGTGCTCGTGCAACCTTAATGAAAATCAACAAAAACCAAATATTGGAGCCCAATATATAATCAACCCAAGATGTTATACTTTGTAAAAACATGGAATAAATCATCCATTTTTTTGGCCCATCAACAAATAAAACTAAAATCCGCCCTAAATTCCCCCTCTTTTCCTTCTTCTCATCCCCCCCCCCCCCCCCCCCCCCAAAAAAAAAAAAAAAAAAAAAAAAAAAAAAAAACCTTATGGAGGAAGAAGAAGAAGATCGAATAAGTTCATTGCCACATTGCTTAATTCTTGAAATCTTATCTCGTTTACCTTCTACACAGGAAGCCATCAAAACAGGTACTCTCTCTAAACGATGGCAACATCTTTGGACTTTAGTTCCTAATCTCATTTTCCTACATTATTGGGTAGATAATCGCCGCTCCACGAATTCTTTTCGTTAGTCGAAAATACCATCACTCAGTGTCGCCATTTGAACCTCAACACATTCAAACTCTTTACGGAGTACGATATTCAGTTTGAACCACATTTCAACAACTGGATCCAATTTGCTATAAGATGTAATGTCCAAAAGCTTGATTTGTCATTATGGGGAGATTATGGGTTTGTGTTGAATGACTACTTTTTCACCACCACATGTTTTACTCACCTTAAATTGTTGGGTTGCGTATTTAATCTTAATCCAAGTGGTGTGATTACTTGGAATAAACTTACGAGTTTGTCTATTCATCGTGGAGAACTAAATGAAGATTTGATCCGAACTATATTATCTGGGAGTCCTCTTTTGGAAACATTGGAGTTGTCTAACTGCTATGGTTATAAGCGCCTCGATATCACCTCCAGAAGTGTTAAAAACTTGTTGTTCTCGGGATACTATAATTATGATAAATATCATGATGACCAGTCAGATATTATAGAAATCAATGCTCCTTACATTTTGTCTTTAAGAATCCAAGCTGATTTGGACTTATCAAAGCTTTTTCTCCTAAATGTGTCGTCTTTAGTTGAAGCCTTCTTAGATTATTCCAAATATGGGTCTTATAGAACAACACTATATTGGTATTATGAAACACCACAAGAAGAACGAGAAGAGATGCTTAAAGGATTAATACTAAAACTTAGCCATGTCAACAAGCTTACAATTGGAATTTTCTGTGCCAGGGTAAGATTTCCTTCTTCTTTTTCGTAATTATTTTCTTTATATGAGTTACTGGTAATGAGCTTTTAGTAGTACTTAAATGATTGTCTCGTCATGGTAGATCAATGGTGAGGGACATGCACGTCATGGGTTCAAATCATGTCCCCATGTCCCTTTGATCATGGTGTTATGTGTTTACCTTTCTCATGTTTGCCGTGCGACCCGTAGGTTACCTTTTTTTCTTACTTTATTGATTGTTTCTTAATAAACCCAGTAAACACTAAAAATACTTCTTAGTGTCTTAAGTGGCAATATAATTTGTTTAATTGCACAACCCCAAAGGTGTAGCCTAGTGGTGGAGGCTTCAGATTCTTCTGTACATGTCTCAAGTTCACATACGGGCCAACCTTCGCGAACCTATTTCCCAACGCAAATGTCCTTGTGGGACCGGGAAAGGGAGGGATTTTGTGATTTAAGTCATGGGTTTGAGCATTTGAACATTGCCTGAGGTGTGGTTCTTAGGGAATGTTCTGAAGTGGATGAACTGTCTGATAGCACATACACAATTTAGTGTAATCTTGCGTTTGTGTTTGGTATCCGACTATGGGAATGACACTATGACTATGAAAGTGATTAAATATGTTTGTTTAGGATGAGGGTGCCCACAACTATGGTAATGAATGATAGAAATACTCCATACTCCATATACCTCAAAAGGGTAAGGTATGGATCTTTCATACCAAGGGGCCCACCACTACTATCAAAATCATTCCCATTGTGATTGATAGCAGCATACCAAACGCACCAAACTTTGTATTTCTTTTCTCATTTGTCTTCTTACGAACCATCCATATGTTATGAATGTCTGTTTTATTTTCAACAATTGTGATGGCAAATTATGTTTTGAGCTGTCTTTGCCAGTTTTTTAGTATGTTCTCATCGTATTGTATTTTCATGTTGGTAGACTTTATCTTGCTTGGTAGCTAAAGGACTAATCTTACCGTCAAACTTGAGATTTCCTGATGTTACTTCACCTTAATATGGTGATGGTTCTTCAGAGGTCATATGTGAGTCATCTGATAGTGATTCAGATGAAAGTGGAGATCTGGAGGAACCATTATTGCTTGATGAAGATTCTGAAGCTGACTGATATGTGCTTTGTAGACACGTGTTTTGAGGTAAACTTATTGATCATTCGTGTTATGCATACCATGTTTTTTTGTTGGTAGGTTTTTTTTCACAATTACACTCTGATGGTTTTTGGATGGAGCTAGATGATTAGCAGATACTGATTAAGTATGAAAGTGAAGACCATTAAATGCTATTGCTTTGATCATGGTCGTAAAGATGACAAGTTCAATTGAGTGATGGTCCTTTGGATTCATGTTTAGACTCGTTAGTGCATTCTAAATGCATATAAATCTGTTACTCTTAGGTAATTTTGATTAAGCAGATTCTGGGTAATGCTTGTTTTTACCTCGCAATAGCTAATTGTTTGCAAAACTGTTATAATTTTCTTTGTTTGTGATTTGTGGATTAGAAACTAACCAAATCATTCTTATGTCTTGCAAACAATGAACATATCAGCTAAATTGTAGACCAACTTACCTAAAAAAAATTCAAAAGCTGTAAAGATATAATTGTTAAAACTTATTTGAGATTATGATTATTTTTCTCAAATACCTTTTATAAAACACCAGAAAAGAGTCTACGACTCCACAGTCATTACCTTGTATTTGTAGTATTTCATTTTACTAGTTCATTTGTGGCAAAGGAAATACTGCCAACTTTACGAACTACTATAACTTTTTACCAATATAAATACAAATTTGGAGTATTCATCCGTTGGGATTAAGTATAAATTGTAATGTGATCGAAATGACACAAGGTTGGTTCTAGAGTGGCTTTGTTTTTTAAACAAAGCTTGATTGTTAACTTGACCACCCATATTTGGTTCGAATTTTTCCAAATGAGTTTCCATTTTATTATTGCACGTTTCATGATAAGATAAAAAAGACAACATGGATGTTGTATGGATGCACATCACTACAAACGACAACAACGATACCTAATCTCGTCCAAAATTATGAATGCATATCTCTACTACTTATAAAACACATCATTTTCTTTAAACTTAAAATGGTTAAATTTGAGTGTATTGATCATAATCATAAAAACAGAACTACCATATATGCATTGATTTGTTAAATGATCAGTTTTATTTATTTATTTTTTTTAAATGATATACACAGTTACAACTTAAAAGGCGGGTTTTACTTTTTTGAAATGCTATAAACAGTTGTAGGCTTTCAAGTTTTTAAAATGATAGATATCGGTAACATCTATTATTAAATAGATAGTGTAAATATTTTTTAATCTTTAAACTTTTATCATTTTTCGTTTCTATCTCATAGATGTGTTTTCTTCATAATGACTACAAATTGAATCCTTAAGTGTTGCATCAAAGGTCGCACCAAAACCACAAATTGTTTGTCGCTATACACGGGTACGTCTAGTCACTATAATACACAAAAAAATCTAAGGTCATCCAATCTAATGAATCTAGGTGAACAAAAGCATCGATGCAAAACCTGTATCGAAAATGATGGACATAAATCATGTTCATCGGAATCCTCATGGGTCATTTGAATTATGTTGTTAACCTTTGATAAAACATAAAACATTGTGTGGTTGTTGAATATATTTATGTGTGAGACATGATCCATTGTAATTACATGGTGAAAGGGCAAGATCTACTTATATAAACTTTTTTGAAACTGAAGACGTTATATGAGTAAATATTTATAGGGAGCTACACAATGTGTACTTTTAATGCCTTACTTATAATTTTAATATGTTTGTTGGAAAGGTAAGTCCAATCTTGTTATATCGTGAGACCAACTCCGTTATGCTGAAACATCCGTAATCGATACACATGATGTCGCAATATAGAAAACATTGAGTGAGAATGGGTCCCATTTCTTTATCATGTGACACTCACTTAGTGATTAGATTGAAACATCCTCACCGGTCAAAATTAGGTGCGAAGGAAACGGATGATACTAGTGTCATCACGATCTGAATGAGACGACTGTAAAGACGATGCAATTTATGACAATAATGGATGTCATAAATTATATGATATAAGTTTTTTAAAGTGTTACTAACTAATAATATTGTGTTTTTTGTAACCTTAAAATTATATATTTTTGACCCGTTAATAAGGAATATATTCACGGAACCAACCATATAACATTCTCCTCTTATAGAGTTCTACCTCACATTAATTTAGTTTGGAGGATTATGAGCACTTTCATTATGGAAAACTTAAGAAACAACTATATATAAGGGGATGAGAAATCAGTTATTGATGTGGCAATAGGGGCGGGTCCATTTATTTAAAAATTTTAGCAAAATTTAGAATGGGTCAAGTCTTTTACAACAAAAAAGTTGTTTAGGATAAAGGTCACAAAATTGTTCGTCATTATTGTTTAGCTATTTCTAATGATTTTATTTGGTTCAATGTTAGGATAAAGTAACAAACTCCTTGGAACCCCTTTAATTGTCCCGTATATTCAAGAATAAAATGCTTTGATCACTGTTGGGTTAGCAATTTATATGCAACTAAATTTTAAATGTTTGTTGTAATGTTAGGTGATTGAGATCTTATCACCAGTGGAGAACTATATGCTGCAAGCCATAACATCCTCATCTTTACAAAATTTTCTATTTTTTTACTCTTTCATATCTATCTAGAATCTTTATTTGTTTTAACTGTTAGTTTAGTTTAGTGGAACATCGCATTGTTCTACCTCCTCATGCAATTGGAAAAGTAACATACGTTGCACCAGTTGGTCAATAATCATTGTACGTCTTTCTATCAAACTCATTTTTCCATCTTGACCACACTTTTAATATTATTCTGATGTTTGTATAGGCATCTAACATTACTCTTTTTATGATGATTTAGCTTCATCGGTGCATATAATCTAGCACATGCATGACTATCTGTAGTGTAGTAATCAATTGAGCGTTAAGATGTGTCTATTTGTAGCATAGGAAAAAATATGTTTTTTCTGCATTCTATAAATTGTTGACTCAACAAGCCTAAAAGCTCTTATATTAATTTAAGTATCTAAGTTGGTTTATAAAGATATTTGTCTATTTAGATAGTGGACTATTGTACTATGACAAACCAAGACACTTTCTGCTAAGTAAAAACTGTTAGGTATGTCTTAGAAAAAAGGTTCTTGGCATACCAAATTGTTTTGAAATCTATGTTTGTGGTTAGTGTTGTGCTTGACTTATAACTGCAGAGTCCATTTGAGATGTATCACTTGGGAGCAGCGGTTGTATTAATCTATTAATTTATGTATACTCCTGTTACATGTGGGATGATAATAAGACACTATTGTAAACGTGTATATGCCATGATAATGTGCTATATGCTCTTGGTTTCACCTTGGAGTCTAATGAATTACAAGTTGAAGATCTGCCCATGTTCCCACTAAGAGCTACACCTAAGCCGTTATCAAGGTAATTGTAACTTCATTTAACTGTTTTCTAACTTTAGTAAACCTGTAGCTAATAACCTAGTAGTGTTCTTATATCAGGTATTGTCCACCACCGCAAACTGTAGCTAATCAATTAGTAATGCAATTTCTTTCAAAAAGTTTTACACGAATGTGTTTATTATCTCAGAAAAAATAGTCAAGTTGTTGGGTCAGTACCGATCAATGTTACAGGACCCTTATATCCTATAATTGTTGTTCATAGTCAAAATTAGGAGTGAATTTGTGGTTTCTTCCTGAGACTCGACTTACTGAAACTTTGGCTAAATTATGTGAAAAAAGAATCTGAAACTAAATTATGTGAAACAGGAAGCTACTTCAAAGCTTAGAAGACAAACCAGTAACATGTGGAGCTGAGTTAAGAAACGATCGAAACACCACATGTCCTGGTGCTTATTGAAAAATGCTTATAAAAGTGGCTTTGAATCGAAAATTGAAATTGCTTATGCGGGCTGCTTGGTATTCAGATTGCAAGGGTTAAGAATGCTTTGGCTTCGATATATGGAAATGAATTGCAGGCCTTTGTATCTGTAAGGAAGCAAGAAGGCCAAAGCCTTAAATGATATTGGATTGCTTATGTGCTTACTCCACTTACTTAATATTTTTCGTCATTTGGATATTTCATTACAGATTTCTCATACAGATACTTTCTGCTGCTGGCTCAC
This sequence comes from Artemisia argyi, assembly GCA_030686995.1. Classification (NCBI taxonomy): domain Eukaryota; kingdom Viridiplantae; phylum Streptophyta; class Magnoliopsida; order Asterales; family Asteraceae; genus Artemisia; species Artemisia argyi. The sequence goes on along the minus strand of CM060679.1, from coordinate 140,220,712 downwards.
AAACTATTGCAGGTAGTATGTGTCCTTCCTTATAGCATTGTCGAGCTTTTTACTTAAGACACCTACAAGGTATGAAAATATTACTTCGAAGTTACGCAAGTCATATCAGTTATAGTACATACGTGCACGAACTTTTTAGGGGAACTGATGGTGAACTTTATATTATTGGAAGATTAGCTTGAGGTGCTTGTGCAGGTATGACTTCAACTTTTGTAATATTAGTCCTAATTATTTTATATTCATATCCTTTATTCTTATAGGCCCATATGGATACCTGTGCTAATCTCGATACAAGTGATATCAGATATATTATATATAAAAATGATGAAAGTATATATATATACTACACACATCTGGCCTGGAATTGGTCACAAAGATGATCTAAAAGCTTAGTATCACTTCAATTTTGAGAATTCCTTTTTTTACTATTAAAATAGCTATTAATCCTATTATAACAACTTGTCTTTATTAATTTCTCTATAATTGGCTATGTATTATACATTTATATTTATTTTTTTGCATTGATTTATCTGAAATCCTATGCTCAAGCACATGGTGACAACTTTGATAGTGTTTATGCTTCTACCAGTTATGTGTTCTCAATAATGAAAAAAAACTATTGCAGGTATGTATGTAGGTGTCGCAAGGAGCTGATCAAGAAGAGAAGTACGGTGGAGAGACTACTGAGAAATTGTGTGGTGTTTATAGATCTTCCTCTAGAAGGACCCGGTGGAAACAAAATGATTGAAGATTGTGCAGATGCTAATATTCTGCGTGATGATGACCATCTGCCTCAATTCACATACACATAGGGACATGATAAAAGAGTCTCAATTGATAGCATGGAAGGTTTAGAGTTGGTTGTCATCATTCAGCAAAACTTTGAACGAGATAATGATGAAAGAATGGATATTGTTTATGAGAAAGAAGCTTTCTTGAAGTCCTAATGCACAACGACTCAAGGATTCATTTCTTACGACTGAATGGTAAGATTAGATAGATCTATGTATAGATTATGATTGTGTTAAGTAATTATAAAGATCATGATATAACTTAGTAATTGACCTATACAATTCTAATGTCATGAAGCAAAGGTGTTCAAGTTATTTTGAAAAGAGAGTATTAAGTTCAACGTGTTCTTTGAGTATGATAGTTCAGTGGTATAGTGTGAAGTCGTTTAGTGAGTTCATTCAGTGAGTTCGTCCAGTGAGTCTTTATAGTATATCATGAGTGAATGGTAACCTTTTAATGTAAATAAAATATATTAGAAGGATGTAAGCAACTAAACACACTATAGGCGACTATCACCAATTAGAGATAAATTGATCGACTCATGTGATTTGAACCATTCCACCAGTTCAAGATAAAGTTAAAACTAAAATCGACCCTTTCATCATGCTTAATTGGTTAAATTGCAAATTCTAATGTTTTGCACCAATTTTTTAACTTTACATGTACTTTTATCAACAACTTTCTTTTAGTCAACTATTTTTTTCTTCATATTTAGGTGTTAACGGAATGAACATCGACTACTCAAGTTTTTGACGTTTAATGTATAGCTTTGCTCTCAAATACTATCTACGTGTTTGAGAAGATGATGCATGCATATTTATTTTCTTAATAGTTACAAACCAAGTTGTTTATCATATCATTGATATATTAATTATTATTTCTTTCAAAAAAAAAACAATGGAATCTGTTTATGTTTGTTGTGTTTGTTATTTTATTCTCACATGTAACTCTTTAATTAATAATTCCGTTAAAAATCCCGTCAATTTGACGGGTCTTATAAGCTAGTGAGTAAATATTTATAGGGAGCTACACAATGTGTACTTTTAATGCCTTACTTATAATTTTAATATGCTTGTTGGAAAGGTAAGTCCAATCTTGTTATATCGTGAGACCAACTCCGTTATGCTGAAACATCCGTAATCGATACACATGATGTCGCAATATAGAAAACATTGGGTGAGAATGGGTCCCATTTCTTTATCATGTGACACTCACTTAGTGATTAGATTGAAACATCCTCACCGGTCAAAATTAGGTGCGAAGGAAACGGATGATACTAGTGTCATCACGATCTGAATGAGACGACTGTAAAGACGATGTAATTTATGACAATAATGGATGTGAGTGTGTGGAGATATAACCGATTATGTGACATTGAGAGTGTAGCAAGCTATTAAATAAAATACTGTTAAAAATAAGTATGTAGTGAGTGCCTAATAATCAACAAAACATGATTCGGTATCTTAGTTTAACAATACATCACAAAAATTTGTATATTAAAATAAGAGCAAATTCTCTAAATGCCAAAGTCGCTCAAATTGTTCACCTTTTGTAGACAAAAGAAACATGACTTCTCAAATAGACAAGGTGACTAATCGATCAAATAAAATGTCACCTAAGAGCACAAGGTGCAACAACAAGGCTTGGCTTGTCGTTTGGGGTCCACTTGTGCCACATCACCTTGCATCCTCTTCACAACTAAGAGCACTAGGTGTAGATGGCAAGCTCTCCCTCTTCATTCGGGCCTCACATGTGCCACATCACCCAACACCTCTTCACAACTAACCCCCTTATCACCAAACAACAAACCTCAACTTCTTCATTCGGGACCCACCACTTACAACTTTATTTTTTTATTCATTTAATTAAGTAAAATAAATTCATTTCACTAATAATTAAAAATAATACAACACATTAATTTTATTTCATCAAAATAAAAAATAAAAAAACGGTATCTTCTTCTCCAAAAGACACACACTATATCTGAAAAAACAAAACACACAAACACACAAACACAAACACAAAAACACATCTGAACAAAGGAAAAAAATGAAAGAAACCTGCAAAAAGTCAGAAAATTACCTCGCCATGCTCACGAAGAACATACCAACGGCGAGGAACGGGGAGGCTCTTTCGGTGTGGGAGCGAGGAACGGCTCGCCGTAGCCCCCTCCACATAGGAACGACGAGCTCCACAACGAGCCTACACCCAATGCTCTAACCCTCCTCACCAACAACTAACCCCAACTTACTTATTTAAGGCCCACCACTAACAACTTTTTTTTTTTTCATTTCATTTTAATAAACTAAATTTATTTCATTAATAATAAAAATACAATACAACACAATAAATATTACACACAACTAAACATAACGTAACGAAAAAATACGATACGAAGAAAAATACATCAATTTATAACGAAACTAATTATTATGATTCTGTTGTTGAAATTGTTCCCATTGTTGTCGTTGCCAAACATGCTCGATGAAACATCGTTGAATCTTTGCGTGTGTGCTTTTATCGCGTAGTTCTTTGGATTTCCTTCTTTGCACTATGCAACGTTCAATTAAGGTCTGTTGCATATTTGGTTGCGGAGGAATATACATTTCGGCAGCTTCGGATATCGCACATTTTTTATCTTTCAAAGTCATGTTATGCATTATGATGCACGAGTACATGATTCTCCGTAACTTGCCCACGGTAAATGCACGCGCCGGTTGAGCAATAATATGCCAACGTCCTTGGAGGACACCAAAAGCTCTTTCGATATCTTTTCGGGCACTTTCTTGTTTCGCTTTCCATGCGGCATTTTTTTGGTTACTTGCAACCGTAAATGATTTGACGAAAGATGCCCACTCTGGGTAAATTCCGTCGGCTAGATAATACCCATGCTTAAATGTACGTCCGTATACTTCAAACGGAACCTCGTGACCGATGTCATCAAGCAGGTTGTCGAATAACGGAGAATGATTCAAAATGGTAAGATCGTTATTCGCACCCGCGACCCCAAAAAATGCATGCCAAATCCACAAGTCGTATGACGCAATGGCTTCAAGCATTATAGTTGGATACTTTTTATCACCTCTATGAAATTGGCCTTGCCATTCTTTCGGAAAATTCTTCTATTCCCAGTACATACAATCGATGCTTCCCAACATTCCCGGTATTTTATGAACCTCGTTATGTGTGTGGTGTAAGTTGTGAATGTCATTCTCGTCTGGAGTTCTTAAAAACACCCTACCAAACAACTGGATTATGTACATAGTAAAAAAATCTAGACAATCGCGTGCACAGTGTTCACATATTTGTAACTACTCATCTAATGCATCCGGTGATATCCCATAAGCCAATTGGCGTAGGGCACATGTGCATTTCATAATCACACTAAAACTCATTAAACCCGCAACATTGGGTCGTTGTCTAAAGAAATCAAAATGCGTAGGAAGAGGATGATGAGTTTCAATATATGTTTCAATACCTTGTACTATTTCTAAAAATAGTTTACGGCTCATACGACAACGGCGCCGAAAGTTATCATCCGTATATTTTGGATTCTCAGCAAAATAGTCGGCCCTTAGACGTGCTTCAACAACTGCACGTTCACGGGGGATGTATCTATGGCAGCGTGAAGGACCGGCTTCTTGATTTTACAACGCTTGCTCGCTTTCAAACTCTTGGAGAATCAGCTCTAGCTCCTCTAACTCTTCAAAGTCACTAACATCAGAATAAGATGATTCACTCATGGTTTTTGCTTTTATATGTTTAAGTGTTTTGAAATAAAAGTTATGTATATTTGATTGAAATGTGTAAAATACGTGTAGTATTTATAGGGGTAAAGATGTTAGTTTTTTAGAAAGTAAAAAAAAGTTAACGTTTAAAAAATAAACGTTATATAACGTATATTGCTGAAAACACTGACAAAAAGGGGAGAGCAAGCCTTGTCGTGCAGACGAGTAACTTTTTTTTGGTTAAAGACAATGAGGGGGAACGGTGTGACAACAAGCTCGGCGAGCTTCAACAAGCTGCCACGCTGGAATGACGAGCACAAACAAAACGCTGCATCTCGTGCTCTAAAAAGTCACCCAAAGTACAATCGAGTGACACTTGTCAACATTTTATTTGAGCGACTTGAAAAAGTGCCTTACACAAAAGGTCGCTCAAAGTACAATCAAGTGACACTTGTCAACATTTTATTTAATTAACAAGTTGCCCAAGTCGTTTTGTATATTTTGGAAAACTTAGAGCTCTGGGTGCAGTCGACGAGGACCCCCTCGCCGTCCGAGCTGGCAGCTCCAACGGCGAGCCGTTGCTCGCCGCCACACCGGATGAGGCTCGCCGTTGGCAAACTCGTCGTGGCCACGGCGAAGCAAACGTCTGACATATTAGCAGACATATTAGCAGGTGTTTTGGTTTTGGTTGTTTGTGTGTGTGAGTTTAGTGTGTGTTTGTGTGTGTTTTGGTTGGAGAAGAAGAAGCAGGTTTTTTTTTTTTTTTTTTTTTTTTTTTTTTTTTTTTTTTTTTTTCACAAAAGGAAGAAGACTGTTTGTTACACAGTTTAGTTTTCTTTTTTTTTTTTTTTTTTTTTTTTTTTGTTTTGTTACACAGTTGAGTTTTTTTTTTTTTTTTTTTTTTTTTTATTTTTTTTTTTTAATTTTGATGAAATAAAATTAATGTGTTGTGTTATTTTTAAGTATTTGTGAAAAGAATTTAATTTTTTTAATGAAATGAATAAAAAAAATAAATGTGTAAGAGGTGGGGCTCGAATGGGGAAGTGGAGGTTTGTTGTTTGGTGAGGGAGGGTTTGTTGAAGTTGGGGTGTTTTGGTGATGTGGCATGGTGGAGCCCGAATGGGGAGGCAAGCACCCAGAGCTCTTAGCCAAATTTATTTCACCTTTATTGACTTGTCGCATCTCCTCATCTCCCAAAATTCCCTGTTCCCGCTCCTCCACACGAAAACCCAAATTCAAACTCCCAAATTTTCAAATCTCACAAAAACACACACACACCAAAACCCAATCCCAAAATCCTTTCACCAAACAAACAAAAAAATGCCTCAAATCTTCAAATTCCCCAAATCCCTCACATCTCTGGAACAAGAACAACAAGATCCCACTCATTTCTCAGCCCAAACCCCCGTCTCAATCCCCACCCTCTCCCAATCCGATCTCGACCACTTCGTCAAAGGCGTATCGTTCGATTTATCCGACAAAGACGTCGTTTGTGTCGAAGAGCAAGACGTATTCGACCGGATTTACTCTCTGGTTAAGTATTTTAATGAGTTGAGTAATGGGTGTAAGTTGAATATTGTGGAGAGTTTGCGGTCGAATTTTAGTGTCTTGCTTCCGAATATTGACTCGTTGTTTAGGGCGAGTGGGGAGGGAGGTGAGGGAGGGGAAGGGGAGGATGTGTTGGAGAGAGTTGGGTCGTATCGGAATGCCTTTAAGATTTATACGTTTTTTCTTGTTAATGTTGTTGTGGCGCAGGAGGGGGCGAGTGGTGCTAGTAATGCGGCGAAAGTAATGATTTGTTTGTTTGTTTTTTAGTTTTGATTAGTGATAACGTTTGTGATATGTTTTTAGTTAGGTTAGTTGTTACTGTTTAATTAGATGAATTAGGAGGTGTTTGGAAATTTGGATTGTTTATGCGTTCTGCTTATGATTATGCTTATAAATATGTTAACCACTGTAGGAAATAGTGCTTGGATTTGCTTATTTTATTAAAAGTGCACTAGTATTCCAAAAATTATAATTCGTTTTAAGTCGATTTATATAAGGTTTTAGGTTAAATATTTTGGTAAAAAGTAATTTTTGTTTCATATTAGTGGCTCCCTACCAGCAAGCAGAATGAGTTTGGATAATTCCACTAAAAATAAGCAGATAAGCAATAAAGCCAGTAAAGTAGAAAAACTAAACAATCCCAAACACCCACTTAGTGTCGATCTATAGTCAGGAAAGTGATATTTACTATATGTTGAAGAACAACATTTTTCGCTAAGCCAAATGAGTAATGCTAAGATTGATCATCAGGATAGTGTAGATGGTCATAGCTTGATTTGGGTAAGTATTTATCATGATGTACTTTTGTGTATGAGAAATGCGTTTCTTTCATATGATAGTTCTAGTAGCGGTGACATTTATAGTAGATTAATTTATTAGTTAGATGAGTTAGTGTCGGTTTTCAGTTGGGAAAAATGATCTTTTGCACTACATCAGTCAAATAAGAAAACTGTTTCTCGAAGTGGACGGAGTAAGGAATATGCTTGGATTATTAAACCTAGAAACTTATTGATCTCTAATTGTTTCTCAATATTTAGCAGCTATGAATCGTAACAATTGGCATATGTAGGGAATGTTCTGCATTATATGTAAACATATTGTGGATTATTTATGTAGAATACTGTGCATTTGGTTAATTTTTTTGGGTTAGTAGGATTAACAGCCTTCTCTATTAGGTATTGCCAAGTGGCAGGAAGAAACTTCCTGCTAGCTTATGGAATTGGGAGGCACAAAGGGGACGTATACTTAATTTGATCGCAAATTCCCTGGATATCAATCTGTCGTTGCTCTTTGGTTCTTCAGACCTAGACGAAAACTATTTGTCTTTTGTTGTGAGGTATGTAGGCGCACATTCATTTTTGTATTTGGTTAACCTTAATTGCATGTATCTACAAATTTGAAGCTTTATGTTAATAACTTTGTATGATTTGATTGATTGTAGAAATTCACTTTCTATGTTCGAGAATGCAACGGTGTTGAAAGATGCTGATGCAAAGGAAGCTTTATGTCGTATCATTGGAACTTGTGCAACTAAATACCACTATTTGGCACAGTCTTCTGCTTCGATCCTGCATTTGCTTCATAAACATGATTTTGCTGTCGTACATTTGGCTGAAGCTGCTGCTTGGGCAGAAAAGAAGTATTCTGATGGTAGTTTAGCTATCTCTCTTATTAGAGAAATAGGGAGAACTAACCCAAAAGACTATGCGAAAGACACTGTTGGATCTGAAAACGTTGGGCGGTTTCTCGTAGAGCTCTCTGATCGTTTGCCGAAGTTACTTTCTACTAACATTGGTTTACTTGTTCCCCACTTTGGTGGAGAGTCATACAAGATAAGGAATGCTCTTGTTGGAGTGTTGGGCAAGCTGGTGGCGAAAGCCTTTAATGATATTGAGGGTGAAGTTAGTTCAAAGTCTATCCGTCTTAGAACAAAACAGGCAATGTTGGAAATCCTTCTAGAACGTGCTAGAGACGTATCAGCTTATACTAGAAGTCGAGTACTACAAGTATGGGCTGAACTGTGTGAAGAGCATTCTGTGTCAATTGGTTTATGGAACGAAGTTGCTGAGATAGCTTCTGGAAGGTTGGAGGATAAGAGTGCTTTAGTTAGAAAATATGCTTTGAGTTTACTCATTACAATGCTGCAACATAACCCATTTGGGCCACAGCTTCGAATAGCTTCATTTGAGGCAACTTTAAAGCAGTACACAAAGAAGTTAAATGAACTAGAACCTAAGGTTTCATCAGAAAGTGTTTTGGATGCATCAGCATTGGGTAGCGATGCTGGAAGTGGAAATGAAGATGGCGAAGTAGCTGAAGACCAGGCTGATGTCCCCAAGGAGCAGAACGACAGTTTGACCGACAGCTGTATGCCTCAGGAGGATGAGCAGAGTACCCAAATGGACGGTTCGGTACCAGATGTTGGGAATTTGGAGCAAACTAGGACTTTGATTGCATCACTTGAGGCAGGCTTGAGATTTTCCAAATGTATATCTGCCACCATGCCAACACTTGTTCAATTAATGGCTTCATCATCAGCAAGTGATGTTGAAAACACCATTTTATTGCTAATGAGATGCAAACAGTTTCAGATTGACGGATCAGAAGCTTCCCTTAGAAAGATGTTGCCACTGGTAATACACTACTGCTTCATAGTTTCCTTATTTTTTGAGTCCTTTATACAAAATTTCCCTGCTCGACATACATTTACTTTTTGTACTTATTAACTGTCCTATTATAACACTGCCATTTTTCACCTGTGTAGGTATTTTCACAAGATAAATCTATTTATGAAGCTGTAGAAAATGCATTTGTTGCAATTTACATAACAAAGAGTCCAATCGAAACTGCTAAAAATCTTATATCTCTTGCCACCGATTCCAACATTGGGGACCTTGCAGCATTGGAGCTCATTGTTGGCGCATTGGTGTCCAAAGGGGATATCTCTGGTAGTACGGTATGGTCCTATTTACCAAACTAGTAATACCATTAGTCGTATAAACTTTTCACCAAGTTAGATTTAACCTTTCATATAGATGACATTTCTTTGAGATTAGATGCGAAGAGCATGTAGCTATTTTCACCATTTTCTTTTTTCTTAGTATTTTCTGGTTAGCAATTTTGCTACTAGCGTTATCACTTTTATTATAATAGACTCTTGTATGATGCCAGGTTGCAGCATTGTGGGATTACTTTTGTTTCAACGTTACTGGAACTAGTGCAGAGCGCAGTCGTGGTGCTCTATCTGTATTGTGTATGGCTGCAAAGTCTTCAGCTAACGTTCTTAGTTCTCATCTACAGGACATCATAGATATTGGTTTTGGTAGGTGGGCAAAGGTAGAACCTTTGCTTGCCAGAACAGCTTGTATTGCACTTCAAAGGTTATCTGCGGATGACCAGAAAAATCTGTTGACTAGTCATGGAAGCAGGGTATTTGGCGTTTTAGACAGCTTGATTACTGGATCTTGGCTTCCAGAACATATATGGTATGCAGCTGCTGATAAAGCAATCAGTACAATTTATGCTATCCATCCTTCTCCTGAGACTCTAGCAGCTGATTTGGTGATAAAATGTCATAATTCTGTTTTTGGAGTTGAGGAGTTGCAAAAGGACACTGATGGTGATAGCACAAATGTCCTTAACACAGTTCAAGTTACAAAACTAAGTAGGTTTCTGTATGTTACAAGCCATGTTGCCATGAATCAGCTGGTGTATATTGAATCCTGTGTTAGGAAGATTCAAAAAGAAAAGGCTCGGAAAGAAAAATTGGCTGCAGAAGGCCACAATGTTGATAGTAATGGTGGCAAATCTGCTACTGAGTCAAAGGTGGGATGCCAACTAGAAACTTGATAAGACACGTATTTGTATTTATTCATGAATCCTTTTGGATTGGTTGCTTGTTTTTCATCTTTTTTTCTTCATGTTTTGTAGGAGGATGGTATAAATGCAGAATTAGGTGTTGCTGCTTCTGAGGAGGCTGTGCTCGACATACTTTCTGAAAGGGCAGAAAAGGAAATTGTTTCTGGTGTTTTGACTGAAAAATACTTGATTGGACTCTATGCGCCATTTTTGTCTAAACTTTGCAGAAACTTCAGTTTGATGCAGAAGGTGAAATTAATTTTATCATTATTCCCTTTTTGATGTTTTTATGTGATTCATATAGTTGCTGACATGGATTCTGCATCTACTTCAGTATCCTGAATTACAGGCATCTGGAATGCTTGCTTTATGTCGATTGATGATTATTGATGCTAACTTCTGGTAGGACTTCTCTTTGCCTCTCTTCCCTTTCCCCCTTCCATTATATCTGCTATAATATATAAATTTTAATCTACTTGGCAGCGAGGCAAATCTGCAGCTTCTATTCACTGTTGTGGAGAGTGCACCATCAGAAACTGTTCGATCCAATTGTACAATTGCTCTTGGTGATCTAGCAGTTCGATTTCCCAATCTTTTAGAGCCATGGACAGAGAATATGTACGCAAGACTGCACGATCCTTCACTTTCTGTCAGGAAGAATGCTGTATTAGTTCTTTCTCATCTCATTCTTAATGACATGATGAAGGTTGGAAATGCTCGTTACTTCAGTTTGAAGTTTATCTGTAAATAAGTTGGTTCTAAGTACGGTCTTCTAATTATATAGGTTAAAGGTCATATAAATGAGATGGCAATGCGTCTAGAAGATGAAGATGAACGGATTTCTAATCTTGCAAAACTATTTTTCCATGAACTGTCAAAGAAAGGTAAACTTTGATGCTAACTCCATACTTGCAGTTAACATCTTATTAATCAGTCATAATTTGTTTTTTTTTTTCAGGGAATAATCCTATATATAATCTGCTGCCGGATATCCTTGGGAAGTTATCAAACCAGGACTTGAAACAAGAATCTTTCTTCAACATCATGCAGTTTTTAATTGGGTCAATCAAGAAGGTAGATTCAACTCGTTTATTGTGGTATCGATGAGGTATTAAGTCAACCTTTGACATGGACTTTTCTTAAATACTCAGGATAAGCAAATGGAAGCTCTTGTTGAAAAACTATGCTATAGATTTAGTGGCGTCACAGGTAAATTCTCCAACAACATTTACTCATTTAGTATGGAGTGACATATGTTTCTTATAAATTTTTAATGAGTGTTGACCTAGTTGTGTTTGCTCTTTATTGATGACTTTTGCTGCAGATGCTAGGCAATGGGAAAACATATCGTATTGTCTTGCACAGCTATCATTCACTGATAAGGGCATTAAGAAGTTGATAGAATTATTTAAAACTTATGAGCATGTTTTATCCAATGAAGTGGTGATGGAACATTTTAGAAGCATAATAAGCAAGGTAGCTTCTGTGACCTGTGTATTACCACTATATTCAAAATTTTACTCATCAAATGATTTACATTTTGTTCTTTTACATCACACTTTAGGGGAAGAAGTTTGCCAAACCAGAACTTAAGTCATGCATTGAAGAGTTTGAGGGAAAAATCAGCCAGTTTCACATTGATAAAAAGGAACAAGAACTTACAGCAAGAAATGCAGCTGTTCATCAACAAAAAGCTGATGCCATCAAAAACATTACCATGGATAAGAATATCGAAGAGGAAAGTGTTGTGTCTGAATCTGCTGAAGGTTTGTACTTTGTACAAGCAATAATTAGATTAAATCATACATATTAATTGTTCAAGATTAATACAATAATCTCTAAAAATTTGGTCTGTTTAATTTTGGTCCAGAAGGTGAGGTCATGGACCCCCCAACGGATAAAGAGGCTGATGTTTCTAGCAACGAGCATTCAAAACCTGTGGAGTCTGAAGACTGTTCACAAGCTTCTAGTCAAGTGACTCCTGTGGAGTCTGAAGACTGCTCACAAGCTTCTAGTCAAGTGATTCAATCAGAACCATGTGACGATGAGGTCTTATCTCCCCTAGTTGTTCCAAAAGGTATTGTGAAAGTCTGATGATTTTCCATGCTATAATACTATGATGTATGCCATTTTCAAATCTTGGTTACAATTTCTGGTGATATTCTTACAGTAACAGCAAAGACCAGATCCAAGAAAAGTACTATTAAACCTGAGAAGACTGAATCTCATGCCCCAAGCACGAGAGTTACAAGGTCTAGAAGAAGGTATGTTTCTTCTTTATCGTTCACTACAGTAGAATAATTACATTTTCAATTTTTATATTTACTACTATAGAATACGATTTGGTAACTTAGTTTATATAGGACGCTGCACAATGGGGGCCCAAAAATTATAAGAAAGCGAAAGAGTCATTCCTTCACTTTCATTCATTTTTTATGTATTAGTAGTATATTTGCCCATCTTGAGTATTATAATACAATTAGCATTCAGTTTGTTTGATAAACTTGCATTTGTAAATATCCAATGCTCAGTAATTTATAGATCACTTGGGATTTGCTAGTCATTTTCCTGGTCGTGGTACTGGGTTTTTGTAGATCTCATTTTTAGACAAGTAGAAATGTAGAATGTGTATGTTATATACTTATATAATTAAGTTAATACATGCTGTTTCTCATGGGAAACTCACTTTATTAGTTTGAAATGGTAATTAGTGGTTTTATAGCAGTGTTATTAGATGACATAAACTTGTATGCTAAAAGCTTGATTCTTTTGTTGCAGGTAGATGATGGATTTTGATAAACGAGGCTTCCTCAGCCTTGATTGGCTTTTACTTTCTCTTTGTTGTATGTAAGAAAAACTGATTTAGGACAGGAATATTATATGCTCATTTGCTAGCCAAACTTGGAATTCTTATGGCCTAGTCGGATTCTACTGCATTAAATGTTGTTTGGTTAGGATTCTGGCCTGCGCTAGCATGGTCTTGTTAATGTTATCTCACATGAGAATTTCTAGTTTTTATGTGAAGTCTGAGAACTGTGAATGGTACATTATAGTGTGTGACTACGCTGATAGTTCAACTTATCAATGGTATGCATTTATTTTTATAGTCAGACTTTTAAGATGAATTTTACATACATAAATGTTAAGGATTTATTTTATAGGTCAAGAAAATTCATCCTCAAAAAATTAGTAAACTTAAATCATGGCCATTGGTCAAGCCTGTTGAATCTTATGTGGAACTTTGCTACAGAGTGTACACATACTAGTTATACCAAAAGCTGATTACTTGACCAAAAGCATAACATAATCAAAATCCAAAAATACTATAAACCGCAAATCAAAAACAAAATCAATGAGACACAGTTATGTCTAGTTTCAAATGCAATCGTTACAAAAAGAAAGCAAACTAATTCCAAACTTACTCAAACTCAGGCAACTTCCCTGATCTAAAAATACCAAATTTTGAAACGTTAGAATACGAAAACCGAATCCCATTACTCCTCAACATCTCCTCAATCATAACCTTAGCTTCTTGTGGATCATCACATTCACATTCAATCTCATAAGAAACACCAAAATCAAAAAGCTCTCATCCACTTCCAGCTTCAACCCATTCCACTCATACACAAATCTAACATTCTTAAACCCACCCAAACACACCATCTCATTCCAAACAACCCCATATTCGCTTTCGACTTTTTGCAATATTTTCGACTCTTTAACAAAGGTGGCAAACTGTGTTGGGTCAAGGGAAATGCTCCTAGCAATGGTGGGCTCAATGGGTTCTTCTAGCTCTTGTGCTTGGCTTATTCCATTAGTTATTTTTGGTTTGGATTTGAGAGTTAAGGTGGCATGAGTGTCCATGTTGTAGAAACGTAGACGGAGAGTAGAGGAGTGTTTGGATAAGGTGTTTGGGTTTGTGTCGAAGAAAAGGTTTTGTTGGAAGTGGGTTTTGGTGCGGTATGGTGAGAGGAAGGTGGTTAGTTTTTGGTGGGCTGTCGAGTCTAGTAGCCGGAGTTTTACTTCTACTTCCATGATGGTTGTGGTGGTGGTGGTGGTGGTGGTGTAAAGTTTGTGAGTGGTTTGTAATATCTTTTTGATCCAGCGTGACATTTTTGACTTTCACATATGTTGTCAAAAAGAGATGAAATGATATTAAACATTAACATTATGATAATTAATGTGCTATTAAACATTTTTAGTGGTCGGTGATTAACTAACATCAACATTCTATGTAAAACACCAAATGAATTGTGTTTTAATGATGCTCCGTGAGTCTGTTATGGTTGCGGGTTCAAGTCAACCTTAAAACGTGTGAGATAGAGTTTTTACTTTCGGTTTAGAAAAGAAAAAACTACTTATGTAAAGCTTTTGTTACTGAAAAGTTGCTATTCAATCTTAAAAGGTTTGAGAATTTTGCAAAACTATGACCCAAGCTAATTACTCACTTTAGTAACATATTCTTAAAACTAAGATTTTTTTTTTTTTTTTTTTTTTTTTTTTTTTTTTTTTTCAATATTATCCTTTCCTTACATACAACAAAACAACAAAATTGTTTACATCATCGTCTGCCCTTTTATTTCTACTTCGATGCTTTTGGTTTAGTATGCATCACAATTGAAATTTATTATGAAATGATTTTTATAAGCCTTAAATTTAAGAATCGAAAATTTTTTAAAATTTTTATATGGAGCAAAATTGATTAAAATGAAAGAAGATGAAATTCTAAGATTTTTGTTATAAATTTTAAGACGATGGTTGTGTGATTTGCATGAACGATAGTGTTTTTTGTCGCTAATGTTAGAGTGATAGTTCACATTTAAAGTAAGGACAATCTCTTCATTTTATAATAAAGTTTTAATTTTAGCGATATGACACAAAGTTGAGTCAAGTTGAAAATAAGTTTCATGAATAAAGTTTTGCAAATTTCCCAAAGGTTTTTACAGATTCCTTTTTATACAATCTGTTATTTAATATGAATTTGATGTGAGCATGATTTTCTCAAAAACTTAAAGATGCTTAGGCCATTGCTTGTAAGTTTCTGTGAATCGATTTTATTGAATGACCAATAATGTTCGGTACATGAGAATATATAAGATACAATATGGGCTATGCATAAATATGGGCTATACATAACAGGCCTAACACCCAATACTAATCGTCTAACACTCCCCCGCAGTTTGAGCGGAAGGAGACCGAACACTTAAGCTGTCACGAAACTCAGCAAACAGAGCAGACGGTAACCCCTTGGTAAAAATATCAGCATACTGAAACCTAGAAGGAACATGTAGAACTCGAACTTGACCAGTAGCAACTAATTCACGAACAAAATGAATATCAATCTCAATGTGTTTTGTCCTCTGATGCTGAACAGGATTAGAGGACAAGTACACTGCACTCACATTATCACAATAAACAATAGTAGCTGAGGACAAAGGTGTATGAAGTTCACGAAGCAAATTCCGAAGCCAACACGTCTCAGCAACAGCATTGGCAACACCACGATACTCAGCTTCAGCACTGGAACGAGAAAGCGTTGGTTGACGCTTAGAGGACCAGGATAATAAGTTGTTGCCAAGAAAAACATAATAACCTGATGTAGACCGGCGAGTAGTTGGACAACTAGCCCAATCAGCATCCGAATAAGCAACCAAAGTGTCAGTAGTAGAAGAAAATAACTGTAAACCATATGCTAGAGTCCTCTGAACATAGCGTAAAATCCGCTTAAGAGCAGAGAAATGAGGCTCACGAGGATCATGCATATATAGGCAAACCTGCTGCACAGCATAAGTAATATCAGGTCTAGTGAATGTGAGATACTGAAGAGAACCTGCAAGACTCCGATATAACTTAGGATCAGAAACCAGATCACCATCATCACCCAATTTAGACTCAGTGTCAACAGGAGTCCAAGAAGGGTTACAACCAACCATATGTGCACGCTCCAAAATCTCCATAGCATACTTACGTTGTGACAAAAACATCCCAGAAGAGTCACGTGTAACCGACACACCCAAAAAATAGTTAAGAGCACCCAAATCAGTCATAGAAAACTCCTTATGCAAAGAAGCAATAATCTGCTATAATAAACTTTCAGAGGAAGCAGTAAGCACAATATCATCCACATACAGTAACAGAAAAGCAGTATCATCACCCTGTCTGTAAATAAATAAAGAAGAATCACACCGACTCGGAGTAAACCCAACAGTAGTAATGTAAGTAGCAAACCTCTGAAACCATGCACGAGGTGCCTGCTTAAGACCATAAAGAGACCGCTGTAATAAGCAAACATAATCCGGATGCTTTGGATCCCGAAAACCGGGAGGTTGATGCATATAAACAGTTTCAGCTAAATCTCCATGTAAAAACGCATTCTTAACATCAAGCTGATGAACAGGCCAATGTCGAGAAATAGCTAAGCTAAGAACAGTCCGAATGGTACCCGGTTTAACAACTGGACTAAACGTCTCATCAACATCAACTCCCTCAATCTGCGTGTTACCATTGGCAACAAGACGTGCCTTATACCGACTAAGAGTGCCATCAACCAAATACTTATGACGAAACAACCACATACAATTGACAACATTGACACCCTCAGGTCGAGGTACACGTTTCCAAGTTTTATTCTTAATAAGTGCATTATACTCTTCATACATAGCATTGCGCCAATTTGGATTATTAAAAGCATCCTTATATGACCTAGGGGAAGGAGAAACAGTAGACACATGACCAGCATACTTAGGATTAGGACGAGTAGTCCCGACACGAGAACGTATGACCATGGGATGAGTAGATATAACAGGAACATGTGGTGAAAAGGGCGGAGGCGTGGGTACGGGAACAGGATCATCTGGTGGAGTGGGTGGAGGTGCAGGAGGTGTAGGTGGTGCAGTTGATGCAGGTATATTGACATGTGGAGTAGGAATTGGGTTAGAAGGTAAACCAATTGGTGTAGTGTTGATAATAGTGGAAATGAGATTGGAAGAATCATCCAAAAAATCATATGAGGGTGTGGGCTTGGAAGGATGGGATTGCAACGGAAAAACCGTTTCATCAAAGGTAACATGTCGAGAGATGATAATTTTGTTGGTGTTAAGATCAAGACAACGATAGCCAAAATGATTGGCGGCGTGTCCCAGAAATATTGCAGGTGTGGCACGGGGTCCTAGTTTATGATTGGTATCGATATGTGGGTAACAAAGGCATCCAAAAACACGAAGGACACTATAATCAGGTGTTGCACCAAAAAGTCGAGTAAAGGGTATTTCATTATTAATGGCACGAGAAGGTAAGATATTCAATAAATAAACAGCCATATTAAGTGCCTCAGTCCAATAGTTGGGTGGTAGGTGTGCTTGAAACAATAAAGTGCGAATAAGGTTATTTATGCTACGAATCATGCGTTCAGATTTTCCATTTTGTTGAGATGTACGAGGGCAAGAAAATCTAAATTGGATGCCATTGGTGGAAAGCAATTTATGAAATGCAGTATTATCAAACTCACCGCCATGATCACACTGAAAAGATTTAATTTCACACTTAAACTGAGTACGGACATAACTACGAAACAACTGAAACTTAGACAAAACATCAGATTTATTCATTAACGGATAAACCCAAACATATTGAGAATAATGATCCAGAAATAAAACATAATACTTGAAACCAGAAAGACTCGGAATTGGGAATGTCCACAAATCCGAGTGAACAATGTCAAAACAAGAAGTAACAGAACTAGACGAACTAACAAACGGAAGCTTAACATGTTTTCCAAGCTGACAAGCATGGCAAAGAACGGGAAGCTTTTCTTTAGTACAAGAAATAGAATCACTAGACACAAGACGCCGCAACACTTCACTCCCTGGATGTCCAAGTCGTTGATGCCACGTATACTGACTGGTAAGATACGCTTGAGGAATGGGAGAAGGCTTCGTAACAGGATAGAGATCACCCGTGCTATCACAACGGAGGAGTACCCGTCGAGTTAGGAAGTCCTTCACAGAAAAACCAAAAGGATCAAATTCAACAGTGCAATAATTATCACGAACAAATTGACGCACGTAAATTAGTTTTTTGACAATGTGGGGAGTGATTAAAACATTATTTAAACGAAGAGGACGAAAAGGGGTAGACAAAATACTATGACCAGAGTTAGTGACGGGAATGAAACGCCCATCACCAACCGCAACAGACGGATAAATGCACTCATTAAGAATATAACTAAGACTATGTACAGAATCATTAAGGTGAGAGCTCGCACCTGTATCCATATTCCAGTTGCCAGCAGCCGGTTCCTGAAGAGTGGTGGTATTAAAGGCATTTGGTAAAAGAGTCGCTTGACCCGAACCCTGTGAACCTGATGCTAGTAGTTGACCTGGGTGAAAACCGGCTGGTGATAGGCCTTGCTGAACCATACCTGGACCAAACTGAACCCCAGGTTGTGAACCTGTAAACTGAACCCCCGATGATAGAATTTGAGCTCCCTGCGACTGCTGAGAACCTGTAGCAAACGGAACCCCCTGCGAAACATGAACCCCCTGTGGTAGACCGTGAACCCCATGACCAACAGTATGACCCGCCCCCTGTGGTAAACCGTGAACCCCCTGTGGAAACACTGGGGCCGAATATAGAGGCTGGAATTAGTATTGAAGTTGAGCCGGTCCATAAGGATGGTGATTCATAATATAGGCAACAGGAGAGGTATTGGTAGTATAAGCAACGGGTGTAGTAGTTTGGCTAGATGTATGGGTAAACCCCAACTTAGCCAACAATTGTCGCAAGGTATCCATATCCGACATAGGAGAGGATGAACTGGAAGTACGAGGTAGTAAAGTAGACTTACCATGAACACCATTGTGAAGATACCGACACGCCTCACCAAAACGACAATGACCTTTAGCAAAAAGAAAAAAAGGTTTGTTTACTTTTTCCAAAGGATTAAACGAACGCCGAGCATTGTTATTTGCCAATAGGACCATAGGAGAAGCAGATGTAGCATTTACAAGCGGATCTTGAACCTTGGATTTCATACGCATCTCTTGCGTGGTTAACAAAGAACGAACCGTCTTGAGATCGGGAAAGGGTTCCCGACTAGCAATAACTGTAGAAATCACATCATACGTGTTTGGCAAACCTTCAAGTGCAAAAGTAACAATATCATCATTGCTAAGAGGAGAACCAATACTAGCTAAAACTGAAACAATTGACTCAATTTTCTGAAAGTATGCATCAATGGTTAAGTCCCCAAGCTTCAAATTCCGTAGTTCCGCTTTCAAAGCCATAGCTCTTGGACGTTTATTGTCTTGAAAAATCGTCTCGAGATATACCCACGCCTCTTTGGCAGTTGTGGGATTAAGTACAACTAAACGCTTTTGAAGATTTGAAGCAAGTGTGGAAAAAATCCAAGAGCGAATAATAAAATCAATCTTGAGCCACTCCGGGTCCCTAGTCGGTGGTGGAGGAGGTGTAGTAGAGGAGGATGCGGGTGGATCAACAAGGTGCTCCAATATTCCATAGCCATGACAAAGATGAGAAAACTAGTACACCCATGAGGAGTAATTCATCTCATCAACATCGAGTTTGATAGGCACAAAGGTGGTTAGGTGATTCATTGCCATAAGTTTATCCGACAAAGTAAGGATAGGTGCGGGGGGATTTGTATCCGTAGTCATGATGAAAACAAATTAATACGCAAACAAGACAACCCTTGTCACTATTTTCAAATATATTATGAATCGAACAGTAGATTTGTATCCATAGTAATGAACAATAGTAAACCAACTTTGACTATTGTATAATAATAAAAAACAAAACAAAATACCCTTTGTCTAGGATAGTCATGTGGGAACTAATATAATATTCTTTATATTTTGAAGACTAGCAATCACTTCTTCTTCTCCAATTGAAACCTGCTACTGTCGATGGCACTCGAAAACGAACCTCAAAACTCGGGTTTAGGGTTTGTAGCAATCGAACAGGAGAACAAAGAGAACTAAACAAACAGGGTCGACAACTCTAAAGGTCGACAAACAAAACAGATCACACTCGTCGACAACTCACTTCGGTCGACAAACAAATAAACTGGAAAAAATAAAATAAAAATAAAGCGAAAGTTTAGGGTTAATCAGTGCGGAAGGTGTGGATCGAGTAGGTATGATACCATGTAAGTTTCTGTGAATCGATTTTATTGAATGACCAATAATGTTCGGTACATGAGAATATATAAGATACAATATGGGCTATGCATAAATATGGGCTATACATAACAAGCCTAACACCCAATACTAATCGTCTAACATTGCTCAGATTAGTTATTCAAATAAACTTTTAAAGGACTAAAAACTATTGAAAAAAGAAGCCTTAAGAAAATGCGAGTTTATCTTTTTTATATGATAAAGAAACACACTAAACTATGAAAACAATAATTGTTTCTGGACCACTTATTACTTTGTGTCGTTTTATTTTTGATTGTTATTGTTGTTGTATTCATTTAATTAGGTTCCTTTTAAAAACGGTGGTGAGCCCCAAAGTTCTTAAAAAGCGATTTTTTTTTTTTTTTTTTTTTTTTTTTTTTTTTTGTAAGTTTCTCTCGATTTTAAGTCAAACTTGATTGATAACGTTTGTTTTTTTATGAAATAAATAAGTAGACGCATATTCTTTATTAAAAGAAATGTACAATGCATTTAATACAATGTTTTGTAATTTTGTTTCTTGGTGTGATTTTAATAAAATGTTGCCTTTTAAAAAAAAGGAAAAGAAAACAATACATGTAATTTGTTTATGCTTAGTATGTTTGATTCAACTCTTGATCCATGTAACAATAAGCTGAAACTTCAAAAAGCCAAATACTCTTTATGTTTCAAAATTACTGTATTTCGATAAAAAAACACACAGTTTAAAAAAAAAACATAATTATTCCTGCTTTATTTATCTTACTTTTATCATAATGACAGTTTTATATTTAAATAATTAATTAACGTCTTTTTTAAAGTTTATAATAATAATTTAAACTCAATCAAACTTACTTATTTATATTTTTTAGTAAATAATAGTAATTAAATTACCACATCTCAAAAAGTATATTTTAGGAATGAAGGGTAATTAAAGAGGAGCTAATTCTTCAATCACCCCAAAAGTACAACCATGTGTACCCCATTCACCCCACTAATTTTTTTTTCTTCAAATACTCCAGGGGCGACTATATCCCAAAAATCTTTGGGCAACTATCACATATGGTTGACATGTGTCCCATAGGGTTGTCCCCACAATGTACCCTTATGTACTTGCATCCTACTGATGAGGCGAAAAATGATCCGGTTTTAGGGGGTCATTTAAGCCCGAATCCGAATTTATTTGATCAAATATTGCCATAAATCGTTCCTTTTGTGATTTTAGGTACTTGGAGAGTGAATTCTGGAAAAGAAGCCATTTTGGACGTTTTTGGAGCATAAAAGTGAAGAAAACGGCAAAGTCTCAATTTTCCATGCTGGGAACAGTACATGAAGGCGTCAAGAGTAACTCATGACGGCGTCAAAACCTCAAGAATAAAAATCCGTAGTTGATGACGGCGTCACACAGGGCGTCAGAAGTAGATCAAGGCCGTCCGAGAAAGTATTTGGCGGCGAGATGACGGCGTCACACCCTTGTTCTTGACGCCGTCACCCCTATTTTCCTATATATATAGTTTTCTAGTTTTTCACATTAAGGGAAAGAAGTTTTGGAGAAACCCTAAAGACGAATTTGGTGCAACTTTTACAGGTTTTTCAAGGGTTCCAAACCCTTGATACCTTGCATTGTAATTGAGATAAGTGTTCTTCTAATTCAATCAATATGTCTATGTGTTGGTTGTCTATATCTTGTTCTTGTCTCAATTCCATTATGCTAGGCTAGATCTCTTTTGTGTTTGCTTAGATCTAATGAAACCTAGATATTGATTATGTGTTGATTACTTGTTTATTCTTGTCTTGGATGAATGATTTTATATGTTAGGCTTAAGAAAACTGGCAGATCTCCAAATGGTAACATGCTTGAACGTCTTAAGAAACATGAACCGAGGCGTACTAGGTCTTTATTGGTTGTATTTAATGCATGAGCCACTGTTTACAATCCCTATAGTTGTGTTGGGCATGGTGTAGGAGGAGATAAGAGCTCATAGAATTGGGGAGTTATGTATGCCACCCCATGAATAGTATTAAGGAATACAATCTGTCATCCATACAATTATAACAAGTAATTAACGTGTAAAAGATATCTAGGGAGTAGTGAAATCTAAGTAAACACATTTTCTTCAATTACTGCTCACAACCTTAGTATAATTAGTTTATTTTCATTTTTAGTATTTTATTTTGATTGCATTTTAGTTTTGGGTTAGTTGAATAGCAACTAATTCCGCCCACTCTTCCAAAACCCGAGATTTTTACTTGCTTTCCATAAAACATAAAAATACAAAAATAATCATCCCTCACCTTTAGAACTAGTAATTAGGCTTTCTAATCCTAGCGACACTATTTCTAAGCTGAACGATCAATCCCCCAGTACTTGTCACTATACTATACTACAACGATCAGGTACACTGCCTGGTGGGGGTTGTAAGCTTCTCGAGATCCCTCGAGAGGTAAAGCCTGTTGCGATTCCCACCCATCAAGTTTTTGGCGCCGCTGCCGGGGAATAGTTATTGTCTAGGTTAGGATTTCTTTTTATTAGGTCTACTTGCTAGATTCCTTTCTAGTAAGATTTTTATTTTTATTTTTAGGTCTTCTTTAGTCTATCTTATTTCTTCGTGCCTTTGTTCGTAACTCTTTACCATCCGACATCATGGAAGGTGGTAACATCTTTGAACCCGTCATCCCACCACAACAAAACCCACCACTAGAACCCCTTAGGCCCCGAACCTTAGGAGAGTATTCCCAACCTAGCCACCAAGGCTACCGAAACACCATTGAGCTCACCGGAGACAATGTGACCCCCTTGCGATCCGACACCATCCGGTTGGTGCAAAGCGGATGTGCATTCCGTGGACTTCATTCCGAAGATCCAAACCAACATCTTAAGGACTTCCTCAAAATCGTAGACTCCATAGACCTAGGTGTTGAAACTAGAGAGACTACCCGATTACGCCTATTCCAATTCTCTCTACGGGATCAAGCTAGTCAATGGCTAGAGCGTTTACCCACGGGATCCATCACCACATGGGATGATCTCACCACTCGTTTCCTTGCTCAATTTTTCCCACCGGGGAGAACTACTAAGCTTAGGAATGACATCTTGATGTTCCAACAACGTCAAAATGAATCTCTTTATGAAGCATGGACTCGTTTCAAGGACTTACTCCAAAAAGTCCCTCATCATGGCATAGATCTTTGGCTCCAAGTCCAAATCTTCTATGACCATATCGACATCTCCACGAGGCGAACCATTGACCAATCGGCCGGTGGTACGTGATCTTAGTACGGAACAATCATGGGAACTCATAGAAGATCTTGCTCTCTATGACAACGAAAGTTGGAATGATCCCCGTGATTTGAACAAAACGGTCAAGGCAATATCTTTGCCTTCGAACAATTCTAGCACTCCCGACCGTAGGATCATGGAACTTGAGGACCAAGTCAAGTTTCTCATGAAATCTTACGAAGCTCCGAAGCCTTCAAGCCAAGTGAACAAAATCACTTCTTCATGCGAATTATGTAGTGGTCCCCATGACACTCGTGATTGTGTGGAACTCCCCGGAACAGCTTTTGCGGACTACGCATCCACGCGTACCGACGAAGCGGGAGGTAAGTGGTACACTTTCAAGCCCGAGCCAAACACTTATGGTGATTCATACAACCCCTCTTGGAAAAATCACCCAAACCTTAGGTGGAAACAAAATCAACCCAATTCTTCCAATCCGCCTAATCGTTACCAACCAAACGGTCCACCATCCAACCGTACTTTCAACAACAATCCTTCTAACAACTATGGTAGTACCAACAATTTTGAAGGATTGATGTCAAAGTTCATGGCATCTCAAGAAGCTCGCATATCTAAATTTGAAGCCGATTTCAAACAAAAGCAAAGCGAGATGACCACTAGAATTGATGCATTGTTGAAAGTTCTCAATGATCGAGAAATGGGAGCACTCCCAAGCGACACGGTCAAGAATCCGAAACTAATCGTTAATTCCATATCCTCAGTTTCGTCACCCACTTCGTGTCCACAATACTACTCGGTTAAATCAACGAGCACGTGTTTCAAACAAAACCAAGTTCCCCAAAAGGACCAATCAAATAAAACACCCACTATAGAGCCGGTCAAAAGCATTGTTGAAACACCTCTTACGCAAGACCTTGACGATGAATTCAAAGAACTTCACCTTGAACGCCCCGTCATTGATGTCTTAGCGCGTGCTCCTTACTATAGTGCCCTCCTAGAAAAATATGAGAAGTATAAGCTAGGTAAAAATGGGACCGCCTTCGTTCATAACAAGTTGCCTAAAAAGCTTGATGATCCGGGTATATTTGTTTTGCCTTGTAAGATAGGAAGATCCGAAGCTTTTGACACACTAGCCGATTTAGGGTCAAGCCTCAACCTGATTCCCTTGTCCTTATTCACCGCTCTTAAGCTAGGAAAGTTAGAGGAAATGGAGGTATTGATAGGGCTAGTGGATGGAAGTATTGCCTATCCGGTTGGAATGATTAAGGATGTAGTTGTTCACGTAGGAAAGTTGACTATATTAGCGGATTTTCACATCCTAGACATGGTTAGTGACACTACATGCCCATTATTAGTAGGAAGAGGATTTTTAGCAACCGCTAGTGCCATGATAGATTGCAAGGAATCAAAGATAACGGTAGGTGAAGACGATACTTGGTCGGTGTATGATGTTAAGAAGCATAGTTATGATTGTGATGATGAACCAACACCGCATTGGGTAGAGATGAATAGGAGACCATCTAGATATGGACCTTGGATAGAAAGGAACTTCATAGGACCTCAATGCCCATTCTATCTAGAAAAAGACTTTGTTGAAAAGACACATTCGGTAGAACAACTCATAGCTAGAGATGAAGAGCTAGACCCCTTTGAGGACCCTTTAGTCTTTAGGAAAATGATTGAGTTATTAAGCGTAATGCCCATCAACATAGAAAGGAATAAATGGAAAAGAGAGGGAGATAAGTGTAAATGGATGTGGGACAAGCCACCTAAAGAAGGTGACGGGTCATGGCATATTAGAATGACCTTGTATGATCCGGATGGAGAAAAGTTTGAAAGGTCATACCATACTAAGGAAACCGATAGAAAGTTGAAACCTAAGTTTGATCCCAAAGATGTACTCAACGAGGAACTCACCCGAATCACGTAGTAACCCATGACCTTGAGTCTAGCTACAAGACTCGTAAATAAAGAAAAGCGCTTCTTGGGAGGCAACACATGTTTTGTGTGATTTTATTTGTTTGATTTTTATTTGTTTCCGTATGCATGCTTTATTTTTATTGTTGGTTGATCATGTCTCTAAATTAAAATGTGGAAATACTTTACTATGTTGTTTGGCCTAGTCTTAACTCCAACCTAAAAGTATTTTTGCAAAAGATAAGTGTAAGGGGAAACCCCAAATATGATTTTAAGAAACAAACCGATCATGATTCTCCACAATATTAAATGAACATGTATATTCATATTTGTTAGAGTCAAATGCTTGTATTGAGTCATAATGAAGTTTTGTAGGATTTTCCAGGAAGTATGACCAAGTTTTTCCAGAAATTTTCCGGAAACTTAACATAAGAATTTCTGCAGGTCCATTCTGACGGCGTCAGAGGATTACTCTTGACGGCGTCAGGAGTTAAAATCTGGAAATTTTACCGGTTTTGTTTTTCTAACGGAGTCTTATGGTTTTTGTGAATTATTAAGTTTTATAATCTCCAGGAGATCTGCAAACTTCATTTCACAAGCATTATATCTTATCTTGTTTTCTAGGATTTAGTAACTTATATAGGATGCCGCCGATTTTACGCGAGGTTGTCTTGTCTATTTTTGTCAGGATTTACAGGTTATGTATGACAAGAAGATGATTTATATTCTGGAAGGGAAGCTTTGATTGTTCGTTTTCTTGGAGGAAGATCTAACCTGGCCAACCTATAATCCATACCGAGCGAATCAAGGGAGTATTTGATTTCATTCTCTTTACTTTTTCACTTTTACATTCTTTACTTGAACATTGGGGACAATGTTCATCTTAAGTGTAAGGGGAGGGTAAAAAGATGATACCTTACATATGCACTTTCGCTTGAGTTTGTTTTGTTTGATAGTGGATGTGCAATAAAACTATGAGAAATACTTGTTAGTGTAATTTTAGCGCCAAATTTAAAATTTTTTACAACATTTAGGAGTGAAACTTTAGCCATAGCAAGCGTCTCATGGATAGAAGATTGTATGACTAGCACATAACCGTATATTCAGAAAAATTTTCCACCCAAAAATGTGAGGTTCGCCTTTAGATTTGATAGGAAAAGCATTTACTATTAGTGCTTATGAGTGTACCGGTAGCATTTAGATTCTAGAACTTGCGTTAGTGATGCATCCCGAGACCGCTAGTGAGACTACATTCGTGTGGTAGGATTTACTACATGATAAAAGGCATTAGGATCACCCTTGTGTTAAACCCGTATTATAATTACTTGACCATTTAAGTCATATTACTTGGCTAGTTAAGTCAACTAATTTTTCCCACACCCTTAGCGTTGTACTCATTTTTAGTACACGAAACCCCTAGTACACCCCTCCGAGCCTATCTTTTCGTTTCTAACTTTAAGCATCTTACTTAAAGGAAGAATTTGTTACACCCCACTTAAATGTACAACCAAATCGCCTTAGCCTTCCGTGTATGCGCTCATTTTTAGTGCATTATTGTTATTTCTTAAACCCTAAGTTAACTTTCTAATTGATTACATGGTTGCTAAGTCGAGTCATATCCTTGTACACATTGTTTTGGGACGATTGGGACTCATGGGTAAGTACTTATTTTATGGAGTAATGGGGAAGAACATCATTTATTACCCCCATATGTGCGTTAATCTTAAAAGTGCTCCAAGTGTTTTGATTTTCTTAATTCGAGTCATTAGATTAGTTGAATGTAAAGTATGTAAAGATTCAAGTGTAAGGGGAATGTTCATTCCCTATGATGTATTATTTTGGATGGTAGGGTAAGAGTGTATGCAAAAAAAAAAAAAAAAAAAATCGAAAAAAATCGAAAAAAATCAAGAAAAAGAAAAAAAAATAGAAAAAAGGAAAAAGAGAGAAAAAACATACGGACTACCATCCCTTTTCATTCTATGTTCATTTTATGTTTTTAGTTATTTTTCATTTATTAGCTTAAGTCGAGTCTAGTCTTGGCTTAGCAACGCCACATTATACATGTAATTAACCAAGATTGTTAACTCGCCACCACTAAAACTTCCTTTATCCAACAAAACCGTGTAATTCATATCCCTATACCTAACGTTACAACCCTTTAAAAGACCTCTTTGATAGTTTATCCTAGGTGCTTACACCATGTGGTGGAGGTTTGATCCTTTCCCAAGCCTATGGTAATCTATTTTGCTATGACAGGTAGTGAGAGATATCTTCCATTTCTATAATGTTATATTACTTTATTACACCCGAGAGATGTGAGTATCTAAACACTATTTGTGAGGTGCTTGTGTATGACCTCCGTGCTTGTCTATTGGTCTTTAGTTGAACGATTATTTGTTGTAATTACTTTTATATTAGTGTTAAATGACCCCTAACTTGTCTTTTGAGTAGAATAAAAGCGCATTTGCTTGAGGACAAGCAAATCTCAAGTGTAAGGGTATATGATGAGGCAAAAAATGATCCGTTTTTAGGGGGTCATTTAAGCCCGAATCCGAATTTATTTGATCAAATATTGCCCTAAATCGTTCCTTTTGTGATTTTAGATACTTGGAGAGTGAATTCTGGAAAAGAAGCCATTTTGGACGTTTTTGGAGCATAAAAGTGAAGAAAATGGCAAAGTCTCAATTTTCCATGCTGGGAACAGTACATGAAGGCGTCAAGAGTAACTCATGACGGCGTCAAAACCTCAAGAATAAAAATCCGTAGTTGATGACGGCGTCACACAGGGCGTCAGAAGTAGATCAAGGCCGTCCGAGAAAGTATTTGGCGGCGAGATGACGGCGTCACACCCTTGTTCTTGACGCCGTCACCCCTATTTTCCTATATATATAGTTTTCTAGTTTTTCACATTAAGGGAAAGAAGTTTTGGAGAAACCCTAAAGACGAATTTGGTGCAACTTTTACAGGTTTTTCAAGGGTTCCAAACCCTTGATACCTTGCATTGTAATTGAGATAAGTGTTCTTCTAATTCAATCAATATGTCTATGTGTTGGTTGTCTATATCTTGTTCTTGTCTCAATTCCATTATGCTAGGCTAGATCTCTTTTGTGTTTGCTTAGATCTAATGAAACCTAGATATTGATTATGTGTTGATTACTTGTTTATTCTTGTCTTGGATGAATGATTTTATATGTTAGGCTTAAGAAAACTGGCAGATCTCCAAATGGTAACATGCTTGAACGTCTTAAGAAACATGAACCGAGGCGTACTAGGTCTTTATTGGTTGTATTTAATGCATGAGCCACTGTTTACAATCCCTATAGTTGTGCTGGGCATGGTGTAGGAGGAGATAAGAGCTCATAGAATTGGGGAGTTATGTATGCCACCCCATGAATGGTATTAAAGAATACAATCCGTCATCCATACAATTATAACAAGTAATTAACGTGTAAAAGATATCTAGGGAGTAGTGAAATCTAAGTAAACACATTTTCTTCAATTACTGCTCACAACCTTAGTATAATTAGTTTATTTTCATTTTTAGTATTTTATTTTGATTGCATTTTAGTTTTGGGTTAGTTGAATAGCAACTAATTCCGCCCACTCTTCCAAAACCCGAGATTTTTATTTGCTTTCCATAAAACATAAAAATACAAAAATAATCATCCCTCACCTTTAGAACTAGTAATTAGGCTTTCTAATCCTAGCGACACTATTCCTAAGCTGAACGATCAATCCCCCGGTACTTGTTACTATACTATACTACAACGATCAGGTACACTGCCTGGTGGGGGTTGTAAGCTTCTGAAGATCCCTCGAGAGGTAAAGCCTGTTGCGATTCCCACGCATCACCTACCCACCTAGCCTATTATTTTCTTGGGCGACTTGGGCCCACATTCTTGGGTGACTATCCTTATTTTGTCTTTTTCCTCAAAAGTATAGTATTTTTTTTATTATTTTCTAGTACAAATTTTGTGGGCGACTTGGTCCCACCCATGTGCATTTTTGGGCGACTGATTAGGTAGGATAAATATTTTATAATATAAGTACATTGTACTATAATTTTATACACCTTTTATACACTTTTTTATACTTCTTTACATTTATAAAAATTACTTTTAAAAACAAATACTAATTATTAATTTTATAACTCTTATACTTATTATTATTTAAAAACAAATACTAAACACCTTATACTCTCCTTCTCCACACACCAACACACCAAACACCTTATACTATCTTCTCCAAACACAACCTGCTACTCTCCTTCTCCACACACCAACACACCAAGACTGAAAACCCACAACCTGATACACTCTTCTCTAAACACCAAACGACCCTAATATTGAAAACCCACATTGTTGACGCACCCAAACACCAAACAACCCAAACACCAAAATTGTACACGCACCCAAATTAATTGTTCAACCGCAAAACCCTAATTGTTGACTCACCCAAATTATTGAAAACGCACCCAATTTAACCCAATTACAAGCGTTCGACCCTAATATTGAAAACCCACATCGTAAGTGTTCGACCCCACATACAAGTATGTTTGACGCGAAGATTTCGGTAAGATCTAGGGTAGAACATCTTACTAGTATTAAAGCATTGTTGAATGTAGGAAGAACAAATTTGTTTAGAACTACTGTATTTGGGGCATGGTTAGATTTCCCCTCTCATAACCCTGATAACTATCTGTATAATTTTTTTTACCAAAATGCGGTTATGGTTCCCAAACTTAGTGATTTTTGCCCTCCACTTAATTTTCAAATAGGTGATAATTTACTTGAATTTGGGCGTGAACAATTTAGTCTTGTTACTGGTTTTCGATTAGGCCATGTTGATAAAGATGAAGGGCGTATTGTGCGTGGTATACCATATAGTCCTTTTTTAGACTGGTTATTTCCGGAAATTAAAGTAACTAAGAAGAAAAGAATCAAGGGTCAACAGATTTTGGGGTTGTTGAAGCCTGGGCAAGTCTGGGATTCATTATCGGATGAGGATGCTGTTCGGTGTTGTTTATTGGTGATTGCCACTTATGTGTTTATGGGTAGAGAAGGGAGGTTCTACATACCTGATTATTTGTTGATTATGGTTGAGGATTTCTCTTTGTGTAATGAGTATCCATGGGGAGAGTACTTGTGGTGTCAATTGTATAAAAGAACTGTGAATGTAGTTCCAAGGCATGAGAATACCGTGAAAGAATCTAAGAAGCCGGTAAAAAAGTCTCCAAAAAAAGAAGAAACATTCAATCTGTATGGTTTTATATGGGCATTAAAGGTTAGCTTTTATTCGTAACAAGCATTATTTCAGATTGTTTATATATTATCCTTACTGATATAGTAAGTATTTTGTCTAGTATCCAATTAGATACCTTCTTATCGTGAGCGTAATTATTTATGTTTTCATGTGTTTTTTAGATTTGGATATTGGAAACCTTCCCTAACAGCTCCCATTTTTGGTGCAAAGACCCTGCGAAGATCCCTCGTGCTTTAGCATGGTCAAGCATCAACAAATTTGAGAAAAAGCATCACTCTATTCTATTTGATCAGGTAATTGAACAACTAAGGAAAAACGTCACTTGCTTTTTAATTAGTTAATATTAGGTTAGTATTGCTTATATCTTATCCTTACTGATATAGGCTGAACTTTGTAGGTTAGTATTGCTTTTAATTGTTCAAAAATTTGTAAAATTTCTTTTTTAGCCATAAACTATCAACAGCCATAGCTAATAGCCTTTAAAGTTGTCGTTTATTTACATCATATCAGTTAACAATTATTTCTATTCTAGGCTGTACAACCTTTAAAGAAGCTGGTACCAACCCGTTCCGAGTTGCTTTGTCCGTGGTACATACATAGCATGGAATATATAAGGGGACTTCAGATGCAAATTGTTGAAGCAAAAGACGACTTGGAGCTGCCAGAAATCAAAAATCCGATACCGGTTAGTCAAATGGCTGCTGAAGATACGGATGATGCAGTAAATGAAAATGATATTCCGGTTCCTGTGGCTAAAATGACTGATGAAGGTATGGATTATGAAGATACGGCTGACGAACATACGGCTGGTTATGTTTGTGATGAAATTCATAAAGAGGAAGAAAAGGGGGTTGGTGAAACTTGTGACGTTGTTCCTGAGACTTCCCGAAACCCAATATTGGATAAAGATCACATTCAATCTGAGGTTGAGTCGATTAAGTCAAAGGTTGGTGACATAGAAAAAGGTGTGGGAGATGTTCATGTGTCACACCTTTTATGTGAGCTAGAAATTGTAAAAAAAAGGATTCGGGTCGTTGAGAATGTGTTAGGAATAAAGTTTCAAGAGACGTTGGTAGTTAACGATGACATGTCAGTACATGATGATCTTCAGAATGAGGTAACAAGATGTAATTTAATCTTTTTCATTTGATCACAAAAAATAGTGTTTTTACCAATATGAAATGCTTTTTTCAGTTGCATACTCCTGCTCCACCGATGAAGACTAATGATACTGATGAAGCAAACATGACAGTCGGTGATACTCACATTAAGGTAATAACTTTTAATTTAATCTTTTTAAATTGATTATAAAAAATATCGTTTTAAAAATTCTGAATGTTTTGAAATGAATATTCCTGATTCAAAGACTTCGATGAAGGCTACTGTTCCAAACGATGAAAGGTTGTTTTCAGACGGTGATGGTCACAATAAGGTAACAAACTGTAACTTAATCTTTTTTTATTGATTATAAAAAATTTTGTTTTTACAATTCTGAAATGTTGTTTTCAGACGATGAAGGCTACTGATCCAGACGACGAAAATTTGACATTCGGTGATAGTCACAATGAGGTAACAAAGTGTAATTTAATGTTTTTATATTGACTAAAAAAAATATTGGGTGTAGTGAAGTAGCTTAAATTCTTAAAATCTCAGACTTAGTGTAACTTGGCTTATAAGGGGTGTTTGGTTGAACCTGCGGATGTGGCTCAGGTTGTTCTTTATTGTTGTTTTTGCTTGTATGTAGTTTCTTTAGGCTCTGTAAGACAGTATAAACCAGTGGCTATAGGTATAAAGTCAAAATCCAATGTGACCATTCACTGTTGGATTTCTAAAGTTGCTCAATCAAACATACAGGTTTATCATTGGTTAGTTTAGCTTAGTTAAGTATCCATCCTCTCAGCTCAAAAAAATGTTTACACTTATGCAGCAAATCCAATTCTTGTTAGAATTTTCATGAATTTTGTGGGAAGAATTAGGATATAAAATTTCAAGGGGATGAAATAGGTAAGTTAAACATTGGCCATCTCCTCCCTGCACAACCTCAGTGGCCCCCACTAGGTGTTCTTGGGTCCCTTGAGTAGCTATAGTTGAATACTTTCTATTAATTATGATGCAAGTTAGTGCAGTAGACTGCGCACGTCAAGTTTCAGCCTTTGCCGATGACAGTTGACCAAAGTCAACTGTCTAAATCTTTTCACTTCAATTTGCTTAATTTTAAGCTCTAGTTAAAAAGTTTGGTAAAAGAAAAATATCAATAAATCAAATTTTAAATTCAAGTGATAGCTTATATTTAATAGGATTTATCTTTTTAATATTTCTTTTCATCTTATTAATAAGCATTTTTACATTTTTCTTAAATGTTGTTTTAAGATGCATACTCATGATGCCAAGACACCCATGAAGACGAATGATTCAGACGCTGAGAAACATAACTTGTATTATATGGACCCTCACGCATTTACGGGCACTATGACACAAGTAATGAAAGCCGTTTTCCTGTCTCCTGATCCAGATCAAACAACTAATGTTATTCAAGTTGCCGATGAGCCCAATTTTGATTGTACCCCCTTACCAAATATGAATGAAACGTTCTCAAATATTGGTTATGATGGGTTTGATCAAACTCCTCAACAGGTATTCTTTACTTTTTATTCTTTCATTTGTATTTTGTTTATTGTATGTTCACTACATTCAGCGCTTGTTTTTTAGGAATCGATGGTTGTGGATACAGAAGTAAAAGAAAACGATGAAACACATGAAGAATCGGATGCCGTTATGGCTGATATAGCAGGCGATGATGTTTGTAATACATCTGAAAATGTATATGAACAGTCAGATGAGTTGGCGGATATTGAAAAACCAACATTTGAAGATGGGAATGAAACAGCTGTAAAAATGGATACGGTTGTCGCTGAAACAGCGGGACAAGCTGCTATGGAGGGTGTTGAAGAGATATATGAACCTGCAGGGGAGGGGACTTGCTCAGAAAAGAACGATGGAATAGAATATATATGTGTTAGTGATGACAACGATGACGAAGTTGTTAAGGTAAAGTTATTTAGCTTATTAATACAATAGTAAGTTTATCCCCTTTTATATTAATAACATATTTAAATTGAACAAATGACAAAAAAAAAAAAAAAAAAAAAAAAAAAAATCCCAGTTTTTTTAAAATAATAAGTTTATCCAGGGTTTGTGAGATATAAATCATTTTTGACCATTGCTGACAATATAAACGTAAATTTACTAGTTTTTAACTAAAAGATATTACTACGTGTTTGTAATGATATCGTTGTTTCTGTTTAGACTGAAAATGTCAGAGCTATTTTCAAAGAAGTTAAAAGGAAGAGGAAATTAGGGAGATATTACCAGTCACCCTATACAAATCCACCAGACACTACACCAATAACATTAAGAAAGCGTTCATCTAGGATCAATCATGCTAACATATCCCCTATTGAAGCTCCTGATTTTGATGATAAATTGGAAGTATTCCAATTTGAACCCTTTGTAGAGGTATGTCACACTGACTAAATATTTCTCGTTATAGTGCAATTTAAATTCATCTAATCCGTTTTTTTCTATTTCAGAGCCTGACAAGACGTCCCAAGGCGAAGAAAACAAAGGTCGCTGAAAGGAAAAAGATGATACTATGTTTTATTTTCCATGGGGAGATACGGTTGTTGATCTTCGTTTCTGGCAGTGTTTATTGGGACATGGTGATTTTAGCTCAGGATGGCTTAGGGATGAGGTACGTATAACTGTTAATATATTTGAATTTCTTGCCTTTTTAGTACCATATTGGATAATTATAATATTAGTAGCTTAGATTTATTTGGTTATTGCTTAAATTTTGTTTTTAAGTAGTTATTGCTTCATTATAGTTGCTTATATTATCATACATGGATTTAGTTTAAGTCATTGTTTCATTACTGATTATCTTAGTATCTGTTGGTTTTGTATTTCTGAGTTGATTTAATACCCTTCACTATCATTTTACCATTCGATTTATCTTAAAAACAAGAACCGTGAAAGTTAGATCAACCCGTGATTTACCTTCACATCTTAAAAAATGTTAGGATATAGTTGTATCTGAATTTGGTGTTTGGAATTGGATTGTGGATGTTTTGTTGCACTTTAGTGAGACAGTCAACTTATAGGGGTGTTTGGTTTTAAGTAGTTTGCTCGTTTCATTATCAATTTAGTTGGGATTATTGATTTAGATACAATACTTAGGTTGCATATAGGATTAGTCTAGCATAAAAACAATAGTTGACTATACAAAAAGTCAAAAATACATTTGTATCACCTTAATTTGCATAACTGTTAGGATATAGATTGCATAATCTCATAATCTAGTTGCATCAGTAGTAGTTTTAGCTTATTTGATAATGAAATCTCATTTTGGTCAAAGTTTGATTCAAGTAAAAAATTCTAAGTCATAAAATTGTTCAGGTCTTTGTAGTGATCCATAGGTCTCAATTCTCATTAGAAATAAAATTGGCTTGTTATTTTTAGGAGTATTATAGCTTAAGAAACAAAACCAAAAAGAACTTTGAGAATTGGAATTAATTTACTTATTAAAAAAGCCATTAGGAATTGGCTGTTTGAACCCGAATCACCACTATCAGCTTATTTGGATAAGCTTATTTGCTTAATCATTGGTGTGATTGAACCTAGGGTCTGTCTTATGTTTTAGGGCTGCTACTTCGCTTGGTTAATCATAATCTAAGGATTTTAGGGCTGCTACTTCACTTGGTTAATCATATTCTAAGGATTGTTGCTTATATAAATGTGTATTTATGTTTCAACTTAACTGTCCGTATTAACATGTAAATACTAAAAACAGCACCTAGATGTATGGGTAGATTTAATGTGGGCGCTCCGACCATCAGACGCTGATTGGGCTATGGCCGGTGCATTTTTTAGTGCGTGTGTCATGTCTGGTAACCTCCGAAGCTACTGGGCAAACGGCCGGAAGTATGGAGTGCCATGGTGTGATGTCGAAAAGGTATGTATATGTTATCTTATCATGTTAGATGTTGTATATTCTCTACAAATTTTATTTTTTATGTTTTAAATTGCATTTTTTTTTCTATAATGTAGGTATTATTTCCAATAAACCAACCTAAAAAGCACTGGGCTTTAGGGTCGCTTCATATACGTACCGGTGTTGTCACAATATATGATTCCTTACCTGAATTTTCAAGAGGTAAACATTGGTGGGAAGAGACAATGCCTGAAACTTTTGGATATTGGCTGCCAAGGTATCTTGACCAGGAGGGAGTGTTGAAGGCTAAAGGAATTGACGCCAATGGTTATGCGATAACATGGAGATACCAAGATGATGCCCCCAGACAATGCAGTGTATATGGTGACTGTGGAGTATGGGTTTGCATAAATCTTTACCGTTTGGGTCTTAATATATCATTAGAGGTGGCCGATCCTAGAGAAACAGCTATTGCTTATCGTGAACGAATGGTAGATTACTTCTGGAAATACAAGATTATATATGATGGTCATTAGCATGTGTGTTTATTAGTTATTAGTGATTAGCAGGTTTGGTGTATGATGGTCATTACAAGATGTTATGTATGTATGCCACTTGGTATATTTTTAAAACTGTATGTGATTTTGTCTAAGTAATTAGCAGGTAAATATTTATATTAAACTAACCTGAATGTTGAGAATAATTCATCATTAAAAAAAACATAAAGCACACTTGCATAACAGTCCCAAATACAAGTACACCATCAACCATAACTAACTTCGTAGAAGCATTCAAGCTAATTTAACAAGCATAATGCATAATGAAAATTATGACAAATAACAAAGTAAATAAAAACATAAGAAAAGGGATGGAATTAAATTCACTAGTACAAGAGATGGTTGATTCACATTGAATTTAATTAACTACTACTATAGTTTAGTAACTACTACTAGGGATGGTTCAATACATGGCATTAAGCATATAGTTCATTAATAAAACATGAAAAACTACTAATACTAAAAAGTAAAACATTACAAATTTTAAAAATTAAAACATTAAATATCCTAGATACTAGGTGAAACAAGGGTCTCCGTAAATAACGCACCATCACAACACGTCCAAGAAGTAACTGGATAAAAATGGTCAAACCACATCATACCAGTATCAATTTCAAAAATCTTCTGAAATTTTGCCATCACAAACCACGTATTTCCGTTTGTGACATAATGTGTTATTGAGCACCACAAATCGAGTGATATTACAGGAAATGAATGGATACGATACCATGTATCTTTTTGAAGGAGCCACATCTCAATTTTCATCTCACGATAGCCAGTGGCAGCAAACATTACTAGCTTATCTTGTGCATTCACTAAACGAATTTGAGCGATTCCGTGGTTAGGAATCGGTGGAAAGCTTATCATACTAAATTGCTCCGAATTTACATCAAAAGAAATCATGAAATGGCTACCTCCAACCATTGAGTCGGTAACCGTGAAATAAAGAATACCACCACACAAAGTACCAGATGACCAATAGTAACGGGTGGTTAGATACTCTGATGGTAATGTAAGAGGTATTTTTCTCCATGATTCGTCACTCCTAGAATACAAATTGACAGCAATCTTATCATCCCTACGCCTTATGTAAAGGACTTTGAAATCATCGTACGTGTCGGTGTACAAACCAACTGCATCAAGAATATCATTATAGAAATTGTTGGAATATGGGTGTGGCAATCGTTTGAATGCGGTAGTGACTGGGTTCCAAAGGAACAACTCGGAAGTGAACTTATCACAAACACACATCAATCCATTCAAATGTGATAGTATAGAGAAGGCATTCAATAGAGGATCATATGAGTGATGATTGAAAGGGATGGTCATGCTTGTGTATGTCTCGTAATGATGGGTTTCGAATTTGATTGAATGAATTGAGCAGGTTTGGTTTTCAATTAGGAGAACTTTTTGAATAGATGGAATTGCCGAGCGAGAACAATGATCCTTTACAAAGGCATTTCCTGAAAGTGAAGCATTCCATGCCTTACAAACAGTCTTGAAGCGACCAACAGCCTTTGCTGGCACCCTTGTTAGTATCCCGAACAATATAATTTCATCAGAGAGTTGAGCCATAGTGTGTTTGTTTTGTGTTTAAAGAGATGATGCAATGTATGTGTTTATATAATGTTGCAATAAATAACCATTCATAGCTTAGTACTTCAAATAAATAACATATAAGATGGTACAATTGAATTGCAGACAAGGTTAAACTAATGGGGCCTCTAAACTAATTGAAGCATTACTAAAAATAATATATTACAGACAAGGTTAAACTAATTGAAGTGCAGGAAACATATAAATTAGTTTTTCGACAATGAAATTTAAATATGTTACACCATATCCTCGAACTCCCGGTCCTCCCTGATTCTCTCCTCCATTTCTCTTTCAGCCCTATCTTCTTCGGCTAAGGCTTCACGTAATGCTTCTTCGTCTTGGATATCTTTTTTTTCCTGTTTCTTAGATTTGTAAATTTGAGTTGTTTCCTTTCCTGCTTCTTGACTCCATTTCTCCTCACATTTTTTTTTGACATCTACATCACATGTTTTCTCTACATCCAAGTCAAAATTTTTCTTGACAACCTCGTCACATGTTTCATCTACATCCTTGACCACCTCAATTTTTTCCTTGCCATCAAACCATAAACGCCTCTTAACAGGTTCTGTTTATAAAACATAAAAAATATGTATATATTAATAAAACATAAAAGAAATAAATATAAGAATTAAAACGAATATATATATATATATATATATATATATATATATATATATATATATATATATATATATATATATATATATATATATATATATATATATACAAGTACACAAGTGTAACCAAAATGACTAATACCAATAGACATTTCTAGTTTAGCTAATTCACATAATGCTACATTCACAATGTCTATATAGTGTTTATATTGGGCGACTAGGTAGTTCAATTTATTGGGCGACCTAATAAATTTTTCACATTACACACTTAAATGGAACTAACACAAGTTCAATAAAATTAATTAACAAGTACATTGATTTGATATAACTAGTACAAGGGTTGCTAGATGGTTAGTAAATTCTTTGGGCTACTAGGTAGTTCAATTTCTTGGGCGACCTAAAAAATTTTTCACATTACACACTTAAATGGGAACTAACACAAGTTCAATAAAATTAATTAACAAATACATTGATTTGATATAACTAGTACAAGGGTTGCTAGATGGTTAGTAAATTCTTTGGGCGACTAGGTAGTTTAATTTATTGGGCGACCTAATAAATTTTTCACATTACACACTTAAATGGGAACTAACACAAGTTCAATAAAATTAATTAACAAGTACATTGATTTGATATAACTAGTACAAGGGTTGCTAGATGGTTAGTAAATTCTTTGGGCGACTAGGTAGTTTAATTTCTTGGGCGACCTAATAAATTTTTCACATTACACACTTAAATGGGAACTAACACAAGTTCAATAAAATTAATTAACAAGTACATTGATTTGATATAACTAGTAGAAGGGTTGCTAGATGGTTAGTAAATTATTTGGGCGACTAGGTGGTTCAATTTCTTGGGCGACCTAATAAATTTTTCACATTACACATTTAAATGGGAACTAACACAAGTTCAATAAAATTAATTAACAAGTACATTGATTTGATATAACTAGTACAAGGGTTGCTAGATGGTTAGTAAATTCTTTGGGCGACTAGGTAGTTTAATTTCTTGGGCGACCTAATAAATTTTTCACATAACACACTTAAATGGGAACTAACACAAGTTCAATAAAATTAATTAACAAGTACATTGATTTGATATAACTAGTACAAGGGTTGCTAGATGGTTAGTAAATTATTTGAGCGACTAGGTGGTTCAATTACTTGGGCGACCTAATAAATTTTTCACATAACACACTTAAATGGGAACTAACACAAGTTCAATAAAATTAATTAACAATTACATTGATTTGATATAACTAGTACAAGGGTTGCTAGATGGTTAGTAAATTATTTGGGCGACTAGGTGGTTCAATTTCTTGGGCGACCTAATAAATTTTTCACATTACACATATAAATGCAACTAAAAAAAACATAAAGAAAAAACAATACTACAAAAAAAACAAAGGGAATAAACACCATGAATTATGATGATAGTTGTAAGTTTAAGGTTA
Organism: Artemisia argyi; assembly: GCA_030686995.1. Classification (NCBI taxonomy): domain Eukaryota; kingdom Viridiplantae; phylum Streptophyta; class Magnoliopsida; order Asterales; family Asteraceae; genus Artemisia; species Artemisia argyi. Next base: position 140,180,981 of record CM060679.1, on the reverse strand, counting down.
TCTTGGTGCATCCATCCTCAAAGCATGCTGTTAAACTACCTAAAAATATCAGTTTCAAGAACCTAGTGGAGTACGTGAAGAGAAAGGTGGACGCTTTGAAAGACATCGAAAGTTTTTTTGTCAGATTATTTTACAAAGATGGTTCTATGTCATTGGACGTTGTCGATGACGATGACGTCCAATACTTCATTCATGAAATTTGTGGTAAGAACGATCTTGTTCAGAAACTTTTCATTTCAGTGGTTGAACAACCTTTGGAGGTAAAATCTTCTTCAGCTTCAAATAATTTTTTATTTGATCTTAATGTTCCACTTGTTCCCCAAGAATGTAATTATCCCACCCCAAAAGTTGAACAACACTCTTGTGACCAACAAGATGATTTACTTCCTCAGTGGCAAAAAAACAGTTTCACAAATATGCCTTTGCCACCAACTGCCCCAAATCCAATATTTAAACCAACCCAGCCACATATGAACAATAATGTTTTTTTCATAAACAAGGAGTTTTATAATAAGCAAGAATGCATGTTTGCTATTGGAAAGAAATCATTAATTGAGCGTTTTGAATACAAAATTATTAAATCTGAAAGCACGAGATATAGCGTCAAATGTACCCGCGAAGGCTGCTTATGGAATATATACACTCGTAAGGCTAAAGTGGGTAGTACATTCTACGTCTCTAACATGAACGACATACACACATGTTCAAGAGATCAGATTTGTCCTAATCATCGCAATGCCACTATGAAATTGTTGAGTCATTTACTATACGAAAAATTGAAAGACACTAGCAGGGTGTATAAGGTTGCTGACATACAAAAAGATTTTCGTATTGAATGGAAAATAGACGTTTCTTACAAAAGAGCTTGGGGGGGGGGTAGGAATTTGGCATTCGAATCTTTGAACGGTAGTCCAGAAGATTCGTTCGAGCAATTACCTTATTATTGCCATAACTTAAAACTAAAAAACGAAGGGACGGTAACGCACATTGAAACAGACGATGAAGGAAGATTTAAGATGGTATTTATAGCGTTTGGTGTTGCGGTAAGATTCAATTTAGATTCACTATTTTTATTAATAATTTTTATATTTATTTTATTCTTTTAAACATGTTATGTAATTGTAAACTAATACTAATTTACTGTTAATGATACTAGATACGGAGTTTTATAGCCTTTATGCGCCCATTGCTGATAATTGATGCCGCGCATCTGAAAGGGAAGTATCAAGGAACCAATCTACTTGCTGTTGGCATGGATGGTAACAACCAGATTATTCCAATCGCTACTGGGGTCTCACAGGGTGAGACCGGTGAAGCTTGGACAAAGTTTATGATGTGGTTGAAAGAATGCATTGGTAAAGTCGAAGTGGACGAAAGAATGCAAGACAAGCAATAGTAGATCAGACAAGGGTAAAGAAGTGATGCAAGAGATGGTATCTGAAAGGGGAAGTCGTAAACGTAAAGTCGAAGTGGACGAAGAGCTTTTTCAAAACGGGAGAATTTACCAAGATTGGGAAGACCTGCACTGGACGGGTGAATCATCTAATAGCCTATGGGAGGGGAATATGGTATGGGGTGATGAACGAGGTTACTCTGCCATTAACCTAAATTCAGTCCCGGAAGTTAATCCTTATCATTTGGATGATTTCTAAGTCAATGTTTTGGTGATGGTCAAGAACCAGGTCGTTGTTAAATTTTCAAGTTGTAAACTTCTAAGACGCTTAATCGTCATCTATCTGTAGTGTTTGAACCTTTGATGTTAGTTATTGTTTGTCACAAAATGTACCGTTATGCTTATTAACATTGTAGTACGTTATGTTTATTAATAGTTTAGTTAGGGACAAATCAATGTTGTACTATGTTATGCTTATTAATATTTCATTGTTTAAAGGTAACAAAACTAGGAAAAAAAAACAAGGTAATAAATAAAAGATAGAGAAATTACCTTGCAAATGGGAAGCAGTAAAGAAAATCTGCTAAATTTAGCATGTACAGTTCACCTTGCACACATTCTAAACATCTCATTGGTCTGCAAGTAAATATTTTATTTGTCAGTAGTAACCTTAATCGAAATAAATATGGGAAAAGGTTTACTGTATACGGAAAAAAACAATCACTCTTACTCCATATATTGTCGAATCAGGTGCATAACCATTTTTCAATGCGACCTTGTACATGTCAACAATTTACAAAACAAAATCCATAACAAACAGGGAGCATATTACATAAAGAAGTTCATACATCATTTTATATAGTTATCTAATACAAACTTGACCCCATAATACAAAATTGCTCCCGTGATACAACCTATTTGAATTACAGCATCCATATTAAACATCTCTACCAACTAGAAACTCTGTGTTTCAAGAAAAAATCTGCCAAATGCTCACGATAGGCAAGTGCAGCCTGTACCGGATTATCCACATCCAAAGACATCCCGTGTGCCAACCTGTATAAGAATATGCATACCCAAATACCGCAATCTCCAAAAAGCCCCCCTGCGTTGGAATGTTAACCGCATTCTCGAAGGTGATGGCGTACGTTGTACGATCTATACCTTTCTTATCGAATACATTGGCTTGCTCAAGAACGATAGGAAGTCCAGCCTGTTAACAGAAATAAAAGTATTACATTAAGAAAAAATTACACAATCAATATATCATTTACTTTTCTTTTTTAACATATAATATCTGGTATACGTTTTTGTTTGTAAATATCTGGTAAACTATATATAAGCTTTAGTAATCAATTACTTTTCTTTTTTAACATATAATATCTAGTATACGTTCAAACTTGATTACGTTATGAATAAAACAATTAATATATCTGTAACTATACTTTTTTTAACCACACCAAGACTAAAAAAAATAAAAAAGAAAACATAAATTCATTCACAGAAACTAAAAATAATTGCATAGATGGAAATTAACTGATTACATTCGACGATCACATATATCCTAAACGGATTACAAGCAACAAACACTGATAACATACAAAGGACATTCCTAGTTAAACTAAAGACTGATAACACATACTGAATACATAAGACATACTACTTAAAAACCATAAAAGACAACAATTTAATAGATCATGGCATCCTCATGGTCCACCATAAGAAGTGATTGACAGTAGGGCATGAGGAAAAAAGATCCAACATCTCCATTGATTCCAAGATTCTGGAAGTTCCCGGTAGCAAGTCTGTATCGTACAACAACCGCAGGAAATCCTTCCTGGTGTTGAACTTCAATAATCGGGTTGTTGTTAACCTCAAAACCAAGTAATTTGAGTTTACATGGTGTGGGAACTTTGAGAAGACGGGTAAACGAATCAACGGTTCCACCAGCAAGTGTCAACACCCAGATATAAAAATCATAATGGCTATCCTTATCAATGTTTCCAGAAATCACGAGGTTGTTTCCAAGAGAAGACACTAAGAATGGTAAAGGAATATGGCGAAGCAACTCATCAGGTATGTCCAAGAGTTGGAAACGGTGGGTCACCAAGTCGAAAGAGACAATGTAATAAACCTTGCATGAGACACCGTTATTAGCATACACCCTTTCATACCCACACCAGAATATCAGATCACCAATATTAGCTTGACTTGTTTTCTTTATTTTGATTGTTGGAGGTGGCAACAAATGAGGTTCCAAAATCCTCCATTCTCTTGAAGAGAATGTGTGAATTAAAACAGTAACTGGTTTTTGTGGATTGTTAGGGTAAGCAATCTTGATAATGGTTGGATCAAGAGTGTCCTGACGAACCCCAAAACCCAATAGGCGTTTTTCAAATTCCATTGCCACAGTCAAGTACGGGACAAAGGTTCCCGCTGACCGTTTGATGGAAGGGTTAAACACTATTGCCATAAAATCAGCGACAATAGGACCATACGTAAAACCACACACACCGTTGGACCAACCAATTGGTGTGAGATCAGAATAATTTAGGTTTGACGTAATAGTTGTCAAAGCGAAATTTTCATCAGCTAAAGTATGGTAACCTTTAAACCTCTGCTTGTAGCATAAAACGAAAGGAAAAGTAGCAGCAGGCTTAACACCGTAAAAAACAATGAAATGATTGGTGTCAATGCAAGACTTCCAGGTCTTGCAGACACTTCGGCATCGAAGAACCTGCTTGACAGGAAGCCGTTGAAGTATGTCCATTTGAACTTCTAGGGGAATGTTATCAGACATTTTCTAGTATTTGGCTGTTAAAGATATAAGGTTTTAAAGGAAGGTTAGTGTGGGTGATGAATTTTTTGGCTGAAAACTACTTAGGGATGGAAACTTATAAAGAACTTGAAAATTTATGGCTAATAACAACCCATTAGATTTTCTTGTACTTTTCTAGTACTTAAAATCTTTACTTTTAGACTTAACTTAAGTTTTTAGGAGTTGACTTATACTTCATTTAATAAGTTAGTTGAACCATTTTTAAGAATGACTAGACTATTCAGTTTGTTTCTAAATATTACTCCAAAGACATGTAACTCAATTGTAACTTAGACTTAAGTTTTTGAAATGTATTTTGCTAAATGAACTATATTAAAAACATGTATGACTAAATATATAAAGCAAATGTTTTTAAGCCTTGTATATTATTTGTTGTTGATGAATGTGTATACCTGTAAACATGCCCAAAGTTGCAAATACCAGGGACGCCACTCAGGGAATGGTGTCTCATCCTTTGGAGCACTGTCATAAAACATTATGACACCGGTCCTGATATGAAAGTGTGCGACAAACCAATGTTTTTGCGTTACATTGATAGGCATATAAACCTGAAAGGAAAAAAATAAGGCTTGTTATCAAAACACCTAAAAAATATACCTATAAAAAAAATAATACGAGACTTACATGCTCAACATCACCCCATGGAATTTTGTACTTTTGCCCATTCGCATACCATACGGGTATGGAGTCCTGTAAGAGGAGCTGAACAAAGTATGGAGTAACCATTGTCCAGTCAGCGTCTTGAGGTCTGAAATGCAACATGTATTCCACCCACAACTCCATGTGCTGTTAAAAAAAAACTATATGTATGAGTAATAATTAAATAAACTGATACTATATGTATGAGTCTTACCTCATCCATAAGCCAACCTTGTTTAGTAGGGTCTAAACACACTAAGGATTCCCAAAACCTCCGATCAACATGAACTTCATTGGACCAAGGAAACATACAGCGAAGGGGCCCAGGCCTTCCAAGGAATTCGTCGTACTCATTAGTAATGTTAACCTTGCTGATGCATGTGTTCCAGCGAGAAAAACTCTACACAAAGATTGATACTATATAAGTAAACTAACATTAGTATTAGAAGAAACAATCTAAAAAGCTATTTTTTCGTACCTCAACCCAAGGTTTAACATGTTTTAGCTGCTCCGTCATATTTGGATCTCTACAGCCAAAAGGAGGTATTCGATTTTTTTCACATTCAACAAATGTTTTGGACCAATAATACGAAGACTCAGATCCATCTTGGTGGCTACGCTTCTCAGGTTTTATGTCTTCCTGGGCTCTCTTCCAATGTTCTGAATTATATAAATCAACATACGCTTTTTTCTTCTCCATTTCAATCTTCTTCATATTTTCATTTTCCACCCTCCGATTTGTCTCCTCTATCAAAGCATTAACAAACTCTTTTTCCAGCATCTTTTGTTCTTCCATCCGCCACTTTTCTTCCTGTTCATTACGCAACCTTAGTTCCTCTTCCAATAGATATTCCTGTAAAAATGTATTGTTTTTATATACATGGTATAATATACTAATAAATATCTTGATAGTTTGGTAAGAACTTTACCGTAACAACATCATCATCGTCGACATCTTTAGGCGGTGAACGAATGCTACAAATAAGCGAGTCAACCAAATCAAAGAATTCACGGTTTAGTTGTGCACGAAATTCGCAGCTCATATGGGAAAACGACGAAGTAAAGTCCAATTTTTCCTGACAATGTGAAAAAATATGTAAATTAAATAAATAAGTAGGCTTGTAGAAATGGAATTTGTCAATTAACTGAAACCGTATAAAACAATCAAATCCCATTAGTCAAAAACTTCTTAAACCAAAAGAAAGCAGGAGCACCAAACAGTCTAATTACTAGGGGATAGAGCCTTTACCTAGGTTTATAACAAACAACACCCCCACATCAGGAAACTTTCCTTATGAGGACTACTAACCAATCAACTAAACATATCTTAAACTGAGCTATCCCATCTAGACCCATTCAGAATAAGTTCAAAACAACTTATCTAAGTACAAAATAAGCCAAAGCGTGAAGAAATGCACACTGGGTAAGCTAAGAAATCACAATAAGCACTTTGGAATTACACAGACCAAACAGGTACTTTGGGGTAACTTGCAGGCCTAATTGGGCTTATCAAATAAGCTGAAAAGCCTAGAAAAGGGTCGGACCGTACAAGCTAAGCTGGTGAACTTTTCAGAAAGTCCAAGGCCAAGGAATAAGCTCAAGGTATGAGCTTGTGGGGTCAGTGGACAAACAAAACAAGGGGCAAATGAGGTAAGGTATGAAATAAGCTCAAATATCAAAAGCTTAAATGATAAGCTAGCCAAATACACAAAACACCAAGGGTGGGGTCTTTTACCTAGTTAAGTCACAAGAAGCTTATGAACTTAGTCCATTGCACACTGATGAATCAGTGTGGAGGTGTTAGTAAGACAACTATATAACTCAAATTAAGCCCACCAATAAGCTGAAAAGCCTAGAAATGGGTCGGACCGTACAAGCTAAGCTGGTGAACTTTTCAGAAAGTCCAAGGCCAAGAAATAAGCTCAAGGTATGAGCTTGTAGGTGCCTTGGGAAGAGTTGAACAAATACTGATTGCTCAGTATTGGCCCTGGGGTCAGGTCACAAAAGTGGACAAACACGCAAGGGGCAAATAAGCTAAGGTATGTAATAAGCTCAAATATCAAAAGCTTAACTTAGGCCATTGCACACTGATGAATCAGTGTGGAGGTGTAACATGCAAGCAATATCCTCAATGACTTTCTAAAACATCAACAATCCAGAAACAAGATCCATTTTTCCTCCAAATATTTGGATTAATCTCCTAAAAATGATGGTCATGGAGCAGGGCATGTCATTGCCCTGCAGGTCGAAACAACTGCTTGCACAAGCTTGAACTAATCTCCTAAAAATGAAATAACTACAGGTTTTGATAGACTAGGTGGTAGATTTTGATGTCTGAAAATTTCAAGGCCTAAATCCACCAACAAAAATCATGAAAAATCGTTCAAAAATTGAAGATATTGCTTGCATGTTACACCTCCACACTGATTCATCATTGAAGAACTTTTGACTTTTTTAATTATTGAAGAACTTTTGACTAAAATGAACTTGTATTCTGTTTTATTAACTGGTTAAGCTATGTTAAGCTAATATGAGACTTATTTAAGCTAAGTGAACACCTTTTGTATTGAAATGGAAGATTTGGGTCCAAAAGCTTTAGACCGTTAATTTACAAAATTGATTTTTTACTTATAACGACCACTTAATTTTTGTGTTCTATTACCCTAATTGATCCTAGGACATTATGAATGAACAAAAAAAACCTTGACCAATTCCACCTCAAGCACAGTGAATGAGGCTGATCCAAACACCCCTTTAAAAACAGTTATGAGAGATTTACACAAGCAAAGACAGATTTAAGAGGCAAATCACCAAACCAATTACTTAACTATTAATCTTAACTATATTAAAATCAAAATGAACAATAAATTTCATCAAATAACAACTACTGCTCAAATGTGCAGATTTAACTAAGCACCCATAGTCCACTACAAATTGTAAGTAAAACTTATCAAATCTACTTGGTGTCTTAGCTGAACATGCATGGTGACTTACACCACTACATAATATTAACCTAATAAGGCCTAGATACAAAATGTTGACTAACAACTATAGGGATGAATGTATTACCCGAAATCCGCAAGTTCTCTCTGAAGCAATAACCTATAAAATATTAAAAGAATAATTGTCATTTAGAATATTTTAAATGGAAAAAAAGTTAACTTAATTATATTAATCTGACTAGTAAATAACCTGAATAATAGACTCAAGTTTGAAAACACGAGAATTGAGCTCTTGAATCACATGATCCTTCAGGTCGATCTCTTTTAGAAGACTAGTGGTTTGATACCTTTGATACAGAGGTAAATATCTCTTTTCTGTCCTCCCACGTTTACGTGAAGCAGCAAGCTTCTGTAGATATTCATCGTAAGCATGTGGTACTCTTGTTCGAAGACTCTGTGGTACGTACTCTACGTAATATTCTGTAAACTGCATATACCAATCCGACTGCTGCTCTGCTATCGTTGGTTTCAGATCAAATATTATCTTCGAATCCTAAATAAAAAAGAAACAAGGTAGAAACACTTAATAAAGGAAGTTAATAAAATAAAAAAAATAAATAATTAATAACAATTTTCAAGGTTTAACCTTGCCAAATAGCAACCCATAATCATTTTTTGTGAACTTTTGTTTCCTTGACCACGATACTGCCCTCGGTATAATGTCCGGGACTTTATTCCACCAATGACTGCTTTTTTCAAACGACTCAAGAATCCATATCTACAAATATAAAAATTGGTTTAATCTCTAAAACAAACTTTAAATTATCAAAAATTAAGGAAACTTCTGATAGACGTAGGACTAACCTTGAAAGCCCAAACAAAACCTTTTATGGTGTATGTTGGAACGTACTTCCGATCATTTTTCAGTCCCTTCAGGTGTTCTCATCGGTGGTTTGATACGACATTCAATAACTGTCTATACAAGTGCTGCCAAATATGTTCCCCCCATGGAAAGGAATTCCATCCGTCAAGGTCATCAACCAAACGCACAAGTACATCAGATATATCTTCAACCAACAACCTACCCAAAAAAATTACCTCGTACACAAACAATAGACACACACGGATTGCGTCTTCATCAGAAATTTTACCAAACAACTCCTCATCTTCAATGACACCAAGAAGATCTAAATTGGTAAGTTTTACCTCTATCTTTTTTGGAAATAACCTAGACTTAAGTTTTACTTCCCCTGATCTATATAAGTCAAAGCTAACATTCCCAAACCGAAACCCTGTGATAAGAGCAAACTCGGGACGACCAAAATGTAAACTACGACCATCAACGTTATATATAAGGGGCATGTCATACTGAGCTTTATCCACATAACCCTGTGTTTTAAGTATGTAATCTAACATATGAGGTTCAGGTTCAAAAAAGAAGATATCCAACCATCCTCCGAAACAGGTACTCCTAAACAATTTTCTTCTATTACCATTGAGCTTTTCTTTGATTAATGAAAAGTATTTCAATTTGCTTGTAACAATGACTTTTGCTTCGTATTCCTTAAAAGGAAAAACAAATTAAAACATGAGTTTAGGTAAATAAATAAAAAAAAATAATAAATAAAGGTTACAAGTATATATGTAAGTATCACTATTTTTACTATGTTTGTAAAGCAATTACAACAATTGGAAAATGAAATGTCACAAAATTTTCAAAAGAATTTAGAAGCTTGTGTTTACCGCCGACGTACTAAGTCTTCGCGACAACAATCTGAAGCTGTCAAAACAGTTGCCCGTGTAGTTTGAACCTGATCGGGAGTACAGACTATTTCCCGCCGTGTATAAGCAGGATGTATATAGTCTGAGGCCCGATATCTGAGCACAACTCTACAGGGTTAAGTAACCGACCATCTATGGTTCAAGCTCGCTCGGAATCACCCCTTGATCCGTTTGGCCTAGTTGGTTCCCATAGAATAGCCGATTACCACCGATCCGATACAACACTTATGTAGATCATTATCGCAAAGACTAAAACAAAGGTTTCAAAGCAACAAACTTGTAAATTGTTTTGTAAAATTTTGTAAACTTTGATTTTCCAGTATCGATTAAAAAGGTTTTACCAAAACAACAAATACACAAACAATGGCAATATTTTTATGTCTAAATGGGTGACTTCTACAACATCAAAAACCTTAGCCAAGCAATTTACACCATTAACAGGTATGAAAACCATTAAATAACACTAACCCTAACACTAACAATTAAAGTAGAGATTTTACACCATTAACAGGTCTAAATGGGTGATTTTCCAGTAGAGATTTTAATTAACCCTATCAATTACACAAACAATCCTAACCCTAACGGATCCTAAGAAAACAACAACAATAAACAACAATCCTAACCCTAACACTAACAATCAACTAATCAGACAAGAGCCTAATCAAATAAAGCATAAACATTTAAATACCTTACCCTAAGAAACCACCAATTGGTCATTATATAAAACCCTAGATCCAGAAAGACTTAAAACAAACAAAGGGATATGTTTCCTAAGATCTGTGTGTGTCTAACATAGGGTGGTTTGGTGTTTGTTAGAGAGGTGGTGCCGGTGTCGATGGTGGAGTAGCAGGTGTGGTTTGGTGTGTGTTAGAGAAGAGCTAATCGATTGGTGTTAGGTGTGTTTTTTAAAAGAGTATAAATGTATAAGAGTATAAGTATAATATTAATTATGGAAATTTTAGTATTTGTATAAAATTAATAATTAGTATTTGTTTTTAAAAGTAATTTTTATAAATGTAAAGAAGTATAAAAAAATGTATAAAAGGTGTATAAAATTATAGTACAATGTACTTATATTATAAAATATTTATCCTACCTAATCAGTCGCCCAAGAATGCACATGGGTGGGACCAAGTCGCCCACAAAATTTGTACTAGAAAATAATAAAAAAAGACTATACTTTTGAGGAAAAAGACAAAATAAGGATAGTCGCCCAAGAATGTGGGCCCAAGTCGCCCAAGAAAATAATAGGCTAGGTGGGTAGGATGCAAGTACAGAAGGGTACATTGTGGGGACAATCCTATAGGACACATGTCAACCATATGTGATAGTTGCCCAAAGATTTTTGGGATATAGTCGCCCCCCTAGGGTATTTGAAGAAAAAAAAATTGGTGGGGTGAATAGGGTACACATGGTTGTACCTTTGAGGTAAATAGGGAATTAGCTCATTAAAGAGTACATCATTTCATTTTCATGCCAGCCCGGGTGTAATAAATTTTCATCATGAACAAACCGGTCTAGCATGTCCAGATACATTCTCATCACCGGTTCAACAAAACCAAACCAACCCACTCACTGCGCAACAATCCAAACACCCCCACTACCCAACATCAATGGCTGCTACTACTCTCAGATCATCGCCGCTATTCACACCTTCATCAGCATCAGCATCTCAACTCAACAATCATCAAGCAAGTATCTTTACTCTTTTAATTCTCATCTTACATTTAACTATTTCTATATTTATAATGATACCCATATGATGAATTTAGTTATAATGTATTTATTTTATATGAAAACTGAAAAACATTGAAGGGGGGTGTTTGTTTTTAAGCTTATTTTTGTGCTTATGAGCTTATTTGACTCTGCTTATGTTTTCTTAAGCTTGCTTTTTTGTTTTTTTATGTCTTTTTATGAGCTTATTTTTCATCTGTAAGTCATGATTAGCTTATAAGGTGGTGTTTGTATAAGCTTATTTTTGGACTTACTAGCTTATTTAGTATAGGGGGTGTTTGTTTAAGCTTACTTATGTGTTTATGAGCTTATCTGTTTTCAGCTTATATTTCATAAGCTTCAATTTTCTGGCTTATTTTGGGAAGTATTGGGTTATATAAGTTTGTTATGTTATAACAAACTTATATAAGCTCATGAGTTTCAAAATAAGCCGAAAAAATTGAGCTTATGAATATAAGCCAAAATCAGATAAGCTCATAAGCACATACATAAGCTTAAGCAAACACCCCTTTATATTACATAAGTTATTTTTACTGCCTTGTTTGTCAGCTTTTGACCTTATTTTCCATCTGTAAGTTATATTAAACTCATAATGGGGTGTTTGCGTTATTATGAGCTTATGTAACATTGTAAAGCTCATTAACTCACTTTTTCCGGCTTATGAGCTTATCAAGTTGAGCTTATGGGGTTAACTAAGCCATAAAATAGAGTTGATAAACTCTTAAGCCAGAAAAAAAATGAGCTTATGAGTTTTTTTTTCACGTTTACATAAGCTCATAAGCCCAGTAAATAAGTTGGAAAGTTTGGGCTTTTGAAATATAAGTTGAGCCATATAAACTCAAACAAACACACAATATTCAATGATATTGCTAAAAGTTAAGATTTTAGGTGAATTATTATGCTGAAAATAATCTAATAAGAATGAAAATAGAAGTTTTTTTGGCGAAAAATATTACAATTTCTAATGTACCCCTATGATATTTGGTATTATGGCTTAAAGGCAAGATTTTTAGTATTTTGATTGCGATATCTGCCAAGATTTAGCTTCCGAATTAAGGTTTTTATTATAGTTTGTGATTTATATAATTATATGGTTCAAAGTTAAGATTTTTTGACAGAAATACAGTTTAATGATGAATTATAATGAAATTGCTAAAATACCCTTATGAAATTTAGTACTCCTTCATACTCTTAATATGTAAACACTATTTTTCGGGTTGATATCTCCAAGATTTAGCTTCTAAATTAACCGATTTGTTTTGTTTTGGAATGTATATAGTTATATATTTTAAAGTTGAGATTTTTGTTATATTTTTAGGGGGCTGCTAGTTTTGGGTGTAAAGGTGGTCGTAGCTCAGTGTTAGTAGGTGAGAAATTGGTGTTGAGGTGTTCAAAGGAGGATAGGATGGACGTGAAGGCTTCGGTTGCCGTTGATGGTGTTGGTGTTGCAAATTGCTTCGATGGTAGGTGTCTGAATAAGGACAAAGAAAGTTTGTTTTTACAGATTTTGCTGTTACTGTGGTGATGTGGTTGTTTTGGTGACAGATTTGGCTGCTGAGACAGAGGTTAGGGAGCCGAGTGTATCGACTATATTGATGAATTTTGAGAATAAGTTTGATCCTTATAGTTCGATGAGCACACCCTTATATCAGACGGCTACGTTCAAACAAGTGAGTAGTAAGACCCTGTTTGGCATTTTTGTAATGTTTAGTTGGTTTATAAGCAAGCCATTGTGTAAAACTTGAGCTTAATGGACATACAGAGTAATTATGGGGTTGATGCATCAATCCGTTTCACAACTTATAGAGCTTTTATTTCGGAGATGATTTATAAGTTACACTTTGTAGTGTATATAGGCTGCAATTTAATGTCTTTATTGATACTAGATAATTGGTAGAATAGTTAGGGGTTGTGCTGTTGGGTGAGACTGTTACCATGTTACTGTTATATCACATTTTTTTAACTTTTCATGTTCTCAATACATCCCATACTGTTTAGTAACTATTTTCAATGGTTAAAGTACTACTTTTTAAATCCCTAGTTAGTTCACATGTTTTGATAAATAACTTAATAATTACTTTAAAACATACACTATTGCAAAACTGAAAATTTGATGTAAAAACTGTATACAATTTTATATGAGTTTTGAGTTGGGAACTACTAGGTTTTACATTGAAAATCAGGTTTAGCCTTATGGTTCATTTAAATAGAAGTGTGTATTTCTATAAGTCTGCTTTTTAACAGACGTTGTAGATTGGTTAGCTAATATCTTAATTAGAAAGTCATGTGTTTTTTCAGCCTTCAGCAACTGAAAATGGCCCTTATGATTACACTAGGAGTGGCAATCCCACACGTGATATGCTGGAAAGGTTCAAGCTCTCGTACCCAAGGCACCACTAATGTTAAATTGTGCTTTTTTACAATCATGTTTTAACATTATTCTCTTTTTATATTCTCAGTCTCCTGGCAAAGCTTGATAAAGCGGATAGAGCATTTTGCTTTACCAGTGGTATGGCTGCTTTAGCTGCAGTCAGTCATCTAGTTGGAACCGGTATAAATTCAACATTTCGACAAACTTTGCTACCTTTTAGTGACACTATACTGTACAATTAATCCATTAATATTGATAGGTGATGAAATTGTTGCTGGAGAGGACATATATGGTGGTTCTGATCGTTTACTGTCACAAGTTGTTCCAAGAACAGGCGCCATCGTTACGTTAGTATATAACTTTGAAAATACACTTTTTGAATCTTTATAACCAGAAGTTTATAATATAATAAATCTGAATTTGAAGGCGAGTGGACACGACTAATTTAGATGAAGTTGCTGCTGCAATTGGCCCAAAAACTAAGCTAGTGTGGTTGGAGAGTCCAACTAATCCCCGGATACAGATTTCTGATATTCGTGTAAGCTCTAATATAATGTCGATTTTTCCTCCTGTTTTGTTTAGCACTATATAATGGGTATGATGCTTTTCATTACAGAAAATAGCTGAGCTTGCACATTCAAATGATGCTCTTGTGTTGGTGGATAATAGTATCATGTCTCCTGTATTATCTCGACCCTTGGAACTTGGAGCAGGTGCTTAGAAAATTATGTTTTTTTGTGACATTTAATAAGTTTTGTATCTACAGTAGTAATTGGTGTATGCTTCTTGTCAGACATTGTGATGCACTCAGCTACAAAGTTCATGGCTGGACACAGTGATGTCATGGCTGGAGTGCTTGCAGTAAAAGGTGAAAGGTCAGTATATTTCTTGATAACCCTTTTTGTTTTTCCAAATAGTTATCAGCAGCTTATGGATGCATTTATTATAACAAAATGTATTAAAGGAATAACATATCTTATGGATATTATTTGGTTTTAAACAGGTTGGCAAAAGAATTGTATTTTCTACAAAACGCAGAAGGTTCTGGGCTTGCACCTTTTGATTGTTGGATCTGTTTACGCGGAATCAAGACTATGGCTTTACGTGTCGAGAAGCAACAGGTACTATATCATATACATGCCTATATTACTAATGTTCCAAGTCTTCATATTTTTGGGGCTTTATTACTAGTGTACTATTCTTTTCTTATATGATATTCGAATTTCACTTCGCTCATTATGTCATTGAACTCATCCAGGGCCGTCTCATTGATTTTGGTGGCCCTGTGCCGAAATTTGAAAACAGGCCCTCGAACGCGATAATTTAAACAATAGCCTTATTATAGTGTTGCAAATCTCTTTAAAAGACACTAAAACAACGGTGGCTAATAAAATCATATCACATAAATCACGTGCGTCTTAATTTATTTTCAAAGCAAATATCATATCAAACCAGAATTCACCTTTAAAAAAGTTTAGCAGGTTTAGATAATAAGGCAAATCGCTAGAAAATAATTTGGTGGTGCAAAAGCAGATATATTATCAAATAATACACTACAAAACTGATTGTATGTAGCTATGGGTCTTAGGTCCTTAAATTTGGGCTCAAGATTTGGAGGCCCTCTAGAAGATGGGGCCCTGTGCACATGCACCTGTTGCACATGCTCTCCACCGGGCCTGAACTCATCTAAGTGCAGTGCATTTCATGTATGTGTATCTTATGATGTACCTGAAACGGATTACATTCAACAATTAGGGAGTAAATGCAAATTGATACCCTGTTGATAACAGATACGCACATTTGTTTTTGTCTATAGAAGTTTCAGATTCATTTGAAGTGCATCTTTTTTTACCAAGGATTCATCCAAGTGAATGCCATTGTTATAAGATTTTGTTTCTGGTTTCTATATCTTTTGATTGACATACCGACTACGTATGGTTCACTATAGCCCCTCTTTTAGCCTATAGTGCTATTTTGCTAATGTTGGTTAATTATTACTATAAAGATTGCGAAAATAATTCCTAAGTAGATAATTTGGGAGACATGATTTTGGGCTGGAAACAAGGGAAATAAACAAATCCTGTATGAGGCAACATAACAGAAACCTAATGTAAATTCCAACTACTTACAGTTCAAATAGGAGTTGTGTGATGTTTATGTTGACAAATGGCCAATGACAGAAACGAAAGAGCTAATAGTCTTTTTGTGTGGAGCAATTCATATATTAGGATATCTAAAGAATCTTTTATGCTGTTTCCCTGTTGTATAGTTTCTCATATCATATGAGTGTCTTGTGACTTTGTCAGGATAATGCACAGAAGATAGCTGAATTTTTGTCTTCTCATCCTCTGGTAAAAAAGGTTAATTATGCTGGTCTTCCTAACCATCCTGGACGCTCATTACACTACTCTCAGGTATTTACTTCTCGTTTACCTACACCCCCATTATAGTGTATATATGCATATGTGTGTGTTGGGAGAAGATATTTAACAATATAACATGGATGTGCTTAATTTGTCAACGAATGAGTTAAATAAAATTTCCATAAATAAACAATCATGATAGTCAGTTGCGCATTATGCAAATTTACATGTACCCCACACAAAATTGATGTTCGACATTAAGTGATAGCTCAGTAATCTGCATGTGCAAGGGCAAAATAGTAATGTTGCAGGGATTAAGTGGTTAATGGGAATAGTAAACCTGGGTAATTGTGGGGTCTTCGAAGTCTAGAAGTTGACGTTCATGTTGCACATGGTACTCACCAATAATGTTTCTTTTATACCAATTTTTTTCCTTACAGTACCAATAAAAGTTTTGCTTTTGAAGCACTAGAGCGTTTTGACAGAAAGCAAAAATAATAAAAAAAGGACACGCGTTGTTTTTCTAACTAATGAAAACTCCCTATATGGAAAGAGCCTCATTTAGAGACAAAGATAACTTAAAAGTGTTTCCTTTGGGAACGAAGTGATAAGTAACAATAATAATTGTCTTGCAGGCAAAGGGTGCAGGTTCTGTTCTGAGCTTTTTGACAGGGTCGTTGGCCCTCTCGAAGCATATAGTGGAGACCACCAAGTACTTTGCCATAACTGTTAGTTTTGGTAATATTTTTCCTCGTCATACTAATAATGTTTTCAACCTTTTTCTTCTGCTCAGTCTATTTTCATTTTCGTATGTTAATTATATTTATATGCTTTTCGAGCCTCATATAATTAACCACAACACCAGAAATACTTTATGGCCGTCTATCAGTTATTAACGCCAGTGCCCAAATAACTAATTTGTCATCATAGTTTAAGCCATCTTGCCACCATTTAATAAGGCATTATCCTGACCATGTTGTTTCATTTGGGCAGGGAGTGTAAAGTCGCTAATTAGCATGCCGTGCTTTATGTCACATGCATCAATACCAGCAGAAGTTCGCGAGGCTAGAGGTCTAACAGAAGATCTGATCCGTATTTCTGTGGGGATAGAAGATGTTGATGATTTGATTGCTGATTTGGACCATGCACTAAGAACTGGTCCTATTTAGGGTTCTTGAGTGTAATATCTTTTGTTGATTCATTAGACAGTGGATCAGGACAAACACTAGACTTATTTCATTACTTTTGGTTAATAGTTAACCAGAAGCCATGTTACGGAAACACTTATTGTAGATATTCTACCTTGTTTTGTCAACATAGAGTCATATGTTATCAAATAAGCTGCAGCCAATAGAAGACCAGGTGAAGAACCAAAAATCAGCTACGAATCCATGTGAAATGTCAACTGTTCATTGTCCGTTTACTTTTCCACTTTGTGAGTTATCGTGTTAGTGGATTTCAATCTAAGTTAAAGTTTCTCGCTTTGAATGAATTTTAGTTTGTTGATCATTATGAAAAGAAGTTACATGATGCATGATGCATCAGTATGGGTTTTGTTCGGGGCAATTGCATATATACCCACTAAAACTTGCATATTTGCATATATACCCAAAACATGCTTAATTTGTATTGTATATCATGCATTGAAAACTTGTATCTTGGGGAAATATGCAAGTTTTTGAGTTTTAGTGGGTATATATGCATCCCTTGTTCCATTAAAGGTTTAAAACTATAGGACTTTTTTTTTTTTTTTTTTTTTTGGGTGCCAGCTTTGATCCCGCGTCTTCGTGATGAGGAAACGAAGTTCCACAATTTGGTTTACCTTTCGACCTTCCATGCGTTATGAATTCACAATATTGTGTGATAAAATTGCCTTTAAAAAAGCTTCGTTAGGAGGTTAATCCGTTGGTTGGCGGTTATAGCATAAAAGCTCCAAAACTAAAAGGTCCTAAACGTTTATTGTCAAACATTCTATAACAATCTGATATGAAATGCCAAATGTTTCAAAACTGAAATTATCTGCATTATCCGGTTATTGAGGACAGACCAAATTTGGATTCAAACTCTTCAGTTTGGAGATATTCTAGATTCAATATTAGTGCAATTCCAACTGTCGTTGAAATCATTTGTAACCATGTAATTCGATCCACCAGTGAAATAGATTAGTTACACGACACAACAAGCATTTATAGAAAGAAAAGAACACCCGACAACAGCTTCCACAAAACGCATACAGATGAGCAAGTTATTTGGAACTTCCTATAATGCTCTCTAATTCACAATACTACTCAACAGGTTTTCCATTCTCTCCCAACTATTAAGCAAAAGAAGCAAATAGATTGAAGTCAATGGAGCAACAAGATCGACCAAAATAATGAGACTCTAAGGTGACTCTACAACCACCTGCACTTGCTTTTTCCATGTCACTTTTCACAATCCCCAAAAAGGATTTGAACACCTCTTAATAATTCAAACAGTTACATCAACTAACACCACCACCTCCCAAAACACCTTTTAAAATTTCCAAATATGTCAGCACTTGTCAAGATTAGACATTATTAACTCGCATAATCCTAAAGATATGCTTAGTGGGAAAGGTCAAGATCATCTAATTAACACGTTTTAAATTAGCATTTCGTACTAATACCTTCTTATTGTAGTTGAAACTTTAATGAGCCTCTAATTAACGTGAAATAGACACGATGGACCTTGTGAGTAGTCGGGTCATTCTACAACAAAAGGAAATAGACAGCCACCCAAATGGGGAAACAACCTTTCTATTACAAACACAGATAAATGGAGATATCTTCCACCAAGAAAGAAAAAGGAGTGACAACACTGTCCACAACTCACACAAAAATAAAGCCAGAATCACACTATAAATCTGTGGATATGGCCCAACAGGATTTAAAGTATCTCTGCTCCAATAAGGCAGCATCAATCAAAGCATTAAGATGACATACATAGCATAGTGCACACACTTATTTATAACATGCATGAACACGAGTGCGAACACTTACAGATGATGATAATGATGATGGTAATACTGAAACATAGATTGTTTCATATAAAGGTTCATCGAACATTTAATTAAATATTATAAATATATGGGATAAACCGATGATCCTGGTGGCTACAGCTTAGTATTATTTTAGCAACCAATCGATGATGCTACTAAATGACTGGCTATGTTACTTCAAATACTGTTTCATACAAATACATACTAAACTACTCGTACTAAACTATAAACCACGATCTACCGTTAAATAGCTTATGAATCTCCATGCTTCTCATCAAGTCAGCATAAGATCGTTACCAACGAGATGAGGTCGAAGACAAACACGCACTTCATGTTCTTCAGGCCCTTCTCGAAGCTTTGGGACCAAAATCTCCAGCACCGTTCCAGGTCCATCATAATACGCTTCTATATTGGCATCTTCAGGAATGCGAGTTGAAAGCGGGATTTCTCTGACAAATTCTCCAGGAGGGCAGTGTTCCAAACATGGATCGGTAAGTTTGAAGGTGCGGTCCCGTCTTTTAATGAATGGCATGCGAGAAACGCTAAGACATGATACCTTAATGATTCCATGGGTAAGGGTGTTACGCCAAGAAACTTTAACTTTTTGAAGATCTACAAATGGCAAGCTTATGACAACCAAGTAACCTTCGTCATCTTCATATATCGTTTTTGCAGCAGTCACAGGTCCACAAGCATTCCTCACAACCCCACTGAACTCGTTCAACCAATATGGCTCATTAGGACTCATTTCCAAATTCGGTAGTCTATCTAACGGAGGATGATTAACCGTCAAACAGATATCTTCTTCATTTCCATGAGGAAACAAGTCTTTCCTTTTCTTGGTACCAATCGGCGAAAGGTCCATCACATGTGCATCCCCATTAGTGTGGGTGGAAGGTTGAGTTGACAAATTTAGCCCTGATCCATTAAGTAACTTTTTAGATTGGCCATTTGAATTGCTCTTTACAGTAGGTGGCCTTTCAAGTTCAAATTCGGTATTAGGAAGATTCCTCCATGAACTGAAATCACTAGCTTCTGGTGGGATCAAAAAGTTCAGATCTCTTCCGGTTAGTTCCGTCCATCTTTTGAGCTCTTCATCATCAAGTACCGTGAGATTAGGCGACGGAACAACCTCAATACCGTGAACGCACTGAGGATTTGACAACCCCCTGTAATGCTTGCGTTGCATCCTATGAGACCGAACAAAACCCTTATCGGCACTAAAAGGAAAAGGACGTTCACCTTGTCGTGAATGCCCGTTCATGTAACTCCTCAGCTGCATCTTACCCAAAGCGTTTTCAGGCCTATCTTTAAACACCCACATGTACATATTTTCCATATCGTGCTGAACCATGAAAACATCAAGATGGAGATCCGATTTATCAAATCCAGAAACCCCATTACCGTCTCTCACTATCTTAGCTTTAGACTTCTCATTAAAGACCGGTTTAAAATAAAAGCTAAAGAAGAACCAAGCACCCCATATGCTATCCACCCGTTTCGCACATTTCCTCCCAACTTTCGACACATTCATAAAGCTCTCGGTCTCATACAACTGCGACACCAACCCAACACCAACATCCAAAACCTCACACTGATCTTGGTTCCACGACTGCGGCGGCGAGCTTCTCTCAGCCGACAAAGGCAAATTAATATCCGGTGGACGTGCAGTGTTAATATGGTGACTCATCTCAAGGTCTAAATCATCATGAGAAGACGACGCACTCGAATCCATTGACAAAAGAGTTGAAGGATAATGATTTAACATTAAAAAATCCGTGAGAAACGAATCTCCCATCTCACGAGATCACACTCCTAATCGCTACTAATTGAGATCGCGGGTTTGAGTTCCTCATCTCAACACTCATTTTTTCACATAACCAAACCACTCAAAATCCACCTTTATTATTAACAAAACACCAAACAAAATACAACCCACAATCCAAAACCTTAATCAAACACAAACCCAATTTTCATACTATTATCCAAACATTAAAAAACCCAAATTTTCACAATTCTTTTTCACAATTTTCCCCAATTTTTTTTTTATAAAAATCCAAACTTTATCATATAAAACAACAAACCCAAAAACAACAATATCAAGAAACCTAAAAAAACACAAATCTTTACACAAATACCCCCCAAATCATACTAAAAAACCAAACTTTATTATATAAATCAAGAGACCCAACAATAAAGATTGAATCTTTTCATATAATACACCAAAAAACATATATAAAAAACCCAGCCAATATATAAAACAAAGCTACCAATCAATAAAGCCAAGACCCAAGAAAAGAACTAAATCAGAGGGGATCTTGGAAGAATACCTTTTGGGGTAAGCATTAACTATGAGAAAAACTAAAGATTGACCAGGTTGACTTTGACTATTACTATTAATTGTCTTCACCATTTTCTTCATTTATGGTTTGATTGAATTTGTGTTGTTTTTATTTATGGTGTAGACATATATGAGGAATTTTGGGTGGAAGTGAAGAGAGACGTATATGAATTTTAGTGTGTGTGTATGTGTGAAAAATGAATGATATGGAAATCAAGATAATATTTGTTTGAGTTCGTTGGTTGTAAAGTTTGGTTTTTATTCTACTTTTGTTTCTACTGTTTAACGGTGTATCCTGATCTAAGGTTTCTAATTTCAACGTGGGTGAAAGGCTAAGGGTGTGATTGTTTTTTTAAAAAAAAGTATTGCTAGCCCTCTTACTTTTTATCAGTAATAGGTGAGTAGACGTTTTGCTTGTTTATTTTTTCCTTTTGAGTCAAACCCAGTTAGACATATAATATCTTACTCAATAAGAGGTGGGGGACTTGTCTTACTGCCTCTTACTCGACAAGAGAGATTGAAGAATCGTGTTAATATAATATATTTGATGGTTTATTAACTATGTTATATTTATGATAAAAAGATTTATTTCATATTTACACAAGTTACTTAAATAAATTGCAGAAACGAGCACTTAAAATCATTCGGACAATTATACAAAAACAAACAACATTATTTCGTTTAGATTTAGACATTCTAGCCACCTCTTACTAGTAAGATGTGGTAGTCAGATTCAGACATAAAACATTTAAATGAAACAAACACACCCTAAGTGTAGCGGTGACCAATATCATTATCGTAAACTTAGTTTTTCATTTTATTACTAACATAATCAGTAAACATGTTTAATAAGATCATCAATTTCATCACTTAAACATATACTAATTAAACATAAATATAATGCACAATATACTCACAGATACACACATCTATACTATTTTATAAAATAAAAATGATCAAAGTGATGAAAAGTCAAGAAAGTAAAATGGGAAAAAAAATATTAAAAATAAATGTTGAAATAATTAATTATAATCAGTTATAACTATGTAGTACACATATGTTTCAAAAGAAAACTATTAATACGCATCGAAAACTAAGTTGACTCGGGACGCTTCAAACCCGGTTTAATTTGCCCCGTTTTTTCTGACATAACCCGTCCGGTTGACCCGATTTATATTGACCCGTTTTTCGACCAAAACGGTTCAATTGGTTGAACCACCCGGGCCGAATCGGGTTTTAAAACATTATGTTTAATTCTCAAATTCTCAAACTTTTATTATTTTTCGTTTATAATCAATAAACTTTTTTTTATCACTAAAACTATTTGCCGCTATAAAATCCCGTTGCTATGCACGGATACTCGTCTAGCATAACTAATTTCATAACTCGCTCATGGGTAAGACCGACTTTTCACAAAAGAAATAGACAACTAGTCTTGATGTGGATGGTGTTTTAGGATGAACAAGTCTTGACGGGAGTGGGACAAAGCGTCCTCACCTACACTATTACATCCCGCCTTACTTACTTTGGCCTTTGATTTTGATAAAACGCGGTAATTGTTGTGGGTGTGTTTAGTTAGAGAATTTTTTTTTTTGTTTTCTATCTCTATTTTTGTAAAAATTTGGAAGGGAAATTTATTTGCACAAAACACTTGAAAATATAAAAAACGGTTTTAGTTGATGTTTGTATTTTCTATTTTGAAGAAAGAAGGGATGGTTGTGGGTTACAAAAGAAAATAAAGAAAACAACTAAAATTTGTTTTGTAATTTTTCTTTTTAAGTTAGAAAATAAGGTATTTTGTGTTTTACAAAACAGTTTGTTGAAAAATGCTAATTTGAACGTGATCTCTGTTTTTTCTTTTTTCCACAAAATATTTTATGAAAAATAAGGTTGTTTTTCCCCAACTAAATGCACACTATATGTTTTCTTATTTGTTCATTTTAACAATATCATATGTGTCACTTTTATTAAACCGCGTACAAATCAAAATTAAAGATTTAGTTTGATTTGGAAGAACTATTTTTTTAGATTATGCTACATCATAAAATCATAAAAAAGATAAGGCAATTTCACAAATAGTGTAAAGATGAGATTCGTTGATAGGTTCGAGAGTGAGACTTGTAGCTTAGTATGTTGTAGACTCGCTTTGTCGGTATATTAATAGTGTCATTTCTTTGGCTGATATTATTTGTTGATGTCAATATAATTTAGCATCTTGCCAATAAATTATACATTAAGAGCACAAGTTAAACAAATCAAAAATATTATAAGACTCACGAAAAATGGCTTAAAGAATCCACACATTAAGTACATTTTTTTACTTTTGTATATATTTTCGGTATTTTTTGATGTATTTAACTTATGCCCTAAGACACAAGTTAGAAAAATTCTTAATATTAGATATATTTGTCTTTCAAAAATATATAAATTCGTTGATAAGCATATAAAACTTTTTTTTAGAAAAAGTATAAGTTTTCTGGTAATCAAACTAATAAAGATTTGCTACATTTAATTGTAAAATTTTGTTAATCATGTCTTTTAAGTTATGGTAAAACTTTCATAAATGAGTTTTGTATGAGTTCTAAATTTATTCTTAAGATTACTATTGTGAATGACATAGCATTATTTTTAACTAATTAAGAACAAATCTATAAACAATGAACATTTGATCACTTCTAAAGTTCTAAGTAATTAAATGCTTGTGATGTCAAATATTAAAATGAATAAAAATTAATGTCGATATTTAGATTTTTGTTTGAAAAGTCTACCATAAGGTAAAGCTCTCAAAGTTTTAGTTGACGTTGATAGATAAAATTATTTTTAAGTTACTCAAACTCAACTGATAGGTTGGAATGTTGGATAGAATAATTGTTGCTTACATATGTGAATTTGATTGCCTATATGAAAATAAATACTGTAGTTTCAATTCATCCTCACTTTAAATTAGAAAAATCAACATAAGAATGTGTGCATATGGAATACCATTTTGGATTTTACTTAAATAAATAATTTTGTGATACTATTGCATGATCAAAAAACTCATTTTTTTTAAAAATACTTCTTTCATCTGCATTAAAAAAAAAAAAAAAAAAAAAAAAAAAAAAAAAATCACAAACATTATATTACAAAATGGGAGAAGTTATCCAAAAAAAAAAAAAAATTACATGTATTTTTCTTTTTTTTTTTTAAACTGTGAAACAAATGTGGGAAAAAAAATATAAAATTTAAATAAGTCAAAAGTATTAAATTATTAAAAAATACGAAATAGAAACTGATAAAAAACTGTGTTTTATTGTAAAAGTATGACAAAATTTAGGTGAGGGTTGTTGAAAAACACAAAACATGTAAGATAGGGGGTTTGTATTAACATAACCCTTCAACAACTAAAAGGGCAAACTATGCAACATCAAGATTTTGAAAATACTCTTCATAATCATATCATATTATATACGCTTGTTTAAAATGAAAATTTATTAGATTTGCAATCACTATCGTTTGCATTATATAGTCATGGTCCTCATGGACTGAGAGCAACCTTTTAATTATTATATATACTAAGAGGGGGAATCATTCACTGTAGCAGCACTGTAGCAGCTACAGTGGACGAAATAGTGGTTTTGTGAGTCTGGAGTACCTGTAGAATTTACTGTAGCAGTACTGTTCATCAGTGTTTTTTTTTTTTTTTTTTTCGATGAGGTTAAATATTTAACAAAAATATATATTTTTTTTCCTTCTGCGGATATCGATCTTTTGCAAATTTAGTCGTTATTAACAAAAATAATTTTTTTTCAATTGTTTTATTACAAGTTTAGATTAACTACAACATTTCAGCAATAATTTTTTTCAAACGTTTTATTTCAAGTTTATATTAACCACAACATATCCGCAGCAACGCGCGCGTAGCCCGCTCGTTTATTCCTAAAAGCAACAGAAAGATTCAACCGGAGACGTGATTAACAAGAATTTATCTTATCCAAACCACACTTGTCTAAAAATATACTCCATATAGTTGAACTTTTGATGATGAGTTATCATATGATATGATACATTATCTTAACTATCTTCTAAAAAGTTTTGACTTGACTTAATGCATGTATAGAAGTGGATCATGTGGCAGCTTATATCATATCAAACATCAATTAGGAGATATTTATTACAAGGATTAGGTTAAACGTTCTACTCGTATTACTTGGCAATATATCCTTACTCTTTACTTGAAAGATCCACTTTGACTTATGTTGATGTGAATAAAAAGAGTGAACAAAAGATAAGCAAGACAGACTAACTCGGAATGACCCAAATAGTTTTGATCTGTACTTAAGATTAACATGTTATGAACTTTGATTGTTACTAACTAGACATCCAAATCCGACCTGCTCGTTTTGGCAGCTCAAATGATATGAATGTTTGTTTGTTTGTTAACTATGGTTTTAATTAATGTGAGCTAATGAATGACCAATTGGGAATGTAAGTGATCTCCATGAATCATGAGTGACTACCTACCGAGTGTTTTTTCTAAGGATCATTTTTTTTTTTTTTTTTTTTCAAACCCAAACTCATTATCAAACCATATCCACACCAAACTCTAACTAAGTTTTGTTTCATACTCTCACTTGAAGTTATCATTCAAATAAGAACATTCACAATCATTTGCATTTACTTTAGAGGTGGGAGGTGGATATGGCCAGCGTAGTATTTGTGTGTGCAAGGGGTATATTTTAATAAATAAACCGATTAGTAGTGGCAGAGGCGGAGTCAAGATTTGAAGTTAATAAAAACTAAACTTAACGTAAAAAATTATAGCAATAAATGTCATTCCAAAAATAAATTTATAGTTCTTTTTGTTAGTGGACTATTTGTGTTTGTGTAGGATTTGTATTTTGTGAACCTAAGCCCAATTGGTTATATATATATATATATATATATATATATATATATATATATATATATATATATATATATATATATATATATATATATATATATATATATATATATGGTTTAAGGCTTATATAATTCACCCAATTAATCAATAAACATGTTAACTCTTTCATGGTTATGTTCTTTCCCACGTTTTTCTGAAATGTCGACATCTAACAAATCGAACTTTTTTTTTTTTCTTTTCTTTGTCCCTACCAGTTGACAACTAAAAAGTTGCTTGCTTTTGTGTTCCCCCTAGGTTGACTATTAAAAAGGTCGACTTGTTGTAAATCTAAAAATAAGAATACAAAAATGAGAGAGGAAGGAAAAACTATGGCCAACTGTGTGAGAGAGAATGTGTGGGAGAGAGTGAGGTTCAACGGGCAAGGGCAACGCGGAAAAAGAGAGTTATATCGTGGTGAATCTACTAGAGTTAGGAATAACAACGTTAGGAATCCTTCGGTCGCATTGTTCATGTTCTACAACTACCCGGAGAGCTGGAATGTCGGAGAGCTATGGAGAATGTTCAAGGGATATGGGACTGACTGTGTTTGATATTTATATGGTGAAGAAAACATTGAGAAGCGGCCAAAAGTACGGCTTCGTTAAATTCAAAAACATTGCGGATGTGGATTTCCTTTACAAGAGGTTATGTTCAATTAGTTTCTCTCATAAACAACAACCGGAGGTTTTCCATGCCCATGACACAAAGAATGGAGTAAATAACAGCTCAAAACCAAAGAGTGGCAACGATCCACAAAAGATGGGGACGGGTATAAGCAAAAGGGATGCAAGGAGGTACATTGATGCTTTAAGAGGAATGAGCAGGGTGGTTAGTGAAGCAAATAAGAACAAGGGGAGTGAACAAGAAGAAGATGAAAGTGAGGAAACAACGGAAGATGGCAGAGATTTGGTGATTACTGAAGATGACATGGTGGGGGACGTTATTAGGAAGGGCTTCATTGGCGAAGTTAAGGATACCGAGTTCATAGGAAAGCTTCCTGAATTATGTAGCATGGAAGGACTTTTCAATGTTGAGGTTAAGTATATGGGAAGAATGGAGGTTATGGTGATATTGGAATCCGAGGAGGCGGTAAAAAATGTTGTAGAAAACACCAATCATGGGGTTAAACGTTGGCTATGGAAGATTCGAAGAGCTAATGCGCTTAGCAGGTCCGTTAGGAGATTAACGTGGTTATCTATTATTGGAGTTCCGATTAGTTGCTGGAAGGAACGAGTGTTTGGACGTATATCCGTGAGGTGGGGGGAAATTAGAGTGATGTCCAATTGTAGTCTGGTGGGTTCTCAAGGGGTTATAACTGGAAGAGTGCTTATTCATACATTGGAACCCAATCTTATCAGTGAACAGGTGGTTGTTAAAATTGGGAGTACGAGCTGTAAAGTCTTTATTAAGGAGGAAATTAGGGATATAGTTCAGTTTAATATTCTTGAACCTGTGGGAAATCCAATAGAGGAAGATGAGGTTATTGTGAAAGATACTAAGGTGGAAGGGGAAAACGGGGTGGATGATGAAGAGCCTGCTGATTCTGATCCTTTTGACATGGTAGATGATGATGAAGACGACGAGATGGTGGATGAGACGGCGGAGGTGGGTGGTGATCACGATGGTGATGATGGCGATGGTGGTGGCAAACATGATGGGGGTGGTGGCGGAGAAAGGGTTAAAGACCAGGAGTCGGGGTTACACTTTTCTAGGAAAAGTAATGATGAAAATGGCGGCATTGAAGAAAACGAGAATGATATTACATCTCCCAAGGGTGTTGGGAATAAGGAAGAACAGAATGTGGCAGCTACAAATTTGAATGAAAAGGTAGTAGATAGAGAATACTATGCAAGTGGCAGTAATTTTGAAAATATTGGGCCTGATGTGTATAAAGATGGCATGAGTAACTTGGGCCAGAAAGATGAGTGTGGTAACAAAAGTGTCGGGCCCAGTTTTATCTTTCATGGATCAAAGGTGAATTCTGAAATAATGAAAGATAGGCCTAATAACTATCCAGATACTACTCGTATCTTAGTGAGTGGTTCCAACACACTAAAAAAAGATAATTGCAATAAGGATAATGTAGTTTCTAACGGAGCTGATGGAAAACATGAAAGTCAACATAAAGGAGGTGATGGTGACCTTCAATGTGGTGAGTGTAGTTTAGTGGGAAAAAAATGCAAGATGTCATCAGAAGGGCTGTTCGTGGTGGGAAGGGAGGACTCGGATGGCCGTAGTAAATCAAATAGTGGAACGAGGAGAAGGAGACGTAGAAGAGCTTCAACAGTTTCAAATGAAGGTTCAAATAACCACAAGGGCGTTTCGACATCAGGTCTAAACTTGAATAATGATATGGATCAGTCTTGTGATAATAGTGTATGTTCTTTCAACAAGATGAGGAAAATTGGAGAACAAATAGGGGTTGTGTGGGATGAGGTGGATCAGCCTACAGAGGAGGGTGTGGGTGAAAGGGTACCAAACCTGTAAGTTTTGTTGGTGGGTGTGTGTTCGGTGTTGTTTTTGTTTATCCTTTATGAAGATTGTGTCATTGAATATTAGGGGTTTAAAGAGGAAAGGTAAAGTGGGGTGGATTAAGGAGATCATTAGGAATGAAAAGCCATGTGTTTTGGGTCTTCAAGAAACAAAATGTAGGAACCTTAGTGAGCAGTGGGTTGAAGAAATGTGGGGGTCACGAAACTTTGGTTTCAAGCTGATGCGGTTGGGAGATCTGGGGGCCTTCTGCTTATTTGGGATCTAAATGTCTTTACTTGTTCTGTTACAGTTGGAGGGGAAAGATTTATAATGGTGAAGGGTTCGTGGAAAGGGGTAGAGGGTGAAGTTGTTTTGGCTAATGTATATGGGGTTCACGTTACTGAAAAGAAAGTTGATCTATGGAATCGTATCTCGGTTTTAATGGACTCAGTGGGTGGCGGGTGGTGCTTATTTGGAGATTTCAATGATGTTAGAGAACCGGACGATCGAATTAACTCGGAATTTAAATTTAGAGATGCGGATATTTTCAACAATTTCATTAGAAAGAACTCGTTGATTGAAATTCAACTTGGGGGGGGGGGGGGGGGGGAAATACACGCGGATTAGTGATGATGGTCACAAATTTAGTAAGTTGGATCGTTTCTTTGTAACATCTGAGTTCATGGCAAATTGGGATAATTTATCGGCAATGACTTTGGATAGGAAGAGATCAGATCATTGTCCTATTGTCCTCAAGGATATGGATCTTGACTTCGGCCCAAAACCATTCAGGGTGTTCGATTTCTGGCTTGAAGACGAGGAGATTGAAAATGTATTTAGAATTGCGTGGGATAAGCCAGTGATGGGTTCTAGGCCTGACTGCATGGTCCGTGATAGATTTAAAAATGTAAAAGAGGCTTTAAAAGTTTGGAGTAAGGCAAAGTTTGGTGATACTAAACAACATATTGAGTCCTGTAAGAAAGAGGCTATGAGATAGGAAGTGGAGGCTGAATCAAGAAGCTTAAACAAGGAAGAAGTGAAGGCTTGGATGGAAGCGAGAAAGGCATGGTTCGATAAGGAGAACGAACAGAGTAGTATTTTAAAGCAAAAGGCGAGGTTAAAGTGGGACGTCGAGGGTGATGAGAACTCGAGATTCTTTCATAATATGGTGAAAAGAAGATGCGGCAAAAATTGTATCCGTGGGCTCATGATCGATTTAGTTTGGTGCGAAGATCCTGGGAAAATAAAAAGTGAGATATTGGATTTTTACAAAAGTATGTTCTCTGTGAATAGTAACAATAGTAACAGGAGGCCGAGATTCTCAAATGACTGGGTTCCTAGAATTTCAAATGAGGATGCTTGTAGCTTAGAAGAACCGTTTTCAGAAATTGAAGTTTGGAACGCGGTTTGTGGGTGTGGGAGTGATAAAGCGCCTGGACCAGACGGTTTCAATTTCAAATACATTAAGCGGTTTTGGGGTATTATCAAGGAAGATGTTCTAAAGGCGGTGAGCTGGTTTTGGGAAAAAGCTGAATTTTCAAAGGGGTGCAATGCTTCTTTTGTAACTCTTATCCCAAAGGTGGTCGATCCGTTAGGTCTTGGCGACTTTAGACCTATTAGTCTCATTGGATGTATCTATAAGATTATAGCAAAAATTCTAGCCGAAAGGGTCAAAAGGGTGATTGGTAAGATTATTGGTGAAGTCCAGAATGGTTTTATTGAGGGGCGATATATCCTAGATGGTGTGCTTATTGCAAATGAGACTATGGAGTATTTGAAACGAAAAAAGATGAAAGGTATTATTTTTAAGGTGGATTTCGAAAAAGCATATGATAGCATTGATTGGTCTTATTTGATGGAGATTATGAAGCGGATGGGGTTTGGCAGTAGATGGCGTAAGTGGGTGATGGCTTGTCTTACGTCAGCATCAATTTCAATACTTGTCAATGGATCTCCGACAAATGAGTTCTATATGGGTTGCGGGGTCTGACAAGGTGATCCCCTATCACCGTTTCTGTTTATTCTGGTGGCGGAAGGGCTTAATGCGTTACTAACAGAAGCGGTTGACAAAAATATTTTTAAAGGGACACGGGTAGGAAAGGATGAGGTAATGGTGTCACACCTCCAATATGCCAATGACACGATTGTTTTCGGAGAATGTAGTAGGGAAAATGCCTGTAATCTAATGAATGTTCTTAAATGTTTTGAAGAGGTGGCGGGATTGAAAATTAATCTTCGTAAAAGTAAGTTGTATGGTGTTGGTGTGGATGGAGGAGAGCTTGAAAGAATGGCCCGGTTCATGAGGTGTGGTGTGGGGGAGTTCCCATTTACTTATTTGGGGCTTCCTATCGGGGTTAATATGAGGAGAATTTCAGCGTGGAATGGGGTGATTGATAAAATCAAATCTAGGCTCTCTGAGTGGAAGGAAAGAGCAATGTCATTCGGGGGAAGACTAACACTAGTGAAATCCGTACTTGGTAGTTTACCACTATATTATTTCTCTATGTTCCGCGTTCCGTTGAGTGTTTTTTCGGCCCTTGAGAGAGTGAGAAAAAATTTCTTTTGGGGTGGGGTAGAGGGGGAACATAAAATGTCATGGGTTAAATGGGATCATGTTATATCCTCTTACGAAGATGGGGGGCTTAACATTGGGTCTCTAAAAGTAAAAAATTTAGCGCTTTTAGGAAAGTGGTGGTGGAGGTTTAGAACCGAGAGAGATAATCTGTGGTGTAGAGTTATTAGAAGCATATATGGTAGTGATGGTGGGTGGGGGGGGAGTGGGCGGATCTCGGATTGGGGGAGGAGGTGTGTGGGTCGATATTATTAATGTAGGTAAAACTTTGGATAGTATGGAGGGGGGATTTTCTAATCACTTCGTCAAAGAAGTGGGTGATGGGCTTAAAACTTCTTTTTGGTTGGAAAGTTGGGCTGGTGATGTGCCTCTATATAGTCGCTTCTCTAGATTGTTTCACTTAGAGAGAAATAAAGATGTTATGGCAGGTTGTAGGGGTAGATGGGTGGAGGGAGTGTGGGAGTGGGAGTGGGTATGGGATTGGATTAGACCTCCTAGGGGTAGGGCGGTTGGAGAATTAGATAACCTCATAGAGCTGCTCGAAAATGTTACATTGTGTCAAAATAGGGTGGATAGATGGAAATGGAGGATTGATCCAAACGGGGTGTTCTCGGTTAGATCTTTGGCTCGTTGGATTGAGGAAAGGCGGGTTAGTAGCTTGGCAGGGGTTATCAAGACGGGGTGGAATAAGATTGTTCCTATAAAAATTAATGTGTTCGTATGGAGGGCCGTGCTTGGAAGGCTCCCGGTGCACGTGGAGCTTGACAAAAAAGGTATTGATCTTGATACTATTTTATGTCCAACATGTGATAATGTTGTGGAATCGATAGATCACTGCCTGGTGTTGTGTGAAAAAGCCTTGAGTGTGTGGGAAAAGATTTTTGCTTGGTGGGGAGTCGGCCCGGTTAATGCCTTTACGCTAAACGATATGATATGTCATAGAGGGGGTGTCGGTATGGAAAAAGAGGCAAGAGTTCTTTGGGAAGCTGTGTTATTAGTTGGTGCGTATTATATATGGAAAAGCAGGAATCTAAGAGTTTTCAAAGCAAAGAATGAGAGCAGCTCCAAAGTATTCCAGGACATACAAATTAAGACGTTCGAGTGGATCAATAGAAGATCCAAAAAGCACAAGTTCCCCTGGGAAAAGTGGGTCATGAGACCTGCTCTTTGTGGGAAACCTCATGTGGCCTGTGATGTTGCTGCATTCAGTTAATTGGTTTTCTTTGGTTGTGGGCTTGTTGGGTTAGCTTTTGAAGTGGGGTCACCCTTGTGTGTTAGTTTTGTATGTTGTACCACATTCTCATATCTCATGCGTTTGTAGCATGTGAGAAGTCTTAGTGTTTGTGTTTGGCTTTGTTTTTTGGTGAGGGGTGTAGTTTAGTTTGTATATTCTGTCGTGTGTCTCTTGGGGCCTGTCCCAGCAGGTGGTTGTTTGTTTTGGTGGTTTTAATAAAGTGCCTTTCAAAAAAAAAAAAAAAATGAGAGAGGAAGAGATAGTTCTTCTTATCAGATCATTGAATAATTGTTACAATATGACCTCTATTTATAGGGTAAAGAGATACATGATAATAGGGAAAGTATTAATTAGAATAACATTAATAAGGAAAAGTGAATCATTCATAATTTCACAATACTTCCTCTTTAATATTAATCGTTTATTACATGTTATCAATATGGTGCTTGAGGACCAATATTGTATCTAAACTGCTTCGTTAAAATCCTTATTAAGAAAAACTATTTGGGATAAAAAACTTGATTAAGGGAAAAAAGTGCATTGTTTATAATACTCCCTCTCACTTTACTTTAATGTATATATATTCTTCAAGTGTTGAGTGTTCATCTGATGATCTAGTTGCTCAAAAACTTTCGTTGGCAACAGTTCTGTAATGAGGTCCACCAAAATTTTTGGTGATATGAATAAGTCCTGCAAAGTTAACAAAATTTATATGTAGGGTGCGTTTAGTTGAGGGAAAACACCTTTATTTTTCATAAAATGTTTTGTGGAAAACAAGGAAAATAGAGATCGCGTTCAAATAAACGTTTTTCAATAAAATGTTTTGCAAAACATAAAATCCCCTACTTCCTAACTTAACAAGGAAAATTACAAAACAGGTTTTAGTTGTTTTCTTTGTTTTCCTTTGTGACCCACAACCGTCCCTCCATTCTTCAAAATAGAAAATACAAACATCAACTAAACACGTTTTTTATATTTCAAGTGTCTTGTAGAGATAAATTTCCCTTCTAAATTTTTACAAAACTAGAGATAGAAAACAAGAGAATATTTTCTCCAACTAAACGCACCCGTAACTTCCAATCTTTTTATTCATTCAAGGCTCTAAAGCTGCCTAAAGTTTCACTCAACGGTTCAACCTCCTCAAAACCCTTCGTCTAAACCTTAATCGATTTTTACAACAAAACCCTAACACGTATTTTTGTTGGCCATAACAGTCGAACTTCACTAACAACTTTTTTAGTGCACTTCATCAACATGACAAGCTTTACGCCGTTAATGTCATTTAAGATCAAATACCCGTTAAGCTTAACGTGAACAAAGCAAATTATGCTTCACGGAATCACGATGCTCTTTTTTCACGAATTATTGTGAAAATTTTGTTGTCTTAACGCACATTACATGCATGTGATAATGCATGTGATGTCAAATATTAAAACAAATAAAAATTAATGTCGACATTTAGATTTTTGTTTGAAAAGTCTACCATAAGGTAAAGCTCTCAAAGTTTTTAGTTGACATTGAAAGATAAAATTATTTTTATGTTACTCAAACTCAACTGATAGCGGATAGAATAATTGTTGCTTACATATATGAATTTGATTGCCTATATGAAAATAAATACTATAGTTTCAATTTATCCTCTCTTTAAATTAGAAAAATCAACAGAAGAATGTGTGCATATGGAAACCATTTTGGGTTTAATTTTGTGATACAATTGCATGATATAAAAAATAATAATAATAAAAAAAAAATAAAAAAAATAAAAAACTCCTTTTCTTTTAAAAGTACTTCTTTCATCTGCATTAAAAAAAATAAGAATCACAAACATTATATTACAAATTTATCAACGACTAAAAGGGCAAACTTTGCAACACATCAATCTGGATTTTGAAAATACTCTTCATAATCATATCATATTATATACGCTTGTTTAATAAATTTATTAGATTTGCAATCACTATCTTGTGCATTATATAGTCATGGATTGAGAGCAACCTCTTAGTTTATTGCAACAGAAAGATTCAATTGGAGACGTGAAAAATTGTAAATTAACAAGAATTTATCTTACACTTACTCCATATAGTTGAACTTTTGATGATGAGTTATCATATGATATGATACATTATCTTAACTATCTTCCAAAAAGTTATAAATTATGGTCTTGATACGTGATCTCTTATTTATGGGATAAGGATCAAGGGACCGCATTAATAGGGATACGCCGAAGAGTAAAGAACACGAAACCAACAAGGATTCCGTGTGTATATAAAGGGCATCTCGGCCCTCATTGAGGTATTATCAAAAAACCCTAGCTCTTCACTATAACCCTAAAACCGATTACTTAGTCTCACGCCGGAGGATAATCGTGGGAGACAATCCCACGATAAGCCTAACGGTGTTGTTTGCTTTCTTAGTGCGCAGGTCTCAAGCATTAAGATCCAATTGGTACGAGAACAGGAATCCAAACAAGGAACGCCCAACTTTTGTATCAACAAGTGGCGCCATCCGTGGGACCATACACTAAGAACTAGAATGACGAAGCACGAAAACGTAAACCAGCGGACTCCGCAGGTGAAAAAAACATATGGTGACCTACAGGGGAAGAAGCAGCAAAGTGATTCAACCTCTAAGCAGGCCTCTGGAACAACCAGTGTGCCCAGGCACCAAGGGTCAGGCCCAGATCTGATCTTTTCAACGGTAGAACTGCCCACAGGGACTACCCAGGCCACTACGACAACCACTAGATCGGAAGATCTACAGCGCACTCCTTTCACCACCCCCACCAAACGGTGCCAGAAACAAACCCCACTGAGCCACCACGTGCGCCTAACTGAGACAAGGGTCCTAATATGGAAACAGACATCCTCGCGCTAGAAGGAGTTGCGCCTGAACTAGCACCAAGTGATTTTGTCTCTCAAAACTACGAAACCTTGGCTGCCCTTATGCAAGAGGAAGCGAAAAGGAGGTCAAGTCAGAGCCTGCAAGCCCGGCTCAACTTCGGCCCTGAGTATGAAGCATCCCCACCGCGTCACCGAAAGGAGAGGCGCGAGAAGAATAGCCACCGACTCCCAGTGTTCACTAGGGTCGGAAAGAAAGTTGTGGATGATGAAGCAGCTGATTTGCAATACCTGGAGGAGCACGAAGACGATGGAAGGCGTACCAATGTCCACGCTAGGCTTGGTAGTCGCAAGGTTCATGATAGACTTGGGCGACAGCGCTCACTAAGCGAAAGCCCTCCAAGGTTTAGCAGTCGAAGAGTTCATGATAGACTTGGGCGACAGCGCTCCCCAAGCGAAAGCCCTTCAAGCTCGGATTCCGAGGAAAGTCGGCGCAAGCCCCGCAAAAGGGTAAGCTCGTCCTCAAGTGACTCCTCGGACAACGAGGAAAAAGAAACAGGACACTGGAAGTCTAAGAGAAGATATCGCGATGAGGAGGACGAAGATATGTCCCGTCCCTAGCACCGCCAAAAGATTGACGCATTCACTCGGCGCATCAGCGATTTTTCAGAAAATAAGAGAAGGCGCATGCCCGCTAATGTTAAAACTTATGATGGGACAGGTGATCCTGATGACCATCTAAAAATTTTTGAATCAGCCGCCACCATCGAAATTGGCAACAACCCGTGTGGTGCCACATGTTTAATTCTACATTGGTAGGGAATGCGCGAACCTGGTTTAGTAAGCTGCCACGAAATACTAAAGATCTCAGGGTTTATGAACGGAATCAATAACCCAGAACTTATCAGAAGGTTAAATGATAAGGTTCCCCAAACCTTTGATGAACTTATGAAGCGCACAAGATCCTTTATCCAAGAGGAAGCAGCCGCTGCGGATAGCAAGAAAGGCTACTCAAATCATAGGTCACAAGAACAGCCTAGGAGACAATCCAACGACCAGAGTAGCAACCGTAAGAAAAGCTACCACAGTCAGGGGAGCAGAAGAGATAATGACAAATACACCCCACTAACGAAGACTCCAAGGGAGATATTTGTGACAGAAGGTGCGAACTTCCCGAAACCCCCACCAATGCGCACCCCAGAAGATCGGCGCGTAGGGAACGGATACTGTGAATATCATGGACAAAAGGGCCACACCACCAATGAGTGTGTCCAATTGCGCCAACTAATTGATAAATTAGTGAAAGAAGGCAAATTGGATCATTTAGTCAAGAACATCAAGGCTGGAAAAGATAAACAGAAGAGCGGGAGCAAGAAAGAAACACCTAAAGACAAGGTTGACATCATCTACATGATACAATCATGGCAGCGAAAGACTAGGCAAAAGGTCAGCCAAAAATTTTCTTATGGGAGCGAAATCTCTTTCCCCACTCTGGCTGCGGACAACGCAGTAGCGGAACCGCTCACCATCGAGATAAATACGGGGGTTCACGATATCCACCGCATGTATGTTGATGGAGGGGCATCCGCAGACACAATGTATGAACACTGTTTCAAAAGGTTGCGATCTGAGATACGAAGTCAGTTAATTCCGGCCACGACGTCGTTGACTGGCTTTACAGGAGAAAAGATATGGCCCATGGGGCAAATACGATTACTTGTGGTCATTGGTGATAAGCAACACTCCACGGCGGCCTGGATGAATTTTATGGTGATCAGATCTCCTTCGCCATACAATGGCATTATTGGAAGACCAATAATATCAGCCATGCGCGCGGTACCGTCCACAGCACATGGGATGCTCAAATTCCCAGTAGAAGGAGGCATTGTCACCCTCTATAATACCACTGTATCACCTAGAGAGTGTAACACAGTTACATGTGAGACAAAACGCACTCCAGAACAGCACGCAGCTAAAATATCAAACCTGAAGGTCGCAATTCATCCTGATTACCCAGAGCAAGAGGTATCGATTGGGGGATCACTGTCTGACAAAGGCAGAGCGGCCGTGTGTGCACTCTTGCAAAGGAATCTAGATATCTTCGCATGGGAACCAAAGTACGTGACTGGCGTGCCACGATCGATTACAGAACACAAGTTGAAAATCCGGCAGAAAGTCACTTCCTCCAGTACGGCAGAAAAAGCGCGGCCAGGCTCCAGAGCGCGCAAAAGCCATTCTAGAGGAAGTATACAAGCTTGTGGACGCAGGTATCATGCGAGAGGTTTGTTACTATGACTGGCTCTCCAATCCAGTGATGGTGAAAAAGAGTGATGGTAGCTGGAGAATGTGTGTGCATTTCACTGATCTCAACAAAGCATACCCACAAGACTGCTACCCGCTACCAGAGATAGACTGGAAAATAGAATCCTTGTGCGGATACCCCTTTAAATGTTTCTTGGACGCATACAAAGGGTACCACCAAATTCCAATGGCTAAAGAAGACGAGGACAAAACAGCCTTCCACACAAGCTAGGGCGTCTATTGTTATACAAAAATGCCCTTTGGCTTAAAGAATGCGGGAGCCACCTACCAGCGATTGGTAGACAATGCATTTGAAAAGCAAGTGGGCCACAACCTAGAGGTTTATGTTGACGACCTTGTCATAAAAAGCCATACCGAAGACGAATTGGTATGCGACATTGAAGAAACATTTAAAATGCTGGGAAAGATCAACATGAAGTTAAATCCTAAGAAATGCACTTTTGGTGCTACAGAAGGCATGTTCCTCGGATACTTGATAGAGCCTGATGGCATTAAGCCATGCCCATAAAAAACAAAGGCTGTCATCCAACTCCCTTCACCACGCACGTTGAAAGAAGTCCAGTCCCTGAATGGAAAACTAGCCGAGTTGAACAGATTCCTGTCCAAATCAGCAGATAAGTCACTTCCTCTCTTTAAAACACTCACGAAGTGTACAAAAAAGGGAGACTTTCGTTGGACTACGGAAGCGGAATAAGCTTTTACACAACTTAAGCAACATATAGCAGCGCTTACCACACTAGTCGCACCCCGACCAGGGGAAGAGTTGATTATGTACTTGTCTACAACTTATGGAGCAGTCAGTGCGGTGCTACTGACAGATAGGAACTCCGTATAAACACCGGTATATTTTGTTAGCAAAGTACTCAAGAAGACAAAGATTAACTATACCGCAATGGAAAAGTTGGTCCTGGCGTTAGTATTCGCAGCCAAAAGACTGCGCAGATATTTTCAAGCACACCCAATAGCAGTGATCACGGACCAACCTATCAAGCAAGTTATCTCCAAACCCGACGCATCGGGGCGATTACAAAAATGGAGTGTGTTGCTAAGCGAGCATAAAATCTCTTATAGACCACACACTGCGGTTAAGGGGCAGATACTAGCAGACTTCATCATTGAGAAACCAGATACTGATGCTCTACCTTCAAGAAGTGAGGTAGAATTACAAGAACCATGGGTCCTATTCACGGACGGATCTTCGTGCGTGGACGGGTCAGGCGCAGGCCTTGTCCTCACCACCCCAGAAGGAATGGAATTCACTTACGCACTGCGTTTTGAATTCACAGCCACGAACAACAAGGCAGAGTATGAAGCCCTAATTGCTGGATTACGCATTGCAACTCGAATGGGTGTACGCAACCTAGAAGCAAATGTCGATTCCCGATTAGTAGCCAATCATGTGTTGAGCGAATATGTGGCTAAAGAGGATAACATGGTCCAATACCTCGACAAGACCAAGTCCTTAATCCAGGGTTTTGACAGGTTCACCATTAAACAAGTTCCTAGAGGAGAAAACAGGAAAGCGGATGCACTAAGCAAGATCGCATCTACAAGCTTTGCGCACCTGTCAAAACAAGTATTGGTGGAGACCCTGAAAAACAAATCCATCTCGGAGATGGAGATATCCACGGTGATAGAAGAGCAAGATCCTACGTGGATGACCCCTATCATCGAATTCATAAGCAAGGGTATATTACCCCATGAGCAGAAGGACGCTCGACGGATAAGGTGCACAGTGTAAAACCTCGCAAAAGTTCGTATAATTAACTTCGGTTAATTAAATAAATAATCTCTGTCATTATTGTAATCACCATTTTTACGGGGAAATTTAAAATTTTCTTTGTATATTAAAATGGTCACGATTACGATATTGCAAAATTCGTCAAACGACAAAATAAGTTCTCGACACAATTAACAAAATATTAATAAAATACTAATCTTAATTAATAAAACTAATTAAAATCCAAACGGGCCTTAATTTTCACTAAGCCCAACCGGCCCAAAATACAAACCCATTTTCCTTATTAATATTTCTGATGACGTATAGTCTACATATGGGTCACGAGCCCAAATGATAAACATTACTAAGGCCCAAAACCACCATGCGTGGGCTATTGTAACTTGGGCCGCATCACTAATGGGACCAGGCTCACGTAAGCCCAAACCCAAATAAACTATACACGGTATAGATAAGGATCATCTATTTACGGAATAGATATCCTTACCCGGATAAGCACCATGGGTGCGAAACGTAAGGAGCACGAACCCTACAAGGATTCTGCGCCTATATAAGGAATGACATAACTCTCATTCAAGGTACGATTCACAAACCCTAACTCTTTACGAGAACCCTAAATCGATTACTTACTCTCACACCGGAGTCTAATCGTGGGAGACAATCCCACGATAAGCCTAACAGTGTTGTTTATTTTCTTAGTGCGCAGGTTACAAGTACTAAGAAGCGAATTGGTACGAGAGCAAGAGCCCATAATCAGGAACGTCCAACTTTTGTATCAACAAGTGGCGCCATCCGTGGGACCCTACTAAGAACTAGAATGACAAAGAATAAGAATTCAAGCAAGCGGACTCCGTAGTCAGAAAGACGTGACCCCCAGAGGAAGAATCAACAAGATTCGACCCTTAGGCAGGTTGCTGGGACAACCAGCGCCCCTGGTCACCAAGAGGCAGGGACAACCCAGCCTCTTCCAGCGGTAGAACTACCTGGAAGGACTACCCAAATCACCCCAGTGGTCCCAAGCATTGAGGAACTCCAGCGCACTCTCTTCACCACTCCTCACCAAACTGTACCCGCAGTAAACAACACTGTGCCGCCAGGCACGCCTAACCGAGATAGGGTGCCTAATACTGAGGCAGACATTCTTGCAGCAACTGAGGACACTCCCAATCTAACGTTGGGAAATTTTGTATCCCAAAATTATGAAACCTTAACCGCCCTCATGCAAGAAGAAGCAAGGAGAAGAGCGAGCACGAGCCTACAAGCTCGACTCAATTTTGGTCCTGAACGCGAACCATCACCCCTGCGCCACCCACGGGGAAGACGCGCAGAACGTGCCACTATCCATGATAGGCTGGGTACGATATCTGATTCACAATACTTAGAAGATAGCGAGAGGTGCACTAATGTTCACTCCAGACTTGGCAGTCGAGGGATACAAGACCAATTAGGACCTCAGCATTCACCGAGCCAAGGATCCTCCAAACCTGGGAGTAAGAGGATGCACGACAGATTGGGGAAAAGAAGATCCCCAAGTGAAAGTCCCTCAAGCTCTTCTTCTGAAAGAAGCCGGCGCAAGCGCCGCAAAAGAGACTACTCTTCCTCCAGTGACTCCTCGGACAACGAGGATAAAGAAACAGGACATTGGAAGTCAAGAGGACGACGTCGCGAGGAAGAGAATGAAGATATGTCTCTTCCATGGCGTCGCCAGAAAGTTGATGCATTTACACGACGCATCAGCGATTATTCAGACCGCAAACGCAGGCGCATGCCTACTAATGTAAAAACATATGATGGAACAGGTGATCCGGATGATCATCTAAAAGTTTTCGAATCAGCCGCCACTATCGAAAACTGGCCACAGCCGGTGTGGTGCCACATGTTTAATTCTACGTTAGTAGGGAACGCGCGCACATGGTTTAGCAAACTCCCACGTAGGAGCATTGGGGGGTTAGAGGAATTACGGAAAGCATTCCGCCTCAACTTTACCCAGAGAAAGAAGTGCGCTAAAAACCCTGTTGAGCTAGCAAGAGTAAAACAGCGCCAAGGGGAATCAACCAGCGCTTTTATGGAACGCTTCAAGGATGAGTGCATACAAGTCAAAGCATGTCCTGAAATCCTAAAAATTTCAGGGTTCATGAATGGGATTAATAACCCAGAACTTATCCGAAAGCTAAATGACAAAGTTCCCCAGACTTTCGATGAGCTAACAAAGCGCACCAGATCCTTTATACAAGGAGAAGCAGCTGCTGCGGACAGGAAAAAGGGTTATTCGAACTATAGGCAGCAAGAGCAGCCTAGGAGACAATCCAACGATCAGAATAACAACCGCAACAGGAATTACCGCAGTGGAAAAGACAATGACAAGTATACCCCTCTCACAAAAACTCCGAGGGAAATATTTGTAACAGAAGGTGCAAACTTCCCAAAACTGCCACCAATGCGCACCGCAGAGGAAAAGCGCATAGGGAATGGATACTGCGAGTACCATGGTCAAAAAGGGCGTACAACCAACGAGTGTGTCCAGCTAAGACAACTAATCGAAAAGTTAGTAAGAGAAGGCAGAATGGACCACCTTGTAAAAAACATCAAAGAGGGAAAAGATAAACAGAGGAACGGGGGTAAGAAAGAACCCCCCAAAGAAAAAGCTGATACCATATACATGATACAGTCATGGCAGCGCAAGATAAAGCAAAAAGTCAGCCAAAAATTCTCTCCAGAAAAAGAGATATCTTTCCCTACTCTAGCTGCTGACAACGCAGTAGTAGAACCTCTAACTATTGAAATACATACGGGAGGACATGATATCCACCGCATGTACATTGA
The DNA here is from genome assembly GCA_030686995.1 of Artemisia argyi. Taxonomy (NCBI): domain Eukaryota; kingdom Viridiplantae; phylum Streptophyta; class Magnoliopsida; order Asterales; family Asteraceae; genus Artemisia; species Artemisia argyi. Next base: position 140,138,636 of record CM060679.1, on the reverse strand, counting down.
CGGAGGGGCATCCGCAGACATCCTGTATGATCATTGTTTCAAAAGACTGCGACCTGAAATCCAAAGTCAATTGATACCAGCAACAACGTCATTGACGGGATTCACAGGAGAAAAGATCTGGCCCATGGGGCAGTTACGCTTGCTGGTGGTCGTGGGAGATGAACAACACTCAATCGCAACATGGATAAACGTCATGGTAATAAAGTCTCCCTCACCATACAATGGTATCATTGGGAGACCTGGAATATCATCCATGCACGCTGTACCATCCACAGCGTACGGAATGCTTAAGTTTCCAGTGGAAGGAGGAGTTGTCACCCTCTATAACACAACTGTACCACCAAGAGAATGCAATGCGGTAACAACTGAAGTAGAGACTATTCCAGAACAGCGCACAGAAAAAACACCAAACCTAAGAGTCGCTATTCATCCTGATTACCCGGAACAACAAGTTTCGATTGGTGGATCTTTATCTGACAAAGGTAAAGCAGCCGTATGCGCACTCTTGCAGAAGAACCTGGACATCTTCGCATGGGAACCAAAACACATGACAGGAGTGCCACGCTCTATCACAGAGCATAAGCTACAAATCCGACAAGGATATCCCCCAATACGACAAAAGAAGCGCGGCCAGGCCCCAGATAGTGCAAAGGCTATTCTGGAAGAAGTACATAAGCTCGTAGACGCAGGCATCATGCGCGAAGTGTACTACCACGACTGGCTCTCTAACCCAGTTATGGTAAAGAAGAGCGATGGCAGTTGGAGAATGTGCGTGGACTTCACGGACCTTAACAAAGCATGTCCACAGGACTGCTATCCACTGCCAGAAATAGACTGGAAGGTAGAATCCCTGTGCGGATACCCTTTCAAATGCTTCCTAGACGCGTACAAAGGGTATCATCAAATTCAGATGGCAGTCGAAGATGAAGAAGAAACAGCTTTCCACACCAGTCAAGGAGTGTACTGCTACACAAAAATGCCTTTTGGCTTAAAAAATGCAGGCGCGACATACCAATGACTGGTGGACACAGCTTTCGAGAAACAAGTGGGCCGCAACTTGGAGGTCTACGTTGACGACCTTGTCATCAAAAGTCACACAGAGGATGAATTGGTGCGCGACATCGAGGAAACGTTCAGAACATTGGGACGAATAAACATGAAGTTAAATCCCAAGAAGTGTACCTTTGGCGCAACCGAAGGCATGTTCCTTGGATACTTAATAGAACCCGATGGAATCAAGCCTTGTCCAGAAAAAACAAAGGCTGTTATTGATCTCCCTTCATCGCGCACACTCAAAGAAGTCCAGTCATTGAATGGAAAGTTAGCAGGGCTGAACCGTTTCTTATCCAAATCAGCAGACAAGTCACTTCCTCTCTTTAAAACACTCACGAAGTGCACAAAAAAGGGAGATTTTTGCTGGACCGAAGAAGCGGAGGAAGCTTTCCAACAATTAAAACACCATCTGGCATCTCTTCCCAAACTTGTCGCACCGCGACCAGGGGAAGAGCTAATCATGTACTTATCGGCAACCCATGGAGCAGTTAGCGCAGTACTATTGACAGATAGGAATTCCGTCCAGACACCCATATACTTTGTAAGCAAAGCCCTGAAGAAGACAGAGGCTAACTACAGCGCTATGGAAAAGCTGGTCTTAGCTCTAGTATTCGTAGCCAAAAGGCTGCGCAGATACTTTCAAGCGCATCCGATAGCTGTAATCACTGATCAGCCAATCAAACAAGTTATCTCTAAACCTGACGCATCAGGACGGTTACAAAAATGGAGTGTACTGCTAAGTGAATATAACATCTCGTATAGACCGCGCACTGCAATCAAAGGACAAGTATTAGCCGATTTCATCGTGGAGAAGCCAGATAGCGACAGCCCGACATCTGCAACCAAAACAGGTCTACAGGAACCCTGGATTCTGTTTACAGATGGGTCCTCATGTGTAGATGGATCAGGCGCGGGCCTTATTCTTACAAATCCAGAAGGTATGGAGTTCACCTATGCGCTGCGCTTTGAATTCACAGCCACAAACAATGAGGCAGAATACGAAGCCCTACTAGCCGGACTACGCATCGCAATCTAAATGGGTGTACACAACCTGGAAGCGAATGTAGATTCTCGGCTAGTCGCTAACCATGTGCTAGGTGAATATGAAGCCAAGGATGAACACATGATCCAATACCTAGAAAAGACCAAGTCTTTAATCAAAAACTTTGACAGGTTCACAATAAAACAGGTGCCTAGAGGAGATAACAGGAAGGCTGATGCGCTCAGCAAGATCGCATCCACAAGCTTTGCGCACCTCTCAAAATAGGTATTGGTAGAAACCCTGAAAAACAAGTCAATCTTGGAAATGGAGATATCCACAGTGATAGAGGAACAATATCCCACATGGATGACACCTATCATTGAATTCATTAGCAAGGGAACTTTACCACAAGACCATAAGGACGCTCGAAGAGTGCGGCGCACAACGCAACGATTTGAACTACGAGACAACATACTCTATCGACGCTCTTTCTTACAACCATGGCTCAGATGTGTTGGACCTCTTCAAGCAGACTACGTACTCAGAGAAATCCACGCTGGATCATGTAGTATGCACTCAGGGCCGCGATCTGTGGTGGCAAGCACTCTAAGGTCAGGGTATTATTGGCCAACAATGCATCGCGACGCACATGATCTGATAAAGAAATGCAGCAATTGTCAAGTACATAGGCCAATCCCGCGCTGACCACAACAAGAGTTAACACCCATTACCTCACCATGGCCATTTTACAAATGGGGCATTGACATCGCGGGACCCTTTCCAGTTGCAGCAGGAGGAGTAAAATTCCTCATCGTAGCCATAGACTACTTTACGAAGTGGATTGAAGCAAAGGCGGTGGTGAGCATCACAGGAAACCAAGTCAAACGCTTTGTCTGGGACAACATTGTCTGTCGCTTCAGACTACCGGGAGAGATTATATCAGACAACGGAAAACAATTCTGTGATAACCCATTCAAAGATTGGTGCGCGCAATTGAACATCACGCAACACTTCGCTTCAGTAAAACACCCACAAACCAATGGCCTAGTTGAGCGCGTAAACCGCAGTCTAGGGGAAGGAATAAAAGCGCGCCTTGACAGACACAAAGGAAGGTGGGTGGACGAGCTCTCGCATGTCATATGGGCGCATCGTACAACAATCAAAACCAGTACTGGCGACACGCCATTTTCCCTCGTCTACGGAACAGAAGCCGTCATACCAGCTGAGATAGGAATTCCAACTATACGAACAGCAGAGGTCAACGTCACAACAAATGACGAGGAGCGGCGCATAGACTTGGACTTACTGGAAGAAAGGCATGAACGCGCAGCTATACGCGAAGCAAAGGCTAAAGCAAAGATGAAGAAATATTATGATGCAAAGGTCAAACACACTTCATTGAGGCCAGGAGACTTTGTTTACCGCGCCAATGATGCGAGCCACGCAGAAGACACAGGCAAGCTCGGACCAAAGTGGGAAGGACCTTACGAGGTCACAGACGCACTCGGCAACGGTGCATACAGACTGCGCGATATGGAAGGTCACGACCTAGCGCGCACTTGGAACATCTGCAATCTTAAAAGATGTTACTTTTAGGTTACGGCCATTACACAGACACCTTTGCATCCTACGAGATTCCCAATAAAGTGTTTGTTTTTCTATTCTTGCCTAGGAATTGTATTTTTATTTTTTCAAAAAACTTGCAAGTATCAATAAAATGTTATGGTTTCTAGCTAACTCCATAGCGTACTTTACTTTATTGCATACATACTTATATATGTCAATATTGTTATCTTATATTTTTGCCTACATGGCGTGCATGCACTAATTAAAGACCCACGAAGGCATAAAGGATGAGTAAACCTACAAATTCACTCGTTGAGTAAGAGGGTTGCAAACCCATCAACATTGGATCACGTATCCTTGCTAAGCACCTTACTTTTGAGACGTCAAAGTAAGTTTCACGTGCGCATCCCACGATGGGTGCGCAAATATTAAGTACACCGTACAAGCTTAGCAAATAATGAGCCAAGACACTTGGTCAAAATAACAAAAAACTTAGCAAACAATGCAAGTATATTTCTTAAAATCACGCAGCCAATACACTTGGTCAAATAATTAAACTTAGCAAACAATGCAAGTATATTTCTTAAGTCACGCACTTAATTAACAAAAAAGGTATCTTATTTAACATTTTTACACAAAAATTACAAGGAACGATACACTTCATTATTTACATAATACATATACAAAAACCTACACGCTATGGCGATGCTCAGGGCTATCCTCCGTAGCAGCAGAACTCCCCGCCTCCTGAAGCTTTCTCAGAATCAAGGCGTCCTTGGGAGATACGGTAGGAACACTCATAGGAACCCCATCTGACCTGGGGATGTGTGCAACACCCAATCCACACAACACTGCCTTGCCCTGAATGCCCCTCTTCTGGGCAGCCCTTTGTGCGTGACGCTCCAAAACCTCTTTCAAGGGAATCTCTCTTTCAAGAGCAAACTAGGTAAGGATGTGGCGAGGCTGCGCGAACACAGGAATCTGCAGCTGCGACACATCAGGCTTCAAGAAGTAATCTGGTTGCGCCTCTGTATCCTCTAAAAGGTGGCGCTCCAACGTCAACCCTGCCATAAGTACATCTATGGGGTTGTCTTGGTCGCGCTCCAACCTTCCAATGTGCGGCAACTCAAGGACCTTCAACCCCGCCATAGCCTGCATCAACTCATCGTAGGCAGCCGCATTATAACCAGGGACCTCTGCCAAGTCCTTGGTCAGAAGCTTGGCCTCATGGAGATCCTCCATAGCCTGCGACTTTCCGCGCGCCATCGCACAGTGAACCACCTTCCCAAAGGCGTCCAACACCTCTTGGGACTCCTGAGTCCCCATAGCAGCCAGGCGCAGCCCGTGGCTAATCAACCACCTGCATCAACAAAGACAATTTGAGTTAATAAAAAGCATAGCAACAAAAATTATTATGAAGAAGAAGAGTACAAAAAAGAAATACCTGCGCTCAGCAATGGTCGACATCAAATGAGGATATAACTCCTCATTGTAATCGATGCTCAGGCCGCGCAGCTTGTCCTCCTGCAGCTGGATGATCTTCATCATATCTTCCTTGAACTTGGCAATGTTAGCAAAGTGCTCCACCTTCTTCTCTTCCAAAAACCTAACGGCCCAAGTCATGTCAGATTTATAATGATGAAGCTTCCCGCGCGCCTCCTCCACCTCAGCCAGGGCGGACAACTTCTCATGGGTGACTTTCTCAGTGTACACCCGGGAGGACTCCAACTCCGCCTGCGCATCCGCCAGCTGCGCACGGAGCTTCGCTATCTCCTCATCCTTCTGGGCGAGAGTACTGCTCTCCCCGACATACTTCTCTCTCAACTGAGCCACCAGCTCAGCCTGGCGCGCAGCAGTCACAGCCAACTCATCCATCAACTGCTGCGCCTCTCCACCCTCATCAACCTTGGCTTTCCCCTCCTTGTTTTCATTCTGCGGAGAGGAAACCACATCCACGAAGACCCCATCATTCTTCGCGGCATCATCCCTACAAGACATGAGGAAGGCAGTTAGTACATATTGCGACAAGTAATGTACAAAAAAAAAAAAAAAAAAAAAAAAAAAGATAATAGAGACGCGGATACTTACAGAAATGGAGAGGCCTCAGCAGCCTTCTTATCCACGCCAGGAGCGGATGTCTCCTCCTCCGCGGACGACTCCGCATCCCCAATGAGGTAGCGTCGTCTCTTCTTGGGGCCACTGGTCCCAGCCTCTCCTTTGCGCTTAATATTCTGCGCCACTTCCTTCTTCAGCACCTCCTCGGGCTTTAGGATCTCTATGCTGTCAGACGACTCAGCGCGCGCCTCCTCTTGCGCCACCTCCGCATCTGGCGCCACACTCCGAACAGGCGCCACTTGGAGCGGCGGCGTGTTTTCAGGGACAACCTCTGGCAGCACGGTCAAGCGACCCTCCGTCGCCTCCAGTAGTGGCTGCTTACCTTCCCTCAGAGGGCGCACTCCTATAGTCACCTGCTTTGGTTTGTCCAGCTTCACAACGGCGAATAGATCCATCTCTGCGCACATAAACAAAACAAGAATGAAGAAAGGATTAGTTATTAAAGGTGCGCATACAAAAAGACTTACAAAATTTGAAGTAGAAGGGACGAACACCCACCCCGGCCTTCCTCACTTATAAAAGTGGGCACCTCGTCAGCAGCGCCGAAGTAATTGCGACTCAACCCCATGTGTACCAAAAACTCCTCCGGATAAGGGTTAATGGCTAGGCGGTTGGCATCAAGAGTCTGCGCATCAGTCAGCCTATAGGAACCGGGTGCGGGGCGCCCATCCCTTGGTAAGGTATCCTGAGTATAAAACTCATAGGGCGAGGGAAAAACCACATCATCCACCCAAAAGAAATGCTCCCTCCAATTTCTTAGGGAGTCTACCTTCTCAGTATAACACTGAAGCGCCCCCGGGCGCTTCGCAAAAGATACCCACCCATTTGACCACGTCGTGTGGTAAAAGGAGCGGAACAAGGATATGGTTGGTTCTATCGCAAGTAAACGGCAGTTTACTTCAAAATTCGACACCTTAGCCGCACCTATACAGTGCAGCTGTGAGATGTGGAGGCGATAGTGGTTGAGCAAATCGCTCAGAAAAATAGATATTGGCACGCGGTAATTCGCGTACTCAAAGAATTTCGTGTATAGCCCTATTTTCCCTTCGGGGAAATCAGCTATACACGCGTTAACGTCTGGAGCCTCTGGACGCACGTCCAGAGGAATGAAATAGTCAGATGAAAACTGAGTAATATCATTCTCCGTCATCGCAGAGCGAAAGTCCTCTAACTGGGCAACCATTTTCATTAATTCACTAGTAAAACGCACACAAAAATTACCTACGGAAATGATTATTTTCTTTGCAAAAGATAGCTTTCAAGAAAGTGAGCAATGGTGAATGTGTGTTTTACTGTGTGTAATTGTAAAAATGGGGCGGTGACTATTATATAGGGAGTAAAAAAGCCCTAGTTTATCTCCACGTGGATCCCACTCACAAAAACGTGTGGCTAGAACCGAACCGGTACATGCACTTTTTCCCGATTTACGAAGGCCACGTGGACACAACCCCCATTTTTCGAGGTATCCCTTTTGAGATATTTATGACTAGGTGCATTGCACTTTAAAATAGGCGGCAATATTTCAATGTTCTCCCGCCACGCTTACCGCTGTTAATATTAGTCTAGCATCCGCGGCTACGAGCCACACATACTAGACTGGGGGGACATGATGACGTATAGTCTACATATGGGCCACGAGCCCAAATGATAAACATTACTAAGGCCCAAAACCACCATGCGTGGGCTATTGTAACTTGGGCCGCATCACTAATGGGACCAGGCTCACGTAAGCCCAAACCCAAATAAACTATACACGGTATAGATAAGGATCATCTATTTACGGAATAGATATTCTTACCCGGATAAGCACCATGGGTGCGAAACGTAAGGAGCACGAACCCTACAAGGATTCTGCGCCTATATAAGGAATGACATAACTCTCATTCAAGGTACGATTCACAAACCCTAACTCTTTACGAGAACCCTAAATCGATTACTTACTCTCACGCCGGAGTCTAATCATGGGAGACAATCCCACGATAAGCCTAACGGTGTTGTTTATTTTCTTAGTGCGCAGGTTACAAGTACTAAGAAGCGAATTGGTACGAGAGCAAGAGCCCATAATCAGGAACGTCTAACTTTTGTATCAACAATTTCATATAAATCGATTCAAACATGCTCCAAAACGTCTCGTTTATTCTTAATTAGTACACACGACACCTATATATTTTTGCACCATCTCGTTCACCACCTAGCTAAATATTAGTGAGTCAAATCCCAAGTTCATTGGACGACGTTTGATACATTTTTAAGTGGCAAAGTGTTCGACCCATACAAAACCAAATCGATTTACAATTTATTCAAAACTTACCGTTTTGATTCCCGTTTATTTCTAAATGATCCTAATAATATTTCTAAGATGATTTTATGTCCAAATGTCGATGATGATAAGTTATATGCAAGTGATAAACGATTTGGTAAATCGTATGTATATATATATAGTTGTCGACATAGGGAATGAATCACCAAGACACATTCCATGAATTGTGCACTCACATCCCATATAATAGCAATATAATTCATCCTAGGAAGCCAAGTATCACTGACATGCATAGTTCATGTGTTTCTTTGGATGATTTCAAACCATACGATTCATTCAAATGAAATATATATACGTCCCATGCATGCACTTGCTTCATTTCATTCTAAAACTCTTTTACATATACGTTTCTTCCTAAAAATCACCCTTACAAGCCAGGAGTCGATTACTATATGGTTTGGAAGCAAGGAAAGTGAAATCGGGTTTAATATATAAGTATAACGTTTGGGTTATACGATTAGACAAGATTTTCTTGTGTTTCACTCGTTTCTACTCGACTCTCTATCACCTCTAAGGTGTTTGTAAGTCGTTTACATCCTTTCTCAATTCATGTTACACGTTAAATTCATGTCATGCATTATATTTATTTTAGTTCGAACGTATATCATTTCATATAAATATATTACGTACGTATATATTTTTAGCAACGCAAGAGCGACTAGCCTTTATCTTGGAAGGCTTAGGAGTCACGATACACACATCAAACAAAACCATTTTTGAACCATGTCCATCGTGTGATATTTTAACAAAACACTTAGAAAATATTTCAAGTTTTTCAAATATATAAACGAGCCATGTATCCAAGAAAACGCACGCATACATTGAAATCTAACTTAACGAGCAACATATATTTTTACACGACTCCATAGACCTTCTATAAAACTACCACTTTCATTTATATACTTTGTAAAAATAATCACGTTTTGACACCACAATCGACCCAAATTGAATCGGCATTCACAAGTTTTCAAAACCAAAATTTGTTAATAAAAATTCATTTTTGTCGAGTGGGCTTATTTAAGGCCCAATAAGATTTTACGATAAAACAGCCCACTGGGCTCATAAAATATATTTTTGGAATCACAAAAGAAGCCCAAGTTCAAGCCTAAAACAATTTTCATGCCCTCGCCTCTAAATTTCAAAATGGGCTTTTGTTTGGTTCGATTTAAGGCCCATAAGCTAAATAAATAAGCTTTTCATAAAATAAGCTGTTGAAATAAGCTTAGAATTAATAAAATAAGCTACAGAAATTTTTATAAAATTTTTATAATCATTTTTGTAAATTTGGACTAAAAATGTAACGCGGCGACACCTAAAAGGACTAAAAATGCCAAACCGAGAAAGATAAGGACTGAAATGGTAAAAACAGAAACTATAGGTTATAAAATGACATATTATTAATTTCCAAGCTTAAATTGGAATATTGGACAAGTAGTGGACTATAAATGTAAATTTGATACGAAAAGGACTAACGGTGTGACGCTAACGCCGTTAGTATAAAAAGTGTAAAAATTGGAAAAGGACAAGGACTAAACATAATCTATTTGACATTCTTATTTTATTTTCTATTTTACGGCAACCATCGCGTCATATGCATTTTATTACGTTTTATTTATATATTGTTTATTTTTACGTTAATAATATATATATAACGATATCTAAAAAGTTAATATTTTTACTTACGATTAAAAAGATAAAACTACGATGGATATTTTAAATAAAATATTTTATTATATCATGCATGGCATAATAATTACACCGCACATCATCTATTCGTCATAACGAATAAATATTATTCGTTATTCATTCGTATTTACCAAATAGTATTTGGTTATATTCTCTGATAAATTTATTTATCAGGTTTCGTATCAAAAACGTTTCCATAATCGTTCCCATAAATCTCATCCTACTTTACTTTTCATCATTTCCGTATCAATCCAGGTGAGTCATAGCCCCATTTCCAATACTTATTTTTAACTCATTGGGGGAGATATATGCTTACATATACTTTGATAAATTGATAAGTGTATGAATAAAATACATGATTCAAATTAATTTCCTAATTGATATTAAATTAATATGATTTGTAATTTAAGATTGTGATATATACGATACTTGACAAAATACTTAATTGAAATACTGATATGATAATGCTTCCAATTTGATTATTGTGGTATGTGATATATATATTTTACTGATGAATTACTTGACTGAAATACTGATACTCTGATGATAATGTTTCCAATTCGATTATTGTGGTATGTGATATATATATATGTTACTGGCGAAATACTTAAACTGAATTTCTGATACTCAAACGATAATATTTTCGAACTGATTTCTGTGGTATGATACTTGATTACATGATGTTATTCTGAATGATCCCATTATTACCTTGATATTGCCTAAGTTACCTTATCGCCATAAAGTCCCTCAATCATGAGCCATTAATCACATGTAAAGTGGGCGCGAATATAGTGAACAGCTTCGAAACCTGTTAAGGACTGACCTCCTGTCCCACTAATACTTGACGGAATGCCATTTGCAAATGGTTAGTCATATTAGTCGTGATACACTATATTTGTAGACAAATAGGAATTGGCAAATCACCTATTATTAGAGGGCAAAATTTATCATTGATTTGATAAAACACCTCTTTTGGTTAAGCTTGTGTGTCATGAGGCTTGGTGCAATATCTATAAAGGAAATGTATGTTTTCAACATATATTTAGATACAGCTGTATAGGATTTGACCAAACGTGAATTGTATATGTTATTAAATTAGCATCATGAGTTTCCAGCTCATGTTTGGATTATTGATTCCTTATTTGAATGTGATTGAATACTTATATGATTTATTTGTGATTATAGTCAATATACTCAATACTTGTTTCATTACTGTTTATATTTTATCAATACCAAATATTCCTGAAATCTAACAAAATAAAGGGTTTTACATAAAACTCTATGAACTCACCAACCTTTGTGTTGACACTTTTAAGCATGTGTATCTCAGGTAATTTAACGGAGCAGGACAAGACACGGAGCGGGCATTTATTACTCTGATAAATTAAAATGGTGTAAAAATCAAATTTGTCATTTTTACAAGCCTTTATATCTTTTAATAAGATTTTAAATCAATTTGTTTATCTTTTTATCAAAAATATTATTTGAATGACAAATAACTTTCAAAACGTTTCTTTTAAGCTGTTTTATGAGATTAAAACTTCGATCCTCACCGTAACACCCAAATTACTTTTTCGCTGCGACAAACTTAAATTTGGGGGTGTTACAGATAGGCATCAGAGCTACAGTTATAGAGAATTAAATGTTTTCAAACATTAAAACTATAACTACATTTTCAAAATAATGATTTTACACCATACCATTTTATGCCCTCCGTGTCTGCAGACTGCCGTGCTCAATACTTTATCTATTGAGATTATCTTACATGCTTAATAGTTACTCATATACAATTGTTATTTCATCTGTACTGTTATATTTTAACATACAAAATACTCATAAAATATTATTCTCGGTTACTACTATAGCATGTCTTCAGGAACGCCCGTGAATGTCAAAACAAATATCCATAATACTAATACCTCATCTATCAATAAAAATTCTCCGAATACTGAAGATCCTTACGTACAAATATCAAAATCCCAACCTAATATAGAACTCACTCCGAGATCACCTCCATCGTCACCTATTCATTCACCTCTACGTCAAAGAATCAGGAGAGCTACCAAATCATATGAAAATTTGATTGGTGGCCAGGCAACATTCGAAGTTGGACAAGGTTCAAGCCATGAGATATCATGGACAAATGTTGAGCCAAATTCTCCGTTACCATATACTTCAGATTCTACAATACCAGATTCTCCAAATAATTTATCCTCACCTAACTCTCCCGACTACGATATAAGTACTCCTGAAACAATATGGAATCTTATTTATCGACAAGCCGGCATATTGGATGCTCACACTGAACAGCTAAAAGGGTTACGACCAACTCAATTTGAATGGTACGAGCGTAACCTTGACGCATTGTTCAAGAGGGCGGATGCTGAAAGGCGAACAATGTGTGAGTTAGGAATAAAGATTAATGAAATAAAGGACAACACCAACCAGAAACTTGGAAGTTTGGACTCCAGAGTTCGTTGTGCAAGAAGAGAACACGGTCAGACACATGTAAGAATTGGAGATATTGAGAGAACCCTATGGATGGCCTGAGATGCAGCCAGAAACCAGGGTCAAAAGATTGCCGCATTAGAGAATATGTTGGCAAACCAAATGAACATGTGTCAAGAACGTTTCTCAAACATGGAAGCTGCACAACTCGAACTTGAGAAAGAAATTAGATATTTACGTCAGAGGCGTAACTAATCTTAAGTTTACAAGTTTCCTTGTTGTTCCTAATAAACCAAATAGACTTGGTAAATATTTCATGTAAATATCAATAAATCTGAAACTTCAGAACGTGTAATCAAAACATATTGTATAATAACATCCTTTCTGTTATATCTATATGTTATGAATCAATCTTTTCTTTCGTATCAATCATGCATGTAATGAATCCTCATATTTTCATGCAAAAATCTCATCATTTGTTATTTCTTTAATAACCAAATGATTCTACATAGATCAATGGAAGATTAATAAAAGATCTTGTATCGTTTATCTTGCAAAAATAATCGGTCAAGTTATTAAAATTCTGTTTATCTCTGTAATATTATTCAAATCTACCGTAAGATTTCTTACAAAGTGTTAAGATTTTTTAAATTTACCATAATTAATCTAAAACTTTAAGAATCGTCTAAATACCAATTTTTGAAAGGAGATTTAAAAAATGAAGAAAGATAATTAAACTTCATTTTAAATAGACAAGTCGGTTTGTTCCTTAGTAATCCCATATCAAGAGTTGATCATTGATAAATGATACAACAAAGACATATCTTGAAATTAGATTACAGTATGGAGTCAATTCAGTCTATCATCAATGAAATAATTAACTTCATTATTTAAAATTTTCTGATATTATATGGATTCTAATGTTGAGTTTCATTTATGTTTACAGAAAATGGACAACATGAAAAATGCATATCAATCATCATCAGAAATCACCATGACTCCTGGAGCTATCCAGAAATTGGTAAAAGACATAGTGTCAGTGGTACTAGAAGGGACTACTGTAGTTTATCCGAGAAGAGAGACGGGTATGCTTGGTAATCAACACCCTGCAAGTTTCATGAAGTATAGGCCACCTCACTTAAAGATTCAAGAAGGAATGATCAACCCTACCATCAACCATCATCAAGGAATTAGGCATGGGATTATACCAAATGGAAATAATCAGAAGAGGAAACTTCCCGAGACAGGAACCATCAATCCCAGCTACTGCAACATCTTCAATGCTCAAGACCGTTATTGCAAACATCTAGAAGACCGTATGGAGTATCAACGTCAACTGGGACTCAATCAAAAAGCTAATAGAAATTGTCTCATCGCACCTGTTACTGGAAGTGGTTATCGTGGAACTTTACCCTGGTGTCAAAAATGCAACCAGCATCACACCGGAATCTATAGGGTTAAATGCACGAAATGTCAGAAATCAGGTCACCAGGCAATTAGGTGCAGGACTAAGGATAGGAAAGTACAACCAACAACAATTGTATGTCACGGATGTGGTGGACATGGTCATCATGTGAAACGATGTCCAAATTACAATGTTAATTGGAAAGCCAAGACCTTTACAAGAAAATGAAGAATCTTTAAAGACCTTGATAGTATCGAGGGAATGGAAACTAGATTTACACAGATGAATAAATTCCTGTTGTAGATAAATAAAATCTAGTTTAAAATTTCCTAAGTTGTATCTCTTTCCTGTATTTCACTTCAAGTTACGATGGATGTAACTTAAGTTAAACAATAATCTTTCTACTGTATCGAAAAATCTCCCTTGTAATATTTCCATAATAATGATAATCTAAGTTAATTTCAATTTCTATCTCATTTACGAAATGACGATATACAATAATTACTCCATAAATTTATAATTTATAATATGAACCCTAAAATTTTCCACTTTATTTTAAAAAGGAATTACGTGTTATATAAAAACAACACGTTGAACACCATCTAAAAAATTTTATAGAAATATATGATTGAACCAAACATCACATCATTTGGTCCTCAATTATACATAACCTGATCAACTATGTATAATTTAGGAAAAATTATGTTATGAAAGAAACAATGATATTTTCAAATATTTAAATAACAATCTTCATTCCAAAGCAAAATTTAGAGCTAAAATAAACTGTTCATAAACAATACATTGAACAACCCATAACAAATAAATCATCTTATCTCATCACCATTATGATAAGATATCAACAAAAGTACAAGCAAGAAAAACACAAATAATTCACAAAAACTGATAAAAGACATCAATAGCAAAAATTTATTAAAATCCATAAAAGTTAATACATAAACAAATAATTAGCATCGGAAGTGCTATCGTTACAATTATTACAATACAAACAAAGGAATCTTCAATAGGTTGATCTGCTATGACAAATAAGACTCCCACCAACAAAACAATAGCAAGAGCCACCACAGGATGAATCACTTTAATTATGCTGAAAAATAAATATAAACCAAATATTAAAAACAATAACGAGACAAATTCTTAAAAACAAAACGAGTTTTATTCCTTATTCATTACAAATACGTAGAAACATAACAAGAACTTAATTCAAAACAACCCTAGCTCAAGATTTTTACCCCCAAATCTTGTCGACGGTGATAGCAAGGATAGTAAGGGGTACGACGAACATCAAGATCGCGACCAAGAATCCAAAGTCTTCATCCGGAACGTACGCTAAGTAGATGGCGGCAAGGACAACATACACAATCGCTAAGATGGTTATGAGATGCGGTATTTTGATGGAAAATGAGAGGAAAATGGTTGATGGAAGGAGTGGAAATTTGAAATGGTATATATAGGCTAGAATGTGACCGTTGGGTTACTATTCCCGACCGTTGGGCACTATTTACTAGCCGTTATTTCACTATTCATGACCACTATTTTCAATATTCACAACCCTTAAATATGTCAGTTACCTTGTCTTGTTGGGTACAAGTAAATCTAACTGAATCACGTATCCTTAATTTTAGGAATAAAAATCTCCCGACAACTTCTGTTCAAAAATTCTTTACTCAAGTAATCACATTAAATTTGAATTTCGGGACGAAATTCAGAATAACATGTGGGTACTGTAAAACCTCGCAAAAATTTGTATAATTAACTTCGGTTAATTAAATAAATAATCTCTGTCATTATTGTAATCACCATTTTTACGGGAAAATTTAAAATTTTCTTTGTATATTAAAATGGTCATGATTACGATATTGCAAAATTCGTCAAACGACAAAATAAGTTCTCGACACAATTAACAAAATATTAATAAAATACTAATCTTAATTAATAAAACTAATTAAAATCCAAAAGGGGCCTTAATTTTCACTAAGTCCAACCGGCCCAAAATACAAACCCATTTTCCTTATTAATATTTCATATAAATCGATTCAAACATGCTCCAAAACGTCTCGTTTATTCTTAATTCGTACACATGACACCTATATATTTTTGCACCATCTCGTTCACCACCTAGCTAAATATTAGTGTATCAAATCCCAAGTTCATTGGACGACGTTTGATACATTTTTAAGTGGCAAAGTGTTCGACCCATACAAAACCAAATCGATTTACAATTTATTCAAAACTTAACCGTTTTGATTCCCGTTTGTTTCTAAATGATCCTAATAATATTTCTAAGATGATTTTATGTCCAAATGTCGATGATGATAAGTTATATACAAGTGATAAACGATTTGGTAAATCGTATGTATATATATATATATATAGTTGTCGACATAGGGAATGAATCACCAAGACACATTCCATGAATTGTGCACTCACATCCCATATAATAGCAATATAATTCGTCCTAGGAAGCCAAGTATCACTGACATGCATAGTTCATGTGTTTCTTTGGATGATTTCAAACCATACGATTCATTCAAATGAAATATATATACGTCCCATGCATGCACTTGCTTCATTTCATTCTCAAACTCTTTTACATATACGTTTCTTCCTAAAAATCACCCTTACAAGCCAGGAGTCGATTACTATATGGTTTGGAAGCAAGGAAAGTGAAATCGGGTTTAATATATAAGTATAACGTTTGGGTTATACGATTAGACAAGATTTTCTTGTGTTTCACTCGTTTCTACTCGACTCTCTATCACCTCTAAGGTGTTTGTAAGTCGTTTACATCCTTTCTCAATTCATGTTACACGTTAAATTCATGTCATGCATTATATTTATTTTAGTTCGAACGTATATCATTTCATATAAATATATTACATACGTATATATTTTTAGCAACACAAGAGTGACTAGCCTCTATCTTGGAAGGCTTAGGAGTCACGATACATACCTATTGCACGTTAGTTTCACGTTACACACATCAAACAAAACCACTTTTGAACCATGTCCATCGTGTGATATTTTAACAAAACACTTAGAAAATATTTCAAAATTTTCAAATATATAAACGAGCCATGTATCCAAGAAAACGCATACATTGAAATCTAACTTAACGAGCAACATATATTTTTACACGACTCCATAGACCTTCTATAAAACTACCACTTTCATTTATATACTTTGTAAAAATAATCACGTTTTGACACCACAATCGACCCAAATTGAATCGGCATTCACAAGTTTTCAAAACCAAAATTTGTTAATAAAAATTCATTTTTGTCGAGTGGGCTTATTTAAGGCCCAATAAGATTTTACGATAAAACAGCCCACTGGGCTCATAAAATATATTTTTGGAATCACAAAAGAAGCCCAAGTTCAAGCCTAAAACAATTTTCATGCCCTCGCCTCTAAATTTCAAAATGGGCTTTTGTTTGGTTCGATTTAAGGCCCATAAGCTAAATAAATAAGCTTTTCATAAAATAAGCTGTTGAAATAAGCTTAGAATTAATAAAATAAGCTACAGAAATTTTTATAAAATTTTTATAATCATTTTTGTAAATTTGGACTAAAAATGTAACGCGGCGACACCTAAAAGGACTAAAAATGCCAAACCAAGAAAGATAAGGACTGAAATGGTAAAAACAGAAACTATAGGTTATAAAATGACATATTATTAATTTCCAAGCTTAAATTGGAATATTGGACAAGTAGTGGACTATAAATGTAAATTTGATACGAAAAGGACTAACGGTGTGACGCTAACGCCGTTAGTATAAAAAGAGTAAAAATTGGAAAAGGACAAGGACTAAACATAATCTATTTGACATTCTTATTTTATTTTCTATTTTACGGCAACCATCACATCATACGCATTTTATTACGTTTTATTTATATATTGTTTATTTTTACGTTAATAATATATATATAACGATATCTAAAAAGTTAATATTTTTACTTACGATTAAAAAGGTAAAACTACGATGGATATTTTAAATAAGGTATTTTATTATATCATGCATGACATAATAATTACACCGCACATCATCTATTCGTCATAACGAATAAATATTATTCGTTATTCATTCGTATTTACCAAATAGTATTTGGTTATATTCTCTGATAAATTTATTTATCAGGTTTCGTATCAAAGACGTTTCCACAATCGTTCCCATAAATCTCATCCTACTTTACTTTTCATCATTTCCGTATCAATCCAGGTGAGTCTTAGCCCCATTTCCAATACTTATTTTTAACTCATTGGGGGAGATACATGCTTACATATACTTTGATAAATTGATAAGTATATGAATAAAATACATGATTCAAATTAATTTCCTAATTGATATTAAATTAATATGGTTTGTAATTTAAGATTGTGATATATACGATACTTGACAAAATACTTAATTGAAATACTGATATGATAATGCTTCCAATTTGATTATTGTGGTATGTGATATATATATTTTACTGATGAATTACTTGACTGAAATACTGATACTCTGATGATAATGTTTCCAATTCGATTATTGTGGTATGTGATATATATATGTTACTGGCGAAATACTTAAACTGAATTTCTGATACTCAAACGATAATATTTTCAAACTGATTTCTGTGGTATGATACTTGATTACATGATGTTATTCTGAATGATCCCATTATTACCTTGATATTGCCTAAGTTACCTTATCGCCATAAAGTCCCTCAATCATGAGCCATTAATCACATGTAAAGTGGGCGCGAATATAGTGAATAGCTTCGAAACCTGTTAAGGACTGACCTCCTGTCCCACTAATACTTGACGGAATGCCATTTGCAAATGGTTAGTCGTATTAGTCGTGATACACTATATTTGTAGACAAATAGGAATTGGCAAATCACCTATTATTAGAGGGCAAAATTTATCATTGATTTGATAAAACACCTCTTTTGGTTAAGCTTGTGTGTCATGAGGCTTGGTGCAATATCTATAAAGGAAATGTATGTTTTCAACATATATTTAGATACAGCTGTATAGGATTTGACCATACGTGAATTGTATATGTTATTAAATTAGCATCATGAGTTTCCAGCTCATGTTAGGATTATTGATTCATTATTTGAATGTGATTGAATAATTATATGATTTATTTGTGATTATAGTCAATATACTCAATACTTGTTTCATTACTGTTTATATTTTATCAATACCAAATATTCCTGAAATCTAACAAAATAAAGGGTTTTACATAAAACTCTATGAACTCGCCAACCTTTGTGTTGACACTTTTAAGCATGTGTATCTCAGGTAATTTAACGGAGCAAGACAAGACACGGAGCGGGCATTTATTACTCTGATAAATTAAAATGGTGTAAAAATCAAATTTGTCATTTTTACAAGCCTTTATATCTTTTAATAAGATTTTAAATCAATTTGTTTATCTTTTTATCAAAAATATTATTTGAATGACAAATAACTTTCAAAACGTTTCTTTTAAGCCGTTTTATGAGATTAAAACTTCGATCCTCACCGTAACACCCAAATTACTTTTCCGCTGCGACAAACTTAAATTTGGGGGTGTTACACACAGCGTAGGGGTTTGAACTTCGAGATGGTATCCTATATCGACGCTCATTTCTACAACCATGGCTTCGGTGTGTTGGACCTCTTCAGGCAGATTACGTACTCCGAGAGATCCACGCCGGTTCATGCAGTATGCACTCAGGACCACGGTCCGTTGTAGCACGAGCCTTGCGGTCAGGATACTATTGGCCCACTATGCATCGCGATGCGCGAGATATGATACATAAATGTAGCGACTGCAAAGTCCATAGACCCATCCCGCGCCAACCACAACAAGAGCTAATGCCTATCACTTCACCATGGCCATTCTATAAGTGGGGTATCGATATTGCGGGCCCCTTCCCTGTTGCAACAGGGGGACTGGAATTTCTTATTGTGGCTATAGACTACTTTACGAAGTGGATTGAGGTAAAAGCAGTGGCAACAACTACATGCAACCAGGTAAAACGATTTGTTTGGGAAAACATTGTATGCCGCTTTGGACTACCTGGGGAAATCATTTCGGACAACGGAAAACAATTTTGTGATAACCCGTTCAAAGACTGCTGCGCGCAACTAAATATTAAACAACACTTCGCGTCAGTTAAGCACCCACAAACCAATGGTTTGGTTGAGCGCGCGAATCGTATCCTGGGCGAAGGAATTAAAGCGCGCCTCGACAAACACAAAGGAAGATGGGTGGATGAATGATGCGTAGGGATTGCACCAGGCTTTACCTCTCAAGGGATCTCGAGAAGCTTACAACCCCCACCAGGCAGTGTACCTGATCGAAGTAGTATAGTATAATGACAAGTACCGGGGGATTGATCGTTCAGCTAGGAATAGTGTCGCTAGGATTAGAAAACCTAAAGACTAGGTCTAGAGATGAGGGATGATTCTTTTTGTGTTTTTTATATTTTTTTATAAAAGCAAATAAAAATCTCGGGTTTGAAGGAGTTTGGCGGAATTAGTTGCTAGTCAACTAACCCAATACTAAGATGCAATCAAAATAAAATACTAAAAATGAAAATAAACTATATTAAACTAAAGTTGTGAACAATATATGGGAGAATTTTGTTTACTTAGATTTCACTACTCCCTAGACATCTTTTACATGTTAATTACTTGTTATAGTTGCGTGGATGACGGATTGTATTCCTTAATACCATTCTTGGGGTGGCGTACTTACTTCCCCAATTCTAAGAGCGCCTACTTCACTCCTATGTCGAGCCGGCTAAGATGCTCCTAACATGGGATCATTATAATTTACTCATGCATTAAATACAACCAATAAAACCTAGTACACATCGGTTCATGTTTCCTAAGACGTTCAAGCATGTTACACAATGGAGATCTGCCAGTTTTCTTAAGCCTAACATTGAAATCATTCATCCAATACAACCATAAACAAGTAATCAACACATAATTAACATCTAGGTTTCATTACATCTAAGCAAACACAAGATAGATCTAGCCTAGCATGTTGAAATCAAGACAAGCATAAGATAAATTCAAACAACACATAGACATATTGAATGAATTAAGAGAAGACTTATCTCAATAGAACATGAAAGGATTCAAGGGGTGAAAACCCTTGAAAGTACTATAAAATATGACATAGGGTTTACAAAGTTCGACCCTAGTTTTCTCCACACAAGTTCCTCCTTTAATGAATGAAAAATAGAAAACTATATATAGATTTTGATAGGTGACGGCGTCAAGAACAAATGTCTGACGCCGTTATCTCGCCGCCAAATAGTTTCTCGGACTGCCTAGATCTGGGTCTGACGCCGTCATGTATTCACCTTATGCAGGCCGTCACCAAAATTAGTCTTGATGCCTTTGTTGTGACGCCGTCAGGATTTCACTGGGTCGTCATGGTTTTAACTCTTGACGCCGTCAGGATCTTCCTCTTGACGCCGTCAGGTACTGTTCTCAGCAAGGAAAATTAAGTCTTTGCCGTTTTCTTCACTTTTATGCTCCAAAAACGTCCGAATTGCTTCCTTTTCCAGAATTCACTCCCAAAGTACCTAAAATCACAAAAGGAACGATTTAGGGCAATATTTGATCAAATAAATTCAATTCTGGGCTTAAATGACCCCTTAAAAGTGGTTCATTTTTCGCCTCATCATTTACCCTTACACTTGAGATTTGCTTGTCCTCAAGCAAATGCGCTTTTATTCTAATCAAAATACAAGTTAGGGGTCATTTAACACTAATGTAAAAGTAATTACAACAAATAATCGTTCCACTAAAGACCAAAGACAAGCACGGAGGTCATATACTAGCACCTCACAAATAGTGTTTAGATACTCACATCTCTCGGGTGTAATAAAGTAATATCACAATATGGAAACGGAAAATATCTCTCACTACCTGTCATAGCAAAATAGATTACCATAGGCTTGGGAAAGGATCAAACCTCCACCACATGGCGTAAGCACCTAGGATAAACTATCAAAGAGGTCTTTTAAAAGGGTTATAACGTTGGGTGTAGGGATATGAAATACACGGTTTTGTTGGATATAGGCAGTCTTTACTTGTGGCGAGTTAACAATCATGGTTAATTACATGTACAATGTGGCGTTGCTAAGCCAAGGCTAGACTCGACTTAAGCTAATAAATCAAAAAGAACAAAAACATAAAATAAACATAGAATGAAACGGGATGGTAGTCTGTATGTTTTTCTCTTTTCTTTTTCTACTATATTTTTTTTTCGATATATATATATATATATATATATATATATATATATATATATATATATATATATATATATATATATATATATATATATATATATATATATATATATATATATATATATATATATATATATATATATGCATACACTCTTACCCTACCATCCAAAATAATACATCATAGGGAATGAAAATTCCCCTTACACTTGAATTTTTACATACTTTACAATAAACTAATCTAATGACTCGAATTAAGAAAATTAAAACACTTGGAGTACTTTTGAGATTAACGCACATACGGGGGTAATAATATTATGTTCTTCCCCATTACTCCATAAAATAAGTACTTTATCCATGAGTCCCAATCGTCCCAAAACAATATGTACAAGGATATGACTCGACTTAGCAACCATGTAATCAATTAGATAATTAACTTGGGGTTTAAACAAATAACAATAATGCACTAAAAATGAGTGCATACACGGAAGGCTAAGGCGATTTGGGTGTACATTTAAGTGGGGTGTAACAAATTCTTCCTTTAAGTAAGATGCTTAAAGTTAGAAAAGAAAAGATAGGCTCGGAGGGGTGTACTAGGGGTTTCGTGTACTAAAAATGAGTATAACGCTAATGGTGTGGGAAAAATTAATTGACTTAACTAGCCAAGTAATATGACTTAAATGGTCAAGTAATTATGATACGGGTTTAACACAAGGGTGATCCTAATGCCTCTTATCATGTAGTAAATCCTACTACACGAATGTAGTCTCACTAGCGGTCTCGGGATGCATCACTAACGCAAGTTCTAGAATCTAAATGCTACCGGTACACTCATAAGCACTAATAGTAAATGCTTTTCCTATCAAATCTAAAGGCGAACCTCACATATTTGGGTGGAAAATTTTTCTGAATAGTACGGTTTTGTGCTAGTCATACAATCTCCTATCCATGAGACGCTTGCTATGGCTAAAGTTTCACTCCTAAATGTTGTAAAAAATTTTAAATTTGGCGCTAAAATTATACTAACAAGTATTTCTTATAGTTTTATTACACATCTACTATCAAACAAACAAACTCAAGCGAAAGTGTATCTGTAAGGTATCATCATTTTACCCTCCCCTTACACTTAAGATGAACATTGTCCCCAATGTTCAAGTAAAGAACGTAAAAGTGAAATAAGTAAAACAAATGAAATCAAATACTCCCCTGATTCGCTCGGTATGGATAATAAGGTGGCCAGGTTAGATCTTCCTCCAAGAAAATGAACAATCAAAGCTTCCCTTCCAGAATAATAATCATCTTCTTGTCATACATAACCTGTAAAACCTGAGAAAACAGACAAGGAAGCCTCGCATAAAATCGGCGGCAATCTACATATGCTAATAAATCCTAGAAAACAAAATAAGATATAATGCTTGTGGAATGCTGTTTGCAGATTTCCTGGAGATTATAAAACTAATAATTCAACAAAAACTTTAAAGACTCCGTTAGAAAAACAAAACTGGTAAAATTTCCAGATTTTTACACGTGACGTCGTCAAGAGTAAACTCGTGACGCCGTCAGAAGTGACCTGCAGAAATTCTTATGTTAAGTTTCCGGAAAATTTCTGGAAAAACTTCGTCCTACTTCCTGGAAAATCCTGCAAAACTTCATTATGACTCGATACAAGCATTTGACTCTAACAAATACGAATATACATGTTCACTTAATATTGTGGAGAATCATGATCGGGTTTTGTTTCTTAAAAACATATTTGGGGTTTCCCCTTACACTTATCTTTTGCAAAAATACCTTTGGATGAAGTTAAGACTAAGCCAAACAACAAAGTAAAGTATTTTCATCATTTTAGTTATGAAACATGATCTACCAACAATAAAAATAAAGCATGCATACGGAAGTAAATAACAAACAAACAAAATAAAAATCACACAAAACATGGATTGCCTCCCAAGAAGCGCTTGTTTTTGTTCGAGTCACGAGCCTGACTCTACCCTCATTTAACGGAAATAGGGGAGGTTTTCCCTACACTTAGGATTAAGTGCGGGTGAAAGTAGCGATACACACCCTTAGGGTGGAAATATGCCATGTGAGAAAAGAGTGGTGGATGAATTATATGCTCAAAGGGTTGTGCTCCTATCATCATAACCTTACCTAATTCAATCGGGTTAATGCGTGGATTAAGATTTTCTCCTAGAAAGTGATCACTTTCAATCAACTTCAAGAGATTACTAGTTGGGGATCCATCTTGACCTAATAAACCCGGTTTAAACCCATAATGTTTCTTGTGATCAATCATGAATGGGTGATGTAAGCATGTAAAGTCATTTTCCACTCCTATATTGGCTTCCTCTCTACAAGGCTTAGAGTCCACTACCTTTGTTCTAAGACTACCCGGACTATATGGTTTGATGGGTGGATCGGAACCTATTTCAATTCCTAAATTTTCATCTAAGGATGGAAGATTAGGTAACGGTTTTGGTTGAGGCTCCGGTTCATCAAAACTAGGAACTTCCCTAGAACTAGGAGTAAGGTTATCACTACAAGTATTCATACCTATATCCTCAAGTGGTGCTTGGTCCAAGGGTTCTACCTCCATCAGAATTCCTAAAGTTTCTTCTACTTCTTCCGGGTGAGTCACGTTCGGTGTGTGTGCCTCAAATGATGGTAGGACTTGTGGGGTACTTTGTGAGCTTATGTTATTTACTTCATCATTCCTTGTGTCAAGATCACCTATATGCTTAACATGTATTTTATTATAATCTAACCCTAACATTTTCCCAAGTATCTCAAGTGCTTCTTTAGGCATCTCAACTTCTATATCCGAATCATAGGGATCATCCTCAATATTATGACTACTATATACAAATTGCCCAAAAGATTCATCATCTGTTTCTTGAGATTCATCATCATCGATCATAAAACCTAGGTCTTTTTGATCAATGTGATCATGTTCAGCTACATCCTCCATCACATCAAGGTCACCTATGTGTTCATCCTGTATTATGGTAGTGCCTAACCATGACATGCAGCTAGGTGGCTCATACGAAACTATCCTAGGTGAAGGCTCATATGGTGCATAGGTTTCACTAAGTGATGCATTTTGAGGGGTTGATGGAGCTCCTAAGGTGAATTCTTTAAAAGCATTATGCACTTGGCCTCTTTTCTTAAGGTACTCAATAAAATCAATATAAGATCCTGTCCTCCTCATTTCATTCCTCCATCTTGTTATATCCAAACTAGTGTAATTATATTTTTTCTGGTAAAACTCTAGTGTCGGACTTGGTGGATGCACGTTCTCCATAATGGTAAACGGAATAGTCAATGGATTTATATTACTAACAAAGGCACGAAGAAGTAAGGTAAACTAAAGGAAACTAAAAATAAAAATAAAATCTTACTAGAAAGGAATCTAGCAAGTAGACCTAATAAAAAGAGATTCTAACCTAGACAATAACTATTCCCCAGGCTGTGGCGCCAAAAACTTGATGCGTAGGGATTGCACCAGGATTTACCTCTCAAGGAATCTCGAGAAGCTTACAACCCCCACCAGGCAGTGTACCTGATCGATGTAGTATAGTATAATGACAAGTACCGGGGGATTGATCGTTCAGCTAGGAATAGTTTCGCTAGGATTAGAAAACCTAAAGACTAGGTCTAGAGATGAGGGATGATTCTTTTTGTGTTTTTTATATTTTTTTATAAAAGCAAATAAAAATCTCGGGTTTGAAGGAGTTTGGCAGAATTAGTTGCTAGTCAACTAACCCAATACTAAGATGCAATCAAAATAAAATACTAAAAATGAAAATAAACTATATTAAACTAAAGTTGTGAGCAATATGTGGGAGAATTTTGTTTACTTAGATTTCACTACTTCCTAGACATCTTTTACATGTTAATTACTTGTTATAGTTGCGTGGATGACGGATTGTATTTCTTAATACCATTCATGGGGTGGCGTACTTACTTCCCCATTCCTATGAGCGCCTACTTCACTCCTATGTCGAGCCGGCTAAGAAGCTCCTAACATGGGATCATTATAATTTACTCATGCATTAAATACAACCAATAAAACCTAGTACACATCGGTTCATGTTTCCTAAGACGTTCAAGCATGTTACACAATGGAGATCTGCCAGTTTTCTTAAGCCTAACATTGAAATCATTCATCCAATACAACTATAAACAAGTAATCAACACATAATTAACATCTAGGTTTCATTACATCTAAGCAAACACAAGATAGATCTAGCCTAGCATGTTGAAATCAAGACAAGCATAAGATAAATTCAAACAACACATAGACATATTGAATGAATTAAGAGAAGACTTATCTCAATAGAACATGAAAGGATTCAAGGGGTGAAAACCCTTGAAAGTACTGTAAAATATGACCTAGGATTTACAAAGTTCGGCCCTAGTTTTCTCCACACAAGTTCCTCCTTTAATGAATGAAAAATAGAAAACTATATATAGATTTTGATAGGTGACGGCGTCAAGAACAAATGTCTGACACCGTCATCTCGCCGCCAAATAGTTTCTCGGACTGCCTAGATCTAGGTCTGACGCTGTCATGTATTCACCTTATGCAGGCCGTCACCAAAATTAGTCTTGACGCCCTTGTTGTGACGCTGTCAGGATTTCACTGGTTCGTCATGGTTTTAACTCTTGACGCCGTCAGGATCTTCCTCTTGACACCGTCAGGTACTATTCTCAGCATGGAAACTTAAGTCTTTGCCGTTTTCTTCACTTTTATGCTCCAAAAACGTCCGAATTGCTTCCTTTTCCAGAATTCACTCCCAAAGTACCTAAAATCACAAAAGGAACGATTTAGGGCAATATTTGATCAAATAAATTCAATTCCGGCCTTAAATGACCCCCTAAAAGTGGTTCATTTTTCGCCTTATCAATGAATTGTCGCACGTCTTGTGGGCGCTCCGCACAACAATCAAAGTTAGCACTGAAGACACCCCCTTCTCTCTTGTCTATGGGACAGAAGCTGTCATACTAGCTGAAATTGGGATGCCAACAATTCGTACGGTGGAAGTTAATGTCACAACCAACGACGACGAGCGACGTATAGACTTGGATCTATTGGAAAAAAGGCGCGAACGTGCAGCTATATGTGAGGCAAGAGCTAAGTCAAAAATGAAGGGATACTATGATGCTAAAGTCAGAAGTACCTCATTCAGACCAGGCGACTTTGTATATCGCGCTAATGATGCAAGCCACGCAGAAGATACAGGGAAACTTGGATCAAAGTGGGAAGGACCCTATGAGGTCACAGAAGCACCAGGAAAAGGCACATACAAGCTGCGTGATATGGATGGCCGTGAGCTACAACGCACATAGAATATTTGCAATCTCAAGAGATGCTATCTTTAGGAAAGGCTACGGCCCGTGCACAGACACTTCCGCACTTTATTAAGTGCTCAATAAATGTCCGTTTATTTACATTTTGTTTTGTTTAGGCAAATGTTTTTTCTTTTTCCAAAAACTTGCAAGAATTAATTAAATATCGCGGTTTCTAGCTAACTCCGTGACACATTTCACTTTATTGTTTACATTTTATTTATGTCTCAATATTGTTGATTTATCTTTTTGCCTACATGGCGTGCATGCATTTATTAAAACCCACGATGGTAAAAGGATGAGTAAACCTACTAAATAACTCGTTGAGTAAGAGGGTTGCAAACCCATCAACATTGGATCATGCATCCTTGTTAAACACCTTACTCTCAAGACGTTGGAGTAAGTTCAATGCGCATCCCACGATGGATACGCAACAATGCAAACCGTGCGCGTTTAACAAATTTGGAGTCAAGACTCTTGATTCCTTGATATGGTATTTGCAGTACGCTGCATGTTAACCCATACACTTGTGAATTTTATATTCGCATATACATTAAGTTATGGACTTCATATACAATTATGTTATAAGTGATTATAGATTCTGTAATCTCTTTTAAGTACGTTTAGATAACAGTTTGATTCTTGGAGATAACATGGATGTCTTTATGTAAAGACAAAATAACTAAGTACAAACTTCATGCGTACAAATTACACCTTCAAATAAACATTTTATTATAGACTACGAGTTTATACAAAACATAGATTTAACATGCACATGTGCAACAAAAATGTTAATCTATTACAAAACAAAACCAAAACAACCTACATACTATGGGAACGCTCAAGCTTTGTGCTGCCAACCCGGTGCACATCACTCCCAGCTTCCTCAAGCTTCTTCAGCAGATCACTATCCCTGGGTGACACCGTCACCACACTAACAGGTACTCCATCAGACCTCGGAATATGTGCTGCGCCAAGACCACAAAGGATGGCTTTCCCCTTCACACCCTTCTTCCTAGCAAGTCTCATGGCATGGGCTTATAAGGACTCCTTTAGAGGGATCTCCTTCTCAAGGGCAAAAGGGTTGAGGATGTCACGCGGACGTGCAAAGACAGGTACCTGCAGCTGCGACACATCAGGCTTCAGGAAGTAATTAGGTTGTACCTCAGCGTCCTCTGCTGTGTGCCTCGCCAAGGTCAACCCCTCCATGATAACACCTATGGGGTAGTCTTGGTCGCGCTCCAGTTGAGCAATATGAGGAAGCTCTAACAGCTTCATCTTCTCCATAGCAGCGACAAGCTCAGCATAGGTATCACCATTGTAACCTGGCACTTGCACGATAGGCACCGTCAACATTTGGCTCTCGTGCAGCTCCTCTACAGCTTCCGCCTTGCCACGTGCCAAGGCGCATTGAACAACATTCCCAAATGCTTCTATAACTTCTTGGGACACTAAAGTACTCAAAGCGGCAAGACAAAGACCATGGATGATACACCACCTGCGCTCAGCAATGGATGATACCAGGTGTGGGTATAGCTCCTCATCATACTTAATACTGAGCATGCGCAACTTGACCTCCTGCTTCTCCAGTGCATCCTCCACAGTCTTGCGAAACTCATCCAACTGAGAGAATTGCTTGCTCTTGTTCTGCTCCATGTACTTCAACCCCCAAAGGCAAGTGGACTTGTACTGATCAAAAGCAGAACGCTCTTGGCTCACTTGGGCAAATAGTGACATCTTCTCATCAGCGCGCTTCTTGGCGTACGCATTTGTTGACTCTACTGCAGCATGAGCACTAGCCAACTGCGCCTTCAGTAGCACAATTTCTTCATCTTTTTGCGCATTGCTGCTCCCTTCACCAGCATACCTTGCCTTGAGTTGAGAAACTAATGTCGCCTGATGCGCAACAGCCAAACTTAACTCCTCTATCAACTGATCTGTAGGCGCATCCTCAAAGGACTTCGAAGGCTCATAAAGATGAGGAAGGCTCGCCTTAGGTGGCGATCCCCCAACATGCGCAGAATCACCCCCAGCAGCTTCAACACTGCACGCATAGGACAAATGTTCAAGGTTATTTTATATCAATGGAAGATACGCAATGCAAATAAAAAAGAAAAGAAAAGAAAGGAGATGCAAAGGTTTCATTACTTACTTGGGGGGAGGTGTTTCGGTTGTATCTTGGGCAGCAGTGGAGGGCGACGCGTCCTCCTCTGATGACACATCCACAGTAATAATATGGCGTCTTCGCTTGGATGTGCCTGCGCCACCATCGCTAGAAGCTTTCTTGCGCTTCACTCCCTGGCTCGTCTCTTCTGGCTCGCTGTCAGCCTTAAGGATCCCCATACTTTCCGAGGAATCCATGCGCCATGGTTCTGGGGATGACACCCTCTGAGTTGGAACACTGCGCACTGGGGTCGCCTCCAGAACTACTAGGGAGGCATTTTCCGGCTCCTCCTGCACAAACTCCATGGTACGCCCTGCAGTAGCCTCCAAAATTGGTGTCTCACCATCTCTCAAGGGGCGTACCCCTACGGACACCTGTGTGGGCTTAGCCAGCTTCACTACGCCGAATAGATCCATCTCTGCGCAACAAACAACAACCAACAAACAAAAACGGAGTTACATAAAGTTACAATACAAGAGAGCGCTTACACTACATATGCGAAGGAAAGGAAGGAGAAGCACCCACCCCGGTTATTCTCATCTAGAAAAGTTGGCACCTCATCAGGACTTTGAAAGTAGTTGCGACTGATCCCCATATGCACCAAAAACTCTTTTGGGTAGGAGTTTATGGGGATGCGGTTGGCGTTTATCGTCTCCGTATCATCTGCGCTGTACGTCCCGGGGTTTGGGCACTCATCCTTTGGTAACGTCCCCTGGGTATAGAACTCAAATGTCCAAGGGAAAACTACATCATCAACCCAGAAAAACCTCTCCCTCCAATTCCTAAGTGCGTCTAGCTTTTGTGTTTAGCATTGAAGGCACCCTGCGCGCTTGGAAAAGGATACCCACCCGTTTGACCACGTTGTGTGATAAAACGCGCGAAAGAGATTGATGGTCGGATTAATTGCCAACAAACGACAGCTTACTTCAAAATTGGTTATTTTAGCTGTGCCTATACAGTGCAGCTGGGATATATGAAGGTGATAATAATTAAGGACATCGCACAAGAATAGCGAAATGGGCACGCGCTGATTCGTAAATTCGAAAAAGCGCGTATATACCCCTACTTTTCCCTCAGGGAAATCAGCCATAGATGCAGTCGCCACCGGTACTATCGGGTGCAACGCGAGGGGGATATAGTAATCTGAAGTAAACTCATGAAGTTCATCCTCGGTTATATCGGAGGTAAAATCGGATAACTTGAGAACTATTCTTAAAATTTGATGGTTTCAGATGCGCACGCGCTATTACCTTAGTATACGATTGATTTATTGACTAAGTTTGGAAAGCTTAACGATGATGGAAATGGTATTCTTACTGTGATAGTGACAGTGAAAAGGGAGATACCCTTTATATAGGGTTACATACTAACATGGATGCTTGACACGTGGATCCCACTAGTTCTAATCGTGTGGCTGGGAGATCAAAAGGTCATGCACTTTTCACCCACCTCATCACGATTTTCGAGGGATATTCGGGACTAATTTGGACTAGATACACCGTATATTTCTTTTTGGCGGGAATCACTTGAAGCTTCCCCGCCACGCATTCTGGGTAATTTTCAGCTACAGTTGTTAGTCTAGCATCCACGGTTGCACCTTGCGCATACTAGACTGGGGGACATGATGACGTATAGTCCTCACTCGGGTCACGAATCCGACCAATGGACACTACTAATACCTAAGCCCATCATGCATGGGCTATCATGATCAAGATTTGGGCTTACAAAGGCCCAAATTCGTAATTATTATTTATGGTCTTGATATGTGATATCTTATTTATGGGATAAGGATCAGGAGACCGCATTAATAGGGATACACCGAAGAGTAAGGAACACGAAACCAACAAGGATTCCGTGTATATATAAAGGGCATCTCGGCCCTCATTGAGGTATCATCAAAAAACCCTAACTCTTCACTATAACCCTAAAACCGATTACTTACTCTCACGCCGGAGGATAATCGTGGGAGACAATCCCACGATAAGCCTAACGGTGTTGTTTGCTTTCTTAGTGCGCAGGTCTCAAGCATTAAGATCCAATTGGTACGAGAACAGGAGTCCAAACAAGGGACGCCCAACTTTTGTATCAACATTTATAACAAGGATTATGATAAGCAAAAGATAAGCAAGACAGATTAACTCAAATGACCCAATAGTTTTTATTTGTACTTAAATATTAGCATGTTTTGAATTTTGATTGTTACTAACTAGACATCCAAATCCCACCAGCTCATTTTGGCGGCTCGAATAAACGATATCATTGTTGGTTTGTTGATTATGTTTGTATTTGATGTAAGAGCTTGTTAATGACCAAATGATAATGCAAGTGATATCCCTTGTTTGTTCTATGTGACGGGGTTGAAAGAACCCGTGAGTCATGGGTTTGATTACCCACCAAATATAATCCCAGGGCGACTACCCTTTTTGGATAGCCCGGAGTCTTCACAAGTGAACCTCCGAGGCAACATGGGGATTAATTTTCTCTCCAAAATTTACCGCAAAATGTTTTCTCCAACTATCCTTTTTCTCTTACTTTCTTTTTAATCAAAGCTCATTACCAAACCATGATCAAACACTACCTAAGTTTTGTTTCATACTCTCACTTGTAGTTCTCATTCAAATAAAGCAAAAACGTAAATGATTGAAAAAGATAATCGATGTGTAAGGCCGACCATTGTGCTAGCCAAGCTACACCTAGGGCACTAAAATTTTTGGAGGCATCAACATCTTATTATGAGCATAGATGTGTTTTCCCCCCTTGACAAGTTTAAACCTTGAATAAGAAAAAAGTATTTATAAAACATGTATAAATTAGTTGTTATAAATGAAACTTAAAATATTTTAACTATTTATAGAACATGTATAAAACTTCTAATCTCTTAAACTTCTTAATCATATACTACTAAAATTTATTGTGGAGTCTTAATGACTTCAATTTTTATCTATAAAATTCTAAAATCTCAATCTTAATAATTTGAAAAGTCTCTTCATATAAATAGTCCTTTCATATTCGTAAATTACACAAATAATTTAACTATAAATAATACCTTTCCTGGACACCAACATCTGGTCGTACAAAAAGATGCACATACAAGGCCGTCAATGGTGATTGACGGAATTATGGGTGATAGTGGTGATGCCGAGTGTAAGATAACCTGAAAATAAGAAATAGAAGATACTACATTAGACGGAGCGCGGGGGGAAGCCCCTGCAAACCGCCTCCGGTGTGAGAATCAGTCATTGTGATTATGTCATGAAATTATTGAGGTGGAGAAGATGACATCTCCTGGGTTGTTAGGTCATGATTTCTTAACATAAAATCACTAAATCTTAGAGAGATAAAGTAAGTAGAGAGAGAGAGAGTGGAAGGAACCCTTAATATGAAAATGAGAGAAATGTAATTACTAAGAGAACCAACACCCTCTAATGAGGGGATACAAGAGTATTTATAGGTGAGGACTAGGGCATCTCTTAACTTTGACAATATTACATACTAAGCCCTTAGACCTTTACAAATCATCTAAACTTAGCATAAATACTTATAAAACATAGAATAAATGTAATATAATGCAACCTAATACAAAACTTAATGACCGAAACTTGATTTAGTAAAGTCTATTCCCAACAATCTCCCCCTAAGTGTTGGTCATCAAAGGTTGCCCGACGTTGTCATCTTCTAAACTTTGACTTTGTTGTTGACGTCTTAAAAAAATTATTAGTAAAATCTTTCATCGTTCTTTGTTCTCTGTTCTTTGTTGATATGGTGGTGATCATATTATGAAGTTTTCTGCCTTTCGTCACTTCTGTGTCTGTGGTGGTTGTCCGCCATTCCAACATGCTCATACATCTTTGGACTTTGACTTTCAAATGCACGAAGTTCCTTTACATACACTTTGATGTTTGGTCTTTATACTTTGCAGATTCTTCTTTTTGGCGTAGAATCTTTCTTTGAACTTTGTGGTGCTTAGATCTTTGGGGGAGCTTTTATTGACTTCAAGATGTATGTATGAGCATGCTGGAATCTACCATCATGGAGGTGATTTGTACCTGCAGTTAAACAGTTATCAATAATCAACCGGTACTTACAGATAAGGAATTAGAGATCGTTAATAGCATATTGTGAAGACTCCTTCTAATCCTTATCAAGGCCGTTCCCATATCAGATACTCCTGAAGGAGCTTACGAGACCTACTTAGTAGCTCAATGGCTGGGTGAGTCGCTGGGGATCACTCCACGACTGTAGACCGTTATGGAACCACCGCGAACACTAAGCGTAACCCATGAGGGGTTACCGAAGTGACCTGCTGTCAGGGCTATTTGATGTTGACCCTGGCAGGAATTTCCGTTCAATCATTGAGAAATACATTTGTAAATTCTCTCATAAACGTTCTCGGCAGATTGCTAAGATCTGCGAAGGACTCGATAATTTACAGCTGGTGTCCATTGATGTAGAACACCAGTTGTAGAAATACTAAGTGTTCCTAAGAGATTTTTGATGTATCTCATGACTCTAGACTCGATAAGTGCACGCTTAGGTTTCCTATGCGGATACTAGGGAGGGGTCTCTTGCTTCAATATCAACCATCTCTAAGAGATAAGTCGATAGATTGCACCGGTTCCCCGTGAGAATGAAACAAGCTCTTTTAAGAGAACTTGAGTGGCTTAGAAGGTTAAGTGCAGTGTGTAACTGGGTCCATGACGTCTTTATCTTCAATACCGGTGTCGCCTTAGCAACAACCAGTAGCATACGAGTTGTACCCGGTGTCTGCCTTAAGGTTGAACATATGGAGGGCTATTTCTTTTCACCATTTTCTTTACTTTTCTTTTTAATTCTTCAATTCATTCTTTCCCCTTTCATTCTTTTCTCCTTTTTTCGTATCATACCTAAGGACTTCTAATTCTAACTATTGGAGATGTCCTTGGGTAGATCCCTCTGGCTCTAGCGGATCATAGGATGATTTTCCCTAACTTTAGTCACCTTATAACTCCATGACTATCCTACAATTGCCATGAAACCTTTGATAGAAAATATCTCAAAGTGTTTGTGATTATCAAACATTTGTTTAACACTTTGAGAGTTTTGTGTTTACTTTTGAAGGGCTCCCCTTCACATGTGCTCATGAGTATTTAATAAATTTGCACATGCGGGAGGAGCAAGCACTTTTTTGAATTGATGCACTTTCAGTGAACAAGACCGATTCGAGACATGCTTACATCACTAGTTAGACTAGCTTGAAGTTATTACCCGGCCTGGTCAAGTCTACAGAAAGTTTCTCGAGACGGTACATTTCTACTAAGACAAATCCTTTTCGAGACACACTTACGTGGCTAGTTAAAGAGTTCCATTGTCAGCTTTTAGGTGACAACTAGCTCTAGTAACTAACTTGATGTTATTACCCGTTGAGGATAAGTCTTTTTGATTATTAACTTTTATGTTTCGTCAATTCTTGGGTCAATTCTGAGTCTAGCTCGCATGAGATTTGACTTTAAGCAACTTTGAGCTTTCATATTTTAATCACTTTCACTTTTCTCCCCCTCAAAAATAGCATATGAAATGTTGTTTTTGGTAAACTTTTGATTAAAATATGTTTTTTGAGTCTTATGGGGAGATATCAACAAGAACTTTTGTTTGCAAAACGATGAGTTTTCAAGTGCTCCCCCTCAACAAGTGAATACTCATTGAGGTGAAATACTTGTCTTTTGAGCAGAATTATGAAAATCAGAAAATGTTTGATTAATTCTACTCAAAAGTAAGAAGCCTTCGCTCCTTATATTAGGATTGAGGCACTGAAGCGTACCTCAGGGTCCTTTCATTACAAGTACGGGTTGTACACTGTTATATGTGCACAAACCAAAGTTATGAATGACGAAAATTATGATGAAATAATGATAATGTTATACCAAAATGATCAGACTGGAGGAGTATCCGGACGGCGGTAAGTGAGAATATTCTGAATTGGTGCCCTTCCTCCAATCAAGCTCTCCAATCTGCGTATGTGCTCCCCGAACTTTAATCTGTGATCAATCCTATCCATGAACTTAAGTTCTTCCCTCACATCTCTACTTTTCCATCCCACGTTTATCCCACTGTCATGTTCCTTGAGCTTATCATTCAGCTTAATTCTGACAAATTTGAGAGTCTGATCCCCGAACTTGTGAAGCTCATCGTATCTCATGAATCTGTAGGCATCCTTATAAGGGTATACAACTCCAAAAGGTTTGTTGTTGAAGATGAAAGATCTTAAATACGGGATGCCTGGAATTTGTTTTTGTGGAGCAGTAAAGTTAAGTGACATTTGATAGCTTTCAACTCCTAATTGTGCATCCTCTACTCTTGCTTTGATGATGGTTTGGCGCATGAAGAGCAGAATATAGTTGATGATGTCATACTGAAGGCTGCCGGGCAGATGTTGAAGTTTGCCTTGAACCTTAAGTAAGTACATATCTTCGATATCATTGAGATTCAATCGATGATAATCTGCTTCACTGAATTTATACAACTTGTCATCAATTCAACGGACCACAATTTCGTCAAGAAAATTATAACCAAATCTTTTTTCAGTTACTGGAACATCTTTGATGGAAAGAATTCGTTGTTGTGAGAAGACCTTATGCTTAGATCGGAATGTCAACCTGTACTAATAGAACCATTTGCGCATCTCTGGCCAGTGAAGCGTACACAAAGCTGCTTCAACATTATACTTGTTGACAGATGTTGAGTACAATCCTCTCATTTGATCTTCAAGATCGTCCAGAGGATATGAAGCGGCTTTGAATTTGGTGAGAGATGATGCATAACGCTGTTCAAGATCTGTGTTCCCATGGATAAGATATTTCAGATCATTGTTGAAGAAGTATTGCTTAGGAATCTTTGGTCGGTTAGGAGGACCAATGAGGGGTAAGGGTTGTGAGAAGTCTTGAAACTTAAAGTCATTAGCATCCGTTCCGGTGTAGATTCTGTCCCATGAGGGCCTCTTTTCCCAAGTAATATTCTCTGATAGAGCTCTTGCGACTTCATCAACGTTGTATTCAAACTCGAGTTCGGTTGTAGTGCACGTTTTGAATTCTGTGAACCTTGCTACATGAATCTTAAATAAGTCTGAAAGCTGAAGCTTTTGAGTCTGCATGACTTTCTTGATTAGTTTAGTGAAATTAACAATCGATCCTTCAATCATTTCTTCTGCTTTAGGAATATCAGGGTGAGCATCGACCATGTCATCAAACCAGTTAAATAAAGGTGCATCGGGATTAATCCATTCAGGAGCTGGAATTAATTGAGCTTCCTTTGGTGGTTCTTCAATGTTTTCGGTGATTTGTGGTGGGATGTCATCCATGTTTACTCCTGCTTTCTCGGTTGAATGTGTAGGGTTAGGATCATCTGAAACGTTGACAGTTGTAGTTGTAGTTGGAGGTCTGGAGGTGGAACCGGATATTCTCTTCCTTTTTCCTTGTTGTTGTGGCTGATCATCCGTATCTGAATCATCATGATGACGCTTGGTAGCCTTCGTCTTCTTGCAAGCTTCGTCTTTCTTTTCAGCCTTTTTGATTAACTTGATCAGTGCCTTGCATAGTTCATTCTCATCTGGATCATTCACGATTGCTTCCAACAATTTACCTTTGAGATCACTCACAGAAGGGTTTGGTGGTAGAGTTTGAATGGTGATAGGTGTAGTTTGAAACTTTTGGGAAACAATCCCTTCAAGATTATCTCTAACGTAGTGTTCCACGGTAGTAGGGAGTTTCTCACGAATATACTTACAAACCTCTCCTGGTAGTCTCTCTTTCACCTGGTGCTTAACTGCTGCATCAATATTGTACACTTTGAACGTCTCAGCATCATTCTTTTGGTCGTCAACTTGTTTCTGGAGCTTCTTAAGTTGTTCTTGTAATGATTTCAGCAAGCTTGGGTGAACTGTTGTTGGTGAAGCAAGGGTTTGCTGAGGATTAACTTGTTGTGGTGATGAGGGTTGAGGTTGTGTTTGGACTGTCGACGGTTCATCATCAACACCAACAATGTCGATAGTGGTGTCTTTGCTAGTATCAATTTGCAAACCATCACCATCACCATCAGATTCATCATCACTTTCATTATTCACATCTTCTTCATATACATCTGTTTCTTTTCTTCATCACTTTCAGACTGCTTTTCCTCATCACTACTTTCATCACTTTCGGATGCTTTATCATCTTTACTTTTCGGAGCTTCTTCATCTTCTTCACTTTCAGCTGGCTTATCGAGAGAACTTCTTTGTTCTGAGCTAGATGACTCAGCTTCATGTTCGGAATCATCACCATCTTGATCAGAGGATGACAAAGTTCGTGAACCCTGAGTACAAGAACCTTCACCTTTCTTTGTTAGTCTTGCAATTCTTTCCTCTTCTGTTTGTTTGCTTTCTCTTAAGGTTATTTGCAGTTGTTCATCTTCCTCGGATTCGGACATTGGTGAGGTGACGGATTCTTCCTGAGTTTCTTTTGCCTTTCCCTTTTCTGCCTTTTTCTTCTTAATCTTTTCAGTCTCAGTCTCTTCTTGAACATTTCCTTCATCATCCGTTGGTTCATCACGAAGAGCTGTCACTTTCTTCTTTGGTTGTAGAGTGACTTTCTTTGTTCTTGACTTGGGAATTGTCTTGATTTTAGCTGCAGCTTTAGAAGTTTTCCCTTTCTTCATCTGAGTCACACCAACTGAGTCGTTTCTTTGAGCATGATCATATACTTTATAAGTACAAAGGACAGCTTCAGTTAACAATCTTGAAGGAATTCTCATTCCTTGTTTCTGAGTGTTTGTCTTCTGAATTTTGGTTCGTGTATACATATGATCTATGGCAGTTGTGTGTTCTTTATCTTCCGATCTCCGTTCAATATCTGGATATATATGTATGAAATGAGTAATGAGACACTTGGTATATCGGTAAAATGGAATTCGTGAATTTAAAGCTTTCTTAAACTGTCTTGCTTGAAGAACCATATCCTCCCAATTCAGTTGAGCATAGTCTATGGTTGCGACTTTGACAACCCCCCAGAAGATCTGCATGAGTTCAAGAGAAGGGTGTTCATGACCGGTTTCTTTGCCAGTTAAACTATTGGTGAGGATTGAGTATAGTGTAAGCCATGGTTGTGGAATGAACTTTCTGTCGACAGTAGATATTTTTTTGAGTTTGACCTCTTATTCATCATACTCAAGTTCTCGGAGAAGTCTGACAATGAAGGCAAAGGAGTGAATTTCTTGAGGTTTCTTGTTCCTTTTGCAGGTAAACCAAGAACAGTGCGGAGGGTATTCACATCAAACACAATGTCTTTGTGATCAAGACGAATACCCATGGTTTTCCTATTTCTGCTAACTTCAAGTGATTCCCAGAACTGGGTTAAGTAAACTTCTGGTACTGAGCATGTGATTGTGAGAAGATTATGAATGAAGTGTCCTTTGAGTATCTCTATGATGATTTCAAATGTTGGATGGCACGTGATTGTCTCAAGATTTACTTTCAGATTAGAATTTCCGATTGTTTTTTCTTCTCCTTGAATCAACTCGTGTCTAGGTGTGGATGCAATCGACATGTTTGGACCTGAAATGTGTCATACAACCAACAAAAGCAATGTGGAGATATACATGTTAGTTTACATATC
Organism: Artemisia argyi; assembly: GCA_030686995.1. Taxonomy (NCBI): domain Eukaryota; kingdom Viridiplantae; phylum Streptophyta; class Magnoliopsida; order Asterales; family Asteraceae; genus Artemisia; species Artemisia argyi. The sequence goes on along the minus strand of CM060679.1, from coordinate 140,099,660 downwards.
AAAATCCAAGATGTCATCCAATGACATTTTATGAACAAACACCAAACACATTAGTACAAACGCATAACTCATAACTTGACAGAAATTAGTAACACATAGCTACATAACTCGACAGAGGTTAGCAACACAAAACTCAATAAAACCTAATAGTGTTTCATAGCTCGACAGAAATAATACAATGAACCTAACTCGACGACACAACCCCTAACTCGATAATTTAAAAAAAATAGGCAGCATTTCTTTTCATGAGGGTTGTTAAACTAGAACCCATACTCGATGGTTCCATATGAAACTCCTAACTTGGAGTGAAAATACATGATTCAAGACCAGTTCACAAAAAATATTTCATAACTCGAAAAATTTGCAAAATTTTCAAACTCGATAGAATTTTCTTAACTCGATAAAATTTACTATAACTCGATAAAACCTGTTAAACTTGATAAGGCACACTCATAACTCGACAAAGCAGAAACTCGATAAGACAAGAAGAAGTTGTGTAACTCGATATAACATCCAAACTCGATAAAAGAGAAAAAAATATATGATAACTCGATAAGCATCAATACCTACCAAACTCGATAAGTATAACAAACTCGATAACAACTAGCAAACTTGAAAAACTAAATCCTAACTTGACAAATTCATCACATAACTCGATAAAATTCAAATTAACTTGATAAGTTCATGTCACAACTCGACACCATTCATAAAGACCAAAAAAATTTCTGAAAGATTAAGGCCAAGGGTCTGCTACAGTTTGGTGATAATAGGCATCTAGTTGTACAATCCAATTCTAAACATTTCATAAGCCCAACACATTTTTCGCAAAAGATCAAACAGTTAACCAATTTTAACGAACCACAAGCAATTGTAAATGTGATGACCTGAGAGTAAAGGTACATGTTAAGTGTTCACAAATAAACCACAAATAATTCTCATAACAAACAAACATACACCCAGAATGTGTCAGCCAAGATAACGAGCACCAAAAACCCTAAACACTTAAATTTCTCAAGACTAATGTATTAGAGGATAAGGTAAGGATGGAATCTATCAAGTAATGACCTACCAAAGCTAACCATCTAACTTAATTAGCCCCAAACATCAAATCTAAGAAACACCCAATTTTAGTATATAAACCCTAATTAGCAATGTAACCAAATTGAGTTATAGAAAATGCCCAAGGAATAGGGACGAGTGATTTATGCAAGAAAATGATAAACATAAACACTTACAATCCCATAAACTCGTTAATCTTTATAAAACTTGAATTTGTGAAAAAATATGGCAGCGTAGGGTGGGTTTGATTGCGTGAAAAGGAGAAACAGATATTTGTTTAGGTTTATATATAGAAAACTTTTGAATCTTGGCACTTTTGGTCCTTGTACTTGTTTCCAACTCAAAGTTTTTGACCAATTGAGCACATTAAGCCCCTTAAATTTTTAGAACTTAAAATTTAAGTCCGAGCAATAAACGCTTCGAGTATTTTGGACGTTACTCCCTCTTGAACCAACCATGAGAAAATGTTGACGTTTTAAATGAACCAAATGGTTCAAGAGGTATCGAGAGAGAAGTATTTTCATGATGAGACAAAAACTTTCAAATGAAGAAGTAGAAAAACTTTTGGTCTCCCCCTCAAGATATGTATGTTATAAAATTATGAAAATCGTTTTGAACAACATATCTTGAAGTATTTGATAAGTTTTTTTTTTTTTTTTTTTTTTTTTTTTTTTTTTTTTTTTATATATGAAAATAATAAAATAAATGGAAAATATTTTTATGTTTTTGTTGGTTTTATATTTTTGTATTTTGTTTTTGTAAAAATATATACAAAGATAGTTTTGATGCTTGACAGTTATTTTGTTTTAAAACTTTTCCAGATCTTCTGGAGTCAAACATCGCATACCAATTTGGTGAACTAGATTAGCAAACATTGTTGGAGGTAATACTTTAGTGAGTAAGTCCGCCAATTGGTATTCAGTTCCGACAAAGTATAATTAAACTGTACCCTTTTCGACATGCTCCTTGATGAAATGATAGCGGAGATCAATGTGTTTGGACTTGCAGTGATGAACGGTGTTGCATGAAATAGCAATAGCACTTTTGGAGTCACAGTAGATCGAAATCTTATTGAATAGGTAGCCATAGTCCTTAAGCTGTAATCTCATCCAAATGACTTGAGCACAACAAGCAGACATAGCTACGTACTCAGATTCGGTTGATGACAGTGATGTGCAGTCCTGCTTCTTTGATTGCCAAGACACAAGCTTATCTCCCAGAAACTGTAATCCACCTGATGTACTTTTACGCATGTCTAAGCATCCTGCATGGTCAGCGTCTGAAAAAGCAATTAGTTCAAAACCAGAATCCTTCGGATACCAGATTCCCAAATTAATGGTTCCCTTTATGTATTAAAGGAATCTTTTAGCCTCATTAAGGTGCCTTTCAGTTGGTTTGGACTGATAACGAGAACACATGTAGACAGCAAAGACTATATCAGGTCTACTAGCTGTGAGATACATAAGTGACCCAATAATACTGCGGTATTTGGTAGGGTCAACAGGAGTCCCACGTATGTCAGCATCTAGTTTTGTGCTAAAACCCATTGGTGTATTATAAGTATCACAGCTCATCATTCCATGTTTCTTTAAAATTTTCAAAGCATATTTGGACTGATTTAGAAAAATTCCACGGGGTGATTGATGAACTTGTAGTCCTAACAAAAACAAAAGTTCACCCATCATGGACATTTCAAAATTATCTTTCATTAAATTTGCAAAATCATTTGAGTATCTTCTGTTTGTGGAAGCAAAAATAATGTAATCGACATAAATTTGAACAATTAGTAAGTCCACCCCATATGTTTTAGTAAATAACGTTGGATCCACCGAACCTTTAGAAAATTTATTGGCCAGCAAGAAAGCAGATAGTTTGTCATACCACGCCCTTGGGGCTTGTTTGAGTCTATAGAGAGCCTTTTTGAGCCGGTATACGTGATTGGGACGATCAGGATCGACAAAGCCTTCCAGTTGACTAACATAAACTACTTCACGAAGTTGACCATTCAGAAATGCCGTTTTTACATCCATTTGATAAACAACCATATTCCGATGAGCAGCATATGCCAGAAAAATTCAAACAGCTTCAAGTCTAGCCACTGGAGCAAAAAATTCTTCAAAATCAATTCCTTCTTCTTGGAAGTATCCTTTAGCTACCAGGCGTGATTTGTTTCATATGACAGTGCCTTCGGCATCCAACTTATCTTTCCAAATCCATTTTAACCCAATGACAAAGACTCCGTCAGGTTTTTCAGCTAATTCCCATACTTCTAATCGTTTGAATTGCTGAAGTTCCTCTTGCATAGATTCAATCCAGTTGTCGTAAGTCATTGCTTGTTTAATGTTCTTTGGTTCATCTTGACAAACTGTGAGTGCATAGATGCAAGTTTCACCATCTGTGTGGAGTCGTTGTCTTGTCATGATTGGTGCATCTGGATGGCCAATAATTTGAACTAAGGGGTGATCTCGAGTCCATTTGTGTGTCGAAGGGTGAAGTTGATAGTTATCACACATGTTTGCAGGATCCAAATTGCGTGTAGACGACTCAGCAATGTCAGGAATGAGTTGAGCCGGTGCAAACGGGTTAAAGAATTACTATGGATCATGCTCTGTGGTTTGTGGAACTAATTTAGGTGTGGAGTCTTCAGCTGACTATCATGAGTTGGATCTGGTTTGTTCTGCGGTTGTTGGAGATGCAATTGGAGGGCCGTCTCTCCCAACAGTTGTTGTTGTTTGTTGAGGTGAATCAGGTACTTGAATATTATCAAGTTGTGCAGCGGAAATTGGTGAGACCTCAGAAGGACGGTTTTCAATTGTATCATCGAACAATGGAGCAAACAAGGTTTCCACTTCTTTACGGGAGAGTGACAATGTTTCAGCCGAAGATTCCGGAAAATTTAGATAGTTGAATGCGGGTCCTAAGCTGTTTTGCTCAGAAGCCATTTGTATGAGTTCATCGAAATTAGCATGAATAGTCTCTTGAATCTCTCTTGTATGACGATTCCATATCCGATAGCCTTTGGAATTTTCACAATATCCAACGAACACTCCAATGTCAGCCTTAGCTTTAAGCTTACCTAAATCATCACGATCATTTTTTGGATAACAAAGAGCTCCAAAATCGATATTTGGTTTTCTTTTGTGAACAATCTGATAAGGGGTTTTGTGATGGCGTTTTGTTATCATGCAACGGTTTTGGGTGTAACATGCAGTTGACACAGCTTCCGCCCATAAGTAATCTGGTAATTGAGCATTGATTAGCATCGTTCTTGCAGCTTCCACTAACGTTCTGTTGCATCTTTCGACAACTCCATTCTGTTCGGGTGTTCTTGCAATAGACGTTTGATGTTCAATTCCCACTTTCTCAAAATACGACCTTAATGTCTGATTCTTAAATTCTGTTCCATTGTCAGTTCTAACCATTCTGACCGTGTTGTGTAACTGAACTTGAATTTACGTGAGAAAGGTAATGATCATTTGAGGAGCTTGGTCTTTGCTACGAAGAAAATAAACCCAAGTCCAACGGGAGTAATCATCGACAATTACTAATATTTAGCGTTTACCGTTAATACTTTGAACACGCATCGGACCACACAAATCCATATAAAGCAGTTGTAACACATGATTAGTACTGTGTTCAGTTTTTGAAGGAAAATAAGCATGAGTACTTTTTCCTTGTTCACAGGCTGGACATAAGTGATCATTGGCATAACGGAATCTTAGAAAGACATCAACTAGTTTATGACGAGCGAGTTCAGTCATCATTTTGAAATTCAAGTGAGAAAGACGTTTGTACCATAACCATGACTTAGTCGATTCAGCTTTAGAGAGAAGATAAATCGAAGATGAAGCAATCATGTCAGACATGGAAATTGTGTATAGATTGGTTTTGCGTGTGCCCAACATTAGATCATTTTCCTGTAGATCATGAACAAAACAGGTTTTCTCTCGGAATGCTACTTCTAAATCTCCATCACAAAATTGACCGACTGAAAAGAGGTTGTGACCCAAGCCTTCAACATAGTAAACTCTGCTAATTTCAATGTTCCCGTTCACGTAGTCACCGTATCCCATGATTAGAGCGTAATGATCATTCCCGAATCTGACAGTTCCGATAAACTTTGAAACGAACTTGACTAACAGTTTGAGATTGCCTGTCATATGTCGGGTGCAACCGCTATCAACAATCCAAAGAACAATCTGAACCACCTACATCACAAGAAGATGACGAAGATGGAACAGAAGTAAGGGTGGAACCCAAAGAAAGTGTGGGTTCCTGTTGGTTAGAAGCACAAGTATTCAACATTTTAGGAATCCATTTAAAGTCTGGTTTATATTGTAACCAATATTGCCAGTTCCAACTAGTTCTCGCTTTCTTTTTGGTGAATTCACTAGCTTTGGGCTTGTTCCTAGATTTGTTCTGTTCAACTATGGGGGTAACTACAACATCATTAGAAACCGTAGTTGGCGGTTTTCCTAATATAGACTTAGAGGCAGTAGTGGGCCTAGAAGGAATGCCTGTCCTACGTTTCTTATGACGATTTAAGAGAGAATTAGCTACACATTTCGCATGATCACCAGATAATACACTTTTGTGACAAAACACACAAGATGCATTAACATTTAAAACATTCAAAGGTTCATCATTCGTTACACTGAGATTTCGATTACAATTTGCCAGATTAAAATCTAATTCAGATGCAACAAGAGTTTTATTCAAATTCCTAAGTTGATATTCTACTTCTTGGACTTCTAGTGTTCCGCTATTACGTTGCCAGATCCTAGTCTTCCTAGTCTTCTTGTTACTTTTTCGCTTTGGTCTGCTAACGCTTTTAGTGGAGACTATTCCTGTAGAAGTGGAAGAATTAACATTAGAATTCTGAGCATGATTTCCCTTATCTATTTTGTCTATGTGGTACAATCCTGGTGCTATCACAGTGGTGTCAACAAACTTTCCTTTTTCAAGTAGCTTAATCTTCTCTTTTAAGTCAATGATGATGTGATTTTTATCCTGAATATCAAACTCAAGTTTTCCGTTGCAATAAGCAATGTCATCGCGGTTTTGTTGCCATTCAGCGTTTTCAATTTTTATATCTGCAATTTCTTTTTCATACAGAAGACATTTATTTTTGAAAGACTCATTGTTTTTGCAAATCTGACAAGATTTTGAAACATTTTGACTTTGAAGTTGCAATTCCAGTTCAAGACTTTGAGCTTGACACCATTCAAGCCTTTGGTTGAGTTGACAAATTTCTTTTGAAAGTTTGCTTTTCACATCATCACTGTTTTTCCTTATCTTTTCATTTTCATTCATTAATGACTCAATTTCCTTTTTCCACAAATCATTATCAACAGAATGAGCGTCAACAAACTTAGAAGTACCAGCAAGATAAATGGAATTCATGATAACAGACACAATATCAGCATGTAGAACTTGTTCCAAGAGTCGATCAGCATCATTTTTTAAAACTCTGTTTCTTTGCTTTTGAACCAAAATCGCATTTTCATTTGAGTTGAAAATGTTTATCATTGATTTGACTTCTTTTTGAAGTTCCTGTTCCCAACGTGTAGCACAATGACGTAGGTGTTGAACGATTGGCAACATTTGTTTTTGAAAAATATCTCTCTTTTCTCGCTCATAAGCAGATTGAAAAGTGTCAATTTTTATTTCCGAATTTCGTTCAATTGTTTCTTCCAAAATTTCGATGTCGTCCATAAAAGTTTTGAAATAATTTAAAACACGACAACGTTTTGGTAAAGGTGTAACGTCACCTGAAGATGGTAATGGACCATTTATTTGTGCCACAGTTTGGACAGGAGCCGCATTAGAAGATGAAACATATGACTCAGTGACATACCAAGATTTCTCAGGTATATCTTTTTGAGGAACAAAAGATTTAGAAATATGAGGAGCTTTTGAGTAATCATATGGTTTCCAATATTCTACTTGACTCATTTTTTATTGACTCTCTTCTTCAAGTTCTTCTTCTTCCTCAGTATCATAGACAATAGCACGCACAATCGTATTATCAAGCATTTGTTCCATACTATAAAGCTTAGGATTTACTTTGAATGCGTTGTAAAGAAACATTGATTTGTAGTCACCAAGTGCAAAACCTTTATCGGGTCTTGGTTTCAAGGTAAATTTTTGAATTGTTGTGACAGAGCCTCTGGTTTTGTAAACAACATTACGAAATTTTTTAGTTGGCGTTCAAGATCAACAATTTCACCGAGTAATTTATCTTCACTTTTTCTTTTTCGCACTTTATGTTCACAAAAATCCTTTTTGCAAATTGACAACTCTGTTTGTGTTTTTGAAAGCTCTTTTTGAAGTTGTTCAACTTGTTTTTGAAGTTCACGCTTTTCATTTTCGAGTTTTGAAACCAACTTTCTGTTTGACTCAATTAATTCTCGCATTTTATGTTGAAGATCTTGTTCTTTATTGTAATATTCTTGAAAAGCCATTTCAAAACTTTTTTCATGTTTGACTTTGTTTTCCAAATTTGAAAGTTGTATTTTATAGCACTCAATATCTCTTGTAAGTAACGCATTCGTTTCTTTTAATGTTTTATTTTGCTCGTTCTTTTTCTGGATTAATAAAATTTGAGCCTGTAGTTGTTTGGCCATCAAAATCTGGTCAGGATCAGGATCAGAGAAAGGTTCATTTTGTTCGATATGATCATGTTTGTCGTTCTCAATTGGATCATCAAATGAAACAACTGTGTCATCATCAAATATAACAACTGTGTTCATTTGTTCATCTTCTTGAGAAGATAAAGATGAGTCAGATGGAACAACTTGCGCCTTATCTGATTCAGAAGCAGAGGGTGATGCTATTTCATGTATTAGACAATTATTAAGATCATGTACCTGAGACAAACCATCAGTGTCATACATTGGGCCTGAATCATTCATATGAACTTCCTGCATGTTGGCCATAAGCATCACAGCTGCATTAGCTTCCAAATCTTCCATGTCATCATCGTTGTAAGCATTTGCCATGAAACTGTTCTCCTGCTCAGTGAAATTACCTTCCTTTTCATCTTTGAGAGCCATAAGTAATGCCTGCTTGTGAAACTTACTTCCCCGAGTTCTCAGTTTTAGACATGCTGTTGCAATATGACCTTTTTCATTACAGTTGTAGCATCACACTGCATTCCCAGAGTTTGAGTTCCCAGTTTCAACAATTTCATTCCTTTTCTGAGGAGCACCGAAATTGTTTCTGAACCCTCTATTGTTGTTAAACCTCTGTTCATTTCCAGAATTCCCCGAATAACCACCTGCACCTGATCTTCCATAATTCCGATTCTGTATCTCAACCCTCCCATCTTGAATGACAGATTGATTCCTAGTGTTAGATGAAGAGCGAAGACGGTTGTTTGTCTTGTTCGAGAATTTGCTGAAGGCACGAGCAATAAGAGCAAGTCCTTGATTCAATGTATTGAAGTCTTCATCTTCATCATCATTGGAATTTGAGTAGTACATTGAATCACTGTTTTCGTAAGGAAAAAGTTGATTAGATTGCTGTGAAGAATCATATGGAATCATCTGATTTGAAGTTGTAGGTTGTGGGTAGCTAAAGTAATTCTGTTCTTGAACATAAACATGATTTGACATTGGAGGTGGAGCATAGTGAGATTGACCTACGAGTGCCAAAGAATTTGGTGTTGGTGGTGTTGAGTAACCTCCTCGAAGAGCTTAATCTTTTTCCACTTCAGGTTCATGGTGTTTCAGAAAATCATACAACAAGCCATATGGTGCATCATGAAGATTTTTGGTTTGACGAACAAATGTCACATACTTTTGCCAATCCGGACCAAGACTACCGACAAATTTGGTATTCACTGCGATCCTTGGTATTGTAATTTTGTGTCGTTCCAGATCATTAACCACATTAGTGAAATGGTGATAATAGGATTCGAGTGTCTCCGCTGGTTCAATTGTGATGTTAGTGTATTCCATATAGAGTTTTGATTCCATATCATCTTTGTTCAGTTGAGTGCATTCCATTAGTAGATGAACATGTTCCCACATGGCTTTAGCCGTTTTCTGAGCATCAACACTACGATAGATTGGCTTTGGAATTCCTTGAAGTATGTAGATCATGGCATACTCATCTGTTTCACGATGTAGTTTCTGTTCTTCTATGAGTTAAGATTCTGGAACAAGTTTCTCTACAGGAGCACGTGGAGGATCAGCAGATGGATCACCGCCTTCAAGTCTAGTTGGCCACTGAAATGGTCCTTCAAGTATCACTTGTTTCATGAATTTCCCATGGGGTTTCCTAAGTTCAATAAACCGTAAGAATCGACTTGCCCACTGAACATAGTTCCCAGGTGTAAGCATTGGGGGTGTATCAAGTGATCCTGCCTCATGTCTGGATTGTTGAGTTGTTATAACTCCACACATTCGATCAAACTAGTGAGGTTGTTTGGACGAATACTGAATTGGTTGTTGTGACATTGGATATGGTTGTTGTTGAGGAATGATTTGATGTTGTTACATCATGAGATATTGTTGTTGTGGATGAAACGGTTGTTGATGAAAGTGTGATTGTGATGGTTGTTGATACGATTGTTGCTGATGGTATTGCTGTTTCTTATACTGCTGATACTGCTGTTGTTGAGGATGAGAGAAGAAGTAATGTGGTGGTTGAGACATCTTTAGTGATTATGTTAAACTTGGATCGTTAAGGATAAATAAAGGTTGTAGTTTTAGGATTCTAACTCGGTAGAATTGGTAACTCGGTAAGGTTGTCAGGAGAGCTAACTCGGAAAATCTAACGGGAGTACTAACTTGGTAAATCTTGTAACTCGGTATCACCTGGTAACTCGATAACTAAATATTGATAAGGTGGATAACTTGATAGAATTACCAAACTTGATAACTAACTTCTAACTCGATAAAAGGAATTGAATTGAGTTTAGTTTCCCTTAGGTATCAAGCACTAAGAACCTTACTCGATAAACGATAAGGGAATGGCTAACTCGCCAAAATAATTAACTCGTAGTAACTTGTAGCTAACTCGGTACCCCCTTCACTAACTCGATAAAAACAAAAGGCCTAACTCGACAGACAATCCTAACTCGCTAACCTAACTCGATAAAACTAGGCTAACTCGATAGAACGCCGATGAACAATACCCAGAAACCAAAAATTCGCTTCTAAACCAAGTTTTGTCTACCAAATCTAACCTAAAACAACCTATATTATCCCATGGTGAATGATACCACTTGTCAGGTCATGATTTCTTAACATAAAATCACTAAATCTTAGAGAGAGAAAGTAAGTAGAGAGAGAGAGTGGAAGGAACCCTTAATATGAAAATCAGAGAAATGTAATTACTAAGAGAACCAACACCCTCTAATGAGGGGATACAAGAGTATTTATAGGTGAGGACTAGGGCATCTCTTAACTTTGACAATATTACATACTAAGCCCTTAGACCTTTACAAATCATGTAAACTTAGCATAAATACTTGTAAAACATAGAATAAATGTAATATAATGTAACCTAATACAAAACTTAATGACCGACACTTGATTTAGTAAAGTCTATTCCCAACATGGGTTAAGTTTGGTTGCATACCTCTTGTGATGACTTCCATATTTATAGGCATCATAATATGACAGAGAAGTTACAGATGGTGTGTGGAGGCAGTTACAGAGGTCATGGCAGTTACAGATGTCATGGCAGAGATCATGGCTGTTGACCAGTTCTCTTTGACCAGTTCTGTTTGACCATCTCTTTGACCAGAGACTATGACCTTTAGGCTTCGAACCTTGTCATGATTAGGCTCCAGACAATGATGGGGGTTAGGCTCCGAACCTTGACGGAGGCCAAGCTCTGAACAATGACGGAGGCCAGGCTCCGAACAGTAACAGAGGCCAGGCTCCGAACTGTGACAGAGGCCAGGCTCCGAACCATGGCAGAGATGAGGCTTCGAACCTCGACAGAGGTTAGACACTATGAGTGCTTTGGGTGAAGGTTGGCGGATTCCCTTGCGGTAGCCATTGTGAATGACTTTACACCAGCATTATGTGTAGGATGAAGGCGTTGGCTACATACCAGAGTAACGGTAACGCTAGTTAGTAGAGCAGAGGGTACGTCATCAAGCCCCCAATCTAATGTTATGCATGCGAAGAGTACATGGCTTTAGACTTGTCATTGCTTTGTTAAAAAAGACTTAGTAACAATTTCTACTACTTTTGTTTTGTCAAAACCAATATAAAAGTAGCTATACTTGTTTTTAATTGCCCACTCTATTGTGGTGGATACCTCATTAAGCCCCCTAGTCTAATGTTATGACTTTGTAGGAGGCATGAGATTAGACTTAAGTTGTCCTGAAACCCCTTGTTATATAAGGAGTGCGTATATTAGGTTTTGCCATCTAACTTTCGCTTTAAGTTCTAAGCGAGTTTCATCGGAACCTATTTGTACATAAGATGAGTTGTCAAAATGTACCAAGGTTTGTGTATAAACTTGGTTTGTTTTATAATGCTTACGCCATAATGGCATATTTTCGCATATATTAGGCTCTGGCAGGCTCCCACACCTGATGCGAGAATCATGGGGGTGTCCTATGATTTTTGGTAACCACTTGGTTAATGTCCCACGATCCCTATCTTGTCGGGAAAGCCTTGATAGGGTTGTGAACGTGGGTTTGACTTGGTCTTATAAAACCTTTGCATTAGTATCTTCGAAGAGCATACCCCGAAGGGCTTAAGGCTTTGATTGGCGAACTGGTAACCCCATCACAGATGAATGGTTTGACGCCAATAAAGATTTTAGGAGATTTGCCAAATGTGTCAGAATGTAGTATCTGAAGCATATTCCTCGGCAGAAATTGTGATCGTTTTATAAGAGGTGCTAGAAGTACGTACAGAGGAACCCTTTTTCTTAGCTAAGAGTTAGAACCTTGGGAATCAACCTCATCTTAGTTAGAACCTTGGGAATCACCAACTTGGTCATTATGACCATTCATAGAACCACCTTGAAATCCACCACGACTAACAAGAGCACTATTTGGAGCCAATGTATGAGGAGACTAGAGAGTCTCATTGCGAAGAACTCGAGCAAGTGTGTCTCGAAGAGATGGAATCTATGACTCATTCAAGAATTGACATCTTAGAGAATCAAATTCCGGTCGCAAGTCGGTCAGAAAGCTCATTACAACTATTTGTTCCCTTTGCTTTTGCATCACTTTTACATCAACACTTATAGGAAGAAGAGAATTCAATTCCTCATACATTTTCTTGAATTCCATAACATAAGCAGTGAGTGACTAATCTTGTTGTTCCCCACGATGAAAAGCCTTACACACACTATATATTCGAGAGATGTTCTTTTGTCCTGAATACAAAAAGTCAAGATAATCGATCAATTCCTTTACATACTTACAATGATCAAGTAAAGGAATGACAGATGGTTCGATAGAGTTTCTAATCATCAAGAACAACCGAGCAACATTTTGCAGCCATTGATCCTTAGTCCCATCCGTAGAAGGATCATCTTTAAGATGAGAAGCTTTTCCGATACTACGTAAATAGATACGAACGGTTTTGCTCCATGCAAAGAAGTTGGAGCCATCAAGTTTGATATCCGTAATCCGAGTCACAATGGGAAGTCCTGATGCGTCATCCCTTTTCTTGTCATCAACCATAATTCCAAAATTAAACAAATACCAATCAAAACTTCCAAATCAGAAACAAAAGGAGGTTAGTAGACCTTCAATTCTAATTAGCCAAACTCATAATCAAAAAGCAATCAATTGAAGAAACCACAATTATTGTAACAAATGAGAAACCAAACAACCAATCAGTAACTACAATCATATAAAAGAAGCCCAAACCAAATTGAAACACAATGACAAATCAGACCAGATCTCACCGGGGATCTAATTAGAATGAGAAACCGTCATGATCTGGAAACATTGATGACCTAGGTGAGATCAGAACAACACTCAATCTAGGTGCTTCTAAACGGATGTCGTGATGTATTCGCTGGATACGAAAAACGACTAACCCTAATTTGAACTAAACTGAAATTGAAACCCTCATATCTCTGATACCATGTAATCAAAGATGAAGAACAATGATATTTGATGAATGGTTTTATTGAATTTATAATGAAAACTAAGATTACAGGGAATATAAATAACCGTACTTAGCTTGGAGACTACGATAAGTTAACTAATGGGCTGGGCCCTTATTACTAACTCTAACAGTATACAACCTAAGGCTATAGTAGATAGATAGCCTTATTGTGTGTATTTTGAACCAAGATTTTTAGCAATCGTATAATTTAACTGCTGACAGAGGGTCGCGACCCACTTCATCTTTGTCCTTTCGGTGCAAAGGGCTTGGAATAACCTAAGACTCTTAGGAAAGTTAATGCGAATTGTAATGGATGTTGTTATTATACAAGACGTATATGTCTTGAATCATCCTTCAAACTTTGAAACTTGTAATACTTGGCTGAACAAATCTTTGCTGTATAAAGCGAAATAAGAGATTCGAGGGAAATATGTTATATCATTAATTGGGTAGAGAGGATTACATCATTTGAAGAAATGAAAAATAGGACACCTACCATTAATGCTTATTTCCCAAAATGAGAAGAATATAATACATGTATTGAAAATAGATAAAAGTAAGTTTTACAACTATGTAGATGGAATCATGTTATGTAATTATAATGGCAGTGTTGAGGCTCTATAATTGTGTCTACATAGATACTTATAAATCATGTGAACAAAGGCTATGCTCTGTAATCGTGTCGATGGACACACTTACTGATTATGTAAACAGAGCCTACACTTTGTATTTATGTCAACAAAGACACTTATGGAATCGTCTCGTCAAGAGATGCTTATGAATTATGTGAGCAGAGGCTATGCTATGCAGTCGTCTCGTTAGAGACTTATGGAATATGTGAACAGAGGCTATGCTCTGTAATCGTCTCGACAGAGACACCTATATTATGTGAACAGAGTTGAAGCTCTGTAAGTGTGTCAACATATAAACTTATTTATTATGTGAGCAGAGCCGAAACTCTATGATTGTGTCAAAGGAGATACCTATGAATAAGAGGCTATGCTCTGTAGTTGTGTCGGCATAGGCTTATGTCAGCATATGTGATGCTCCATAGTCATATTGACAGAGACTTATGTCAACATATGTGATGCTCCGTCATCTCAAAATATATGATAATAGTATGTAAATTCTACGAGAAGGTTTGTTACTATCTAGTATGTGAGTATGAGTTTCTGTCATCTCAACAGAGCTTGTATGAAATGGCTTGTCAAAAGAGGCTTTGTCTACAATGGACTTATCGTCACGGGTGACATGGTAAAGCTTGGTAAGAAGTTACTTAAGGATTATTCACGAATATCATGTATTTAATATGCATGGATTGTGTTTTATGCTAAAAGCAAAATTAAAGCTCTAACAGAGGTTCTAGGAACATAAGGTATCCTCTATCAATGTTGTATAATCTCCAATGATCATTGTGTCATATGCAGAGATTCATTAAAGATGGTTTATAATATTCTTAATAAACATCAAATGTTTCATATGTAGATAATATGCTTTGTAGTAACACAGAGGCAATATAGCATATCAGTTTTGTAGAAAACATATCAGATTGACAAAGGGTATCCTCTATCATTGTTGCACGGTCTTTGTTGCCTACCTTGTGATAAGCATTGTGCCAAGGAAAGTTCCAACCCTACTTGACTGTACCATTATGTGCATCAATTTTTTTAAATGAACCCGTACGAAGGTTACAATGGAGGTTGCCACGGAGACTGGAACAGAGGGCTGCTGACTTCGAGCCTTCTTCTTAGAAAAACCCATAACGGAGACTGCGGCAGAGACTTCTTCTTATAACAAACTCAAACAAAGGTTGCGACAGAGGCTGCTGCGGATGCTGCAATAGAGGTTACGAAGATTGCACAGAGGCTACGATTTCAGCCATTCTTCTTAAAACAAACCCCAATAGAGGCTCATGCGAAGGTTATTTAGTTTGAACCTTCTTCGTAAAATGAACCCAAACAGAGGCCCATATGAAGGTTGGTGAATTTGAACCTTCTCTCCAAAACAGACCATAATAGAGGTTATAACAAAAGCTGTTGTGTTTAAACCCGACAGAGACTGTTAAAACGATAAACATAAAGTTTGTGGTTAGAGGAAAATCTCATGATTTGAGATAAAAGTAGAGATTTCAGTGGTGTTTCAATGTGGTACCAAGGATGTAAGGAATTACGGTTGAAATAGATCGTTATTTAGGGAAAACGGTTATTTGACTCAGAAAAATGGGACATATTGTTGTGGGTCCCACGGATGGCGCCACTGATCGTACAAAAAGATGCACATACCATGCTGTCAATGGTGATTGACAGAATTAGGGGTGATAGTGGTGATGTCGGGTGTAAGATAACCTAAAAATAAGAAATAGAAGACACTATGTTAGACGGAGTGCAGGGGAAGCCCCCAAGAACCGACTCCAGTGTGAGAATCAGTCATGGTGATTATGTCATGAAAGTATTGAGGTGGAGAAGATGATATCTCCTGGTTAAGTTAGGTTGCATACCTCTTGTGATGACTTCCTTATTTATAGGCATAATAATATGACAGAGTAGTTACAGAGGGTGTGGGAGTAGTTACAGAGGTCATAGTTGATCAATTTTCGTTGTATATTTTTTCCTGACTACAACAAAATCTCATCCACTATCCTATCCCACCTCACGGTTACCGACAGTCACTAAACCTCTCATACACAAACAATAATCGAACACAAACGATAATACCAAAAGACCTCATATCTGTTCAACTTTTATACAAATAGTGAAAGATTTTTCTAAGTTTGAACACAAAACCCATCATTGGTCTTAAATGCAAAGTCGAAACATAACAAAAAAACCTACTTGAGACATTTTACAAGATCTTTAAGCCCAAAACAAATTAACACATGAATCGGGCATAAGCAGAAAAGACAAGACAAGATGGTTCGTGTATTATTATTATTATTATTATTATTATTATTATTATTATTATTATTATTATTATTATTATTATTATTATTATTATTATTATTATTATTATTATTATTATTATTATTATTATTATTATCATCATCACTTTATTGAAAAACAAATAGGATTTTACAAGAAATTAGTGGGGAGCCGAGATACCAACTGAGCCCCCACACCTCTAGCTACAGCAAAACCAATCATACAAAAAATATGTGGAGCAGCACGTGCTCCAATGTCTTGGGTCATAGAGAATCGTCTAATGATCTTTAATAAGGTCACTGCATCCTTTTCAAGTTCTCCAAAAGAAGAGAATGAAAAGCGGAGGAACCCATATCCGATATCAGCGCATTTAGCAGCATACTTGACACGTTTACGTTGTGCGGCTTCAATAACCGCCCGACCGGGCATAAAATCAACCATACACGAACGCGTCAAAGGTGACGATCCTGTAAGATCAACACAAACATCAAGGCCGCCATCCCAAGAGTAAAGTAACATATCAGCCGGACGTAAGGTTTTGTCCCTCTCTCCACAAAGCCCAATATCCACCTCCTTACGAACTGAAACTCCAGACCGAGAACATATATCAACTAGAACATCACGCACAACATTGTGCCGATGTTTAATACCAACTAAGCCTGCGCATGATACAGCATGATCTCCAAAAATATCTCCAGGAAAAACCTTAGAACAAGCTGAACATGGCATCTGGACAGTAAAAAGAGGAACACCCAACCGGTAACACAAAACACATCGGTAGGTCCTGGCATTCATAATCTGTCCCAATCCGGATATCGATGCTACCCTAAGCCAATCTGACGTATAATCCTCTTTTAATGAGTTCCATAAAGCCATCTGTCTAGAAGATAAATGGAAAGTGGATTCAACCGTTTGGGCAACACGTGCGAAATGTATATCTGCCAATTTCTTCTTAAGTTTGGGGGCAGCGATCTCACTAGGGTTACTCATAAGGTCAATATCCATATTCACATTAAAAGTACACAATGCATCATCAAAAGAGGGACCAGTAGACACAATACCAAAACTACGGAGAAGCTTAGTCTGTAAGCTGGCAGATTGAAGTCTAGAAGCAAGGAAGGCATAGTTCAAGACATCACCTGCAGAATACACACCAAGTCCCCCGAGAGCAAAAGGTAGGGTGGCGAGTCTCCATTGCCAATCACCAAACCCAGGTCCAGAAGCAGTGACAATACGTTCCAAAGAAGAGCGAAGTGCTGCATCAAAAGAAACCTGAGCACTCTCAAAGACCCGAGGAGGACATGTACGCATAGAAAAATACAACTTGGAAATACCGGCACATGCACGCAATAGCAACAACTCACACTGAGGATCATTAAGCTTAGCAACAGCATCCATAAGCTCAATAGTTTTAGCAACCCTTTTCATAACAAGCTTACTACTAAACTCAAAGTCCACACTGGCGGGGCCCCCCTAATAATTTAACACCATGCGAAGGTTGAGAAATATTAGGAGGAAAAACACCAACATACCTGCTCCTTGGGTCTTCCTTCGGCCAAAAGACCTCAGTTTTATCAACATTGAGGTGTAAACCACAACTAGGTCCATCCATCATAATCAACTCCAAAACCTTCCCCACAACCAAAGTATCCCCAATAATAGTACCATCATCAAGATACCAAGCTTATTATTATTATTATTATTATTATTATTATTATTATTATTATTATTATTATTATTATTATTATTATTATTATTATTATTATTATTATTATTATTATTATTATTATTATTATTATTATTATTATTATTTTAAAGAAAATGCAAAGGGTTTGTTTGATTTGTGTTTCGAAATAAAAATAATGAGGGTAAAGTTTTAAAGGTTCGTTTGATTAGCTGAAATGTTAGTGATAAGGGAGGCGTGGTGAGAATGTGTGGCTGCGTAAGAAAGACGTGGAGTGTAATTAGGGATTGTGTTTGAGTATTAAGGTAAAAAGGGACTATTATATAGTTAGGCTTTTGGTATATTAGGTCAACTCTTCTGGGCAGATTTTGGTTAATCAAGTTGGGTTGGTCCATAGTATCATCCAGACATTTTGATTACAAGACATTTAGGCTTAGCATGTTTTTAATTTCGGTTAGTGGGTTGGTCCAAGGATTTTATTGAATTTGTTTTAGTTGGAACAATAATTTAGGCTGATTTATCTATAATACTATAAAATTCAG
The DNA here is from genome assembly GCA_030686995.1 of Artemisia argyi. Taxonomy (NCBI): domain Eukaryota; kingdom Viridiplantae; phylum Streptophyta; class Magnoliopsida; order Asterales; family Asteraceae; genus Artemisia; species Artemisia argyi. The sequence goes on along the minus strand of CM060679.1, from coordinate 140,081,362 downwards.
TCCTATAATTTATTGTGTTGGCATCAAGATTGCATAGAGTACAAGATAGCTAATGCTCGGAATTCAATGTAGCCTCATAATAATTATACAATCATGAAAGGAGATGAAGTGCAAGGGTTGCCCGAATTGATCACATGGCATTTAGTATAGAATTAAAAGTCGGTTAGATAATGTGCAAGGGTTGTGAAAGGTTGCTAGAATAATTAATGATTTAACCTAATTCATGCCTATATAAACCGGCCAAAATCACATTTAGTATGTACATTTGAAGATGATTCACACATCTTTTAGATCTTTGATTGTTGGTAGCGGTATGTAAATTCTCTTTTGCAACATTTTGGAGATGATTCACACATCTTTTAGATGTTTGTAATTAACTTGGTCTTCTTTTTTTCTTAATTTAGTTATTATACGCAGGTACCATGAAAGTCACACAAGATCATGCATGCTCAGATAAATGGAACCAAAGATTGGGATACCAACTATTTTCTTTATTTCTTACATATTTAAGTGATTGTTATAGATAAGCATATTTATAGATATATGTATTATGTTAATGTATTTTCATACACAAGTAATTTATGTGCGTTTTCTATTGATGTAGCTCACATGTGTGAATTGATTCAAGAAAATGTGCACGAGCATGTATGTAAAGCAACATTTAAATGGTTAAATGATACTTTTTAGCGTGATTAGTTTATGTAAGTAGTTGCTTTCGAATGCTCTTTGAAAAGTATTAGAATGAATTTATCGTGTGCAATTGAATTATCGTTAAAAAGAAGAAGGTTCGCGCATCACAAAATGTTTTCTTTTTCTATATGTAGAATCATTAGTGAGAAACCAATATTTACGCCCATTAAATGAGTTTGCCATAGTAGCAAAATACGACATATTAAAAATATCATATTGAGTAATAAATAAAAAGGAAAAAATACATAATTTTGATTTAAAGCCGTTTGTAAATTATAATATCAAATAAAAAAGTTAAGTTTTAAACATAAGCAAAAGTTAAAACTTTTAATGAAAAACAAAACATGTGCATTTAATGTGAAGTATATACAACAACGAGATAAAAGTGCAAGATTGCCAGAATTGATCACATGATATTTAGTAATTAGTATACAATTAAAAGTCGGTTATGGATTGAGATGAAGTTGAAAATGTTACAAGAATAATTGATGATTTAACCTAATGCAATATATATAAATATATGTATTTGTTAATGCATTTTCATATACAAGTAATTTATATGTGTTTTCTATTGATGTAGCTCACATGTGTGAATTGATTCAAGAAAATGTGCATAATCATGTATGTAAAGCAACATTTAAATGGTTAAATGATACATTTAGCGTGATTAGTTTATTTAAGCATGCAACTTGAATAATGAATATAAAAGAAAAAATACAAAATTTTTGCTCGAACTCATTTGTAAATTAAAAAAATTAAGTTTAAGACATAATAGTGGAGTCAAAAGGTTTTAGGAATTATTAATAGTGTGTTAATTAATATTCATTTGCTTAGCTATTTAGAATTGAGTTTAATGATAAAATTTATTAATATTAGTTAGACTTCAATGTTAAGTTTTAATGAAATTAGTTGCACAATAAAATGAGATGAAGCTAAAAAGTTTTGTAACGATTTTTATACAGTTTATGTGGCATTATTATATATACATTATTACACAAACTTTAACTTACAAACTTAATAAAGAAAATATTTAAGACACATTAAATTATGACCAAAGCCATTTTTTAATCATGCAAATAAGTAATAGGCAAAAAAAAAAAAAAAAAAAAAAAAAAAAAAAAAAAAAAAAAAAATCACAACTTAATAACCAAAAACCCATTTATAAAATACAACACTACAAAACCAAAACAACATCAAATATTTTTAAATTTTTATACAAGAAAGTCAAAATGTTTCATACAACATACTAAACAATAATTAAGCATACACTCGCCAATACATAGATAAAATACGCGATTAACAATTAGATTCGAAGTTTGTGCGTATCGCGGGTTCTGCATGCCTCGTTTAGGTAATGTTTAAATTGAGATTGTGTCCTAATTACGTATTAAATATGGAGTCCTAAAGATTTCTAAAGTTAAGAGCATTTAATCTTTGCATTTGAAGTAAGACATCAAGATTTATTTGATAAGCCCAAAATACAATGATTTATATTACCCCGTAGTAAATTTCTACCTTAATATATATATATATATATATATATATATATATATATATATATATATATATATATTTCTTATGGTTAGCACCTTAAATAATAAATATAAATAAAAAAGTACATAATTTTTGCTCGAACCCATTTATAAATTATAATAATAAATTAAAATCTTTAAGTTTAAGAGATAAGCAAAGTTGAATAGTTTATTGAGAAAAAAAATATGTGCAACGCCCGTGTTTGAATGCCTCGTATTTGAGTAATATTCTTTACCTATTTTACCCCTTGTTATAATAAAAAGGTTTTACTTTACATAATTAGGTTTGTCTTTTAATTCTAACACCTACTTATAATACCACTTTTAATTGAAAAAATCAGAATATTTTAATATTATTTTTTTTGGTGAAAAAGGGTGAAAATATTTTATTACCAACAAACAAATTACACAAATTCAGCACTACTGCAATGGACATACCCATTCAGTATGAAATGAACAACAAATCAATTCTTAACAAATACAAACAACAAACATTCTAATCCCATATTAGATACAACTATTACCAATGCTTCATAATAGAAGTCTTAAGACTTATAGAGCAGCTAAGTAGCATTCAACCCATTAATTGCATACTTCAATTCACCCATTATTGAACCAAGACCATAGCCTCACAATATACATTTCCTTGCTATCATCCTAATTGATCATTCAACCTGCAACCGCAATAATCAAAAGGAGAGGATAGCAAGGCATCATTGTGTAGACTATAGCCACCCATTCACTCAACTAGATCAAGGGCTCTTCCAATGTTCCTACATTTCCATCTCTAAAATGGCTTCAAAACATTGGAAACACTCACCTTGAGGGGAACACACCTTACCTCCTATGGACAATGTATTGCTAGGACCAATTAGGTTCATCTTTCACTCCTTACTATTTCTAGCATCATACACTATCCCACCAAGCATACATTACCCTTCACACCATGGAAACCAACTTTATGATGGCAATAAAAACCTATACTGGTTATAAAACATTTCAGTAATAAGTACCTAATAAAGGCCAACTTATACTGCAAACATTATATAACCAGAATAAGCAATATGTCACCAAGGTACAAGGCCATCATGTGTAGTATGCTTAAAAAACTCCAAGTTTCAGAGTTGTTGAAACTATGAAGTATAGGATAAACCTATAACCAAGCCTCAAATGTCATGTTGATTGGATATATGAGACTTGTATGCAGATACCAATTCCTCATTCCGCCAATAGAAATACACTATGAAGTAATCTATGATCCATCCCATAAGAACTCATAAGAATATGGACCAATATATGCAGGAAACTACTTTATGAAGCAATTTCAATAACCAAAGGAAGTTAGAGCCATTTTGTTAGCCCACCAGGGATACACAAGACAGATAACACTTCAAAAGTTAGCAATGCCCCAAATTACTAGCCATCTGCATCTTTTATAACCCTTATCCCAAACACCCCTGAATACATCAAACTTGGTCTTTGTTTCCAGTCAACCTCACTTCATGAACTTTCTTGAATTTGACCTCCCAAATTTTAGCAACTTCTTGAACATTAACAGAATTCAATACTGTAAGCCCATTCAATCTCAATTGAACAGCTTCATTGATAACAACAGCCGCAACTTGAGTAGATCTTTTTTCACCAGTAAATTGCCTTTTATTTCTCTCTTGCCAAATGAAATAGACCATAGACCCAAATACAAGCCTGATTACAACATTTTTGGTGGAGTTAGCAGTCTTAGCACACATGAATTCAATATTTTCTTCCCAAGTTGACTGCAAAGATTGAATAAAGCTTCTTCCTCTTATCAAATCCCACATTTTAGAGACAAAAGGACACTGGAAGAACAAATGATAATGAGAGTCCATACACTGACAACATAATGAACACCTCATATTATTGTCATTATTCCATTGAAATAATCTATCTTGAGTTTGTAGTCTACCCAAAATAGCCATCCACAGCACAAATGAATGACTAGGAATACACTGCGAGAACCAAACCAATTTAAACCAATTAACCTTGTCCTTATCATCTCTATAATCTTCCCAAACTTGTCTTGTTGAGAAAGATTTTAACTGACCATTTTTACTTCTCTACAAAACTTTATCATCCATCGCATTAAGCATAGGCATAGGAATTTTAACAATTTTAGGAAATTTAGACCCCCAGACATTATACTAAAGCCAATGATTGTCAATGATCATATCATTAACTGTAGCTTTACTATCAAATCTTGCATCATAAAGATCTCTTTTACTAATCATCTGACTGAGAGGGCCTATATCACACCATTTATCATACCACACAGAAACATTTTTCCCATTGCCAATTCTGAATTCAATATGCTGTTTTGCTTTATCTCTTAAACCAAGGAGAACTTTCCAATTCCAACTATCGCTATATTCATTATTAGCCTCCCAGAAACTTTTCCCTTTCAATTTAACCATATGAACCCATTTAACCCACAAACTTTCTTTATGAGCCATAATATTCCAAACATGTTTAGTGAGTAAAACTTCATTCCATTTGCCGAGATCTTTGAATCCTAGCCCACCTTGTATTTTTTGTTTACATAAAGTCTTCCATGCTATCTTTGCTTTACCCTTTGCTAGATCACCTTGGCACCAAAGAAAGCCCTTCAAAACTCTTTCAATGTCTTTAACAGTGGATTTAGGCAAAAGAAATATTGAAGCCAGTATACTTGCATAGACCCTAACACAGAAGCAATGAGTTGAACTCTACCAGCATAAGATAAAAATTTATTTTTCCAATCATTCATTTTAGCTTTGACCTTATCCACAAGCTGCTTGCATTCTAATTTCCCCAATCTTTTTGTAATCAAAGGCACACCAAGATATTTGACTGGAAGTACACCAACTTTAAAAGGAACAATATTCAGGTACACCTTTGACACCAATATTCACATTACTAAAGAATATAGTGCTTTTCTCCAAATTTTCCACCAATCCAGATACCTTGCTAAATTCTTCCAAGGAATCTCTTATTACTCTAACTGATTCACTACTCCCATGGCAAAGGACCAATAAATCATTAGCAAAACAGAGATGTGTCAATTTCAACTCTTTACAACCTGCATGGTATTTGAATTTGGGAGCATTCTTGATTTTATGAGCCATGATTAGAGTAAATATTTCCATTACCAAAGTAAACAGGTAAGGAGATATAGGATCTCCTTGCCTAAGACCCCTTCCTCCTTTAAAGTACCCATGCACCTCACCATTCAAACAAATAGAAAAAGCTGAAGAGGATATGCAAGTAATGATCCACTCAACCATAACATTGTGAAATCCAAACTTCCTCAAAATACTCTTAAGAAATTCCCAACTGATAGTGTCATAAGCTTTAGCAATATCAATTTTCAGAGCACATCTCTTAGAACCACCTTTTCTATTGTAACCTTTTAACAACTCCTGGGTCAGTAGAATATTATCTTGGATACTTCTTCCTTGTATAAATGCACTTTGATTCAGATTAACCAGCTTATCTAAGCTACCCTTAATCCTATTAGCAAGGATTTTACTAATGCATTTGTACAAAACATTGCAACAGGCAATAGGTCTAAATTCATTGACAAATTTAGGAAGACTCACCTTGGGAATTAAAGCAATAATAGTGGAATTGACTTCTCTCAGCAGCTTACCAGAATAAAAAAAAAAAAAAAAAAAAAAAAAAAAAAAAAAAAACTCCTTGATTGCTAAACAAACATCTTTTCCAACAATACTCCATGCTTTTTTAAAGAAACAAGTTGTATAACCGTCAGGTCCTTGGGCTTTAGAGTCATTGATATCAAACATTGATTCCTTAATCTCTTTATCTGTAACTTCCTTAATCATTTCCAAAGCATCATCATTACTGAGAGTATTACAGAAAATATCACCAACTACATCCAACTGATCCACTGGTTTATCCTTACCCAGAAAATTAGCAAAATGGTTAACAAACTCTTGTGCCATCTGATCACCTTCAACTACTTCACCCATAGCATTATGAATACTGAGAATTCTGTTCATGTGCTTTTTATTTTTCACTACTCTATGAAAGTAAGCAGAGTTCTTATCACCTTCACTCAACCAGTCAACCTTAGCACATTGAAATAACAACATTTCCTCATCATTAACTGTTTTATTGTAGCTTTCAAGAACATTAGCAGATTTCTGTTTCTTCATATCATCATGAGGAAATTTATCAACTTCCATTTGAGCTGATTTGAGATCATTCCTAAGATTAATGACCCTATCAAATAAATTTCCATTCTTTCAATTCATGTTATTCAAGTGCCTTTTCAAATTTCTCAACTTCTTAACCAGCCTAAACATATGAAAACCATGAAACTCTTCTTCCCAAACTTTCTCAACTAAAGGTAAGAAATCATTCTATCAGCAATGTAATTTGCAAATTTGAAAGATCTCTTTTTCTTCAACAAGTTTTGAGGCATCACCAAAACAGTTGGATTGTGGTCAGAAACAAGATAAGGATGAAAAACAGCAAAAGCTTGATTGTATTTGTGGATGAACACCTCATTAGCCATGATTCTATCAAGCTTCTTTAATACACCAGTACTAGGTTTTGAAGGAGATTTAATCCATGTATAATGCAGCCCTATTTTGTATACATCCTCAACTTCAATGGTATTCACACAATCAATAAAATCCTGCATATCCCCAGTAATTGTAGATTTGCCAGCAGAATGTTCATCAATTTTGAGAGTCACATTAAAATCACCCATAATAATCCAAGGAGTACTACTAGTAACACATTTAGTAATTTGTAAATCTCTCCAAAGACCTTTTCTTTCCATACCATTGTTATCAGCATACACAAAACTGCAGTAAATCATCTCATGATTTTGGATATTCTCAACAAGACATAATATCATTTACCTAGTAGAATGAATAACCATCACATTCACAACATTTCTATTCCAACCAACAGTAATCCTACATCCACCAGAACATTGACTAGCATTAGAAATCCACTCCCATTGACCTAAGACTTTATCACAAACCTTGTGAAGCTCAGGAGCTGTGAAATGGGTCTCAATGATAGAAAAGACATGCCTCATAAATAAAATTCTTAATCTCTTTTTGTTTCTTACTATTATTCATACTTCTAACATTCCAAATACCAATTTTGTAATCCATTAAAAAACTAAGTGGGAGAAACCTAGTTCAATACTGAACTACTAGTACCAACTAATTCATCAGCTACAAAATTTCTTGCAGCTATTGATTCATCATCCAATACATCTTCAACAATATCTTCCATTCCATTTTCTCTATCCTCTTTATCTTTTTCTCTATCAGCATCCCATGCTCTATTAAAATACTGTTTCATCTCTTTAGACCATGTTTTAAGTACATTCCTACTTGGCTTCATTTTCATGTTCAAATACTTATCCACTATGCTTTTATCTTTCAACATATTAAGGTCTTGGATAGTATCTTCTCCCAAATTATTTAAAACATCAAAACTATTTTGAGTGGTAGTTTGTTTATCCTTATTGTAACTAGTTTTGTGAGTATTGGTACCATTAAACACAGGAAAATCCTTATCAAAATTGTTAGTCTCCTTCTGATTACCTTCCTTATTCTCAGAACTAGCAACCTTCTTATTCCACTGTTGTCTAGGTACTCCATAGTTGTTCTTATTCTTATCCATATTCTGCTGCTTATTAAATCCTCCTCTATTAAAACCTTGATTATTCATATTTCCATTGACATTAGTTTTCCTAACATGCTTTTGTACAAATTCAGTATCTTTTACAACTTTAACAGTTTTATCTAGCTCAACTTTTTCAGCTGCAATTTCCTAAGATGTTCTAACTCTCTTAGTGCAACTTTTAAAATCATGTCCAAACACCTTACAATGAGTACATATAGGAGGTTTCCATTCATAGTTCACTTTAACAATTTTGGTTCCTCTAAAATTCTTATTCATGTCTCTATACTGTAGCTCAATTGTTTCTTTTAAACCTTTTACAGCATCTATTTCCACTAGAATTCTAGCATATTCAGTCATTCCTACTCCATTCTTACACACAAAGGCAGTCATACTATCCATTATTATAGGTTTTCCAACACTACTACCTATGGCACTAATACCTTCCACAGTCCATGCTTCCAATGGAACATCAGCTAGCTTAACCCATACTGGCAACTTAGTTGGTTCAGTCACAATCATCCCAACACTAGTATTCCACTTAGATACCATCAAAGGTTTACTATTAACCATCCAAGGACTCTGCTTAACAACAGTGTTCATACCTTTTTCGCTATTAAATTTGAATAGCCATTTACCACTCCCATTATCAACAATTTCCTTAAATCCATACCTATTCCACATTCTTCTCAGATGATACCTAAGGGCAGGTAAACTCATAGTATGTCCAACAAGGTTTCCACACAAAGTAAGTTCCCATTTCTTAGTTCCAATAGCTACCAATTCATCATCAAACACAACAACTTCTCCACCTAATTCATTCATAACAGGAGGGATGAATAACAACTTATTAGTCTCATATATTCCTGATGTTTTAGTGGCACTAGCATAAGTCTTTTTTAGCAAAAATCTCATTAGAACTAGTCTTATTGCTATTTTCCCCACAATCATTCTTATTATTTGACACAAGCACACTTTCATTATTAGGCTGTAACTCAACATCCTCTTCAACTACATGTTCTACACCTTCATTAATATTCATATCACAAGTGTTAGAGTTATCAGTATCACTTACATTGCAAGTCTGAACACTATTACCTTCATTAACACAAGTATTCTGTATACTCCTACCAACTTCAGTCTCTAAATTCTGATCACCAACATTAGCCTCATTTCCACTCTCCTTCATAGCACTATTCACCTTATTCCTACTCTCAGAAACCCTAAATTCATCCATAGCCTCAGAATTCTTCTTATTAGCTTTATCTGGCTAGAATTGCTTATAACATGATTCTTAAACCTATTAGGCAGCTTAATATTTCGTTTTTGTGTATCATTTCTATTAGACATATTGAAAAACCTACTCAAAACTAACTACCAGACAACTAGTAATCAATTGCGAAGAAATGAACTAATTAGGTTTTTGGCGCCAAAACCATCATTTTAGGGGTTTTCCTAAAACTCAACGAAAATCTAATTAATGACTATCATTACATGCGCAGTGACAAGACGAATCGATTGGTGTGATCAGATTTAAGTTTTGTTGAGAATTAGTGAAAGAAATTGATGAATTATGATGATTTTTGGTAATGGTAATTTGGCAGAAAATTTGTTATAGGAGAGAGAAGTTTGTTGGTTATTTTAATATTATTTTACTTTGCTTTAATAATAAAAATGACAAGTTAACATATGATGGTTTTAAATTCTAAAACACATTTTCAAAACAAGTTAACACAGGATAATCTAATATATATTAAATTTGTAAGTTTTGCATCAAAGGTCAAACCAAAATCATAATTTCGCAAATACTAATAACATAATTCTATTTTTATTTTTCGTTTGTAACAAACATTTGAAAGAAAAACATGAAATTTAAATTTGTACCCCTGACAATGGAGCCGGCCAATATCCAAAAACCACCCTTCCAATTTCAAATCAGAAACCAAAATCCACCAAACAAAACAAAACCAAAAAACCAGAAATGAACGACACAAAAACACCAGATCTGACACCAACAAACGAATCATCAAAAACCAACAACAGCGCATCATTCGACACAAACAGAATCAACGAAGTTAAAACATGGTTAGCATCTCAATTCGATACGGCTGGCAAAGATTATGTCCCAGATTTTGAATACACACCTCGTACCATCTCACATTTGCATAATTTAGCCACTGTCTCACAGCAAAAGACACAAGCTGCTACCATTATTGCTAATGATTTTCGCCTTAAAGCCGCTGAGTATCGATCTCAAGGTTCTCACTTTTTAGTTCATTTTCTGTGTTTGGATGGATTTGGTTTTTGGGTTTTGTTTCTTTAATGGTTTTGGTTAAAGGGTTTTTGGATTAAGGCTAAATCTGTAGTAATGTGGCTTGTGAGCTTATTTGATTTCAATGGTGTTTGTTTCGGTTTATATGGCTGGCTTATGGCTTATTTGGTTTTGGGCTCATGTTTTATAAGCTCACTTTTTGTGACTTATTTTAAAACTTTTCGGCTTATACTCATATATGTTTATTATGTCATAATAAACTTATATAAGCCGAAAAGTTTCAAAATAAGCCACAAAAAGTAAGCTTATAAAACATAAGCCCAAAACCAAATAAGCCATAAGCCGGCTATATAAAGCAGAAACAAACACCCCAAGTACTTATGGGCTTATATAAGCTTATTATAATATAACTACAATTAAAAATTTAACAAAGTTATATAAGCTCATAAGTCTCAAAATAAGCCGGAAAATTGGGGCTTATGAGAAATATACGCCGAAATATAATAAGCTAATAAGCCAACGTATAAGATTAAACAAACACTCCCTAGGTTTATTGGTTTGTGTTTTGGTAGAAAAAAGGTGAATATTTTATTTAAGGTTTAGCAGACTAGTTTCAGCTTTATAATTGATGAAAGGCTTATTTTTCATTTGCATGCTAGAACAGGAATTTGTTACTTATATGATCATGCTTTAGTGATCGTATTGAGTTTTTGACATTTTGTTAAGTAGTTATGGTTTTAAGATATTAGGACTAGGTGTAGATTTAGAACAGTTTTATGCGTTGATGAGTATGTGGTTTAGTATCTTAGTGGGAATTAGGTCGGATGAAATCGATGAATTGATATGATCATGGCAGGATAAGAATGTGAGTATAAATCTTTGTGCTCGAGTACCTCAAATGAAATAAATTTGTTAGAATAGCAAGAATACAATGCCGTTTTTTGTATTCTACGGAGTATATTCTAACTGATATGAGATGTTTCAAATTTAGAAAGAAACAAAGTATTACAAACTGAGAACAGTGTTGGTAAATTTGTTACGGTATAAATTTCGTTACAAAATAAGTTGAGTCGTAACAAATTTGACCTTAAAACTCATCAGGTAGCTAGTGTGTCAGACAAAAGGAGTCCTTTTAATCAGCTGTGAAATCAAGCTAAAGTTCTTGCACGTTTCCTTATTTTATTCAAATAATGAAATAATTGAGTATTTCTCGCCCTCACTTGTGATGAAATTTAGGTATTATATCTGTGATATTATAACTTGTGTAATTGTTCTAATTTTTGGTACATAGCTGCGAGGATTAGAGAGATATTAGAGAATGTGGGGTTAGCACAAGAAGGATTGCCAGCAAATGTGGTGGCATCATCACAAGTTCTTGCTAATGTGTCAAATTTGCTCAATATTAGGGACACGGAGCTGAGTAGGTGGGTAGTTTCTTCTCATTATTTTTTTCATTTATCTTTTATGGTTATGTGTGTTCGGTTATTGGGGCCTTACTTGGTAAGGTGGATGTAGTTTTCTTGTGGCTATGGGAGACGTTTCATTGAGGAAGACTGGAGTAGAAGACAAGAGGGCTAAAGTGCAGAAGGAGTCTAAAATTCTTCTAGATTACACTCGAAAGGCCATTGCAAGATTGACTTATTTAAAAAGGTAATTAGAGTATATGATAATCCGATAACGTATGTTATTCTCTATAATTAGCTTTACCACAGTAACTTTGTACATTCTTTTCCAAATCTGATTATTTCGGCCCTAAAAAACCCAAGATTAGAACACCAAAACTGATTATTGCAACATTAAGTCATGGTTCGTATCATTTTAAAGTCACAATCAAACGCCCCCTAAATTTTTAGGTATGAGATACCTACTGAATGTGATTATCGTTTTATTAGAATATATACATTGGTAGAAAACAAGATTGGAAACATTTGGTTATCATATCAGTATTCAGCTCTGATGTAACGATGTTTTGGTAGAACGCTTGCACAACTTGAAGATGATGTGGCTCCTTGCGAGGCTCAAATGGAGAGTTGGAAAACAAATTTGTCAATTATGGTTTCAAAAGAGAGACAATACCTTCAACAATATTCCAACTACAAGGTAAATTTTCAATTCTCTTGTTTTGCATGAAAATATTTTAAAAAGTTACAGTGGTTTTCTTGATCCAATTGCCTTTGAGTCCCTGTACATGATTATGGTTTACTTTGTTTGTAGTTAATCACTTAATAGGTATATATTATTTGATTACAAAGAATACAACTATGTTTTGTTGCTTCAAAGAACACTGTTGATGTAAGGTGAGAATACCAATCGAGGTATCTGAAAGAGGAAAAAAGTGGTCAACTGACAGCATAGTAAGCATTGAGAGACGCTCTCATGGTGATTTTACATAATCAATACAGAGATTACCGTCCCTCACTGCTCGCACACCTGCACTTGCCGGAGGTCTCGTTGGAAGCAGTCTCTCTACTTCCGGGTTTACCGGGGGTAGGGGTAGGATCTGTCTACATTATACCTCCCCCATACCCTGCTCCGGCGGGATTGGGTTTGTTGTTGTTGTAATACAGAGATTACCGTTTACTCTGGCTCTCTACATTTTCAACAATACAATATCAATCAAACATTAGGGATTATAGTGCTTCTTATGATTACCATAAACAGGCATTGCTTGTAGAATGTTAATATAGACATTAGACAGCATATTGAGAGGATAGAGGATTGAACTATACTTATTGAGAAGATATAGAATCAGACTGTACATATTGAGAGGATAGAGGATCAAAGTGCAACACGAACTTAATTCTGTATAAGTTGGTTAATTAGGTTAGAAGTTAGCTATGAAATCAGTTATAATGTATATAACCTGGTTTATCTTTCTCTTGATGTAACTCATACACACAGTAATGCACATTCAGCTTTGTGTAATGTAACTCCCTTGTGATGTAGTCTTTAGATGTAAGGTCAAATGTAACCTTTTGTTATAGGCTCACCGCTCACCTCCAGGGTTCATTTGGGGTTCCATTCTGGTCCATTGACCCATTGTCTTTTTTTCCTAATCTAATGCATGCACACTTTCTGAGAACCATATTCTTGTTTTCTTTTGCACAACTGCACACCTATGTGTTTATCAGACGTGTTCCTTGCAGTGAAGGACTAATAAATAAAATCTTTTCCAACAGGCGATGCTTAACCGTGTGGGGTATACCCCTGAGATCAGTCATGGCATGTTGGTGGAAATGGCCGAGCATAGGAAAGATTTAGACAAGAAGACGAAGCCTATCCTCGATACTTTGAGAAGCTATCAAGACTTGCCCCCTGTAAGTTATATACGATGCAACTTCATTTGTTCTGTGAAAATTACAACATTTCATACTCATGTAGTTGCTTAAAAGTTAAAACATTTTTTTATGTGTCAACTACGACTTGATAAGCAAGCAACTACCTTTTACAATAAAAGGGCAATCCAACAGAGCAGCTATTATGTTTAGTAAATAAGTAGGATACACGCAATGTAAATTCTAAACAAATCCAAACAACACTTTTTTTTTTTTTTTTTTTTGAGCAACAACTTTTTACACACCTATACCACCTATCTCACAAATGTCTAACGAAGCTTGAACCCACAACCTGTCTGTTGATGGGCACACGCATATACATTATACAACTAGACCAAAGGCCTTGGGTCCAAGCAACACTTTAATTAGTAATGATTTTTTTTTTCAGAAGATCTATAATAAAGTATGGGTCTGCGCAACTCTGACCCAACCTGTTTTTGCATGCACTAAAAGTTACCTGCTTTGACCCATTACAGCGTTACCCAACCCATACGACCTTTCTATATTTCAACGTCCAATAGGTAAATACCTACTAGTCAGAAAGACTGTTTGCTCTGTTCGTGGGAGGTCATAAAGGAAAAAAGAAAAAAAAAAAGGTTTAGTTAATGACTTAATGTAGTGATGACCGATGACTAGGAAAATAAGAAAGTTGAAGTGTGCAAATTGTTCATTTTGACAAAGACAGATAGAGTAATTTGAGGTGAAGATGGTGTTTTGTTTGAAATGTGGGTGTGTATGGTTGCAGGATAAAGCTCTGGCTGCACTTGCAATCGAAGACAAGAAAAGGCAATATAATGCTGCTGAAAAGTATCTTGAAGATGTATTGCAATCAGCTCTTTCTACCTCAGAAGATGCTTAGAAAATTTAACTCATTACTACTATATTACATTATTAGAATTAGATGTGTGATTTTGATTGTGTATTTAGTGGTTGTCACACATGACCTTTTTCTAGAACAAAGAAATGTGTAAGATAAAAATATTGAGAATTTCTCTTGTAGGGGTTTTGATTTTGTCAGTTCTTGCTGTATGATAACTCTTTTTTTGGTGAAATTGCGATACATGGGTGAAATTTATGCCCCCTTTGAGATGCAACGTACTTAGCAAACCATACGTGGCTTAGCCTTTATGATAGACCAAAAAATGATATGCCTGGGTAGAAAATGATGTTTTATATACTGTTTTGAACTTTAAGATATAATTGTTTATACGATACTTTATATTCAGTAGGAAAAGGAATCTAGAGATTGAATTTCAGGTGAAAAAGCTAATTCTAACATATCCTAAATTTGAAATGACAAATCACAGGCTGAATACCATTACATGTCAAAGCCATAATGTTTTTGGCTTTTTAAAATGGGTTAATATGAATCTGTAGAAATTGCTACCACATGTCAAAATTCTAGTGTATGTTGGTGCACCAATATTTACAAAGCGGTCAAGATTTAGACATGGTCCAAGTTTTCCAATGGTGAGTCCTAGCCAGTCAGAATAACCGGTTTCAGACATAATTACTTCGCCTTTAAATCACAGATCAGATACTCGACCAACTGTCTGTAGCCAGTCTTAGGAGGGCATAGCACCCAGTAAAGGAACTATTGAAGTTCGAAGGTGTCGGGTTACAAAATACTAAGGATTTGTGGCAAGCACTGATGGGTGTCGATTTAAAGATGGCTGATAGTACTCATTGATCAACAATCTCTCATTTAACAATGGAGACATTCAACAATCACCAAGAGTCATACTTGCTAGTCATTTGGAATAAAAAGCACCAAGAACATTAATATGCTTTACGGTAAAGATTGAATATTTGAGTAATGAATCTTTGAGACTGTTCATGTTTTCATTTCCACTAAAATATAGAGCTCAGAGTCAGCATCAGTATGAACTTATACATTTGAGCAATTTCATGAGTTTGGCTTTTTTAAGATGGGTTCAAATTAAGACAATGGCCTATACATATTATCCCAACCACGATCATCCAAGCACGAATATACACATGTTATCCCAACCACGATCATCCAAGCCTTGCGGAGCTTGAAGAAGCAAGCCTAGAGTAGCGGCCTATTACCTTTTTCAGGCCCCTTTTATATTCTATTAGTAAAGCGCTAGCACCCCTATAGAGTCGGGATATTCTGCTATCAATGAAACCGAAAGAAATAAAAAAACCGGTGCCTTTCGTATAGAGTGAGACTTGTTCTTACTCATTCCATACTGGGGAAGAATTGCAGGCGATAACACTTAAAGTAACCATGATATGACTTAATAGTGTCGAGATATGATTAATTTACAACAAATAACATCCGATTTAAATTATCCAACACCTCTTTGCAGCAATCAATACTACTGTTCTCTTTCCAAAAGTACTGAAAAAAGGTTATCAGGATAAAATTTTAAACAATGCACCACATATTACGAAAATACCATGAACATTGGTTCAATCAGCAATTAGACTGCTGCCTCTTAAATAAAAGTATGATCAAAGTTGCTGCTCAAGACGTGTCGTCCGCATAAATCACAGATAGCACGCAAACAATGAAAATGAGGATATTCATCATTGTGTTAGGAAGACAAATTCAAATAGAAACTACGAAACCAAGAGCTAAAAAAATTCATCATCCTTATCAAGGGATTCTAAAAGCATGATGTAATTGGATAAATAAAATACTTCTAACTAATTAACCTTTCAACGGATTATGGTAGTCATAGCCTCTGCAAGAGTGTTCACCACTTCTCGGATGCAAGCCAATCTTCTCGTTGGGAACGAACCAATCACCTAAACATGAGAATACAAAGATGTCATATCTCATGGTGTTTGATGCCAATACAATATAACGCCTCGAACCATTACCATATTCTTTAATGATAGCCTTAATACTATGAAACCAAAACTTGAGAGTTAACACAAGCATACCCACAATTAGCAGCAATTTCAACCTATGAGTGTCTACAGCTACAGGTCGTTTTGGGTTTACTTTTTTCGGCCTTATGGGTCACACAAGTAGATTTTTAGATGTACTAAAATAGAAACGATGTTGATTTCACTCAAGTAGATTTTCTCGAGGGAGAAATGAAAAGATGTATTGTATTAACCTGGATAACTGCGTTTAATCTTCCAGGTTATTGGTTTCATCAAATGGGCAAATTCTCTGGAAACGCGATTAAAGCCTATAAGCAAATAACATAAAACAAATTTCAGAACAGGTCAAAAGCAACAAGACTTTAAACCAGATATTATCAACTTTATAAAGGTCCTCAATATGTGTCTTTAACTATCATTATGCGAAAACCAAGCTGGTCGTACCAGGCACAAGAACAAGTGAAGTAAAAGAAAGATACATATATTTCCTCTGTCCTAATGAACAAAATACTAACCTTTCACATCCTTGTATCCATTCTTCAAGCGAATATAATCGGAATCGGATAATATTATGGTCTCGTCTGCAAAAAAAAGTGAAACAATTCAAGGCATTCAAGTGATTGTTTGCATAATTTAGGATGATGCCTTAATTATGTCATGGTAATGAAACAGAAAATGTGTCGGAAGAAATGACGAAGATCTAATAGTCTAGTATTAAATTGATTATAGTCTTTAATATATGATTTCATGTTAGAAAAAACAAACAATATTAAAGGGGATGAGAGTTTCAAGTGTGGTTATTTATGAAGCGGGTATGCAAGTGTCGAAAGTGCAGTTACTATATATGAACGGGTTGAAAGCAGCAGTAGCTAGTAGATATAAAGATAAGGGTCCTCTGTCACTTATGAATGCGTCAATTCAGATTATGTTCCATATCCAACTTAATAGTTATACATGTACAGCCCGACCACCCATTTTGGGAAACATCCTCCCTCGCTTTTGTGCTTGGTAGAGTGGAATAGATATGCATATAAGGATCATATGAGACAAAAGAAAACAGAAGCATGCATATCTAATATACAATATAACCTTCGTTGACATTGCATACTAACGAAAGCAACTGCTCCTCGATGTCTTTCGCCTGCTCTGCACACTCAACAACCACAATTCAATCAACAATCGTGACAAATGCCAAGAAGAAATAGCGTGAAAATGGAGAGTATCATATGGGAGAAAAGAAAACAGCAGCATATCTAATATTCAATAAAACCTTCGTTGACATTGCATTCTAACGAAAGCAACTGCTCATCGATGGCTTTCTCCTGCTCTGCACACCCAACAACCACAAGTCACTCAACAATCCGTGACACAGGCCATGAAAAAATAGCGTGAAAATGGAGAGTATCTTAACCTTTCAGAGCTTCGTAAACAAAGTTCTCTAAGACACGCCTACTCTTCCATATGAGCTTTGTACCTGCACACATGAAGAAACAAATGTAAGCACTCATAAAGGATCTGATGCAGCTTTTATGGGTTCCTTAAACAATTATGATACAGCAATTTGTCATTCTCATGTAAATGATTAACTGTCAGGTTCGACCCGCTGAACATAGAGCTCAAACCAAGCCATCCCTTTGAGAAAGTAATGAATCATAATTACCAAATCTATAGGTGCAGCAAATATAACCAACAACAGCTCTTAACACAAAGTGGAGAACTAACAAAAAAATTGGATTGATTGTGACTTTATATACTCTAACATAAAAGAGAGAAAATATTGGACTGTACGACAAAGGCATACAATAAACAAAATATTGGACTGTATGGCAGACAGGGCCACAGGGGGCACATAAAGAAGCAAGGCAACCAAAATAACAAAAGGAAGCATGTCATGGTTCATGCAACCTACCCATTTACATGCAATTTATATTAAGTCTTGGGGGAATGGTGATCATTTATGCAAATTATATAAAGTCGTTGCGGAATGGTGATCACTTATGCAAGGCAGGCAAGGATCTAGTATAGTCTACATACCCAAAAGAAAAATAAATTAAAGCCATTAGCCTACTGATTATTTTAGTACGCATATAGTCAAAGGTAAAAAGGACAGGTTGGTAATGAATTGCCTACAGAGATATATGTAGCATTTGCAGCTGGAGTTAAGAAAAACAAATTAAAATATTTGCATGGACTTAAGAAAAAAGTAAAGACGTGAGGATTAAAAACAATGATTGTACAAATGATGACTCCGTCAAGAGAGATTTTACATACAATGACTGTACGGGTTGAACGAGTGAAATTTATGAGTGTACATCGGCCATCATCACAATGGCATAGGACAGTTACTTCATATACACCCGCAATGTTTTCTTCCAAAGCCTCCAACGTAATAAAGAAAGAAAAACCATAATCGTTTGGCGAAAATCTGACTTTGGTAACACCAGCTTCATATATATTTTCCTCCTCACCCTTTTTAACATACGTACTAGCAAGGAACAGAAATATATAAATGTGTGTAAGTAGATGATCAGTAAAAATTACTGGTCATAAAAAGCTAGTCAATGCACATAAAAACCAACCATTGCATTAAGCTTGTTGAATGCAGCAACAGCAAAGTTGCCCACAACACTTGAACAACTGGATGATTAAGCTGGAGGAAATCTCCCTTTAATATAGCAGCAAATCTTATACGTTTTTCACCATATAATACACCCAGTTGGAATAAATTTGAACTATATTGGTATAGAACAAAGTAGATATGAAGATTGATATGGAAAAAAACAGCGTGGTAATGTACATACGTATCCCGTTGCCACCCAAAATTGTGTTTAAACAAAAACCAACATTTATACTCCTCTTCATTCAGTGGAGCAAACAGGATACGAGAATCAAGTGGATATATCAGCTCATCAGGAACATATTTGAGGGAGGAGGAACCGGAAAATTCGGCGGCCAAATCCACTTTGAATTTGAGAATCTGGTAAAACAAAAACAAATTTATCTTTTTTTACTACTAGTAATAAACATGATAAATCACCTAAGCATGCCTCTTCTAGATTTTCATCTATTTTGTGGAGAAAAAAATTGCTAGAAAATTAGTATAAGAATTGTTTCAACAACTACAACCCCCTAACCAATTTTTCTTTTTAGCAGAAACTTATGAACCTAATATTTGAAAATAGTAACAGCAAGCAAGCAGAAAACAAATATGATAAATTTAAATGAAAAAATAAAACATTAACCATTTGAGATAATAAATGGCTTGTTCTGCTACGCTTCTAACTTTCTAAACCCTAACCCTTTTTGTCTTCTCTAAAAGTTTCTGGATCAACTGAAAAAGCCCAACAAGTTTGCTTATTTTATATTCAAAAATTATAAAGGTAATAAAACCGTAGCCAAACAAATCAATTTTAGACCAAACCAACATCAGATTCCAATATATATACATTACCCTTATACAATGGCGCAGCAAAAAACAACTTTTTGAAGGTGCAAAAACAAGGTCGTTTTGGTTTTGGGCCGGAGCGTCGTGAGTGACCTGGCCCAGTTTTGGTGGCCTTGTATATATACACAAACGCGGGACAAAAACACACACAAACACAGAAAAATAAAGATCGAGCTACTTTCAATCCGGAATATTCGAACGATGATCGTCTGTTGCTGCATGTAAGTTATACTTTCGGTGATCGTGTTCAACATTTGTGTTTTTTAGTTGTGCCGTTTATAAGTGCTGATTCGCGAGGTATTGTTGTTGCATGTTGTGTTTTATGAGTGTGCTGTTAATTTTGGCTGCTAATTAACTTATAACTGTTTTAGGGGTTTTGTTTGAAACAATGTGTGGAGCATCGGATTAAACTTGGATTAGGTTATCGTGTTTAAGATTTGTGTTTTTTAATTTGCATGTTTAAAAGTTTTGATTTGTCAGGTAATGTTGTAGTTTTCGACGGTTTTGTTCATTAGGCAGTTTAAATTGATAATTGTTCTAGGGTTTTTGATTGGAATGATGCGTGGAAGATTCTATTTAGGGTAGATATAAAGTTTTTTTTTTTTTTTTTTTTTTTTTTTTTTTTTTTTTTTTTTTTTTTTAAATAATGGAAGTGGATAGGGAAGGGAAATAAAAAAAAAAAAAAAAAATTGTGTTCTTGAGTTTTTTTATGATGGAAGTAAGGGGACGGGAAGGTGGGAGGGAGGGAATGGACGGGCTTTTGTGTGTAAAGTTGAAATCAATATAGATTTCATATTTGTCATATATTCAAAAAACCAATCTTAACCATACATTTTTCATCTAAATTATTAAAAAAAACCATTTTTCATCCTTTTTTTTAAACAACATATCTTGTAAACGGTAAATCTCCAAGTTACAAAAAATACACAATTGCGACGAGAATTAAGTTATCTATCTATAGATATGCAATTCTCTATACTTTCGATGAACTTTCTTTTTTCAAAATTTCCGCTCAGAAAAATCACACGTGATTTGTAAAAATCACATGTGATTTTTCTCGGCGGAAATTTTGAAAAATAAAAGTTCATAAAAAATATATAGAAATGCATATCTATAGAAAGACAATGTAATTCTCGTCGCGATGATATAATTTTTTTCACCTAACGATTAACGTTTTGCGAGATATTTAATTTTTAGTAAAAGGTGAGAGTTTTTTTTTTTTTTTTTTTTTTTTTTTTTTTTTTTTTTTTTTTTTTTTGATCAAAAAAATGAATGGCAAGATCTATGATAAATGGGAATTGATTTGCACACTTTGTTTTTTGATTGGAACACTCTAAATACCGCATCAGACAGTTGTACAATATTTACATCCTGCTTTAATAACTTGTACGGTGAGTGTGCCAATAAAAAAATAGAGTGTGCAAATCACCCCTTATGATAAATATGATATCTATATTGAACTTTTGCCTTTGTGTGTATATGTAATCCGCCTATAACACCGTGTTCTCAAATCAAATTTTAAAGAATGGAAGGGGATGGGATATGAAAGGGAAAGTAATGAATGACACTGTGAATAAAGTGGTTATTTTTATTTGTGTTTTTGAGTTTTTATTTTAAGTTGGAATGATTGCATTTAGTTGAATCCACTTCAACAACGAACCATACATTTTTATTGTATCAGTTTACAAATGAGGCAAATTATCAACATAAAACAAATTGCAAACTAAAGAAAAACATAAATATCAGTTCAAATTTATAAAGCTTATTCGGATTGGATACATAATCTGTGCACATATTAGTTCACAAATGAAGAAATATACCAACAAAAAAAAATTGCAGGCCCTCACACGAGAAGAACAAATTCACAAATGCCCTCACATGAGAGTACTTAAACAAAAGCAAACGACTCCTTCAAATAACAGTTAAAGTAGGAAGCAAGAAATAATGAAAATAAGTTTCAAACGAAGCGATAATCATCACCCACCAGTAACACAATCCGAATAAGCTTTATTCATTCGTCTAGGCCCATCAAGGTCTTCAGATAATACACTCTGTCTTCAATAGGAACGCCAAAAAGTCCACGTGTTTTGTCCGGATGTTCCAGTAAAAACACATACGCGGGTTGTATAGCTTCGAGATCAAGACCCAGGCACTGCAGTTCTTGGTAAATTTCCTTCTCAGTATACACATGTGGACGAGAGTTCTCAATTACCTTATAACAAGTAGATAACAACAAGATCAAATATATATATATATATATATATATATATATATATATATATATATATATATATATATATATATATATATATATATATATATATATATATATATATATATATATATATATATATGTCTAGAGCATGGACTATATTATTAAGAGGGTCCACAATCTTACTCCGTATTGGATCCTCTTCATCAGCTTTTCTTTTTTTACTCTTTGATTTAGTTGGGAGCTTATCTGATTATGGTGTTGGTGATGTAATATGGATGTCATCATTAGTGTCGAAATTATCTAAAGTGAACCCGTTGTTCTCACACAAGGGATTAATTTCTTCAACTGTTTCTGATTGTTGGTCATTGTTTAGTCGATTTCTTTTCTCTTAACAGTTACAGCATAAGCACCTGTAGTTCTATCTTTTGCCCACAAAGCATACATTTCATCATAACAGTTAACTTGTATAGTCTTTAACTTGTAAACATCAGGATTGTCCTATACATTACAAATAATTAATAAAAAAAATTCAAAATCAATCAATAATTTCACATGAATTAGATAGAGCATACATTCTTGAGTACTTCCCATACCTCATCTTCAGCCTCAGTTAACCTGGTACTTGGGTTCCATGCATAGCCACTCAATGAAACGCCTTTAAAAACATCATGTAACTGGGTAAAGTACTTTTTGAGAGTCTTGATTCGATTTTTCAATTTTTCTTTCTCAAAAGTAATATTAAACTTATCACTTAACGCCTTCACTATATTATTATATGCATGAGGCGAGAAAGTACCGTTAGGGCTATTTCCGGCATTTTGTTCTTTAAGCATGGCCTCGATGAATGCAACATCCATCTGCTCATTCCACGACAGTGCCTCCTTCTTCGTGGTAGCTCCATCATTAGCATTTTTGGAAGCTCCGTCATTTTTGCCCATTGTTAGTTTTTGTATATCAAACAAAGAATCATTATTACAAGCTTTTAAGAACAATCAATATATAAAAACTAAACAATAGATTATCTACAGTAATTGATTAAGTAAGGAAATTCCAAATATGAATAACTAATCATACAAAAAAAAGTCTCGATAAATTATATTCTAACAATGATGAACAAAATAAACAAAAAGTCTAGATAGGTTATGTTTCATCTGTGAATACAAGTTCAAACACTAAATAGACATATTAATTTCATTGTTCGGATTCAAAGTATAATCACTCCACATGTCATCTACAATTGAGTTTCTAATTTGTTCACCCCTCTCATCTTCGTCTCTTGTACCATGGAGTTCTTCATCTTGCGATGCATCTAACATCTCGTGTGTCACTTCATCTTCTAGTTCTTGGTCACGATCTACCTCAAGTAAAAAGTTATGCAAGATACAACATGCCAAAAATATGTCTGATTGTGTAGCGCATGAGTAAAATGGTTTTGTTGTACTTACCATGCGATACACAATTAGTCATATTCTTGTCATGTTGTATCTTGCCATGTGGAGTGATTATATTTTGAATCCGAACAATGAAATTAACATGTCTATTTAGTTTTTGAATTTGTATTGTCCTTTAAAACATAACCTATCTAGACTTTTTGTTTATTTTGTTTATCATTGTTAGAATATAATTTATCAAGACTTTTTTGTGTATGATTACTTATTCGAATTTGGAATTTTCTTACTTAATCAACTACATGTGGATAATATATTGTTTAGTTTTTATATATTGATTTTTCTTAAAAGCTTGTAATAATGATTCTTTGTTTGATATACAGAAACTAAAAATTGGCAAAAATGATGGAGCTTCCAAAAATGTTAATGATGGAGCTACCACTAAGAAGTAGGTACCATCGTGGAATAAGCAGATGGATGCTGCATTCATCGAGGCCATGCTTAAAGAACAAAATGCCGGAAATAGACCTAACGGTACTTTCTCACCTCATGCATATAATAATATAGTGAAGGCGTTAAGTGATAAATTTAATATTACTTTTGAGAAAGAAAAATTGAAAAATCGAATCAAGACTCTCAAAAAGTACTTTACCTAGTTCCATGATGTTTTTAAAGGCGTTTCATTGAGTGGCTATGCATGGAACCCAAGTACCAGGTTAATTGAGGCTGAAGATGAGGTGTGGGAAGCACTCAAGAAGGTGTGCTCTATCTAAATCATGTGAAATTATTGATTGATTTTGAATTTTTTTATAAATTATTTGTAATGTATAGGACAATCCTGATGTTTACAGATATACAAGTTAACTGTTATGGTGAAATGTATGCTTTGTGGGCAAAAGATAGAGCTATAGGTGCTTGTGCTGTAACTGCTAAAGAGAAAAGAAATCGACTAAACAACGACCAACAATGAGAAACAGTTGAAGAAATTGATCCCTTGTGTGAGAACAACAGGGTCACTTTAGATAATTTCGATACTAGTGATGACATCCATATTACATCACCAACACCACAATCATATAAGCTCCCAACTAAATCAAAGAGTATAAAAAGAAAAGCTGATGAAGAGGATCTAATATGGAGTAAGATTGCGGACTCTCTTGATAATATACTCTATGCTCTAAACAGAAATTCTAAGGTACTCGGTTTATTTAGAACATAGATTAGTAGTAGTTTATTGTTTATATATATATATATATATATATATATATATATATATATATATATATATATATATATATATATATATATATATATATATAGTTAGGATCAAATAGGAAGAATAATTAAAATAGGAAAGATAAGAAGTAACCACAACCACACATTCTAGATGCACCTACAAAAATGGATGCATCTTCATTCAAATTTTCTTTCCCATATAAAAATGTGTGGCTTAAATTACTTCTTACCCTTCTCATTTTAATTATTCTTCTTATTGGATCCGTACCCTATATATATATATATATATATATATATATATATATATATATATATATATATATATATATATATATATATATATATATATACATATATTACATTGATCTTGTCGTTATCTACTTGTTATAAGGTAATTGAGAACTTTCGTCCACATGTGTATACTGAGAAGGAAATTTACCAAGAACTAGAGTGCCTGGGTCTTGATCGCGAAGCCATACAACCTGTGTATGTGTTTTTGCTGGAACATCCGGACAAAACACATGGAATTTTTGGCGTTCCTATTGAAGATAGAGTGTATTATCTGAAGAGCTTGATGGGCCTAGACGACTGAATAAAACTTATTTGGATTGTGTTACTGGTGGGTGATGATTGTCGCTTCGTTTGAAACTTATTTGTGTTATTTCTTGCTTCCTACTTTAACTGTTATTTGAAGGAGTCGTTGGCTTTTGTTTATGTACTCTCATGTGAGGGGCTTTGTGAATTTGTTCTTCTTAATTTTTTTTCTCGTGTGAAGGCCTGCAATTTGTCTTTTGTTAGTATTTTGCCTCATTTGTGAACTGATATATGCACAAATTGTGTATCCAATCCGAATAAGCTTTATAATTTTGAACTGATATTTACATATTTGTTTAGTTTGCAATTTGTTTTATGTTGATACTTTGCCTCATTTGTAAACTGATACAATAAAAATGTACAGTTTGTTGTTGAAGTGGATCAACTACATGTGATAAGAGTAAATTATGTTTTGAGGGTATATTCGTAATTTGGGTAGCTTTCTTTCCTGTCTTTCCAACTTAAAATAAAAACTCAAGAACACAAATAAAAATAACCACTTTCTTCATAGTGTTATTCCTTACTTTCCCCTTCCTATCTCATCACTTTCCATTATTTAAAATTTGACTTGAGAATAGAATGATAGTGTAATTGTTAGTAAAAACTGTGCTTATAGGTGTTAGGTTTGGTGGTGTTGTTGATTTGGACCCTCTTTTGTGTCCAGTTGTTGCGCTGTATAATTTTGTAGCCTTATGAAAATTTATATGGTATAAAATCAGACGAGAACGTTAGTTTATGTGCTTTTTTTTTGTTTTTTTAAAATTTTTCTACAGCCAACTGTGTCTGTAACTGTATTGTTTAAGTTTTTGGTTTTGTATTTGCTCAGCTGATTGGTGTGAAAGCAGTCAGATATAATTGACCAAGGTCAACTAGTCAAAAACAGTTTATCCCAATACTCCGTGGATAGTATAGTGTGTCCCCGGGTCGTTAAAGTCCCAGCGAGATTGAAATGGTGTTGTTTGAAATCGTTTATGAGTGAGTGGCACTGAGGACAGTAGCCCAGATGATGTGGAATTGATATTGCTACTGTTATTTTGGTATTTGTACACAGATATGATATTCACAAAAATCAGATATACAGGTATATGCACAAATTCACAATTAAGATCACGTAACGGACTGGAAAAGTGGGATTTTGGTAATTAACAAACTACAGGGGGTGCTTTTGAAACTTTTTGAAACTTAAAATTAAAAAGAAATTTTAAATTAAAAATGAAATTATAAAAGTGATTATTTTAATATTTAAATATTATTTAATTAATTAAACTAATTAAAATCTAATTTAAATTAACTAATAATTATAAGTATTACAAATTAAACTAAAAATTTGCAAAAAAAATTCTAAACTTAAATTAGAACTTGAAGAAAGTATAAAAAATAAAAATAAATATTTTTGTCTTTTTGTGGATTTTTTAGTAATTAAAAACTATTTAACTTAATTAAACTAATTAAACTACTTTAAATTACTATTAACACTAAATTAACTTAGAAAATTAAGAGAAAATTTATAAAATTATTTAACCATCACAGGAATCCTAAAAAATTATAAAAACTTCTAAAAATTATGTTTAAGGTTAATCTACTAATTAATTACCTTTTAATCAACTTAAATCTGATTTAAATAATTAAAATAAGAAAAATGGAAAATGAACATTAGAAACTAAAAATATATTTTCTAAAAGTCTAATATATTATATAAGAGCTATAAAAAATATAAAAACTAGGTTTTGCTTTATAAAAACTAAATATGCTATTTAATACTTAATATTGATTAATAATTAAGAAAACTAAAATTTAATCTAATAAATACTAAATGACAAAATAAAAATCTGAAAAATTTACTAAAATTACTTTACTATATAAGGTAATTAATAAAAATATAAAAATACCAAGTACTTAATAAAAATCTAAAAATGAAAAATAAAATTTAAATTAAATTAAATAGAAACTATCACTTAATATTAAATTGGTTTTTCTTGGATTTTCTTTTACAAACTTACTTTACTACTGAAAATAGAAAACTTTTGTGAAAACACTTTTGAAAATAGCTTATTTATAAGCTGTAAGTACCCCTTTTTGCTTATCAGTTGACTTATGTTGATTGGATGGACAAATAGGCACAAATGACTTTGGGTGGGGTCCACAATGATGGAAATTGGTACAAATAAGCTATACTGACTCAAATAAGCCAGAAACAACAATTGGTGATCACAAATAAGCTGTTTGGAAGCAATTAAGCACTTGAGCAATCTGAGAATGAACACAGAATGGGGACAAACTTATGGGTGAATTCCAGGTGGGGTCCACTAAGATCTAGGTCAAACAAATGGTCAACCCTTGTACCCTGGTAGGAGGGGGTTGGGAAAAACCAAATGGAACCTCTGGGGCCCACTGGGTTGGGCTACAACAGCCACCAAAGTGGTGGTGGTGCACTGGGTCTGCTGGTGCAGGGCAACTTGCAGCCCTGCAAGTAACTTTGGGACAAGCTAGGTTTCACCAGAAAAATCTTAAAAATACAACAAAGATGGGAAACTGAAGTTGAGGTGGTAAACTAAGATCCCTAAAAAGCACAAGTTCTGAAACCCTTTACAAAATTCACAACAAATCCTTGAATTTTTAGAAAAACTAAGTAACTTGCAATTTGACTTTTTAAGTATAACACAAGATTTGACTTATTTGGATTTCTAATGACTCTTACTGATTAAATACTAGGTTATAAACTATATTTAAGCTAAATTACTATATTTTAACAACCTACAAAGCTAATGTGATGGTTTCAAGCACCAAATCCTCTCACAGTTAACTGTGAGAGACAAATTTTTGAGGTTTTGACTTTTTTGTGAAACAAGTCTGGATTTTATGGTCTAAACTACCAAATGAAACCTAAGGCAAGCTGTTTGAGCTATGGTTCCCTTCTGAGATCAACAACAACACAACCAATTTTGCAAATCCAAACACCCCTTGATGTGGACTGTTTTGAGTTTTTCAAAGCAGATGGTTACTAGGATGTGTAAACTTGATCCCAATTACTAATTATGACTTAGGTGAACTTGTTTAAGTACTTAAAAACAGATTACCACTTCAATCACACAAGTTTTACTCTTAAGCTAATTTTAACAGTTAAATAATAAATTTTAAGCAACTATGTATTCTAATAAGCAAGCAATGAACATTAAGCTAAAAATGACTTAAACTACAATCAACTATCACAGATTAGCAATGAACAAATGCTTAAAAGAGTAATAGTACACTGAATTGACTTAAACAAATGCTTAAAAGCTTTTAGCTAAACTACAACTGCTTAATACACTTAAACGACTACTATTATACTAAAAAACTAGACAACTCTTTCATCTTGCATCTTTCTCCTTTTATAGCCATGAATTAGGGTTCCATCTGAGCCTCTGAACCTTTCCCATTTAATCTTGACCGTTAATTTGCTCTGAACCACTCTAATCAAACGCCACGTATTTTGGCGGGAAATATTGATATGTGGATTTTGAACTGTTCAGGCAAGGGGGTGGAGGTGATAGGTTCATTGGGGAGTATAACTGGAGGATAAGGTGGAGCAAGTGGTGCAAGGGGGGAAAAATACCAGGTCTGGTTTGGTGGTATTGGTGGAGTAGCAGGGGTGGTGGTTTTGGAGGTAAGGGTAAAGTCAAACGGTGGGTTTGACCTGGTATTATTTCAAAACGGGGAATGGGCTTGGATTGTTTGGGCTTTAGGGTAAAAGGGAGTGAAAATGGTAAGGCAGGCCTGGACTTGGTTTGTGTTTGGATTTATTTTACATTTGGGTCAAATAAACACATAAGGTCCGTTTGGTATTATTAGTTGTAAATCACAAGGACTCATTTTGTAATTTCTGCTTTCTTGAGGGGCTGATGTTGTGATTCTTCCAAAGTTGTCAAAATGGACCATATTTGTCGTGTGTAAATAGTACAAGGGGTATTTTGGATATTTTTCACTTTTTAAACACCCGGGGACTAAATCTGCCAAAACACCAAACTTCAGGGACCTGACTTGTAATTTCACCAAACTTGCAATCAAGGATCAATCCTGCCATAAAAGATTAGAACTAGGACAAAATTTGTTTTTCTCAAAGTTTTCATATCCCAGGGACCATTTGTGAACATTTTAACTTTCCAAGGACCATGAAAGACTTTTTGACTTCAAAATACTTTGCTCAGGGGTCATATTTGTCAATTTTGAAACTTGAAGGACCAAAAGTGTAATGTTTGCAAACTTTCCATCAAAGGACTTAATATGACTTTTTATTATTTCAAAAGGGCCTTTGATGACTTTTTATTGAAAATAAAGGCATAGGGACTAGTTTTGTCAATTCTTGAAAGTTGAGGGACTAAAACTGCTAATTTTGCAAACTTTGTACGTTTTTCATCTGTTTTTGATTATTTTGCATTTGAAACATGTAAAACACTTTCCTGAGATATTTTCACTATTTTGATACAATATTGAGTGTTTTTAGATGTTTTGGCAGCTCAGAAAAGGTAAAAATGATGAGTATTTACACACTCATCATCAACCACCCCCAACCAGCCCAACTTAACGACCTTTTAGGCTGTGTTTATGATGGAAAACATTCGGTGGATAAACTAGTGAGATTATTATTGAAGGCATAAGAAACAAAGATTGTGTTTTCATTTGATGAGGAAGACGACCAAAACAATTTTTTATGTGTGGGCCTAAGAAAAGCTTTTTGTTGTGTGGTTATGACCCTAGTAAAATGTAAAACTTTAGTCTAACCCTTATTAAATTCAATAGTTGATAAAATTAACCCCATTCTTAAGTATATTGTTCAAGATCTTTGGTTTGAGATAAAACAACACTTGTAAGATTGATAAGAAGAATCTCAAAAAGCTACAATGATATAGAATTTTTTGAATTACCATTCAGAATCTTATTTACTTATTTTATATTAAGAAAATGAACTAAATACCTCTTAGCGATATAAATGGTTTGTAGTTTTGTACTCTAGAAATTATGTCTAAATACTCCGTAGTTTCTAAACTAAAGGTTTAATTTTTTTCTTTTTCTTTTTCTTTTTTTTTAAATAACACAATAAAAAAGAATAGAAATGCACCGGTTGTCATTGCTAATGTCACATATCTAGAATTCAATGTATAATCAAATTGTGGTGCAATGGTGTTGTGTTTTTGTGTATGTTGTTATATCTTTAGAGTTTCCAAACTTTGGGATTATTTTTATAATTTGGCAGCTCACTATGTATGTGTTCTTATGTCTTAATTTGTGTTTTCATGTTGTTGTTGCTGATGTTGTTGGGCTGGGAATTATGTGCTCGGCGTGGGCCACTTTTTTTGCCAAATATGATGCCAAATATGATGTTGCTGATGTTATTTATGCTATCTTTATTTATTATTATTATTATTATTATTATTATTATTATTATTATTATTAATGTCTCTAGTTCCCTACTTTCACATTTTTTCCAAATGTAAGTGCTCTACTATGTTTGTATGTATCTGGGTATTGTACTTCTAACAACTTGTTAAAAACTTCACTAAACTATTACATTGTTGATATAAAAACATTAATGTAATCTGCGACATGGGGAAAGTACGTGTTTGCCAAGAAATCGAACATGAAAAGTGAAATCTATAGCCAAAACTTTGAATCTGAAAAAAATAAGAAGGAATAAGGCAGCTGGGGGTGTCGCTTGTGGTGGTGGCTGCCTTGGAAGAAGGAGGCGGTGAGACGAATTGGGCAGTTCAAGAGTGGAAATGTGAGAGTAAAGATGGTTGCTGGCGTTGGAGTGTTGGTGAAGAAGGGATATGGATAGTGGCTGCCATATTTGATGGTCTCTTGAACATTGATCGAAGATAAGTTGTTTAATATAGTTGATTGCAGATATAACGAAAGTGGAATGGTAATCTATACTACCTTATAATGTATTTAGGACATCTATATTTAGAAGTCTTAAAATGTTTAAGACAAAAAATATTGCTTTAATAGGAAAGATGTATACACATATAATTAAAAGCCTAGAGATTTAATTGTCTTTAAAAAGACTGGGTTGTTACAAGTATAGCCTTGAATGCTTGTAATTTTTTAAGACTTTCAAGAAAAGAAGCATAGTGTACACCACTTTAATGCACATAATTTTCAGACTTATAGGACAAGAAAGCATAATGTATACCACTTTTATGCACATATTAAAAAAAAAAAAAAAAAAAAAAAAAAAAAAAAAAAATCACATTAATCTTATTTAATGTAGTCAATTAATTAACTGGTCAATAAATACAGTTAATATAGAAAACACCCCTTACATAAGAAATACAAATTATCAAGCATATTGTACAACCAAATTAAACACAATCCTGCATTAAATGTAACTAATACAAATAATAAAACACATTATACAAATATTCAAGTCCGAACGGGCAACGGGCCAAATGTGCTTGAGCCCGAATGGGTGCGGACCAAACGGGCACGAGTCAACAGGCTCGAGCCCGAATGGGCAAGGGCTAATCGAAATTCTTGATATCCGTAAATTTGTTGTCAAAAATAACATAAAAACTAAAATACATGATTCACCGAAAAATTTATTTCATGGTACCCGCCGCTGCAACGCGCGGATACCCTGCTAGTGACTAAAAAAAGATGATAAAAGGTTAGCATACATGTTTGAATATCATTTAACTTGTAAAACTACTGCAATTTCAGTAAATATTTGGCATATATTTGCAAACTAACCAGTGTATTGACCAACTTATGAACTATTAGGAGCTAACATTAAGTAGAGTACTTACATCATGGTAAAATTAGTAGAGTAATTATTTTGGAAAAAAAAAGAGTGAAAGCAGAGAACTATTAGTCCTTTTTCCCTAATAAAAACACCTAAAATTTTCACCCATGCAGGGGTGAGCAACTGAGCATAATTGGTCCAAAACCAAACTAAGTAGGTTTTTTTTTTTTTTTTTTTTTTTTTTTTTTTTTTTTTTTTTTAGACTTGTAAGCCAACTAAAATGAGCTCAATCAAGTGTTTGGTTAAGCTTATATGGTTGGGGTTATGAGCTTATATGATGATAAGCCATGCTTATTTGCGGGAGGGGCGGGTGTTCATCTAACAATTACAATTTTCAGTGTTGATGTACTTTTTGGTCACTTTACCTCACTAAATAGGCATGAGTTAAAACATCTATCTTATTTCAGGAAATATGGAAAAATGCCTAGGAAATCAGAAATCCCAAAAGGTATATTGAAGAAAGATGAGCTGGAAAGTTGGCTCCATTTCAAGAACCTCAACGAGAAGATGGTACGAATTGAACAATATATTTACCCTTCTTTTTTATTTACACATTCATCCATGGTTCCTTAAACAAGTATACATGTCATAATTGTTTGTGGTACGTACTTGCATGCTTCATGTTTGTAAAGCCTAAAGTGACTATAATAAATCAAGAGTTGGTCAACAAATAAAAGAAACAAATTGAACATGATCATCCTCTTGTTCCTGTTTTTGGCAAGCATGCCGTTGATGCCTTTAACCAGTTCATCAAGAAGGTATAATATCCCTTCGTTTGTTTTTAACTTTTGATACCAGTTTTTATTGGTCACAGTGTTACGTTTAAACAATTCTTTTGTTGGTTAGCATGTCAAGAAGCACCAGAGCAACAACCTCCATCACCATGAAGTTATTGATTGCAAATATCAACGATTTGAAGATAGTTATTGCTTCTAATGACGATCGAGGCCATTGAAGAAGGGATTCCTGGCGTCTACGAATCCATAGTTGAATGCTATACTGAGGATGGTAGCACAAGATTGATCCAATTCATTCTAACCGATCGTAGACCAACCGGTATGTGTTTATTATTTATTATCGCATCTTTATAAGAGAACCATAACCCAGTTTTGATTAATTATTCCCAGAGGTGACAATATCAACCCATTTATACATAAAAGGGTTGGCTTTGGTCATTTTATCTTCTACGGCTCATAATGGGTACAACTAAAATACATAGCTAATGTGCAAAGGGCAGTTGGTACAAGCTGTCATAGTTGTACCAACTAGGCAACAAGTAGAGCTCCAGCCCAAGACTCCGTATTGAAGATTCAGATTATATTTCAATTAAAAAGGGGTCTCTTTAGAGTCATATAAAGGGATTTAAAAAATGTTCACATCTTCCAAAATCGATTTTCTATTAACGTTATTTTTTAGTCTTTGTAGTCATATGCTAATACATCTTTTATTTATTGATTCAAAACAATAAAATAGAACATAATTGGAAAGAAACTGTTTACGCGTATTGAAAATTCTACACATTAATTTCAACATTAAACGATTTGAGCCGATACCAATCACCTCCCAAAAACCAACTAGCGTGTGGGTTGCTTGTTTTCCTTTAATTTTCTCTAGAATTTTAATATAGATTACAACTTCTATTTTTCTTATTTGCTGGTGTCTTATGCCATACATTGCATGCAGGTACGATGTCAATGAGGCTGGGTCACTTGAATAGCCTGATATTCAAATACACTACCATGAAAGGTTAGTTTTCCACGTATAGCTTTGTTTACTTTTCTATTCCAGCTTTTGCCTGGATCTATTTCATCTCAAGAAGCAGAGAATCACTATGATTTTTTGTATCCACCTTCTATAGCTTTTTAAGGTAAAATTTGTGTGTTCATCATATCAGGGACCTCAAAAGGTGTTAGACTTGGTTTGGTTTGTACATGAGAATTAAGTTTTCTTTACATTCTCTATTAAAAAGTGTGTTTCTTTCACTTTAAGTGCAGGTGCAGCAAAAGACGCAAAGAGTGATCTGGCAAAAGCATGCAAGGCTATGGAAGGTTTTTATTCTCCCTTTTAAATTTAAAATGTAATGAAACCTACATCCCACTCACTAAACATATTGGAGTGTGTTTTGTGACAATGCAACATTTTAATCTCTCACTATATCAACAACAATTGTTTGCCGGCATTCCTTCTCCAAGTTAACTGTTTTGATCACTTGTTGATAACCATGAATATGAATCACAACCTATTTGTTGGTTAATACCTCGACAACAAACCCGAAGTTCGATCGCTAGAGATGAGGAGATAGAAACCCTAGCTTGCCTTGCACTCCAAGCTATCTAATCCTAGTTCTAGTCTACCACCTAATCTAATTACAAAGTACGTACACTTTAGTCCCTAATATATGTTTAAGTTTTACTACTAATATATAACACTATTTGTTAGTCGTGTGACCCATTTTGTCCAACTAG
The DNA here is from genome assembly GCA_030686995.1 of Artemisia argyi. NCBI lineage: Eukaryota > Viridiplantae > Streptophyta > Magnoliopsida > Asterales > Asteraceae > Artemisia > Artemisia argyi. The sequence goes on along the minus strand of CM060679.1, from coordinate 140,046,868 downwards.
TCCATGAGGTCTACGCAAATGTCGTGCTCATGTTTGGTGATGCTACATGGAAGGCTTACGTTGTTCAAACTAGCCCACGTACGTTCTCTATATAACACTTGGCCTTTTTTTTCATGTTGTACAATATGCACAGGTAAAAACAAAGGTGACGTGGAAATTGAGCTCATCTGCATGAAAGAACAGCATGACACTTTGAAAGGTCGATTTTTTATTCTCCCACTCCATCAATATTGCAACAAATAGATGGAAACCCTACTCGACGGCTTTTAATTATTTATTACACCCTTTTAATTTGCTTACACCATAGGTATATGCAAAATGCTTCTTCAGCTGATTCGTTCGGAAATGTCAGAAGGTTTTAATTGCAGTAGTAGTCGTCCAGGTTAAACTAAGATAATGCCGAGCACTTTTTTCTCTCTTGTTATTTTTTAGAAAAGAGCCACACAAAGATTCACTCTCCTTATTGCAATTCTCCATTTTGATACCTGCATATTGCAGATCGATGGTATGTTCCTTGCTATGATACTACCGGCTTGAAGAAGAGGAGCGAAACATTCGCTTGCGAAGGTTACGACTACAAGAATCATTCACGCGGTTAGTTGCTTGTGATGATAGATACATACATATATATATTTGAAGTGAATGCTTATCATGAATCCTGTAATAGTTTTTTTTTTTCTTTTTTTCTTTTTTTTTTTTTATTTTTTTATTTCCCACTTTTTGGAACTTTCAGCTCCCAGATATTGGTGACACGGATGATATGGTGATGTCGGATTCACAAACTTAGCAGCCCTCTGGTTTTGTTTTTCAAAGAGTAGGAGTTGATGAAATTATCAAAATCGTGTTCAGAAACTACTCAAATTAGTTTATGTTAACTAGAAGTTGGAAGTGCTATCTTTTCTTGGAATGGTTGGTGTTTTGCTAGTTGCGAGATATATTTAGTGGCAGCTGTCTAAGGATAAATATTTTCATTGCTTTCACTGACTATAAATAGGATGCATATTTTGATGGCATGCTTTTGTTGACCAAGTAACTAATGTTACTAAGATGCTCTTGGCAGCTAAACAATGCCGAAGATGTTTTTCTTAAGCACACCTTGATGTCAAATGATGACCCTCCCGTTCATGGAATACTTCGTCGGCTACAAGCTTCTGCATTTAATTATCCGTTTTTTGTTTGTAGCTTTATTTCTTAGTGACTTAGGGTGTGTTTGGTATGTTGCCAAGAATTACAAATGGGTATCGGTATAACGTGGGCCTCTCAGGTATGAAAAATCCATACCTTCCCTTTTTGAGTGATATGAACTATGGAGTATGAAACATAGCTATATTTCATTCTCATATTTGAAAGATTTACGTCTTAACCAAACAATTGAATCATATCCATTATGATTTTCTCATTCCGATTCCCCCTACCAAACGCACACTTAGTGTCAATAATTTGATTCCAAAACATATGATTAACTAATTGCAACTCTATTTGAGTATCTTAAAACAATTGAGTATGTAAAAGTGAAACAATTGATTACACGATAACCTTAATTCCCACATCGAATGGACCTCTCCCCACAAGGAAACAACAAGACCACACACGGGTCCCTCATGATATACAAGTATGTTATTATACTAGACGTGTACATGTAAATAGCGGCAGAGTTTTATAGCGGCAAATAGTTATAGTAAATATATCTTGGTTTAATGTGTTTCGTGTAACATCTAACAATTGACCTCTTCATCATCATCCGAGATGAAAACACCATTAAATATAATTTTTTGTTTTAAACCGTGTTTGTTCTAAGATTGTAAAACCGTGTATGTCTAAGTTTTTGTTTGTCTAACTTTCCATTTGTAAAACGCGTATAGTGGTCCTTTTTTATTTTATTTTAATTTCAAAGTATCAAGGATATTAAGAAAAGCAGATTAAGCAATTTACTTTACTTAGAAGTCTCATCCATATTTTATAAGAAGAAAAATCATGCTTTAAGCAAGAAAAAGCATGTAGTGTTAGCACTAAAAAAACAGCCAAAAATTCATTTCTACTTAAAAAAAACATAACAAACACCGCCTAAGAGTCTTGCGGCTTTACCGCTTTTCTATAATCATTTTGTAGCAAAAGTTATTAAACCCTGGGTGCGTTTAATTTGTAAATGGTTTTGGATTTAGAATTGTTATATGAGGATGTTTGTTTTATTGATGGGTTTAGGTTTTAATTTGAACACAAAGTAGAGAGAGAAAATGTATTATTAAGATAAAGTTTTTTGGGTCGTCAATTGTTATTTGTTGGCATAGTTCATTACAAACTATGCACCGACATATGGAAGTGTACCCAACACTCTTCTTTAGTGCGTAACATATGGATGATTCATCTATGTCTTTATGCATATCTCTATCTCCAAGTATGTACATAGTGGTTAGGAGTGGTGCTTGTTTGGTGGTTTCGTGGTTTGAGACATCTAGGTAAAAGTGCCTCTTTCATATTTTACAGATTTAGGGTATGTTTTTGTTGTTGTTGTTCATTTGAGTATGTTTGATTATGTTTTAGGCTTGTAAGATTTTGGAAATGGTGTATTTCATGTGGTGTTTGGAAGTGCTTTTCTTTCTTTTAGCTGTTTTGTTTAATTTCCACAAGTTTCAGGCTACGATTTGGGTTCTAGGATATTTGGGGTGGTGTTAAAAAAATTGTATTGGGAATTGTATCATTGATTGTGGTTAAGAGATTAAGGGTATGTTTTTCTTGTTTGATGCGTTGAATTGCACCCTCGCAAAAGGTTTTACCTCTCAAGGGATCTTGAGAAGCTTGCAATCCCCACCAGGCAGTGTACCTGTTCGTTGTAGTATAGTATAGTGACAAGTACCGGGGGATTGATCGTTCAACTCAGGAATAGTGTTCGCTAGGATTAAAAAGTCTACTAAACTAGGTCTAAAGGTGAGGGATGATTCTTTTTGTATTTTTATATTTTTTTATAAAAGCAAGTAAAATCTCGGGTTTTGAAGGAGTGGTCGGAATTAGTTGCTAGTCAACTAACCCAATTAACTAAAGATGCAATCAAAATAAAATAAAATAAACTAAAACTAATTTGTGGTGTAAACAATAATAAGAGAAAATGTGTTTACTTAGATTTCATTACTCCCTAGATATCTTTTACCGGTTGATTAGGTTGTTACAATTGCATGGATGACGGGTTATATTCTTTAATACTAGTCGTAGGGCCATGTACGAAATTCCCTAACTCTATAAGCTCCTACTTCACTCCTATGTCGAGCCGACTAAAAGCTCCTAACATAGGATCACTAGAATTCGCTCATGCATTAATTACAACCGTAAATCATAGTGCACCTCCGATCATGTTTCTTAAGACGTTCAAGCAAGTTACCAATTGGAAATCTGCCAGTTTTTTAAGCCTAACATCGAATACAATCATCCACAACAACTATAAACAAACCATCAACCAATAATCAACATCTAGGTTTCATTACATCTAAGCAAACACAATAAAAACTTAGCCTAGCATGTTAAAAAGAAGAAAAGCATAAGATAGAATCACACAACACATAGACATATCGTATGATTATTGGAAAACTTATCTTCAATTGAACATTGATGGAACAAGGGTTGAAACCCTTATTATTATAGAAAATTCGTCTAGGGTTTTCACAAAGAAGCTCTCCAAAAGTTCCACACTTAATGAATGAAAATTAGAAAACTATATATAGATTTTACACCTTGACGGCGTCACGTTTTAGCTTGTGATGTCGTCAACTCGCCGCCAAGATAAAATTCGTATTGTCTAGATCCACTTCTGACGCCGTCATGTGTAATATTACTCTGGGCCGTCACATGTATTTTGACCCTGACGGCCTTGGTGACGCCGTCAGGCCAAATAGCCTTGACAATGCTCTGGGCCGTCATGTGTATTTTCCACATCCACCTCTTTTGCCACTCTTGACGCCGTCACTTGCATTGCCTTGACGCCGTCAGGTACTGTTCCCAGCAAGGATTTTGAGACTTAGTCATTTTATTCACTTTTTCGCTCTAAAAACGTCCAAAATGCTTCCTTTTGTAAATTTCCTTTCAAAAGTACCTAAAATGACAAAAGGAACGATTTAGGGCAATAATTGATCAAGTAATTACGAATTCGGGCTTAAATGACCCCCCAAAAGCGGTACACTTTTCGCCTTATCAAATACCCTTACACTTGAGATTTGCTTGTCCTCAAGCAAATGCGCTTTTATTCTAATCAAAATACAAGTTAGGGGTCATTTAACACTAACATAAAAGTAATTACAACAAATAATCGTTCCACTTAAAACGAAAAACAAGCACGGAGGTTATACACTAGCACCTCACAAATAGTGTTTAGATACTCACATCTCTCGGGTGTAATAAAGTATATATCACAATAAGGAAATGGAAAACATCTCTCACTACCTGTCATAGCAAATAGATTACCATAGGCTTAGGAAAGGATCAAACCTCCACCACTTGGCGTAAGCACCTAGGATAAACTATCAAAGAGGTCTTTTAAAGGGTTATAACGTGAGGTGTAGGGATATGGTAAACACGGTTTTGTTGGATAAAGGCAATATTTACTGGCGGCGAGTTAATCATCTTGGTTAATTACATGTATAGCATGGCGTTGCTAAGCCAAGACTCGACTCGACTTAAGCTAACAAATCAAACAATGACAAAAACATAAAACAAACATAGAATGAAACGGGATGGTAGTCCGTATGTTTTTCTCTTTTTCTTTTTCTATATTTTTTTTCTTTTTCTTGATTTTTTATTTATTTATTTATTTATTTATTATTTATTTATTTTTATTTTTTTTTTGCATACACTTTTACCCTACCATCCAAAATAATACATCATAGGGGATTTGCATTCCCCTTACACTTGAACTTTTACATACTTTACAATTAACTATTCTAATGACTCGAATTAAGATAATCAAAACACTTGGAGTACTTTTTAAGATTAACGCACATATGGGGGTAATAAATGATGTTCTTCCCCATTACTCCATAACACAAGTACTTTACCCATGAGTCCCAATCGTCCCAAAATAATATGTACAAGATATGACTCGACTTAGCAACCATGTAATCAATTAGATAATTAACTAAGGGTTTAAACAAATAACAATAATGCACTAAAGATGACTGCATACACGGAAGGCTAAGGAGATTTGGGTGTACATTTTGGGTGGATTGTTAACAAATTCTTCCTTTAAGTAAAATGCTTAAAGTTAGAAACGAAAAGATAGGCTCGGAGTTATCGTGTACTAAAAATGAGTACAACGCAAAGGTGTGGGAAAATTAATTGACTTTATAGTCGAATAATTGACTTAAATGGTCAAGTAATTATGATACGGGTTTAACACAAGGGTGATCCTAATGCCTCTTATCATGTAGTAAATCCTACTACACGAATGTAGTCTCACTAGCGGTCTCGGGATGCATAACTAACGCAAGCTCTAGAATCTAAATACTACCGGTACACTAATAAGCACTAATAATGAATGCTTTTCCTAACAAATCTAAAGGCGAACCTCACATATTTGGGTGGAAAATTTTTCTGAGTGGTACGGTTTTTGTGCTAGTCATACAACTCCTATCCATGAGACGCTCATTAAGGCTAAAGCTTCACTCCTTAATGTTGTAAAAAATTTTAAATTTGGCGCTAAAATTGCCCTAACAAGTATTTCTCTTAGTTTTATTACACACCTACTATTGAACAAAAAACTCAAGTGCAATTGTATTCTCTATGGTATCATCATTTACCCTCCCCTTACACTTAAGCTGAACATTGTCCCCAATGTTCAATAAAAAGGATGTAAAAGAAAATAAGGTAAAAGAATGAAAACAAATACTCCCCTGATTCGTTCGGTGTGGATAGTGTGTCAACAAGGTTAGATCTTCTTCCAAGAAAATGAACTTTGAAAGCTTCCCCCCAGAAATATAAATCATCCTCTTGTCCAATGTAACCTGTTAAACCTGAGAAAACAATCAAGGCAAACCTCGCGTAAAATCGGTGGCAATCTATATATACTAAAAATCCTAGAAAAAAATAGCATATATATCTTAATGTTGCTTTCTAGGAATTAAAGGGATATAATGCTTGTGGAATGAATGTTTGCAGATTTCCTGGAGTTTATAAAACTAAAGAATCAACAAAAACTTTAAGACTCCGGTATAAACAAAATTTGCAAAATTTTAGTACCTGACGCCGTCAAGTTTTAACTCCTGACGTCGTCAGAATGTTCCTGCAAAAATCTCATGTTAAGTTTCCGGAAAATTTCTGGAAAAACTTATGCCTTACTTCCTGCAATACATCATTATGACTCGATACAAGCATTTGACTCTAACAATTACTAATACACATGTTCATTAAATATTGTTGTGGTTCATGTCCAATTCCGTTCTTATAAACAAATTTAGGTTTCCCTTACACTTAGCTTTTGCAAAATACCTTTATATGTAATTAAGACAAAGTTAAAAACAAAATTAAGAATATTTTGAACAATGATCCACAAACAATAAAAATAAAACACGCATACAGAAACAAATAAAATCACACAAACAGAACAAACAAAACAAATAAAACATGGGTTGCCTCCCAAGAAGCGCTTTTCTTTATTTACGAGTCTTGTAGCTAGACTCAAGGTCATGGGCTATTACGTGACCTCGTCATAGGTTACGGTCTTTAGGTCATCCTCAATCTTAGTTTTGTATTTCGGACCTAGTTGCAAGCATTCCTTGTAGAAACCAAATATCTTATTCATAACATAGTCTACTCCTCTACATCTATCCTCATCATTCCTATAGTAGACCGCTTGCTTGTATTCCTTTTCAATGTCTGACAAGAGCCGGAATTGTTCAATCTTATATGGCATTTGGTAAGCTATCTCATCGCTCTCATCTTTGAACCTAACTATTCCTAGGGACGGGTCATAATTCATCTTAGAGGCCTCAACAAATGGCTTTTCGAACACTACTTGACTTAAACAACCATCTATTACCAGACGAATATCTTCTACAATCACAAAATCGGTAACATAAGTGAAGTTTCCTACAAAGACATGTAATCCTTTCACTCTTCCCACAAAGTTACTCATCCAACTCATGTTGGGCATCATCCTATATCCAAGTTGCTTCTTCATTACCCAATTATAATAGGTCCTAGTCATAATGTTTATGGGAGACCTAAGATCGATGTAAGCTTTCCACACATGCATATGCCCAATGTTGCATGGTATGTTGATGTTAGAGGGATCACCCGCTTTGATGAGTGGTGAACCAAGTACGTATGGTGTCTCGGGGTCATCGAATAAATCCTTATGGTATTCCTGTTCTTCCTTGGTGGGTAACCTATCGAAGTATTCCTCTACCTTTTCTACTTCCTCAACTCTCTCTTCCTTTTTCTCTACAACTTCCTTAACCTCATCTGTGTCACTTTCTTCCTTATTATTGTCGACCGACTTAATAGTAACTACATTGACAAAGTGGACGTGTTTAGATGATGAAGGGTCCTTAATTTGGGTTCCGCTACTACTGTCCCTAGTGTCCTTCTTTGGTGTAGTTAGCACTTGGTTGTTGAGAGCTTTCAACAAGTTGTCAATTTTATTGGTCATCTCCGCTTGTTGTTGATTGAATTCGGATTCAAACTTAGCTATGCGGGCCTCTTGAGATGCCATAGATTTGGACATCAATCCTTCAAGATTATTGGTACTACCATTGTTGTTGGAAGGATTGTTGTTGAAAGTACGGTTAGAGGTTGGATCGTTTGGTTGGTAGCGATTAGGTGGGTTGGAAGAATTGTTTTGGGGCATGTTTTGGTTTTGCTTCCACCTAAGGTTCGGGTGATTTTTCCAAGAGGGGTTGTATGAATCATCGTAAGGGTTTTGCTCGGGTTTGAAAGTGTACCACTTGTCTCTCGCTCCATTGGTACGCGAGGATGCGTAATCCGCAAAAGCTTGTTCGGGGAGTTCCACGCAATCACGAGTGTCATGGGGGCCACTACATAATTCGCATGAAGAAGTGATTTTGTTCACTTGGCTTGAAGGTTTAGGAGCTTCGTAGGATTTTATGAGAAACTTGACTTGGTCTTCAAGTTCCATGATCCTACGGTCGGGAGTGCTTGAATTGTTCGAAGGCAAAGATATTACCTTGACCGTTTTGTTCAAATCACGGGAATCATTCCAACTTTCGTTGTCATAGAGAGCAAGATCTTCTATGAGTTCCCATGATTCTTCCGCACTTAGATCACGAAGCTTGCTATCGGCCGATTGGTCAATGGTTCGCCTTGTGGAGAGATCGATATGGTCATAGAAAATTTGGACTTGGAGCCAAAGATCTATGCCATGATGAGGGAATTTTTGGAGTAAGTCCTTGAAACGAGTCCATGCTTCATAGAGAGTTTCACCTTGACGTTGTTGGAACATCAAGATATCATTTCTACGCTTAGTAGTTCTTCCCGGTGGGAAAAATTGAGCAAGGAAATGAGTGGTGAGATCATCCCAAGAGGTGATAGATCCCGTGGGTAAACGCTCAAGCCATTGACTAGCTTGGTCACGTAGAGAGAATTGGAAAAGACGCAATCGGGTCGTCTCTCGAGTTACAACATCAAGGTCTATGGAGTTAACGATTTTAAGGAAATCCTAGAGATGTTGATTAGGATCTTCGGAACGAAGTCCTTGGAATGCACATCCGCTTTGCGCCAACCGGATGGTGTCGGATCGCAAGGGAGACACATTGGCTCCTTGAGTGAGCTCAATGGTGTTTCGATAGCCTTGTTGGCTAGGACGGGAATACTCTCCTAAGGTTCGGGGTCTAGGAGGTTGGTTTGCTAGTGGTGGGTTTTGTGGGTGGTTTTGTTGTGGTGGGTTGATGGGATCAAAGAGATTACCACCTTCCATGATGGCGGATGGTAAAAGTTACGAACAAAGAAATGAAGAAATAAGATAGACTAAAGAAACCTATAAAAATAAAATAAAAATCTTACTAGAAAGGAATCTAGCAATTAGACCTAATAAAAAGAAATTCTAACCTAGACAATAACTATTCCCCGGCTGCGGCGCCAAAAACTTGATGCGTGGAATTGCACCCTCACAAAAGGTTTTACCTCTCAAGGGATGTTGAGAAGCTTGCAATTCCCACCAGGCAGTGTACCTGTTCGTTGTAGTATAGTATAGTGACAAGTACCGGGGGATTGATCGTTCAACTCTGGAATAGTGTTCGCTAGGATTAAAAAGTCTACTAAACTAGGTCTAAAGGTGAGGGATGATTATTTTTTTATTTTTATATTTTTTATAAAAGCAAGTAAAATCTCAGGTTTTGAAGGAGTGGGCGGAATTAGTTGCTAGTCAACTAACCCAATTAACTAAAAATGCAATCAAAATAAAATAAAATAAACTAAAACTAATTTGTGGTGTAAACAATAATAAGAGAAAATGTGTTTACTTAGATTTCATTACTCCCTAGATATCTTTTACCGGTTGATTAGGTTGTTACAATTGCATGGATGACGGGTTATATTCTTTAATACTAGTCGTAGGGCCGTGTACGAAATTCCCTAACTCTATTAGCTCATACTTCACTCCTATGTCGAGCCGACTAAAAGCTCCTAACATGGGATCACTAGAATTCGCTCATGCATTAAATACAACCGTAAATCGTAGTACACCTCCGATCATGTTTCTTAAGACGTTCAAGCAAGTTACCAATTGGAAGTCTGCCAGTTTTCTTAAGTCTAACATCGAATACAATCATCCACAACAACTATAAACAAACCATCAACCAATAATCAACATCTAGGTTTCATTACATCTAAGCAAACACAATAAAAACCTAGCATAGCATGTTAAAAAGAAAAAAAGCATAAGATAGAATCACACAATACATAGACATATCGTATGATTATTGGAAAACTTATCTTCAATTGAACATGGATGGAACAAGGGTTGAAACCCTTATTATTACAGATAGTTTGTCTAGGGTTTTCACAAAGAAGCTCTCCAAAAGTTCCACACTTAATGAATGAAAATTAGAAAACTATATATAGATTTTACACCTTGACGGCGTCACGTTTTAGCTTGTGACGCCGTCAACTCGCCGCCAAGATAAAATTCGTATTGCCTAGATCCACTTCTGACGCCGACATGTGTAATATTACTCTGGGCCGTCACATGTATTTTGACCCTGACGACCTTGGTGACGCCGTCAGGCCAAATAGCCTTGAAAATGCTCTGGGCCATCATGTGTATTTTCCACATCCACCTCTTTTGCCACTCTTGCCGCCGTCACTTGCATTGCCTTGACGTCGTCAGGTACTGTTCCCAGCAAGGATTTTGAGACTTTGTCGTTTTCTTCACTTTTTCGCTCCAAAAACGTCTAAAATGCTTCCTTTTGTAAATTTCCTCTCAAAAGTATCTCAAATGACAAAAGGAACAATTTAGGGCAACAATTGATCAAGTAATTACGAATTCGGGCTTAAATGACCCCCAAAAGCGGTACACTTTTCGCCTTATCATTGTTGTTGTTCATTTGTTTAAGTATCATTATGTTTTAGGCGTGTAAGGTGTTGGAAATGGTGTATTGCATGTGGTGTTTAGAAGTGCTTTTTATTTCTTTAGCTTATTTATTTAACTTCCAGCAGCTTGAAGCGGTGATTTGGGTTCTAGGATATTTAGGGTGGTGTTAAAAAATATTGTATTGGCAGCTGTTTAATTGATTATTGTTCACAGATTAAGGGTATGTTTTTAGTTGTTGTTGTTCGTTGTGTAATTATGATTATGTTTTAGGCATGTAAGGTTTTGGAAATGGTGTATTGCATGTGGTGTTTGGAAGTGTTTTTTTTCGCTGATTTGTTTAAGTTCCTACAACTTGAAGCGACGATTTAGGTTCTAGGATGTTTATTAAGGCCATGTTTTCTGCCATTCTTGATCTGTGTAAGTTTCATCATGTTTTAACTATGTAATATTTTTGATAAGGTGTGTTGCATGTTTTAAGTGTGTTGCATCCATTGTTTCTTCGCTAGCCCCCGGTCAAAGTCCAATGGTATGCGCGTTTACATGTCCAATTTTTGCATTTCCTAACCAGATATGAATTATATTTTTGGTTTTAGGAGTTTTCAAAAATTTTGAAAATCGTCTCGCGGGTCAAAATTGCGGACTGCCTACTTTTTTAGCCTTGGCGGATCTGGCGGCACCCAAAAATGGGTTCCGCCAGTGTATTTTCTGGGCAACCCAGAAATGGCCCAACGGACCAGACGGAACCCAATTCAGGGTTCCGCCTGTGTTTCTCCAGGGTTCCGTCAGGTTTCCTGCAATTTTTTTTTCGACATTTCAACTTCCAAACACCTACAAACCATCCTTTTTAGATAGAAACCCATTTCCTGCAATTTGTTAAAGTACAATAGGGTAGTTCTCATTCTCTAAAAATCATAGAAAACCATTTCTCGCCAAATTTCAAAAATAGCCATAACCACCTCAAGGAACCTTCACCCATAAAGGAAGGAACCCTTCCAAAGGTTCCTTGCAATCCGTGGAACATATACCTTCAACCAATTTGCCAAAACCACTAAGCATTTAGTGCAAATCTTTGTCTTCTTCCTTCACCATTTTCATTGGATTGACTTCCATGATTTGACAACCCTCATTAGTCTTCCAAATCATTAGGAACCTCCATTTTTGTATGGCTAAACATCAAATCCAAACACTCCTTCCCATAATTCTTCACCTCTATAAATTAAACTATCTTAGAACACTCACAAATCACACCATCACCATCACAATCTCTGATTCTAAATCTCTAATAAACCATTTTGACAATGACATCCATGACAACAATAACCTCTCAACCATCACGACCCGTTCGGAGAACCGCACGCATAAGTGTCAAACCACTTTGGTCAAACCACACAATCAGCTTAACCTCTTCATCCTCGGATGAATTCTCCTCACCAATAAAAAATGAACATTTTCTAAACCTTGCATCTCCATCTCCATCACCCTATGAACCTAATGAGCTCACAACTCCACCACCAACAAAATCACCCATTAACCCAACTCCACCAAGTGCTCCAACCCAACCATCCAAAACTCCATCACCATCACCATTACCTAAACTTGAACCAATGGAGTTATTTGGGTCCACATCCTTTTGTTCAAGACCTCAATGATCTTCCACCAAGATCAACAAAATCCACCACCTTTGACAAATCAAAACCCAAGTCCATTGTTTAAGCAAAATGAGCCTTTTGTCCACAACCAACCACCACAACAAGAGTATCACCACCCAAAACCATTGTTGTTTCACCCTCTCTACAATGACATCCATGGTCCTCTATATGGAGAACCAAACTTTGAAAATCATGATCACCCAACTCCACCACATTCCCAATCCCAAACCTTTGAGTCTTTCTTTCCTTCATATGAGGAAATTCAAAGCATGGTTGAAAATCACCTCCATCAAGCAATGGAATTTCAAACCACCTTCCTTGACTCCATACCAAACCCATCCTCCAACCAAGAAACCAACACCAACCAACCACCACCAACATCATCAAATGACTCATTTCCACCCACTCATCATCATGTTTGCTCACATTGTGAGCAAATGTTGAAAATGGGTGAAAGCATCAAGTTGTTGCTTCACCAATTTCAAGATGAAACCCGCTTTGCAATCCAACTCGTCATAGAACGTTTGGATGCTCTTTCCCACCCAAACAAATCCTATACCACATTTGGAGGCCTTTTGCCCCATTTAGGAAAGTAGGATTTTAGTTTTCTTTTATTTCTTGGTTATTTTTTTTATCTTTTTTTGTTTTTAGAAGTAGGAAGATTGTTTTCATTTCTTGTCTTTGACTTTTGCAAAGTCACATTTTACTTGAAATGACATCTTTTACTACTTTCTTACTTGCATTGTTGGTTGATCATATATGAGTTGTCATTGTGATGTAAACTTTAGTTTCTAAGTAAAACTTAATTTTAGTTTAAAGACTTGCATAATTAGACATTTGCTACATTTTACATTTCACATAAAACACAACACTTTTTATATTTCTTAAAATAGAAAAATGTTAACATCACATCATACATTTATGGTAAGCTTGTGTGTTTGACTTACCATAACCTCTTACACATTTTTGGAAGCTTTCTTCTTTTGCTTTAATGTGTTTGACTAGGATTTAGTTGATGTGACTTTGGTTGGTTTGAATGATTTATTGCAAAACCAACTGCAAGCCTGGCGGAACCATGGGGGTACACGGGCGGAACCCATCTGAGGGTTCCGCCGTATCCGCTAGACCTGCAGAAGGTCTTGCTATAAATACCAAGCCATATGTTTGAATTTTGGCTTTATCACTCTACATTAGATTTTCACACACACATACATTCATTCTTTCATCTAACCCTTTAACATTTCATTTCTATGTGAAGTTTCTTTTGTAGCAAAGAAGTTCACAAGTTCATATAAAGTTACAAGTATTCAACACAACGTTGCAAGACTTGTTAGCTTAGCATCGTGTAGACTTTGTGTAGTTTACACTTCATTTGATTGTGTATTTTCAGTAGTGATCGGTTAGTATTTTAGTCCTCAAAATACAAAGTGTGACGGGAGTTGTTGTACCCTTGTAAAAGAACTAACGGGAGTGGTTGTGCCCTTGTAAAAGAACTCGACATCTAGCTTAGTGTCGGTAAACGTGTATAAGCGACGTGTAAGGTTTTCTCCGCCGGTGAAAGGAGCTTGTTGACTAGTGAAAGAAACTCTCGAGTTGGATACTCGGGGCATGGACGTAGGGCAAGGAAAAAGAGTCCTTGTAGCCGAACCACGATAAATACTCGTGTTGTGGTTTGATCGTTTCTTTCTTTATACTTGCATGTTATATATTGTGTCTGTGTTCATATCTTTGATTAAACGGAAAGTTTCAAAAGATAATCAAACAAGTTTAAAGTTTTTAAACGGTAAACTATTCAACCCCCCTTCTAATTTTCCACAATTGGCATCGAGAGCTACATTACTCAAGCTTTTAAAATATATTGTGTTTTAAAACTTGAAACGATCCATGGATTTTGAAAATTACAAAGAAGGGCAATCTATGCAAAGACCACCACTTTTTGAAGCAAATGGTTTTGTATATTGGAAAAACCGTTTTGAAACTTACGTGAAATTTAAAGATATAGATTTATGGTATATAATCATTGATGGTGATAATATAGCTACTAATAGTAAAGATGATGATCAAAAGAAATTGATTGCTAAAAATAATGAAGCTAAAATGATGCTTTACAATGCTTTGCCTAAGAAAGAATATGAAAGAGTCTTTATGTGTAAAACCGCCAAAGATATTTGGCAATCTTTAATAGTCACTCATCAAGGAAACTCACAAGTTAAGGATAACAAAATTGATCTTCTTGTTCAACAATATGAACAATTTGTTATTTCCGAAGATGAGATAATTGATAGTGCATTTGCTACGTTTAACACTATTATTACTTCACTTAAAGCACTTGATGAATCTTTTTGTAGCAAGAATTTTGTCAGGAAATTCTTTAGAGCACTCCATCCGAAGTGGAGAGCAAAAATGACGGCAATTGAAGAATCCAAGGATCTTTCAAGCATGTCAGTTGACGAGTTAATTGGAAACCTCAAAGTTCATGAAATGGTAATGGAAAAAGATTCGGAAATAGTTAAAGGCAAGAAAGAAAAGGTTAAGTCCATTGCCTTGAAAGCTAGAGTCCAATCAAGTGATGATGAAGAATCTACTTCGGATAGTGATGATGAAGAATATGCTATGGCCGTTAGAGACTTCAAGAAGTTCTTTCGTAGACGAGGGAAGTTTGTAAGGCAACCTAAAGATGACAAGAAAACCTTCCAAAAAGATCATGATGATAGGAAAGGAAAGGTTGAAAGGAAATGCTATAGGTGTGGAGACACAAGTCATCTCGTAGGAGAATGTCCAAAACCACCCAAAAGCAAGTCTCAACAAGACTTTGTGGGTGGTGCTTGGAGTGACTATGAAGGAGATGACGATGAGCCAAAGAATGATGATATTACTCTCATGGCTCACGACTCAAATGAGGTGTGCCTCAAAGTATGTTTGGAACTGGATGAATGGATTAAAGATAGCGGTTGTTCAAGGCACATGACGGGTAACAAAAGCCTCTTCTCAACTTATCACAAATGTGATGGAGGTAATGTTACTTTTGGTAGTAAAGCTAAGAGCAAAATCATCGGAAAAGGTACAATCTCTCATGACTCCCTTTTTATAGATGATGTAGCTCATGTTGATAACTTAGGTTTTTAGTCGGGATTTAGTAATATATACTAAATATATTAGTTTGACAAAAATGTTAGACAAATATGTTGAAAAACGAGGTGGCAGTACCCGCCGCGTTGCGGCGGGATAAATGCAAGCCTCGAAGTTAAATGTGGATTGTGTTTATAAAATTGCAACTGACCTTTTTGTTGTTTACATATAACATAGTTTACCATTTTGCTCTCTAGATGAATTCATGTGCCATTCTTTTTTGTGGCCTAGCCTTTTGGTACTGTTGTTAGTGGGTCATTTTTGGTATCAGCAATATCCTTTTGACTTTTGTAGATGTGAAGTTATACTGCCCTCTTTTTTTGTGATAGGAAGTCTGATGACTTTGGGTTCCAAGGACTGCTTCTGAAGTATCATTTCACTGAGCAGGTGGCTACATTTAGGTCAAACCAAGATATGGAAGCTATTTGTTCAGTTTTTTTTGCTTTTCCTAGTTTCCAAATTTGTTTTTTTCCCTATTTATTAGTAGTTATTTATTTTCTTATTTCTGGGCATAGGCAGTTTGAGTTCATAACACTTTTTCCAATAATGGCTGACCTGTTGTTACTGGCAGAGCTTAGTGCTTCTGCTTATTCTAACAAATTCGTGGATATGATGTATGTATGCTTTCTGAGGGAGGTCGAGGAAGAGCGTTCTTGGCAAACTTTCCTGCAGGCTTGGTCCGAACATGTTACTACGCACCTTTCCTATCTGGACACCGTTATTGGTAATCTAGAAGTTTGTACCAGCAACATTCGTGTGGCAGAACTGGTGATGGAACCTCGTTTTGGCAATGACATCCTTTTTGCCGATTCGATAATGTATCTGAGCTCTATTCGAAGCTCTCTTGCGCAGAAGTTGTCACATGTGCGCGAGCTCTTCACCATTTCAGAAACCAACCTTTGTTGAAGAACCATTTCGTTCAGTCGTTTTGGTGGTTCCTGAATGGTGGCTTAAGGGGAGTTGTAAGCTTCTCGAGATCCCTCGAGAGGTAAAGCCTGGTGCGATTCCGACGCATCAAGTTCATTGTGTTTGAGGTTTATTTTTTAGGCAGGGTTGTTACCCAACTGAATCCCGGGACGGGATTCCCTAAGGGGGGGGGGGAATGTAACTCCCTAGGCAATCATGTTATTAGACTACAAGCTTATATCTCGAAAAGTCATATATATCCCTTCGTGTATGGTAGGAAATATTAGGTTAACCCACTCTCCTATATGCCGTGTATGCTATTACAATTTATTAAGGACACTTTTGTGATGAAGTCACAGATTCTTATGCATGACTAACATCAACATGATCCTCATCTGGAATTGGGGGATGTAGATCTTTGAACACTGTTGATAGCTTTAAAGGGAAACAACCAAAAGAAGAAGAACACCATGTTGCTGATCCAATTGGCTTACAAAGACCAAAACCAGAGTTTGCAGATGATTTAAACAGTTATTCTAGATCATCACGCATTGTACCAAAACCTCTAGTGAGTTCCAAGGTCTTACAGAGACAACTTAAGTATAAAGAAAGACGTATGGTAGCAATGGGAGTGTATAAAGAAAGACGTATGGTAGCAATGGGAGTGCCGAAACTGATCCAGTCTGTTTTATCTAGCAGTATGGACCGCATGGTTGCGAAAGCTCCTTTGTTCTTCTATGGGAATGTTACAAACTTATCTCATGATTCCTGGGTCAAAATCTCTCAGTACCTGTATGCACTCAAGCCTGAGGTTGTCAACACTCAATTTTTCTCAGCCTTTAGTAGGAAAGAAGGTTATATACATAACCTCCCTACTGAAAACCGCTTTCGTGTTCTTCTGACACCACCATTTGTTAGTTCCGAAACTCCGACCCGACCCGACTCAAACCGTTTGACCCATGACCCATTCGACCCATTCTTAAAGTGTGACCCATTTGACCCATGACCCGTTTGACCCATAACCCATTTGACCCATGACCCAAACCGACCTGTTTGCCACCTCTACAATATATCCTAAATTTCCCTCACAACTTATATATTTAGATGTTATAATCCTAAAATCCTATAAGTTTTCTAGTAGATCACTAACTCTGAAGTTCATTGAATTCAGATGTTCTCGATATTCTGATTTAGTGTAGTATATCTGAGTTTATTATGTGTAGTATATGTTTTCGAGTTTGTGAGTCTACTGATGTTTTATGTTCACTACAATGGTTTTATATGTCAGTTTACGTTTTGAGAATCATGGAGCTTTTTTGTCCCTGCGGGAATGGACATCTAATCAAGAATGTAACAATAAATGGCTCAAATGTTGGTCGTGCTTATTTTAAATGCCCTGGTTCTGTTAAGGCGAGTGTTGGAATGACTATTGTATACTTTTTTTTTTAAATTATATATATTCTTAATGCTTATTATTTTATAGGGAGCTAATGTTCCTGATTGTAAGTTCTACTCATTTAAGGATGAACTCAAGCAGTGTCCCTGCAATCGTGGCTTTTGCCGGACCAGGTTTCATAAGAGAAATAAATATTGGTGCTGTTGTGTTGTGGTGAGAATTTCAATGGCTTTTATATTCCAGTATGTGTGTTTATAGAGTTGTATTAGCTAATAAGTTCATGTGTGCATGGGCAGGGAGATGATGCTTGCGGTATGGATGTGATGATCAACTCCACCTGGCAACCTTCGAATTTCACTCCCCCTCCGTCAATGTCCACGCATCTCTCATAACCCATACCTCAGCAATGTCGATATCCGCATAAGTGCAAACAATAGAGAGCAAGTTATCCAAAACACCGAGATCCAAATATTTTCTACCCGCTCGAAATTCTGGCAGGACTACAACATCATAGGATTCGTTTTTTACGTCAAACCTAACTATCCTAAAAGAAGTTTCTAAACGCATTCTCTGGAAAACAATTAAGGTTTCCAACCAATGCAGCTTTCCATCAACATGCACGGCATCATTTATCATCGAAGTGTCACCCGGGAAAACCCCAAATGGCTTCCAGATTCCACTATCCACCGAGAAAATCTTGACATAGTTATCTTTTTTCGATATTGCAACAACTTTATAATCATCATCGTTTCCATGTCCAAAACCATAAGAAACTTGATACTGATTCCCCATAGGAAAACCATCCCGCAACCTTTTAGATTTACCAGTAAAAGGGTTGAATAGAGACACATGTCCTTGTTGTACCACACATATCAACTCATTACAAGAGCCACCTACACGAATATAGTCATCTGCTAGAAATGTATTTATCCCACATGAGTGTATTTTCACTAGGATATGTACAGATGACGCATCTAGTAAACGACATTGGACAACGAATGATTTTGTGTATATTAGGTGCATGATTTTGGTTGTTTTTGCGTGCTGCTTGATAAACAAAGGGTCAGCAATTATTGCACACCACTGTTTACATACAGCCTTGCATCTTAATAAGGTTGCAACAGGTAGATACAATAGAACCTGGAAATTGATATCATATGGTACTAACTCCTGATTATATGATATTTTTGGTTTCTTTGACATTTTTGGTTTCTTTGATATAGGAGGACTCGTTGTTATGGAGTTGGTAATAAATTTGGTAACCTTTTATAAACTGTTTGTAGGTGGGATAGTTTCTTAACTGCTAGGGTAATGAGAATAGCAATTAATACATTGTAACACAAATTCAATTGAGCACTCCAAAAGCAAGGTATTGTACGTGGTCATTTCAATAGTCCAATACCATAAATGGTTGTTCATTCCCACGGGGAGCTGATATTTCCACGGATGATTTTTTTACATCCACGGATAATTAAGAGTAAATTTACATTTATACCCCACAATTAAAATTAACTATTACTCATCATCACCGGCGTACGCTTCATTATGTTTTTTCCCTTTAACCGTATCGCATGAAACATTGAACTTTAAATCTACAATAACAAAAAGCTAAGTCATTATTGATTTAAGATAATTTCTTGTTTTACTATAATGGTTGAAGAATACTTATAATCACATAGCTATAGTTGACATCTGAAAATATGAGGTATTGAAAAATGGCATTCACTCATAAACGTGGTTTACTTGGCGATTTCGAACCCAAAATGTGTAACGATCATCACCCTAGCAGCTACTGCGTTAGCCATGAGCTACAACTTATCTTCTTACTCTTGGTCTTGAACCGGTGCTTTATATTGCAATTCCCCTATGCCCCTACTCTCAGCTTTAATATCACCTCCTGTACCTCCCACCAGCATTTCCTCTTACCGTCAAATCAAACCTCTTTTCCAAAGCTACCATTGACCTCTTTCCCAATTAAAAGCTACCATTGAGTCATTAACCCCAGCGCAATGCAAAACAAAAAAAGATCTCACCCAGAAAACTCACAATCCTCCACAAATATTGCCGATTCAAAAAGGAGAAAAAAAAGAGGTAAGATCCTTTTCAATATTGTTGTAAGATCTTTTTCTAGATAGTTGTCAAGTCTCAGTGGGTAAGGAACATTGTCCATTTAACTTTTTGTAACTGTTTCGTGAGTTATGCCCAACAAATGTCAACAAAAGGAAAAGTGTATGTGGGTCTGTTAGTGATAGCAATGTGATGGTGTGGTATATTGTTTAGTTTATATCAGGTGTAATTTTTAGGAAATTAGTTTTAGTTTGGTCTTGTTTTACTTTTGTATGGATTTCTTTAATTGTTTTTGGTTAGTTTGGTCTTAGTTTGGGCTTGTGTTGTACCTTTAGCTTATGTCTTCTTTTTGTATTTTGTATCTTACTTTTGTATGTATTTCTTTAATTGTTTTTGATTAGTTTGGTCTTAGTTTGGGCTTGTGTTGTACCTTTAGCTAATGTCTTCTTTTTGTATTTTGTATCTTTTTTGTATTCGTGCGGCAGAACTAGTGATGGAACCTCGTTTTGGCGATGACATCCTTGTTGCCGATTCGATAATGTATCTGAGCTCTATTCGAAGCTCTCTTGCGCAGAAGCTGTCACATGTGCGCGAGCTCTTTACCATTTCAGAAACCGACCTTTGTTGAAGAACCATTTCGTTCAGTCGTTTTGGTGGTTCCTGAATGGTGGCTTAAGGGGGGTCGTAAGCTTCTCGAGATCCCTCGAGAGGTAAAGCCTGGTGCGATTCTCACGCATCAAGTTCATTGTGTTTGAGGTTTATTTTTTAGGCAGGGTTGTTACCCAACTGAATCCCGGGACGGGATTCCCTAAGGGGGGGGGGGGAAATGTAACTCCCTAGGCAATCATGTTATTAGACTACAAGTTTATATCTCGAAAAGTCAGATATAGCCCTTCGTGTATAGTAGGAAATATTAGGTTAACCCACTCTCCTATGTGCGCCACAATGTGGACACTACCATGGGCAAAAGATATACCACAACATTTTATATAGCTTTTGCTAGAAGACTATCTCAAGAAGCAGGTATTCCTTTTTCTGCGTTAGACTGTGGATTGCGCATCTGCAGACTTCGAGAAATATTTCAAAGTTACCAAGTGTGTTTTTATCAAAGTTTGGAAAGTTTGGTTGGGACTGAAACCATTACCAGATTCAATATGTAATTAGACAAAGCTTTGATAAAATCATCTAGAAACACTAAACTCACATCAAACTTTGAACCCATCAGTTATCTATTGTGCCCAATTATATTAAAAATTAATTAAGCTTCCTGGCGATGATCAATGTATGTTTTGTGGATAACTCTAAAGATAAGAATAGTGTAAGGTCCACTGTCGTAAAACGGGGACTACAAGACCTAGTAATCGCCAATTACTTGCTACTAGATCAAAACTCAGTCAAAACTTGAGTAACTCGGCCAAAACTAGTATCTAAACATAAACTTGGGTAACTCGGCCAAAACTAAAAATATATTGTCCCATTTTTCAGATGCAAATTTCTTCTTGAATCAGACACACAAGCAACCAAGTAGCACAAAACAACAAGAAAAACTAAAAATATATGAATTGGCCTAGTAGCAGACAAGAAAAACTAAAAATATACATCTTTTGTGATTTAGAGGAGGATATAAGTACTCATACTATGATGGCTCCTGATCGATTCCAGTTTCTGCTTAGAAGATGCTTTTATCAGGAGATTATGCCGGTCGAGGTCCCAAGAAGCTTGTCAACCAATCCAAATGGTGCCCGTCGATCAACCAGTGGTGGTGGTGGTTGCAGTGGTGGTTGCAGTCACGACAGTGGCAGTTCCTTGCGTTCAGTAGGCCAACGATCTGCAGATACGGAGTCACTTTCCAGTGTTCTTGCGCACTTGCGGGTCAATTATATAGAGTGGGTTGATGCAAACAGGTTATTTTATTTTACCCGCTTATTGGACGCCAATCCTTCATTTATCCCTCTTTTTATGGATTTGGGAATGAGGAACGGCTCCAATATTTAGAAGACCTTGATCTGGGCCCTTATGTCCCAAGGACACAAAATTGATGATGTAAGTTCATTTGCTCTTTAAGCCCCTCATATGGTATTACTTGTTTATGTTTTTTGTTTGATTCTCATTAATTTTGTTTTGTTTTGAGGCGTGCTGACTTGTGGCCTAGGATTGGCCAATTTTATGTAGTTTTATCAGTTGGTTTTATTTTCATGAATTAGATGGTTGTTGACGATTTTATTTGATATTTCTTGCCTAAAACTTCTTATTCCAGCCTGCAAACATGTTTAATCAATGATATTTGTGTTGTTTGGATTATCTTTGATTGTCTATTTGCTTGTTTACGCTTATATTTGATTTGCTATTGTTGGAGTTACATTATTCGGTTTGTAGTTGTTTTTCTGAACTATTTAGTTTCCCTCCAGTAGTTATCTTTTCCTCTAGAAAACTTGGGAACAAAACTCAGGAAAACAGTTGCAGTTTTCACCCAAAGGTACCAACTTTCGAAAGCAAGTTTGCTTTTGAAAACGTAATAGGGTAGCTTGGACTGTTCTTAAGCCCCCCTAAAGTGTAGAACGGATAGTTGGTCTTTTGAATGCTCACTATTTGAGTGGATAGTGGTGCAAGTCAAAGTTTGAGGTATGATGTAAATGATGTTGTTAGTCGGATGGCAATAGCTAAAGAAGTGCACATCAAAGACGTTCATGAAGTCGTTACTTTTTTCACCTCTTGTGATGCGACTGCCAAGGTTTTTCTGGAATATGATCCGGAGGAAAGGCTCTCTACGGTTAATCTCCTTAGTATTAGTCAACTTTGCCGTAATAAGTATAATGTCCTTTTTAGTGAAAATGGAAGTAAAATACGTAAAGATGGTATAACCATAGCCAAAGGTGTTCTTAAGAACAACGTATACGTCATGAAGATGGATTAAACATCTAGAGACAAACTTTGTCTTACTTCATTAGATGAATCTTCAACTTTATGGCATAGACGTTTAGGACACGCTAACATGAGACTAATTCAAAACGTCTCCTCCAAAGACTTATTTCGAAACCTACCTAAGTTGAAATATGACCAACACTTTTGTGACGCTTGCAAAGTCGGTAAACAAGTCCATAGTAGCCATAAGGCTAAAAACTTGGTTTCTACATCTAGGTGTCTAGAACTTTTGCATATGGATTTATTTGGTCCATCCGCTATACAAAGTTATGGAGGTAACTTCTATACTTTGGTCATAGTAGATGATTACTCAAGATATACTTGGACAAAATTTTTGAAAAGTAAAAATGAAGCTTTTGATAAATTTGAGATTCTAAGTAAGAAAATTCAAAATCAAGTAGGGTCTAGTATTGTGTCTTTTAGAACGGATCACGGTCGTGAATTTGATAATGAATTTCAATTTGGAAACTTTTGTGATAAAATGGAATTACTCGTAACTTTTCGGCTCCACGCACTCCTCAATCTAATGGTGTAGTAGAACGTAAAAACCGGACTTTGCAAGAGATGAGTAGAACAATGCTTAATGAACAAAACATTCCACAAAAGTTTTGGTGTAACGCCGTTGACACATCAACTTACATTTTAAATCGAGTCTTAATTAGACCATTTTTGAATAAAACTCCCTATGAACTATATAAAGGTAAAAAGCCTACATTAGGATACTTTAGAGTGTTTGGGAGTAAATGCTTTATTCTTAACACCAAGGATTATCTCACCAAATTTGACCCAAAGTCTTATGAAGGTGTATTTCTTGGATATTCACAAAATAGTAAAGCCTACATTGTTTTGAACAAAGAAACCTTAAGAGTCGAGGAATCGTTGAACGTAACATTTGACGAAAGTCCACCTCCCTCTAAGACATCACCTTTGGTAGATGATGACTTAGTTGAAAGCCAAGCAATAGAAAGTCAAGAGATCTTAGTTAATGACAAGGAAGATGAACTATTAAACAAAGAATTTGTTAATGTCAAACAATTCAAAAGTCATCCATTAGATAATGTCACAGGAAAAATAAATGAGAGAACACTAAGATCTAAAGCCCAAAATGAAAGTAACGACTTTTGTTTGGTGTCAACCATTGAACCGAAAAACATTAACGAAGCCATAAATGATGAGTCTTGGGTAATAACCATGCAAGAAGAGTTAAACCAATTTGTTAGGAATGATGTGTGGACATTAGTTCCTCAACCAAAGAGTCAAACAATAATTGGAACAAAATGGGTCTTTCGCAATAAAATGGATGAAAATGGAATTGTGTCTAGAAACAAAGCTAGGCTTGTAGCACAAGGATATAATCAACAAGAAGGCATTGACTACGATGAAACTTTTGCTCCGGTTGCTAGGCTCGAGTCAATTAGAATCTTACTTGCATATGCATGTGCACACAACTTTAAACTCTTTCAAATGGACGTCAAAAGTGCATTCTTAAACGGGGTCATAAATGAAGAAGTGTATGTTGCTCAACCACCGGGCTTCATCGATTTTGAAAAACCTAATCATGTTTACGTAAACTAAAATGTGAAATTTTGTTGTTCTAGGAATCATCATGCCTCTTCTAACCCACTACGACCACAAGGACACCATTAAGTACCTACCCAAACACCACAAAACCAAAGGTCTTACGGAAGCTCAAATCAACATCTTCAAAGCCTTAGAAAAACGTTATGTCCATAAGGGTAGAACCATTGACCCATCCTTCCTAGAAGGCACAAACCTCTACACGGAACTTGCCACAATCAACTTTGAGTGTCTCTTAGAAATTGACGAGCCTATTTGTCCTAGGTTTATCTTAGAGTTCTATGCATCCGTCACTCTCTCCACGGATGAGTATGGTCGCATGTCTATTAACTTTAGGGCTAGTAGTCATGAGTACTCCTTCATTCTCGAAGAATTTGCTCAAATCCTAGGTGTCCCAAACCGTGGTACTTGCATCTACTCCGACAAGCATACCCTCTCAACTCTTGACACACTCATTGACCGAATCCATCCCTATAATACCCCTCTTGTGTCCAAGGATGAACTCCGTGACCACCTCTTCATTAGGACCACCAACACTAGGAGAACTAGAACCGGAAATAAGGTCAACAAGGACCCATATGGAATGGAACTCAATGAACTCAAGCCCCAATTCAAGAAATGGGAGGAACTCCCTAGAGCCAATGTCATTAGCACCATAGGAAACCGGGATCACATCAACGTTTGCCTTTGCTACATGCTCTACTCCTTGTCCGTTAGGAAACCCTTCAACCTTGCCTACTACATGGCCAAGAGAATGGCCGACATTCCTGTGCAAGGCACAACGGCTATGCCGTATGGAATGCTCTTGACCCGTCTCTTTAGGTTCATCTCTCCAATTCCACCAACTCCTAGAGGTCTTCGCCTAGAATACTCTCTCATTCCACACACTTTTGTCCCACTAAGTGATAGGAGAGTCTACAAAGCCCAAGGAAAACGTCCTCATCCTCCTACCTCATCATCATCATCCTCAATAAGTGAAGATGAGACTTTTCCCAACTCTAGGCTCCCACCTCTAGAATACCTTTCCAAACTTCTGGATATTCCAAACGAGTCGGCGGAGTTCAAGCAAACAAAGGGGATGTTCAAGAATTTTGGGAGATTCTTTGGAAAGCTCAAGAACAAGATTGATCGTCAATGAGAGCGGGTGTGTAGGAGTGTTTGGCATAAGGTGCCATTTGAAATAATTGGTCGTTCAAACAATGTTTGTCATGAATTTGTATGTTGGTAGGATATTTGGTACTATTTGGAACATGTATTAACTAACTATGATGCAGGTCGACAACATTTGACATGTTGTCAAATTTTCATGTTTATAAAAATTTCACTAAGTATAGTGGAATTCGCTAGCCCCCGGTCAAAGTCCAATGGTATGCGCGTTTACATGTCCAATTTTTGCATTTCCTAACCAGATATGAATTATATTTTTGGTTTTAGGAGTTTTCAAAAATTTTGAAAATCGTCTCGCAGGTCAAAATTGCGGACTGCCTACTTTTTCAGCCTTGGCGGATCTGGCGGCACCTAAAAATGGGTTCCGCCAGTGTATTTTCTGGGCAACCCAGAAATGGCCCAACGGACCGGACGGAACCCAATTCAGGGTTCCGCCTGTGTTTCTCCAGGGTTCCGTCAGGTTTCCTGCAATTTTTTTTTCGACATTTCAACTTCCAAACACCTACAAACCATCCTTTTTAGATAGAAACCCATTTCCTGCAATTTGTTAAAGTACAATAGGGTAGTTCTCATTCTCTAAAAATCATAGAAAACCATTTCCCGCCAAATTTCAAAAATAGCCATAACCACCTCAAGGAACCTTCACCCATAAAGGAAGGAACCCTTCCAAAGGTTCCTTGCAATCCGTGGAACATATACCTTCAACCAATTTGCCAAAACCACTAAGCATTTAGTGCAAATCTTTGTCTTCTTCCTTCACCATTTTCATTGGATTGACTTCCATGATTTGACAACCCTCATTAGTCTTCCAAATCATTAGGAACCTCCATTTTTGTATGGCTAAACATCAAATCCGTCCTTCCCATAATTCTTCACCTCTATAAATTAAACCATCTTAGAACACTCACAAGTCACACCATCACCATCACAATCTCTGATTCTAAATCTCTAATAAACCATTTTGACAATGACATCCATGACAACAATAACCTCTCAACCATCACGACCCGTTCGGAGAACCGCACGCATAAGTGTCAAACCACTTTGGTCAAACCATACAATCAGCTTAACCTCTTCATCTTCAGATGAATTCTCCTCACCAATCAAAAATGAACATTTTCTAAACCTTGCATCTCCATCTCCATCACCCAATGAACCTAATGAGCTCACAACTCCACCACCAACAAAATGACCCATTGACCCAACTCCACCAAGTGCTCCAACCCAACCATCCAAAACTCCATCACCATCACCATTACCTAAACTTGAACCAATGGAGTTATTTGGGTCTCCTCCAACATCACCACATCCTTTTTTTCAATACCTCAATGATCTTCCACCAAGATCAACAAAATCCACCACCTTTGATAAATCAAAACCCAAGGCCATTGTTTAACCAAAATGAGCCTTTTGTCCACAATCAACCACCACAACAAGAGTATCACCTCCCAAAACCATTGTTGTTTCACCCTCTCTACAATGACATCCATGGTACTCTATATGGAGAACCAAACTTTGAAAATCATGATCACCCAACTCCACCACATTCCCAATCCCAAACCTTTGAGTCTTTCTTTCCTTCATATGAGGAAATTTAAAGCATGGTTGAAAATCACCTCCATCAAGCAATGGAATTTCAAACCACCTTCCTTGACTCCATACCAAACCCATCCTCCAACCAAGAAACCAACACCAACCCACCACCATCAACATCAACAAACGACCCATTTCCACCCACTCATCATCATGTTTGCTCACATTGTGAGAAAATGTTGAAAATGGGTGAAAGCATCAAGTTGTTGCTTCACCAATTTCAAGATGAAACCCGCTTTGCAATCCAACTCGTCATAGAACGTTTGGATGCTCTTTCCCACCCAAACAAATCCTAGACCACATTTGTAGGCCTTTTGCCCCATTTAGGAAAGGAGGATTTTAGTTTTCTTTTATCTCTTGGTTATTTTTTTTTTTTTATCTTTTTTTGTTTTTAGAAGTAGGAAGATTGTTTTCATTTCTTGTCTTTGACTTTTGCAAAGTCACATTTTACTTGAAATGACATCTTTTACTACTTTCTTACTTGCATTGTTAGTTGATCATATATGAGTTGTCATTGTGATGTAAACTTTAGTTTCTAAGTAAAACTTAATTTTAGTTTAAAGACTTGCATAATTAGACATTTGCTACATTTTACATTTCACATAAAACACAACACTTTTTATATTTCTTAAAATAGAAAAATGTTAACATCACATCATACATTTATGGTAAGCTTGTGTGTTTGACTTACCATAACCTCTTACACATTTTTGGAAGCTTTCTTCTTTTGCTTTAATGTGTTTGACTAGGATTTAGTTGATGTGACTTTGGTTGGTTTGAATGATTTATTGCAAAACCAACTTCAAGCCTGGCGGAACCCTGGGGGTACACGGGCGGAACCCATCTGAGGGTTCCGCCGTATCCGCCAGACCTGCAGAAGGTCTTGCTATAAATACCAAGCCATATGTTTGAATTTTGGCTTTATCACTCTACATTAGATTTTCACACACACATACATTCATTCTTTCATCTAACCCTTTAACATTTCATTTCTATGTGAAGTTTCTTTTGTAGCAAAGAAGTTCACAAGTTCCTATAAAGTTACAAGTATTCAACACAACGTTGCAAGACTTGTTAGCTTAGCATCATGTAGACTTTGTGTAGTTTACACTTCATTTGATTGTGTATTTTCAGTAGTGATCGGTTAGTATTTTAGTCCTCAAAATACAAAGTGTGACGGGAGTTGTTGTACCCTTGTAAAAGAACTAACGGGAGTGGTTGTACCCTTGTAAAAGAACTCGACATCTAGCTTAGTGTCGGTAAACGTGTATAAGCGACGTGTAAGGTTTTCTTCGCCGGTGAAAGGAGCTTGTTGACTAGTGAAACAAACTCTCGAGTTGGATACTCGGGGCGTGGACGTAGGGCAAGGAAAAAGAGTCCTTGTAGCCGAACCACGATAAATACTCGTGTTGTGGTTTGATCGTTTCTTTCTTTATACTTGCATGTTATATATTGTGTTTGTGTTCATATCTTTGATTAAACGGAAAGTTTCAAAAGATAATCAAACATAAGTTTTTAAACGGTAAACTATTCAACCCCCCTTCTAGTTTTCCACATAAAGGTTGAAATGTATCATGTCATTTGCATTATTGTGTTGCATTATTGTGTAAATGTTATTGTTACACCTATTTTTTATGTTTAGCTTAACTGAAGTACTAAGTACGTATAATGATGCGAGCCACGTTTGATTGGAGGAAGTGACGATTAAGTATTGGTTTTGACATATGGGTTTTGAAAAGTTTATGCCTACAATACATGGTATTCTATAATTATCATGTGTAGATTTGTTTGCCAATTTTTTTTCCAAAATTAATTGTTACCTCATGTGAAAAAAGTATCAAAACCAAGTGTTCCTATTTAAATGTAAACATATATATATATATATATATATATATATATATATATATATATATATATATATATATATATATATATATATACTAAAAGCTTAAGTAGCCTTATAAATGTAAGTGGTCATAATAAATGGCTCATGAATTGAAAGTGAAATGTGAATGCTTCATGTGTTAGTACATTGATTTAATAATCATGCATAAGGATAAGTACATAGGAGATGAAGTGTTTGGTGCCATGAATGCATAAATTAAACACGCCAATTAGTGGTTAGTCTTTTTACCTTCCCGTCCATAAGTTACAAATATTTTATCAACTATATAATGTATCAAAAATCACACACAACAAACCACAACTTCTTTCACACCGCGTGCACATTGGCCTACAACTTATTATGGTGGTAAAGTAAGCATCATATCGTCCTACTTATTTAGCATATTGATTTATATTGTTTCATGTAAATTTCAAGTGTGTTTTGTGTGTGTAACAATGTAGGACATAAAGATCGTGCTTAGGAGGTTTGGTAGTAACATCATCTTCTCTAATGGTTTAAGAGATCCTACACATCCTTGTCTTTATCAATTAAGTGAAACATGCACGAACATTTTTACTTTGATCGAAAATGCAATATATTGATTAACTGTATTTAAGTTACTAACGATCAACTATATCTAATTGTTTTTTGTAGCACGTCAAGAATCATTAAAGAAAGAGATCGAGAAATCACAAAAATTGTATCAAGAAAAAAACATGCAAAAGGCCAATGAAGAACAACGACAAAGACAACAAGAACAAGAACAACAATAAAAACAAGAACCACGCCACAACATCGGTGGGATGAATACTTAGCATTCATATTAATTTAGGTTACAAATTAAACATGCAATAGTTTACTTCATGTAATACCGATAAACGGGCTAATACTATTGATTCGTTAGCAAGTAAGTTTCTTGAAAATAATGTGACGAGTATTTAATTTTTAATCAATAATTATTATTACACTTTGTTGGTGCATTTTAATATTTTTCTCTTAATGTAGTTTTTTGTCTTGCGGTGTGTTAATATCACTATAGAGATTAATTGATTATCTTAATATGATTTTAGTTTCATTTGTAGAATGACAAACAAATTTGGCAAAATGAAATTGTTATATTAGTTATTAAGAGTAGAAAAATTATATGTTAAGATTGATGTCTTCAAATATATTTATATATGCAATATGCTACAAATTAAATATACTAACAATATTGGACCGATTTTCACAACAATAAAAAAATATTGAAACTTAAATGGGTTTTGTTGATAAAATAAAGTTCGAATAACTAAGCGTAGTAATGTAAGCTACCGTATTTGATATGATAAACCAAAAGGATAATTCATTGTCACAACTTAGATCTCAAAATATAGAGAATATCCACTTTGTTACGATTTTATATAAGGGTTACATTTATTTTGAAAGAACCATATGCGTTTAACCTCCCTTTGACATTTAGTATGTAACTTATACATATTAAAAAATTGCATGTGAAGAGACTCTTTTAAATGTAGCATCTTGAAAAAAGTCTCTTCATATATACTCTTTTAATGTCAATAAACTATTTAAATGTGTGTCATGCTTAGAAAAGGTGTGATACTATCACAACTTAGATATATAATGACAAAAATAAGTGCCAAAGATTACGCTATGAATACTTATATACAACCCATGTAATGACGAAAATTAGTGTTGAACAATACACTAACAAACATTTAGTTTAAGCCCGTGTGCATCGCACGAGTATGAATGACTCGGTCTAAATATAAAAGTTGTGATACCATCACAACTTACAAACCTAATGACAAAAATAAATACCACACATTACACTATGACCAATTAGATTGAGCCTGTGTGCAACGCACGGGTCTGAATGACTAGTCTATTAATACTATAAGATTCAGTCCCTAAATTTAATGTGGAGTTATGATGATAGAGTTTTTAGAATTAGAAACAAGTTGGATTCGTTTAGTAGTTGCATAGAGTACAAGATAGCTAATGCTCGGAATTCAATGCAGCCTCATAATATCTATACAATCATGAAAGGAGATGAAGTGCAAGGGTTGCCCGAATTGATCACATGGCAATTAGTATATAATTAAAAGTCGGTTAGATGAAGTGCAAGGGTTGCGAAAGGTTGCAAGAATAATTAATGATTTAACCTAATTCATGCCTATATAAACCGGCCAAAATCACATTTAGTATATACATTTGAAGATGATTCACACATCTTTTAGATATTTGATTGTTGGTAGCGGTATGTAAATTCTTTTTTGCAACATTTTGGAGATAATTCACACATCTTTTGAATCTTTGTAATTAACTTGCTCTTCCTTTTTTCTTAATTTAGTTATCATACGCAGGTACCATGAAAATCACACAAGATCATGCATGCTCAGATAAATGAAACCAAAGATTGGGATACCAACTATTTTCTTTGTTTCTTACATATTTAGGTGATTGTTATAGATAAGTATATATATAGATATATGTATCATGTTAATGCATTTTCATATACAAGTAATTTATGTTCGTTTTCTATTGATGTAGCTCATATGTGCGAATTGATTCAAAAAAATTTGCACGAGCATGTATGTAAAGCAACATTTAAATGGTTAAATGATACTTTTTAGCGTGATTATTTATGTAAGTAGTTGCTTTCGAATGCTCTTTGAGAAATATTAGAATGAATTTATCGTGTGCAATTGAATTATTATTGAAAAGAAGAAGGTTCGCGCATCGCAAAGTGTTTTCTTTTTCTTTATGTAGAATCATTAGTCTGAAACCAATATTTACGCCAATTAAATGAGTTTGCCATAATAGCAAAATACGACATATTAAAAATATCACATTGAGTAATGAATAGAAAGGAAAAAATACACAATTTTGACTTAAATCCGTTTGTAAATTATAATATCAAATAAAAAAGTTGAGTTTTAAACATAAGCAAAAGTTCAAACTTTTATCGAAAAACAAAACCAGCGCATTTAATGTGAAGTATATACAACATCGAGATAAAAGTGTAACGCTTGCCGGAATTTATCACATGATATTTAGTATACAACTAAAAGTCGGTTATGGATTGAGATGAAGTTGAAAAGGTTGCAAGAGTAATTGATGGTTTAACATAATGCAATATATATAGATATATGTATTATGTTAATGCATTTTCATATACAAGTAATTTATGTGTGTTTTCAATTGATGTAGCTCACATGTGCGAATTGATTAAAGAAAATATGCACGAGCATGTATGTAAAGCAACATTTAAATGGTTAAATGATATTTTTTTTAGCATGATTAGTTTATGTAACCATGCAACTTGAATAATTAATATAAAAGAAAAAGTATATAATTTTTGCTCAAACCCATTTGTAAATTAAAAAAATTAAGTTTACGACATAATAGTGGAGTCCAAAGGTTTTAGGAATTATTAATATTGTGTTAATTAATATTCATTTAGTTAGCTATTTAGAATTGAGTTTATTGATAAAATTTATTAATATTAGTTAGACTTCAATGTTAATTTTTAATGAAATTAGTTGTACAATAAAATAAGATGAAGCTAAAAAGGTTTGTAACAATTTTTATACAGTTTATGTGGCATTATTATATATACATTATTACACAAACTTTAACTTACAAACTTAATAAAGAAAATATTTGGCGCACATTAAACTACAATTAGATAGACCCCGTGTGCTTCATATTACCATGAAAAACCATCTAATAGACAAGTATTGTAGGGCTAATTAATAGACCAAAAGAAACAAAGCTATTTTTTTTATCATGCAAATAACTAATAGGCCAAAAGAAACAAAGTCATGACAACTTAATAACCAAAAGCCCATATATAGAATACAACACCACAAAACCAAAACAACATCAAACACTCTTAAATTTTTATACAAGAAAGTTTAAACATTTCATACAACATACTAAAAATAATTAAGTATACACTCGCCAATATATATAAAGAATACACAATTAACAATTAGATTCTTAGCCCGTGCGTAGCACGAGTTCTGCCTGCCTCGTATATATATAGATTTGAGTTCTAATAAGATCAATATTAAAGTTTCAAAAATAAGATCATTCAAAAACCAATAAGAAGATGGCAAGTGGCAATATATTTAAAACAAAAAAAAAAAAGAAAAAAGAAAATTAATAACAATTAATTTGTATAGGCTAGGGGCATTTTAGTAATGTTAGCAAACTTTATAACCCTTAATAACTTTCAATCTCAAATAAACATAACAACCACCTCCCTTATCTCCTTCCTCCCATCTCTTCTCCATCCCTTCTTATTTTCCGGTAACCATAACAGCAAAAAAAAAACAACAACTAATCAATAATAATAATAATAATAAAAAAAAAATAAAATAAAAAAACATTCCATCGATCCATTAAAAAAAAAGTTGATCGTATAAGGACTCGATTTGTTCCGGAATCAGTTTATGAAACGAAATCGTTTTCTGCTTATTACTGATCTGATGACCTGATTATCGCTTTCTGCTTGTGAACCCGGAATTTGATCTCGTTATTAATCTCAATTTATGAGATATTTTTAAAAGATCTGGGCTTTGTTATTTGATGGGTTTTAGTGTACAATTTGCCGAAACATATGCAGGTTTGTTTGGATCTGTTTATCATGTGTTTCGATCTATTGTTGTACACGATTAGTTAGTTGAAGATCTGTTGATGTTGGCAGACATGGTTATGGAAGTGACACGTTTTTTGGGAGACTGATATTAGATATATATCTGATATAAGCGTGGTTAGGTACCAAATGGTGGTCTCGTGTTTCAGTTGGGTTATGGTGGTCTCGTGTAGGAGTTGAGTTGTTTTGTGAAGGGATGTATATGATTCTTGTGAAACGCAACTGAAACCCTAACTGTCGACGTGTCAGAAATATGATGTATCACACTTATTCTGGGATAATAATTTATACTAGTAGTTTATTTATCATACAAGAGTTGTAATCTTGGTTTGATCAGTGGCTTGTATTAGTGAGTTCAGTTGAATGTATATATATATATATATATATATATATATATATATATATATATATATATATATATATATATATATATATATATATATATATTCGAAAAAAAAATTCGAAAAATTTTTTTCGAAATTTTTTTTAAAATTTTTCAAAATTTTTTAAGAAATTTTCAAAAAGTTGATTAACTAATATTAGCAATTAGATTAAAGTTAAAGGAGGATAAAATGAGTGGCTATAATTGCTTCTCGCGTTCTCACAAAATTTAGGCTTCTCATTTGAACGCTTGACTATATATATATATATATATATATATATATATATATATATATATATATATGAAAATAAACAAAATACAACTATAATCCCTATACAAATACAAATCTAGTAAATTATCCTTACATTTGAGGCTAAAACAATCGATTATGCTAGCAAAGGTTTGATAGAAACTATATAAAATTATACAACCACTGAATAGGAGCTCTTAGCTATCCTATTCACCATCGATAGATTCCTATCAAAATCTTATCCTTTCAGAAACAATAGGTTTTTCCCAAATAATGCCTTTAAAACAAATAAATAGTTAAAACAAAACAATGAATTAACTTTTCAAACATGTAAATCTTTATTGTTAATAATCAAAGAAGTACAATGGATAACACTAGTTGAATGTCAATTGGTGGTAAACTCTTTGAACTCGTAAACTAAATAGAACTTAAGTTTACAAGCAAACTTATATAGAATGTTTGATTCCCATCAGAGGCTCTCCCCGAAAGTTTGTTAAAGAGTAAATTGCTTTTCTAAGAGTAGATACTATTATGGTGAAAAAGCAACTACTTACTTTGAACCAACATTCAAATATATAGTGACAAGAGGGGGTCTTGAACTTGGTTGGTTGAGACATGGCATGAATCCAATGGAGAAGTACAAATGCACTTTATTGTACGTCTATTCATAGAGCTTGTTTCACTGTATTAGTGAACTGTTTGCCATCAGTTCACTATCACTTCATTAACCAGCATTTGTCCGACTTTAATTTGAACAGCTTATATTTCCCGCATATTTGCTTTCTTCAAATTATTCCCACCTTAGTGTATCTGAGAACATCAGAGCTGAGCTCCGTTGGTTGCTTCAAAGAATGGTTCAATATATCAGAGTACTGTCATCCTCTCATATATAGGTATCCTTGATAAGGTCTTCTACATCCTAGCTGATATCCAACTCAGCGAATGAGTATATCTTCATGTTGTCTTTGATTTCCTTGATGATGTCTGAGACCTGAACTTATCTAGGATAACTCACTGAGATTGGATCCCACCAAGTCTTGTGTTCAGTTGTTAATTCATAAGCTGGTTGCCTTAGTGTAATTTATGTTCACATTTTGTTAAAGACTTTGGGTACTTGTTTACCCAACACAATAGTCTATGTGAATCATTGTGAGGGTACCACCATTTTACTAGGAAGTTTGTGGCTCATCCTTGTATTTCGGGTAATATGTTGGCCTAGCCAATTTGTATAAAAACATTGGACCAGATATTTGAATTCGGTTTACAGTTCAGTTCGGGTTAAATTTTGCTAAACCCAAATCAGGTTCAGTTTCGACAAATCCGATTCGATTTTAAGTAAGTTCAGTTTTGGTAATGTCTACTACTTATAAAGGGTGTACATTTTTTCTTGAAATCTTAAAAACTTAAATTAATGCAGTTTGCTTAAATTACCCCTGAATACCCCTTAATACACCTTAAGTAGGGATAAGCATGTTGACTCGAATCGCGGCACCAAATCAGAACTGTACCGAAACGATACCGACTCCCGATACACGGTACGGAACCTATACCATGAGTCGAGCAAAAAAAGTCTGGACTACTAATTTGGTACCGATGCCAAAACGAGATAATACTGAAAAAATACCCTAAATTTGAGTAGTCATGTTTTTGATTTAAAATGTTAATCCAAACACCCATTGGATCCATGCAAAACAATAATCATAAGAAAACCAAATGTTCTATTTTTTAGCTGATAAAAAAGATGAAAGTGAATATAGGGTTGTCTCACATCTAAGCTTACATGCGTAAATAATCGAAATCACTAAAAAAAATACATCATTTTGATTATTATTTTTTCAAAATTTGAGTAGTGGAACTAATATATGCATAGTGAAATGCATTTTAATGGTGAATGAAGGAAGGGAAGAGATCTAGTGAGAAGAGAATTTGAAATGAGAAGAGTGAGAAAAAATTTGAGCCCACATATTTTAAATGAGGAAGAGAAATTTAAGGGGAGATGCATCTATGTTTATAGATGCATCTGGATTATGCGGTTGTGGTTTCTTCTCACTCTTCTCATTTTAATTTTATTTCTCATTTGATCCTTACTCGGTGAATTAAATCAAAACCATTGTTTATTTATAACTAATTTGTTAGTTAATGAAAGCACCTAACAATAGGATATAGAAAACGCATGTATCACGTGAACCCAACTTAAATGATGGTGCGATGAAATCAAGAAAAAACAGTAATATTATGAAGGACATGATACAAATGAGGTAGATTTGATGTTCTCTTGTTAAAACGGCGTAATTTTTTTTTATAGTTTCACATGTAAGCTTAAATGTGAGACAGCCCAATATTCACTTTCCTCGATAAAAAAACTATCCCAAAACTTTACTCTGACAACCATAAATATTTCACAAACCCTCCCAAAAATTAAACCATAACCTATTACTAATCACTCAAATCCAAATGTACATCTTTATTGGTTTTATGTAGAGAGACGACACAATTGTTGAAGAAACCCCAATCTTGAATCTTTACTATCTATAAAGGAAAAATGGTCAAAGGTGAAAGTGGAAAAGTCAAGAAAGTGAAATGTGAAATGTTGAAAAATGTATATAAGGAAATATTGAAATGCATTTAATACTCTCATTAAAATACCCCATTACTTAAAAGTACAATTATTTATTCAAATTGTACAACAAATTAAAAACATATCTACCAAATTAAATACAACCAATTAAAACACAAACCGGGTTGACCCGGGACGCTTCAAACACGGCGGGTTGTCCCGGTTTAATTTGACCCATTTTTGACCCAACCTAGCAAGTTGACCCAGTTTAAATCGACCCATTTTTTCGACAGGAACGGTTCAACCGGTTGAACCACCCGGGTCGAACCGGGTTTCAAAACATTATCCATTACTTAAAAGTACAACGATTTATTCACATTGTACAACTAATTAAAAACATATCTATCAAATTAAATACAACCAATTAAAACAAAATTGGGTTGACCCGAGACGCTTCAAACCCGGACGGGTTGACCCAGTTTAATTTGCCCCGTTTTCGACCCAACCTAGCAAGTTGACCCGGTTTAAATCGACTCATTTTTCGACCGAAACGGTTCAACCGGTTGAATCACCCGGGTCGAACCGGGTTTCAAAACATTATGTTAAATTCCCAAATATTCAAACTTTTATTATTTTTCGTTTATAACCTATAAACTTTTTTTATCAATAAACTATATGTCGCTATAAAATCCCGTTGCTATGCACGGGTACTCGTCTAGTATTGATAAATTGAATTCGGATGATGATAGTGAATACTCGGTTGTTGAAAACGATTTGGTTAGGGTGTTTTTTTTTTTTTTTTTTTTTTTTTTTTTTTTTTTTTTTTTTTTTTTTTCTTTTTAATGATTTCATATGATTTTGGTGGGATTTTGTAAGTTTTTGAACGTTTGTAAGTTACGATTATCTTGGTGATATGTTTATTTAATTGTTGGTTTCGTTTTCTGACACGATGTGGTTCGAAATCACTCGAAAATACATATTTTTTTTCATGTTTATTTGTTGCCGTCACATAAAATTAATTACTAGCAAAAAATCTGGAATTTTTTTGGTTTAACAAAAAACGGGAAGAACCAGGTACCGATTTTTCGATACGGGTTCAATACCAATCTGGTATTGTGCCCATCCCTAACCTAGTTTGATCAATTCTAAACTTAACAACTTTTAAAAAACACACGCCATATTAATTTTAAATAAACGTTTTGTATTTCACAAAGCACATGATTTGCGTCAAGGATCAAACAAGAATCACGATTTCACAAGTATAATTATTTATTCGTCATAGTATATCTAAATTAATAACACCCGTGCATAGAATGTCTTCCTGGGACAATATGGGCTCAACATACGTCTTATCGAGTATGATTGGAGTGATGCTAACGTGATCCAAGAAACACCCTACATTGAACAGATGACGACCTATGTAAGAAAGGAGAAAAAAAAAGTTTAGGGTTTAGAAAGAATCGTATCATTCATGCATTCCTCTGGTTTGGTTTTATTTATCTGAATTTATTATATTTAGTAGAGTTATTTTTTTCAAAGAAGTAGTAATTAAACAAATTTGTATTTGATGGAAGAGGAAATATCCAAGGACGAGTTATATGCTGAATCCCAATACCCTCGTGGTTCCCGGATCTTCTATACTGGATTAATTGAAAGGCGATGATGAGTATACTGGCTGGGTCTGGTTTGAATATCTTCCTGTTTGCTATGTATAAACACAAAATCATTAAATTATTTTCAACTTTTATATATGCATGCATGCATACATCGACTAAAATCATATTCTCTTGTCACAGGCATTATGTGATTACCAATGGGAAGCAATTGGAAAAGTGTTGATTGACCTTGACCATCCCATTGTTCCTGTTATTTCTAACTTTGCTATCTCTGCTTTTAACAAGCTTTCTAGTCTGGTTAGTTACTTTGCATTTTTCTACTTCTTTTATTTTAATTCTAATTCTAATTGTTGTCGTTGTTATTGTTGTTGTCCTCTAACGCATTTGTTTTGTTGCTAGTATTATAAGACCAAGGTAGATGAAAACATCTATGACGCCCAAGTTACACAAGTCATATGCTGGCCCAATAGCTATATATAGATATATATGTTTTCCATTGAGGTTGAGGCATTGGAAGAAGATGTTATTGGCGTCTATGAAGCTAAAGTTCTATCCAATCGTCGCGGCCGAAGAACACTTATTGACTTCACTCGAACACTCCGTTCACCCACACTGTTTGTTCTTCTTATAATATCAATCTTTCTTTGTAATCGTAATGTGTCGTGAATGTTAATCACATGCACATGTTTAGTATTTTCTCTTCTTAGGTAGGTAAACAGTTTTTCATCTTCAATATTCCAAAATAGAGGTTTAGTGACATTAACAACTGCAGAATGCATATGACAGCACACATAAAATTTGCAGTTAATACTTGTTTCTTTTTTTTTTGGGTAAAGGGTGTTACCCCGGTAAATATATTAACACCAAAAAATAACGTTAAGTACAAAGGAATATGGTTGAGGTACCATATTAACCTAAACACTCTAAACAAGCGTATTAGCAACAACTATATGTTTGACATGCCAAACATTTACACCAATTACGTTATACCATCTTCATAATATAATAACAAAGAACTTCTCATGCAAGCATCCCCATGCAAGCACATCCCAAATAGCCCTAACTGACCAAGATACTCGAATACTAAACGAACAAAACTACAAGCCATAGGGAAGAATGTACTTTGGTATCTGCCAGTGATCCAAGCAACGAGCAACGTTTGCAGAATTCTTGAAACGAAGAGACATCAACCTGAGCCTTATGGTGCTGATGATGACATCTCTTAGTTGCTCCACTTTACGACTCGACTTCTTAAAAATGCGATTGTTTCGCTCTTGCCAAATGAAATAAGATGAAGCCGCAACAACCAATCTAGCAATGACACTCTTAATCGAACTCTTGCTAGATATCGGAATAAGAGCAGCAACAATATCTTCCATACGAGAAGGAATGTTATCCATAAAGGCTAAACCCCTCATGTACGACCACACCTGTGACGAATAAGCACACTCGAAAAAGAGGTGTTCATGATAATCCGGTTGAGTCTCACATAAAGGACATTGAAGCATGTCGAAATTAGTATTATGACTAATATCCCATTGCCTCAATAAATCTTGTGTTTTAAGCTTCTTTAACATAATGAGCCAAAGAAGAAATGCATGGCGTGGAATGCATTGTGAGTACCATACGACATGAAGCCACGGGACCACAACATTTCTTGGCCGAATCGTATCCCACACAAGACTAACCGAGAACTCCTTAAGATCTCCATTAAAATCACGCCATAGCAGCTTGTCTTCAAGATTTGGAGAAATAGGAGGAACATGAATTTGGATCCAATTTGGTTGCCATTTCCACGCCCCCTCCTCAATAACATCCGCCACTTTATCTTTCAAATCAAAACCCGCACTAGTGATTTGTCTAACCGTTTTTAAGTCACGAAGAGGACAATCATCACACCATTTATCAAACCAAACAAACGCCTTCTTTCCATCACCAATATGATACCATATATGCTCCCTAATTATAGTACGAATTTGAAGGAGCTTACGCCACCCCCAACTCATTCCCGCTGTAGGAGGCACATCCCAAAAGCTCCTACCCATGAGTTTATACGAGTGAATCCAACGAACCCACAAA
Source organism: Artemisia argyi (assembly GCA_030686995.1). NCBI lineage: Eukaryota > Viridiplantae > Streptophyta > Magnoliopsida > Asterales > Asteraceae > Artemisia > Artemisia argyi. Next base: position 140,006,504 of record CM060679.1, on the reverse strand, counting down.
GACTCTTTATTAGAAACGATGCTCCATATATGAGTAACCATTAACGAAATGTTAAACGTGTCTAATCTTCTTACTCCAAGGCCACCCTCAGATTTCGGGAAGCAGATGTTTTCCCACGCAACCTTAGCTTTGCCCCTCTTCATTTCACCTTGACACCATAGGAAGCCACGCATAAGCTGTTCCAAGTCCTGAATAATACGAGTCGGGAGAATGAAAACAGAAGCCCAGTATAAATGCATAGAGGATAATACCGATTTAACCAATTGAAGTCTTCCCGCAAAAGATAGTGACTTATTCTTCCAATCACCAATCCGATTCTGAACTTTCTCAACAAGAATCTTACAATCCTTATAAAGAAGTCTAGATGAAATTAGAGGAACTCCCAAGTACTTCACAGGAAGCTTACCTTCTTCGAACGGCATAATACTAAGAATTGACAATTTCACATGGTCTAAAATATTACAAAAGTATGCCATGCTTTTGGGGATGCTTGGGATCAGCCCCGAAAGAACTTTAAAATCATCCAAAGCTTCCATGAGGACTTTAGCCGAATCAAGATTACCATACGCAAAAAGGAATAAATCATCTGCAAAACAAACATTAACAATTTTTTGCTTTTCGCAGTGCTTATGGTACCTGAAATTATCTGATGCATCAACCCTCTGCTGTAATAAAAGAGTAAGAACCTCCATGACCATTGTGAATAAATAAGGAGACATTGGGTCACCTTGTCGTAACCCTCTTCTCCCTTTGAAGAAACCATGGAGCTCTCCATTAACACAAATAGAGAAAGAAGTGTTAGAGACACATTCCATTATCCACGACACCATAGTCATATGAAACCCAAACCCAATCAAAATCATATGAAGAAACTTCCAATCCACCGTATCATATGCTTTTTGAATATCGATCTTGAAAGCACATCGGGGGGGACCTCTATCTCTATGATAATCATGCATTAGTTCTTGAGTAATAAGGATATTATCAGAAATCCTTCTACCCGGGATAAATGCTGATTGGTTGTCACTAACAATGCTTCCCAACCCCTCTTTAATACGATTAGTGATGACCTTACTTATGCACTTATAAATAACGTTACAACAAGATATCGGTCTATAGTCATTAATGCGTAAAGGGGTGCTAACTTTAGGAATTAAAGCAAGAATGGTATGATTAATTTGTTTCAACAGCTTACCGTTAGTAAAAAAGTCTCGAACCGCTATGCAAACATCATTACCAACCACTTCCCAACTGTTCTTGAAAAATGCAGATGAGTATCCATCGGGACCAGGGGACCGATTATCACCAATAGAAAACATGGCAATCTTTATTTCTTCATTTGAGACAGGTCGAACCATATGTTCTCGAATACCAGTATCCAAACGTTTTGTAAATAAAGTAGGATTGTTTAAGGCTGTAGTATCACCTTCACTCCCCAAGTAGTGCTCATAATGTTGTACGAAAACCTTTGGAACAGAATTTCCCTCATGGTCCACATTATTCATATCACGAATAAAATCAATACGATTTGTTTGGGTTCGACTCTTTACAGTTTTGTGGAAGTAGGAAGTGTTCGAGTCTCCCACAGCCAACCACTCAATCTTGGCTCTTTGTTTTAAGAAACGCTCCTCGTCTAACACCGCTTCATTGAATGCATTAAGATATAAACTCTCCTCTTCTCGAAGGACCTGATTAGAAGGGTCACTATCCAACGCTTTTTGAGCTTCGTCTAACTCGTGTCTTAGTCTAACAACACGGTCATGGAGATTTCCCTGTTCCATTAATAGCTTTCGAAAAGGTGTTTTCAAATTCTTCATCTTTGTAACGATTTGGAACATAGTTGTTGGGTTATTTTCTTAGCCCATGAGTTTAAAAGCCCAACACTTAGGCCCATCTTGGGTCCATTTTAGTCCCTCCTATTTGTACCAATGTTCTGTGATTTTAGAAGAGTATCAAACACGAGAGAAGTGAGGAAAAGAAGAAAAGAAAGAAGATATTTTCGGAGTGTTTATCACCCAAAACCCAGCAGCAGTGTTTCGTCGATCACCGGAGTTTGAACCGTTGGATCGTCACGATTTTCGGACTGGAGCTTCCTTACATATAAAGGAAGACTTTGACCGTTGGGATTCTGATTTTGAGGCCTGGAAGTACGGTTTCTTGCCCGGGCAGTTTGCATCAGATTTGGTGATATTCTTCCTTTCTTGTTCTTTGATTGTTGCCATATATCTTGATGTTTAATTCCAAGATTATGATGTTTGTTGTATACCTCTAGTGTTATCTAGAGAAGAACTTGTGTACCTCTCTTGGTTGATAGTGGATTTAAGCGGCACTAGTTGTCCCGTGGTTTTTACCCGTTTTGGGGTTTTCCACGCTAAAAGTTTGGTGTTCTTGTTGTGTGTTTGATTACATTATTACCTGCTGATTTGGGGCTGATTTTATATCGTTAGGGGCTGTTCTATAGTTGTGATTAGGTTGCCTTATTTGATTACTTCCTCATAGGTTCATACGGGTTTGGGTAGGTGTTGTCAAATGAAGGTTTAGCTTCCGCATTTGTGTTTATACCGTTGTGACCCATTGCACCTTTACCCGTCAAATTGGTATCAAGAGCTTGGTTCTTGGTTTGGGGAGTTAACCTGTTTGAATGATGGAAGCTAATACAAGTAGGATGGTTAGTTTGAATGGTTCTAATTATCATGTTTGGAAAGGAAAGATGGAAGATCTCCTTTATGTTAAAGATTACTACTTGCCTGTTTTTAGTGCTGAGAAACCTGAGAACAAAACAGATGCAGAATGGACTATTTTGCATAGACAGGTTTGCGGGTATATTAGGCAGTGGGTTGATGATAATGTTTTGAACCATATTTGTGAGGAGACACATGCTCGTACTCTTTGGAACAAACTTGAACAGTTATATGCTCGAAAAACTGGAAATAACAAGTTGTTCTTAATCAAGCAAATGATGGGATTAAAGTATACAGATGGGTCTCCTATTACTGATCACTTAAATGCTTTTCAGGGTATTATAAATCAGCTTGCAGGTATGGGTATCAAGTTTGAAGATGAGATTCAAGGCTTGTGGCTTCTTGGTACTTTACCGGATACTTGGGATACTTTTAGGACATCTTTGTCCAACTCTGCACCAGATGGTGTTATCACCATGGAATTGGCTAAAGGCAGTATTCTGAATGAAGAAATGAGAAGAAAGTCACAAGGTTCTTCTTCACAGTCAGACGTCTTGGTCACTGAAAGGCGGGGGAGAAGTCAAAGTAGAGGTCCGAGTAACAGAGGTAATCATCGCAGTAGTTCCAGCAAAGGAAAATTTGCTGATGTTGAATGCTATCATTGTCATAAAAGGGGGCACACGATGAAGTTTTGCCGACAGTTGAAAAAGGAGAACAAGAAGAAAAACTACAATAACCAGAAGAACAAACACAAGAAAGATGATGATGGTGATGACAGTACTGAAGTAAATACCACCACAGATGAGTTCTTTGTTTGTTCTGATTATGATATGGTTAACCTTGCTCATGATGATTCGAGTTGGATTCTTGACAGTGGTGCTACGTGTCATGTTGCAACACGAAAAGAATATTTTTCATCTTACACACCAGGTGATTTTGGTGTTGTTAGGATGGGTAATACTGGGCTATCTAGGATTGCTGGTATTGGAGATATTTGTTTGAAGTTTGACACAGGGATGGAATTGGTTTTACATAATGTGAAACATGTCCCAGATATGAGACTCAATATTATCTCAACAGGTCTTCTTGACGAAGATGGTTACCACAACAGTTCTGGTAATGGCTTGTGGAAAGTGACTCTCGGATCCTTGATTGTTGCAAGAGGGAAAAGGGAATCCAAGTTATATATGACACATCCGAAGATCTCCAAGAGCATTGTCAACGCTGTAGACAATGATGATATGACCGAGTTATGGCACAAGAGACTTGGTCACATGAGTGAAAAGGGGATGTCTATTCTTTCTAAGAAGAATGTGTTAACCGGTGTGCATGATATCAACTTGAAGAAGTGTTCTCACTGTTTGGCAGGAAAGCAAACTAGACTTGCTTTCAAGAGTCGGTCTCCTTTCAGAATGGAGAACATACTTGATCTGGTACATTCCGATGTTTGTGGTCCCATGAAGACTAAGACACTTGGTGGGTGTTCGTATTTTGTCACTTTCATCGATGATCACTCAAGAAAGGTTTGGGTGTATACCTTGAAGACTAAAGATCAAGTATTGGATGTGTTTAAGTAGTTTCATGCTTTAGTTGAGAGGCAGACATGGAAGAAACTTAAATGTATTCGAAGCGACAATGGAGGTGAATACATTGGCCCCTTTGATGCTTATTGTAGAGAGCATGGAATTCAGCATCAAAAGACTCCACCGAAGACACCGCAGTTGAATGGCTTAGCAGAGCGGATGAATAGAACTTTGGTTGAGAGAGTTAGATGCTTGCTTTCACATGCAGGGTTGCCTGCTTCTTTTTGGGGTGAAGCTTTGAATACGGCGGTACATGTTATTAATCTAACCCCTTGTGTTCCTTTGCGCTTTGATGTTCCTGACAGGGTTTGGAGCGGCAAAGATGTTTCATACCGTCATTTACGAGTCTTTGGATGCAAGGCATCTGTGCATATTCCCAAAGATGAAAGATCAAAGCTTGATGTGAAGTCTAAGCCATGTGTATTCCTCGGGTATGGTCAAGATGAACTTGGGTACAGGTTGTATGATCCAGTTCAGAAGAAACTCGTTCGTAGCCGAGATGTAGAGTTTGACGAAGACCAAATTTTGAAAGATGTTGAGAAGGCTGAGAAGGAGACAATTCCTCAACATAATGATGATCCTATTGATTTAGATCCGGTTCCTCCAAGACATTTTGATGCACAGTTTGGAGATGATATTCAGAATGATGAAGAACATGGTGCTGATGATGTTGATGCTCAAGAGCAACCATACCTAGATGAAGACGTTCATCCTGAGTTACCAGTACCTATGCCACCATTCGTTCCGGTTAGGCGGTCCACTAGAGATCATCATCCTTCCACACGCTATTCTGCACATGAGTATGTTTTACTCACTGATGGGGGAGAGCCCGAGTCTTATGAAGAAGCTATGGAAGATGAACACAAGAAAGAATGGTTTGAAGCAACGCAAGATGAGATGAATTCCTTGCATAAAAACAATACCTTTGAGCTGGTAGAGTTGCCTAAGGGCAAGAGAGCTTTGAAGAACAAGTGGGTTTTCAAATTGAAGACTGATGAGTATACTTCTAGACAGAGATACAAGGCCAGATTAGTGGTAAAAGGTTTCAGTCAGAAAAGAGGTATTGATTTTGATGAGATTTTCTCTCCAGTCGTGAAGATGGGATCTATTAGAGTTGTTCTTGGTTTGGCGGCTAGCCTCGATCTTGAGGTGGAGCAAATGGTTGTCAAGACAGCTTTCCTTCATGGTGATCTGGATAAAGAAATCTACATGGAGCAGCCTGAAGGTTTTCAGGTTAAGGGGAAGGAAGACTACGTGTGTAGACTTAAGAAAAGTTTGTATGGGTTGAAGCAAGCACCGAGACAGTGGTACAAGAAGTTTGAGTCGGTTATAGGGAAGCAAGGCTACCGAAAGACCTCTTCAGATCACTGTGTTTTCTTTCAGAAGTTTGGTGATGATGACTTCATCATCTTATTGCTATATGTTGATGATATGCTGATCGTTGGCAAGAACGTTGGAAGAATTGCCCAACTGAAGCGAGATTTGAGCAAGTATTTTGCTATGAAAGACTTGGGGCCAGCAAAACAGATCCTTGGCATTCGGATTTTCCGTGATAGGGGTGCTAAGAAGTTGCATATATCACAAGAGCAATACATTGAAAAGGTGTTATGCAAGTTCAACATGGATAAAGCTAAAGTGGTGAGTTCCCCTCTTACTCCCAACTTTAAGCTAACTGAAAAAGATTGCCCTTCTTCCAAGAAGAACATTGAAAAGATGGATAGAGTTCCATATGCCTCAGCGGTTGGTAGCTTGATGTATGCTATGGTGTGTACAAGGCCGGATTTAGCTCATGCAGTTGGTGTTGTCAGTCGGTTCCTGTCAAATCCTGGTAAGAAGCATTGGGAAGCTGTTAAATGGATATTTAGATATCTGCGAGGTACTTCCAAATTGGGTATCACATTTGGAAATGGGAAACCCGTGCTTGTTGGTTACACAGACTCAGATATGGCGGGAAATAAGGACAACATGAAATCCACTTCTGGATATTTGATGACCTTTGCAAGGGGAGCTGTTTCATGGCAATCTAGATTGCAAAAGTGTGTGGCTTTGTCTACAACAGAGGCTGAGTATGTGGTGGCAACAGAAGCGTGCAAAGAACTATTGTGGTTGAAAAGGTTTCTGCAGGAGCTTGGCTTCAAGCAACAGCGCTACGTGGTTCTTTGTGATAATCAAAGTGCTATTCACCTTGCGAAGAATTCTATGTTTCATAAGCGAACAAAACATATTGATGTGAGGTATCATTGGATTAGAGATGCTATTGAAGATGGTTTATTTGAACTTGATAAAGTTCATACCGATGATAATGGTTCCGATATGTTGACCAAGCCGTTAGCAAGGGAGAAGCTCAAGGTTTGTTGCTCGATCGCCGGGATGGTGAACTCTTCCTCATAGGTAGAAAAGGGGGAGATTTGTTGGGTTATTTTCTTAGCCCATGAGTTTAAAAGCCCAACACTTAGGCCCATCTTGGGTCCATTTTAGTCCCTCCTATTTGTACCAATGTTCTGTGATTTTAGAAGAGTATCAAACACGAGAGAAGTGAGGAAAAGAAGAAAAGAAAGAAGATATTTTCGGAGTGTTTATCACCCAAAACCCAGCAGCAGTGTTTCGTCGATCACCGGAGTTTGAACCGTTGGATCGTCACGATTTTCGGACTGGAGCTTCCTTACATATAAAGGAAGACTTTGACCGTTGGGATTCTGATTTTGAGGCCTGGAAGTACGGTTTCTTGCCCGGGCAGTTTGCATCAGATTTGGTGATATTCTTCCTTTCTTGTTCTTTGATTGTTGCCATATATCTTGATGTTTAATTCCAAGATTATGATGTTTGTTGTATACCTCTAGTGTTACCTAGAGAAGAACTTGTGTACCTCTCTTGGTTGATAGTGGATTTAAGCGGCACTAGTTGTCCCGTGGTTTTTACCCGTTTTGGGGTTTTCCACGCTAAAAGTTTGGTGTTCTTGTTGTGTATTTGATTACATTATTACCTGCTGATTTGGGGCTGATTTTATATCGTTAGGAGCTGTTCTATAGTTGTGATTAGGTTTCCTTATTTGATTACTTCCTCATAGGTTCATACGGGTTTGGGTAGGTGTTGTCAAACGAAGGTTTAGCTTCCGCATTTGTGTTTATACCGTTGTGACCCATTGCACCTTTACCCGTCAATAGTGTGACCCTCCACCCGTTTACCCCATTCACGTTGCACCACCTCAATGAAGCTCGGCTTAAAAACCAATAGGTTTGCAAATTTAAACGGTTTAGGCTTTGACTTACAAAGGTTTGGAATTTTGAGAACTGCCGGCGAGTGATCAGATATTCTGTAAGGTTGGAAGATTGCATAGGAACCTGTGAATTGCTCCAAGTACTCCATATTGCCCATTACACGATCTATTTTCTTTAAAACGCCATCACCACCCTTCGGTTTTTGATTCCAAGTATAGTGCAAACCCGAAGCATTGACGTCACTAACTTCAATGTTACAAACACACTCCTTGAACTCCCTCATGGTTATGCTAGTTAGGGAGGAACCAGCATAGCAATCTTCCAGGTTCAAAGAAGCGTTGAAATCTCCCATTAAAACCCACGGCTGACCACTAACAAATGATTTGTGCATCTCCAAATTCTGCCATAGTATGCGTCTTGTTTTATATGCATTGGCAGCATATATAAACGAAAAAAATGCCACCTTGCGCTCAGCTTTAAACAAGACTTGTGTGTGCATAACTTGATCCGTTTGGGATATTATCATTACATCAACTATACCTGGGTCCCACCCAAGAATAATGCGAGATCTTTTATCACAAAGAGCCCCGTTTGAAGTCCAATTCCACTTCCTGAAAACCTTAGCACAAATGCGTTCCAAGCATGAGATGTCCACATGTGACTCCAATATAGCACAAATACTCAAGTGATTTTCATTCACCACTTGACGAACCTCATTTTGCTTTGGGGTACGGTTCAAACCCCGTATGTTCCAAGAAGCAACACTAACCATTAAGACCTTGTTTAACGGGAGTGCTTGCCCCCTCCGATTCTTTCACATTATTTGGTTTCATGAACGTACCTGTTTCATCATATACATTTTCAACCTCATCATCACTCCCATCATCATTCATGACATGAGTACCAGAAAGAGTTGCAAAAGAATTATGTGTTTTGAGTTCGTTGGTTTTCTTAACATTGTTTGAAGTTGAAACCTCATTCTTAGAAGGCGCATTCTTAGAAGTAGACGCATCATTAGGATCTGGTTTATTACTCTTTGGGCGGTAGACAAATCTAGGCTTTGGTTTGTTTAACAAAACACCCCCCACATTCTTCGAGCTATCATTTCCACTTCCACTTGATTTCCCTTTACCCCGTTTTTTTCCCACATGTTGAAAGCCCTCATCAGGATCAGTAGCAAGAGCATGTGGTTCAACCACGACATGTTTGGGACAGTTATCAATGGTATGACCAAAGATATTACACGCCGTGCACCTAGGTGGTCTCCATTCGTACTCAACTCGAACAGTTTCTTTCGTATATCCCATTTTCTCTAATGAGGGTACAGCTACCACAAGACTACTAATTAGCTCATTTTCAGAGCTAATCTCGATCATAGCACGAGCATAACTGTTCCGCCCCCATGACTCCTCACACATAGTGGTCGTGTACGTGTCAAGCATTTTTGGTGTCCCAATTTTCGAGGCTATTAAGCTTAACCCATCAGCAGTGAACGCCCCCATTGGGACATCGTGTAATTTAACCCACACCGGTACCTTTGTAAGATCTTCTTTCATTAACGTCGTACTAGTAGTCCACTCCTTCAAAATGATAGGTGTATTTCTAATAATCCAAGGACCAGCTTCTAGGACATCCTCCATTCCTTTTCTAGTAGCAAATTTGAAAAAGAAGAAACCATTTGTGTTCATCATTGCTTTCTGTATACCAAACTTTGCCCATGCATTCCAAACATAGTGTTCAACAATTGGGAATGCAAGTCGCTTACCTATGAAGTACCCATACAGTGAGTTTGCAAGCCTCCCATTTACCTCAGCAACCGAAGACCGTGGGATGGTCAAATCAGCACCCTCCACACAATCTTGAATCTCAAGTTGTCGAAAGTTAACTTTGGTTTTTGGCGTTTCTGTTTCAACTGCATTCGCGTACGACAATGGTTTCGTAGTTTGGCCACAATCCACTTTAACAGGTTCTTTAGTAGACACATTTGTTCCTTCCATCTCCTTGATAGTTTCGTTAAACGAGCTCAATAACGAGCTGATATCCTCCTCTCCCGTAGCATTACCCATCACAAACGACTAACAAACCAACAATCTAATACTTTTTTATGGGTTTTTCTTTAAGGCATTAAATCAAACACTTGGTGAGCACCTGATAATAGACCTGCTAATGATGAAGTAAGTAGTAGATTGATGACGTCAGCAATCAGGATGTTGGTGGTTGGTTTATAGAAGGCGTGAAAGAGATCAGAGGAGGAAGCAGTTTTATAGCAGCACTGATCTCTTTCGAGTTATTCTAGTTTATCTAATAACCCACTTGGTTATTCTTTAACAAAAGGTTATCTGGAATTACATTATAGAGTGTGGGAGATTAGGTTGATTTTTGGGTTTTGTTTAAATTGAAGGTGGTGGTCGTGGTGATTTGGGTGGCGGGGGTGGTGGTTGGGTGGTGGTTATGTGCTTTTTATTTTTTCACTGAATAAACATATCTTTTGGGACATAATGGATCCACCCATTTATAATCAAGTTATAACAATCTTGAAAACAAGATCAAAACATACAAGGACTTCAGATTCATATAATCAGTACTTAAGCTTTGAAACTTAAATTTATCTTCACTAGTCAAAGATTGATCCATTTGATGCTTCCCTGAACAATTAAAAACAACTGCAGTCAATGAAGCTCAAGTGACAAAAGTCATGTGTCTATGGATATGTATTTTTCATAACATTAGATGCATTGGAAGAAGATTTTATCGGTGTCTATGAAGCTACAGTCCTTTGCAATTTTATTATTTGCCTAATTAAGAAGTAAGAACACTTATAAAGTTCAGTCAATTTCTCCATTCACTATTGCCTAAGCTGTCTGTATATACCTTTCTTTTTTGCTGTCTGTATAATCCTTGCTTTTTGTGTATAAGGGATCACTAACCACCTCAGACTTGACATAAGGTATAATTTGGATTAGCATCGACATGTTTATGTGCACCAAGTGCTTCGTACATCAGTCAAACCAGATGGTTAATAGTTCTGTCTCATATATTATTACATCAAAGTATATTTATTTACTCATCTCAATCGGATCAACATCTTCCGAAAACAAAAAATTGTCCATTGTATTATTTGTGTTAACAGCTGCAGGTGGCCTAGATTTGGCAATTTTGACCCATGTACGTTCTAAATCCGCTGATTTTGGTTGTGCTATATTCTCAGCGGGTGGAGTTGAAACTCGCCAATGCGTACCCCGTTAAATTATTTTATTTTGGATATTTCGATTATTGTTGAAACCATATTGTTTATTTGATCATAAGACCTATCAAAACCAGACCCAATTCGTTACCCAGCCTGCCTACCTTGCAATCTCTAGCTGCATTTTGTGTTGTGTGCAGGTACCAAATACAAAGGGATTGATGACCTGACCAGTGTGAAATTAATTTTTGATGCTGTGAAAGGTTAAAACTATCTTCTTTCTTCATGCCTTCTCTTCTTGGTGGTGTTTTATGTATGCTGGTGTTTGTCATAATTGTTGATCGACTCTTGGTTTTTGGGTCTGCAGAGAAGAAGAAATATCTAAAATCTTTGCTGAACATAAAAAGCAAAGCTAGGAAAGGTTATATTTAAGTATTTAACTTATATGTTGCTGTTCTATTTAAGCATCTATATCTCACTTCACCCTAAATCATGAGAAAGAGTCACTTGACGGTGCTAACTTATTTTACCTTATTGCAGGTAAGAAGAAATCCAGTGATGTTTATCCTGGATTGTGGAGAGATCATGCAGTGTTTGTAGGTTAGTATTGTTTGTTTTCTTTTCTAGTTATCATTTTCCATCGCAGTTAGAAAATAAGACTATCATTCTTTTTCTTCACTCAATCTTCTGCTTGTTGGTTCTCCCATTATAATGTTTACCCGTTTCCATAATATTTGCAACACTAATAACAGTTGCTTTGAACTATCTTCTTGCGTTTGCTCTCTACTAAAATAAGTTTTGTGTTGTTTGAACACTATACAGGTGCTTGTCGCCTTTTTGATAAGTATGCTCCTCAGTTGAACCAAACAAGCTTGAAGATTAAAACAAGCAATCCAGGTTAAGCTAATATATCATTACATTTTTTATTTTTGATGTGTTTACTTAGGAGTATGTTTCTTTTCCATATGCATCACTAAAAGGTATAGGTGGCAAACTGGGTGTTGCGTGATATGTTTGTAAGGGTTAAAAGGGGTTAATTTGTTTGGTTGACCTGCCAACAATATTCAGTATCATGGATTACGAGTATATTATATATACTAGTAACTATTTTTCAAAGTATTAGGTTTTGTGTTTTATAGTAAAGCAAATCAAGAGCTTGTGAATCGAGTATACTTCAATTTACTTTTGGATGTGTTTAATGGGTTCCACTTTCAACTGATTTTTTCTTGTTATATAACTTGTTTGACCTGTAGTCAACAAAATGTACCTTGATTTGATCTGTGGTCACTCAAAAATGTTGGGACTGCCCTGATGTATGCATGTGTAGCACTCAACATATGTATCTAGTCTGTTTTCCTAGTGTAAAGTTTATGACTAAACGAATTTGTAATCATCTGATTTTGTAATAGTAGCACATACCCGGATTAGAAAACTTGAATCCACCATCAACGGGAACTAAATTGCTTATTGTGTCTGTTTCTAATATTCATCTAGTACCCTGAACTGAAATTGATCGTCTCTCTATTCTCATGTTTAGCTGAATGGCTCGTTCCCAATGAGAAGACTGGCTTGCAACCAAGAAGTAGTGAACACCCTCGTGGGGGATATGACTACGTGACTCCGTTAAAAGGTTAATTAGTTTGTCTATGCATTGATTTTATTCATATGTGTTATGCATGCCTCCTTTTGAGAATAGTTAGAAGTTTTCTGATGTTTTTTTATTCTTGGTGTTCTAGTTTTTTTATGCATCTGTTCGTTACTGAATTTGTTTAGACCGAGTTCAACATACTTAAGACCTTTTTATTTATTATTATTGCCAGTATTCTCATGCTACAAGTGAATCACTCAATGATGCTGCTGGACGTCTTCAGTAGAAAGCCGGATACTTGAGTGCATGTTTGGTGGTTGATCTGCCTTAGTAATTTTTGTTGCCTCCTGTTAAAAAGTGTCTCATACTTCTGTCTATGTAAGTTATTTTGGGACGAGATGAGGGTTTTAATGTTTCATGTTTAAATGTTAATTAAGGAAGCAGTTATTTACATTTTGGTTTTTGTTTAAGTGAATATATTAGCTACATTTTTTTGTAACTAATTAGCTACAATTTTGTACTACAAAGTGTCGGTCCTTAGTCATTTTTGTAAGTCCCTGATTATTTTTTTGTATATTTTGGGTAGTGACTTGTAGTACTTACAAAATGACCTGTGTCAATCTGGTGTTAAAGACGTCGTTTTTGTTATTATTATTATTATTATAATCTATCATTATCATTTTTGTTGTTTTGTTATTGCTTATCGCCTCAGCTTTGTCCCTTTGTTTCAAATGATAAACCTGGTTAAAGGTTGTGATATCGGCAATAACCAAATTGCCAATTTCTATTAAATTGATTTTGAACTGAACTTGGTTTTTAATTTACGAGTACATACATCGTCATAGCCTCGTAGATTAGTAATTTATTACGGCAGGGTTTAAGATAATAAGACGGACCATAGGTTTTGTCATGCAAATTTTCAAATCAAACAAGCCGATGCCAATTGTTTCAACAATTACCTAGCTTTGAATGAATCTGTTAAAAGCAAATTGTGACAACAATCAACAAACCATGTACTACCTTATTATGAAAGCTAAAATTCAACAAAATTCAATCACAGGAAAAAGTATTCCAGAGCTGAGATGACAGTCTTAACCTTTTATAACGGATATACATATACTACCTTATTATGAAAAAGTAGATACCTCCTAAAGAGCAAAATTTAAGCAGTAAACGTCATATATGCTTGCTGCTTTTGTCGAAAAGAGGCTAGGTTAATTCTTAAAGAAACCATAAAAGTTGATTAATTCCTCCTGACCAACGCTGCAGCAATCCCACCAGCAATAAGTCCAATAGCAGTAGCAGTAATGCCAATCCCAATAACGCCATCTGCAATATAAAAGATTGTTTTTTAAGCAAATCCTGACACTAATATCACTGATATCCACAAGAAATAAGATGACGACCTTTAGTGATGCGATCTTCAATCGCCTTCTTGAGTGACAAAGCTTGCCTCCAGTCTGGTGCAATCTACAATCACACCATCAAATCATCCATAATCTCACTCAGAACAATTACCATTTACTTTAAGCATACTCAACTTATAAAACACATTTGAGCAACAAGCATTAAGAAGGCACACATCGACATATGTAGAGTATAGCAAGCCCAAACTTATTTCACACTGGACACATTCAACAATCACCAAGAGTCATACTTGCCAGTCATTCGGAAATAAAAAGCACCAAGACCATATGCTTTACGATAAAGATTGAAAAACTGAGTAGTGAATCTTCGAGACTATTCATATTTTCATTTCCACTCAAATATAGAGCTCAGAGTCAGCATCAGTATGAACTTATACATAGAGCAATTTCATGAGTTTATTAACTAGAATATATGAGCAATTTTATGACTTCGAACTGTCTATAAAGGCTGTTAGGTCTAAACTCCATCATGACATCCTAAAGTGAATGCAAGTCAAATTCTTCTATAATGGGTTATCAACCATAATAATTCAGGTAACTTACCAATTGTATTTTCATACATTCGCTTTTAAGCTGGTGACCTAGATGATCAAAGAATATATGATGCAAATACGCATTGTTATTTCTACTTCCTATGTTTATTAAAAATGAGGGGAGTAGTACACTAGATAGGAGGGGTAGCAAGATAAGAGGCAAATGGCCAAGTGCTACATTTCAGTTGTACCAGGGTCAGACAATATTCTACTTCATAGATTAGTTACAGAAGAAATATATGGGTTAGACTTAACTAAGTTTTTATGTCAACTACTATACTGAACCATATTTTGACAAGAGTATGGTTTCTAGTAAAAAGCACAAATTGAAGTTCAAATGTTTTACGCTCAATTTTAAGTCCATTTTAAGGGAAAGTTCATGGTTTTATTAAAAACTAAAGCCTAAAGCATGGATAATATCTGAATAGAATTGAACTAATTTGAAAAATAAAATACAAATAAGCATGTTTAGCATATCATGCATTCTTTAAAGGATTAAAACACAGAAGATTTGAAGTTTGATTTCTGTTCTACATTTATGAAGAAAACTGGATTTTTATAGAAAACATATTTAGTTTTGATGCATAGCTAAAAATGATTATTTAAAACCCTGCGGAATAGACTTCTGTTAACGTGAGCTATTTTCTTCTTTTTCTTGTGAGGGGGTGCGAGGGGGAGGACTTCAAAGTGGTTGTAATGCAAAATGAGAGTACTTTTAGGAGCTACCTTACATGTTTCTTATCCTTCTGAGTTCTGAGCATAATTGAAACACTGCTATTTCTTACCAACAGATTAAAAGTACTAGCTGAGAAATAACACAAAGTGGCTGAACTACGCATATATATAGGCAGTCACTCACCATCAGCAATACCAAAATGACAAGCAATGTAAAAATGAAAAGTATAAGATAGAGGCCATGATATAAAACAAAGAAAGAGAAGAAACCTCTAAACATTGGTCAAGAAGCATCCTACTCCTTGGAAAGTCACCACTTCGGTAGTATCCAACAGCCAGTAGGTATATTTTCTCCCTCTTTTGCAATGGGCTGCTGGTGTTCACAATTGAAGCTGCACACATAGCTTCAGTTAGCTTTTTAGGATTACATCTCTACAAATCACTTAACAGTGAATAGAGTGAAATACTAAAATATCTAGTTAGTAGAAAAGTAAGATTCATAAAGTCAATAAATTATAATCTCATGGTTTAGAAGGAAATCATGTCTACACTTTGAATGTAGCACTAAAAAAACGACCGCATCTTCAAGGATCATAACGAAGCATAAAGTGTATTGACTATACAACATTACCAATTTACCATATATATCTAAATATATATTTACCTTCAAGCATAGCTATTCCACGTTGCACGTCCTCTGGTTGCCTAGAATGAACCAATGCCCAAGATAAACGCATGATGCTCTCACTCTTTGCCTCATCGGAGTCATTAGCAGCCTCGGTAACTTCTTTCTCACAGTTCTGTTAAATATTAGGAATCATTAAGCAAAATACTTGTTGAAAAACTAAAGCAATATAATAATATGCTACATCAATAAACATTGAGTTAATAGTGATGCTAGAAAGCAAAATCAAAAGCTAGTGAGTGTCAAAAGTACATTCAGAGAACAAATGGCGGACAAAAATAAGCAATAAATTCATACATCCACTTAAAAGTATCATTTTGTAAGAAGATTGCCACATCCGTATCATACATTTATACTTAACCGTAAAAAATATATCACTAGAATAAACTATTAGCACTCAGAAAGTCACAACATTCATACTAAAGTTAGATCTGGTAGATATA
The DNA here is from genome assembly GCA_030686995.1 of Artemisia argyi. NCBI lineage: Eukaryota > Viridiplantae > Streptophyta > Magnoliopsida > Asterales > Asteraceae > Artemisia > Artemisia argyi. Next base: position 139,990,487 of record CM060679.1, on the reverse strand, counting down.
CAGGTTGAATCAAAAAACTTAAAGGGAAACTTATATGGCAGTTAAGCTATTAAGATAGCTGCAAATCTGTGTTAATTATGAGGTAACTTGTTAGCGGTGAACTTATACTTTTACATATAAAACTAACAAATATGATACAGACACTTCAGCAAACCAACTAACCATCATAGAAACAAGATAATAAGAAAACCACAACAAGATCTGAAATGATTCCACAAAATATTGAACTGTCAAAAGCTAAAAAAGTTAACCATCATAATACAACTTTTAAGAGAAGACTTCAATCGTTTAGCCATTAAAAGTAACACATCTCAGATATTTCTCATCATCATGTTGCTCTTAAATGCAGGCAGAACCACAGAAGCATTATTATCTTGCCAAACCTAAATGGCCAAACAACTAATTACGCCAAAATTTTGCTTTAGATTAGGCTTCCAAGTCACTGAGCGAGTAGGAATAGTTTAAAAGAATATAGGTTAACACAAGTTACGCATCAAATTCCATTCCCAATACTATTTTCAATTAGATAGAGGTTTAGTTAACTAAACATTAATGGAAGCAAGAACACAGAGATCAATGCTATTCAATTAAATTCAGTTTACTTTATCGTTTCATACTCGAATCACTAACTACAAAAACCTAATTTTCTCGTCCTACAACCGCTTTAATCTCTCATCACGTATTACTACATACACATCCGATTCTAGCTCCCAAACACTCCCATTGTCACAAAACAATATCAAAACCTAACCTAACCTCTCAATAGCAACATAGATCACATAAACAACAGACATATGCTAATCAAGGTATAAATAAAATATAAGTATCAGAAGACGGTTGCGAGTCCTCAGAGATCAATCCTACTCAATTAAACTTGGATTACGTAACATACAAAAGCAAAATGAATCCTTGTACAACACCACTGTGCCTCAATGATCACTTATGAACCATAAACACCCTACACACACATTCACATCTGACGCCATCATTTCTAGCTCGAATCACAAACCACACAAATCACACTCATCTTCCGATAACAGTTATACTCTCTAACAACATATTCCTACATACAAATCCAATTCTAGCTCCCAAACACTCCTATTGTCACAACAATCAAATCAAAACCTAGCCTATGCTAATTATCCGAATAGTTAAATCACTTGTCGATCATCAAACATATGCTAACAAAGCTGCAAATAACAGTTTCGGCGTTGATCAAAAAACCTAAAACAGTTTTACTCCACTTGCTAGGTTACGGTAAGGACATACAAAGGCACATTAAAACGTACACACATATCTACACACGACACTGTCATCTCAGACTCGAATCACGACGCACAAAACTAATACTCCTCTTCCAGCAAACAGTTATAATTCGTAGTTTCTAATAGCATTCTACCACATACACATCCAATATTAGCTCCCAAACACTCCTATTCTCACAGGAATCAAATCAAAACCTAACCTAATAACAGGCTAACACATAACAAACAAACTACGATCCGAATAGCTACATCCGTGACTATTTAATCATAATGACAGTTAATTAAAAACCTAACAGAAATTTGTAGTCTAATCATTATTAGGTTACGGTAACTCAAAAAAGAATAGTATTATAAATCACGAGATAATGGATGAGAATGTACCGCGATGATGTCACGAGAGCACCAAGGGAGCTGATCGCCACCGGAGAAGAAGGAGGTAACTGATTCGATTAAGTTGTTCATCTTTTTTATATCTTTGTTTGTTTGTTTTGATATCACCTCAAGGAAGGTGTTATAAAATGTGAGTCAGTTTATGGATTGCTTTCACCGCAAACAAATATATGTCGATTTATAGAATACCTTTTTTTCTTTATGTACAAGTATACTTTTGCATTGTTCAATTACACACGCCTAATGTGTATAAAAACAGGCTAATATGGCACATCATATAACACATAATAAAACCATGTCATCAAATAAATGTAATTTCATTTTAGTTATTTTGTGCATCAATGGTATTAAGGGCCCGTTTGGTTTGTAGACGGTTTTAGTATTAGGATTTGAATTTAGATTAGAATTAGGATTTGAATTTGGGTCGAAAGAAAAAGAGTTGTTTGGTTTGTATGTTGAGATATAAATTATAATTTAGATTTATAGTTATTTTAATTTTAAAATAATATCAATAATAAATAGGGCTTACTAAAAAATATAAAATATAATTTTTGAAACAAAAAGTACACTGTGGTCTACTCATAAGAACGAAAAATAATTAAAAAAGAAAAAGAAGAATGAGAATATAGAAGTGGGACTTGTTAAAAATGTATGTGAAAAATAGGCACTGGGCAAAGGTTTTTCACATGCCTTAGTTTTTGGACCGAGTCCCAAACTTAAATCCAACAGACACAAACCAAACAAATTATTTCATCCTAATGCCTAACGCATGGGATAAACCTCATAAAACAAACGACACCTAAGTTTACCCACCAAGGAAAAATTGAGATTAGTCTTCATGTAATAACAGGCCAACATCTCGAATGCCAACAAAAACCAAAGATGAACAACGATGACACATAAGTTTGAAAGATTGGAGTAATGTTAGAGAAATAACCTCATTCAGATGAAACCATGGTGTGGATACATTATGATGTTAAGGATACAGAAATAGGAGTACTAGGTAGCTTTTATGTTTCCAATCTTCGTGTGCGAGCAATTTTTCTAGCTAATTTTATGTTAGCATTAAATTAGACGACCATTCGTAAGTCAACGAGCCTTGTAATAGTTACATGAATATGTTAAAGTGTAACAGGAAATAGCATGCTAGATCAAATAGTCAAATACCAACCGAGAATCTTATTGGGCCAAGCCCGGTTCTTGGTTTAGCGTATGATCCATTATGTCGGCCCATGTGGCCTTGTTTCTAAGTATAAATAGTTAAATACCCCCTCCTAACATGTTAGAAGGGGTGTGAGTTCGGGGGAGTTCTTCATTTATTTTATAACATTTCACATACTAGTGTGTGTGGGGTTTTTGCTCTCCATCTCTCTCTCTCTCTCTCTCTCTCTCTCTCTCTCTCTCTCTCTCTCTCTCTCTCTTACCTCTCGTTTTCTCTCTAGAATAATTACCAAGTGTGAGTCTTGATGCCAAATGGGATCCCACAATTGGTACCAGAGCCACATGAAGATATAGGGTTAATTTCATAGCTTAGATCTTGGTTTCGACATTGTTTTTAATCATTTTGAGACCTAAAACGTGAACCGAGAACTTTCTAGATCAAGTTTGAGATTTTGTGGTCATATTTGTTAAAGTTATCGGTTTTATGTTATCTTGGGTTATAAATAAACACCTATCAAAACAAAATTGGATAAGAAACACTAGATTAGAAGTTGAGTAATGCTATTTAGGCCTACAATCCATGCCTAATGCATAATTTACTTGTACAATTGTGTTGTACATTTTCTCTCTCCAAATTTTCACCAATCACTTTTTCAAATCCACCAATCAAATCATTAGGCATGCAAGTAGGTTTGCTAATTAGGCATAAGAATCATTTTTCTTAGAAGTTATGGATGATTTTTAGTGAAAAGTTGTGTTTTTAAAAGTATTCGGTAGATTCACAAAATTTCGGTATATTCGAAATTTCTTGGTACATAGTAGATTCATAAGATTTTATTGTTTCCTCGTGAAATATTGGCCTCCGGACCCAAACAAACCACACGATTTGAAGGTTCGTATTAGAGTTGTTGTGATGATTGCAATTTGAACTAGGTTAGACATTTATTAAATTTATATCAAGTGGAACTTGACATTGTAAAATTTTGCACAATTACACCCTTGAACAGGGTCTATAAAATTTTATCGTTCTTTAGTTTTGTAAATATTATGTTTTGATTTTTGCAAAGTTTTTGTGTATCAATTATGAAATGTTAGTAAAATGTGTTTTTAATTTATGAGACAAGGAAAGAAGAAATATACGTCTATAATTTTTTATCCAATCTATTACATCCATTTAAAATAATAAAGATCATATTACATTTTAAAATGTGTACCTTGGTCCCAACCAGGCATTATTTGCCTTAACTCAATCATACATATTTCACATAGTTATTGTTACAACATGGTGATATGCAATTATATAAATATATAATGTAGTTCAAGTAGTCTAGTTAACCAATTCACCCACTTTACCAATCCTTAAATAAACCGGATACGTAACACTCTTCTGCCCATTTTCATCTTCATTCCAAACCTTTGTAAATTCGTTAACCACATTCTCATTCAGCAACTCGACACCCTTTTCTTTCGCGGTCTGATAAGCAGACCACGACTTAATGTACATTAAAAACTCATCCAAGCTCATCAACTTTGTGCTTCTAAACTCAAAAGGACCCGTGTGATCACATCCATCAACCGGTCCAAAAGGAAACTTAATACTCGTATACTTGTCATCCACTAATCCACGTAACGAGTCCCAATAAGGCTTTGATTCTGAATAAAACTTTTGGAATATCGGGTCGAATTTATCATCTATTTCTGGAATGGTGTAACACCATGCTGCTATTACACCGTTTGGTTTCTTGAGTATGTATTTGACTTGGTTGTAGAATGTATCGTTGTCGAACCAGTGGAGTGCTTGTGCTACTGTGACTAAGTCGATACTGGACTCTTTCCCGATCTTTTGTTCTAATTCGGACATTGAAAGGGTGGCAGAAGTGCATTCGTAACGAATGTTGGGGAGTTTTGGCGCAAATTCGAGCTGTGTGTTGCTTGTATCTGTGCCGATTACACTCTTGTATATGCTCGCGAGCTACATGAATCAATATAACCGAATCAAATGGTTTCTTACACTAAAATAGTGATTTATAATTATATGCTACATGATGGTGCATAATGCTGGTCCAAAGTTTCTAGTTTACTACTATTGTTCTGGCATTTTGGGCTACTTTTTGTCATACCATGCTACATTGAAATAGGACTATTGGGCCTAATTGGTTATATAGATTACTAAAATCCTATTTCTGAAGATATCCTAGCGAATTAGTCGATACGTATAATGAACCGATTGGTTATACAAAATATTAAAACCGATCATACATTTATGGATTAATCAGTTTGAGAAGAAAAATAAAAGACTCAAACTGAACCAACGTGGGGAAGGTATAAATATAAATCAAAATAAAGTTACTGTACATTAGAAGAGACGTGTACTACTTTTTTTTTTTTTTTTTTTGAAAGGTGACTTTTTCCATATATGGTTTAGAGTCGCAGCTGCCAAATAGCAGGCCCTCATCCACCACATACCCAGACTATGTTGTCTGAACCGGGCCCACGCTGGCGCAGTGGGGATTTAAACGGCTTTCGCCCGGAAACTAGAGAAATTTGGTATAAAGGGGGTCATAAAACATTAAACGGAGTACAAATATTACATTAAAACACACGATTCGCGATTCATGAGCGGCTCATAAAACAAGAGACTGTAGATTTAAATTTCGTCTCACACATGTTGCATAGTCTAAGCGCCCGTCTTAAGCAATATAAATCTTAATTTTATAAAAATTCTAACAAAATAAGCTCAGTTTATACCACAAATCGTGTAAACTTTATCTAAATAATATGAAAAACTCATGACAAAATTACACATTGAAGGTGATCCTTTAATTATTATTTTGTTTTAACATTTATTTTGGTGTCTTTTGAGCATGCCTAGCAAAAACTTATACTTGCATAAATACTAAAATGAATATCAGTGAGAGAAAAAAAGACTTACGGAGACAGCAGCCTGACCACTGCCGGTGCCAACATCCCAAACGACGTCATGTGTAGGTGTCTTCGATGCGATGAAATCAAATAGTTGTTGTGGGTAACCGGGTCGGGTCTTAGAATATTGCTTAGCTTGTTTCAAGAACAAATTCGCCATTATTCTCAATGTTCTCTGGTAGGACTTAGAAGTCGACTTAAAATGAGCCGATGGTATGGTGGAATGATAAATTATTAGATACTTCATTTGAGTTTAAATACATAAATGCCCTTATGGCTGTTCAAAGTTGTTAAGAAGTTGGATACGCCTTATGGTTTTGCATTCACATAAATTTAACAATGAAACACGTGATTAGAAAATGAACCAAAATTCGTTTTGATGAGTTGCTCCTAATCAAAATGCTCCCAAAAATAGTCAAATATATCGAAAGACTAGCAAAAGTTAATGTCATGATCTCAAATAGTCAAATATATCGAAATGGGTCCAACTAATGAAGTAATGATGGTTTAACGAAACAAGCCACCGACGACCGAGTGGAAAGAACAGTTTGGACCGCATCAGGGGCGGACCTACAGTGTAACAAGGTGGTTCCCGGGAACCACCTTAGAGATCGAGACCATTTAGAAGCTATGTATAGAGAAAAATTAGGACCTACCTTGGAACTAGGCCGGGAACCACCTTAGGCTCAAAACAAGAAGGAAGAAACAAAAAAAACAAGAAACCAACAATAGAAAGCATAGCTCAGGTTCGATCTATTATGGAGGCTTGGAGGTCTTTGTTTTTTTAAAAGAGATGACCCAACAACGAAGATAGTACGTACTAAATTACTAATACAGCACTAGCACTATTATTCTTAGTTTTATTGAAAGTTACATTTAGCCCCTCCACCTTGCATAGTTCTATCTTAATACCCTTCACCAAAAGCCATAAGTGCAGAAGTATTTACTTGAAATAATTTGGAGCATTGAATATCACACTCTTTTGTTTGGTAAATAAGCGTTCCAATTACAACCATATACTCCGTATAATTCTGCTACAAATTCTCATATTCAATATTTAGCAAGAAAACTACAAGCTACTAATTTGGCCATGTATTAATTTTTATGCCAAAATCATAAATTAATTATGACTGTTGTTTAGTGTTGTGTATTGAGAAACATGCTAACTAGTGTAACTTGTTAACTATTCAAAGCATGAACTTTTTCAAGCTATGAAAGCTAAAAAAAGACTCGGTTGTAATCACTTTAACCTTTTTTCATTCATATATAGATGACTTTTTTATATTAATAGTTACGTTAAATGAGACCCGACCCAACCCGATCCGACCGTAATTTGATTGACCAGTTGATTTTTTCGTCTTGACTAAGTCAAGGAACCACCTTAGTTTTTCGGCTAGGTCCGCCACTGGACCGCATGAAGGGTTATTTAGTGATATGATACTTTGGAGTTTGGATACATCACGATACAATATTGACAAACTCTTGTCACTTGCCACCAGATGAGTATGTTGGCGCGGAGTGGTGTAAAGTTTTTTAGATGATGAGCGGTAAGCACAAGCATTTTGAATTTTAGTAGTCGTTTGGTAAAAGAACGGTGATTGGTGAGTTATGGCTAATTTTTTAGAATGCTGATTTACTAATGCTTCTTTAAGAATGGGTGAGCGGTGAGTTGTGGCTACTACTAACAGCTAGCTCGATGCTACTTTTAACAAAAACACATGTAGTCACTTGGGATATGATCGGGTTGATGGGTGTGGGACGACACACAACACAGAATGATGGTCCTAAACAACTCAGGAGTGGCTTAGTGGCAAAAGAGTTTGTGACTATCACTCTAAGATGTGTGGGGTCTCAAGTTCAATTCCTATCAGATACAAACAATTCTAAAGTGCTACGCCAACCTCCTGAAAATGGATGATTTTACCTGGTTTGAAACTGTACTGCGGTGAGTTCAAACCATGCAGATTAATCGACCAAAAGATCAGAAACCACAGTTAAAAAAAAAAAAAAATGCTGGTCCTAATGTTTAGACATTATCACTTGCGAATTAAACTTGAATTTATTTGTTAGTTATATGTCTTAATGTCTACCACATACTTACAAAATATATAATTGCAAATGACGAATATTCACGTGCTAAGGGTGATTGCAGTAATGATCTCATACCTCACCTAATTTTATTTTATTTATTTATTATATTCATAAATTATATTAAACATTTTAATAAAAATATAATATTTCATTAATAATTAAAAGAAAATTACATAATACTTAAAAAAAACATAGTAATTAAAAGAAAATTACATAATACTTAAAAAAACATAATTATATCTAAAAATCGGTAGGCCATCCATATTTCTTCGCGTACTCACGTTTTTTGGCAATAGTGATATCTCGCATAACCGGATTGGCTATGTGATCGTGCGGTGCGTTGTAGAACTTCAGCACACGTAAATAATCATTTTCTTCAACACTACGGAGTTGTGCCGCCATCAACTTTTCGGCAATGTCATCCTTTGCAATCCTTTTCTCCACCACCGTCTCCAATAGTTCTGTTTTCTTTACCGTGTAGGAGTCGAAGCTCGCAACAACACTTTCCTTTGTCGACGCCTCGCTATCGGTCTTTTTCCATTTTCTTTTCCGTGTAGGAGTTGTGTCGTCATTTAGATCCGGAATAACAGTCTCAACATTGTCATTGCTTCCGGACTCGTAGTAGCTAGATTCCGACGACTTTCTTTGTTTGTCGGAATTGGATGCCGAAGATGTTTGAACAAAACATGGTTGTTGCAACCATTTGTCTTCTCCCCTAACAACCTCCCATCCTTCAATATGAGTAAAAGACTTGCCCTTATTTATTTATTTTTATCATAATCGGCCATGGCATTTGTCATGACGTTAACATCGCCACACCTACTCTCATGAATACGATTCTACAATTATAAAAGTAAGAGTATATAAATTAACGCAATCATATAAATTAACGCAATCATATAAATTAACCCAAGTATATAGTTTAAAAATTACTTGTTGGATGAATAGCCCGTTAAAGACACCCATGACGGTATTCATATTTTGCCACTTTGTGTTCAAGCTATAATGAGTTCGAGTAGTATCTTTCACGCTATCCTTGAAATGCTCTAGAATTCTACCCCAAAAACTTTCTCTATTTTGTTCATTCCTGACTTTTCGACATGTCGAGACATGAACCACGCTTTTGCCAAAGCCACCTCTTCGACCGACGTCCAATTTTTTTTATCTGCTTTAGTTTTTTTTTCCCTTGAACTTCTTCATCATCTTGTATATCAAATAATAATATAACAAATAAATTACCACAAGTATAACAAATAATAATATAACATATAAAATTTTAACATATAAAATTATAACAAGTATATCGAATAATTAATACCGATTTGAGTTTGTGGTTGCGTTTCGGGAACAAAATCAACATCATCATCCTCGTAATCATATAGCGGTAGTTGTCGTTCAACACTTGGCTCACGCCGCGAAGGACCTTCACGGTAGTCGGTGAACGGGTCGAAATCACTTGTCATTGATATATTGTATTGGCTAGGATTCATCGGTGGAGGTTGGGTAAAATATTGGTGTTGATGGTATTGTGGATTCATCGGTGGAACATGCGGACGAACGGGTTGTGATCGAGAGACCCGTCCACGACCTCTTGTTGAGGTTGAAACACCTTTTGATTTCCTTGGATCCATGCTACAATTTTTTATAAGTATGACATATAGAAGGTAATGGTAATTTGAATTGGAAGTGATTTTTTACAAATGTAAAAGTCTAGTATTTATAAAGGATTTTTTTTACCCCGCTCCCTCAACGGATCTTTTATCTCCCAACGTTCAAAATAATTAATGCCCAATGTATACTTTTGCTCCATGCCGTTGCAGTATGCTTTGCCGACTTGCTCCAAACCGCATGCGTGGCAACGGTGTTGCCGTGCGGTTTGGATTGATACCGAAGGCAAACCGCAACTACTGCCACCACCCTAATGCATTATAATCTTATCCCATTTCAATAGTGAAAACAAGTTCATATAAGAGGAAAATATATTAATTACTCCGCAATTTTTTGTTTTATTTATTTATTTATTTTTTATTTTAAATATAAACATTTGACAAATGATTGCTACTCATCAAATAGTAAACATCTAACAAAAAATAGCAAAAATGGTTTCTAGAGTTTACTTATGATTACAAACATAGTCTTTAATTGCAAACAAGGTCCTTACCGTTTACTTTAAAGTCTGTTTGTGTAATAAAAATGTACAAAAATGAACCTTTGATTTAAGTGTGTTGCAAAAAGTCTAAATTTGTAAAAATATCCCTCCTGTTACTTGCATTTACAGAAATATTCCTTGTGTTAAATACAATGATTCTTTGCGTAACAAACACTAGCAGTTACATACACAGTCCCTAAGTTAAATTTGAGGACTATGTGTGGAATGAAAAACTACAAAGACCCTGTCGTTACCTATTGATTTCAGAAACGGTCCCTGAGTTAATTTCTAAGGAATGTTTGTGTAATGAAAAACAATTCAAGTAAAACCACGTACCCCGCAGCAAAATACGGGTAAAAAATTCCTTGTAAGTTGATTCACATATTGATCAATAACGATGAGATAATTCACATTTTTGCAACAATATATCAAATGTTTGCAAAATATAACATGTAAAAAAAATCCTACATTTGGCCATCTTTTGTCATATTAATTTTAAACATTAACAATTCTTTGAATTGTTAATATTCACTAAACTAAATAGTAACCATTTTTCCGTTATCTAAACATATTAATTATACTAGACGAGTATACGTACATAGCAACGATATTTATAACGGTAAATAATTATAGTTGAGATATTTTGGTTAAATGTTTTGTGTAATGTTTATACATACACCATAAAATAATCAACGTAATTGAAAACAAAGTTGTAACATAAGATAATTCAACTCAAAGGACAATTTTATCAAAGAACGTATAAAAATATTTAGAAAAACTGTGAATGAAACACAATAACAATTAGTTGTAGCATTCATCTTTTTGTACAATATTTTTTTAGTAGTTTTTTCTACAAATAACGTGTTATATATATATATATATATATATATATATATTATACTTAATTATAAAGAGTTTGGGACTTCCTACAAAAAGAAATTTTAAAATTTTAAGACAACAAATATTACCATAAATAAAAATTCAAAAATTAATGTACAATTTAAAATTTAAAGTCTCATTTAAACCATATGGTAACCCTATCGATTAATGATATATTTTAATAGAATTGTTTATAAAGAAAAGAAAATAAAAACAAAATACTAAACTTATAACTATCAATTTAATACTAGAATTTAAAAAATAAAAGTGCTAACTATTTACAGTATTAATAATCAGATGTTCTATTTTTGAAAAAATATATCTGCTGCGTTATAAAGTATTTTTGACATGCTAAATAAGGAAAGTTTAAAATGATAAACATTTGCTCGCCACAAAAATAATCACTAGCTACTATCCGACGCATTGCACGGGTACCCTCTAGTGTGTGTGTGTGTGTATATATATATATATATATATATATATATATATATATATATATATATATATATATATATATATATATATATGATAAGTATATATAGTATCTATTAAACGTGATTGGTGAACCTTTTAACAGAGGTGAGCATAGTGCGTTTTGATGCGCTTTTTTTGTAAAAAAATAAAAACAAAACCGCATTTGCGGTTTTTATAAAATGAGAATCTGCAATCACGCAGTTTTTGCGATTTGAGTTTTTTGGTTTAGTTATTGCGGTTTTTTTGTTTTTAAGTTATTTTTTCCAAATGATTTTTTAGTATATATTTATCACAGGATAAATATATCACAAGGTTACATGATGTGCTACAAACATATATACAAAGTATTATTAGTATAAAATTATAAAATCTAGATATTAGTAAAACTCAATTGTAATGTAGATTTAAAAACTTCGATGAAAAATTGTTTTAAAAAACTTTTCAACAGTAAATTGCAAAAAACAGAAAAATTTTAATATGACCTAAAACTCACAAAATAATTAACCCAAAAAAATATGTTTGGAATAATTAATTAGGAATGTATAAAAAACAATTTATCACACATAATTATGAAATTCAATAGGTTTATTTAAAAAAATATGAATATGGCGGAGTGGTTCAGTGCGGTTGGTTTTTGCTGTGGATCGATTTTTTTAGTTTGGGTTTTACGGTGTTTTCAATTTGCGGTTCTATTTATGCTCACCTTTACCTTTTAACGATAGTTATAAGACAATATTTTTAAGAACAAGTCACATATATTTTGTGGGAAAGTAAAAAAAGATTTGAAGTTTAAAAGGATACTTTGAATATAACAGGTTACTCATTTGTAAGCTTTAAGTAAAATCTTTTTTCTTTATACAGGAGATGTATTTAATGCTAACTACTAAAACACAAATACTGGTCGAGTGGTTTATGTTTGTTCCTAGGTTCGAGCATCAAAAAGCACTTTTTATTTGATTTTTCGCTTAAGTGCTCCTTTTGTCTTTTATTTTTCGAATTTTTCTTGAGGCTTATTTCAAAGGGTTGTTTTAATATGCTTGCGTTTTTGTTTTATTTGACTATACATAATCTTTTATATAATAAAACAAGGACTTTTACTTTTTCTAAAAAAACTCAACCTTCCCTTATCAAGTAATAATTGAATTATTATTGTTTTTTCTTTAAAAGATTTTGAATTAAAAATTCTTAAAATTTTCCATATTTGGCAAAAAGAAACTATAAATGCGTTTTTAAGTGAAAAGTGGGTATAAAATTATATGTGTCAAAAATGTGAAAAAATAAAACTTTATAAAGGTAGGGTAAATCTATAATAATACAGGGGTCAAAGGAAGCCATTCCTTATACACGAACAAAATAATTGAACAATCCAAAACCCAAATATCGTATCCTTCTTCACAAAATCATCCAAAGAAAATATTCTAATCTATGATCCAGGTTATCTAATTTATTTGCATACCTATGTATTAATTATGTGTATCCATGTAATTGCAATCAATTTTTGAATTTACACATGTAATCTACAACTGTTCGTACATGTAGTCACATGTTTAAGAAAATATTGCTCTGCTTTTGACTTTTAGTCATACATATGTTATCCCATAATTATAAAACTAAAACTAAAATTGGGACGAATTGATGGCTTTGTGGCTTTCCTAAAAGGGGTACTTTAATCGTTTTAGTTCTTGGTGTATGTGTATGAGTAAAAGGGGTGTCTTGATTTACTTAATGTAAACTATATAAGCGTGTTTGGCTTTTTACTGCAATAAGATTATGATTTCACCTCATCTGGTTGTTAATATCTTAAGGGGCACCAAACACTCAGAAAAGTAAACAAAATGCCTAAAGGAAAAGAATACCAATATCAGTGAATTAACTTGGTCATAGCTTAGTCATATAGGTTTTGCTGAATTGCTAACCTAATACCATGTTGTGTAATTACGCCCCACCCGTATTTTTGAGGAAAAGATCCGATAAGAGAGGATTCGGAGAAAAACAATTATCTCAAAGTGCGTGCAGGTTTAACATGGAAATTAGCCACTGTCCTAATAACATTCTACCACATACACATCCAATATTAGCTCCCAAACACTCCTATTCTCCAGGAATCAAATCAAAACCTAACCTAACAGGCTAACACATAACTAACAAACTACGATCCGAATAGCTACATCCGTGACTATTTAATCATAATGACAGTTAATTAAAAACCTAACAGAAATTTGTAGTCTAATCATTATTAGGTTACGGTAACTCAAAAAAGAATAGTATTATAAATCACGAGATAATGGATGAGAATGTACCGCGATGATGTCACGAGAGCACCAAGGGAGCTGATCGCCACCGGAGAAGAAGGAGGTAACTGATTCGATTAAGTTGTTCATCTTTTTTATATCTTTGTTTGTTTGTTTTGATATCACCTCAAGGAAGGTGTTATAAAATGTGAGTCAGTTTATGGATTGCTTTCACCGCAAACAAATATATGTCGATTTATAGAATACCTTTTTTTCTTAATGTACAAGTATACTTTTGCATTGTTCAATTACACACGCGTAATTAGAGGTTGCAAAACGGGCGGGCACGAGTACGGGCTAGAACGGGCACGAGCTAGAATGACACGGGCTAAACGGACACGGGCAAACGGACACATGTTACACAAATGGCTTTGTAGAAGATAAAAAATAACGAAATAAATTCATTAAACATAATATTTCATTTATATTTAAAAAATTAAATATATTATACATTTAAGTTTTTCTTTAAAAACGATTATAATGTTCTCTAATTAAAAGAAAATATTTGTCCGTTAGTGCCCATTTAATTTTTCAACGGGCTAACCAAAGGCCAAAAAAAAAAATACATCCATGCATACGGGCTAACCAAAGGCCAAAAAAAAAAAAAAAAAAAAAAAAAAAAAAAAACCCTAGTGGATGCTACTAATTAGTAACAATAGCGGCTCTTCATTCATATCATTAGAAAACATAAGTCATCTCAATCTTTATGATTGGAAAACAATGGAGGTATGTTTTATATTTATGTTTAATGACTTTAATCTGTATCATTCGAATGGGTGTCAATGTTTCTACATTCAATATCATTGATTATATCAATGATTAATATATCATTTGATATCACTATATCAGTGATTATATTATTCGTAGAGATTAACAAACATCTACAGACTTTTGTTAATTTATGTGCCAATTTGTACATTCTTGAAACAAGCATGCACATATATATGGAAATGGCTCGTACATTCTTTGTACAATACAAGTTTTAAATATCATTCAAGTTTTTTTTAAAAAAAGGGGAATAACCCGATACGTACCGATTTTCCGGTCCCGTATCCAGGAACCGGTACCGGTACCGGAATCCCGTTCGGTACGGAAACGATACACACCTTTTATACCCGGGAAAAAAACGAGAGCATCAATTCTGGACGAGATCAGGACGGGATTGGTTCCGACCTCATCCCTAGTAGATTCACAAGATTTCGGTATATTCGAAATTTCTTGGTACATCCCGAGAATCAAAGAAAATATGGTAGATTCATAAGATTATATTGTTTCCTCGTGAAATATTGGCCTCCGCACCCAAACAAACCACGCTGAAGGTTCGTATTAGAGTTGTTGCGATGATTGCAATTTGAACTAGGTTAGACATTTATTAAATTTATATCAAGTGGAACTTGACATTGTAAAATTTTGCACAATTACACCCTTAAACAGGGTCTATAAAATTTTATCATCCTTTAGTTTTGTAAATATTATGTTTTGATTTTTGCAAAGTTTTTGTGTATCAATTATGAAATGTTAGTAAAATGTGTTTTTAATTTATGAGACAAGGAAACAAGAAATATACGTGTATAATTTTTTATCCAATCTATTACATCCATTTAAAATAATAAAGATCAACATTACATTTTAAAATGCATACCTTCAATCATACATATTTCACATAGTTATTGTTACAACATGGTGATATGCAACTATATAAATATATAATGTAGTTCAAGTAGTCTAGTTAATCAATTCACCCACTTTACCAATCCTTAAATAAACCGGAAACGTAACACTCTTCTGCCCATTTTCATCTTCATTCCAAACCTTTGTAAATTCGTTAACCACATTCTCATTCAGCAACTCGACACCCTTTTCTTTCGCGGTCTGATAAGCAGACCACGACTTAATGTACATTAAAAACTCATCCAAGCTCATCAACTTTGTGCTTCTAAACTCAAAAGGACCCGTGTGATCACATCCATCAACCGGTCCAAAAGGAAACTTAATACTCGTATACTTGTCATCCACTAATCCACGTAACGAGTCCCAATAAGGCTTTGATTCTGAATAAAACTTTTGGAATATCGGGTCGAATTTATCATCTATTTCTGGAATGGTGTAACACCATGCTGCTATTACACCGTTTGGTTTGTTGAGTATGTATTTGACTTGGTTGTAGAATGTATCGTTGTCGAACCAGTGGAGTGCTTGTGCTACTGTGACTAAGTCGATACTTGACTCTTTCCCGATCTTTTGTTCTAATTCGGACATTGAAAGGGTGGCAGAAGTGCATTCGTAACGAATGTTGGGGAGTTTTGGCGCGAATTCAAGCTGTGTGTTGCTTGTATCAGTGCCGATTACACTCTTGTATATGCTCGCGAGCTACATGAATCAATATAACCGAATCAAATGGTTTCTTTACACTAAAATAGTGATTTATAATTATATGCTACATGATGGTGCATAATGCTGGTCCAAAGTTTCTAGTTTACTACTATTGTTCTGGCATTTTGGGCTACTTTTTGTCATACCATGCTGCATTGAAATAGGACTATTGGGCCTAATTGGTTATATACTTATATAGATTACTAAAATCCTATTTCTGAAGATATCCTAGCGAATTAGTCGATACGTATAATGAACCGATTGGTTATACAAAGTATTAAAACCGATCATACATTTATGGATTAATCAGTTTGAGAAGAAAAATAAAAGACTCAAACTGAACCAAATTTAACCTTGTGAGATCTATGCAAAACAAGTATCACTTAAAAAACAAATAAGCCAATCTCAACCATCCATTCACCTTTCATCTAATGGCTAAGATCAAATCAAAAAATAACAAAGGGAGGGTAAATTTGACATTTTAGCTCATTTAATATAAAAACCCACTTTCCACCTTTTTTTTAAAAATAACATATCTTGCAAACGGTAAATCTTCAAGCTACGAAAAATATACCATCGCGACGAGAAAAAAATTATCTTTCTATAGATATGCATTGTTATATACTTTCGACGAACTTTTTTTTTTCAAAATTTCGTCCAGAAAAATCCCATGGGATTCGCAAAAATACGATTTTTTTTTCAAAATTTCTATCTAGAAAAATCCCACGGGATTCGTAAAAACCCCATGGGATTCGTAAAAAAACGTTTTTTTTTTTCAAAATTTCCGTCTAGAAAAATCCCACGGGATTCGTAAAAAATCCCGTGAGATTCGTAAAAAGACGATTTTTTTTTTCAAAATTTCCGTCCAGAAAAATCCCACAGGATTTGTAAAAATCCCATGGGATTCGTAAAAAAATCCCATGGGATTCGTAAAAAGACGATTTTTTTTTTCAAAATTTCCGTCCAGAAAAATCCCACGGGATTCGTAAAAATCCCATGGAATTCGTAAAAATCCCATGGGTTTCGTAAAAATCCCATGGGATTTGAAAAAGACGATTTTTTTTTTTTTTTGTAAAATTTCCGTCCAGAAAAATCCCACGGGATTCGTAAAGAAATCCCACAGGATTCATAAAAAGAAGATTTTTCTATAGATATGCATTATTATATACTTTCGACGAATTTTTTTTTCAAAATTCCGTCCAGAAAAATCCCACGGGATTTGTAAAAAATCCCATGGGATTCGTAAAAGACGATTTTTTTTTCAAAATTTCCGTCCAGAAAAATCCCACGGGATTCGTAAAAATCCCATGGGATTCGTAAAAAAACGATTTTTTTTTTCAAAATTTCCGTCCAGAAAAATCTCACAGGATTCGTAAAGAAATCCCAAAGGATTCGTAAAAAGATGATTTTTTTTTTCAAAATTTCCGTCCAGAAAAATCTCATGGGATTCATAAAAATCCCATGGGATTCGTAAAAAGACGATTTTTTTTTTCAAAATTTCCGTCCAGAAAAATCCCACGGGATTCGTAAAGAAATCCCAAAGGATTCGTAAAAAGATGATTTTTTTTTTTCAAAATTTCCGTCCAGAAAAATCTCATGGGATTCATATGGGATTCATAAAAATCCCATGGGATTCGTAAAAAGACGATTTTTTTTTTCAAAATTTCCGTCCAGAAAAATCCCATGGGATTTGTAAAAAGACGATAAATCACAAAGGATTCAGTCTGAATCCCATGGGATTCTTTGGTGCATCCCATGGGATGTATTGTGAATCTCATGAGATTCTGTATGAATCTCATGGGATTCTTTGATGCATCCCATGGGATTCTGTATGAATCTCATATGATTCATGTCTAAATAACATGCGAAATAAAAACCAACCTAAACGACCTCTAGATTTCTTTTTACCATTATCAACTATCAAGTAAAATATGCTATAAGTTAATATATATATATATATATATATATATATATATATATATATATATATATATAAAATGCTATAAGATATAAATAAAAAAGCACAAAATATGCTTTTAACAATAAGATATAAATAAATTACAGATACAAATGTACAATATTATGGACAAAAATATCATAATCATTTTCATTCAGATGTATAATAGTGAACTCAACGTATGCATAAAAGAGTTTGAAACACTACTTATGAGAGTGTATAAAAGTAGCTTTCAAATTAAATTAGGTTCGAAATACACTTCCTCGGGATTCGTAAAAAGACGAACTTTTTTTTTTCAAAATTTCCGTCTAGAAAAATCCCACGGGATTCGTAAAAAGACGAACTTTTTTTTTTCAAAATTTCCGTCTAGAAAAATCCCACGGGATTTGTAAAAAATTCGGATTTGTTATTTTTAAAAAATCACAAGTGTTTTTAATAAATCCCAAAATATAAATCCACTTAATATTAGTCCTCCACCGATCTTCAAATTGATACTAGATAATAGATTTCAATTAATTTGACGTTGTAAATATCTTTGACTAAACATTCATGATGAAATCAACACATATGTGAACCAAACACTGATATGGACACTTGCCAACTAATTAATACCCACCTGAGAATATAAAATGCTCAAATGAAGGTCAACAATGACACTTGCTGTCACATAGAAAATTCTTCAAACATAGAAATAGCTCATCCTCGAATCAATGACTGACACCAGGAATATAAAATCCGAATGGAAAATAGCCAACATTTTCCATTTGCTATCACTCAAGCCAATCCAAACAGCAGTATCAATACACTACCTGAGTTGCAGACCAACAAAAACCATTTGCAGACGCCAATTCAAACAGCAGACCCAATCCAAACAGTGAATGAGTTTTTGTGTGTCTGCGTTTATAACAGAATCAAACTTTTCACACAGTGAACGTGTTTTTGTGTGTGTGTGTTTATATACAAATTTAACAATTATAAAACAGATCAAAGCATTTATATAAATGAAAATTTTGAATTTGAGAAATGGTTATTATTGAATTTGGGAGTTTAGATCTGATGAATATACGAATTTTGATGAGAGAGAAAAACAAGTGTGAGTGTGAAAATGGTGGGTGTTAGGTGAAACTTGATAATGACTAAAAAGCCCTTTCGTTTTTTAATAAAAATTAATCTACACCGTTAGATCTAAAAGGATTGAATGGTGGAGATTTAACCATTTGTTATTTAGATAAATGTTGTTTCGTATTGAACTTTTCTCATTTAACCTTACATGGTGTGGGTGTAATGTGGGGAAGGTGTAAATATAAATCAAAATAAAGTTACTGTACATTAGAAGAGACGTGTACTACTAATCCATCTTTTTCTTTTGTGTGTCTTTACTCTGTTTATATTTTTATTTTTATTTTATTTTTTTATTAAATCATGTATCGTTAACTGATCAAAACTAGAGAAATTTGGTATAAAGGGGGTCATAAAACATTAAACGGAGTACAAATATTACATTAAAACACACGATTCGCGATTCATGAGCGGCTCATAAAACAAGAGATTGTAGATTTAAATTTCGTCTCACACATGTGCATAGTCTAAGCGCCCGTCTTAAGCAATATAATCTTAATTTATAAAAATTCTAACAAAATAAGCTCAGTTTATACCACAAATCGTGTAAACTTTATCTAAATAATATGAAAAACTCATGACAAAATTACACATTGAAGGTGATCCTTTAATTATTATTTTGTTTTAAAATTTATTTTGGTGTCTTTTGAGCATGCCTAGCAAAAACTTATACTTGCATAAATACTAAAATGAATATCAGTGAGAGAAAAAAAGACTTACGGAGACAGCAGCCTGACCACTGCCGGTGCCAACATCCCAAACGACGTCATGTGTAGGTGTCTTCGATGCGATGAAATCAAATAGTTGTTGTGGGTAACCGGGTCGGGTCTTAGAATATTGCTTAGCTTGTTTCAAAAACAAATTCGCCATTATTCTCAATGTTCTCTGGTAGGACTTATAAGTTGACTTAAAATGAGCCGATGGTGGAATGATAAATTATTAGATACTTCATTTGAGTTTAAATACATAAATGCCCTTATGACTGTTCAAAGTTGTTAAGAAATTGGATACGCCTTATGGTTTTGCATTCACATAAATTTAACAATGAAACACGTGATTAGAAAATGAACCAAAATTCGTTTTGATGAGCTGCTTCTAATCAAAATGCTCCCAAAAATAGTCAAATATATCGAAATTTGAAAACCCTATTAACCTTAGTTTATTTGTCTTATAAGCTTTCCAAAATTTACGCAAACTTATAAACCCCACTAAAATTAACACAAACGTCCCTCTAAAGACTAGCAAAAGTTAATGACATGATCTCAAATAGTCAAATATATCGAAATGGGTCCAACTAATGAAGTAATGATGGTTTAACGAAACAAGCCACCGACGACCGAGTGGAAAGAACAGTTTGGACCCCATGAAGGGTTATTTAGTGATATGATACTTTGGAGTTTGGATACATCACGATACAATATTGACAAACTCTTGTCACGTGCCACCAGATGAGTATGTTCGCGCGGAGTGGTGTAGAGTTTTTTTAGATGATGAGCGGTGAGCACAAGCATTTTGAATTTTAGTAGTCGTTTGGCAAAAGAGCGGTGATTGGTAAGTTATAGCTAATTTTTTAGCTAGAATGCTGATTTACTAATGCTTCTTTAAGAATTGGTGAGCGGTGAGCTGTGGCTACTGCTCACAGCTCACAGCTACTGCTCGCTGCTACTTTTAACAAAAACACATGTAGTCACTTGGGATATGACCGGGTCGATGGGTGTGGGACGACACACAACACAGAATGATGGTCCTAAACAACTTAGGAGTGGCTTAGTGGCAAAAGAGTTTGTGACTATCACTCTAAGATGTGTGAGGTCTCGAGTTCAATTCCTGCCAGGTGTAAACAACTCTAAAGTGGCTACGCCTATTGGAATTATATAATCATGACATGCATATAAATAAACAATAACATCAAGTAAGCATATGCGGAAGTGTTATAACATGATCATATAACATGTAATTAATTAATCAATAATAAATAGTAAACGCATCTTTGTGATTCTAGCCCGAACAAGAATCAATTAAAGCAAATCTTTAACATATGAACCCTAATTATGGTTTATGTGGATTATAAGAATAACCCCTTACCTTTTTCTTATTCAATCCAAGATATAACCAATAGTATGGTTATATCACGTTCTTGTACACACGTACTAGTTCAAGTAAAAGATTATGCAAGTAATTAAAACACAAAACGATTTGAGCTTTATAAAAATCGAATCCCTTTGTAAAAGGGTTTGATGGATCGATTTAGGGACAAGAAAAGAAGGAGAGAAAAACCAAGAACTATGTGTACAAGAGATGTCAAATAATGAATCCTTGGGTTTGTTTATATATGTGAGATTACTTGGAGTCCAAGGCACAAAGGAGGTGCCCTCCTTATGTGGCCGATCGGTTTAGGAACTCCATTAGGGATTCCGGAACCTTCTTGACTTACCAATTATTCACCAATAAAACTTTGCTTTTCTTCGTCTAACGGTCATTAGCCATTTTTCGTTAAATACTAACGATCGTTACTCGTTTTGTGTTTATTAATAATTATATATAACATTTATAAATAATTATTCATTTACTCTTCATACGTAAAGTGTGCAATCCAGTAATCTTGAGTTCGATCCTAACACACAACTATTAATTTATGTTCATAAAACTAACAGCTCCCACTTGGACATATCTTAATAGTGTTATTACATCGGTTAGCGTCTTGCAACACGCCGATGCCTCTAGTATGATCTCGAGTAAGGCTCCTGGAAAAACCTGTTAATGATTTCTCATTATTATTATCCTTTTGTTTCTAATACTACGTTAATAAGGATATGGATTAAAGTCATTCTTTAATCAACCATTCTGTTTTCTCGTTGTTTGTGATTGAGCAAGATTACCAAATCTTCTAAACATAATCAGGAGAGATCTTGGGTGCGGCCACACATACATCTTACCAACCCTACGAGGGGCCCAATATTATTAAACTCCAAAATTAAATTTGAAGAAACAAATTCTATCTTGACTACAAGCAAAACCCATAAACTTTGTAACACTTCCGAAAACAACCCTTATGACTACCAGTTACGTATAGCGTTAAGGTGTTTCACAAAAATATACTACATTCATGACACTTATCTTGCATCTCAAGTCTGAGGATAACTTCTTATAATTTACTTAATGACAAGATCCATAAATTAACATCATGTAGTTAGGATAAGTCCTATATTCGGTATCATTGAATATCATCTGAAATGGCATGACTACGCATCAATATACTTTAAGTATATTATACCAACCTTTTGATTCGTCTTGATTTAATAATATTCCCATATTATTAACTGACAACGGAAAATTCAGAATAACATTTATTCATGGATTAAACATACAAATATAGAATACAATATATTATAAATTAAACATACCATGTATTTAAATTAATTATAATAATTGCTTAATATCGCTTATCCAAATACTAAATAGATCAATGCATGATAACTCTTGTTGATGAATTATGTCTCAAGTAATGACATTCATACTTATTGACAAGGCATAAATCATCCAACTTTGATCTATTGGAATTTTAAGAATACTTATTTCAATAATTCAACTAGTGAAGTTCTTTTATGTGCATACTATATTTCATAAAATGTGTGACATCCTTAACCACCAATTTATGATAATCAAACTTCCAAACGTTTTAAGGTTTAAAGTATTCTTATTCTCTTAATGTATAATGCAACTATGCTTTTAGTAGCACAACTAGTACATATAGCCAAGGATGAAATCCTTACCATGACTAGTATTGAGTGTCATCTCAATTAGCATTATTGTATGCAAACAACAATATGCTATTAAAATTTTCCCGTAAACATTAATACCTATTGTGTAATGTTTGATGCCTTTGAAACTTTCAAGTTTGCTGGCTATGACAATTTGCACAACAATTGACCAATTGTTCATCTATAGAATTTGGAAGCTATTCCAGACTTAAGATGTGATTCTATAATCAAACATATTCTTTTAGAATATTACACAAGTTATCTAATAACTTTAATTATATATTAATATTGCCAAATCATCTTGTAATCAAGCATAATACAACAAAACATGATGTTCATGAAAGATCTTTGAGTCATACTTAGATTTTATTCATGTTATACATATCCATTTAGACTTTCTAAGGCTATGTTTGGCGCGGAGCTTTTTTGGAGCTTTTTGGGGTAATGAGCGGTGAGAATGAGCTTTTTTATTTTTGATATTTGTTTGGCATGAGAGCTGTGGGCTTTGCTATTTTTTAGGAAAGCTCATTTTCCCAATGCTTCTTTATGAAGCTGTGAGCTTTTTTGGCTACTGCTCACAGCTCACAGCTACTGCTCACTGCTACTGCTCAATGCTACTGCTCACAGCTACTTTTGCCAAACATAGCCTAAATAATATATCATGTTATATTAGATTTATTTACCGCATATGTTTCAACAATAAACATTTATTACAAGGTTGTGTGTCTTATTTTCTAAATCTTTCAAGTAAAGTTTCATTCCAAACTAAGACTTAACTTTTAACTTATATGGAATGTTACTTTTTATATGTTCTACAACATATATGATTTAAGAAATTAAACATAATACTCCCACTAGCTTTCAGGAATACTTATAAATTATATTATTTCAATTATAAATCAAAACATTGATTTAATAATTAAACATAAAATAATCTTCTAAGATGCATGCATTTATCCATCCATGGATTATTGCACTTTGTACACTTTTAAAGATTTATTTGAATTCATAAACTCCTTTTGATTACTTATCGCCCTCGCTGAAGTAATCACTCAAGAAAGAGTTTTGATATTCCATTATCAATTTCATATTAATGAAAATAAATATGACAATCATAATCTTTATATATTTAATGTGTTTATAATAGAATATTCAATCACAGTTAATTGCTTACGTGTGATTAATAATCTTGTCATAAGACATGCATTAAATACGTGCACAATATTGTCCATATAATTTATATACAAAGATTTAAACCACACAGGTTACCTTATCTTTGAAGAAACTCATCTTCATTTTCTAGTCTAACTATTAAGATAAGCTAAGTTTTTAAAATTGATTATCTTTATGTACAACATCTTAATCATTCATATCATGTTACTTTACCCAATTTCATATTTGGTAATGTATCATAATGATTATCAGGTTTACAATAATCCTGTAAATCATAGCTCTCAACATATTAATCAAATATCTGAGATATTTTGCTATTCTATGAATGATAATTCCATCATCTTGAGGTTTAACATTTTAATGTCAAGCTTCATCATGATATTTACTAGTGTATTTTAGAATATTATGTATCTTGTAATTTTATCTTTTAAAGATCAAAACTCCCACTTGCTTTTAGTAATTTAAAGACTATTTTTAAATACTTAGCAAATAAAGCAACAATACAATGTTCTCTTTTGGGATATTAGAATTACATATTGACAGTTCCTGACTTTACTTTGTTAATAACTTACTCATAAGTAGTTTAACAAATTCATAACTTCATTTTAAAACTTAATATGATTCATCACATTCCATCATACGGTGATGTCTTATTAATCTTCTAGATTTGAGTTTATTAAGTATGTCCAAACCATACTCAATATTCTAACCTTGATAACTTTTGAAAGAAAGGAAGTCATAGTTATCTTTAAATCAACCAATATAACAAGAGTTTGATTTTCCTAACTGAACATACCATAAACATTTGATATTTCATTAGTATTAATATTGTAAGACAATCTAACAATATTTAAGATAACCATATTCCTCTTGGCTTGTCTATTTACCAACTAAGTCATTTTAATGGTATAATAGTATTTTCAAGCCAATTACATGCTTTATAACACAAGTACTTTTGACAAAGTCACTTCATGTCCATGTCTTTACAAGAAAACATAAACTGTTATAATCTCATTATACGTTATAAGTCATTTAACAAGTTAATGACTTCATGTATATGTCTTAATTAAAAAAACATAACAAGATAATGTCTTACTTTATAATAAGTCTTGTAACAATTAAAATACTTTATGTTTATATCTTTACAATAAAACATAAACATGTTTAACTAAAGTAATTATGAACACCGTCTTTTGGTTTCAATAGTAATTTCAAGTTAATTTATTACTTCACAATAATGTAAATAACATTATTTCTTAATTTATTTATGTCATTCTAAGAACACATAAATATTCAGATTGAAGCGGTATTAGATTACTTTATTAATTTATGTCATTCCATGAATTTATAAATATACAAATTAAAGTAGTCTTGATGTCATATTGACCCATGTTCTAATAGGTATCTAATTTAGAAACTACAAATTCTCATAGTTCCATTACATCAGTTGATCTGCTAGTAATGAAAATATGAGATTCACCTTGTTGTTGCAATCTAGCTAAGCTCTCACATAACATAAATTGTAACACCAAGTGTTTCTTGAATTAGATTTGTATAATTCATATTAGAACTTTACTCTCTTACCTTGCAGTCAAGAGAATCTGTTAAATCATATCTTTATGAGTTATTTCTTACACACATTAAAGATAATATTTCTCCCACTTGTGCATGGAACAACCTCATATAGTTGATAAACAACACGCCATGCATTTTTTTTTTTTTTTTTTTTTTTTTTTTTTTTTTTTTTTTTTTGTGATCAATATGATTGTGTCATAGATTTTAGCATAACAAGTAGTTATAGAACAACAATGTCTAGTAAGGAAACGTACAAGACTATCCTTAAAGTATGAGTGTCTACACTTGGAAAGTAATATCTTTAGCTACCAAGATGTCAAAGCTTGTAACTCTCACTGAATTAAAAGATCATTACAATAATTCCTTATTCAATAATAAATACACAATACTCCCACTGAATTTGACAACATTGTAAATGTTTCATATCCAGTAAAAGACTATAGTGTGCTTTTAACTTTCCTACACCTTTGAATGTCCATATGTAACAATTACTTATGCACTAAAAGTGTATTCTACTATGTAAATGATGGACTATCCACCAAATGCTATTAACTTGAAAACTTGTTGGGCATGCAATTTCTTCCTTAACATGTCTACCATCCTACAATGTATGTAGTACCTTTTAAATAGTCCAAACAACGAGTTTGTCTTTTAACATTTTGCGATAATTAGTCTAGCTTCTAATTATAATAACTCATAAAATGTCATACATAATTTTCAGTTAACCAAATATCATATTTGTTACTACAAATTTAATCACCGAATGAGGGTGATGAAATCCTTATGGAAAATATGCAATTATCTTAACTATTAAAAAATTTGCTATGAGTTATATTAGAATTTAGACATATCTAATATTCCTATTATCCTTTTTCATTCATGAAAAGAAATAGGATTGTGTCTCACTCTTCTTTCATAAAAAGGAGACTTCTTTTGTCTTTTAAGTAAATTATTCTTAATCAAACATTTGTTTGAAAACAGAACGAGGTCAATTTACCAAAGCCCAAAGTGTGTTTACGGTTTGAACGTTGCATTAATACATTAAATGAATTACAAAATTCAATATCAGTATTTTCGATAATTAGATCTTTAAGAAAATAAAATACTCATTGGTAAATATTCATATAAACCATAGTATTTTCTTAAAGCTAGGATCCAAATTGACATAGTATCATTACATCAGTTGATCTGCTAGTAATGATAGTATTCAACACGGTAATTGTCGAACAATAATTGCCAATATCATATTGCAATTCCTAGATCATTATGGGATTTACATTCACAAAAGTTTTTCAATGTAAGCATGTTTCATCCCCATCTAAGGCCTTGAGTCCAAGTTCTCACTTCCTACTCAATTTAAGTCGTCTAACTTAAAAACTGCAAACCCATAATTCCATTACATCAGTTGATCTGCTAGCAATGAAATTATGAAATTTACCTCTCCATTGCAATCTAGCCAAGTTCTCACATGACGTAAACTACAACTTCAAGTGTTTTTAATTAGATGGCATTCGACTTAATTTTATAAGGGTATTAATTTTGATGTACGTAATCAAAATAATGTATGAAGAAACATGCATACAACTTCATAACACTGGTTTTACAAAATAATTTTATTTACCAATTCACTAAGAGTAAAATAACAAAGTTTTGATTGAGGTATCAGGTTCACCAATTAAATAATTACCAACAATTATCGTCCACTATATCGTACTTTTGCATAAGCCCTAAAGCTTAGTGTTTCGGATAATCATTGTGGAATTATGGTCAATTCACCCTTAAGATGACAGTGTACGTAAAATAATGATATAAGTAAGTCTAGATCGGCACACAAGTGGTTGTAGAGAACCGGTAGGAGCATGATCTTTAAAAATCCCTCTCTACAAGCACATTGTATGGCGATTTCGGTCCGCCTTTCACACACTATTGTACAAAAACATCAATCAACTAAACCTTTGAAATTTTGACTTTTAAACCAAAACAAATTTTGCCATTTATTTAGTCCATATTATTTTTCTATTCAAAAATTACCCTTTTTCGTTTATAAACATGTCTCACATAAATAATAAACAAAAAACAAGTAATGCATAATAAAAAAATAACACAACTAAATAAAAATATACATAACATAACAATTAAATATGTATAAAACATGTAGCCACATGCAAATTTAATTCAATAATCCCATTAATAATCAAATGTAGGTGTGATGAGTGCTCAAACACTCATCATTTTTATCGTATTTGAACTGCCAAAACATCCAAAAACACTCAGAAATGCATCAAAAATACTGAAAATATCCCAGGGATCGTATTTTATACGTTTCAGATGCAAAATGAGTAAAAACAATGAAAAACGAACGAAGTTTGCACAATTGGCAGTTTCAGTCCTGCAACTTTCATAAAATGTCAAAACTAGTCCCTGGTTATTTAAAAATATGAAAATAATTAAGTCCTTGGGGATTCACAAGTTGTCAAAATAAGTTCTTTAAAGTTCAAAATTGCAAAACTTACAACTTTGGTCCCCCAAGTTTCGAAAATGTCAAAAACGGCCCCTGGGATATTTAATTGTGGAAAACTAGTCCCTGGTTATTTAAAAATATGAAAATAATTAAGTCCTTGGGGATTCACAAGTTGTCAAAATAAGTTCTTTAAAGTTCAAAATTGCAAAAACTTACAACTTTGGTCCCCCAAGTTTCGAAAATGTCAAAAACGGCCCCTGGGATATTTAATTGTGGAAAACTCAATCATGGTCCTTTTAATATTGGAACTTGGTAACTTTGGTCCTTGTAACAACTTTGAGAATTCGACATAATAGGCCCCTCAAAAACCAGGAAATGACACTATTGGTCCTTGGGCTTATCTAAGTTACAAACTAAACGGATCCTAGTTATTACCCCTACCCATCCTTCACTAATAAACCAACCCACCAAATCCAATCCAAACTCCAACCCCTGATCCACCCAACACCAGGCCCAACCATCACCCTAGCCCAAAGCCCCCCTTTGCGTTTCAATAATATGTGCCAGGGACAACAAAAGTCTCCCACCTCCATCCCCTTCACTTCCCCAGGATATCACAAGCAAGACAAAGAACTACACATCCTCCTAAAAAATCAAACACAACTACACATCCTCCCAACTTCTTGTCTCCCCCAACATACCTGCTCCAGCCACCTTCTTGTTCCCTCAGTATCTCCACAAGATATTTAATCTCCAGGCTGGCACATCACAACCCCAAAATTGGCGCCAAAAATACAATGAAGAGCTGAGATTGTTTCAAGATAATTCAATGGGTGGGATTTGTTCTAAACAAGCACAAGTGAAGACCCTCTAGTTGGTATTTTAGTATAAATAAGAGTGCTTGTAAGCCTTTGATGGAAAGTAGGTTTTTAACATAGTTTTAAGTTTAATTGTTGTAATATGCTCTTTCAATTCTAGTTTTAAGATTTTAGTGTCAAGCCTTGTATTCCAATTTCAGTTATAATAAAAATTTTAAGTTCTAGTAAAAGTTCTTTTCATGATTTTTATTTATGCGTATAAGATATCTTTATGCTTTAATTGTATCTTCTAGTTGAATGTTGTAATCTTTTTCTCCAAATTTGATTTAAGTTTGCAGCTTGCTGCTTGATTTTTAAAAGTAATGACAGTTTTCAGTTCTTAAGTCAGAAATCTTGTTTATGCTTATTTGTGGTTTCAACCTTTCATAAGCTCATAGAAATCTTCAAAATTATAAAAGGTCGCGTAAAGAGAACAGAAAAACAAGAAGAGAAAAAGAGACCGTAGCTGTGAGAATCATGGTTCAAATTGGTTTAGCGCTTCATGGGAAGCATTAGGATAGGTTGAAATTAATGTCGCCACGGCAGTTAGATTAAGGGTTCTACACGCTTATTTCCTAATTTCTGCATTCTTGGTATAACTTTGCACAACTTGTTCTTACTAGTTTTAGTGATAACCAGCCATTTGTTTCTGTTTTTAGTTGCTTGTTTCTGCTTGTTGTTGTTTATCTCAAACTAGTATGACCTTGTAGCTTCGTAATTTAATTCATCTTTTGCTCCATTAAGGTTCCGTAGCAGTGTTTACGTAGTGTTTGGATTGGCTCGCTAACTTGTGCTCAAAGCTATTTAATATTTGCTCTTAGTTGTTACAGTTATCTCGAAGTCCAAGTAGGATAGTAGTAACATTAAAACCATAGAAATCTTTAGTTAATTTTAGTTTACTCAACCTGTTGATATCTTTAGTTTGTATAACCTGCACTTTAAGTTTAAGAGTTGTTTAATTTATTTAATTTAGTTTTATTGTACATCATTTTCAGTCAAGTAGAAGTGGTCTTAAACTTACTTTAGTCAACTTTGAGAAAAAGTCAAATAGGTTTCTGATTCAGTAAAATGGGGCAAAACACCAGGGGGATTCCAGCCTTCATTATTTATTATAAATAGATGAATCTTGTTGTTCTAAGTCAACTCGTGGTTGGTGAATCTGAATCAACTGAAATATTCAATTTTCGAGCTCATTTGCTAGGTATAAATCAAGTCCAAAGTGACCAGTTGTAACATGTTGTTGCCCTGCACATCTGCTTTTACCATTCTAACCCGTATTTCGATAGCCACATCTTGTTCATCCATTGAGTTTATACTTTGTATTTTGGCATTTTAGATAGCTTGTCGGGTTGTCTTGTTGGATCTATGCTTGTTGCGTACAATAGAGCCCAATTTCTCAAGCTTATTTTGGTTTTTTAGTTGCTCCCTTAGCCTTATGATCCTGCTACTTCAGTGAAAACTGAGTTTTTATGATTTTTGATATTTGTTCGAATTTCCCTATGGTTAAACATTGTTTTACGCTTTTGTTGATTGCCTGCGATTGTGTTCATATATGTTCGTCTTGATTTCAGATTGTGGATTATTTATGTTAGTTTAAAGGGTATTGTGATAGTAGCAGCTTCATTGATATCACTTTAATCATAAACTCAAATCTATTAGATTTTCAATACTACATTAAGCTACTTAAAGGATTTTGAACAGGGATCGTTGCACCAATAATGTTGTTTATATCTGTTGCTTAAAAGTTTGCCAAAAAGGAGCAGTTGAATGAAAAGGATATTTTGCAAAAAAAAAAAAAAAAAAAAAAAAAAAAAAAAAAAAAAAAAAAAAAAAAAACTGACTTTGGTGGGAATCGAACCCAAGCCACTCAGTTCACCATACCACACACGACCATCTGCTCCACTGCTTCTTTCTTGTTATAGCTTGCATAGTTTGATATTTAACTAGTTAGTTCCGGTTTTGCTTATCTTAAATAATCAGTATAAATAGCTTATTTTCTGCTTATTTTTATACTATGTTGCACCTCCCAATATTTTTCCTAGGCCAGTAAATTCTTGTAGTATTTATCTAAAAAGTTTTAGATTTATTTAGAAAGTTTTAGAGTTTATTAGAATTTAGTTAGTATTAAATAGCGTTTAATAAATAATAATTAGAAATATTTAAAAAAAATTAATTTTTTTATTTCTACAATTTTCTTTTGTCATCTAGATTATAAAAATTAGTTATATGCCCGTAGGACTAGTCGTGCTTAGAATTCATTTTGTATTTTGCATAATCGCGTTTATTTTTATGCTTTTATTGTAATGCTTGTTTTTAGTTTCTTATACATTTTCAAATTTGTAGCTCACGTTTCTGATTCATACTTCCAAATAATCTCTCAACCAATCTTACAAGCACTTTGATCCCGAGCCTCAAACGATATTTGCCCATTCACACCTCGTTGGGACACGACCCGGGTGATCACTTGCCCGGTATCACACACACACACACACACACACACACACACACACACACATATATATATATATATATATATATATATATATATATATATATATATATATATATATATATATATATATATATATATATATATATATAGGGTAAGGTTCTAGAGAAAAGTCCACTTTGGTAGAAAAGTGAGAAAAAAGTTATAGGGTTTAATTTGAAACATCTCAAACTTCAGGGGTATGTCTTGAAACATGCCCCCACCCCACCCCACCCCCCCCCCCCAAAAAAAATTTTTTTTTGGGGCAAAAAAAAAAATTTTTCTTTTTGGGCAAAAAATTTTCCCGCCAAAAATTTATAACCCAGATACACCTTTTTTTTTTAGTGCATCTCAGTTATAAAAATTGGTGCATCTCAGTTATAACTATGATGCATCAATTTTTATAACTGAGATGCACTAAAAAAAAGGTGCATCTAGGTTATAAATTTTTGGCCCAAAAAAATTTTTTTTTGGCGGGAAAAAAAATTTTTTTTCGGGGGGGGGGGGGGGGGGGTAGGGTTCGAATTTTCAAAACCTTCTTAAAGAATGAAGGAAAATACAATTAGGTCCCTGTAGTTTGGTGTGAAAAAAGGAGGGGCTGATTTGTACACTTTTCTACCAAAGTGGACTTTTTTCATGAACCCACCTATATATATATATATATATATATATATATATATATATATATATATATATATATATATATATATATATATATATATATATATATATATATATATATATATATATATATGTATGTATATATAACAGGAGGCGTTACACGTGTATTGCCACCTCATTGCTCAGTCATTGCCATGTAATTCATTTTCTGCCATGTCATCACATTGTGGCCATGTAAGCAATTTTTATAATTTATTTTGTATTTTTATAATTAATTTCGGAAATCTCTTTTAAAAATTTGGAATTTCTTTTAAAAATTTTGGCACTTACAAGGATTGAACCTAGGTTGTTGGCAACATTAACAAGCATCATAACCACTAGACCAACACATTTTTTTGTTTATATCTTGCAACCCCAAATCTATAAACCATGCTACCAATTATTAACCATTATAATGAGATAACTACCATATTTTTTTTAAACGAAAACCCTAAACAGAAAATCATATACAAGCTATTTTTATGAATAAAACAAAAAAAAACCCTAATCTAAAATCCCAATATCAATTAATCAAAAACCCTAATCTAAATCCCTGGCATGCAAGATCTCTAATATTTGCGTGCACTATGCATTATATATTTCCTTAAGTTGTCTTATCAATGATTATAATCGAGATATATATATTTCCCAATGCTGTTTCTCAAGCTCTGGAACCAATAGTCTTTTTTTTTCGGTTCACAGGGACAAATACTATATCCAAGCAAGCCGTAAAACCAAGTAAGTCAATGGTGTGTGTTTACGGCTTAACAAGTATTTATGAGATTGAGTTTTATTATGTTAAAATAAATTAGGTGATTTTCGTTTTTTGTGTAGGCCGATGGATATGAGGAAGAAAGTTGACGAATGTATTAGAACCCTAATTTAAAATATGTATATTAATTTGTGTGTTTTGGGTGCTGTGATGATAGATTGTGAACCTGCACTATTTGCGTTGGAAATCAGTTGTTAAGTCTAGAACTAATGTTTTTTTATAGTGGAATCACTTCGCTTGTCTCATTAACGATGTTAAGTTTACCGGATTGGAAGAAAAATTGTTCAAACTTATTACCTCTACTTTTCACGATACCTTCTACTTGTGCTGTCTATTTCTTCAGGATGTGTGAAGAAGCAATCCAACCAAAATTTACATTCCCAAAGCATGGTGAACTGGGTGACAACAAAATAAAGTGTAAGCAACAAACCTCTCCTATCAATGCTTGAAAAATATCGTTTGGTTGCTGATTCACTTCCCCGTGAAAACAAAAAGAAGGTAGAATATATACCCCTTTCAATCATTCATACCACTTTATGCTTAGACATATGAATATCTGTATCGTATCTTATCACAACTCTTTCAGAGATTGCTGTGGCAAAACTTTCTATTTTGTGATATGATACAAAGCGTTCAAAGGCCATTCTTTGAGAACTTATGATAATATTAGTCAGCATTTGAGCAGTTATTTTCATTCTTTCTGGCAGCTTATAAATGCATGCAAGGAAATTGAACAGTATTTGAGTGGTAACTCTCCCAAAAACTACGATTCGATAGGCTGGTCCAATTTCATTAAGGAAACCATGGGTATATTTTAGAAGTTAGTTTCAATTAATTCTCTTATTGATAAAGCTTCAGTTTTAGATTGATAGTAATCAACATGTTTAACTTGTATTAACGTGAATTGTATCATATGAAATTCACACAAATTTGCCTTCAACTGACCACATGTATGATTTTAAATTGAAAATCTTTAGCTTTTTGCCTGAAGTTGAAAAACAGATGGAAGGGGTATGAGGCTAAAATGGATTCGGGTCAACATTGTTTGGATCTATTACAAGCAATTACTAGGTAATGGCCACAGATTTTGCACGCCCGGTTAATTTAAAAAAAACGTCATCAACCATACTCAACTGCAGCGATTTCTTACTATACCTTTGCTTCCGAAAACTGTGGGTGTCAGGATAAATGTAATGTTGGCCCTTAAACTTCAAATAAGCTCGCTTATTGGTGTGTAGTTATGTTTGTTTTTTATACCCATGTAACCCAGATCTTTTTTACCTTTCTTTCTGTTGTAGAAGAATAAAAAAGAACCAAAGTAGAGAAATTGCGTCCTATGAACAATCTTACAAGTAAAGGAGGCGGTGAAATAAGTAGGAGCTGGAAGAACTCACAAAAAGAGGAGTACAAGTGTACTTTGACACTGAAAGATCAGTAAATTACAATCTGCAGGTTTTGGAATTGTAAACTGATTTCGTTGTTTGTTAATCTGACAACATTTTCATTGCAGGGTCTTGAGAATAATTTCCAGAAAACTCAATGGTTGCAAGTTCTTGGTCCAAGACTCGATAGAGAATATTTGACTTACAACAGGTGATAAGATGCTCAAATTTTAAAATTTAGTTCTTTGCTTAATCTTGTTAAGGATAACATGTTTCACTTTTTAATAGTACAGAGACACTATCCAGGCTTACAAGAAATTCTCTAATAAAACATGATTTGCCTAATTATACAAAATTACGTCCTATGAACAATGGTACAAGTAATTCGGTTGAGACACACCATGGGGATGCCTCTCAAAAAGTAGTTGATGCTTCGGTGAACCAGGTACCATCACTTTATTTTTTAAGCACCCCATTTTGTAGACCTTCTACTTGATTGATTATGTGACCGAGTTTGAGTAAGCTACTTTATCCACTATTATATCTAGACTAAAGGGGCGGGTGGGGAAATGCGTCAAAATGAGTTGGGTTAAAGGGTACTCATCTAATTCGCCTAACACGAGTACCTTTTGAATATGATCTAGGCTATGTGTTGTTAGCCAAAGCATGTTAATATGCCAATTCCCCAGTATTTTGAAAATTTAGTTATGAAAATAAACGTAAATGTATGGGAACCACTGCAATCTTGGCCAGGCTGATACCAATTATAGATGAACGTACAACAACTATTTTTGGTTCGGATGTCACTCATCCTCAACCAGGGGATGACTCAAGCTCTTCAATGACCTCAGGTGGTGTTCCTAAAACTTCACTTACCCTGCATCTCCACATTCACAACTTGCAAGCTATAACTAAAGTTTCTATGTTTCAGGTTTTCCAAGCAGAATGTGTGGTCACGTAACGCATTAAGAGGCTGCCTATACATGTATGTATATACAATTTGCCTGTTAGTAGTAAAAAAAATGTGTTATCAGCAAAAGATATAAAATGTGTTAATCAACTAATTTCAACGAGTAAATTTGATCATTCATTCACCTACATTTAACAGACAACTATCAATCATATGCAGTAGTTTTGGTATTGTATTTTAGGAGTTTATTTATGACTCTAATTATTGCAAACTGCAACACACCAGTGATCATGTATATGCTAATTGGGCAGCCTTGCAAGTTATTTTGATTATGCACCTTTTTATAAATTCGTCATATATTTATTTGATAAAGTAGCGCTGATAGATTTCCATAGGCATATTATGATCAACATAAAGATGTTTGCTAAAAGTTATGTAGTCACGACCACCTCATAAAAATAATGATAATGTTTGGTAAAACTCTTGAGGAGAAATACCGGTACCTAAGACGGCAGAAGCACAAAACACAACCAAATTCTTAAATGATCTAAATCCAAAAATTTAAAATTAATGCAGGTACTTGGATCAGCTGGGAATGTCACCTGTTTATGACACAAAACGTATTGTAGACAAACTTTGATCGGTGGAAACTATGGCACCGCTTAATGGGGAGTAAGGTCTATACATTCCTTATGATAAAGGTTTCATAATCATATATAATACTCCGTATGTTACTTATCTACAGCCTCCTTTTTTTGCATCTGGTATCCGAAAGTGTGAAAATGAAACACTCGCATGATTCTCTACAACGTTAGATAACAACTTCATCAGGTTAATGCTGAAGTTGAATCGCTGAAATCACACATTGCTCAATCGGAAGAGCAGGTATAGTTGCTTTTTTCAATTAGCATTTAGTCTGTGAGGTTAATTACTTATTAATCCTTCTTTAATCTAACTGAATACAAAGTCATGTAGATGAACGCTTATATAATATAATAGGTTATATTTGATTAACATTGATCAGTTACCTGACTTTTAGTTATTGTTTCTGATGTGCATACAAATGAACAAGTGGAGTTTTTTAGGAATAAGTTTGTTGAAAGTCAAACTGATCGCACAAAGCGGGATGTGAAGGAAAAAAACTGAAGCAAGGAAAGTTACAGAAAAGTTGAACACCACCAAAATTACAGGTGATGATTGTTTGTTTTAGACATTTGATATAATGAAAAATGAAGTTATTGGATTTGATCTATTTGTTTGCTAAGCATCTTCCATCCAAATGCATCAGAAAGAGGTGAGATGTTTTACTTAGTATTTACATCACTGAGTATGGTCGCATGAAGAGGGTAAAAAGTTAAGGAAAATGGAGCCCATTTACAGTATGAAAATTTATACATCGTAGTTTGTCAAGATGTATTGGCAGATATTTAATTTACGGGGTATCTGTCTAAAATGTGTTTGTAAATTAGATTGGTGAACTAAAAAATGTGCATAATCTATAATTTTAGTTAGTAGGTTGATGATTTTTGGTAATATAGTGAGTGCAGAAGTAAGTGTTGTTTGATGTCACCGATTAAGAAGAAGCTAATAAGCCATAAAGGAAGCTATGATAATTCCTGTACTGTGGAATCCAAATCATAGGAACCAAGCTCGGTATCCAAGCTGGAGTTGTGTATGTCAAGCTGGCTGAGTGTCATCTGAAAGTAAGTGCTCATTGCTTCTATTTAGTGTTCGGGCCAACTAATTGAAACATCTCTCCAACATGCATTAATATGGTTTTGTCTATGCTAATTTAATCGAGTTATAAAATGACAAAGATGCCCATGAATATCTTCGAATGTAGATTTAGGAGCATTTTTGTTAATTTACATTACAAGATGTGGCAAGAGTTTAGAGTTGGTTGTATTTTTCAATTTACGGTTTCATACAAGTTTCTGGCTATTTGAATTTATTAGGAATTGTATAATGTATGATATGCCAGATTAGTATTCAAAATATTATACTAAAGTCACCCGAACGTCAAAATAGCATTATAGGTGTCCAAGTATTAATTACGCTTCATTTAAGCCAACTTCGGCCACAACTATAGAATGACCAGTGCCCTTTACTTCGAGGTTTTGCCGTTGTTAAAGTTGTAACATGGAAAAAAAATGCCCCCGAATATACTAATGGCTTTGCGATATTGTATAGACCAATGTTTATTATTAATGATGGCACAAAGCTATAGAAGTGAAACAAGTTACTTTGAGGCACACCTTAAAGATTAAAATTCAATAAAAAAAATTTCTTGGAATTTTTGCCTATTTTGGTTTTGCGTCATGGAAGTATTATATAAAATTGAATAATCGAGGTCAGATGATTGGTTTTTAAAGAACAGTCATAAACTTTAGTTGTTCAAAATCTGATTGTGCAACTTTAATTTGTGATAATCAAATATAAAGTTTCAAAATGCAAATATGAACACCCCGTTGCACGACCGAAAAACACATGGTACTTTATTATCTTGACAGAGTACTTTACTTTATAGAATGGAATGAGATGATGTGTTCATTTATCTGTTGAGAATAGTAATATGTAGTTTCAGTCTCTTAGATTACGTGTAAAATCCATTATGCTGCATATGTGCCATCTAATCACGAGTATCTATAGTCTTTCTTAAGAAGATACCATGTATATATCCGATATATCAGTTTTCATTTTGTGTAACATGCTGAAACTCTTTTCTTACACTATACAGTACTATAAAGGTGTATCCTAATGCGATTGTTGCGCATCCTTCTAATCAAAGTCAACTTGCATTGGGACATTCGGATGGTAGATCTTATGTGACTGAGACAATAGAATCAGACAAAGAATGGGGAAGTGATCCATTATCCAAAACAAATACACGGTCTAGCAGGAACCATGTTGCCAACCAACCAAACCTTAGGCGGTCTGATTGGCTAAATGTTGTTGTTTATGTTGTTGATCCATGAAGTTGGTAACCTTTTGTTGATACAAAGCATGCATTCAAGAAAACAAACACTAAGGGTAAATATGCAGTAGTTAATTGAATCTATTTGTTTTAATTACTCTTTAAAACATACTCCACATACTGTCAATAAGTAAAGCAATTCATACTTGGCAATGTTTTATTTGTTGATTTTTACATCTTTAATTTTCTATGGCGTTTTACTTGTGTTCTATGGTGCTACTTTTGTAAAACATCAATTTACAAAATTAATGCATACGACTCCAACAATAAACAAAGTTACTAAGAGAAAAGTTAGGAGGTTGCATGTTCTCATACAAGCTAGATCCAACATCACCACACATGGACTTCGTAATGGCAAGTGTTATATGTTGGACACTTCTAATCATTGAAAAAACATTTGAAACGCTATAGTAAAATATGCCAAAGACAATTAAAATACATAACCAAAATGACATATAACAAAAACATAAACAGAAACAATACATCCATGTAAAAAAACAATTAATACTTAATCACACCTAATCAATTATTACAATTAATTAACGACCATCTATTTTTATGCAACAAATAATTACAAGTCATGCCCGCCCATCGGGCGGGCTTCGAAATCTAGTATATATATATATATATATATATATATATATATATATATATATATATATATATATATATATATATATATATATATATATATATATATATATATATATATATATATATAGTATTCACGGGTTTTGCTCGTCGGTCTTTTCATAAAGGTCGATTAATCAAATTCCACGCATACTTTGTATGTATCATTGATATCCGTTCATACTAGAACGCGCGTATCAAGATGTATAACGTATTTATTCAATTAGGGCTTTCTTCTTCAAAGTAAAAAGAGCCACATACATCGATGAATCGATTGCGTAAGCCAAAATTAAATAAACACCACATAGCACATAATTGATTGCTTAATATTTGAGTCTTCCCCAATTCGACATCTATTAATAAATTTACATGTTTCGATATACCTTAACAATTTAATTCATATATCCAATTTAAACAATTTAAATTCAATACAATAAAAATCCATGCAAACATGCACTTTCATGGATTATGCTTAACAATTAACATATTGCATCAAGATCGTTTACTAAAACGCATAAACAATTACATGATAATCTTAGGGTTTCTAATCATACTAAAAATTAAAACCAAAACCCTAAATAA
This sequence comes from Artemisia argyi, assembly GCA_030686995.1. Classification (NCBI taxonomy): domain Eukaryota; kingdom Viridiplantae; phylum Streptophyta; class Magnoliopsida; order Asterales; family Asteraceae; genus Artemisia; species Artemisia argyi. The sequence goes on along the minus strand of CM060679.1, from coordinate 139,951,191 downwards.
AACTTAAAGGTAATCAACCCTTAAAAAAATTAGGGTTAGGATTATGAAAACCCTAAAAATTTCGATATACATGTAACTAAACAAATCAAGATATTCAATTTTTATGCGTTTCGATAATTAATTACACATTATAACGGCTCATGATGCCACGGTTGGAATTATATAATTATGACATGCATATAAATAAACCAATAACATCAAGTAAACATATGCTGAAGCGTTATAACAAGATCATATAACATGTAATTAATTAATCAATAATAAATAGTAAACGCACATTTGTGATTCTAGCCCAAATAAGAATCAATTAAAGCAAATCTTTAACATATGAAGCCTAATTAGTGTTTATGTGGATTATAAGAATAACCCCATACCTTTTTGTTATTCAATCCAAGATATAACCAATAGTGTGGTTATATCACGTTCTTGTACACACGTACAAATAAAAGTAAAAGATTATGTAAGTAATTAAAACACAAAACGATTTGAGCTTTATAAAAATCGAATCCCTTTGTAAAAGGGTTTGATGGATCGATTTAGGGACAAGAAAAGAAGGAGAGAAAAACACCAAGAATTATGTGTACAAGAGATGTCAAATAATGAATCCTTGGGTTTGTTTATATATGTGAGATTACTTGGAGTCCAAAGCACAAAGGAGGTGCCCTCCTTATGTGGCCGATCGGTTTAGGAACTCCCCTAGGGATTCCGGAACCTTCTTGACTTACCAATTATTCACCAATAAAACTTTCCTTTTCTTCGTCTAACGGTCGTTAGCCATTTTCCGTTAAATACTAACGGTCGTTACTCGTTTTGTGTTTATTAATAATTATATATAACATTTATATATAATTATTCATTTACTCTTCATACGTAAAGTGTGCAATCACGTGATCTCGAGTTCGATCCTAACACACAACTATTAATTTATGTTCATAAAACTAACAACGCCAATCTCCTGAAAATGGATGACTTTACCTTGTTTGAAACTGTACGGTGGTGAGTTCAAACCATGCAGATTAATCGTCCAAAACATCAGAACCATAGTTAAAAAAAATAGAAAAATGCTGGTCCTAATGTTTAGACATTATCACTTGCGAATTAAACTTTAATTTATTTGTTAGTTATATGTCTTAATGTCTACCACATACTGAACAAAATATATAACTGCAAATGGCGAATATTCACATGCTAATGCATTATATAATCTTATCCCATTTCAATAGTGAAAACAAGTTCATATAAGAGGAAAATATATTAATTACTCCGCAATTTTTTGTTTTATTTATTTATTTATTTTTTTAATTTTAAATATAAACATTTGACAAATGATTAATACTCATCAAATAATAAACATCTAACAAAAAATAGCAAAAATGGTTCGCCCCAAATCTCTTCTCTCACTTACACCCAATTCCTTTATGCTACATCATCCCCACTTTTTCCTTTCCTCACTCATTTTTTTGTTGGCAACACACTCCTCACCCTTCACCCAACGGTCGAATTTTGGCTCCTCTCTTGTGCGGTAAAGTTTGCCGCTGCAGTGGCCACCGCAGCCACCCCGCACCCACGGCGGCGGTGTTCCCTCAGGGGAACCATCCCTCACCGCATGCTACCGCACCCATTGCCAACCCTCTTATAATTACAAACAGTCTTTAATTGTAAACAAGGTCCTTACCGTTTACTTTAAAGTCTGTTTGTGTAATAAAAATGTACAAAAATGAACATATGGTTTACGTGTGTTGCAAAATGTCTAAATTTGTAAAAATATCCCTCCTGTTACATGCATTTACATAAATAGTCTTTGTGTTAAATACCATTCTTTGCGTACAAACCAAGTACCCCGCAGCAAAATACGGGTAAAAAATTCATTGTTAGCTGATTCACATATTGATCAATAACGATGAGATGATTCGCATTTTTGCAACAATATATCAAGTGTTTGCAAAATAAAGCATGTAGAAAAATCCTACATTTGGCCATCTTTTGTCATATTAATTTTAAACATTAACAATTCCTTGAATTGTTAATATTCACTAAATAGTAACCATTTTTCCGATAACATATTAATTATACTAGACGAGTATACGTACATAGCAACGATATTTATGGCGGCAAATAATTATAGTTATGATATTTTGGTTAAATGTTTTGTGTAATGTTTATACATATACCATAAAATAATCAACGTAATTGAAACAAAGTTGTAACATAAGATAATTCAACTAAAAGGACAATTTTATCAAAGAACGTATAAAAATATTTAGAAAAACTGAGAATGAAACATAATAACAATTAGACAAAAATGCACCGTTGGTCTCTAAACTTTCCACGAAACATCACAGGGCACCTTAACTTTTAAAAAACGTCGTGTGGCGTCCAAAACTTGGAATTTTGAGGCCGATTGCGTCCCTCGGCCCGTAATAGGAACATCAACGTATTCTTGGTGAGGGCAAAATCGTCATTCACTGTAGCGATCTAGTTTCTAGCGGTTGTACATTGTCCCGGTTCCCTATATTACTGTAAGTCAAAATTATATTGTCACTCATCATCCTTTAATCTTTCCCCCAAAACCTTTCCTCCTTCAATATGGTACGCTGCTGGTGTGGTAAGCAAACTATAACACGCACTTCGTGGACATCGGTCAACCCAGGGCGTCGATTCTATGCTTGTCCTGATGAAGTAAGTGTGTTTTAAAATTGATTATATTACCTTGCTTTCATAAGTAGCAAACTACATTGTAACAATGGTGGTTCATTAATGAAATGTCATATTAATGATTAGGGGTCTTCTTGTCGGTGGATAGGATGGTATGATCCTGAAATGTGTGCTCATTCAAGAATGATCATACCAGGCCTTTTGAGGGGGATAAATGAGCTCGAGGAAAGATTAGAAGTTGCTCAAGGTGATGTGTGGAAGTGAAAGATTTACCTGGTGCTCAGTTGGATATTGTTCTTGATTGTTTATGCACTTGGTTAAGTTTTTAGCTTTAAATTATGATGGCCGTGTTTTGTGGAAAATGTAATTACTTGTTAAGCCACCTTGGTAGTGTTAGAACCTTTACCAAAACTATTTTGTACTAGTATGTTTTAAGTTTAGATTGTATTGAATGGTAGTGACATTGTCTCCAACATGGATATGAAGTTTGGTTCTTTTTCTGAGTTTATGTTATGGATATATATATGCTGATGCATAGAAATTTGGTTATAATTGACTTTGAATAGTCAACGTTCTTTTGAAGTTTTAGTTTTGGTTAGTTTTGCCTGCATCAATTTGCAGTAGCATATTATACAATCATACAATTAGATATAACATACGTTGCACACAACATACATATTTTGGACACAATTACAATTCAGAAACATAACATGGTTTTTGTAGATAATGCAATTGGATATAATTCCAAATGCATAAAATTTCATACTTTTCGAAGCATGATAATCAGAGTACATAACTTGTTCATAGTTAACATAAATAAATATTTTCTACTTCATTAGCATAACATAAAGAAAGCCCTATGGTGAGGGTATCATTCTATCCATTAAAGCCTGCTGCCTAGTCACTCTTCTGGTAGTATGCTGGGATGAAACAAAAACTGCTTGCACATTACTTAAATGGACCTGAGATTGAGACTGTGATTGATCTTGCTGCTGGGATTGAAACTGGGATTCATCAATAGGTTGATCTTGACTATGAGATTGAACACTTGCAATTTCATCTTGTTTCTCTGTTGCAACATCCTGAGTACCTTGATCTTGAATTCCAGATTGCACATAAGTTCCTTCAACTGCAACATCTTGATTTTCATCAACACGTATACCTTCAGCTTGTTTATCTGCTGCAACTTTGTTCCCTGTAGGATGTGTCTTCTTTGATCCAACCTTTTGAGTCACTTGTTTACCTTTTCCCTTAGAACTTGAACTATTTTGTTTTTTACCGCCAGTTTGACAACTTTGGGTTCCACCATAGCCAATACATGTTTTTCGGTTGTGTCCAGTTACACTCTTCCAAACCTTAGACAGTTTACCATTCTTGACAATCTCTTCAGTTTCAGGAGCTATCCTTACTCTTTTTTACTAGTTGAGTTAGCTGCATTTGCTTGAGTCTTTGGTGGAACAATAGTTGTTGGCACAGACAATTTTTCCCAATGCTCATTGCTAGTTATGGGGGAGACATTGTGTTTGTATGTTGCTTCCCAATTGTTGAGATAGTAACAAGGATGCGCCCATGTTTCAACAGCTCCTACTTGTTGTCCATTTAAAGCCATATTCCAATTGGTAGCGACAACATGTTTACATGGTAAACCTGTAATCTCCCATCTTCTGCAAGTACAAGACTTCTCTACAACATTAACTACACATTAGTCTCCTCATGGTCCACTTACCTGAAACTTATCTCCCTCATTCCATAAAACATTATACCTAACCGTCTCTTTCTTAATACCATAGTTGTCATGATCCCGATCCTGATCTTAGGATCTTACGATTTTACGATTCTACAAATCAAAAACGATCCGGATCCTACGAACGATCTTAACAACCTTAAGATCTTATAGGATCTTGATCTTAAACCATAGGATCTTAAGATCTACTCCGATCCGATCTTACTTTTCTCGAACCACAAACTAAAAAACAATAAATTTATGGTTTATGTTTCTATATAATTTAAAAACAGCATGTAATACTTTTTAAACATTCCATATTTATAATTTAGGAAAATATTTTCATAAACCATTCATATAATTTTGTATTTATAATATATAATACTTTGTAGATTTGAATAATATTACAAATATCATTAAAAAATGATATTATAGTAGGATCTTAGGATCCCGATCCGATCTTACGATCATGATCTTGCAAAGACGAAAACGATCATAGGTAAGATCTCGATCTTGAAAACCTTGCTTAATACCTTCTAACATGTGTTGTACAGTAGGTGTTAGTGGCCTATCACTCTTCTCAATGACCTTTGCAACATGTATTATCCTCTTCATACAGTATTCCCTAATGTATTATAATGCTGTAATAATTGGTTTGTTTACACCCTCAATTATTTTCTCATGAAACACTTGACACATGTTATTAAGTAACACATCAGAATGGGGTCGCCCTAAAGCAAGACAAATAAAGTTGTATTACTTATACATTTCATACTACTTTACTATATACCACTAAATTTACATAGTTAGATGACTTACATGAGAAATGTGACCTTGACCAATGGATTAGTGGTATCTGACTTAACCAAGCATGGGCAGCTTGACTAAATATCTTTAAAGCATCCATAGATTTCTCAAAGTGTACAACAGGTCAGGCTGTTGCACATCTTCAAAGATGGTCATTGAAGGACCTACCTTGCCAATTAACTTTCATTTGCTCATGAATACTTCTAAGACAAAATCTGTGCTCCGCATTTGGGAAAACTTCTCTTAATGCTGATGTAATATCCTGCACAAAAACAAATATATTTACTGTCTGTTTAAAAATTAGGAAATTCAAATCATTTATAGTTTATGGGAGTACCTTGTTCATGTCAGTAACAAAAGTGAAGATTGAATTTGGCTCAAGTTCAAGATCATCAGATAAACAATGAAGAAACCAAGTCCAAGCTATTGTGTTTGCTGATTCAGCAAAAGCATAAGCTACTGGGTATATACCATTGTTGCTATCAATTCCCACAGCTGTTAGAAGTTGACCCTTCAAAGGACCATCAATTGGAAAATCATTTATCCCCAAAACAAAATATATAAGCTTCCAAAACAAGTTTGGGGATGAGCAATGAGTACTTGTGCTACTTATATTAGTCATAATGGCGGGAAAAAGGATTAGACGTCTGCTGGGAAGTAGAGAGAGAGAGAGAGAAAAATGCGACTAAGTAAAAAGACAAGAATACCCTCCAAACTAAACATATAACGGGGTTTTGAGAACTATAACGAGACGTTGTTGTTCCTATTACGGGCTGAGGGACGCAATCGGCCTCAAAATCCCAAGTTTTGGATGCCACACAACGTTTTTTAAAAGTTAAGGTGCCCTGTGATGTTTCGTGGAAAGTTTAAGGACCAACGGTGTATTTTTGTCTAACAATTAGTTGTAGCATTCATCTTTTTGTACAATATTTTTTTAATAGTTTTTTCTACAAATAACGTGGGAAAGTAAAAAAAGATTTGAAGTTTAAAAGGATACTTTGAATATAACAGGTTACTCATTTTTAAGTTTTAAGTAAAATCTTTTTTCTTTATACAGGAGATATATTTAATGCTAACGATTAAAACACAAATACTGGTCGAGTGGTTTATGTTTGTTCCTAGGTTCGAGCATCAAAAAGCACTTTTTATTTGATTTTTCGCTTAAGTGCTCCTTTTGTCTTTTATTTTTCGAATTTTTCTTGAGGCTTATTTCAAAGGGTTGTTTTAATATGCTTGCGTTTTTGTTTTATTTGACTTTACATAATTATTACTATCAAGTTTTTTAAGAAAAGAATTATGCGAGTCGCGGGCATAAGCGCAGCTATATAGGGGCGGGAGGGGGCGCCCGACCTTCCGAAATTTTTCTTGCAATGTAAGGGGTATATAGTTTTCGTGTAGAAAAATTTCGGTATATTCGTTTTCGACCTCCATTTTAATTGTGAATTTTTTTTATACATTAAGCAATAAAATCGATCAATTACATTTTACATAAGCCCATCTACCCAAATTAAAATCCATTAACAAACCAAATCCCAAACTAAAATCCATTACTTAGCCCATTAAAAAAAAAAAAAACGGGAACAATAACAATTAACAAACCAATTAACCAAATCCCAAACCCTCCCCCTTCGACCCTCATCTCCTCCCACCTTCCTGGCTCCTGCAGTCCCGCCGGCCACCGCCGACCACCGCCGACCGCCGCCGACGGCCAACCAGCCTCCGCCACGCCTGCAGCGGCCTTCTGATTTGTTGTCTTTAAATCTACTTGTCTTTTATTTAGGGATTTAGTAGAAATTAGGGATTTAAGTAGAAATTAGAAATTGAAGTTGAAAGTTCAATATGACATCCTGGCAGGAATCGTCAATCGTGTACCACTAATATAAGTTCTTTGCAATTTAGTTGTCTTGGACAAATGTTTAGTTTTTTAATGATTGAATTTTTTTTTAATAATAATAGTATTTAATTTTTGACCCGACCCGAATCGAATCATCGACCCGAACATATTACACAAAAAATAACGTTAGAAAAGAAAAAATTTAGATCTCGACCCTCACTAAAAATTTTCTAGCTTCGCCACTGGTCGCGGGTAATAACATATCCGAAAATGTTTGTTTAAAAGTTTCCCGGTACAATGCGAAGGAGTAATATGTTGCAAACGTTAGCATGATGAAGACATCAACTTTATGATTAAGACAACAATCGGTTGCTATCCAATCTCAGTGTCTAATTTGCTAGCAAACTTAGGGATGTGTTGACCGCACCCTCCCTACCAGGGGGTCCACCTACTTTTAGTCAAAATGTACAGGTTTTAATGCAGACAGTACAAGCGGCGGCAGCTGGTCAAATAGGGAGGGTGTGGCTTAGGGAGGGTGTGGTTAACTCATGCCCAAACTTATCATATATGTACTTTTTTGTTATCTTCTAGATAGTTCTCTAATATTTATGCTTTCTAGAAAACTAATGTTTTAAGGCTCGTTTGATTTGTAGATGGGTTTAGATTAGGATTTGAATTTGAATGTAAAGTTGTAGATTATGATTTGGATTTGAATTTGATGTAGAAGAGAGAAAATAATATTTAATAGTATTAATTATTTTGTATAGTATTTTTGTAATAAAAAAGATTAGAATTAAAAATACATATAGAGATAAATGAGAGTAGAATTATAAGTGAGGCTCACAAAAAACATAAATATTTATCAAATCCCACCTCTCCCCCTACTTTTGAAAAGTGTGGGACCATTGGGGTTGAGTACCAATTTTAAACACCATAAACACAACCAAACACATGATTTGCATTTATTAAATCCAAAACTCAAGCAAATCCCAAATACCAAACGGGCCCTAAATTTCGGGTTGACAGTTGAACCGTAAACCGGTTAGGTCACCAAAAGTCAGGTTTTAGGTTTTAGGAAAAAACCTATTGAACCAGCGGATAAACCGGTTAAACCTCGAGTGGTGGTTCGACAGAGTCGATCGATTTAAAATCCAATTTTGAAAATATTGTAGAAAACAACGGGTAGCAAACTTATTATATTTACAATTTTTGTATGTTATGGAGTAGATACTTTTCCAATATTTTTTATAGTACTTAAAAACAAACATTTTCTTTAGATGAATTATGAGTAATGATAACGAATTCCCTAGTGATCATTAATCATTATCAATGGCTTGTTGTGGACGGCTACTATATACTCCACATATAGTGCAATGCTACATTCCCTAGTGATCATGAATCATTATCAATGGCTTGTTGTCGACTACAATAATGGTTCATAGTGCACTCCTAATTATGCCATCTAACTATCTGATCGTATATTTTCTGTTCATAATAATTCCATTCGTTGTAGCTGTTAAAAACACTTGAGCAATGCTACATTTACATAAAAGTTTACAAAATCATACTCGCATAATGATTTGTGAAATATAGTGGTTTAATCAATATTGTATCGTAATCTTTATTTCTTTTTTTACTTTTTATTAAATGGATAAGTTCCAAGTGTGTACATTAGTGGATAATTACAAATCAATTGGTTGTATATTGATTGTAATTAGCTTGATTAGTGGGTGATTGATGTTTACCCAAAATAGCCATGTATTGTGATTATATATGTAGGCTATGTTTGGCACAGAGTTTTTTGGAGCTTTTTTGGATAATGAGCGGTGAACAATGAGCTTTTTGATTTTTAGTGTTCGTTTGGCATGAGAGTTGTGGGCTTTGCTATTTTTTTTTAGAAAAGCTCATTTTCCCAATGCTTCTTTATGAAGCTGTGAGCTTTTTTGACTACTGCTCACATCTACTGCTCACTGCTACTTTTGCCAAACATAGCCGTAACCTCTCTTTTGTAAGTAATCTCACAACTGAATCTCACAACCCCCTTTATACAACTACAATCTCAAACTTCTCAAACTTCTTTGATACCATGAAAGAATGAGGTAAAGTGTTATTTTTATTGATTGATTACTTACAAAGGAGAGGTTACATATATACACACAATACATGGCTATTTTGGGTAAACATCAATCACCCACTAATCAAGCTAATTACAATCAATATACAACCAATTGATTTGTAATTATCCACTAATGTACACACTTGGAACTTATAGAAGTTATTTTAAATATAATTTTGTAAACTTTGTGTTATACATGATCATTACGCAAGTGGGTTGATATTCACCCTCCTAATACTCTTGATCTCAATGATCTCTTCAATTGGTTGGATGAATCGACGTCAATTAAATCCTCTTGCAAAACGATCCTGGATTCAATCTTTGGCACGGTTATTTGGGTGATTTGGTCATTCTGGAACGAAGTCATATTTGGAAAGAGATATCCTCGTAGTAATGAATTAATCGATAAAATAATTTATTACTCGTTTTTGTGGTATTCAAATATAAACAGGATAGCATCAAAGTGTTGGAACTACTGGATGCAAAATCCTTTGTTAGATTTTGCTTTGTAACTCTCTTCTTTTGTTATCTTTTTCTAGCTCCTTGCTAGTTTTAATAAAATTTGCCGTTAAAAAAATAAAAAAATAAATAAAAATAAAAAAATTACGCAAGTGTTATAATATTTTTGTCCGTTAATAAATTGTTTATTTATTTACAAATGTATACCTGCATCACGGATGTTACACGTGTTTGCATGTAATCTATAACTATATAAACTTATAAAGCGGAAAGGGGTAAAGGCTGATACTAGAAGATAGATGCCAACTTGCTCAAAGTACGTTTTAAACAAATTAGTGGTTATTCTCTGAAATTGAATGCAGCCTTTACTTTTGGTTGCTATATTCTATTCCATGTCTCCAGTACAGGCAAGTAATTAGCTGCCGTGACATCAATAGCACCAAAAAGGTACTCCATCTATCTCTCGAAACTTATGTTTATGATTTGTTAAAAGTTATACGCATTCATGTTTATTGAAGATCACTCTTGTTTCATACAGCATGTATAAATACAGCAATATTTCATAAACTATTAATTGCTTTTTATAACAGAGCTATGTGCCTATGTGCACTTGTAGTTATGGTGTTATTTATCCCGTCATTTTAGTTTTTCCTTTACAACATTATTATAACGGATTTGCTATACAATACTCACTGGACAATGGTTAAGTGACATTAAATAATGTATTTTTACATATTTAAGGTAATTATGTACTTAATGCATAACAAATAAACATACAAATTACTTTAAATATATGTGATTTTTAACTTATTAAAATTCAATTCATTTTATATTTATCTTACCTATTACTTATTAGGCATTGTATAACAAATCTTTTATATAATAAAATAATTTGCATTTCAAAAAAATCAATTCATACCTGATTTAGTAATAATTTTATTAAAAAAAAGATTGTTTACTTATTAGGTAATATTTTATATTTATCTATAACACAAATAGAAGATACATACAAAAAATATAGATAAGATATTTAAAAAAAAGATTATTTATTTTATATTTATCCACAACACAAGTAGAAGATAAATACAAAAAATATTGATATGCAATTAATAATAGGATTAAAATTTTTAAATAATTATTTCAAAAAATTAAAAAAAAACCCGCGCATGCGCGGGTATTATAACTAGTCTCTTATTATAATACATAAAAAAACACACCCTCTTTCGATAACATTTATATAACACATAACCCAAAAAGCTAAACATACCATTTTTTTTTTCTTTTCAATTTACATTCAAAAAAATAAAAGAAAAGAAATAAATCAATTAACACCGGTCACCGCCACTCACCGCCATGGCACCGAGCTTATAACTATATAACGTGCACCTAAATCATAAGAGGCGATGCATTATGGCGCCGTTATATGCATCAAAGTTGCCCCGTAAGGGCCCTGTAACGCCTTCACCGTGCTCTCTGATCTTCTTAAGTTCATGTATGAACCTCACAATTTTAGTCTAACTCCCTATGCACATGCATGGCCTTTTACATCGTCCCTTACTCCCTTTCATTAATTAAGAGGTTTATACGTATCGCTTACGCCAAAACTAGAAACGTATAGTAGTATAGGTTGCTTTGATTTTAGCTCAAATTAGCAGGGTACTCGTGCGTCACAGCAACAAGTATGATGCAATCAAAATTTTTGGCAAATAATATTTTTTTCGATTACATATTTTTGTGATAATGACTTTACGCATTGCGAGAATTTTTGAGAATAACTTTATTGCATATTATTTCATATTAAAATGTTAAATACCTTTGTATCACGATGCAATGATGATACAAAAGCGGTAGTCAGTAATATTACGAGGTTATGATGATTGGCAGTGAAATATACTTGCTAATCTATAGATGTTGTGTAATATTCGTCACAATATTATATAACGTGTAAATATAGAAAAATATAAATTAGTTCTTGTAACATATGGTTAATAAATTTATATATGACATTGCTTATATAAATTACGATATTAAAAAATTAGTACATTTTCATACTTTATAAATAACCTGAAAATCTTTGTACTTTGACATGTACGATTCTTTTCAACCGAATTTATTAGCAAAATGATCAAGATTTCACTAAACTTGTACAAAAATACATATATAGATGATAAATGTTTTTTGAATGTGCAATTTTTAAAAATTTTAAATATTCATAACTAAAAAAAATGGCATAAAACTTACATTAACGAATATTTTAAATAATTATATGTAAAAGAATTATTGTTTTATATATTATATATATCATGAACTATTTATATATATTGCATATTAATTTTTAGTTTTAAAAAATACACTGAAAATTGTCTTAGATTAATGAAGGAAATATTATTCATCTATTATATGTAGTATAAATGTCATGCCTAAGTTACGTCTCATTCTATAATTTTTTAAAGAAGTTTAATTTATCATAGCGTACAAGTTACTTATATGGCACCATGCATACATTATACAATTAGTCATTTGCGTCTTAAGTAAATTTCCTTAAAGAATGCAAATGAATTGTTAGCGGTCCAATACAAGAACTTGTACAAAAATGATGAGAAACAACACTAGTGATCGTATGTCATAATCTTAGCCTAGCTTCCTACAAATAAATATTTAGAGATGTATATTTAGGAATTAGATTAATCATAAACACACATGTAAAAATCAATAAGCAAATGTAGTATGCCTTCGGTGGCCTTTGCCTATTGGAATCCAATGTTTATGGAAATTCCACTCTACTGAGTGGTTGTCGGTTAAAGTCTAAACATGTACAAAGGTGTCAAATACTCAAATTCTTAAGTTGGAGTTTTTAGTTTCGTAGATACAGTCCCTCTTTTTATATCAATCGCTGTAGGCTTTTTGATTCTTAAACTATAACCAGTTCATCCGCAATTGTTTATTCAGATTATTGATTTCACAACAGAACGACATACTTAAACCCTCGGAGATGGAAATGCTCGAAAGTGAGGATGTAACGGTGGAGATCGCCAACAATCATCCAGAAAATAACAACAATGCCATTGTCAAGGAGTGGGAAGGATGTCTCAGAGGCCACGAGACCAACAAACGCAAACGGTATATCCAAAAAGTACCACCCTTGCTCTTAAAAGGCGAAAAAGGTCGTAGAAACTATGAATACTACGAGCCTGCAGTGGTTTCACTAGGCCCGTACCACCATAACAAAACCGACCTAGCCAATGCCGAGAAATACAAGCTCATAACCCTCGAAGAGTATCGCTTGAGCTGCGGTAAAACCATGGACTTTTTATTCAACACAGTGTTTGAGGTCATACACGATGCCAGAAACTGTTATATTGATGGTTCTACCGATGATTACAATGATGAGGAGTTTAGTAGAATGATGTTACGCGATGGTTGCTTTATTTTGTTCTTTATGGAGTGCATATCGTGTGCCAACAATAAAGCGTTGTTAAACTGTGAGTATTTGGGTGCATTAGGCTTCGCAAACGTTGCTCGCGACATATTTTTGCTCGAAAACCAAATCCCGTTTGTAGTACTCGAAGTTCTAATGGATTTAAGATTCCATGATAAAGGCGAAGAAATACTAAATGGGTTCTTTAATTACTTAAACTACGGCGAGGTGATAATAAAGAATGAAAAGGTGCTCGAAAAGAAACAACCCCTTCATTTACTCGAGCTTTACAGATCGTATTTCATCTCGCTGTCAGCCTCACTAGGTCTTGGTTCGACTCGTCATGGCAAGTGGCAAAGATGGGCTAAAGAAATCGATACAAGTGAAGATTATAACTATGTAAAACGAAACCGATCTTTTGCTTCAGTAATGGAACTCAAAGCAAAAGGGGTTTTCTTAAAATGTACCTACGACGAGTCATCACATGAAGACATAAAGTTCCACTCACATTTTTGTTACGGGGAACTCGAACTTGTACGTAGAGCAGTCTCAGCAAATACAAAAGCTATTTACTTAAACATGATCGCGTACGAGATGTGTCCACATAACCCTAATGACCTTCGTGTCTCGACTTATATTCGAGTAATGAAATCACTAGTTATCCAACGTGACGACGTGAAGGAGCTAAGAAACAGCAACATATTACTTCATAGTCTTGGGCGAGATGAAGAAGTGGTGAGAATGTACGGTGAGATAGAAGCACCCGCGGTTAATATTTACATGTTTAATCAACTACGAAGAGGGATCGAGAAGCATTGTACTACTCGGTATAAGACGTGGGCTGCAGAGCTGATTATACTTTATTTCAGTAGTCCATGGAAGACCCTGGCATTGTTGGTTGCTACGGCTATTTTGTTCACTAGTTTTTTGCAAACATATTTTTCGATTAAGCCACTTTCGGATGACTCGCATGTGGAGATTATGAAGCTTTTAAAACGATGCTCACACTTTCAGCAACCACCAACACCTTCTTGATCGATCATGTTTAATCGGTTATCTTTAGAATATGCACCCAAGCCACAACAAGCAACAACCGCCACAAAATCTTACTTCGATGTCTATTAAAATTCATGTTTAATTGGTTTTCTATGTCTGAATTTCTTACTTCGATGGCTGATTTTTATAGGTTTAGTTGCGAAGGTCGTTTATCGTTTGTGTCGGGAGTATCATTGTAATTCTAAGCATGTTGCGATAATTTTTTATACAAGTCTTATAAATTTCTTTTAACCTGCTTTCTTTAACTGATATTGTTACTTTTTGAATAAGTAAAGTGGTCAACATACATTGTGAATATTTATCTATACTTTGGTTACTTTTTGGTGTCGGCACATCAACAAAACATATACTACGTAATACTTAGACCGGATTAATTTTGCTAGAACGAATATATATGCAACATGTAACATGCTGCATGTGTGTGATCAAATCTATATTTGTTTGGCGGAGATAGCGTTAGCAACAGGGATAGAACCAAGACTAAATATAACCGGGTGCACAAAAATTGAACATTAATACTAGAAACATATTTTAGATGGACCGAGTGCATTTAAGATGACTGTAGAAAAAATCGATTTTTTTTTCCAAAAATTAACACTACATTGAAAAAAATCCATAGGGTGCACGAGCACCCGCGGGAACCCCCTGGCTCCGTCCCTGGTTAGCAAAAATCAGTAACAGTTGTGAAAAGTAGCGCAATAAGCAGTAGCAGAAAGCCGTAGCTGTTTGTTTTGATAAAGTGTATGGCAACATAGCTGTATAGTCATAATTAATTTATAAGTGAAATCAGCATTTAGATTTGGAACGTTTATAAAAAGTAGAAACGTTAGTTGCTTATTCCAAAACAAGCATTTTGTGCAAAACGCTAACCGCTAATTGTTTCAAAGTGTTTCAAAATACTTACATACCAAACATAACCATAAAGGAAAAGCAGTAAGATTACATTCTCGCAGATAGATGCTTTAAGTTGCCCAAAGTTACAAGCAAATTACTTATTCTCCAGCTCAAATGCACCCTTAACTTTTGGTTGCTATATATTCACCACCTCAGTAGAGTTTTCTTCCCATGATTCCTCCATTTCAAGCAAGCAATTAGCCATGACTGCAATAGCACCACAAAGGTCTCTTTCTCAATCTCTCTCAACACTTATGTCTATTAAAATTCATGTTATTATGTTTTGTCTTCTGGAGCTCTCGTTAGCTAGCTAGGCTAGAACGTATATATATAATGTGGCACTTGTTTTATCTATTAGAGGATAAATATGGCTCAAGCTTGATTGTGGGCGTATTATCATCTAAATATATTAGATGATAAATAAGTCAAAGTCCGTTTGTGAGTTTAGAGTTTTCGCTCATGTAACATTTCTATATTGTGACTCAATAAACATAATAACCTACGGGCTTTTCACAATATATAGAGGTTACATGATTAAAACCCTAAACTCACAAACGGGATTGGGCTTATTTTTCATCTAATATTATCATCATCTAGATACATAATGTGTGCATATTTTTTGTTACAAATCATTGCTAAAGTGTTGACTTGATCATGGATGTCTTCATCGTGATTGTAGAATGCACGATTGTATTATGTGGTGTAGCTAGTTAAAGCTGCTTTGACTTATTTAAGACACAATTTTATTTACTTGTTACTACTGCAATCTAAGCAATTTGTGCAGCTATGCTAACTAAATGAAGTTAAAAACTGTTAAGAGCTTATGAAAGGAGATCGAGGTGATTTGTAACAACTAAAATCTTTTATATAATAAAACAAAATCTCAAGTGAATGTATTTCGAAAAAAAGTTTATTTCCTTATTAGGTAATATTTTAATTATTATTTTTTAATTTATAAATTTATAATTTTCTTTTGTTGATATACTACACAGGTAGAAGATAAATACAAAAAATATAGATAAGATGCAACTAACAATAGAATTAAACTTTTTAAATGATTATATTTAATAATAAAAAACTATAATTAAAAATCATAAATCAAACAAAACAAGGATTAAATTATTTGTTTTTAATAAATAAAAATATATCATTCAAAATATTTTTAAAAAAAAAATCCGCGCGTGCGTGGACATTATAACTAGTTCATCATAAAGCATGCACCCAATTTTTTTATTAGATATTTTTATGAGATATTGATATTAGTCGTCCACTAGTCAGTTTTCGCCATCAGCGCACGTACAAACATTAGTCACTAACGAGTATTAAATGCATGCGTTTTGTAGCAGTGTATTTTTTGATTAGTTAAATCGTTTAATTAGTTTGCTTTCTTTGCGCAGAACATATTGCATATGTCTATATGATTTAATTGCACGCGTTTTCAAATAACTAGATTGTTTGATGCAATTCATATTATTTATCTATTACTGTATATCATTCAAACATCTGTAATCTATTTAACCTATTATAGGGGAAAAATTATTTTCTTGTTAAAGAATACGTAAGTTAAAAGCAATGCAATATCGGCCTCCTTTTGTTCAAAATTATTATAAAAAGGATAATTAGTTGATTTCTTAAAACTTTTTTAACTATTTAAAAACATTTTTATTGTTTTCATTGGTGTATTTTTTATAAGAAAACTACTAAACATTTATATGATACCTGATAAGTAAGGTTTGTTATATAATTTTTTTTAAAAAAGTAACAGTTTGATATATATATATATATATATATATATATATATATATATATATATATATATATATATATATATGTATGTGTGGGGATATCTTAGCTACAATTTTTGTAGTCAATTGGCTACAATCCTTCACAAAAAATAACTAGCAATGTATCATGGACCTAAAGAAAAAAATCAGGACCCACAACAAGAATCAGGGACCCACAGTTTATAGTGCAAAAATGTAGCTAATTAGCTACAAAAACTTGTAGCTAATATATATATATATATATATATATATATATATATATATATATATATATATATATATATATATATATATATATATATATAAACTTACAAAGGTAAAGAAGTAAACTAAGGGTAGCTTTTATAAATTCCTAGATAGTTGAAGGGCGTGTTTTGGACTTTATTTTATTTTGCCACAAAAACATATATTAACCTTTTACATTTTTTTTATAAAATTATGCGTTAGTCAAATGTATAGCAATAATGAGTGTATTTTATTCGCAAACAAAAACGCTAGATATTTGTTAGATTTTTATCAATAAAGTTTGCTATTCAAAAAAATAGTACATGGCAACTTTCGTAATTCGTCACATAGTACAAGGAGGTGTTGCGAATTTCTTTTTAAAAATAAAGTCAAAGGTAGTTTTTGTAAATTGTTAAATAGTTTAAGGGTGTGTTTTAAAATTTATTTTATTTTTATAAAAAATATATATTAAACTTCAATGTATTTTATAAAATCGTACGTTAGTCAAAAGTATTTGCAATATTAGACTCATTTTGTTCGAAATTTAGAAATCTTTTTATCGTTAATTCTTTGATAAAGGAATTGCTAAATAGTTGATAAATAAAATTTGTTATATAAAAACTCGTAAATAGCTAAAAGTATAAGGTTGTTTTCGTAACATGCCGCATAGTCCGAGGAGTGTTGCGAAACCTCATTTTTTAATTGAAACGTCGAATGACGGCTAATGTATATATACAATAAATGTAGTAAATTTCAACTATAGTGAGTTTTTGAGTTTTATTATTCTTTTTTTAAAAAAGGAAAGAAAAGAAGTGACAAAAAAACAAAATAAATGTGTGTTCTTAAGTTTTTCAGGGGATGACATAAAAAAGAGATGAATAAATTTCTTTCTAAAACTTTCATCCTAAAAATGAGATTATTTGTAACGAAGTTATGTTAGGAAGCTTTTAATAAATACAATTAATTAAATGATCTATTATAAAACATAACTTTTATATACAACTAGACGGGTACCCGGGCGTTGCGGCGGCGGCTACTCATGTAATTAAATTTTCCGGCAAGAAAATATTTACGTTTTCAAGCATCAAATAATTGGATCATCTTTAAATGATAATTTTTAGACTTAAGAGAATATAGCACAATACCCGCGCAAAGTGTCGAGAACCAGATAGTTTAAAACAATTTTTATTCTTCTTTGATACGTAGTGTTGATGGATGACAGTTTTGGTTGATTGTCAACTATTTTTGATGGTGCTGTAAAAGATTGGGAAAATTAGATATGTAAGAGGGGTGAAAAATATGATTTCACATATTTTGAGAGAAAAGTGAAAAATTTTTTCATTTTGCCACAGCTTTTGATATATGTATTTATACTAAAGTACTATATGGAGCATCATAAATAAGTTAACGTAAGATTATGTTTGTACAAATTTATAAATTTGAAAAGTTTCATGACCTTGATTATGAGTAATTCAATAACCAAATTTATAACATAAGAGTACAAATTTACAAATTTCTAAATTATAAGATAGTGAGCTTATGAGTAAATTCAATGAACTTGATTATGAATTTGACTCATATTGATTATGTATTTGACTCATGATTAATTCGATAGTTATAAAATTGAATACTCAATCAATATTAAAATGGGTGTTACAAATTTGTGATTTTTTCAACAATATTAAAATTATATCATAAATTGTAAGGCTGGCCACAGTAGTAGTATGCGATCGAGTTAGGCGATCGTTTCCATTCGGTCGTCCTTAGTGTGGGTATTCGATAGAGGGACGAAAAAAACCCAATTGGGTCGTGTAGGGGATCGAGTAGCATATATATATATATATATATATATATATATATATATATATATATATATATATATATTTTTTTTTTTTTTTTTTTTTTTTTTGGGTAAAGGGCCTTCCGCCCGGTAAAAAATATATTACACAAAAAAAGCGTTGAAGAACAATGGATGAGGGTGAATCCCCCACCTGTGCCCGATCAGGGCTAAAAACAAAAGCCACACAATAGCAGCTAACAAGCTAACCAACCAGCTAACAAGCAAACCAACTAGCTAACAAGCAAACTAAGAAGATATGTTTATGACATGTCATAAACATAACAAATAACTACTTCTTTTTGCGAGTCTGAACCTTGAAGTCTCTTGAAGTACCACTCTTAGCCTTGGAGCTTTTAGAATTAATGTAATTAGTAATATCATCATAGTTCTCAAACACTTCATCTTCACTATCCGTTGCAACATCCACAAATGGATCACCAACCTTGTTTGAAGGATCTTGTTTACTCTCCTTGCGATCAAATGCAAGAGAATCAAAAGGGTTCGGTGTTGTAATATTAGTATCATGTATAACCTTCTTCCGACCCATGTTATTAGGCTTTGAAGTAGATGCTTCGTTATTGGTACTACCCGGCTTACTCTTCGGACGATAGTAGTAGCTAGGTTTAGGTTTGTTTAATCGAACACCATCAATGTGACAACCCTTTTCAGGTTGTTTCCCTTTCCCTTGCTTCCGCGTAACTTCCACAAACCCATCATCCGCTAGTTGGGTTGAAGCAGCCTCCCTAGGGCTTTTGGGGCATTGATCAATATCATGACCAAAAATCCTACATGAATGACACCTTGGAGGTTTCCATTCATACTCAACGCGAATAGTCACTTTAGAGAATCCCTCTTCCTCCATCAAAGGAATAGCAACAATAAGACTATCTTTCAGATCATTTTCTGAGCTAACCTCGATTAACACCCGCGCAAAACTACATCGACCCCATGCTTCTTCACACATCTTGCTAGTCATCGAATCAAGCATCTTTGGAATCCCTAGTTTTGTAGCAATCATACTTAACCCTTCTGCTGAATAGGCCGCAAAAGGCACATCATATAGTTTAATCCACACCGGTATTTTAGTCAAGTCCTCCTTTAGCAAACAAGTATTCAGCGTGCATTCTTTGAGAAAAATCGGGACATTTCGGATAATCCACGGACCGTTTTCCAACACCTCTTCCATACCCTTTCTAGCTTCAAACTGAAAAAAGAAAAAGCCTTTTGCATTTCTCATAACCTTGGTTAAACCATATTTAGACCACATACTACGTACATAATATTCAACCACCGGAAAGGCAATGTTCTTACCAATGAAATACCCGTACAGCGTATTCTTGAATTTGTTACTAACCTTCTCCACGGTAGCACGTGGAATAGCAATATCAGCACCATCACAAGTAATATCAGATTCCAATTGACACACAATTACCTTTGGTTTAGACGATTCAGGATTCAAAACCTGTGCAAATGTCGATTTGCTATTACCAAGTGCAACATTAGAAGCATCAGACGGTAGCACAACATTTGGTTCAGGATTAGCATCACTTGAATCGACATCATTAGGAAAGCTAGTGGCATGTGAAACTGGCTCCACATGTTCCTCACTAATCGTCACATTAGCCTGCTCAACAGGGCCTGAATTCGTACCATGAATAGGCTGGTGTACAACCGGATCACCATTAGAAGAATCATTATTTTCAGAATGTGCCCCAACATCGGCCACATGCTCATAAAAGTGTACCTTACGACCAGGTGATCTAGTAACAACAGGACCACCAAAGCGAACAGCTTTACGAAGCTGTTTACTCGACGTAATCATGTTGCCGTCGATATGTTTAATCTTCTTAGCTAACGATCTTAACAAAGAAGATGTAGTCTCCTCTCCCATATCATCCGTCATTACCACAAACCACCAACAAGAATCATAAACCCACGTTCAACACTCAACCAAAATAGTCACAGCCAAAATATCACGAATAGATTAGGGTTTGGATTGAAGGATGTCACAAACAACCCTAAACCATGATAAATTAAAATCACAGATCAATGGTGTGTAAAAATGGCGGCACAATAATAAACCCTAGAAAAAACGAAAATTGATCTTCAAATACTTGACAAGATGACGTAAATGATAGAGAAAGATCAAAACCACGAGTGTTTAAATCACTACTGATATCAAAAACGAATTAGAGGCAAGAATTAAAGAAGAAAAATCGGATTAGGGTTATAGGAGTTAGTCGCCATTTTTTGGGAGAGGATAAATCCAAAATATATATATATATATATATATATATATATATATATATATATATATATATTGCCTTTTTGATCCATATAGCCGTTGGGAGTTACATGTTAACGTTAGAAGTGAAAAAAAAAAATGTTACCGTTCATATATAGCTGTTTGGGAGGAAAAAAATCTTTTAAACTAGCTTATAAATACACAACATAAACACACTCCAATTCACAAAATCTCACACTTATATATATTCAAAATGTCTAAGAAAACATCACAACCAAAAGGCTGAAAATCCCGATTACAACAAAACATCCCGCAATTAACACCGGATCCAAATTTCCGGTTAACTGGTGTCTCACCAAACGTCAATTTCCGACCAGCTACTCTTGATTATCAATCTCAACAACCTCCACAACAAAAAACATTCAATCCATTTGCTATGAATCGTAATATTAATAGTCCGTTTATTCCACCGTATCAAAACAACCAACCTAGATTATTAGTTTTTAATAAGTGTTGTAATGTTTTAATAAGTGGTGTAATGTTTTTATTATATTTGAATTATTATGTTACGTTTTAATTATAAATGAAATTTGAGTTTGTGTTAAAAATATTTTTTTTTATTATAAAAAATGAACTTGGTCGCCCTTTCTGGGACACCCAATCGCCTGCAAGTCGCTGAAGAGAGAAAGCTGACGTGACAAAGAAAAATAGGAGGAATGAATCCACTTACTGTGGGTAGCCTAAGTGCATAACTTAACTTTTTATCACTATTCTCATTTTATTTTCTACCTATTTTTGTCTATTCTCTATATCTTTTTATTTTTTATTTTATTATTAATTTTTTTCATTTTAAAATTGGGGAACATAGAGCGGTTCAATAACACATACATAGTGTGTGAAGTGTTAACTACGCGTTTTTTCTTTTATGTAAATGATCTGTTTAATTACCATTACAATAACGTGAACTTAGTCTACTTTATATATAATGTCAGTGATTGTATATACTTAAAACTATAATCAATCCAGAATTCTTTTTTCAAATTAATGTTATGTTATGACAGCAGAAAGCCGCATTCAAACTCCATGGAAATGGAAATGTCTGAAAGTGAGGATGTACGGATTGAATTTCCTAGTAATGAACACGAAAACAACAATAATGTTGCGATCAAGGAGTGGGAAGGCTGCCTCCGAGGCAGCGAGACCAACAAACGCAAACGGTATATCCAAAAAGTACCATCGTTGCTCTTAAAAGGCGAGAAAGGTCTTAGAAACCATGAATACTACGAGCCTGCAGTGGTGTCACTAGGCCCGTACCACCATAAATCAAAAAGAACCGAACTAGCTCAAGCCGAGAAGTACAAGCTCATAACCCTCGAAGATTATTGCTTGAGCAGCGGGAAAACAATGAGTTTCTTATACAATAAGGTATTTGAAGTTATATATGATGCTAGGAATTGTTATATTGGTGGTTCTACTGATGATTTCAATGATGAGGAGTTCAACCGGATGATGTTACGCGATGGTTGCTTTATTTTGTTCTTTATGGAGTGCATCTCGTGTATAAACAATAAGGTGTTGTTAAATAATGAGTATTTGGGCGCATTAGGCTTCGCAAACGTAACTCGTGACATTTTCTTGCTCGAGAACCAAATCCCGTTTGTAGTACTTGAAGTTTTGTTGGAATTGAGATTTGAAGATAGAGGTGAAAAGATCCTAAACGGGTTCTTCAATTACTTGAACTACGGCGAGGTGATTATAAAGCAGAACGAAAAGGTACTGCTCGAAAATCAACAACCCCTTCATCTACTCGAGCTTTATAGATCATATTTCATCTCGCTCTCAACTTCTCTAGGTCTTGGTTCGACTAATCATAGCAAGTGGCGAGAGTGGGCTAAAAAAGTGGATACAAATCATGAAGATTACAACTACATAAAGCGAAACCGTTCCTTTTCTTCCGTTATGGAACTTAAAGCAAAAGGGATTTTCTTAAAACGTTCTTACGACGAGTCATCAAATGAGGACATAAAGTTCCACTCACATTGCTGTTACGGGGAACTCGAGCTTGTACGAAGAGCAGTATCATCAAATACAAAAGCTATTTACTTAAACATGATCGCGTACGAGATGTGTCCACATAACCCTAATGACTTTCGTGTCTCAACTTACATTCGAGTTATGAAATCCTTAGTCATTCAACGCGACGATGTGAAGGAGTTAAGAAACAGCAAGATATTACTTCATAGCCTTGGTCGAGATGAAGAAGTGGTGAAAATGTACGATGAGATTGAAGCACCTGCAGTTAATCTTCACATGTTTAGTCAACTAAGGCGAGGAATTGAGAAGCATTGTACTAGCCGATATAAGACATGGGCCGCTGAACTCATTACAGTGTACTTTAGTAGTCCTTGGAAGACCGTGGCATTATTGGTTGCCACGGCTATTTTGATCACTAGTTTTTTGCAAACTTATTTTGCGATTAGGCCACTTCCGGATGACTCGAACGGGGAGATTATGAAGCTTTTGAGAAGATGTGCCCACTTTAAGCATCCGTAAACAAGTTGATTTTGTTTAATCATCTTTAAAACGTATTGTATTTTTATTTCCTTTTAAACGACAACTAACTATCACAAAATAAATATACAACCAATATATATTACACGTTTTGGCAAGACTTGAACCCACCGTTACTATTTGATTGTGAAGCTTCTCTCGCAACATGTGATATAATAGAGACACAAACTCTTCAATTCGGTCGTATTGTATTTTTGTTAATGTTATGTTGTTTTGCCGCTTTAAAGAAATATGTATTTATTATACAAATGTAATAAAAGTATAAATAGAGTAACAGGAAAATTTGTATTTCTATGATCTAAGATGACACTCATTTCCATATTTTCGATCAAAGAAGACGACTATAGGATCAAATTCGATTTCCAGGTGAACTAGTCGCTTGACTCAACTTTGAGACATATTGTTAAAACTACGATTTTTTTTCCTTTCTAAATGTCAAGATTACCTATGTCATTGTGTACTTTAATATATTTAATAAATAATAAATGACCAACAAGAAACACATATACCCTATTAGCCTTTGTCTACTAGCATAAAATTACCAAAACTATACGTTCGCTAGCCTAACTTAACAGCCCTTGATGCTCGTAAAGATAAGCCTATGAGATATTACGATACACTACGAATGTTTACGAAACTAGTGTGATACATAACCTTCCTTTTTTCTTTACTAGCTTGGTGCCCAAGTAGCAAGTGGCGAAGATGGGCTAATAAAGAAATCGATACAAGTGAAGATTATAACTATGTAAAACGAAACCGATCTTTTGCTTCAGTAATGGAACTCAAAGCAAAAGGGGTTTTCTTAAAATGTACCTACGACGAGTCCTCACATGAAGACATAAAATGCCACTCACATTTTTGTTACGGGGAACTCGAACTTGTACGTAGAGCTGTGTCATCAAATACAAAAGCTATTTACTTGAACATGATCGCGTACGAGATGTGTCCACATAACCCTAATGACCTTCGTGTCTCAACTTATATTCGGTTAATGAAATCGTTAGTTATCCAACACGACGACTTGAAGGAGCTAATTAAGAAACAGCAGCATATTACTTCATAGTCTTGGGCGAGATGAAGGGTGGTGAGAATGCACGGTGAGATAGAAGCACCCGCGGTTAATATTTACATGTTTAGTAACTACGAAAAGGGATCGAGAAGCATTGTACTACTCGGTATAAGACGTGGGCTGCAGAGCTGATTATAGTTTACATCAGTAGTCCATGGAAGACCCTGGCATTGTTGGTTGCTACGGCTATTTTGTTCACTAGTTTTTTGCAAACATATTTTTCGATTAAGCCACTTTCGGATGACTCGCATGTGGAGATTATGAAGCTTTTAAAACGATGCTCACACTTTCAACAACCACCAACACCTTCTTGATCGATCATGTTTAATCGGTTATCTTTAGAATATGCACCCAAGCCACAACAAGCAACAACCGTCACAAAATCTTACTTCGATGTCTATTAAAATTCATGTTATTATAATGTTTTGCCCATATATAAATAAATTGGTTTTCTATGTCGGAATTTCTTACTTCGATGGCTGATTTTTATAGGTTTAGTTGTGAAGGTCGTTTATCGTTTGTGTCGGGAGTATCATTGTAATTCTAAGCATGTCACTAGCTTTTTGAATAAGTAAAGTGGTCAACATACATTGTGAATATTTATCTCTACTTCGGTTACTTTTTGGTGTCGGCACATCAACAAAACATATAATACTTAGACCGGATTAATTTTGCTAGAACGAATATATATGCAACATGTAACATGCTGCATGTGTGTGATCAAATCTAGTTTGGCTGAGATAGCGTTAGCAAAGAGCGGTAAAAGTTGTGAAAAGAAGTCGCAATTTGTTTTGATAAAGTGTTTGGCAATATAGCTGTATAGTCATAATTAATTTATAAGTGAAATTAGCATTTTGATTTGGAACGCTTATAAAAAGTAGAAACGGTAGTTGCTAATTAAAAAACAAGCATTTTGTGCAAAACGCTAACCTCTAGTTGCTTCAAAGTATTTCAAAATACTTACATACCAAACATAACCATAAAGGAAAAGCAGTAAGAATACATTCTGGCAGATAGATGCTTAAGTTGCCCAAAGTTACAAGCAAATTACTTATTCTCCAGCTAAAATGCACCCTTAACTTTTGGTTGCTATATATTCACTACCTCAGTAGAGTTTTCTTCCCATGATTCCTCCATTTCAAGCAAGCAATTAGCCATGATTGCAATAGCACCACAAAGGTCTCTTTCTCAATCTCTCTCAACACTTATGTCTATTAAAATTCATGTTATTATAATGTTTTGTCTTCTGGGACTCTCGTTAGCCGGGCTAGAACGTATATATAACGTGGCACTTGTTTTTCTATTAGAGGATAGATATGGCTCAAGCTTGATTGTGGGTGTATTATCATCTAAATATATTAGATGATAAATAAGTCAAAGCTCGTTTGTGGGTTTAGAGTTTTCACTCATTTAAAATTTATATATTGTGACTCAATAAACATCATAACATACGGGCTTTTCACAATATATAGAGGTTACATGATTAAAACCCTAAACCCACAAACGGGTTTGAGCTTATTTATCATCTAGTATTAAACAATACACTGCTACAAACTAATTAAACGATTTAATACTAATGAGTATTAAATGCATGTGCATTGTTTTGTGCATACTGATATTAGTTAAATCGTTTAATTAGTTTGCTTTCTTTCCATAAAACATATTGCAAATGTCTATGTGATTTAATTGCATGCATGCGTTTTCATATAACTAAATTGTTTGATGCAATTCATATTATTTATCTATTACTATCTATATCATTCAAACATTTGTAATCTATTTAACGTATTACAGGGGAAAAAATAATTAATTTCTTTGTAAAGAGTACGTAAGTTAAAAGCAAAGCAATATTGACCTCATTTTGTTCGAAATTATTATAAAAAAGATAATAAGTTGATCTTAAAACTTTTTTAACTATTTAAAATCATTTTTATTGTTTTCATTGGTGTATTTTTTTTATAAGAAAACTGCTAAACGTTTATTTGATACCTTATAAGTAAGGTTTGTTATATAAAAAATTTGGAAAAAGTAACAGTTTGATATATATATATATATATATATATATATATATATATATATATATATATAACTTACAAATGTAAAGAAGTAAACTAAGGGTAGCTTTTATAAATTGCTAGATAGTTTAAGGGCATTTTTGAACTTTATTTTATTTTAGCCACAAAAATATATATTAAACTTTTACTTTTTTTTATAAAATTTTACGTTAGTCAAAAGTATAGAAATATTGAGTTTATTTTATTCGCAAACAAAATCGCTTGATATTTGTTAGATGTTTGATTTATAAAGTTTGTTTAAAAAAAACGTAAATAGCTAATAGTACATGGTAATATTCGTAACTCGTCACATAGTATAAGGAGGTGTTGCGAATTTCTTTTTAAAAATAAATTCAAAGGTAGTTTTTGTAAATTGTTAAATAATTTAAGGGTGTGTTTAAAAATTTATTTTATTTTTATAAAAAATATATATTAAACTTCAACATTTTTTATAAAATCGTACGTTAGTCAAAAGTATTTGCAATATTAGACTCATTTTGTTCGAAATTTAGAAATCTTTTTATCTGTAATTCTTTAAAAAAGGAATTGCTACATAGTTGATAAATAAAATTTGTTATATAAAAACTCGTCAATAGCTAAAAGTATAAGGTTGTTTTCGTAACATGCCGCATAGTCCAAAGAATGTTGCGAAACCTCTTTTTTAATAGAAACGTCGTCATTCATGACGGCTAATGTATATATACAATAAATGTAGTAAATTTCAACTATAGTCCATTGCGTTTTTGAGTTTTATTATTATTATTATTATTATTATTATTATTATTATTATTATTATTATTATTATTATTATTATTATTATTTAAAAGAAGAAGAAAAGAAGTGACAAAAAAACAAAATAAATTTGTGTTCTTAAGTTTTTCAGGAGATGACATAAAAAAAGAGAGATGAATAAATTTCTTTCTAAAACTTTCATCCTAAAAATGAGATTATTTGTAAGGAAGTCATGTTAGGAAGCTTTTAATAAATACAATTAATTAAATGACCTAATATAAAACATAACTTTTATATACAACTAGACGGGTATACAGGCGTTGCGGCGGCGGGTACCCACGTAATTAAATTTTCCGGCAAGCAAATATTTATGTTTTCAAGCATCAAATAATTGGATCATCTTTAAATGATCTTTTTTAGACTTAAGAGAATAAGCATAGTACTCGCGCAAAGTGTCGGGAACCAGATAATTTAAAACAGTTTCTAATCTTCTTGATACGTAGTATTGATGGATGAAAGTTTTCGTTGATTGTCACCTATTTTCGATGGTACTGTAAAAGATTGGGAAAATCATATATGTAAGAGGGGTGAAAAATGTGATTTTCACATATTTTAAGAGAAAAGTGAAAGCTTTTTTATTTTGCCACCTCTTTTGATATATGTATTTATATTAAAGTACTATATGGAGCATCATAATTAAGTTACCTTAAGATTACGTTTGTACAAATTTATAAATCTTAAAAGTTTCATGAACTTGATTATGAGTAATTCAATAACCAAATTTACTCCGTTAACGTAGGAGTACAAATTTACAAATTTCTAAATTATAAGATAGTGAGCTTATGAGTAAATTCAATGAACTTGATTATGAATTTGACTCGTGATTAATTTGATAGTTATAAAATTGAATACTCAATCAATATTAAAATAGGTTTTACAAATTTGTGATTTTTTCAACAATATTAAAATCGTAAATAGTAAGTGTTTAAGTTAACTTTTTATGACTACTATAAAAAAAAGTTTCCAAACTCTATAAGTTTTGCTAACCACAACCTATTGGGTTGTGATCAAGCTTACCATAAATGAAAATTCAACATTTAATTAACTTCAAACATTATATGTATAACAACACTTTTCATAATTATAATAATTAAATATGTATAAATATAAAAATAATGAGTTTATTAAATACAATCTTCATACAAATCATAATGCTTAACCACCACCTTATGGGTTGTGGTTAGCAAAACTATAATGTAAAATGCAAGATAAAGAGTGAAATTGTAAAATCATAAGTCTATCTCTTTTCTCTTTGCTAACTTAGAAACCTGATATACAAAATTAAATTTCACTTTTCTCATTTTATTTTCTACCTTTTTTTTTTTTTTTTTTTTTTTTTTTTTTTTTTTTTTTTTTCATTTTAAAATTCGGGAACATAGCGGTTCAATAACACATATATAGTGTGAACTACGCGTTTTTTTTTTTTTTTTTTTTTTTTTTTTTATGTAATTGATCTATTTAATTACGATTACAATAACGTGAACTTAGTCTAATTTATATATATAATATGAGTGATTGTAGATACTTAAAACTATAATCAATCCAGAACTCTTTTTTCAAATTAATGTTATGTTATGACAGCACAAAACCAGACTCAAACCCCATGGAGATGGAAATGTCTGAAAGTGAGGATGTAAGGATTGAAATTCCTAGTAATGAACAAGGAAACAACAATAATCTTGTGATCAAGGAGTGGGACGGCTTCCTCGGAGGCAAAGATACGAACAAACGCAAACGGTATATCCAAAAAGTACCACCCTTGCTCTTAAAAGGTGAAAAAGGTCTTAGAAACCATGAATACTACGAGCCTGCAGTGGTGTCACTAGGCCCGTACCACCATAAATCAAAAAGAACCGAACTATCTCAAGCTGAGAAGTACAAGCTCATAACCCTTGAAGATTATTGTTTGAGCAGCGGGAAAACAATGAGTTTCTTATACAACAAGGTGTTTGAAGTCATACATGATGCTAGGAATTGTTATATTGGTGGTTCTACTGATGATTTCAATGATGAGGAGTTCAACCGGATGATGTTACGCGATGGTTGCTTTATTTTGTTCTTTATGGAGTGCATCTCGTGTAGAAAAAATAAGGTGTTACTACCTCCGTCCCATATTAAATGTCCACTTTGAATTTTCAAAGTCTTGTTTTATCAACTTTGACCTTAAATATTTTTATTTATGATATATAATATATGATGCAAAATATATGAATGAATTGAGTTTCAAATGTACTTTTCATTGACATAATTTTTATCAAGTATCATATAATACAAACAAAAATATTTAAGGTCAAAGTTGGAGAAAAAAGACTCAAAAATTCAAAAGTGGACATTTAATATGGGACGGAGGGAGTATTAAATAATGAGTATTTGGGCGCATTAGGCTTCGCAAACGTAACTCGTGACATTTTCTTACTCGAGAACCAAATCCCGTTTTTAGTACTTGAAGTTTTGTTGGAATTGAGATTCGCAGATAGAGGTGAAAAGATCCTAAACGGGTTCTTCAATTACTTGAACTACGGCGAGGTGATTATAAAGCAGAACAAAAAGGGGCTCGAAAATCAACAACCCCTTCATCTACTCGAGCTTTATAGATCATATTTCATCTCGCTCTCAACTTCTCTAGGTCTTGGTTCGACTAATCATAGCAAGTGGCGAGAGTGGGCTAAAAAAGTAGATACAAATCATGAAGATTACAACTACATAAAGCGAAGCCGTTCCTTTTCTTCCGCTATGGAACTTAAAGCAAAAGGGATTTTCTTAAAACGTTCTTACGACGAATCATCAAATGAGGACATAAAGTTCCACTCACGTTGTTGTTACGGGGAACTCGAGCTTGTACGAAGAGCAGTATCATCAAATACAAAAGCTATTTACCTAAACATGATCGCGTACGAGATGTGTCCACATAACCCTAATGACTTTCGTGTCTCAACTTACATTCGAGTTATGAAATCCTTAGTCATTCAACGTGACGACGTGAAGGAGCTAAGAAACAGCAAGATATTGCTTCATAGCCTTGGTCGAGATGAAGAAGTGGTGAAAATGTACGATGAGATTGAAGCACCCGCAGTTAATCTTTACATGTTTAATCAATTAAGACGAGGAATCGAGAAGCATTGTACTAGCCGATATAAGACATGGGCCGCGGAACTGATTACAGTGTACTTTAGTAGTCCTTGGAAGACCGTGGCATTATTGGTTGCCACGGCTATTTTGATCACTAGTTTTTTGCAAACTTATTTTGCCATTAGGCCACTTCCGGATGACTCGAACGGGGAGATTATGAAGCTTTTGAGAAGATGTGCCCACTTTAAGCATCCGTCAACACCTTGATCTTGTTTAATCATCTTTAAAACATATTGTATTTTTATTTCCTTCTAAATGACAACTAACTATCATACAATATAATATATATATACAACAAATATATGTTACATGTTTAGGTAAGACTTGAACCCACAACTATTTAATTGTGAAGCTTCTCTCGCAACATGTGATATCGTAGAGACACAAGCTTCTTAGTCGTATCGTATGTTTTTAATGTTATATTGTTTTGCCTTTTTAAAGAAATGTGTATTTATTAAACAAATGTAATAAAAGTATAGATATACTAATAGGAAAATTTGCATTTCTATGATCTAAGATGACACTCATTTCCATTGTTTCGATCAAAGAAGACAACTATAGGATCAAATTCAATTTCTAGGTGAACTGGTCGCTTAACTCAACTTTGAGACGTTTTGCTAAAACTATGATGTTTTCTTTTTTGTAAATGCCTAAGATTACGCATATTATTGTGTACTTTTATATATTTAGTAAATGACTAGCATGGTACCCGCGCGATACGACGGCGGGTAGCGTGTGACTATACTTTTTAACAATGTAATGTTATTCAGCCATACATTTTTTTCAACAATTAATTTACAAATAACAATAACTTTAATTAAGACATAAGTAATCATTAAGAGTTTACTCGCCGATAATTAGGATCCAACGAGACAGATTAGATTACGATACTCATCATATAAAACTAGCAATAAAACAAGTGACAAACTACTTAATTATAAGGACATGTCTTCTTACGTGTTTCTATTATCTATCTGTGAACGTGATTGCTATTCACTGATTCGTTCTTATTAGTTTTACTTTTATTGTTTATTAAATATGTGTTAGTCTCTCAGGATAAACCCCCGTTTATTAGATTAGATTGTAAAACTAACTTAGATATTAAAATACTGATTAAATCAACTAGATATTACGTTCCATTCTTAGTGTTCGACACTCTACTTACCACTATATACATATTGATCGGGTACACTGCTCGTTAGGTGTGTATGTTTGTAATAAGTTGGCTAAATATTAATGTAAAACTTGAAAAGGCTTAAACATCCTTTGCTACACTGACATATCGCACGCATCAAGCCCAATAAGCATACGCCTTATAGAATTGCGGGCTTGGGCTATTTTCAAGCATAAATACTCCAACCTAATGCACATTAGGTATCGTTTTTCATTCCCAACTTCTAGAGAGGAACCCTAGAGGCTGCAAGATGAATTCCAAGGCTAGAAACATCAGATGATCGAAGAATTACACATCACAAATATTGTTTTTCGTCAGTTTGATCATTATGACTATTATTAATCTTTCAAAACCACTTTATCTATGCTTATCATTTGTAACAGAAGGCTAAGCCTTTAGTGCTTGCCTTGTTATGACTTTATTCAATTTAGTTACAGGATTGTTTCGTTTATCTTTGTTGTATTGTGGATAATTTATATGCTTTTATGGAATTATGTCCTTGCATAGACCATGGTTATGTGTTTTTAGTAATTAATTAGTTGGTGGTTATCCAAAATCTGATTACTTGAATCATATAAGATTTCGACAAGAATCCTTAGTGGTGGAGACCAATGGTATTGGGGAGACCTCGTAGAAAGTGGTAGATAATAGGATGTAAGATTTGACCAATGGTAGATTGAGAGTGCATGGGTGCACAGATGATGCGGATCGCAAGACTCGCAAAAGTTTTACTTCTCAAGTGATCTTGAGAAGCTTGCAATCGATCCACCAGGCAGTGTACCTGACCGATGTAGTATAGTGAGTGGCAAGTACCGGGGGATTGATCGTTCTCTGGGGAATAGTGTGTAGGATTGAAAACTACTTAAACTAGGTCTAGAGGTGAGGGATTATTTTTTTTTGTATTTTTATTTTTATATGAAAGCAGGTAAAATCTCAGGTATTGGAAGAGTGGGCGGAATTAGTTGCTAGTCAACTAACCCAAAATTACTACTAGTTAATAAAATAAAATAAAATGACATAAAATAAATTTGGTGAACTTCTTATGGTGGGGAAAATGTGTTTACTTAGATTTCGCTACTCCCTAGTTATTTCCTATTGAATTATTGAATTGTTACGATTGTTTGGATGAAAAGATTGTATTCCTTAATACCATTCGGGGGGGGGGGGGGGGGTACAGCTTTCCTCGACCCTATGAGTTTCTATCTTTTCCTATGATGACACGTTTAGTATCCTATCATGGCCTCTTTAATAGTCACTCATGCATTAGATACAACCAATAAAACTGTAGTACACATCTAATTACGTTTCTTAAGACGTTTAAGCCAGTTACTGTATAGGAGATTTAGCCAGTTTTCTTAAGCCTAATGCTAATCAATCAACCAAACAATCAATAACAACTCAACAATCAATATTCAACAGCTAGGTTTCATTAGATCTAAGCAAACACTAATAAATCTAAGCTAGCATGTTAAAGAAAAGAAAAGAATAACAATCAATCAAACAACACATACACATATTGAATGATTAAAAGGAAGACTTATCTATAATTAAACATGAAAGAAAAGAGGGCTTTAAAACCCTAATGTAGCTGTGAAATTCGTCTAGGGTTTCTTGCTAAAAAGTTCCACACTTTTAAGGAATGAAAATCGAAAAATATATATAGATATACAAGTCTGACGGCGTTAGAGTTTAGCCTCTGACGCCGTCAGGTTGTCATGTCTTAGGGTTTCGTATCGCCAAGAGATCTCCAACGCCGTCCCGTTATAAATATTCTAGGCCATCTTGTGTTGAGTTAAAGGGAGACGGCCTTGCTCCAAATACACCTGACGCCGTTAGGTGTTAACTTGACAAATTCTTCTAGAGCGTCTAGTGTAAAAATCCATGGCTTCTCGTCAAAAGGTGACGACGTCAGCTCCAAAGCGTGACACCGTCAGGTCTAAAATCCTGACTTTCTTGACTTTTCTTGCTTTCTTCATTCTTGAGCATAAAAACGTCTTAAAAGCTCCAAAATGCTCCATTTTCCAGAATTCATGTCCCAAATACCTAAAATGACAAAAGAAATTATTTGAGGTAATATTTAATCATAAAAACACGATTTAGGGCTTAAATGACCCCCTAAAAACGTATCAAATAAATCCTTATCAACATACCATTTTACTTAGTAGTTGAGTGCCTGGCAAACACAAAACATAGTCATATAGATTAGTTGAGGAACTTAAGGCTCGGAATCGACCCTGATGTGTGAGCCATGGCTAGGAATTTATATAAAGAAGTTGTAGGGAGTGCCGACCGTATCACACCTACAATACATAAGAACTCATTGCGTGATGCGTGATTTTGCAACCTTGCAAAAGGTTTTACTTCTCAAGGGATCTTGAGAAGCTTGCAATCCCCATGATGCTATTTGGATTGTCACACAAAAGTTTTACTTCTCAAGGGATCTTGAGAAGTTTACAATCCCCGCCAGGCAAGTGTACCTGACAGATGTAGTATAGTGTAGTGGTAAGAACCAGGAGATTGATCGTTCTCCACAGGGAATAGTGTTCGTTAGGATTGAAAATGATCTAAACTAGGTCTAGAGGTGAGGGATGATTCTTTTTGTATTTTTATAATTTTTTGGAAAGCAAGTAAAATTCTCGGATTTGGAAGAGTGAGCGGAATTAGTTGTTAGGAAACTAACCCAATTAACTACAAATGTAATAAAAATAGAAGAACAAGAAAATAAATGTGTGTAAAACTAATATGGAGAAAAACGTGTTTACTTAGGTTTCACTACTCCCTAGCTATCTTTCATTGATTGATTAGTTTGTTACAATTGCGTGGATGACGGGTTGTATTTCTTAATACAATTCGTGGGGGCGTGTACGTCCTTCCCCAACTCTATAAGAGCCTATCTCTTCCTATGTAGACATGTTTAGTATCCTATCATGGCTTCATTAATATTCTCTTATGTATTAAACACAACCAATTAATCATAGTACACATCCGATTCATGTTTCTTAAGATATCAAGCAAGTTACCAATAAGAAATTAGCCAGTTTTCTTAAGCCTAACATTGATATCATTCATCCAACAACAATTAATAACAAGCCATCAATCAATAATCAATAGCTACTTAGCTAGGTTTCATTACATCTAAGCAAACACAAACAAACCTAGCCTAGCATGTTAAAAGAAAGATAAGCGTAAGATAGAATCAAACAACACATACACATATTGAATGATTGATAAATTACTTATCTTCAATTAATCATGGAAGAAAAAAGGTTTAGAAACCTCAAAATAGCTACAAAAGTCGAATAGGGTTCGAACCCTAAGTTTCTCCCTAAATTTCCACACTGTTGGATCATAAGTTTATGTTGATATTGTGAATTCGGGAGGTCGAGTAATATGGAAGAAGATGACTTCCATGGTTAGTGAGAGAAAGTAGAGAGAGAAGGGAATACTATGTGTTTTATTGAAATAAGAAAGATGAAAGGTTACATACACTAGTCTCACCCCTCCATGGAAGTATGGAGGGGGTATTAATAGGTCAACAAACACACAACTTTACAATAATGACGCTTCTAGTCCATGTGTTTGTGCCTTTCAAGATAGCTAATGTAATCTCGTAAATGTCGTTTCATTTACGTGTTAGGATTATAAACTTTGATCCTAACAATCTTCCCCCAATGGGGCGACATAAGGGATTACTTACAACATTTCCTACAAGTATAAATACAAATAAAGAAAGGTCTTCATCGGCTCTTCAAATGCTGAGGATGATTACAGTTGACGCTCTTTGTCTTCATCTTGTACCTCGGCTTGAAAAACTTTATCTTCACTTGTAGACAAATGATGTAATGTGCATGAAATGGATTAACTTCCCCCCAATTCATGCTGCATGTCTTTAGCAGCTTCTTCGTACACTTCTTATTGGCGAAGTTTCTGAATCAGCTTCCCCCCCAAACTGACAACCGTCTTAAGCAGATTCGAAACTTAGATGTAGTCAACATGTCTTCTAACTTTTGAAGTTTTGAGTACGCAGCGGAATTTGTAGATGACATCGTAAACCACACCAAGCAAATCTGACTAGTCACTTAATCACAGTTGTACTCAACGCGGAAGCTCCGTTCGGGGGTAACATCTAAGAAATCAGCAAGATCTTCTCACTTAAGTAGGCTACTTCGCACTTCGCACCCCGCGAGAGTTGAAATGATTACACCAAAATCACAAAACTGAACCACTGATCATCTCTGCGGACGTCTCTCCAGTAGTAATAAAATTGTAAGCTCGATCACGTGAGTCTATTATGCGTCCCTGATGTGCACATTTCTTCCCCCTAATTGCAGAACCTCGTGGAAAATGAATGTTTTCGCAAAGAAGTCAAGAAAAGTCAAAGAAGCAAAACAACACCCACCACCCACGATGTCTTCACGGAATCGGAAGCATACACACTATGTTTACGATGGAGACGGAGGCAACGTAACCCCATATGTCTAACTAACCGATTATGTGTGAAGTATCATAAATAGCCCATGAGAATCAATTGCTGATAAATATCTCTACTCTTTTATACTCCTCTCAACTAACTCTTTACCGACCCCATTATCATTCTGACGGCTTTTTGTAGTGACTACTGATGGAGAAAACCCAATATGACGAACTTGAGACTGAAGTAAAATAACCCGAACTTGTGACTTAAACTTGCACTATTGTCTAACTAAGAACCAATACTAAGAATTTCAATAAAGGTAGAATCATATACCCATCCAACCATCCTTAATTGTATATGAACTTTTCTCGAATTATCCACATCTTATGGTGACACTTGAGCACTACAACGTAACTCCTTTAAAGTGATAGCTATACTCTGTGAGCACAACAACGTAACTCCTTACATCAGGTATAACTAGACAACTCAAGTCTTGTCATTCGTACGGATAAAAGCTCGAACAAGGATCTCGAAGAATCATGCATCCAACCAACCCCGATATCTCCAAGATACTAAGTACACGAACCCGTGATATTCCACTTCATCCTCAAATAAGTAATAACGAATTAACGCCGTAGTCACATCTTGCGGTTATATGCTCAAAACTAGCCTTTTTGAAGGTTTAAGTGAACATTGATAATGGTTTCCCGATCTTGTCAAAAATGTATCTCCCCGTGAAAATTTGTCATAACCAAAAATATCACACTTTTAGCCAAACGTTATATCAAAATTAACTCAATGTATTAAAAATACATTGAATAATTAAAATCGATTCAGCCCAACTTCAACATTTAGCCTAGTCTATTACGTGTAAAATAGCAGCTTATTAAACCAACCCACTCCAATCCATGTTGCGTTTGATAACAGCTTTTGTGATTGTAACGTTTTAGCCCAATGAAACCTAAAATCAACTCATCATTCCAGTCCAACAAAAGCTCATCATTCCTATAATTGGGTCCAGTCCACACTAAGTAATAAAGCAACATGCCCGATTCAAGAAAAATACTTATAACCGTTTAAGTATATGTTGATACCCTAAATTATCATAATATCCGCCCCTATCTCATATCATACGCATCTGACATCTCTCCCAAATCAAAACAATCTCATCCCAACTTCATCACTCTCACCTAATCTCAAACGCATCAGAATATTATCCACAATCATCAATCTGAAACCATCTTAATCTCTATATCATCATAATCGGTTCACAACAAACACAATCTTACAGCCGGACCACTTTCTTTAATTTTGTTGCTCGATTTTGATTCAAGAAGTTTAAGGGGCTTCAAGATCCTTTGGAGGGTCACGGGTAGGTATTAATTGGTTATGATATTGTTGTTGAACGAACCAAGAGAAGGAAATAACATAGTTGTTATTAGCCTTGTCTTTATGTTCGGATATTCAATGAAGTGTAGGCTTCAAATAAAAATCTGTGATGCTTGAATTTCGTGTGATAACCTTAAATGGTTTGGAATTATCTCTGAATATGCACGAGAAAAATCTGAGATTTCTTGATTGTATTATTCTTTTGAGTACGAGTCTTGATGAGTGATGGGGAGTGACAGAAAGGGTATTAGATTGTGTCTAGTTAGGATTTGTTATAGTGATTGGACTTGTGATGTGGTAAACTGAAGTCACAGAGTAGTTATGTATTTTGGTTGTGGTCGATGGTCTTCAATCTCTTCATCTTCATTTTTCTGTAAAGGTTCTCGATAATTTTAACATTTTCGAAAAGTTTGGTACTTATTGAGAACATGAGTATACTTATCGAAATCTTTTGCTTGTCGAAAAACATGACTTTATCGAGAACTTTTAATTATCGAGAACATGGTCAAGTTATCGAGAACTTTAGTTATCGAGAAAAAGATTTCGACAGTTTAGGGTTTATTGTTCTCGATAACAAGTGTTTTTCTCGAAAACAAGTACATCTCGAAAATTTCTTATACAAGAAATTCCGACTAGATTCCGGCGGGTCTTTTGACTATTTTTCCGACCATGTTCATGCCATCATTATGACCATAAAATTCCACGGTTTGGTTCAAACCAGTCACAAAATGTTTCAGTTAACATATACGTGTAATATTAGGACAAAAATAAGGCACCCAAAATATATATGAAAAACTGTTCACGAAACTTGGACTATTTTTGGACTGTTTGACCATATAGGATACACAAATGAATCAATGAACTGCTGAACCCACAAAAATGTAACAAACAGTTAAAGAGTACGGTGAAAACAGTTTAAAGATGACAACTTTGACAAGATTCAACCACAAAATCAACAAAATAATAACCTTGGCTCTGATGCCACTTGTTGGATCATAAGTTTATGTTGATATTGTGAATTCGGGAGGTTGAGTAATATGGAAGAAGATGACTTCCATGGTTAGTGAGAGAAAGTAGAGAGAGAAGGGAATACTATGTGTTTTATTGAAATAAGAAAGATGAAAGGTTACACACACTAGTCTCACCCCTCCATGGAAGTATGGAGGGGGTATTAATAGGTCAACAAACACACAACTTTACAATAATGACGCTTCTAGTCCATGTGTTTGTGCCTTTCAAGTTAGCTAATGTAATCCCATAAATGTCGTTCCATTTACGTGTTAGGATTATAAACTTTGATCCTAACACACACATAATGAATGAAAATTAGAAAAGTATATATAGATTTTACAAATTTAACGGCGTCACCTTATGGGACGTGACGCTGTCACCTCGCCGTCTTTAGGGTTCCTTGATGGCCTAGATCCACTCTTAACGCCGTCAGGTTGAATAAGGTTCTGGGCCATCTCTCTTGGTGATAACACGTGACGTTCTTGATGAATTATAACGTGACACCGTCACGTTTAAACTCCAAAATTCCTTTCTGCCCCGTCAAGTGTAAACTTTATATCCACCTCTTCATCAACAAGTGACGCAGTCACCTGGTAGTGTGTGACGCCATCAGGTACTGATCCAGCTCGAATTCTTGACTTTGTCGTTTTCTTCACTTTTATGCTCCAAAAATGTCCAAAATGCTTCATTTTCCAGATTTCCTCTCAAAAGTACCTAAAATGATAAAAGGAACAATTTAAGGCAATATTTGATCATATAATCACGATTTAAGGCTTAAATGACCCCTTAAAAGTGTCTCACTTTTCGTCTCATCAAATACCCTTACACTTGGGATTTGCTTGTCCTCAAGCAAATGAGCTTTTACTCTAATCAAAATACAAGTTAAGGGTCATTTAACATTAATATAAAAGTAATTACAACAAATAATCGTTCTACCTTAATCAAAATAAGCACGGAAATCATACACTATCACCTCAAAAATAGTGTTTGGATACTCTCATCTCTCGGGTGTTATAAACCTATATAACTAATGGAAATGGAAAAATATCACTCACTACCTGTCATAGCAAATAGATTACCATAGGCTTGGGAAAGGATCAAAAACCTCCTCCACTAGGCGTAAGCACCTAAGATAAAATATCAAAGAGGGCTTTTCAAGAGTTATAACGTTGGGTGTAGGGATACGGAAAACACGGTTTGTTGGATAAAGGACATTTTACTGGTGGCAAGTTAATCATCTAGGTCAATTACATGTACAATGCGTCATTGCTAAGCCAAGATTCGACTTGACTTAAGCTAATCAAAACATAAATTAGCAAAAACATCAAATAAGCATAAAAGGAAACGGGATTGTAGTCCGTATGTTTTTCTCTTTTCTTTTTCTAATTTTTTTCTTTTTTTTTCTTGATTTTTTATTTTCTTTTATTTTTTATTTTTTTTGCATACACTCTTGCCCTACCATCCAAAATAATACATCATAGGGGCTTTAGTTCTCCTTTTACATTTGAACTTTTACATACTTTACATGTAACTAATCTAATGACTCGAATTAAGATAATCAAAACATTTCGAGTACTTTAAAACGTTTTGCACATATGGGGGGGGGGGGGGGGTAATAATTGATGTTCTCCCCCATTACTCCATATCATTAGTACTTTACCCATGAGTCCCAATCGTCCCAAAACAATATGTACAAGATATGACTCGACTTAGCAACCACGTAATCAATTAGACAATTAACTAAGGGTTTAAATGAATAACTGTAATGCACTAAAGATGAGTGCATACAAGGAAGGCTAAGGCGATTTGGGTGTACATTTGGGGTGGATTGTAAACAAATTATATCTTCAAGTAAAATGCTTAAAGTTAGAAATGAAAAAGATAGGCTCTGAGGGGTGTACTAGGGGTATCGTACACAAAATTACTTGACCAATGAAGTCAATGTAATTACAAAAACACGGGTGTAAAAACATGGGTTATCCTAATGCCTCTTATCATGTAGTAAATCTAACTACACCAATGTAGTCTCACTTGTGGTCTCGGAATGAATTACTAACACAAGTTCTAGAATCTAAGTGCTACCGGTATACTCATAAACACTAAGGCTTTTCCTAACAAGTCTAGGAGGAACCTCACCTGTATAAATTTAGTAGATCGCTGGCACGAGTCTTTGACGCTTCAACTACCGGATGGTCACTATTTCACTTCTTGGATCGCTGGAGTGTTATTTGCATAACGGATGGTCACCATGTCATACACTAGATCGTTGGCACGTTAGTCAATTAATCTAATACTCAGATGGTCACTACCTTATTCATAAAAAAAATTTGAGTGGTACGGTTTTTGTGCTAGTCATATAACTCCTATCCATGAGACGCTTATTAAAACTAAAGTTTCACTCCTATATGTTGCAAAAAAATTTAAATTTTGTGCTAAAATTGCCCTAACAAATATTTCTCTCAGTTTTATTACGCATCTACTATTAAACAAACAAAAATCAAGTGTCATGGTATTCTCTAAGGTATCTTCATTTACCCCCCCTTACACTTAAGCTGAACATTGTCCCCAATGTTCAATTAAAAGATGTAAAAGTAAAGACAATGAAAGAATGAAACAACTACTCCTCTGATTCGTTCGGTGTGGATAATGCGGTCACATGATTATATCCTCCTCCAAGAGAATGTAACAACTTCAATATTAAAGCAACGCCAAAAATTTGAAACTTTGATGCTCAAAGACTTGACCATCCATGTACATCTTCTTGTCCAATATAACCTGTTAAACCTGAGAAAACAAACAAGAAAACCTAGCGTAATATCGGCGGAAAAATCTATATAAAATAAAATCCTAAAAAGCAAATAAAGATATAATGCTTGTGGAATGAATGTTTGCACATTCCTGGAGTTTATAAGTTAAACATTTAACAAAACTTTACAATTCCGGCAGCAAAACAAAACTTGCAAAATTTTTCAGAAAATTAGTACTAGACGTCGCCAGGCTTTAGTTGTTCACGCCGTCAGAATTGATCTGACAAAAATTTTATGTTGAGTTTCCGGAAAATTTCTAGAAAAACCTATACCTTAATTCCTGGAATTCCTGCAAAATATCATTATGACTCGATACAAGCATTTGACTCAAACAAGTACTAATATGTATGTCTATATCTCATTGTTATCGTTCATGTTCAATTCGTTCTTTAAAAACAAATTTAGATTTCCCTTACACTTATCTTTTGCAAAATACCTTTATATGTAATTAAGACGAAGTTAAAAACAAAATAAAGCATTTTCACAATTTTATTTGAAACATGAATTATAAATAATAGAAATAAGAACACATATACGGAAGCAAATAAAACAAATAAACAAACAAGCAAACAAATAAAAATCTTGGGTTGCCTCCCAAGAAGCGCTTTTCTTTATTAACGAGTCTTGTAGCTAGACTCAAAGTCACGCCCTATTATGTGACTCCATCATTGTCAAAGGCTATATCTTCTTCATCAATAATTTCGTTACCATTCTCTTGGTAATGCTTAACGCGTTGTATATTTACTGTGAATTCCCTATCCTCATCGTCTATTAACACGATAGCTCCAGCTTTTGAGGAGCTTTTCACAGTGAATGGTCCATACCATCTAGATTTTAGTGTTCCGGGGAATAACCTTAAACAAGAATTATATAGTAGAACCTTATCTCCTTCTGAGAACTCTTTAGAGCTTTTAATCCGCTGGTCATGCCATCTTTTTGCCCTTTCTTTGTATGTTATAGAGGACTCGTAAGCCTCTAGTCTCACTTCATCAAGCTCCTAAAGTTACAAGAATCTATTTACCCTTGCGACCTTATAGTCCAAATTACAGGCTTTGAGCGCCCAATACGCCTTGTGTTCCAATTCAATTGGAAGGTGACATGCCTTGTCGTAGACCATACGGAATGGGGTTGTTCCGATGGGTGTTTGTAGGCAGTCCGGAATGCCCACAATGCATCGTCAAGTTTGAAGGACCAATCCTTCCTATTTTGATTCACCGTCTTCTCTAATATTCGTTTTATTACTCTATTGGTGTTTTCAACTTGATTGTTGGTCTGAGGATGGTAAGCAGTAGAGAATCAGTGGGAGACTCCATATCTTTTCATGACCTTTTCCATTTGTGCGTTACAGAAATGGGTCCCCCTAT
Source organism: Artemisia argyi (assembly GCA_030686995.1). NCBI lineage: Eukaryota > Viridiplantae > Streptophyta > Magnoliopsida > Asterales > Asteraceae > Artemisia > Artemisia argyi. The sequence goes on along the minus strand of CM060679.1, from coordinate 139,908,361 downwards.
CACTAATAAGGGCTTTCGGAATTCCAAACCTAGCAAACAATTTTTTTAGGAAATGAATAACCACTCTAGCATCTTTAGTCCTAAGGGCTTGTGCTTCTACCCATTTTGAGACATAATCAATAGCGACTAAAATGTATTCATTTCCTCCTGATGATGGAAAGGGTCCCATGAAATCTATTCCCCAAACATCAAAAATCTCACAAACTTGTATGTAATTTTAAGGTGCTTCATCCCTCATGGAAATATTTCCAGCTCTTTGACATGCATTACAAGCTTGTATCATTCCTTTCACATCGCGAAATATTGTAGGCCAATAGAATCCTGCATCAAAAAAATTTCGCGCAGTGGTGCTTACCCATGATGTCCCCCAGATGGATTAGCATGGCATTCTCTCATGATTCTGATTGCCTCTTTTCCGGAGACACACCACCTAATTATTTGGTCGGGGCATTTACGAAACAAGAAATGTTCACCCAAAAAGTAGTATTTCAATTGAGTGAAGAACCTTTTTCTCTCTTGTCTGCCCATGTATTCTAGAATAACCCTGCTTTCCAGGTAGTTAGCGTAGTCCGCGTACCATGGTTCCGAATCATTTATTGACATGAGTTGTTCTTCAGGAAATGAATCCCGAATTTCATTTTTGTCTGATTCTTCCAAGCTGGGATTTTCAAGTCGAGAGAGGTGATCAGCTGCTAGGTTTTCTGTGCCCTTTTTATCATGAATTTCAACATCAAACTCTAGCAACAATAAGATCCAACGAATCAATCATGGTTTAGCCTCCTGTTTAGCGAAGAGGTATCTAAGAGCCGAATGATCTGTAAAAACGACTGTTTTTGAAAGGCCAAGATATTGGCAAAATTTATCAAAAGCAAACACCACGGCCAATAGCTCCTTTTCAGTGGTGGTGTAGTTTTCATGAGCAGGATTCATGGTTTTACCAGCATAGCATATCGGCTGGAAGTGTTTGCTGAGCCTTTGGCCTAACACCGCTCCAACAACGTAGTCGCTAGCATCGCACATGATCTCAAAGGGTAATTCCCAATTAGGCGTAACCATAATTGGAGCTTGCGTGAGTTCCTGCTTTAACCGATCGAATGCGTCCTTGCATTCTTGAGAGAAATCGAATGAAGCATCCTTTACGAGCAACTGATTCATTGGTCGAGCTATCTTTGAGAAGTCTTTAATGAACCTCCTATAGAAACTAGCATGACCCAAGAAACTAAGTATTGCCTTGAGTGTAGTTGGATAAGGTAGCTTAGGTATAGCTTCAATTTTTGCTCGGTCCACCTCAGTTCCATTTCCTGAGACTTTGTGCCCAAGTACAATCCCTTCTTTTACCATAAAATGGCATTTTTCCAAGTTTAGGACCAATTTGGTCTCCTCACAACGTTTGAGCATTCTCTCAAGGTTAGTAATACAACGATCAAAAGAGTCTCCAAAGACCGAAAAATCATCCATGAAGACTTCCATGCTATCTTCCATTAACTCGTGAAAGATTGCGGTCATACATCACTGAAAAGTGACGGAGGCATTACATAGCCCAAAAGGCATCCTCTTATAAACAAAGGTTCCATAAGGACATGTAAATGTGGTCTTTTCTTGGTCCTCAGGAGCGATAAGGATTTGGAAATACCCTGAGAACCCATCTAAGAAACAGTAGTATTCATGCCCTGCTAATCTTTCCAACATTTGATCGATGAGTGGGGAGAGGAAAGTGATCCTTTCGAGTTGCATCATTCAACTTCCTATAATCGATGCACACACGCCAACCGGTGACTGTCCTTTGGGGTACTAACTCATCATTGTCATTTTTTACTACTGTCATCCCTCATTTCTTAGGTACAACCTGTACAGGACTAACCCATGGACTATCTGAAATTTTGTAAATTAGCCCTGTATCCAAGAGTTTGATGACTTCTTTCTTCACAACTTCCTTGATGTTGGGATTTACTCGCCTCTGGGGTTGCACGGTCAGTTTATAATCCTCTTCCATGAGGATTTTATGCGTGCAAAAGGTTGAGTCGATTCCCTTGATATCGGCTACACTCCATGCGATAACCCCATTATATTTTTTTAAGACTCCCAGGAGTTTGTCTTTCTATCCATCTTTTAAGGAAGAGTTTATAATTACCGGGAGTTGATCACCTCCTTGGAGGAAAGCATACTCTAGGTGATTTGGAAGTTCCTCAAGCTCTAACTTAGGTAGTTCTATGATGGAGGGTTTGAGCTTGTTTTCAGGCTTTCGGAGCTCGAGTGGTTTAGTGATTTCTCGTCAGGGATAGAAGGAGACTGCGCTGACACCCTCTGTCCTTTCCTTCTCAAAGATGGGCAAGAAAGCTTCGTCTCGCAACCAACCTTCTTCGACTTGTTCATCTACACAGTTGTCAATGACATCGGTTAATTCATCGACCTCTCCGATGAAATACAGACGGTTAGCTGCTTCGAGAGAAAGGTCCATTGTATCCTTGATATCAAAGGTTAAGCTATCGGCCCCTACTCTTAAGGTTAACTTACCGTCATGAACATCAATGACGGCACGAGCAGTGGCAAGAAATGGTCCTCCCAGGATGATGGGCACTAGGTCATCTTCTTCCATCTCCAAGATTACGAAGTCAACTGGAAATTTGAACTTCCCTAGCTTAACTAGAACATTCTCACATATTCCTAAGGGGTATGACTGATCTATCAGCCAATTCGATGTTCATACGGGTTGGTTTCAATCCTGAATATCGTAATTTAAGGAACATGGAATATGGCATGAGATTGATGCTTGCCCCTAAGTCAGCTAGAGCATTCTTTACTGATAGAGATCCTATGGAACAGGGCAAGGTAAAACTACCAGGGTCGTCCACCTTTTTTGGTAGTCCTCGTTGGGTCACGGTTACAAGACTCTTGTTGATACAAAAGTTGGGTTTACGTTGTTTGGACTCCTGCTCTCGTACCAATTAGAACTTTAGTGCTTGTGAAACCTGCGCACTAAGAAAGCAAACAGCACCGTTAGACTTATCGTGGGATTGTATCCCACGATTAGACTCCGGCGTGAGAGTAAGTAATCGGTTTAGGGTTTAGTTGAAGAGTTAGGGATTATGTAAATCGTACCTTTAATGAGAATATATTATTCTATATATATAGGGGCGCAGAGACCGTGTAGGTTTCTTGCTCCTTACTCTTCGCACACGTGGTGCTTATCCGGGGTAAGGATATCTATTCCGTAAGTAGAAGATCCTTATCCTATAATCGGGTAGTTTGGTTGGGCTTTGGACTTCGTGAGTCCAAGCCATTGGTATTATGGCCCAAGTCATTTGTCATGATAGCTCACTCGTGGTGGGTTTGGGCTTAGTAATGTCTATCATTTGGGCTCGTGGCCCAACTATAGACTATACATCATCATGTCCCCCAGTCTAGTGTACGCGGCTCGTAGCCGCGGATACTAGACTAGTGAGAATAGCGGTAAGCGTGGCGGGAGAAAATCAAATACTTCCCACCCAAAAGTGGGATCAATGTATCAAGTCCAAAAGTATCATAGGAAATGCTTCGAAAAACGGGGAGTGTGTCCTCGTGTGCCTTGAGAAGAGGAAAAAGTGCTGTACCGTCTCTCATCCTAGCCACATGTTTTGTTAGTGGGATCCACGTGGCGTCCTTTTTAGGGTTTTGGAAGCTTATAAAAGTGACCGCCTCCTTTCACTGTGGATCACACAGTTAAAATCATTTCCACCATTTTTAAACCTTCAAAGCTTTTTTCTTCGATCAACTGTTCTACTAGGTAAATGCGCGTGGGCAATATAGTACACCTTGTTTATATCTTAAAAATGGTTGCTCAGTTACACGAGTTTCACTCTAGGATGGATGAGGATGACGTACGTCAGTTTTCTTCTGACTACTTCATTTCTCTCGACGTCCATCCTGAAGCACCAGATGTGGACGCGTGTATTGCCGATTTCCCTGATGGGAAGATAGGGTTATATACACGTGTTTTTGATTACGCGAATTATCGCGTACCAATATCCGTATTTTTGAGCAACGTGCTCAATTACTACCAACTCCATATCTCACAGCTGCACTGTATAGGTGCGGCGAAGATATCCAATTTTAAAATAAACTGTCGGTTACTTGCCATCAACCCGATAGTCGACCTATTTCGTGCGTTCTACCACACAACGTGGTCGCACAGGTGGGTTTCTTTTGCAAAGCGCTCAGGGCGCCTTCAATGCTATACCGATAAAATAGATTCCTTAAGGTATTGGAGAGAATATTTCTTCTGGGTGGATGATGTTGTGTTTCCATCACGCTTTGAGTTCTATACTCAAGGGTCGCTGCCGAGGGATGAGCGTCCTATCCCTGGTTCGTATAGCGCCATGGATGCGGATATAATTTATAGTAACCGCATTCCCATTAACTCCTATCCTGAGGAGTTTTTGGTGCACATGGGACTGAGTCGCAACTATTTTGATGGTGCGGACGTGGTTCCAACCTTCATTGATGAGAACAGCCAGGGTGGGTGCTCATCCTTTCTTGCCTTTGCCTCTATATTGTAAGTGTTTGTTTGTTTTGCTTGAATAACTAAGTTGTTCTTGTTATTTGTCTTTTGTCTGTCGCAGAGATGGACCTGTTCGCTGTTGTAAAGTTGAAGGAGCCCAAGCGCGTGACAGTGGGGGTGCGTCCTTTGAGGGAAGGTGAGGAGCCCATCTTACAGGCTACTGAGGGGCACCTAACGGTGTTTGGGCCTGTTGCGCGTGAAAACTCTCCACCCGCAGCCGCGCTTGTTGTGCCGGTGCAGAGTGTTCCTCCTACTGGGGAGTAGTCTCCCATGGAGGAGGAGGCGCATGTTGAATCGTCCAACAGCGTGGAGATCCTGGAACCTGTTGCGGAGGTTCAGAGAGGGAAGCGCAAAGAAGCATCTTTTGATGGTTATGGTACTGGCACTTCCAAGAGGAGGCGCCATCTGATTACTGATGAAGAGTCTGGCACGCCGGATGATATGTCCGCTTCTGATGCGGAGAAGAATCTGCCCAAGTCCCCACCTCTTGTGTAAGTGTTTACAATTTTCATTTTCATTATTTGCTGTATCTTCGCACTAACTTTACCCTCTTTGTTTTGTAGTGACCATGCTGTGAATGATGATGCGGTGTTTGCGGATCGTGCCGCATACCCGCAGACTGCTCATGTGGAGGAGCCTTTAAAGGCAGCGGCGCAGATGTCTGCGCATGAGTTGGTGGAGGAACTAGCTGTTGGTGCTGCTCGTCAAGCTGAGTTGGTCACTCAGCTAAAGGTGCGGGCTGTTGTGGAGGGAGGTGACCATGCTCAGAAGGATGAGCAGATTGCCCTGCTCCAGGCGCAGTTGGCTGAGGCGCAAGCAGAGGTGTTGGCTGCCGATGAGCGCGCCAAGAAGGCCACCGAGGAGAAGTTGACTGTGATGGCTGAGCTGCAGTGCGAGCGTGGAGAGTCGCAGCAGTACAGGGTTGACCTCGCCTGGGGGGTAAAGTACCTTGAGGAGAGGAAGAATGAACTCTGCGGCCAGCTTGCTTCCTTCGGCAAGAAAGTGGAGAGCTCTGTGGAGGCGCAGGAGGAAAAGCTGTACAAGTTGAGCATAGAGTATGATGAGGAGTTGTATCCTCATCTTATGTCCATGATTGCGGAGCGCAGGTACTTGTTGTATATTATCCTTTGATTTTTGTATTTTTTTCTTTCTAATGCGTTCTTTGCTGTTTGTGCAGGTGGTTGATCAGCCATGGCTTGCGCCTGGCTGCCATGGGCACATTGGAGTCCCTAGAGGTCGTGGGTGCCTTTGGTAAGGTGGTGGAGTGCGCTGTGGCTCGTGGTAAGGCGCAGGCTGTAGAAGAGCTTGCTGAAGGTCAACTGCTGACCGTTCCCCTCGCTGAGGTTCCTGGATACAATGCTGATGCTTTTGAGGAGCTTGTAAAGGCGATGGAGGGGATGAAGCTCTTTGAGCTTCTACACATTGTGCGGCTGGAGCACGACCAAGATTATCCTATCAAGTTGATTATGCAGGGATTAACTCTTGGGAGCCACACAGTGGAGAACGCAGAGGTTGAACCTGATTTTTTCTTGAAGCCTGATGAGTCTCAGTTGCAGGTTCCAGTGTTCGCGCAGCCGCGTGACATTCTTAACCCCTTCGCTATTGAGACAAAGGTTCATCTGAAGGAGGTCTTGGAGCGTCATGCGGAGAGGGCGGCCAAGAAGAAGGGTGTCAAAGGGAAAGCCACCCTCTGCGGTGTAGGTGCTGCGCATATCCCTAGGTCAGATGGGGTTGCGGTCAGTGTGGCGACCGTGTCCCCAAAAGATGCGTTGCTTTTGAAGAAACTCCAAGAGGCTGGGAGTTCTATTGACCAAGGACGCAACCCTCAGCGCTGCCGTAGCTTGTAGATATTTATGTATAACTTGTAGTTATCATTGTAAAAACTCGTGGTTTTTGGTAAATGAAAGTATGGAACTTTTGCACATATATTGTTTTGTACTTAGATTTTCCAAGAGTTGTGATGTGTATATAATATCTTGTATTGAGTCCACAACTTATGTATTGAGTCCGTAACTTAATACATAAACGGTCCATAACTTTAACAAACGTGCAAATAGGTGTGTAGCGTGCTACATTTATCATTTTGAGGAACCAAGGGTCTTGGTTTCTTAGTTCGTTTAAACTTGCACAGTGTGCGTTGTTGCGCATTCGCCATGGGATGCGTACCAAAGTCATAGTCGTGTATGAAGTTAGTGAGTTTGCGTACGAACTTAGGAGTCAATTGTTTTGAATCCGTGTGGTGGTATGCAGCGTACTGCGAATACCACTCTATAGGAGTCAATTGTCTTGAATCCATGTTTTGTTAAACGCTCACAATGTGCGTTAAAGTGCATCCATCGTGGGGTGTACTGTTAACTTACTCCAACGTCTTGATAGTAAGGTGTTTAACAGGGATACCTGATCTGATGTTGATGGGTTTGCAACCCTCTTACTCAATGAGTATTTTAGTAGGTTTACTCATCCTGTCTGCCCTCGTGTGGTCTTAATATGTGCATGCACACCATGTAGGCAATAATATAAATAAACAGAATTGAAACATAAATGTATGATGTAAGCAATAATGTTGAAATGTGTTGTGGAGTTAGCTAGAAACCACAACGTTTTACTAATTCTTGCAAGTTAAAAAAGTAAAGACAATTTCCTAAAAGAAAATGTAAATACACAGACATTTATTGAGCGCTTACTAAAGTGCAAAGGTGTCAGTGTGTGGGCCGTAGCCTAAAGGTAGCATCTCTTGAGATTGCAAATGCTCCAGGTGCGTGGTAGCTCGTGGCCCTTCATGTCGCGCACTTTGTACGCACCGTCGCCTAATGCTTCTGTGACCTCGTAAGGTCCTTCCCATTTGGGTCCGAGTTTGCCCGTGTCTTCTGCGTGGCTTGCATCGTTGGCGCGGTATACAAAGTCCCCTGGTTTGAAAGAAGTGTTTCTGACTCTTGCATCATAATACTTCTTCATCTTTGATTTAGCTTTTGCTTCGTGGATAGCTGCCCTTTCGCGTCGTTCCTCCAACAGATCTAAATCAATGCGTCGTTCATCATCGTTTGTTGTAACATTGACTTCCGATGTATGGATTGTTGGCATTCCAATCTCCGCTGGTATAACAGCTTCTGTCCCGTAGACAAGAGAGAAAGGTGTATCGCCGTTGCTGACTTTGATTTCTGTGCGGTGGGCCCACATGACATGCGATAATTCATCCACCCATCTTCCTTTATGTCTGTCCAGGCGCGCTTTAATTCCTTCACCCAGACTACGATTCGCGCGTTCTACTAATCCATTTGTTTGTGGATGTTTAACTGACGCGAAGTGCTGTGTGATGTTTAACTGCGCGCACCAGTCTTTGAATGGATTATCACAGACTTGTTTTCCGTTGTCTGAAATAATCTCTCCAGGTAGGCCAGAGCGGCATACAATGTTATCCCAAATGAATCGTTTGACCTGGTTGCCTGTGATACTTGCCACTGCATTTGCCTCGATCCATTTGGTGAAGTAGTCAATGGCGACAATGAGGAATTTAAGTCCTCCTGCCGCGACTGGAAAAGATCCTGCAATGTCAATTCCCCATTTGTGGAATGGCCATGGTGAGGTGATGGGTGTTAGCTCATGTTGTGGTCGACGCGGAATGGGTCTGTGGACTTGGCAGTCGTTGCATCTTCTAATCATGTCTCGCGCATCGCGGTGCATGGTAGGCCAATAGTACCCGGATCGCAGGGCACGCGCTACAACAGACCATGGTCCTGAGTGCATGCTGCAAGATCCGGCGTGGATTTCCTGGAGTACGTAGTCTGCCTGAAGAGGTCCAACGCACCTAAGCCATGGTTGTAGGAATGAACGTCGATATAGGATACCATCTCGAAGTTCGAATCTCTGCGCTGTGCGCCGTATCCGTCGAGCGTCCTTTTGTTCCTGGGGGAGTGTTCCCTTGCTAATAAAATCCATGATGGGTGTCATCCATGTAGGATGCTCTTCCTCTATCACTGTGGAGACTTCCATCTCAGAGATGGATTTGTTCTTCAAAGTTTCCACCAATACCTGTTTTGACAGGTGTGCGAAGCTTGTAGATGCGATTTTACTTAGCGCATCTGCTTTTTTATTTTCTCCTCGTGGGATTTGTTTGATGGAAAACTTGTCAAAATTCTTGATCAAGGACTTGGCTTTATTGAGGTACTGGATCATGTGTTCCTCTTGGGCCACATACTCGCCTAACAGGTGGTTAGCTACTAATCGTGAATCCACATTGGCTTCTAGGTTACGTATACCCATTTGATTTGCTATGCGGAGTCCAGCCAGTAATGCTTCATATTCTGCCTCGTTGTTTGTGGCTGTGAATTCAAAACGCAGTGCGTAAGGGTGTTCTGTTCCATCTGGGTTGGTAAGGATGAGGCCTGCGCCTGACCCTTCTACGCACGAAGATCCGTCCGTAAATAGAACCCACGGTTCTTGTAATGGTACGTCAACCGTCGGTGATGGAGTATCCGCATCTGGCTTCTCGATGATGAAATCAGCCAATATCTGTCCCTTGACCGCGGTGCGCGGCCTATAGGAGATGTTATGCTCACTTAATAACACGCTCCACTTTTGTAGCCGCCCTGATGCATCAGGTTTAGAGATAACATGCTTGATGGGTTGGTCCGTAATTACAGCTATTGGATGCGCTTGGAAGTACCTGCGCAGTCTCTTAGCCGCAAATACTAAGGCTAGGACCAGTTTCTCCATTGCGGTGTAGTTAGTCTCTGTCTTCTTGAGAGCTTTGCTTACAAAGTATATGGGTGTTTGAACAGAGTTTCTGTCTGTCAGTAGCACCGCACTGACTGCTCCATGGGTCGCTGATAGATACATGATCAGTTCTTCCCCTAGTCGGGGTGCGACAAGCTTGGGTAGCTCTGCTAGGTTTTGTTTGAGCTGTTGGAAAGCTTCTTCTGCTTCTGGAGTCCATCGAAAATCTCCCTTTTTTGTACACTTCGTGAGTGTTTTAAAGAGAGGAAGTGATTTGTCCACTGATTTAGACAAGAATCGATTTAGTCCGGCTAATTTGCCGTTTAGTAACTGGACTTCTTTTAGTGTGCGCGGTGAAGGTAGTTCGATGACCGCTCTTGTTTTTTCCGAGCAAGGTTTAATACCATCGGGTTCTATTAGGTATCCAAGAAACATGCCTTCTGTTGCTCCAAAAGTGCACTTCTTGGGATTCAACTTCATGTTTATTCTTCCCAATGTCTTAAATGTTTCCTCTATGTCACGCACCAATTCCTCTTCGGTATGGCTTTTTATGACGAGGTCATCAACATAGACCTCCAAATTGCGGCCAACTTGCTTCTCAAATGCGTTATCCACTAACCGTTGGTATGTGGCTCCTGTATTTTTTAAGCCAAAGGGAATTTTTGTGTAGCAATACACCCCTTGACTCGTGTGGAAGGCTGTTTTTTCTTCATCCTCCTTGGCCATTTGAATTTGATGGTATCCTTTGTATGTGTCTAGGAAGCATTTAAAGGGATACCCGCATAAGGATTCTACTTTCCAATCAATTTCTGGTAGCGGATAGCAGTCTTGTGGACATGCTTTGTTGAGATCGGTGAAGTCCACGCACATTCTACAGCTACCATCGCCCTTCTTTACCATCACTGGGTTGGAAAGCCAATCATGGTAATAAACTTCTCGCATGATCCCTGCGTCCACGAGCTTGTGCACTTCCTCTAGGATAGCTTTTGCGCGTTCTGGAGCCTGGCCGCGTTTTTTCTGCCGTATTGGAGGATATCCTTGTCGGATTTCTAGCTTGTGTTCCGTAATGGCTCTTGGTACTCCGGTCATGTGTTTGGGTTCCCATGCAAAGATGTTTAGGTTCTTTTGCAATAATGCGTACACAGCTGCTCTGCCCTTGTCGGACAGTGATCCCCCAATTGATATCTCTTGGTCAGGATAGTCTGGGTGGATTGCAACTTTTAGGTTTGTCATCTTGGTTGTGTGCTGTTCTGGAGCGTGCGAAACTTCATCTGTCACTATGTTGCATTCTCTTGGAGATGCAGTGGTGTTGTAGAGAGTGACGATCCCTCCTTCCACTGGGAACATGAGCATCCCATGTGCTGTGGATGGAACTGCACGCATGGCTGATATCCATGGTCTCCCAATGATGCCATTGTATGACGAGGGAGACCTGATTACCATGAAGTTCATCCAGGCTGTTGTGGAATGGTGTTCATTACCGATTACCACAAGTATGCGTAACTGTCCCATGGGCCAAATCTTTTCACCTGTGAATCCAGTCAGCGACGTCGTGGCTGGAATTAACTGGTTTTGTATCTCAGGTTTTAGCCTTTTGAAGCAGTGTTCGTACATGATATCTGCAGATGCTCCTCCGTCAACATACATGCGGTGGATATCGTGACCCCCCGCTTGTATCTCGATGGTGAGTGGTTCTACCACTGCGTTATCCGCAGTAAGAGTGGGGAAAGAGATTTGGTTTCCCTTGGAAAATATTTGGCTGACTTTTTGTTTCGTATTTCGCTGCCATGATTGTATCATGTATATTGTGTCAGCCTTATTTTTTGGTATCTCTTTTTTGGCCCCATTCTTTTGTCTATCTTTTCCCTCTTTAATGTTTTTAACGAGGTGGTCCATCTTCCCTTCTCTCAATAATTTATCAATTAGCTGACGTAGTTGAACGCACTCGTTAGTAGTGTGACCCTTCTGCCCATGGTATTCGCAGTATCCTCCTCCTATGCGCTTCTATTCTGGAGTGCTCATAGGTGGGGGTTTTGGAAAATTTGCTCCTTCTGTCGTGAATATTTCCTTAGGGGTTTTTGTGAGTGGAACGTACTTGTCGTTATCCCTTCCACTGCCTCGGTTGCGGTAATTCCTGTTGCGGTTGCCACTTTGTTCATTGGATTGTCTCCTAGACTGTTCTTGTGGTTTAAAGGTCGAGCAACCTTTTTTGCTGTCTGCAGCCGCTGCTTCCCCTTGGATGAAGGATCTGGTGCGCTTTGTTAGCTCATCAAAGCTTTGGGGTACTTTACCGTTTAGCTTCCGTATCAGCTCTGGGTTATTGATCCCGTTCATGAACCCTGAGATTTTTAGTACCTCAGGGCATGCCTTGACTTGCATGCATTCATCCTTGAAGCGCTCCATATAAGCGCTTGTGGATTCCCCTTGGCACTGTTTCACTCTGGCTAGTTCCACAGGGTTCTTTGCGCACTTCTTTCGTTGCGTGAAATTTAGGCGGAATGCCTTCCGCAACTCTTCAAACCCATTTATGCTTCGTCATGGAAGCTTGCTGAACCATGTTCGTGCATTCCCTACTAAGGTAGAGTTGAACATATGGCACCTCACAGGTTGTGGCCAGTTTTTGATAGCAGCTGCCGACTCGAAAATTTTTAGGTGATCATCAGGATCACCTGTGCCATCATATGTTTTAACATTGGTGGGCATGCGCCTTCTCTTGTCATCTGAGAAATTGCTTATGCGTCGCGTGAACGCATCAACCTTTTGGCGACGCTAAGGAAGGGAAATATCTTCATCCTCCTCATATCGACGTCGATTCTTAGATTTCCAATGTCCCGTCTCTCTATCCTCATTGTCCGAGGAGTTACTTGAAGAGGAGTTGTTCCTTCTGTAGCGTTTGCGCTGTTTTTCCTCGGAGTCCGAGTTTGAAGGGCTTGTACTTGGGGAGTAGTTTTTCCCAAGCCTATCTTGGATTCTTCTGCTTCCTGACCTTGAGACGCTTACGCTCGGTGAGCGTTGTCGTCCAAGTCTATCTTGTATCCTGCGGCTACCAAGCCTAGCGTGGATATTGGTGTGCCTCGCGTTGTCTTTGTAATCCTCCGAGTATTGAGAGTTAGATGCTGTACCAAGTCTATCATGAACATTGGTGCGCCTCTCATTGTTTCTGCGCTCATAGTGGCGCGGTGGAGATTTTTCATGGCTAAAGTCTAGCCGGTTTTGCAGGTTGCGGCTTGACCTTCTTCTTGCCTCCTCTTGCATGAGACTAGTTAAAGTCTCGTAATGTTGGGACACAAAATCGTTTAATGTCACCTCAGGTGCATCCTCTTCTACTACGAGGATGTCCGTCTCCGCATGGGGTTCCCTCTCTTTATTAGGTGCTCCTGGTGGCACAGTGTTGTCCACAATGGATGCCACTTGGTGGGGAGTGGTAAAGAGAGTGCACTGAATGTCCTCAGCACTTGGGACTACAGTAGTGGCTCGGGTTGTCCCCAAAGGCAACTCTACTGTGGTAGGGATTGGAGTTACATTCGACTCGCAATGACTAGGCGTACTGGTTGTTCCAGAGATTGGCCTTGGAGTCGAATCTTGATGCTTCTTCCTATGTGGATCATCACGTGTTTTCTCCGGCTGCGGAGTCCGCTGGCCTGAGTTCTTGTTTTTCGGCATTCTGGTCTTGAGTTCTTAGTCTAGGGTCCCACGGATGGCGCCACTTGTTGATACAAAAGTTGGGCTTACCTTGTTTGGACTCCTGCTCTCATACCAATTAGAACTTTAGTGCTTGTGAAACCTGCGCACTAAGAAAGCAAACAACACCGTTAGACTTATCGTGGGATTGTCTTCCACGATTAGACTCCGGTGTGAGAGTAAGTAATCGGTTTAGGGTTTAGTTGAAGAGTTAGGGATTGTGTAAATCGTACCTTTAATGAGAATATATTATTCTATATATATAGGGGCGCAGAGACCGTGTAGGTTTGTTGCTCCTTACTCTTCGAACACGTGGTGCTTATCCGGGGTAAGGATATCTATTCCGTAAGTAGAAGATCCTTATCCTATAACCGGGTAGTTTGGTTGGGCTTTGGACTTCGTGAGTCCAAGCCATTGGTATTATGGCCCAAGTCATTTGTCATGATAGCCCACTCGTGGTGGGTTTGGGCTTAGTAATGTCTATCATTTGGGCTCGTGGCCCAACTACAGACTATACGTCATCAACTCTCAAGCTTTTTTCTGTTGGCGAGGAGCCTCTTAAAGTACATACTATACTTGGGCATATGGTAACAAGCATCGAGAAGAGGTATGGTGACAATCGAATCCTTCAAGTATGAAAAGAATATTTTATTATCATTTTCGACTTTTTGATTCTTGAGGCGGGACAGATATGGGACTTTTATAGGTTGCCTGGGTGGAGTTGGTATAGAGGAAGTTACTCGAGGGGCTGCTCAGGAACCTCATTATTCACATTACCTTCTTCCGCATGAGAGGTATCGGGTTCAATCGTAGTGGGGTGATGGGTTGTGTATAGTGGATCCTTAGTTGTTGTTCCAGCCCGTGTAAGGAATTATTGAAGATACTGCTGATTGATACTGCTGACAGGTTTCTGTGGAAGCTTAGAGTGTTTCTGCTGATGACTGGTTCCTGCGGACGTATAGAGATCCTACGGATAGAGTTAAACCGTGGATAGAAATTATGTAATTTAGGACAAGATATGTAGAATATCTTCTATTAGTTTATTATTATTCGTTTCTTGTAAGAAAGGTTAGGGTTTCCACTAGTATATAAGGAACCTTAGGTTATTGTATTACGTACGAGTTTCATAATATTATTAGTGAAAGTATATTGATCTATAGAAGATCAAGTTTAGTATATAAGTTTGTTTTTATATTCCGCAATATTTACAAGCTCACAGAGATTATCTAACTTAGTCTTACTGGTGATTACATTAGTAGGCTAACGATCTATTGGCTCGAGATCTATTAAGGTATAGATCCCTTCAAGTGGTATCAGAGCCACGAGATACTCTCTGTAACCTCAACAAAATCACATAACTTTTCACTCAGTACCAATGGGAGACAAACCAGGCAGTGATGTTACTCTCTCTGAAGCAGGCTCTCTCACTCAACAACTACAACAGGTGGCCTTCTCTAGCAGCAATGCCAAGCTTCCTTTTCTCAGGAAGGATGAGTATGAGATCTGGGCCATGAAGATGCAAAACTGGATTGCAAGTGTTGACTATAACCTCTGGAATGTTATACTCAATGGCTGTCGTCCTAAAAAGCAACCTGTAGATGCTGATGGCAAAATTAAGATTGTAGAACCTGTTTCTGCTGAAGAAATTCTTGCTATACAAAGGGAGAATAAAGCAAGAACCATATTGCTGCAGGCAATCGCTGATGACCACATGGGTGATTTTTATTCCATGACTGATCCAAGAGAAATCTGGTGGGCTATAAAAGCTAGATTTGGGGGGGAATGAAGAATCAAAAAGGATGAGAAAGAGTATGTTGAAGCAAGATGTTAGCATTAATATATATATATATATATATATATATATATATATATATATATATATATATATATATATATATATATATATATACTAGTTTTCGAAGCCCGCCCGATGGGCGGGCATGACTTGTAAAAATCGTTGATATATTTTATCATAGTGAAAGAAGACGGGTTAAAAATGGCCGGAAAAGTGTCCAACGAATAAATTAAGTAACGGTTTATATATTACGAACATCGTAAAATATTTATATAGTGAAATAAGAACAAAAAGTAATGAATGGTAAACCGATAAGAGAAAATAAAACTTATTAAATTATACACCATTACAAAGTATATGCTTTTAGTTCAAATATGAAATAAAGCTTCTTTATACTCGTGTGTTGTTGAATTTGTGTATTTACTATATCTATCACAACATATAGTCTTCAAACCCTTATTGCTCTTGAACCTTGGGACAACAATATATAGTTGCCCATGAGAGAAAACCGGCTTCTGAAAAATCAACACAATGTCTGGCCTTGACATTTAACATAGCAATGATTCATTAGAAATAATATGTGTATAAAGAATCTTTTAGATAAATTTGGTATAATAATGTATTATGTCTGTTAAAAAGTACCAATAAATTTCATTTCCCGTCTATTGATGTATGCTTGTAACAGGTTGATACAAATGTGATCATTAAATTTCTGAAGAAAAAAAAAACAATGTATTTAAACAATCATGGGAACATCATGGAGCTCTTTTATTGGTACTTTTTTCAGACGCAAGGTTAACAATATTATACCACTGCGTTTGAAGATATGAGATCATTTTCTACATTACGTATTGGAAAAAAGAAAGGGAAAGTATGTTCAAGAACAATCATCTTTACCAATTCTATTAGAGAAAGAGAAAGAAATCATACCGATTCTCTTATTGATGCCAATAGCCCATCATTCCATTGTTGTATGTCTAAACACCATTATCTTATTGATGCCAATAGCCCATCATTCTATATAGGAAACAAAGATATTAGATGTATATTCATTAGTCAACGTAGTTATTATTAAGATATGCTATGGTAACTGACTTGTAATCGCGTTAAAAAATTTAGGTCATCTATGATTTCAAGCATTTAATATTTTATTTAGCAAGTAATATCATATAGTTAAAGTACAATACATGTCAACAAAGACCAACATTTTCCACCTTGTCATATATAATTTTAATGTCGTTGATTTGTTTCGGATGTTTATCAACCATCATAGAATTGTCATGATTATTGATACTCATTGTATTGTATCAATAAAAATGTTATTATGCGCGCCTTGTGAGTTTTCAAGCACCTTGTGAGTTTTCAAAGAATAAATTAAAGTGACTGTTAATTAATTATGAACATCATTAAATATTTATAGAGTGAATAAAGAAAAGAAAGAAATGAACGGTAATCATATAAAAGATAATAAAACTTAAGAAATGATATGACATTAAAAAATATTTGTAACATTTATATAAATAATGTAATTGTATAACTTTATTTTCATTTCATGTCCAATTGCAATAGTTAAGTCAGTTTTGCATAAGTCAACATGGTTGTTTATTTGTCACATTTTTTGAACTTTATAAATAAGAGAAAGTAGAAGTTACTAAATTATCCGCAAGAATAAAGTATATGTTGTGAGTTCAAATGCGAAATAAATTATCCGATGCTAAATGACGAAGTGAAACTTATATGACAACCGAAAATGATGTTCAAAGTTCGCTTCAATGGTTCATAATTTGTACTATTACACGCGATGCACACACTGATTCTTACTTATACACCAAGATCACACAAAGAAACCACGAAGCATGATTAACGAACCTGAATGGCCTGAGTTGCCACTCTTATTTTCCTTTAATTAATTCGACAATTTTCCTATGGATGATGTCATCACTATTAGACATGAAAAGCCAATGACATCATTGTAATGCACACTTGTACTCTTGGCTTCTTTATTTGCAATCCTGCCATCAAATACTCAATTAA
Organism: Artemisia argyi; assembly: GCA_030686995.1. Lineage (NCBI taxonomy): Eukaryota > Viridiplantae > Streptophyta > Magnoliopsida > Asterales > Asteraceae > Artemisia > Artemisia argyi. The sequence continues at coordinate 139,891,601 of CM060679.1, read as the reverse complement.
TGTCAACTAAACTTAAAAAGGTTGCATGATTCTTGTGCTAGATCATTTCCCAAATAGAACTTTTGCACTATCATACATATCCACATTGGTCATTACATTATTCAATTATTCATGCTTTAGAATTCCCTTAATTAAGCGAAAAGTACAACTTCCATTACATGATAGTCATACCAAACCCGAAAACTACAAAAACCAACTAACATTAATTACAAAAAAGAAGAAAAATAAAGTCTAACAAAACTGAAATCAATCTATCAACAAAAAGTCAAAAACCAAAGCCATAAAGCACCAGCTTGTTTAAGGACCGGAACCAATCCACCAGTAATATGTGTAGCCATCACTTGATCTAACTCTCCATACATCTTTCCACCAGATTGACACAAAAGCCTAACCAGCCCAACTACTATAGTCAATGAGCATCATTTCATAAGAAAAAAAAAAATACAGAGAATCATGTTAAGAATTATATGTTTAGTGCACGTAATAGCATACAGAAACACGTATAGTAAGCCGATTGAAAATTTTTGAGGTACTAATGATATCCTAAGAGGATCCTAATCTTTCAAGTAACCCCTCATGGACATTTAATCAATCATTTCTATGTCTATCATTATTTGACCCATCTGACCCGTGAGAGAGTTAACATAATCCAAAACGACCCATTAATTGAGTAAATGGGTCCAGATTGCCATCTCCGGATCTTTTAAAAAAATAATAATAAAAAAACCCCCACCAAGACGAATAACATATGTGCCATTGAAATGTTTTTGAAATGCTTAACATCGATTCCCCGTTCCTTTTCTCCCTTGGTCGTGTTTGCCCTCCTGTAAATAAATGATTACAGGATTGTGGTTTTACTATTAAATAGATATGTAAACTCCTATTGCCCTCCGGTAAAAAACATAGTTATAAAATTAATTTAAAAGGCTAACTCTAAAAGATTAGCTACATTCATCTTTCTTAGTGCTTCTACCGTGATAATTTTAATAATATACATGTTTGAAAGTTGTTCGTGATCATGCAATAACTTTTGTGGATCAATCATTTCATCAGATACTTTAACCATAATTACATATTGTGTAATGAGATTGAGATTAGTTGCTTTACCCATGGTTCCAATAGTCACCTCAACATGGCTCGACAAGTAATTCGTAGGTAGTCTCTCAACAAAAGTAGACAACTGCAAACAACACCATGAAAAAAGACAGTATGATTTAAATGTAACCATACTTTTTCACTACACTATAGAGCTCCAAATTGAGATATAAAAATGAAAAAGGCGGCGAATAATTTTCATAACAGGCCTTCTTAGTACTGATGGACACGGAAAAACAAAAACTCTTAATTTATTTTTTTTATAAACTTAAAAGTTGGTGCATCAAACATGATTACATAAAGCGTATTATTTCAATGATTGGAGTAAAAATGTTTACATAAAATGGAATCATAAACCACACTATGAAATTCGATAGTGCTCATTCTGCACACTTTTTCTAGTGAAACAATTTAAGCAAAAACTGATCCGTTTGACCAATAATTATATATAGGTCATTTTCCAACCAATCGGCACGTACGTAACCCACCCACCATCAGATCCACAGGCATAGCAGAGTCACTTTTGAATCTATTTAGTTATTGTTTCATCCCGAATTGTTAAAGGGACACTAATCCTCATTGCATCATTTAAATGCAATTGGTCTAAGACAACTTGAAAACGTTAGCAAAAAGGCTCACATTCAACTATGGACGTCGACTTAAGATACTTACGGCTTCCATAAGTATTTGAGGTTATGCATCAGCGATTTGATGCCCAAGTTTCTGCAACCCAGCTTTCAACTCACCAATATCTTCCCTGGCTTGTTTGTCTGCATCAAGTCAAATCCTTGGTTTGTTCCTGCTACTTCCTATGTAGAGTCAAATCCTGAAAAACAAAGATCGGCATTGTCAATTGAATACATACTTGATTTCCCTTGCTTTCTTTTACTCTCCTTCAAGAGGATCAGCATAAGCTCACCCGTTGAACAATTTAGTGAAATCCATTCACCTTGTCTAATCACCAAATCATCGATCAATAAAATCTATACACATACATACCAATACGATCCAATGTTGCTGCCAATTTTTCTCTCTCCCATGTTCTATGTTACAAAAAAATGATTAAAAACAAATTTTCTATTAATAATTTAATATCATACAAAATTCAGATAACTTAGAAAAATCAAGATCTTTATAACCAAAAGTTCAATTTACCTGAATCTCACTTGATGAATCGATATGTGTTTTGTAAAATTCGGTTCGTATATGTAGCCCGATCATAAAACCTACAAATCAAATGATAACACAACTTACCTAGCGATTAAAGATTTAGCATGTAGCATTCCTGCAACTTATGTGAATTTACCTCGTAGGTGCGGTTCGTCAATATTTTGAAAGAAGAAGCTGAACTTTTTGCCTGCCTGCCATTAAAACCATAGATCAAATAAGATCAGAAGCCCTAAGATAAGATTAAACAAACACCTTCCAATAAACTATAATCGTAGACCTTAATCCACCTTATTTTCGGATTCGGATAGTATCATTACTTTCATAAAAGCAAATTTGGAAATAATATAAAAAACATAGATTTATGCAATGTAGTCTATTACACATACATATCTATGTGAGTATTCCAGACATACAGATATTATTTCAGATTTAGTACCTGAACCATGGTTGCAGCTTTGTTCCCTATTCAGCGCTTGAACTTCATGTCTTGCTGCAATTGCTCTAAGGCAGGTTTAAAGTATTGGTGCATATGATGTTCTTGATGCACCTCTAGAAATGTGCTTTTGTATGCGTATATATGCAGCTTCTTTCCATACAGAACATGTTTGTTTGTACAACAAACCCAACTTCGCCTCTCCTTCTTCTGTCAACATGATATTACCACCCTTAATATGACGACACACCTTGAAAATTGAGTGAATAATAATGTTAATCTTAAAACTTGATGACTAAAATGACATAAGCAGATCAATTAAATTTAAGAGATTCTACCTTTTATCAATATACCCTATGGTAACCTACTTATCCACAACCATTTAGACCTCAACAGGTATAAACTACTTATGTTACCATTGATAATGTGCGCCTTTTTCAAAATTATTTTTCTCTAAATGCAATTACTGTATAGCTATGACAGATCATTTGCTTTACATCAAGGCTGAAAGAAAGCAAAGCATGCGCATGAGTCTGTCCATCTTCGGATATACCTCATCCTAAGTTTTCTGCATTAGTATCAAAGAGTTGTTCATTGGTCATCATGGATTCTAGAAAAAGTTTGAGTTCCTATCAAAAATGAAATATCATAAAACCTTGAAAAAGTTGCACAATCACCTCTCTAAAAATAACTTAGTATCACAATCATACAATAATGAACATTAACTATCAAAACTGAAATGATAATAAAACCTTGAAATCAAACTGAAATTGTAGCCATAACAAACCTGGTTGAAGATTAAAGATTTTCATCTTTATTATAGAAACTGTAACAATTCGCAATTTCAGGTTAATTACCATTCTCGGAAAATTTCACTATTCACTTTTACTATTCATTTTTCCCGAAACTTTCCCGAAAGTTGATTTTTATTTGATATTCTCGAGTGATAAATCATTTCCATGGCAAATTAAATGTTTGACATTCGTCAGATCATTTTCGTGAAAGTTATTAAAGAATTACACGTTTTAGGGTAAAACGTCATTCAGAAATTCTACGTACAACGAAACTCGACCGCGTTAAGTGACCCCGCATCAGAAAAATGTTTGACACACTCATGATTTATTTGAGAATTAATCGTGACTGAGAAAAACATGACCAAAGACTTCCCGGCAGGTCACCCAAGCCGGTACTACTCTCACATGAGCACGCTTAACCGTATGGGCGATTAACCGTTAGACCACAAAACGCGTTTCTAAGACTATTTGAGTTTTCAACTTCTTAGAAAAAATCAAACATATTATTCCCTCCTCCTTTGACCAAAAATCATTCCTTGATTTTATAAGTCATTCCTTGATTTTTAGGCTTACGGTTTGATGTCTAAAAGACATTTAATACCAACCGACACTAGACTGAGCCCAGTCTAGACATTATAAGTCATTTTAAATCATTAATAACCTATTAGAAAAGTAATATTTTACTTTTCTCAATTTTACGCAATATTCGTACATTTTACGTATTACGCGTTTTAGACCCGTGTTTCCAGTTTTTAGCAGGGTTTACCACCCAAATGGAACCTACCACTCATTTTATATTTTATTATGGGACATATGGACATGTCTAACAATACTTTAAAGTTTCATAATTTTACGACACCCGGTTTTACGTTTTGAGGCCTAATCATTTACGGTTGACAATTCCCGGAGTCAAGTTTCATCCAAATAACTTAGGATAATACCAAGCCAAGCCAACTCACCCTCCCTAGCTTATTGAAACCGCCAATAGGGGGGGGGGGAGTCACCATGGTGTGGCTTGATCTTGACCATTGATCTCTAGGATCATTACAAGTGTCTTAACTAACCATGGTTAAACTCTAACCCAATATATGGTTAACTATTCTTCCTACCCTATAAATACCAAGCTAAACACATGATATTCTTTGCACCACACCTTCTTATAACCTTCAAGTCCTAAAACCTAAGGCACTTTTCTTATATTTTGTAAGAAAGTTAACTAGTTTTTGAAAGAAAACTAGTGTTTGATCTTCAATCTTGGAAATTTTCTAAGAAAAGTTGTTATAACTTTAAAGTCTCCAAAAAGACGTCGTTATAATCTTCAAATAGCTTTGGACTTCAAGAAGGCGTCGTTATAATCTTCAAATAACCTCGGTTTATCATAGATTGCAAAGGGAGAAGCTAAAGTCTATCAATGTCCTATCCTTACATGTTAACTTCCTTTCATCTTTGAAAGCCAAAAGTTGTAAGCCAAACCCTAACATGCTTCTTGTTGAATAATCATGTTCATGTTATTTACATATTATTCATGCTATATTATGTCTTGTATTCATGTCCATGATGTATAAAAGTGAGTAAAACAAGTATTGATACATATATGTAACTTATGTTATTCAAACAAGTAAACTAGTGACTTTCTTGGAAAACCACGACCAAAATGGTAAAATTATGATATTGGATCATTACAAATTACAGTAGAGGACTTAACAAGGAAACCATAGCAATTTGAACCACCTAAAACGAGTAAACGAGTCAAAAGTTATGGCGATTTGAAGTTACCAAAGATTTCCGGCAAAACTGCCAAATACCATTCTGATCAAATTTGGGTTTTGAAAGTCCCACTTCTGGTCCGATTCATCAAAAAGTTAAAACACGAAAGTTGTCCGGAACGACATTTTCGTTCAGGAACAAAGAAGCTCGAGCCTTGAAAACGCTTTCCGAGTGATAAAATTCTTCAAATTCTAAACAGCCCATTTTTAGGCGAAAGTCACTAGATTATGGTTATACTTTAAAAGGAACAAGAGGTCTTATGACCTATAATCAAGACCACAACCATGGCTAGAGCCAAGGTTGAGTCTCGTGACCTTGGAACAAGGACCAAAGGTCATGGCTAGGCCATGAAGAAATGACCAAGTAAACTTACATAGGCGTAAACATGAAACAAGGAATTGGCGATATATTGAACAAGCAATTTGGATCTACTTCACTTAAAAAGGAACCATGAGATATTACAAAGAGAAAATGGTCATACAAGACTTATGAAATTACCCCTAATAACAATCTTCATGTACTAATAAACTTTCCTAAGTTTATCCAAATATCGGACATGTAACTTTTCGGATCAAAACTTATACTTTATCAACTACTACAATAGTAGGGAGCCTCATGTGAGGAGTTCATTATGTAAGCCGTCGAGTTGAGTTGTGGATTTACGAGTTAAAGTGTCCTGGCTCCTCGAACGCTTACTAACATGACTTCTGAATTATGTCGGCCCGAACGGTAGTAAACGATATACAAAACATACATGTTTCATGAATCTTTTCTTTCTAAGACTTACAATATACAACATACCACATCATGGACTAAGTGCAAGATATATATTGGCATGTTTATGTTTCCTTGGACATTATTCCAAACCTAAGTTACAACAATTATTCTAGGTTACTCGTAGAAGTTCTTACGGCATATCCATCATTCTCATTATACATCATCCAACTCAAGGTGAGTTCATAGCCCCATTTTCCATTACTTAATTGTTTTACAAACCCTTGGGGGGAATACATGCTATTTTTAACCGAGCACAATGTTTTTAAATTGTATGCTTGCCTGATTGTTTTATTATCACTAAGTACCAGCCTTGCTAAACCGAGATTCCTTATCATGAACCATTAGTCACTACCTATAGTGAGCGCGAATATTGTGAATAGGCCTATTGGGATTGACGAATCCCATTTGTATTGACTAAGTTCAAACAAATGCATTAATATTTGAGATTTAGGTATGTTAGCAAAGTACCTACCGGGATAAATCTGCCGATCGATATTGGTACACGTTAACGTTATGGTGTCATAAGCTTAGTGTATAATAACTGTTCCGGGCGTATAATAACGTAGCCTACCTGTTTTGTTTTCCAAACATTGGTGTGAGCCTATAACTCACACTACCAACATATTGTGTTCAAACGATTTAACAAACTCTATGAATATCACTCAACCTTTGTGTTGACCTCTCAAGCATGTATTTCAGGTTCATGACGATCAAGGATGGCACGGAAGGACACGGATACTCAAGAGGGTTATAAATTTACTTATCATTCAAAAACTCACTTAATGTGATTTGTAAACATGGAACCAATTGGGACCTCATTTTGTAATCTCTGATATTTATACAATTTGAATGATAAATCTTTTAAAACGACTCAATTGGAGTTCGTTTTCTATTATTGTGCCTATTGTGCCGTCAAGTAACACCCAGTTCGAATTCCGCTGCAACCATGAATTGGGGGTGTTACAGATTGGTACCAGAGCCATGGTTATAGAGAAACGGGTCTAATTGAGACCTAAACTATAACCGCAATTACAAACAAAAACATTTTATAGCCTTCCGCTCTCCGTGTCTTCCATCCTCCAGACGATTATGGACTTAGTAAGCATGTTATGCTTCACAAACATATTAGTATATTCATATATACCCATTTTGAGCATTTCCCCGTAAGCATTAGTATATTGATATATAAACTCGGTTTATTTTCAATCATTTATCTAAACAATGGACTAAACATATCTGTGTATGCCTACTAAGGCATTTCGGCACAGCCACACTCTCCCAATCATGTTCCTACTCCAACATTATATGTCCAAGACATTGTATATTACAATGGTCTCATTCACTTTTCAAGACATTGTATGTTACAATGGTCTCATTCACTTTTTAAGACATTGTATATTACAATGGTCTCATTCACTTTTCAAGACATTGTATGTTACAATGGTCTCATTCACTTTTCAAGACATTGTATATTACAATGGTCTCATTCACTTTTCAAGACATTACAATGGTCTCATTCACTTTTCAAGACATTGTATGTTACAATGGTCTCATTCATTTTCCAAGACATTGTGAGATACAATGGTCTCATTCATTTTCCAAGACATTGTGAGATACAATGGTCTCATTCATTTTTTTTTCAAGACATTGTGAGATACAATGGTCTCATTCATTTTCCAAGACATTGTGAGATACAATGGTCTCATTCATTTTCCAAGACATTGTATTATACAATGGTCTTAATCATTTCTCAAATGTTTTGAGTCACACAATGGTCTAACCTACTTCCCAGACATTGTGAATTGCACAATGGTCTAACCTACTTCCAAGACATTGTGTTTTGTGCAATGGTCTCTAGAATTATTCCATCACATCATCAATATCATTTCATATGATATCAAAAACCCGTCACAACCTATCGATTTCTAAACAAGAAATATGAGATTTCTAAAGGACAAACAAATCCATCATCGACAAAAGCTGAAGTTCAGCTCTACATTCATCAAAGTTTTCTTATGAAACCTTCATTATTAAAAGTTCGTGATCTTGACCAAGTATGTTCTATTTTAGAACTACTTAAAATTTCCTTTCCATACGTACCTACCCTTACTATCTTCTATTCAATGGAATATGAAAACATACGTTACAAGTCTTGTATGGACGGGACTTGCAACTTAAGGGTTTGACATCGCCTTTGTTTAATGGACAGTTTCCCGAAAGCAACGAACATATCACAAGTATACCTAATTTAGGTATTTGAAAATTTTATCGAACCTTGGCTAAATATAGACTAGTCACCTATATTTAACCTAGGGACAGTGGAATATAGTCTGACTAACTATATTCGACTTAACATTTTCAAATACTGAGAATAGTTGTACTAGGGTTATGTTTAGATTGATTTCCTACATGAACATGATAAACCACCAGAGTACATTAAAACAATCTAGAGACACAATAGTGCCTTACCACTCAGCAAGATCTTAACACCTTATTTGTATGATCTAAATTCATTCTTGAAAATTTTCATTTATGAAATAATCCGAACTACTATCTTGGGATAGTTATCAATTATTCTCTTCATCCTGTAGAAGTACTATCCTGTTTAGGTCCTAAGGATACCATTCCATCATAAACCTTTAAAATCTCGTAAGATTTTCAAAGCAAACTCAACATCTATGCCTAAGAGTATTAATGTTAAGCATACACACTTTTGTTCATCAACGTATCACAACATTATCTTCACAAACGTGGCAAACACAAGCTCATTAACAGATCTTGATGCACTTTTAAAGCTCAAATCATCCTTAGTTACACCACAAGTACCCTCATCAGCTTTACAAGATTGAATATTCATCTTGTAGTTTTGGAACACCAGTATCATCTTGTAATACCCTACCTTGTAACTCACCGACTAAGTATGAATGTTGTGTAGGATGATTTGTAATTATTTGAATGGATTGGGATGCCTTTTCATTTAAATAAAGACATTGTAAATCACCAAACCATAAGTTTATATTTCCTTACTTACATTGTTTGGGATGCCTCTCTATGTAAATAAAGAATTATAAACAAGTGGGCTTATTTTTATCCGAAATAACATAAGTATGAAGTCAATAAACACTAGGTACAACAACCGATTACCTACTAGGCTATGATTGCAATTACTATCTCAATTCCTATTAATATTCGATTGCTATATCAATTTCCTTTGATATTCGACTATTACCATACCTTTCCTACATAAAAGTAAGCCTCATCCTACGCCATACACTGAAATGACAAATCAAATTACATCACCGGTAATCCCAGACTTTGGTCCTCATAAGTAACCACACCTGTTCATCGACACCACTCCAACATATGACACACATAGAACTTCGGGACGAAGTTCCCCGTAAGGGGTAGAGACTGTAACAATTCGCAATTTCAGGTTAATTACCATTCCCGGAAAATTTCACTATTCACTTTTACTATTCATTTTTCCCGAAACTTTCCCGAAAGTTGATTTTTATTTGATATTCTCGAGTGATAAATCATTTCCGTGGCAAATTAAATGTTTGACATTCGTCAGATCATTTTCGTGAAAGTTATTAAAGAATTACACGTTTTAGGGTAAAACGTCATTCAGAAATTCTACGTACAACGAAACTCGACCGCGTTAAGTGACCCCGCATCAGAAAAATGTTTGACACACTCATGATTTATTTGAGAATTAATCGTGACTGAGAAAAACATGACCAAAGACTTCCCGGCAGGTCACCCAAGCCGGTACTACTCTCACATGAGCACGCTTAACCGTATGGGCGATTAACCGTTAGACCACAAAACGCGTTTCTAAGACTATTTGAGTTTTCAACTTCTTAGAAAAAGTCAAACATATTATTCCCTCCTCCTTTGACCAAAAATCATTCCTTGATTTTTAGGCTTACGGCTTGATGTCTAAAAGACATTTAATACCAACCGACACTAGACTGAGCCCAGTCTAGACATTATAAGTCATTTTAAATCATTAATAACCTATTAGAAAAGTAATATTTTACTTTTCTCAATTTTACGCAATATTCGTATATTTTACGCATTACGCGTTTTAGACCCGTGTTTCCAGTTTTTAGCAGGGTTTACCACCCAAATGGAACCTACCACTCATTTTATATTTTATTATGGGACATATGGACATGTCTAACAATACTTTAAAGTTTCATAATTTTACGACACCCGGTTTTACGTTTTGAGGCCTAATCATTTACGGTTGACAATTCCCGGAGTCAAGTTTCATCCAAATAACTTAGGATAATACCAAGCCAAGCTAACTCACCCTCCCTAGCTTATTGAAACCGCCAATAGGGGGGGGGGAGTCACCATGGTGTGGCTTGATCTTGACCATTGATCTCTAGGATCATTACAAGTGTCTTAACTAACCATGGTTAAACTCTAACCCAATATATGGTTAACTATTCTTCCTACCCTATAAATACCAAGCTAAACACATGATATTCTTTGCACCACACCTTCTTATAACCTTCAAGTCCTAAAACCTAAGGCACTTTTCTTATATTTTGTAAGAAAGTTAACTAGTTTTTGAAAGAAAACTAGTGTTTGATCTTCAATCTTGGAAATTTTCTAAGAAAAGTTGTTATAACTTTAAAGTCTCCAAAAAGACGTCGTTATAATCTTCAAATAGCTTTGGACTTCAAGAAGGCGTCGTTATAATCTTCAAATAACCTCGGTTTATCATAGATTGCAAAGGGAGAAGCTAAAGTCTATCAATGTCCTATCCTTACATGTTAACTTCCTTTCATCTTTGAAAGCCAAAAGTTGTAAGCCAAACCCTAACATGCTTCTTGTTGAATAATCATGTTCATGTTATTTACATATTATTCATGCTATATTATGTCTTGTATTCATGTCCATGATGTATAAAAGTGAGTAAAACAAGTATTGATACATATATGTAACTTATGTTATTCAAACAAGTAAACTAGTGACTTTCTTGGAAAACCACGACCAAAATGGTAAAATTATGATATTGGATCATTACAAATTACAGTAGAGGACTTAACAAGGAAACCATAGCAATTTGAACCACCTAAAACGAGTAAACGAGTCAAAAGTTATGGCGATTTGAAGTTACCAAAGATTTCCGGCAAAACTGCCAAATACCATTCTGATCAAATTTGGGTTTTGAAAGTCCCACTTCTGGTCCGATTCATCAAAAAGTTAAAACACGAAAGTTGTCCGGAACGACATTTTCGTTCAGGAACAAAGAAGCTCGAGCCTTGAAAACGCTTTCCGAGTGATAAAATTCTTCAAATTCTAAACAGCCCATTTTTAGGTGAAAGTCACTAGATTATGGTTATACTTTAAAAGGAACAAGAGGTCTTATGACCTATAATCAAGACCACAACCATGGCTAGAGCCAAGGTTGAGTCTCATGACCTTGGAACAAGGACCAAAGGTCATGGCTAGGCCATGACGAAATGACCAAGTAAACTTACATAGGCGTAAACATGAAACAAGGAATTGGCGATATATTGAACAAGCAATTTGGATCTACTTCACTTAAAAAGGAACCATGAGATATTACAAAGAGAAAATGGTCATACAAGACTTATGAAATTACCCCTAATAACAATCTTCATGTACTAATAAACTTTCCTAAGTTTATCCAAATATCGGACATGTAACTTTTCGGATCAAAACTTATACTTTATCAACTACTACAATAGTAGGGAGCCTCATGTGAGGAGTTCATTATGTAAGCCGTCGAGTTGAGTTGTGGATTTACGAGTTAAAGTGTCCTGGCTCCTCGAACGCTTACTAACATGACTTCTGAATTATGTTGGCCCGAACGGTAGTAAACGATATACAAAACATACATGTTTCATGAATCTTTTCTTTCTAAGACTTACAATATACAACATACCACATCATGGACTAAGTGCAAGATATATATTGGCATGTTTATGTTTCCTTGGACATTATTCCAAACCTAAGTTACAACAATTATTCTAGGTTACTCGTAGAAGTTCTTACGGCATATCCATCATTCTCATTATACATCATCCAACTCAAGGTGAGTTCATAGCCCCATTTTCCATTACTTAATTGTTTTACAAACCCTTGGGGGGAATACATGCTATTTTTAACCGAGCACAATGTTTTTAAATTGTATGCTTGCCTGATTGTTTTATTATCACTAAGTACCAGCCTTGCTAAACCGAGATTCCTTATCATGAACCATTAGTCACTACCTATAGTGAGCGCGAATATTGTGAATAGGCCTATTGGGATTGACGAATCCCATTTGTATTGACTAAGTTCAAACAAATGCATTAATATTTGAGATTTAGGTATGTTAGCAAAGTACCTACCGGGATAAATCTGCCGATCGATATTGGTACACGTTAACGTTATGGTGTCATAAGCTTAGTGTATAATAACTGTTCCGGGCGTATAATAACGTAGCCTACCTGTTTTGTTTTCCAAACATTGGTGTGAGCCTATAACTCACACTACCAACATATTGTGTTCAAACGATTTAACAAACTCTATGAATATCACTCAACCTTTGTGTTGACCTCTCAAGCATGTATTTCAGGTTCATGACGATCAAGGATGGCACGGAAGGACACGGATACTCAAGAGGGTTATAAATTTACTTATCATTCAAAAACTCACTTAATGTGATTTGTAAACATGGAACCAATTGGGACCTCATTTTGTAATCTCTGATATTTATACAATTTGAATGATAAATCTTTTAAAACGACTCAATTGGAGTTCGTTTTCTATTATTGTGCCTATTGTGCCGTCAAGTAACACCCAGTTCGAATTCCGCTGCAACCATGAATTGGGGGTGTTACAGAAACATGGTTGTAAACACGTAATTAAAGGTATTCAAGATTTTCATCTTTATTATTCTTTTTACTCAAAACACCTTTCACTTCATCAAAAGAAAAAAAGAAAAAAAAATCAAAATAAAAAAAAGAACGCCTTAATAGTACAAACCTGTAGCCATAACAAACCTGGTTGAAAAGTATACGTGCTCTGAATAGTACAACACATTTATTGGGGAACTTTGTTGCAATTGAAACTATATGGCTTAAAACTTTGATGACTTGTTGGACTTGCACATTTTTCTCACTCCAGCAAGGAATGGTGCAGAGTACGCGGATTAGAATCTCAACCGACTGGTCAAGTTCTTGGAGTGCAATAACTTGTTCTTTGAGTGACATAATTGCTGCAAGACAGAGCATCATAAATATCATTAGATGTGACTTAGAGTAGAAACATAGTGATAGCTATAAAAGTGTTCAAAGATTCATATGCGGATGAAACAAAGATTGAACTCACATTAGCTGGAACAGGTTTCTTCCCACTAAGCACACTTGCTGCTGACCTTCTAGAAAGAGGAAACAGTGAAATTATATAATGTGCATTCAAGATTAAATAAAATTCTCAGCTGATAGCTATAAAAAAAGATATATGGTATACCTTTGCTATTGTTGCCAAGACTGAAATGCAGCATCCATGACATTATGTGTCTTGTCATTAAGATACTACAAAAACCAAAAATTAACAGTTTGTCCTAAAAAAAACTAAAACCAAATAATATGATCTAAGAATTATGTCATATCTGACCCCAATTCACCAACCTCCATACATATCGGAACGTGGTCCTAGAAATTAAAACAAAATGTAATTAGCTTAAACAATTAAAATATCTAAACTTTAGCAAAACTGAAATAAAGAACATGAAAAGACCTCTGGAGTTGAGCAAAGAACTCCTATGCCAGCTATTAACGATATCCAATTTGTATTGACAGTACATGTTCCATTTATTTTATATCCATCTATCACATTTATTGGCAATGACCAGTTTGCCCATATAAAATTGCTTAGGTAGCATTGCCTAATTGTGTACACAAAAGGAATTAAGAAAATGAATCTACCCTTTTGAGTATTTGACGTGCGTTTGACAGGGGATGGTCAATTGTCCATATAGACTGAATCATCAAGAACAGAGACAGGACTTGGATATTCCGGGGTGACCGGTTCTCCTACCTTCATGAGCAATTTCTAGAAATTAAAACAAAAATGCAATTAGCTAAACAATCAAAAAAGCTGAACTATAGCAAACTGATATAGATAACATGAACGGACCTCTGGAGTTGAGCTAAAACTCTGAAAAATCCTCCAAATCCATTTGAATAAACATTAATAATCTAGCAAATGTTGGATTTAAAATCCCAATACTAATCAATGACCTCCTATATGAGCAATGAGTAACAGTAACATTGGCAATAGAGCTCTTGTTTCTTCAGGTTGTACATCAGATATGTTTGTAAGACACCAAGCCACCTCAAGCAACTGCAACATCTATTAAAAAAAAAAGAAATTGACAGTAATTGGCAGTACAGGAACACCATATACGTGTACTATTTGAGCTAAATAAAAAGGTATATATGATTCGACATACACGTAAATATATTTCTAATGTTTAAAAAGCTCTATTAGCTTTTTAACACTTTGATAAATAGTTATGATGAGAATTTGTAGTTATTTCTGCACCATTTTCCTGTTCATTCAGGAAAAACTCACGATACTTCAGATCATTATATACTTAAACTTTAGATCAAACTTGTAACCTTAAACTGGGCTAGCAGCTTCTAGGGTGTCTACCTGGTGTGGTGGTTTTTCTTCATTCCAGTGTACTGTGTACTAAGGGTATGTAATATAAGGTTGGATATGGAGGAGTTAAAACTGGTGCAAGGGGTGGATGGTTTGGGTAGGCAATCACACCAGGATACCGTGCAACTGGTTGTGAAGCGTTATAACCAACACTCGAGTGAGTCTTTACAGGCTGTGCATATCCAGCTATCTGATCCATGCCATATTAATGAGAACGCGAGCATCTACTTTAAGTCCAGCATGGGTCAATGTAATGTGATCATCAAGATTTACAATCTTCCTAACAGATCTGCATGTTTTCATAAGCATAAAAGATGATTAACAATAACTTATTTATAATCCAAAGCTTATGATTCTGATGCCACACGTACAACAACAACCTCCTAACTTTATATCATTCTTCTTCATTGACTGATATGTTTAAACAATTAAATTTAATCAAATTAAGATTAAAAAGTGTTTTGAATAAGCTAGAGATATATAAAGTTTTACCTCTTCTGGTGTTTGTTGTTTTCAATATAGCTCGATGATCATGAGCATCAAAAACCTATAAAAATAAAAATAAAAACCATCACTATAAAAAAACGAATAAAGCACGTTAGGGTTTTTTCTGAGAAGAGGGAAGAAGAATGGCGGGGTGTTATCATGTAGTGTTATTATTGTATGATCGTTGTATGTATTTTATGGGCTTAGGGTTTTTGTTAGTCAAATTCCAGTTGCACACTTTATAGATTAGAAGTTGCAAAGTATATTCCAAATAATGTGGTGGCTCATTGGTTAAGATATATGTTAATCTCTCAAACATGTCAAGTTCGAACCCCATGCAGCTTTCATTTTTAATAAAATTATCAATCCGAATTTAATAAATACTTGCATACATTTCCAAAATTAATTATAAATATACAAAATAAATTATCAATCTGATGACATGGCTAATGACATGGCAGATAATGAATTACTGGGCAATGAGGTGGCGTTTACGTGGCATTATCTACGTGTAACGCCTCCTGTTATATATAATATAGAGATATATGTATATATATATGTGTGTATATATATATATATATATATATATATATATATATATATATATATATATATATATATATATATATATATATATATATAGGTGATGTTCATTCTCATATTGTAACTTTGTGTAGTTTGTTAAGTTTAGTAATTGTTTAGTCATTGGGCTTTGGACTTGGCAAGCTAATATGTCATGTGCTATGTTTCATAAGCCTTGTTATCTAATCATATAACCAAGTCCAAGCCCAAGCCCATAGAAAGCCTATGTATGGAACTATAAAAAGCACCTTACCTCTCATTTGTAAGGTGTGCTTGTGTGTGTATTGTGTGTGTTTCTCTCATCAATAATAGTTCTTCATTTTCATTTCTTTCTCTTCACATATCCACGCCACATACATATACAAGTCACCATCTTTCCATCTCTTCATCATCTTTGCTTCTATAGTGTTGTGATAAAGTTGTAATATCTAAGGTCCTACAAGTGGTATCAATCGCCTAACAATGATTTAGGAGGGTTAAGTATTTGTTTGGTTCGTGTATTTTAAGCTTTATATCACGTTTTTTTAGAAAAGTTCTTTACTTTTCTTGTTTTTCTTGGTTTTTAACACTTTTTTGATTACAAACTAGTGTTATAAACCTTTTCTAACAAGAAAGTTTAAATCTTTTTGATGTTTCATAGCTTAGAAACTCGATTTGGTTTTTGTAGTGTTGTAGGACCTTAAATATCACAACTTTATCACACCAATATAGAAGCAAAGATGAAGAAGAGATTGAAAGATGGTGACTTGTAGATGTATATGTATTTCGTATGAATATAGAGAGAGAGATGGAAATGAGAGCTTTTATTCAAAGAGAAACACACACAAATACACACACAAGCACACTTACAAATGACTAGGTAAGTGCCTTATATAGTTAGAGAGAAAGGCCTCATGGGCTTTCTAATGGACTTGGGCTTGGACTTGGTTACATGATTAGATAACAAGGCTTATGAAACATAGCATATAACATATTAGCTTGCCAAGTCCAAGGCCTAATGACTAAACTATTACTAATCTTAACAAACGACACAATGTTACATAATGAGAATGACCATCACTTCTATATATATAAATTTTAATGCTAACAATCTCCCCCTAAGGGGTGGTCATTCGAATGATGCTCCACGTGAGTGGGTCTTCCGTGTTCTTTGTCTTTAACTTTGTGTCTCGTTGTAGAATAGTCTTTAGTCTTTGTTCCTTCATGCTTTGTGATCTTTGATAACTGATTTTTCATCGTTCTTTGTTCCTTAGTGATGTGGATCAATCTGCCTTTCGTCACTTCTGCGTCTGTGGTGGTTGTTCGCCATTCCAACATGCTCATACATCTTCAGTCTTTGTGATACATGCATTTGTCGTTCCCGTTTTTTCACACAGATCTTTGTCACTTTACTTCTGTAGATTCTTTTACATTGTGTAGAATCTTTCTTTGAACCTTTCTTTGCTTTGATCTTTGTGAGAACTTTCCTTTGACTTCGAGATGCATGTATGAGCATGCGGAATCCTTCGCCATGAAGATGATGTATAGCTGCATGAAAAAAGTTAGCAATAAATCAACCGGTACTTACAGGTTCGAATTAGAGATCGTCAACAGCATAGTGTGAAGACTCCTTCTAACCCTTACCAAGGCCGTTCCCATGTCAGATAATCTCGAGAGAGCTTACGAGACCTACTTAGTAGCTCAATGACTGGGTGAGTCGCTGGGGATCACTCCACGACTGTAGACCGTATGAAACCACCGCGAACACTAAGCGTAACCAATAAAGAATTACCGAAGTGACCTGCTGTCAGGGCTGCTTGATGTTGACCCTGGCAGGAGTTTCCATTCAATCATTGAGAATCACAAAAGTAAATTCTCTCATAAATGTTCTGGTAGATTGCTAAGATTTGCGTAGGACTCTAAAGTTTACATCTGGCGTCCTTAATGATGAACAACCAGTGTAGAAATATCATGTGTTCCTATGAGATCTTTTGATGAATCTTGGGGCTCTAGACTCGATAAGTGCACATTTGGTTTCATATGCGGAGATTAGGGAGAGGTCTCCTGCTTCAATATCAACCATCTCTAAGAGACAGGTCGATAGATTGCACCGGTTCCCCGTGAGAATGAAACAAGCTCTTTTAAGAGAACTTGAGTGGTTAAGAAGGTTTAGTGTAGTGCGTCACTGGGTCCATGACGTCTTTGTCTTTAATACCGGTGTCACCTTAGTAACAACCAGTAGCATATGAGTTGAACCCGGTGTCTGCCCTAAGGTTGAACATATGGAGGGCTATTTCTTTTCACCCTTTTCATAACTTTTCTTTTTAATTCTTCAACCTCTTCTTTCTCCTTTCTCATTTCTCCTTTTTTCAATCATACCTAAGGACTTCTAATTCTAATCTATTGGAATTGTCCTTGGGTAGATCCCTCCGGCTCTGGCGGATCATAGGACGGTTTTTCCTAACCTTAGTCACCTTATATCTTCATGACTATCCTATTGTTGCCATAAAACCATTCATTTGAAAATCTTCTCAAAGTGTTTATGATAATGAAACATATTTTGTTAACACTTCGAGAGTTTTGCATTTCTTTTGAAGGACTCCCCCTTCACATGTGCTCATGGATTTTTAAGAAATTTGCACATGCGTGAGGAGTTTGCACTTTTTGAATTGATCCACTTTCAGCGAGCATGACCGATTCGAGACACGTTTACGTCACTAGTTAGACTAGCTTGAAGTTATTACCCGTCCTGGTCAAGTCTAAAGAAAGTATCTCGATACGGTACATTCTACTTAGACAAGTCCTATTCGAGACACGCTTACATCACTAGTTAAACTAGCTTGAAATTATTACTCGTCCAGGACAAGTCTTTTCGATTTCTGATATTTTAAGCTTCGTCAATTCATTGGTACTTTCTGAGTCAAGCTCTTTTAAGATTCAATCACAATCTTTACACATTTTGATCACATTTTAATCACGTCTTCTGCTCCTCAAAAATAGCAGATCATGATATTTTTGATATCAACTGATTAAGAAAAAAGATTTTGGAGAGAAAGACAGATTTGATTTTGCATGAAATCGGAATATTTTAGTGTTTGTACTCCCCCTTAATGATAGTATATTTAAAATTACTTAAGGGTTTTGAGGGAGTTATCTTGAGCACTAATTTTTGAGAGATTTTGAGAAATCTTTTGATCAATCTTGAAAAAGTGCTCAAGAATTTTGTTGGAAAACGAGTTTATGCTTGAAATCTTTTTCGTTTGTTTAGACTCGAACTTTTTGAAAAAGAGTTCGTCATTGAACATACGAGTCCTTGATTTGAAAATAATCAGAAGTCATTGTTCGGGTCCGGGTTTCGTACTGATGTATACGAAAGCCATTGTGAAGAAAATATTGAGAAATGACATGTTTTAGAAAAACACTAAAAAGAACTCCCGCTCAAGCATCTGTACATGTCCGTATCATTGTTGAATGACATTTCTAGAAACGTACAGAATATTGATTTATACGAGAGACATGTCGAGAGAAGAAAATTTCTGGATTTTTTGATTTTATATTGTTTTTGTATTTTTGAAAATTTTATATTTTTGTGTTTTGTTTTTGTTGGTTTTTCAAATTTTGTATTTTCTTTTTCAAAAAAAATTTACAGCGAAGCGATTTTGAAAACTTTTTTCAAGAAGATTTGAGAAGACGTTCTAGCTCCTCAGGAGTTAGGATTCACATGCCAATTCGTCGAACTAAATAGTCAAACCTTTCTTTTGGAAGGGCTTTAGTAAATAGATCGGCGAGTTGATAATCAGTCTTAACGAAAAATAATTCAATAGTTTCCTCTTCCACGTGTTCTTTGATGAAATGGTAGAGGACTTTGATATGCTTCGTTTTAGAGTGATGTACGGGATTGCACGAGATGGCTATGGCACTTTTTGAGTCACAATACATAGGTATTCTGTCAAAAGTAAAGCCATAATCTGTGAGCTGTGTCCGCATCCAAAGAACTTGGGCACAACACGCAGATAGAGACACATACTCGGCTTCGGCTGTTGAAAGTGCAGTACAATCCTGTTTCTTTGACGACCAGCTTACAAGCTTTTCACCCAAAAATTGTGCTCCACCTGATGTACTCTTAGCTGTAACTTGATCACCAGCATGGTCTGCATCTGAAAATGCTGTTAGATTAAACTCCGAATCCTTCAGATACCAAAGTCCCATGTTAATGGTGCTTCGTAGGTACCGAAAGATCCGTTTAACCTCTTTGAGGTGAAGTTCGGTAGGCTTTGCCTGAAACCGTGCTAACAAACAAACAGCAAATTGAATATCGGGTCGACTAGCGGTTAGGTACATGAGAGAACCGATCATGCTCCGATATTTCTTCGGATCGATAGGTTTCCCACACAAATCAACACCTATTTTTGGTGAAGTGACCATTGGTGTACCAACAGAATCACAGTTTTCCATTCCATGTTTTTTCAAAATCTCTATAGTATATTTAGCTTGATTGATAAAAATACCACGAGGGGATTGATGGATTTGTAAACCAAGAAAGAATTTTAGTTCCCCTATCATGGACATTTCAAATTTACTTTTCATGAGATTTTCAAAATGTTTTGAATGGTTAGGATTGGTTGATCCAAAAATGATGTCGTCCACGTAAATTTGAACGATCAAAATGTCATCTTTGAATTTTTTGATAAACAAGGTGTCATCAACCGTTCCTAAAATGATCAAAATCTATCAACTTTATCATATGTATATGTATTGAGAGGTTTATGTCATATACATATTTTATGATATGCTATTTTATCGAGAATTTTTTGAATTAGAAGTCCTTAGATATCACAACTTTATCACAAGATGAAAGATGGTGACTTGATATGATGTATATGTATGTCGTATGGTTAGAGAGAGAGATAAGAAATATGAGAGCTTTTATTCAAGGAAAACGCACACAATACACACACAAGCACACACAAGCACACACCTCAAATGACTCATTTGAGGTGTTTATATAGTAAGAGATGTAACACCCTAATGGGCTTGGATGGGCTTGGTCATGGATTGGACTTTTACATTAAGTATGGACTAGTTGTAATACATAACTTATAACCTATTAGATTAGTCCAAACCATAAGCCCATAGACTATTCTATTGTAATCTACGACACATTAAAAAGTTACACGTATGAGAATGATCATCACTTCTAAATAGATATTTTTAATGCTAACAATCTCCCCCTAAGGGGTGGTCATTCGAATGATGCTCCACGTGATTAGGTCTTCCGTGTTCTTTGTCTTTAACTTTGTGTGTCGCTGCAGAATAGTCATTAGTCTTTGTTCCTTCATGCTTTGTGATCTTTGATGACTGACTTTTCATCATTGTTTGTTCTTTTGTGATGTGGAGGAATCTGCCTTTCGTCACTTCTGCGTCTGTGGTGGTTGTCTGCCATTCCAACATGCTCATACATCTTCAGTCTTTGTGATACACGCATTTGCAGTTCCTGTTCTTTCACACAGATCTTTGTCACTTTACTTCTGTAGATTCTTCACATTGCGTAGAATCTTTCTTTGAACCTTTCTTTGCTTTGATCTTTGTGAGAACTTTCCTTTGACTTCGAGATGCATGCATGAGCATGTGGAATCTGTCGCCATGGAGGTGATATGTAGCTGCAGGTAAACAGTTAGCAATAAAACAACCGGTACTTACAGGTTCAAATTAGAGATCGTCAACAGCATAGTGTGAAGACTCCTTCTAACCCTTACCAAGGCCGTTCCCATGTCAGATACTCTCGAGAGAGCTTACAAGACCTACTAAGTAGCTCAATGACTGGGTGAGACAATGGGGATCACTCCACGACTGTAGACCGTTTGAAACCACCGCGAACACTAAGCGTAACCCATAAAGAATTACCGAAGTGACCTGCTGTCAGGGCTGTTTGATGTTGGCCCTGGCAGGAATTTCCATTCAATCATTGAGAATCACAAAAGTGAATCCTCTCATAAATGTTCTGGCAGATTGCTAAGATCTGCGTAGGACTCTAAAGTTTACATCTGGCGTCCTTAATGATGAACAACCAGTGTAGAAATATCATGTGTTCCTATGAGATCTTTTGATGAATCTCGGGGCTCTAGACTCGATAAATGTACATTAGGTTTCCTATGCGGAGATTAGGGAGAGGTCTCCTACTTCAATATCAACCATCTCTAAGAGACAGGTCGATAGATTACACCGGTTCCCCGTGAGAATGAAACAAGCTCTTTTAAGAGAACATGAGTGGTTAAGAAGGTTTAGTGCAGTGCGTCACTAGGTCCATGACGTCTTTGTCTTCAAAACCGGTGTCACCTTAGTAACAACCAGTAGCATATGAATTGTACCTGTCTCTTAACCACTCAAGTTCTCTTAAAAGAGCTTGTTTCATTCTCACGAGGAACCGGTGTAATCTATCAACCTGTCTCTTAGAGATGGTTGGTATTGAAGCAGGAGACCTCTCCCTAATCTCCGCATAGGAAACCAAATGTGCACTTATCGAGTCTAGAGCCCCAAGATTCATCAAAAGATCTCATAGGAACACATGATATTCTACACTGGTTATTCATCATTAAGGACGCCAGATGTAAACTTTAGAGTCCTACGCAGATCTTAGTAATCTGCCAGAACATTTATGAGAGAATTCACACAAGTGTTTCTCAATGATTGAATGGAAATTCCTGCCATGGTCAACATCAAGCAGCCCTGACAGCAGGTCACTTCGGTAATTCTTTATGGGTTACGCTTAGTGTTCGCGGTGGTTTCAAATGGTCTACAGTCGTGGAGTGATCCCCAGCGACTCACCCAGTCATTGAGCTACTAAGTAGGTCTTGTAAGCTCTCTCGAGAGTATCTGACATGGGAACGGCCATGGTAAGGGTTAGAAGGAGTCTTCACACTATGCTGTTGATGATATCTAATTCTTATCTGTAAGTACCGGGTGTATTATTGCTAACTGTTTACCTGCAGCTACATATCACCTCCATGGCGACAGATTCCACATGCTCATACATACATCTGGAAGTTAAAGAAAGCTCCCTCAAAGATCTATACAACACAAAGTTCAAAGAAAGATTCTACGCCAAAAAGAAGAATTTACAAAGTATAAAGACTAAAGATCAAAGTGAAAGAAAGGGAACTACGTGCATATGAATATCAAAGTCCAAAGATGTATGAGCATGTTAGAATGGCAAACAACCACCACAGACACAGAAGTGACGTAAGGCAGATAACTACACATCGTGAAGGAATTAAGAACGATGAAAAGTCAGTCATCAAAGATCACAAAGCATGAAGGAACAAAGACTAAAGACTATTCTACAACGACACACAAAGTTAAAGACAAAGAACACGGAAGACCCACTCACGTGGAGCATCTTTCGAATGACCACCCCTTAGGGGGAGATTGTTAGCATTAAAAATATATATATAGAAGTGATGGTCATTCTCATATTATAACTTTGTGTCGTTTGTTAAGATTAGTAATAGTTTAGTCATTGGGCTTTGGACTTGGCAAGATAATATGTTATGTGCTATGTTATATAAGCCTTGTTATCTAATCATGTAACCAAGTCCAAGCCCAAGCCCATAGAAAGCCTTAGGGCATCTCTTGTTACTTACTATTTAAACACCTCAAAGGCTCATTTGAGGTGTGTGCTTGTGTGTGTATTGTGTGTGTTTTCCTTGAATAAAAGCTCTCATATTTCTTATCTCTCTCTCTAACCATATGACATACATATTCATCATATCAAGTCACCATCTTTCATCTCTACTTCATCTTTGCTTCTATTGTGTTGTGATAAAGTTGTGATATCTAAGCTCCTACAAGGGACTTAAAAATATGTAGCTATACAACTTTTTTTTATAGGTTTATAGGTTTATAAAATATGTATCTTTAACTTTTTTTGAGAAAGGATATTTTTATGAATATCCTTAGGATATTAAAGTTGTGATATTTAAGGTTCTACAAGGGACTTATATATATTGGTGTGATAAGTCATGTATAAAAAGTTTGATATTTTAATCAGGTTTATTCTCAAAAGAAGGTTTTAAAACAATAATCATGTATATCAGTTCATATCTTTAACTGTTTTATTATTTTCGAAAATTATTTACAAAAGTTTTATTTTACAATTCATAACAAAAGTAACATAAAATGATTCATCTGTACACTTATATAGTAAGACAATATTACTCTGATACCAATTGTAGGACCGAAAATAGGTATGATTCATGTGGTTCGGGAGGTCGAGGTTGATCAAAATAGATGGATTCCATTTTTGGTTCTAGAGAGAGAAAGAGTAGAGAGAGGGTGGAGAAAACACAAAGTTTATTAGATTAGAACAAAATGAAGCTATAATGATTTCCCACACCCCTCATGGAGAGTCATGAGGGGTATTTATAGGCTTATCACAACATTACTTTGCCTAGTGTACGATAGTAGTCCCTGCGGGTACTACATGTTACTAATCTAGTCCAATTCACGTGTGTGACGTTATCTTTATAAAAAAAGCGAGGCTAACAATCTCCCTCCAAGATATCGTCACACATGAATGGTTACAATGAGACCTATAAACAAAATAGATTACAATAATAATAAACTATGTTAGCGTTGTTGAAGCGCAGAGTCTCTGTAGTCTAGATACTGAGGCAGACTTGAAGTTCTTTTCATCCGACGATCTCGGCATTTGATCTTTGGCACTGACGGCATAGATCTTTGTAGCTCTGAACTTCAACAGTAACGGTCTAGTTAGGTTGTTACTCCCTCCTAACTAGTGAGCCTTTATTTCTTTTACCTGCTCCCTCCTGAACTGACAACTCTCTTTTCATCACGCAGCGGATAAAAGTAGATTCAAAAGTATAGACACATGGTTATCATTCAGGGTAGCGGCATAACAACATAACTCACATAGTATTGCACAGAAGGTTGGTAATACGCTCCGATGTACACATCATTAGTACTTCTTCAGTTATAGTGTAAGCACAATTCCCTCGAACAACCAACGTACTAGAGATGAAATACTACTTCTTTTGGCATGTTCTTTATTGTTAGCCTTAAAGTTTTGTTATATTCGGGAATTGCATTAGTCTTTTACTACAAGGACTAGTCTTGCCATTTGTGTATAGATTACCTTATATTCTTTGTATAAATACCCCTCCTAGTCCCAACTAGGAGGGTGGATGTCTCATTTGTATTCATAGGTGTGTGTGTGTTTCTCCTTCTTCTCTCTAAAATACACACACATCTTCCCTTTCATTCTTATTAATAATACCATGTCTTTCCTTTACTTTGAGCATCCCTGACCCCCGGAACCACATGAATCATCTATATTTTCGGTCCTACAATAATTGTAGGATCGAAAATATGTATGATTCATGTGGTTCGGGAGGTCGAGGTTGATCAAAATAGATGGATTCCATGTTTGGTTCTAGAGAGAGAAAGTAGAGAGAGGGTGAAGAAAATGGAATATATTAATAATGAAAGAACAATTACATAATTTCCCACACCCCTCATGGAGAGTCATGCGGGGTATTTATAGGCTCATCACAACATTACTTTGCCTAGTGTATGATAGTAGTCCCTGTGTGTGTGTTTCTCCTTCTTCTCTCTAAAATACACACACATCTTCCCTTTCATGCTTATTAATAATACTATGTCTTTCCTTTACTTTGAGCTTCCCCGACCCCCCGAACCACATGAATCATCTATATTTTCGGTCCTACAATTGGCATAAGAGCCAGGTTGGTATTGATTGTGTGGTTTGCATATGTTTATTGGGTGTTTCGTACCATTATTTTTAGATCCGAGAATTTTTTTTCGTCCTTTATGGTTGAACAGTTTCAGTACATATTTGTATCTATCCTTTGGTCCAAAAGTCACAATCTTTGATTATAGTTGCATAATTATCACAACTTTTTATGTAACTTTTTCAATATTATGATTGCTTTTGTTCCTACCGTGAATATAGTGGTCAAAAAGGTTCAAAACAAAGTCGGAAAACTCATCGGATACTCATCGGAATCTGGGAAATGGTCGCCGGAATCTAATCAGAATTTCTTGTATAAGAAATTCGCGATATGTACTTGTTTTCGAGAACACATGTGGTTTTCGAGAACACAAAGCCCTACTTATTATAAACATGTTCTCGATAAACAAGTTCTCGATAAATCAGTATTCTCGATAAAAGATTACAAAGTTTCACAAACACAAGATTTACAAAGTTTTGAAATTTTTAGTAAAAAGTTTCAAAAACACAAGATGTAAACTTTCGAAAATACAGAAAAAGATGGAGATGCAGAAGAGACCACTTTGACCACAAACCATATACCTCTACACGTTGACTTCAGTTTTTTTTAATCATCAGTCCAAGCCGAGCCAAGAAATGAAAAACGAAAACACATCTGTCAATGACTAACCGAAAACATATCCATCACTACCTATTCCCATCATCCTCAGTCTTACCTCTTCAACAAAACTCAAATTAAAACACAAATTTCAACAAAATCTCAGATTCATTCGTGATTATTCAATGAAAAATCAAACCTTGAAGGTCCTTATCACGAAAAACTCATCACAGATTTCTATGAAGCTTATACTTCATTTTATATCCGAAACTAATAAGAAACACGATTCATAACAAGGTGGTTATAATCGTCCTCTTGTTTCGTTCTACAACACTAGACCAAACTCAAAACACAAATAACAAGTCGAACCTACCGTGACCCTCCAAAGGATCTTGACTTGCTCTTGATTCAGATTGTGAAGAAATTGATGACATCTTGTTCGGTTGTGTTCGTGTTTGTGTGGCTCGATTTAAAGGGTTTGTTCATCGGGTTTGTGTTTGTATGATTGATGAAAATCTGAGATGTGTTATTAGTGTGTCAAAAGGAGAAGAGAGTAAAAGATGAAAAGGGGGCGGATTGTTTGAGATAAGTTTGTGATTAGGGTAGACATAAAGTGAGTAATATTCGGGTTTGCTAGTGTTTACAACTGATTATATTTTGGATCGGGTAACATTTTTGTTCCTTTGAACCCGAATGTTATTACTCTTGTGGATTTGGGCTTGTGTGATTGGATCAAGCAATATTGGATTGGATCGGGCTGTTGTCATTTAACCAGGCCTACACGATTTTGATTGGGCTGATCAGAATCAGACTATGCATACATAGAACTATCAAAATATATATCTGAATTTATTTTTTAGATATAGTATTTTTGATAACATTTGGTTAAGAGTGGTATATTGGATTTATTAACTTTCACGGGGATACATGTTGCACGGCTATATTTTTCGATGATTATCAAATGTGACTACGGAGATGATTCGTTATTATTAATTTGGGGTTTGAAGCAACGTTTTACGGACGCGTGTACTTATTTCATCTTTTTTCTTTCTTCCCTTCCGCGAAGATGACTTGTTTGGGCATATATTAATGTTGACGAAGACTTGAATATCTAGTTACTTTTGTGATTCTCTCTCTATAATCACAAAGTAACTATCACTTTAAGGAGTTACGTTGTAGTGCTCAGTGTCTCACGTAGTTGAGGATATGTCAAGAGGGATTGTGCTTATTACACTTCTTTAGGGGTATAAGGTACACCGTTCTTAGTCACAAGGATTGTACAAGCTTAAGTCACAAGTCTGGAGGATTTTACTTCATTCTCAAGTTCATCATATCAGGTTATCTTCACATGTGGTTACTACAGAGAGCCGTTGTTTGATACAGGGGGTTGGTAAAGAGTTAGACAATATCAAATGGTATTGTTAGTAGATTGGGTTTATCGACATCTTCTCATGAGCTGATATGACTTATGATAGAGTGCTTCCAGTTAATGCTTCACATACACATTATTATGCTGATTCCGATAAATCGTAACCATCAGGGGAGAGAAATGTGTACATCGAGGACGCACAACAAGTTCACGTGATCGGGTTTAATGATTTATGAAATGATTTTTGTCGGAGATTGGCTGATTCTATATCCTTATTTTATCATCTTATTCTACGTACTTCTACCTTATCCACCTTCACCAATTTCGGGCAACAAATTCAAGATGATCGTTGTCTCAACTTGTTCCTTTGGTGTTATCGTTTCATGTGTACGTCATGGGCTGATTTGCTATATGCAAGATAACTGGAATGCATTTGGTGAGATGAAGATGTTGATATTCTATTCCTCCGAATCGACAATCTTGAAGAAGGTCGAGTCTACAGTCTGTTCAACATTTTCTGCTGTGTGTTAGAAGACTAAAGACGGTTTGAATTTAATTATCAAAAGACTTCTTCATATTCAGGGCATTAATTAGAAAGGTTTTCAGTTTGGGGGAGAGCACTAATTAGGGGAGAGTGATTAGTCATACTTAATCCCTAATTAGATTTGCTCACATTGTTCTTCTGCAAGTAAAGAGATGGCAGCTGAGAAGATTCAGGAAGCTGAATGAAGCAATGAAGTTTGAAGATCACTCTCGGAGCTACTGCACCTATGTTTTGTATTTAATTTTACTTGTAGGGAACATTGTAAGCAATTCCCATATAACATCACTTTGGGGAGAGATTGTTAGCCTTAAAGTTTTGTTATATTTGGGAATTGCATTAGTCTTTTACTACAAGGACTAGTCTTGCCATTTGTGTATAGATTACCTTGTATTCTTTGTATAAATACCCCTCCAAGTCCCAACTAGCAGGGTGGATGTCTCATTTGTATTCATAGGTGTGTGTGTGTTTCTCCTTCTTCTCTCTAAAATACACACACATCTTCCCTTTCATTCTTATTAATAATACCATGTCTTTCCTTTACTTTGAGCTTCCCCGACCCCCGGAACCACATGAATCATCTATATTTTCGGTCCTACAATAATTGTAGGACCGAAAATATGTATGATTCATGTGGTTCGGGAGGTCGAGGTTGATCAAAATAGATGGATTCCATGTTTGGTTCTAGAGAGAGAAAGTAGAGAGAGGGTGAAGAAAATGGAATATATTAATAATGAAAGAACAATTACACAATTTCCCACACCCCTCATGGAGAGTCATGAGGGGTATTTATAGGCTCATCACAACATTACTTTGCCTAGTGTATGATAGTAGTCCCTGCGGGTACCACATGTTACTAATCTAGTCCAATTTACATGTGTGACGTTATCTTTATAAAAAAGCGAGGCTAACAATCTCCCTCCAAGATATCGTCACACGTGAATGGTTACAATGAGACCTATAAATACATTAACAATGTAAAATTACAACAATAGTAAACTATGTTGACGTTGTTGAAGCGCAGAGTCTCTGTAGTCTAGATATGAGGCAGACTTGAAGTTCTCTCTTCCAACGATCTCGGCGTATGATCTTTGACACTGACGGCAAAGGTCTTTATAGCTCTGAACTTCAACTGTAATGGTCTAGTTAGGTTATTACTCCCTCCTAACTAGAGAGCCTTTATTCTTTTTCCTGCTCCCTCCTGAACCGACAACTCTCTTTTCATCACGCAGCGGATAAAGTAGATTCAAAAGTGTAGGCACATGGTTGTCGTTCAGGGAGCATCATGACAATATAACTCACATAACATTGCACAGAAGGTTGGTAATACGCTCCGATGTACACATCATTAGTACTTCTTCGGTTCCAGTGTAAGCACAATTCCCTCGAACAACCAACGTACTAGAGATGAAACACTACTTCTTTTGGCATGTTCTTCTCCCTCCTGATGGTTGCGATTTATCGAAATCATCATACTATTTTGTGTACATTCCATAATTACCCATACTTTACACTTCTGATGCAATATAGATAGACCATGAAAGCATATTTTGTGAGTATATGTCGCAAAAGTATACTCTCAATACTATTCTCTCAAATCAACCTTTAAACGAACCTCCTTGTGATTCACCGGCTACTAGTAATGACCACATATGGAGACTGCCCGATATGACCAGCTTGAAAAAGAAGTAATCATCCCATCTTGTGACTTAATGCTTGTACGATAGATGTGACTTAATACCTATACTGAGCACTACAATGTAACTCCTTTAAGTATGAGGTTGCACGAAATGTTCGCCACTTGAACAATCCACTACTTCGTGTGCCACTGAGTACTACAACGTAACTCCTTTAAGTGATAGCTATACTGTGAGCACTACAACGTAACTCCTTACATCAGTAATAACTAGATTGTTAAGACTGAATTTTTTTAATTTGCGCAGACAAGTTATCTTCAAAATTTGTGCATCCAACCACCGCTAGACTTTGAGATAAATAAGTACACTTTTTGAAATGCCACTTCAAAGTCAAATCAATAATACCGTACACGAACTCCGTAGTCATTTTCTTGTCAAACCATAACAATTCTAGCCGTGAACGATGTATCCCCGTGAAAATTTTTTAATACCAAAATACCACTCATAATCCAAGTGTCATATCAATACTTATATCTCAATAAAAATCAGCTCACAAATTCGTATATTAGGCCCAAGCAACAAGCGGAATCAATACACGTAAACCCAATTTGAGTCGAATTCTTATCTTATGCTTAGCCCAAGGAAATAACATTCACAGCCCAAACAAAATACAACCCGATCCAGTCAATAAGTTATCAACAGGTTATGTGATAAAACCTTTGGTCCTAACCCTAAATACACATTTCATTATACATCCGCCCCCTTTCTCTCAACTCTACAAACTTCATCAAGATCTCATCATCATCAACAATAATCCGAATCAATTACTCACTGATTTAACATCATAACCACAAACACAAACCAACCGTACCCTATGTCTTAACGTGCTGCACAAATCCAAATCAAGAAACATATGAGAAGACTTCAAGATCCTTTGGAGGGTCACAGGTAGGTCTTCATGTGTTGTTTTCTTTTTGTTTTGGTCTAATCGAAAGAGAAGAGGATTAAAACAGAATTGTTTTAGTCATTCTTTGTATTTTTCGGATATTAAATAAGCTTGGCTTCACTAATTGATCGATGATGATGATGATTCAATGAAAAAATCTTTAAAAGATTTAAAAAATGAATCGATTTGAGATCTTGAATTAGTACTGATTGAGTCATGAGGTTGGAGAAGTGGTATAGATTAGTGACTTTGTTGATGCACGTGGGTGTAGGATGGAATGGGAGTTGATATTGATTTGATTGTAGTTGGCTAATGATTCTGGATCTGGTCTTTTCATTTTTGTTTTATGTTTGCATCTTGGACTGATGATGGTTAATATCATAAAACATAAAAAAATATCGTGATAAAAGAAATATTTTTTTTTTGTTTATGTATTTTTTTTAAGAAATATTACTCCCTCAAATCCTTAAAAGCTTAAATTTACTCAAAATGTTCTATTTTTGAGGGGGAGTAATGAAAAGATGTTCCAAAAAGATCATGCTTAAAAGAAACTAATTCGGAATTTACAAACATCCGTTTCTCCCATATGCTATCCAAAAAGAAAAGGTTTTAATCAATTGGTATCAAAAATACCATGAATATGCTAATTTTGAGGGGGAGAAGACGTGATTAAAATGTGATCAATGTGTTTAAGATTGTGGCTGAATCTCATGCGAGCTCGACTCAAAAATGACCCAAGAATTGACGAAACAACAAAAGTTAGTAATCGAAAAGACTTATCCTCGACGGGTAATAACATCAAGTTAGTTACTAGGGCTAGTTGTCACCTTGATGAGGCGAAAAATGAACCACTTTTAGGGGGTCATTTAAGCCCGGAATTGAATTTATTTGATCAAATATTACCCTAAATCGTTCCTTTTGTGATTTTAGGTACTTTGGGAGAGAAATCTGGAAAAGGAAGCAATTCGGACGTTTTTGGAGCATAAAAGTGAAGAAAACGCCAAAGACTTAATTTTCCATACTGAGAACAGTGTATGACGGCGTCAAGAGGAAATTCCTGACGGCGTCAAGATTAAAGTCCATGACGACCCAGAAGAAACCCGAAGGCGTTACAAGTAGAGCGTCAAGAGTTAAAATCATGATGGCCTGCATAAGGTGTACACATGACGGCGTCAGATCCAGATCTAGGCAGTCCGAGGAACTATTTGGCGGCGAGATGACGGCGTCAGCCCTTTGTTCTTGATGCCGTCACCTTCTTAAATCTATATATAGTTTTCTATTTTTCATTCATTAAGAGGAACTTGTGTGGAGAAACCCTAGGGCCGAACTTTGTGAACCCTAGCTCGTATTTTACAGTAAATTCAAGGGTTTTCACCCCTTGAATCCTTTCATGTGCTATTAAGATAAGTCTTCTCTTTAATTCAATCAATATGTCTATGTGTTGGTTGTCTATATCTTGTGCTTGTCTTGATTTCAACATGCTAGGCTAGATTTATCTTGTGTTTGCTTAGATCTAATGAAACCTAGATGTTAATTATGTGTTGATTACTTGTTTATGGTTGTATTGGATGAATGATTTCAATGTTAGGCTTAAGAAAACTGGCAGATCTCCATTGTGTAACATGCTTGAACGTCTTAGGAAACATGAACCGATGTGTACTAGGTTTTATTGGTTGTATTTAATGCATGAGTAAATTCTAATGATCCCATGTTAGGAGCTTCTTAGCCGGCTCGACATAGGAGTGAAGTAGGCACTCATAGGATTGGGGAAGTAAGTACGCCACCCCATGAATGGTATTAAGGAATACAATCCGTCATCCACGCAACTATACACATTTCTCCCATATATTGCTCACAACCTTAGTTTAAATTAGTTTTATTTTCGTTTTAGTATTTTATTTTGATTGCATCTTTAGTATTGGGTTAGTTGACTAGAAACTAATTCCGCCCAAATCCTTCAAACCCGAGATTTTAATTTGCTTCCCTAAAAATAAAAAAATACAAAAAGAATCATCCCTCATCTCTAGACCTAGTATTTAGGTTTTCTAATCCTAGCGACACTATTCCTAGCTGAACGATCAATCCCCCGGTACTTGTCATTATACTATACTACATCGATCAGGTACACTGCCTGGTGGGGATTGTAAGCTTCTCGAGATCCCTCGAGAGGTAAAGCCTGGTGCAAACCCCACGCATCAAGTTTTTGGCGCCGCAGCAGCCCGGGAATAGT
Organism: Artemisia argyi; assembly: GCA_030686995.1. Lineage (NCBI taxonomy): Eukaryota > Viridiplantae > Streptophyta > Magnoliopsida > Asterales > Asteraceae > Artemisia > Artemisia argyi. Next base: position 139,858,737 of record CM060679.1, on the reverse strand, counting down.
TATTGTCTAGGTTAGAATCTCTTTTTATTAGGTCTACTTGCTAGATTCCTTTCTAGTAAGATTTTATTTTTTAGTTTTAGGTTCTCTTTAGTCTATCTTAATTCTTCGTGTTTTTGTTCGTAACTCTTCACCACCCGACATCATGGACGATGGGAACATCTTTGAACCCGTCATCCCAACTCAACAAAACCCACCACTAGAACCTCTTAGGCCCCGAACCTTAGGAGAGTATTCCAGACCTAGCCACCAAGGCTACCGAAACACTATTGAGCTCACCGGAGTCAATGTGACCCCCTTGTTATCCGACACCATCCGGTTGGTGCAAAGCGGATGTGCATTCCATGGACTTCGTTCCGAAGATCCAAATCAACATCTCAAGGGCTTTCTTAAAATCGTAGATTCCATAGACCTAGATGTTGCAACTAGAGAGACAACCCGATTACGCCTATTCCAATTCTCTCTACGTGATCAAGCTAGTCAATGGATTAAGCGTTTGCCCGTGGGATCCATCACCACATGGGATGATCTCACCACTCGTTTCCTTGCTCAATTTTTCCCACCGGGGAGAACTACTAAGCTTAGAAATGACATCTTGATGTTCCAACAACGTCAAAATGAAACTCTCTATGAAGCATGGACTCGATTCATGGACTTACTCCAAAAAGTCCCTCATAATGGCATAGATCTTTGGCTCCAAGTCCAAATCTTCTATGACCATATCGATCTCTCCACGAGGCGAGCCATTGACCAATCGGCCGGTGGTAAGCTACGTGATCTAAGTGCGTAACAATCATGGGAACTCATAGAAGATCTTGCTCTCTATGACAACGAAAGTTGGAATGATCCCCGTGACTTGAACAAAACGGTCAAGGCAATATCTTTGCCTTCGAACAACTCTAGCACTCCCGACCGTAGGATCATGGAACTTGAGGACCAAGTCAAGTTTCTCATGAAATCTTATGAAGCTCCTAAGCTTTCAAGCCAAGTGAACAAAATCACTTCTTCATGCGAATTATGTAGTGGTCCCCATGACACTCGTGATTGTGTGGAACTCCCCGGAACAGCTTTTGCGGACTACGCATCCTCGCGTACCGACGAAGCGGGAGATAAGTGGTACACTTTCAAACCCGAGCCAAACCCTTACGGTGATTCCTACAACCCCTCTTGGAAAAATCACCCAAACCTTAGGTGGAAACAAAATCAAGATAATTCTTCCAATCCGCCTAATCGTTACCAACCAAACGGTCCACCCTCCAACCGTACTTTCAACAACAATCCTTCTAACAACTATGGTAGTACCAACAATCTTGAAGGATTGATGTCTAAGTTCATGGCATCTCAAGAAGCTCGCATAGCTAGGTTTGAAACCGAATTCAACCAACAACAAACGGAGATGACCAACAAGATAGATAACTTGTTGAAAGCCCTCAACAACCAAGCGTTAACCACACCTACGAAGGACACTAGGGACGCCAATAATGGAATCCAAATTAAGGACCCCTCAACATCCGAACATGTCCACTTTGTCAATGTCGTCACCATTAAGCCAATAGATAAGAATATAGAGGAAAATGACAAAGATGAAGTTGGAGTAGAAACAGAGACTAGGGATGAAAGTAGAGAAGTTGAGGTTAATAGGGGAGAGGAATTAGAGGAGGTAGAGACTATAGAAAAGCACTTTGATAAGTTGCCCACCAAGGAAGAACGGGAATACCATAAGGATTTATTCGATGGCCCAGAGAGGCCATATATCCTTGGCACACCCCTTATCAAAATAGGAGACCCCTCTAACATCAACATACAATGCAACATCGGGCATATGCATATATGGAAAGCTTATATCGATCCTAGATCTCCTATAAACATCATGACTAGGACTTATTACAATTGGGTGATGAAGAAACAACTTGATTTTAGGATGATGCCCAATAAGAATTTGATAAGTAATTTTGTAGGAAGAGTGAAAGGATTGCTTGTGATTATAGGTAATTTCACCTATGAGATCGATTTTATGATAGTAAAAGACACTCGTCCGGTGATAGATGATTGCCTAAGCCAAGTAATATTCAGAAAACCATTTGTTGAGGCCACTAGGATGAGTTATGATCCGACTTTAGGGATAATTAGGTTCAAGGAAGAGAATGATAAGATTGCCTATCAAATGCCCTACAAAATTGAGCAATACCGCCTTCTCTCTAATATAGAAAAGGAACACAAGCAAGCGGCTTATTATAGGAATGATGAGGATAGACGTAGAGGAGTAGAGTGTGTGAAGAATAGGATGCTTGGTTTCTACAAAGAATGTTTGCAACTAGGTCCGGAGTACAAAACTGGTTTAGAAGACGACCTAGAGAGTGAAACCAACGATGAGGTCACGTAGTAACTCATGACCTTGAGTCTAGCTACAAGACTCGTAAATAAAGAAAAGCGCTTCTTAGGAGGCAACCCATGATTTTGTGTGATTTTTATTTTGTTTGTTTGTTATTTGCTTCCGTATGCATGCTTTATTTTTATTGTTGGTAGATCATGTTTCTAAACTAAAAAGTGGAAATACTTTATTTTGTTAATTGGCCTAGTCTTAACTTCACCCAAAAGGTATTTTTGCAAAAGATAAGTGTAAGGGGAAACCCCAAATATGTTTTTAAGAAACAAAGCGATCATGATTCTCCACAATATTAAATGAACATGTATATTCGTACTTGTTAGAGTCAAATGCTTGTATCGAGTCATAATGAAGTTTTGCAGGATTTTCCAGGAAGCAGGACGAAGTTTTTCCAGAAATTTTCTGGAAACTTAACATAAGAATTTCTGCAGGTCACTTCTGACGGCGTCACGAGTTTACTCATGACGGCGTCACGTGTAAAAATCTGGAAATTTTACCTGTTTCGTTTTTTTAACGGAGTCTTAAAGTTTTTGTTGAATTATTAGTTTTACAATCTCCAGGAAATCTGCAAACATCATTCCACAAGCATTATATCTTATTTTGTTTTATAGGATTTAGTAACATATGTAGATTGCCGCCGATTTTATGCGTGGTTGCCTTGTCTGTTTTCTCAGGTTTTATAGGTTATGTATGACAAGAAGATGATTTATATTATGGAAGGGAAGCTTTGATTGTTCATTTTCTTGGAGGAAGATCTAACCTGGCCACCTTATTATCCATACCGAGCGAATCAGGGGAGTATTTGATTTTATTTGTTTTTCTTATTTCACTTTTACATTCTTTACTTGAACATTGAGGACAATGTTCATCTTAAGTGTAAGGGGATGGTAAAATGATGATACCTTACAGATACACTTTTGCTTGAGTTTGTTTGTTTAATAGTAGATGTGTAATAAAACTATGAGAAATACTTGTTATTGCAATTTTAGCGCCAAATTTAAATTTTTTTACAACATTTAGGAGTGAAACTTTAGCCATAGCAAGCGTCTCATAGATAGAAGATTGCATGACTAGCACATAACCGTACTATTCAGAAAAATTTTCCACCCAAATATGTGAGGTTCGCCTTTAGATTTGATAGGAAAAGCATTTACTATTAGTGCTTATGAGTGTACCGATAGCATTTAGATTCTAGAACTTGCGTTAGTGATGCATCCCGAGACCGCTAGTGAGACTACATTCGTGTAGTAGGATTTACAACATGATAAGAGGCATTAGGATCACCCTTGTGTTAAACCCGTATCATAATTACTTGACCATTTAAGTCACATTACTTAGCTAGTTAAGTCAACTAATTTTTCCCACACCTTAGCGTTGTACTCATTTTTTGTACACGAAACCCCTAGTACACCCCTCCGAGCCTATCTTTTCGTTTCTAACTTTAAGCATGTTACTTAAAGGAAGAATTTTTTACACCCCACTTAAATGTACACCCAAATCGCCTTAGCCTTCCGTGTATGCACTCATCTTTAGTGCATTATTGTTATTTGTTAAACCCTAAGTTAACTATCTAATTGATTACATGGTTGCTAAGTCGAGTCATATCCTTGTACATATTGTTTTGGGACGATTGGGACTCATGGGTAAAGTACTTATTTTATGGAGTAATGTGGAAGACATCATATATTACCCCCATATGTACGTTAATCTTAAAAGTACTCCAAGTGTTTTGATTTTCTTAATTCGAGTCATTAGATTAGTTTATTGTAAAGTATGTAAAAATTCAAGTGTAAGGGGAATTTCCATTCCCTATGATGTATTATTTTGGATGGTAGGGTAAGAGTGTATGCAAAAAAAAAAAAAAAAAAAAAAAAAAAAAAAAAATTGAAAAAACAAGAAAAAGAAAAAAAAAATAGAAAAAGAAAAGAGAAAAAACATACGGACTACCATCCCTTTTTATTCTATGTTCATTTTATGTTTTTGTTATTTTTCTTTTATTAGCTTGAGTCAAGTCTAGTCTTGGCTTACCAACGCCATATTGTACATGTAATTAACCAAGATTGTTAACTCGCCACCAGTAAAGACTGCCTATATCCAACAAAACCGTGTATTTCATTTCCCTACACCTAACGTTACAACCCTTTAAAAGACCTCTTTGATAGTTTATCCTAGGTGTTTACGCCATGTGGTGGAGGTTTGATCCTTTCCCAAGCCTATGGTAATCTATTTTGCTATGACAGGTAGTGAGAGATATCTTCCGTTTCCATATTGTAATTTATACTTTATTACACCCGAGAGATGTGAGTATCTAAACACTATTTGTGAGGTGCTAGTATATGACCTCCGTGCTTGTCTTTGGTCTTTAGTGGAACGATTATTTGTTATAATTACTTTTATATTAGTGTTAAATGACCCCTAACTTGTATTTTGATTAGAATAAAAGCGCATTTGCTTGAGGACAAGCAAATCTCAAGTGTAAGGGTATATGATGAGGCGAAAAATGAACCACTTTTAGGGGGTCATTTAAGCCCGAAATTGAATTTATTTGATCAAATATTACCCTAAATCGTTCCTTTTGTGATTTTAGGTACTTTGGGAGAGAAATCTGGAAAAGGAAGCAATTCGGACGTTTTTGGAGCATAAAAGTGAAGAAAACGCCAAAGACTTAATTTTCCATGCTGAGAACAGTGTATGACGGCGTGAAGAGGAAATTCCTGACGGCGTCAAGAGTAAAGTCCATGACGACTGTTAAGATCGTTTAAGCCCATCTAGGATTAGTAACATTGATTAAGCATAGCGGAATATAGAACAAGAACAATCAACATTACTAATAAGGTTTTCTTTATTAAAACATAAAAGAAACTACTACACTACTACTACTAATATACACACGCTTATGAATCGTGTGTCTAGACTCTCATTGAAGAGACTATGAATGAAAAGGATGAAAAGATGCTTGTAACCCTAGACGCCTACCCTCTTTATATAGTAGAGGGAGGTTACAAGAAACCCTAGACCTAGCTTACTAACAAAGCTAAGTTACTATTACATAATAGTCCTCATTGTTTCTTCTTTCTTCATTTCTTGCTTGTAGGTTTTGTAATCATCAAATCTGCAATTCCCAACAATCTTCCCCTATTTGATTTTACAAAACAATCTGCATGAAGAAACAATGCTAAAACATGTCATCACAAATAATAATCTGCACCTCAACTATTCTTCCCCTTTTTGTAATCATCTAATAGGGGTCTTGTGTAACTCGTAAACGCTTCCCCTCAAGTGATGCATGTAGATGGTTAACAAGCTTCCTCTTAAGAATAGACTAACCATCTCAGGAACCAACTAAAAATTAATTATAATAATAATAATAATAATTTTTATTCTTTATTTTTTTATTATTTTTTTATTTTTTTATTTTTTTACTAATAAGCAGAATCCGAGCAGCAGTATCGAACATCAGCAATATGGTCAAGTATATATTAACAATAAGCTTCCCTTTAAAAGTATACTTGCCATCTCTTGAATCCAGTAGGCTCCATGGAGTGATCATTGATGAAGAAAATCAAATATAACTGATTTGATGAAGAAATGGAATCTTCAACCTTGCATCTTATGTCTTGCACTATCCACGTGACGGCCTCTTGACAAACTCCTCATTGATTTATCCAATGAGACACTGAGCACTACAACGTAACTCCTTTAAGTGATAGCAAATGTACGCATTAAGCACAATAAAATGGATCATACCCCTTTACTAGAGTCGTCAAGTCTTCATCACCATACGATATATATATATATATATATATATATATATATATATATATATATATATATATATATATATATATATATATATATATATATATATATATATATATATATATATATATATATCATACCCCTTCACTAGAGTCGTCAAGTCTTCATCACCATACGATATATATATATATATATGTATGTATGTATATATATATATATATATATATATATATATATATATATATATATATATATATATATATATATATATATATATATATATATATATATATATATATCACCAAGCAAGTTATCTTAAAAAGCTCCAATCCTTTTAAGATATGATAAGAACACAAAATCGGTGAGAATCAACTACAACATCAAATAAACTATAATCAAATATCTTCAACAAGTAATCTCCTCAACAAACTGATGATGGTTGATAACTCCGTCCTCCCTAACCGTTAGTAATCTCGCATGACTAGTAGGAACCAAAACCGACCAAAAGAAAAAGTATACAACAAGTCACCAGGAACCATAAAGACGTCAGCAAGAATCATATATATCAGCAGGAACCCATCAGTAGGAACCAATCAGGAGAAACCGGAAGTCATCAGCAGAAACAAGTATGATCAGCAGAAACCAAATATCATCATCAGGAGGAACCATTAAGTAAAGCAGCAGTATCAAAGTGCACCAGCAGAAACAAAAAAATATCACATCAGTAGACCACGCATAGGCAACTTTAATAAAAAAATAGCAACAAACTCATATTGACCAGCGACCCCACAACCTTTTAAATACAGTACGCAACCTTTGTCCCACTTTTGACGTCGACCCATCATATATGCAAAAGTCAACAAACCAAAATAAACCAAACTTCTCTGTCACATATACGAGATTATTTATTCCTTTAGCTATCCCCCACAATGACAATGACATATCTTTTAATAAATATACGAGATACACTTGCCTTAAACAATTTTTGTAGACGACAAAACAAATAGCCTTATCTGCTCACCATGATTGCACCAGACGACAAGAATAGCAGCAGTACATGACAACGAACATCACCAATTTAAATCTCCACTTGACTAGACCAATCAGTAGCAAACATCAATTATCAAAATTTCGGCCAATAATATTCAACTTGCGCCTCCATAATAATCTTCGACTCACAATAAATAATACTAGTAGTATTCATGGTAAAGAATTAAATCATATAACCCATTAATGAAACCTCAAATCAACGGCAGCACCTTCTCAATAATTAAATATTATCAATCCATGTGTGTTCCCATGATTTTTAATATGTACGAGATTATAGAATCCCCATGATTCATAATATAATAATTCCTCTTGAAGACCACCATTAATGATCCGACCCATGTGATGTTGAATTAACTTAACCAGTGAATCCTTTAATAATAATGTATTCAATGATCACAATAATAATACTAGTACGAGATCATAATTGATGACTCAACCAATCAAAAAAATTCTACAAACGCTCCACTTGTAAAAGACACCGATCAATTAATTTTTTTTACACCACCGACCCATTATCAAGGATGAGTTTAATAAAATCAGCCAATGATAACGAACATCATCACGTGATACTGACCAATACTAAATTGAAAAGAACAAAACATGCGCTGATAAACTCAACCAATAATTCCAACCAGTACGAGGTATAAATTAAATTATGTTTACCTCACCTCTTGCACATGACGATACGTACAGTACAGCAACCAATTATTTTCGATGATAAACCTTCTTTGAAACTGCTCTTTTTGACAACCAGATCTGCTCTTACATTGAATCTGCTCCTTGCCCAAAAACATGAACATGAAAACCTTGAAACCCTAGATCACGAGCCCCTTGAGCTCTGATGCCAATTGTTAAGATCGTTTAAGCCCATCTAGGATTAGTACCATTGATTAAGCACAGCGGAATATAGAACAAGAACAATCAACATTACTAATAAGGTTTTCTTTATTAAAACATAAAAGAAACTACTACACTACTACTACTAATATACACACGCTTATGAATCGTGTGTCTAGACTCTCATTGAAGAGACTATGAATGAAAAGGATGAAAAGATGTTTGTAACCCTAGACGCCTACCCTCTTTATATAGTAGAGGGAGGTTACAAGAAACCCTAGACCTAGCTTACTAACAAAGCTAAGTTACTATTACATAATAGTCTTCATTGTTTCTTCTTTCCTCATTTCTTGCTTGTAGGTTTTGTAATCATCAAATCTGCAATTACCAACAACGACCCAGAAGAAACCCGAAGGCGTCACAAGTAGAGCGTCAAGAGTTAAAATCATGACGGCCTGCATAAGGTGTACACATGACGGCGTCAGATCCAGATCTAGGCAGTCCGAGGAACTATTTGGCGGCGAGATGACGACGTCAGCCCTTTGTTCTTGACGCCGTCACCTTCTTAAATCTATGTATAGTTTTCTATTTTTCATTCATTAAGAGGAACTTGTGTGGAGAAACCCTAGGGCCGAACTTTGTGAACCCTAGCTCGTATTTTACAGTAAATTCAAGGGTTTTCACCCCTTGAATCCTTTCATGTGCTATTAAGATAAGTCTTCTTTTTAATTCAATCAATATGTCTATGTGTTGGTTGTCTATATCTTGTGCTTGTCTTGATTTCAACATGCTAGGCTAGATTTATCTTGTATTTGCTTAGATCTAATGAAACCTAGATGTTAATTATGTGTTGATTACTTGTTTATGGTTGTATTGGATGAATGATTTCAATGTTAGGCTTAAGAAAACTGGCAGATCTCCATTGTGTAACATGCTTGAATGTCTTAGGAAACATGAACCGATGTGTCTTAGGAGACTGGCAGATCTCCATTCTCCCATATATTGCTCACAACCTTAGTTTAAATTAGTTTTATTTTCGTTTTAGTATTTTATTTTGATTGCATCTTTAGTATTGGGTTAGTTGACTAGCAACTAATTCCGCCCAAATCCTTCAAACCCGAGATTTTTATTTGCTTTCCTAAAAATAAAAAAAATACAAAAAGAATCATCCCTCATCTCTAGACCTAGTCTTTAGGTTTTCTAATCCTAGCGACACTATTCCTAGCTGAACGATCAATCCCCCGGTACTTGTCATTAGACTATACTACATCGATCAGGTACACTGCCTGGTGGGGGTTGTAAGCTTCTCGAGATCCCTCGAGAGGTAAAGCCTGGTGCAAACCCCACGCATCACACCTAAAAGCTGATAATGGAACTCTTTAACTAGCCACGTAAGCGTGTCTCGAAAAGGATTTGTCTTAGTAGAAATGTATCATTTTGAGAAACTTTCTGTGGACTTGACCAGGCCGGGTAATAACTTCAAGCTAGTCTAACTAGTAATGTAAGCGTGTCTCGAATCGGTCATGTTCACTGAAAGTGGATCAATTCAAAAAGTGCAAACTCCTCACGCATGTGCCAATTTCTTAATAAATCCATGAGCACATGTGAAGGGGGAGTCCTTCAAATGAAATGCAAAACTCTCGAAGTGTTAACAAAGTATGTTTTATTTCATAAACACTTTGAGAGATTTTCAATAAATGGTTTCATGGCAATTATAGGGTAGTCATGGTGTTATAAGGTGACTAAGGTTAGGAAAAACCGTCCTATGATCCGCCAGAGCCGGAGGGATCTACCCAAGGACTAATCCAATAGATTAGAATTAGAAGTCCTTAGGTATGATTGAAAAAAGGAGAAAATGAGAAAGGAGAAAGAAGGGGTTGAAGAATTAAAAAGAAAAGTTATGAAAAAGGGTGAAAAGAAATAGCCCTCCAAATGTTCAACCTTAGGGCAGAAACCGGGTTCAATTTGTATGCTACTGGTTGTTGCTAAGGTGACACCGGTATTGAAGATAAAGACGTCATGGACCCAGTGACGCACTAAACTAAACCTTCTTAACCACTCAAGTTCTCTTAAAAGAGCTTGTTTCATTCTCACGGGAAACCGGTGTAAACTATCAACGTATCTCTTAGAGATGGTTGATATTGAAGCAGGAGACCCATCCCTAGTCTCCGCATAGGAAAACTAAATTATGCACTTATCGAGTCTAGAGCCATGAGATACATTAAAAGATCTCTTAGGATACACTTTCCTATGAATACACTTGTGTTCGCCAAAAAGGACACAAGTTGTAAGAGTCTTTATGAGATCTACGGATCTTGCCTTATCTATCATGATGGTTACTATGTCTCAAACGATCTACAGTTGTGGGGTGATCTCCAGCAACTCACCTGAATCATTGATGTACTTCGGTGGATCTAGTAAGCCCTTTTCGGGGGTATCTAGTTCAGGAACGACCTTGGCAAGGGTTAGAGAGAGTTTTCACACTATGCTGTTAACGATCTCTAATTCCGAACCTGTAAGTACCGGATGCTTTATTGCTAACTATTTTATGCAGGTACTGATGAATGTTCCTTGGAGAAAGACCGTTACCATCACTAAAAGATCCACATGCTCATACCCTGCAAAGCTCTCTTCAAAGATCAAAGCTAAGCAAAGTTCAGAATGTTTCTAAGTCAAAGTCAAAGAATCTACAAACTAAAGAAACAAAGATTAAAGTCAAAGAAAAGAGCTTCACAAAGATTCAATGTCAAACAAAGTATGAGCATGTTGGAAAAGACATAAAGACAACAGTGTAAAGATGTTGATCAAAGGCAAGTACGACCAATCAACATTATTCAGAGATCACGAAGCATGATTGGAACATAGGAACTATCAAAGCTATTACACAAGACACAAAGTTCAAAGAGAACAAGCTTCAAAGATCAAAGATCAAGGTCACAAAAGAGAGATCTTAATGATCACCCTTAGGGGGAGATTGTTAGCATTAGAAGTGTTGATCATTTATTTAATCAAAGGGAGATCTCAATGATCGTCCCTTAGGGGGAGATTGTTAGCATTAAAAGTGACGATCATTATTGAGTCGACAAGTATTGTAATAGTTAAGAATATTGGGCTATGGACTTGGTACTTATTAAGTATATCATGTAAGCCTTTATTAGAAAATGTAAACCAAGCCCATTAGACAAAGCCCATGGAAAGCCTTTAGGGCATTATGTTAAGAACTATATAAACACCTCAAAGGCTTATTTGAGGTGTGTGCTTGTGTGTGTATTGTGTGTGTTTCTCTCATCAATAATAGTTCTTCATTTTCATCTCTCTCTCTTTACATATCCACGCCATATACATATACAAGTCACCATCTTTCCATCTCTTCTTCATCTTTGCTTCCATAGTGTTGTGATAAAGTTGTGATATCTAAGGTCCTACAAGACTTGTAGGACCTTAAATATCACAACTTTATCACAGCATTATAGAAGCAAAGATGAAGTAGAGATTGAAAGATGGTGACTTGATATGTATGTATATGTATTTTGTATAAGTAGAGAGAGAGATGGAAATGAGAGCTTTTATTAAAGAGAAACATACACAAATACACACACAAGCACACTTACAAATGACTAGGTAAGTGCCTTATATAGTTAGAGAGAAAGGCCTCATGGGCTTTCTAATGGACTTGGGCTTGGACTTGGTTACATGATTAGATAACAAGGCTTATGAAACATAGCATATAACATATTAGCTTGCCAAGTCCAAAGCCCAATGACTAAACTATTACTAATCTTAACAAACGACACAAAGTTATAATATGAGAATGACCATCACTTATATATATATATATATATATATATATATATATATATATATATATATATATATATATATATATATATATATATATATATATATATATATATATATATTTAATGCTAACAATCTCCCCCTAAGGGGTGGTCATTCGAATAATGCTCCACGTGATTAGGTCTTCCGTGTTCTTTGTCTTGAACTTTGTGTGTCGTTGTAGAATAGTCTTCAGTCTTTGTTCCTTCATGCTTTGTGATCTTTGATGACTGATTTTTCTTCGTTCTTTGTTCTTTTGTGATGTGGAGCAATCTGCCTTTCGTCACTTCTGCGTCTGTGGTGGTTGTCTGCCATTCCAACATGCTCATACATCTTCAGTCTTTGCGATACATGCATTTGTAGTTCCCGTTCTTTAACACAGATCTTTGTCATTTTACTTCTGTAGATTCTTTCACATTGCGTAGAACCTTTCTTTGAACCTTTCTTTGCTTTGATCTTTGTGAGAACTTTCCTTTAACTTCGAGATGCATGTATGAGCATGTGGAATCCTTCACCATGGAGATGATGTATAGCTGCATGAAAACAGTTAGCAATAAATCAACCGGTACTTACAGATAAGAATTAGAGATCGTCAACAGCATAGTGTGAAGACTCCTTCTAACCCTTACCAAGGCCGTTCCCATGTCAGATAATCTCGAGAGAGCTTACGAGACCTACTTAGTAGCTCAATGATGGATCTATTCACCTTGAACTTGTGTTAGATTGATACTTTGAGTTATATCACTAAGTATGCGGAATCTACTTAGTAACACTTAGAAGTTTGATTGTGAGTAAGACAGTTGTTTATGAATAAGAACAATGTATGTAAACAAACGATAGCTTCAATATTATTAATGATAATAATACGAGTGATCTTGATATCACTAGGGTTACACCTTGAAGCTCTAGAAAACGTATATCTAACCTTTAACCTAGGATCTCCTTTTATAGAACAAGGGGTCCTCTTCTACAAGATAAGTATAATGCTAATAGAATAAGATATACACAAGATCTATTCTATATTTATCTAAACACGTTTCCTAACAGTTATCTAATAAGCAGTGGTAATATATGTTCTTGCAGTGGTAATGAGTTTCCACTGCAAGTACAATCTTCAGCAGTTGTAACATCTTCACTTAGCCGTGGTAACTGTTAGTATAATTCCCAACAATCCTCCCCTAACTTATAATTAATAAATAAATCAATAAGTTTCTTCAAGTATTCAGCAAACATGAGGATATGGGAATTCTTCCAAACACTTATCCTCTTCTTCTTAACTCTTTATCAGCTCTCACACTTTGATCATAAATCCTTTGTAGCAAATCTTCTATGACTTCAGTTCTTTCCCAGTACCTAAGCTTCACTGACATCATCACAGTCAATACTCCAGCTCTCAATGGATATTCTTTCTCTGCAAGCATAAACACATCAACTCCATCTTGAGTAGAAAGATGATGCACAACACTTGAGTCATAAAACTTCCACAAGGTATTCATGTTGTGAGCTTCAAATCTCCAATATCTATCACTTGGGTCAGGTTCATATAATCTTCTGAAGTGAACCCATAACTCCTTAGCCTTGACATCAACAAGTTCATCCTTCTTGAACTGATCTTGAACAATCCTCCACAAAGTATCCAAGTCTTCTCTATCACAAGATCTAACAATATCTTCAAAATCTCTGCAAATGCTTGTGACATTTCCAGTCCTGATGATCTTCCAAGCTACTCCAAAACTATCAGAAAAGATCTCCCAACCAACTACTGGATATTTTACTTGTAGAGGTTCAATATTAAGTACATCAGTCTCTATGAACAACATGTTTGTAACTTGCTCTTCTCTCAACTTGCTAGGACCCTTTTCTGCTTGAGATGATTTCTGAGTCTTCAATTTCTTTGCATCTTTTGATTCAAGACTCACTCCAGACCTTTTTGTCTTCATAACTATAGGTTCTTGATCCATTGGAATGAATTTACTATCTTGTCTTTTGATTCTGTAGTAAATACCTTCAATCTGATCATGTGACATTCCTTTGAATTGAGCCATCTTCATATTACCAACATGGCAACAAAGAGTCTTCATCTCAGCAATGATCTGTGCCTTTGTAAGTTTCCTTGGCTTCTTTTGACCTTTTCTAACATCCCCAATGATTTCATTAAGAGCATGCTGATTCTTCATTTGAATGAAATCTTTAAGTTGAGCAGACTTTTGTTCTTCATCCAAGGTTGTATTTGCAATAAGTTCAATAGCCTTCTTCCTGATTATTTGATCATTGTTAATCAAGTAGTCAATCTCTTCTTCTGTAGGCACATAAGTGAACAAAGGAGGTTTCTCATGAATGACAATTGGTAAAACACTTGAAATTGGTTCTGCCATTACAGCTTCAAGCTTATCCAACCTCTTTGCTTCCATAAAACTAGCAACTTCATCTTCCTCTAGCTTTCTCTTTCTTTCATTCTCTGTTGCTTGCTGTTGCTCTGCCAATCTTGCATCAAAATCAATCTGAGCTTGTTCTTTCTTAGAAATCTTTCTTGTTTGCTCTTGATCTAAAGCAGTCAAAATAGCTTTTCCTTTGACTGATCTTATTCTGGCAGCTTCTTCCTCTGTAGTGGTAATTTCTTGAGTAGCAGTGGGAACTTTTTCACTTGCAGTGGAAATAGGTTGATCAGTGGGAACTTGTTCTGCTTCAGTGGAAATTGGTTGAGCAGTTCCAACTATATCATCAAAGTTAAAACCAGCATCAACATCCATATCTTCAAAATCCAATTTCCTCCCCTCAGTCTCAGCTACATCATCTTTTGCTTGAGCATTGTCAGAATCAGTGAGCTCAGCAAACTCTTTTTCAAAATTAGTACTCCTCCCCTTAAACTCTGCATCTGTTTTCCTCCCCTGTTTGGAAGAATCTCCCAAATCTTTAGTAGAACTTGCAGAAAACTCATCCTGAGGTGAAGATGATGAAGATAAAACAACTTGAGGTCTTTTCTTCTTGAGATTCTCAACTTCATTCTGGAATCTTTGAATCTCAGCCTTCAATTGATTCAGCTCTGTGGCATGTTGTTCTTTGGTCTGTGCCAGATCTTTCTCCAGAGCTTGAACCTGCTTGACTAATTTGGTACAAATGTCCATCAATTCAGGTAGTTGCACACTGCCTTCATCACTTCCAACTGTGTAACCTGTTGGGAGAGGTGAATGATGAGGCATTGATTCAGGCTCTTCCCTAGTTGGACTAGGATGAAGCCTTGAACCACCACTGCTTGTCCCTAAACCAAAAGGTTCATCTACATGCAATGTTGAGATGAGAGAAGTTGGCTGTTTATGCCTTCTCTCATAAGTGTGAGTTACAGCAGGGGTATGGTGAATTGGTGGAACAACAATAGTGGGTGTGTTTTGGGATACAACTGGGATGGTTGCATCTTCACCCTGTACTGGAGCAATTTTAGCAAGCATTTGAGGAAAAAGTGGATGAACCTCCCCATTCCAAAGATCTGAAGCCTTACTCATGTTTTGAAAAACTTTTGGCTTAAGACAGGAAGGCTCATAAATTCTATTGTGAGGTTGCAGTTGAAACTCATTTAACACTGCTTGCACAAATCTTGGATACATCAAAAATTTATATTGACTCTTTACATTGCCTTTCATATTATTAAAAATAAACTTTGAAAAATTGAAAGTCCTATCAGTTGCCAAACAAACCAAAGGATAAGCCATGGTTGATGCAAATTGTTCATAAGATGTTTTCTTAGGACTTAGGCAATGTAAAAGAGTGTGAATTAAAAATCTCCAATGGGGACAAAAACATCCTTTTCTGAAAGTTACTTTTTGTTCAGATGTATCATACCCCATTAAAGCAATATTAGTGAAAATTTCTGAATTAGGTAATGTGATGATACCATTGAGATCATCCAATTGGAGAATTCTCCTCAAGGATGACTCAGTAACATCAATAGTTACCCCATCAACTGTGGCTCTTAGAGCATCCACAGATTCATGTGTGTCTCCCTGTTCAAGAGTTATGGACTCCACAGTGTTCCAGAACTGTTTGATATGAGAGACATAGATTGTGGGATTAATAGTTAAGGCATACCTTATATGAGTTGTGTTTAGAAAATCCACAATCTGATAAAAACAGGGCCACTCTTCTCGTTTGACTTTTGTAGGTAGGCCACTTGGTTGTGCTCCTCGACAAATTTTAGAATTGCCATGATATTTGTGAGAAAGAGAATAAAAGTGTTAGTAATCAAGATAAAAATCAAGCCGTATGATGATCAATTTATACTAATAGGGTTTGAGGAGGTTGCGCAATGTGAATTATCTTTAGAAAGAATTATCTTTGGAAAAGAATAATTTATAATAAGTAAGTAGATAATTTACAAAAGATTTTACCATATTAATAAGGAAAGACGGTTATATTTACAACGGCTAGTAAAAAATAGATTACTGACACAACAGTTGTAACGGCTAGTTCACCAGTGGAAAAATTACTCTTGCAGTGGTAACTAATGAACTAGCAGTGGTAAAATTTTCACAGCATATCAAAGAGCAGTGGTGAATAAAACATGAAAATTTGCTGCTCTTTTCATAGTTTTGAGCAAACTACCAGCTATCAACGGATTTGATATGTCTTTACCATGAGCCGTTTACTATGGACTAGCCAACTCTTGATCACTTGGAGTATGGTGAGTTGATAACCATATAGTTTTTGGTAAACTATCAACCGTAAACGGATTTGATAAGTCTTTACCAGGAGCCGTTTGCTTTGGACTAGTTGATTCTTATGTAGATTAGACATGGTGAATCAATAACCATTTGTTGTGTGTCTAAGATACACACCTTATAACTCCAATGACTCCAATAATATGGGTTGTATGCTGCAACACAAAGTAACTCTCAACTTAACCCATACAAATTAACCCAAAGTAACTTTTTAACCAAGTTACTATTCACAAAAATATCTTCCAAAAGTCAACCCGATAATAACCAAATTTACTCCTCCAACCTACCAAAACAGGTAAGAGTAAATATTCTTCATTAATTAGAATTCGACCTTGACTTTGCTTATAAAAGGGGGCTCAAAACTTTTATCTTTCATCAACAAACATCTTCAATAACACAAACCCTTAATCAGCACAATGAGCTGGTTCCCAATAGTCTACATATCTTCTGATGATTCATCTGATGAGGAGATCAGCTATTGTTCAAACTCAGAGGATCTTTCAACATGATGGAGTGATTACTTCCCACCAAGTGCAACCACTTCCACAGCATCCAACAAGCCATCCAAAAAGACTGAAGCTTCTCCTGCTCCATCTTTGGAGTTCTATACCAGTTCTTCCTCTGATGATGATAATGATCCAACCTTTGATCTTTCCAAAGAGCTTCCAAAGGCCCTCACCACAGCATTGACAACTGCTATAAACAACATGAAGTGGCCTGCTGTTGAAAAGCCTACTCAAGCACCAAGGCCTCCCAAGCAAGTTCTGGGACTTGCTTGTCCAAGGAAACAACTTTCTTTTGATGACAAGAGAAAGAGGGCTTCCAAGGGCAAGCATGAGTATGAGGGAAAAGGAAAGAAACCTATGGAGTAGGTGTTAGGTTGTAGGTTTATGTCTTGTTATGGTTTTCTGTGTTGGTGACAATGTTTTCTGAATGGTTGTTATGTACTCTCTTTTATGATCAATAAAAGTACTCTTTGTTCTTGCTTTTTATCACCAATATTTCCACTGTTGTATGTTTATTTCCACTGTGCTCTTGATAACTCTGCATACAAGTTAGTAGAAAACCATACATACCATATAAACAATATTAGTACCTAAAAACTATCCTGCAACACTGAAAAGTATTAGACATCAAAGATTTATGGATTTAGCATTCCAATACCTGTTACCAAGTATTGAAATCTACCCACATCAAGCCCTTTTGTTAATAAATTAGCATAATTGTCATCAGTATGGATTTTGACAACATTAATCAGCTTTTTCTCAAAACAATCTCTAATAAAGTGATGTCTAATTTCAATATGTTTAGTTTTAGTGTGTTGCACAAGATTTTTAATAATGCATATGGTACTACTATTGTCTATATAGATAATGGTGTTCATGGAATTGTACCCATAATCCAATAATTGATTCTGAAGCCAAAGGAGCTGAGCACAACAACTAGCAGCTGCAACATATTCTGCTTCAGTGGTTGAAGTAGCAACCATAGTTTGCTTCTTGCACTGCCATGACACCAATCTACATCCAAGAAATTGACATCCTCCAGTAGTTGATCTTCTATCCAAACTTGCACCAGCATAGTCACTATCTGAGTATGTGATCAATTCCATAGGAGAGTCTCTTGGATACCATAAGCCTAGATTAGGATAAGTCTTCAAGTACCTAAAAATCTTTTCCACTGCTGTCATATGTGATGTCTTTGGAGTTACTTGAAATCTTGCACAAGCACATACAGCAAACATAATGTCTGGCCTTGATGAAGTAAGATACATCAAAGAACCAATCATAGATCTGTAAGTGTGAACATCAACATTAGCACCACTAGCATTCTTCAACAATAGATGAGTGGTCTTGTCAGCAGGGGTATTTGAAGGTTTTACATTAGTAAACTTGAACTTCCTAATGATCTCAGCCACATATTTGTCTTGACTGATAAAGATGCCTTCTTTACTCTGTTGTACTTGCAGCCCCAAAAAGAATGTAAGTTCTCCCATAGAACTCATCTGAAATTCATCTTTCATTAACTTCTCAAATTTTTTGCACATCTCTTGTTTAGTAGATCCAAAGATAATATCATCAACATATACTTGAACAAGTAGAATATCACCCTTGTTTTTCTTGATGAACAAAGTTTGGTCAATCTTGCCTCTATGAAACCCATTATTCAACAAATAATTGGCTAAGGTTTCATACCACTTCCTTGGAGCCTGATGTAAGCCATAAAGAGCCTTAACCACTTTATACACTTTATTTGGGTGTTGAGGATCTTCAAAGCCTGGAGGTTGAGAGACATATACCTCCTCATCAATAGTACCATACAGAAAGGCACTCTTAACATCCATTTGATAGACTGTAAACCCCATAAATGATGCATAGGCTAAAAACAATCTAATAGCCTCAATCCTTGCAACAGGAGCAAAAACTTCTTCATAATCAATACCCTCCTCTTGAGTGTATCCTTGAGCAACCAATCTAGCTTTGTTTCTTATTACAATACCTCTTTCATCTTTCTTGTTTCTGAAAACCCATTTAGTACCAATGACCTTCATACCATCAGGCAAATCACAAAGAACCCAAACCTTTTAAAGTTTAAACTGCAGCAACTCTTCTTGCATAGCTTCAACCCAGCTAGATTCTCCTAGAGCCATATAGACATTTTTAGGCTCCACTTGTGAGAGAAAACAGAAAAACAAACACTCATTCTTCTTACTATGTTTCTTGGACTCATACACTTCACTTATGAACCCATGAATATCATCTTTCTTTGTCTGTCTTCTAG